>JAQSVV010000088.1:1250000-2500000 GCA_036375495.1 Agrotis segetum | reverse complement strand
CTGATTTTTTAATAGCCAGATAACTTTTATCTCAGGATTAAAAACAGCAGCGGTTTGACATATTTTCTATAAATAAGCTGTCAAACCACCATTTTTACCGTTGCAGTTTGTGCAAGTAATTACTCCGATTGCTGATTATAATTAAAGACCTCAACTTCCTTTGATTTTGCGGAGTTATAAATTGTTATTGACTGACCAGCCCGTGGCTTCACCCTTTACACAACAAAAAAAACGTTTGTGTATCAGACATCCACTAAAAGCATACGATAAACAGTAAGCATCAATGCATCGGTCCCTTTGACAAGCCGATGAGTGCGTTTGTCAACCGCCGCCCGTCAGTCAACAGGGAAAAACGTTTACTCATCATTTACTTTCGGTTTTCGGCAAATTAAATTCGGCAATTCAAAAGCCAGAACTGGTTTTAAGGATTCGCAGTAAAACAAACCGGGATATGTTTTTTGAACTTGTGTCTAGTTTTTATTTTCAGTGTTTCACATTTTTTGTGACTTTTTTGTAGTGTTATGAATTGATGAAATCCAGAGGTAGGACTTTGGTAGTTATTTTAATACTTGCATCAAACAAAATGTTGATATTAATATGGATCTTCCCGGAATATCTTAAAGACGATCTTGTATGGAAAAAGAGCATTACAAATAAATATTAAATAATAAAAACATCAGAGTCCCTGGGTGGGACGGAAGGGACTATCAGACTCTTACTGACTAAAATCCACCCGTGTTTCTTCCTATGCGCTTTACGTTCCGGGGCCACGGTAACCTGGGTTAAGAAAAAACCCGTGACCCCAGCAGGCATTTGGCGCGAAACACGACGCGCCACCGACCCGGGCTTGGTCCTTGGTCGGACGGCGAGCTAGGGACACGCGTTGGAGCATCCACACGACAGGCTATTCGCATACGGGCAAAGAGACCACTTAGGCACGCAGTGCCTAAGGAAGAGTTTATGCCCGCATCCCAGGGTGCACCGGCCGGAAAAACTGGTCTTCCCACCGGACGTATCCGAAAGGGAACTCCAGTCCACGGGCGCACGTGGAGGTTTCCTGTCATAGCACCCCAAGGAGAAAAAGCCTTATCGAAATGATAGCAGTGAGTCCGACATCAATTAATTAATTAAAACTTATTTGAATTAGTAGTTAGAAGGCTGTAGTTTTGAGAAGTAGGCAAGTACCTCGATTCTTAACCCATTTTACATAAACGAGACGGTTTTACGCAAAGAAAGGCTACTCATCAGTTGCTAAAGTCATACTTCGAATAATATTGACGTCATAATAATCCCTCAATTGTAAAGTTATGACGTCATTAAAATATGTTGATAATCATAATAACGGAGTGAATTACTAAGTAGAGTGTACTCGCGATCTCACTAAGTCTACTTATGCAAGTGTAATCCTCAGATCAAAGAAATAGGCAGATAGAACGCTCAGAACACGCGAGTGGTTCCACCAAAGTTAATACAAAATCAAATCGAATTACATTCCATAATGTTTTCTTTGTTTTTGAGAACAACTTTTACAATGGTTAAAGATACGTGACGGCATATTTTGGCAAACAACAACAACGACGTGCATCTTGGTACGACGCGCGTAGCTTGGTACTGTCGCGACTTTGTATTCGATTTTGATTTTGTATTAACTTTGGTGGAACCACTCACGTGTTCTGAGCGCTCTATCTGCCTATTTCTTTGATCTGAGGTGTAATCCCTAGAATTTGTTATATTTTGTTTGATAGCTGGTCAAGTACTGACTAATTAGTGCAACCCTCCAGTTGGGAGGTGGAGGGCCGCGCCCTCGCATATTCTTTCAACACACCCGAGGGTGCGTCGCTTGTATGAAGTTTACGAGCAACGAATCAAATAAAGCTTTGGTGAGATTATGATCTGTTTTGCGATATGATTTGAATGTTTTAAGGGTTCCGTCGTTTTAAATGATTCTTTGAAAGGATTATATCGATGCCTTAGTTCACAATTGCACTAACAACAAAATTTTCAATTTTCACTTTTTTAGTGCCAAATACACTAAATTTCATGCTCTTTCGTTTCCGCGTATCGAAATACCGTTATTCCGTCTCTTTCTGCCAAAAACGTGGTTCACAGTTGTATTAATTGAGATCGCATGAATGTTGTACTGTACTAATGACGTTTATTTTTGTAAAACCAATAAAGACACACTTCAACTGACTTTAAGTTTAACAACTGCAGTAAATTTCAAAACACAAACGTACTATATACATTTGCTATAACTGCGCATATGTTTTAGCAATGCTATAAGTGTGCATTATGTGATGGTAGTGCAAAAGGATCAAGAAAATTCATGTACAAGTGTGCTAAGTACATACTTAGAACACTTGTGCATGATATTTCTACTCCCAGTAGATGTCTAATTACAAAGGTATTCCATCCACTTCTTCCTCTTTCTTGTTAACAATTATTGTGACTGACAGGACTATTGTAACCAAGAAGCCTGACATTATGGTCATAGATCGATCTGAGCGTCGCGCAATGATTATTAATATAAAGTTCCCGCATGACGAGAACCTCGTGAGGTCAGAGAAGGCTCTCACTTGGCAGCTGGCTCAAACGCTTGAATCAGATGGTAGTACTACTGTACACGGCGCCTGTCATTAGGAGGTTCGTCTCTCAGGAGTCCTGACGACCGACCGATATCCCGGACCCTGTTCCCGATGCTGGAAGACTGCTTTATAAATGTTTAAATGTTTTTGTATTTCTTTATTGTTGAAATATTTAAAAATGTAATGAATAAGTAAACATCAATGAAGATTGTGATGACACTGAATCGTCTGATGATGATCAAGATGAAGAGTCCATTGTTGAATAAATTTAAGTTAAATGTTATTTTTTTTATAAAAAATCTTATTGGATAATTCAGAAACGTTTAGATGTCACGGTTGGCGCATTGGTAGAGAGATCGACGTTTTTAATTAATTAAAAACTAAAACTAATTGGTTTGGACAACATAATTAATTAATTTTTGATTGTGGATTAACTGTATTTTATAATAAAAATAAGCATTATGAATATGGATCACTAGTTTATTACTTTATCTATTTGATGCAATACCCATTGGCTTGGACCTTGAACCAGCCTGGTAATGCTGTTAAATATTTTTGAGTTTTTCACTTAGTACTGATCAACATAATCAATTTTAGTGCACAAATGTATTAACTGAGGGGTTTTATATTTATTTAGCTATTTTGAATAGGTTACGTTTAAACTAATACTTCAATATTGTGATGATGGAGTTAAAGGACTAGTCTTATGAATAAATGCATATTTGTTTTATTATCTTCCTTGGTTTTTGTACTATTCTTGTCTTTTTTTTTTTTTTTTTAGCGTGGTAAAATCATCAAATGAGTCCTCCAACCCCGGGCAGGGCGGGAGGGACTGTCAGACTTCTACTGACTAAAATCCACGGTGTCCTTCATAGCCTGTTACGTTCCGGGGTTACGGTAAGGGAATAATCCCGCGACCCCGGCAGGCTTTGGCCCTCTGAGAGGGGGGCCCCGTCATTATGCTGACGCTCTTTGAGGCGCGCGTGGGACCCAACGCGCCGTCGACCCGGGCATGGTCCTTGGTCGGGCAGCGAGTTGCCCTTTACTCGCTGCCCGCATGCCCGCGCCTACGGTGGCCGGAGATCATCTAGCGACGTCCGTCGCCGTGGGCGCCTACCACTGCGGCTGAGGCGGAGGGAGGACGCTGTCCTCTCTCGCTCGCGGTCTGCCTCCTCCTTTACGAGCATTACTGCCTCGCAGAAGGAGCTGACCGCTTCCCACTCCGTCTCGCCCCGCAGCATGGCCGCAACTAATGCCGGGCGCGAGAGGTCTCCGCCTATCGCAGCCGTGAGGACACGTCGGTGCTCCGCCCAAGCTGGGCAGTCTTGCACCGTATGCTCCACCGTATCCTCCGGGCGATCTTCGCAGTGGTGACACCCAGGCGTCTCCTCCTTTCGCATCAGACACAGGTACCTCCCGAAACTTCCGTGTCCGGTGAGGACCTGCGTCAAGCGGTAGGTCAGGACGCCATACTATTCTTGTCTAAAGTTTAAAAAACTTTAAACCTCTCTCCTCAAAAAAGTGAATTTCGTAGTTAGTGCAATTGTGAACTAAGGCGTCGATATGCTGAGAGCTTTAAATATGTGATTTAAGGCTGATTTTTTTATAGTCAGGAGAATAAAGGGGTTTGACATATTTTCTATAGATAAGCTGTCAAACTGCCATTTTTATTCCTCAGATTGTAACGGTTAGCGGGTGAGTTTAAATAAAATAACTCACCAACGTTTACAATAAATTTATTTAGGTCGTGGTTCACAGCCGTCACTAGGTATTTAATCGTTCCGTGGAAGTAGGCGCACTAAGTACTGTCCTGGCTTATCGCGTAGTGCAGAGACGCGATGGGCGAGGAGTTGTCCCGAGGTGAGAGAGACCCCAGGGACAGGATGGTGGATGCGCCGGCTGGTCAGCTGTGTGCGGCTAGGTGCTGTGTGTGCGCAGGCCTCGAACGTTCGGTAGCGTGAGTCAGCTGTCGAACTCAACGAACGTTGAGGATGGGTAATTTAAACCCCAATCTTGTTCCCTGGAATCAACGTCCAGCGGTAAATAAAAGGTCCACTGCAAATCCTCTCTGATGATGACCTCGCAGCGTAAGCGGAAGCCTAGGACGTAAAGCGCTTGAGGCGTTTGTGAGTTTGGTCAACATCAGAACGGAGTTTACATGGCAGGTACACAATATTAAATTAGCGTGAAGCATTAACACAACATTATTTATAGGCCTACGAGCGTATGGAACATTCGAGGCTTAACGGAATAAAAACCTAACAAAGAAAAATTAGAACACAAAATAAATAGTCTGTAGGTAACTGCTCAATACAAAAAGATATAAACACAATAGCTAGCAGTTATAAAGGTTTGGTTTGGCAAACTTACCCTTCACGGGGTTATTACACTTACACAGAATTTAAATAATATATATTAGGTATTTATTATTTGACTAAAAAAACTGTCTAAGTCTGGGACGAGTAAAATTAGATAGTCCTAATATAGTGAGGAACTACGTCTGCTACTACGTCCAGCGTTCGCGGTAATGTTTTCTGTCCCAGCTGATTGCTACAAAATGCCTCGCTCAAGGAGAAGGGGAATTGGACTTTGCACGCGTGAGAGTGAGACAGCATAAGCATTGCCACTCACTTATCCGCAGCTAGAACATTCCACAGTTCTGTCACTACAGAACTGTCAATTAACTGTTACTACCAGTTCAGAACTACCCACTTATAAATTACTTTTTGTCTCGACGTAATTCAAGAATATTTACTAGATACCTACAAATTTATATTAATGAACTATTTATAGTTTTGAAATGCAACGTTGGTAATCCACAACGTTACAATACCCCTCGCGCAGTCAAGGATTTTGTCTTCTATAATGACAAAATCCGCACAAAGAATTAGATCTAACTATTGTTTTACCTATCAAAAAATCATCATTCGTACTTCTCACAATCATAACCAGCGGCATCTATTGTATACAGTGATACGAGAGATAGCTGTCGCACAATATAAAATATATAGGAATCCTGTTGTCATTAACCTGATGCCTTACAATAGTTTTCTTCAAAGATGAAAGTGTACTAAGCGAAAGAATAATGCAATCGTATGTATCGAGTTCAATAAAATGTTAATGTTAAATAATTTCTTTTCCTTTTAACCATCTACCGACCAATACTAATCCACCTACCAGTTTTAAATTTTAATGTAAGTAATTGAATCTTTTAGATGATAAAATTATGTTTTTGGTTTAAGGCTTATTTATGGAGTTACCAACCGCTCCTGCAAAGGCTTATTTAAAGAGTTGCGACCGCTCTAAAGAAAACAACACAAATGGTGTAGACCATCAGTATTAAGTGAACAAGCTATGTCCTTTGGTTTTGTTTCTTTTGATTTATGGTTTATTTAAGGAGTAATCGACCGCTCCTGCAAGGGCTTATTTAAAGAGTTGCAACCGCTCTATAGACACAGTTGTGTTTTTATGATGCAAGGGCTTATTTAAAGAGTTGCTACCGCTCTATAGACACAGTCGTGCTTTATGATTTATGGTTTATTTAAGGAGTAATCGACCGCTCCCGCAAGGGCTTATTTAAAGAGTTGCTACCGCTCTAAAGGAGAAAAGCACAACCATGTAAAGAAAAAAAACACAACCATGAATTACAAAACCAAAGTGATCGATGGGTTAGAGCCACGATCAATATAGTAAATACCTTCGGTGTAGGGCCGATAGGTATAAAAAATAAAATATAATGAATGGGGTAGGCCATCATTATACATAAATAACTATAGGGTAGACCAAAAGTTATAACAAAGAAAAAAAAAAAATTGGTAGGTTAGATAGGTTCGGTATAGTAATAAGTATTCTAAATTAAAAAAAAAAAAAAAGTTAAGATTTATTTAATTGTTTTCACTTATATTTTTCCTACTAATTTTAAATCTTTAATATGCCAAGAGCCTAAATTCTTTCCAGACATGTCTTGCAGCACATAAACTAGAGGCGACCTCTTCTGAATTATTCTAGCCTTAATAAATTTAGGAGCCAGCTTCTTCGAAAATTTACTGTCCTTGTCGCTTAAGACGTAAGCGCGTTTCATGACTACGTCTCCAACGTCGAACTCAGCAAACTTTCGTCTGAGATTATAGTGTGAGGTGTTCTTTACGTGAGCTTGCCATAGTTTTGACTGAACGCTGTCGAAGATAGAAGATAAGCAGCCTAAATTTTCTGCATATAAGTCACGTGGCAAGAAAATTATCTCGTTGCCAAGGTCATTTTCCAAATAATGAGATCCACAAGTAACTAGCTCACGGCCGAAAACCAAAAATGAAGGTGTAAAACCAGTAGCCTCGTTAACTGAGTTATTAATAGCGAACTGAACTTTGGGAATAAATAAGTCCCAAGATCTATGATCATCATTAACGTAGGTAGATAAACATGTGATGATGGTTCTGTTGAATCTTTCAACTAAGTTTACCTGAGGGGTGTACTTAGGTGTATAATGAACATTAGGAATGTTGTATTTCTTAAACAATGCTTCCGCCACTTTACCTGTAAACTGAGTGCCATTATCCATCATCACTGTTTGTGGTATGCCATGAACTAAGAATACTGATTCTTCTAGAATTTTAGTTATAATATCAGCTGTAGCTCTTTTAATAGGAAAAATTAAACAAAACTTTGAAAAACAACAAGTTATCACAAAAATGTAACTGTTTTGTTTCCTAGTAGTGGGAAGAGGTCCCATGAGATCTATTGAAATCATCTGAAATGGTCGAGAACACTGTTTAGGACGACCCATTTCTCCTAGGGTTTGATGATTTTGAGACTTGTAAGCTAAACATTTATCACAAGAACCAATAAGCTTTACAACGTCTTTGTACATACCAGGCCAGTAGTAACGTAAAGCAAGACGACGGTAAGTTTTAAAAATACCCATATGTCCCGCCGTAGGAACAGCGTGGTTCTCATTGAAAATAGCTTCGCGAAATTCGGAAGGAACTACCTCTTTCCACGAGAACTCCGAAGTAAGTTCATGTTTATTTTTGATAATCTAAATAATGAATTATTTTTAATAACAAAATTTGAGAATTTAGAAGGATCATTTAAACAACCATTATAAATATTTTTGTACCAGCTGTCTTTAGTGTCCAAATAAGAGTTGGATATGCTGATAGCACTTACTGGAATGATTCTAGACAGAGCGTCAGGTATAACGTTATCTACGCCCTTCCTATGTTTTATGACAAAGTTAAAGGCCGAAAGACGTACACCCCAACGAGCTAGACGTCCAGTTGGATTGCTTAATGATAGGAACCATTTAAGAGCACTATGATCTGTATAAACTGTAAACTGTTGTCCGTTTTCGATATAGCAACGCCAATGTTCGAGAGCGACAATAACGGCTAATGTTTCGCGTTCTGTTATGCTGTAGTTCTTTTCAGCGGCAGTAAGTGACCTACTCATATAAGCAATTGGATGTTCTTTGCCTTCAAAAGACTGAGTCAGCATAGCACCGATACCGTAACCACTGGCATCCGTGTGTACTTCGAACGGCTTAGTATAATCCGGACAAGATAAAACCGGTGCTGAGACTAGACACTCTTTGAGTTTTTGAAACGCTGAGTCAGCCTCAGCAGTCCACTCAAAAGGAGGAGTGCCTTTCTTAGAAGATGTTAACTTATTTAAGGGACCGGCTATAGTACTGAAGTTTGGAACGAAACGCCTGTACCACGTCGCAGTACCCAGAAAACGTTTAAGGTCCTTACGACTTTTAGGTGTCGGATAATTGAGTATAGCCTCAACCTTAGCTGGATCAGTACGTAGGCCAGAGCCATCGACGACGTACCCCAGATATTTCAGTTGAGAACTGAAAAAATTTGACTTTTCAAGGTTAATTGTTAAGTTTGCTTGTTTCAACTTTTCTAGCACACGCAAAAGTAGTGTCACATGGCTATCAAAGTCTTCAGAAATGATAATTACGTCATCCAGATAGGCAAACACCTTGAGATCAAAATTAGAAAATAATAAATCAACTAATCGTTGCTGAGTAGCTGGTGCATTTGTTAAACCAAAAGCGGTCCGTTTGAAACGAAACGTGCCTCTTCCGGGAACGTAAAATGCCGTTTTGTCACGGTCTTCAGGAGCAATCGGGATCTGCCAGAAAGCCTTGGATAAATCGATACTAGATAGATAACGAGCATCCCGTAAATTATCCAGAATCTCAGAAATGTAAGGAAGATTGTAGGCATCCCGTTTTGTGACAGAATTAAGTTTTCGACTATCCAAGCAAAATCGAGGTTGTCCGTTCTTCTTAGTAACAATGAGAACGGGAGAAGACCACGCGCTCTCGCAAGGCTCGACTACGTCCATTGACAACATCTCATCAACCTGATCAACCAAAATACGCTGCTTCTCTGGTGACAAACGATAGTATCGCTGACGTATTGGCTCAGAGTCACCGGTGTCAATATGATGAGTGATAAGACTTGTAACGCCTAAGCCTTTGTTTGAGAAAGAAATGTCCTCAAACTGCTTTATGACATTATCAGCCAGTTGCTTTTGAGACTGAGTAAGATTATCATAACCTTGTATGAAGGTAGGATGAGATTTATCTAGAGAACAACTGTCCGTTTTGTTCATAGAAACACTATTAATAAATTTTGGACAAAGTTTAAACTTACGCCAGAAGTCTATGCCCAATATAAGATTTCGCTTAATATCCGGTATAACAATTGCTTTCAAAATGTGAAACTGGTTTTCAAAATTTACGGGTACATTAATATAACCTATACTTTTTAAAGTTTGTCCTCCCGCTGCCGTTACTGTAATGCAATCCGCCTTTACAAGTGGCAGGCCATATGCTTCTAACACAGAATGAGCTTTATTGCCTATAATTGTGACCGCAGAGCCAGAGTCAAGTAAACCGGAAACGGTAAGATCATTAATCTTCACAGAAACGTAAGGTCTATCATCAAGATCACTCTTATCATCGAGAATTGTGTAGATGTTATACGATTTAGAAAATAATGTGACAGTTTGTAACCAGTTCTTCCAGTCCTCAATATTAATTAGTCCTCGTGCCCCACGTTGGGCGCCAATGTAACGGTTAGCGGGTGAGTTTAAATAAAATAACTCACCAACGTTTACAATAAATTTATTTAGGTCGTGGTTCACAGCCGTCACTAGGTATTTAATCGTTCCGTGGAAGTAGGCGCACTAAGTACTGTCCTGGCTTATCGCGTAGTGCAGAGACGCGATGGGCGAGGAGTTGTCCCGAGGTGAGAGAGACCCCAGGGACAGGATGGTGGATGCGCCGGCTGGTCAGCTGTGTGCGGCTAGGTGCTGTGTGTGCGCAGGCCTCGAACGTTCGGTAGCGTGAGTCAGCTGTCGAACTCAACGAACGTTGAGGATGGGTAATTTAAACCCCAATCTTGTTCCCTGGAATCAACGTCCAGCGGTAAATAAAAGGTCCACTGCAAATCCTCTCTGATGATGACCTCGCAGCGTAAGCGGAAGCCTAGGACGTAAAGCGCTTGAGGCGTTTGTGAGTTTGGTCAACATCAGAACGGAGTTTACATGGCAGGTACACAATATTAAATTAGCGTGAAGCATTAACACAACATTATTTATAGGCCTACGAGCGTATGGAACATTCGAGGCTTAACGGAATAAAAACCTAACAAAGAAAAATTAGAACACAAAATAAATAGTCTGTAGGTAACTGCTCAATACAAAAAGATATAAACACAATAGCTAGCAGTTATAAAGGTTTGGTTTGGCAAACTTACCCTTCACGGGGTTATTACACTTACACAGAATTTAAATAATATATATTAGGTATTTATTATTTGACTAAAAAAACTGTCTAAGTCTGGGACGAGTAAAATTAGATAGTCCTAATATAGTGAGGAACTACGTCTGCTACTACGTCCAGCGTTCGCGGTAATGTTTTCTGTCCCAGCTGATTGCTACAAAATGCCTCGCTCAAGGAGAAGGGGAATTGGACTTTGCACGCGTGAGAGTGAGACAGCATAAGCATTGCCACTCACTTATCCGCAGCTAGAACATTCCACAGTTCTGTCACTACAGAACTGTCAATTAACTGTTACTACCAGTTCAGAACTACCCACTTATAAATTACTTTTTGTCTCGACGTAATTCAAGAATATTTACTAGATACCTACAAATTTATATTAATGAACTATTTATAGTTTTGAAATGCAACGTTGGTAATCCACAACGTTACAAGATTTATGATTTCCGACTATTGAAAAATCAGCCCTAAGAAAACTTCCCGAATACTGCCCATCGACATTACGATCCATATTATTATGAACTACATAGAAGATATATCTTCTATGTAGTTCATAATGCCTATAGGCTAGATTTCTCCGCACTAGACGCAAATGCGTTAATTGATAATTAACATCAACCTGAAACAATGGGACATTTGATATCTTAATCTCCGATATTCGATACCTGCACATTGTTCTCTACCCAGCCGAATGTATGTTCAAGATGGATTCAAATTAATTTCCTACCACTACACGCTAGGAAAGTTCCTATTAAATCTATCTTATATACAACGTGTAACGCTAAAAGCGCAAAACCTCTCGTGAGGTAACTCAGCCCATGTTACTGAACAATTTTTGTTCGCGAGAATTAAAAAAACCTCTCGTGGTGTAACTCAGCCCATGTTACTGAACAATTTTTGTTCGCGAGAATTAAAACGTACTTACTTATGAATTCGCAAAAAAAATCACCGCCATCTTTCCCTTTTCCGTTTTAAACCATCCATAAGTTACAGCTAGTAGGGCTCCGTCGACCTTTCGAAAAACTAGTTTATTATTCACATTAATCACTTGGCCCATAACATACATAATTATAATAAAATGGTAAGAAAGTCAAAGTTGTATCTGCGTTGAATATTTTTTTAAAGAATACTTGGACTGTGATTTACAATCGATACCAAACTGATACCAAAGCGAAAAATATAGTTTTTAAAATGTTTGTCTATGTGTGCGTCCGGGATAAAAACTCAAAAAATACTGCATGGATTTCTTTCTGGCACGAAAATTAAGAAGTCGGGTCAACAATTAGTAGGCTAACGATAATTATCACGCTATCACCTACCGGGAATGAGCAGTGAACCTTTATTTCTTCAACGCATTCACGCGACGTCGCGGGCACAAAACTGCAGAAACCAAGGACCAAATATGGAATCAGAACAGAAAGTACTATGAAAACAGGATTAGGAAGGTGTTGGAGCGGTCGCCGCGCCTTCTTCAGTAAAAATTATGCGAAATGAAGATATATGTGGCAAAGGGGTTTGGAATTTTTTTATATGAGACTCCCCGTAAATAAAATTTCAATTACCAGGTTTTTAATTTTTTGGCAGTCACGTCCGAAACATTCATAGATCGGTAGATCATATTAATACAAACATAAAATGTAAGAGGACCAGGTAAACCTCGCAAAACATCAAATCAAAAGGGTGGATGGCACCTGGTACAAAAGGCACAAAGCCCTTTCCAAAAACGAAATCAAGCTGAGACGAATTAACATTCAACGTATGAGGTTTAACTGTGGCAAATGTACAACAACCCCGTTTAACGGGGCAACGGTTTTTAAACAAAAAAAAATCCAGCACATTTCAGTTTTTCTGCAACTCGTGGAATTCAAAAGTTTATTTGAAACATTAATAAAATTGAAATGCTACGAGTTCTACGTATACACTCTGATATTAGTTTGTACAGTCGTCGTTCAAAAACACGACAGATTTTACATTTACTATATTTTTATATATATGATACTTTTTCACTGTAACCCTTATGAAATGCTGAATCCTTTTTACATTTTTGTGACGTAAACTGGAAATTTAACGTTAGTTTGAAGAAAAACGTTAGTATCAGGTTCGTACACTTTAAACGCTTTTACGAGAGCAGTTGTGGCTGGCTGGCTGGGGCAGTGGTAAAGACCCTGACTTCGGTTCGAACCCAGCCAGGCCTATTACTTTGTGTAGGTAATTTATTTCATCAAAACAGTGAAGGAGAACAAATAGTGACGAAACCCGCATGTTCTGTAACGGTGTAACCATTAAATTCGAAGACAGTCATGTGATATCATCTATGCGGCAAATGCGAATATTCGTAACATCTCTTAAGATTACACTCAGCAAATAATTATTTCCCGCGGTTTCACACACTGCTCGACTCCTGTTTAATTTGTCGTAGCGTGATCTTCAAAAGCTTATAGCCTTCCTCAATAAAAAGATGTTCCTGAGACGTTCAAAGTTTTTAATGAATAAATTAAATAAATACTTTAAAGCTTATAAACACTAAAGCTAAAATCAGTTACTTAATTGCAATCAATAAAAAAAATCAACTTCATCAATTTTGATAAAACACTAACTTATTGACAAAGTATGATAAAAATGACGCGGTTTACCCCTGCATTGAATACAATGCAATACGCTCGCGCTTGTACTGTAGTGCCGTCCACCGTAGAATACGCGTTACATTACACGGTGGATTACATTACACGGTGGATTACATTACACGGTGGATTACATTACGCGTTACGCCAGTCTGGACCCGTATATTTGTAGCTATGTCTATAGATGGCTGTTCATGGCAATTAATGCATTCTTGTCGAGAGCACACTCATTAAATAGCTTTTAATATGAACACACGTAATTTAAAAGGGAATCTATTACTAAGATTTCGCTGTCTGTCTGTTTGTCCGGTCGGGAGACACAGGAATACAGTGACTCCGGAACGTAAAGGGTTATTGAAGTACACCGTAGATTTTAGTCAGTACGAGTCTGACAGTCCCTTCCGCTCTGCCCTGGGTGGGAGGACTAATTTGATGATATTACCACAATAAATTAAAGAAAGCACGCCTAGCTGTTACCAAGAAGCAGTCTAGTCCTTTTAAAACGTTCCAGAACTGCCTGAGTACTACTTATTTTGTAACCACGCGTTTTGCAATGTTTGTGTCAACACACATCGCTTCTAATTTCATCTTCCCTCCAAATCTTTTGTGTGTCAAGTTCACTACGTAGGGTAAACTGGTTTTAAGCGCTCACCTTATGAATGGAATGAACAAAGAGAGGGTTCGTTTGTACCTATGGTTGTTACTCTGATACCCTCCCTCTTCATGAATGAACAGCCTGACTTCATTTCTTAGAACGAAAGGTTAGCAAAGGTGTTAGCCAACTAGAACTTATAATGACCGGAGTGTGTGTGAAGACACCATTACACGTCACCGTAACGTCACCGATGACTTTGAATGAAGGTGCACTCACACGCATCAGCCACCGTCACGTCACCGACGACGGATCGGTGACGGTTTGTGTTCGTACGTAACCCGAACCGAGACGTGACTATCCCTGGTGGTGAGGATATAAGTTGTATTAAATATTATTTGACGTGGCTGACCGGTGACGTCACTGATAGATCACGTGCCGGTGACTGACGAAAGTTATACTAGGTGTAAAGAAACATATTTTTTTCAAACCAGGCCTGTGACGTGACGTGACGGTGACTGATGTGTGTGAATGCACCTTTACTCGTCACACACAATGTTATGTTGTTTATTTGACAGCCTGACACATGTCATCCTCTCACTATAGAGATGCTTGGGAACGATCAAGTTCCTCGAACTAATTACTGCCTGTACACGTGTTGGTTTAGGTATTCAACCAAATAATTAGATCACACAACCCTGTACGTCCGTCACAACAGAGCATTATCCGCCAATTACATACTTCGGATAATAATTATCTTAATTATTGACCTTGCAACATTGGGGTTGTTAATGCGTGTAAATCAATTCAGTACCTACCTTATGTTTGGATTGGGTTTAAATTTTGTAAACCAAATAATATGGTGGTTTTAAACACTAATATCTGGTTGACCGAGCTTTGCTCGGTTTTGCTTGGGAATCGAGTATGTCGGCCAATTGTTCTTTGGGTGAACAGTTATTGGTCAAAACATTCTGTTGGTTAAGCATTTACTGACGTAAAGTTTTGTTAGCGAAACGTTCGTGTGTCAAAAGTGTTGTTTGGATGATAAGTTCATGGGTTAAAAATAATGTAGACCAACAGTTTATGGACCTAACGACATTTGGTAAAAAAAGAGAATGCGGCACAAAGATAGTCTATAACTTGGTTTTAACAGGATATTTTTTATCCCGATTTTATAGTCCCGTAGGATAAGGCAAGGAAAAGAATGTTTTAAGTTTTAAATTATACCTACTAATCTTATAGTTTGATGAAACTTTCATTTTATACTTTCTACCTTCCCAATTTAAGCAATAGAGGGCCTACACAGGCTCTGTGCTTAGGGCCTCGGAAACTCTCTATCCGCCACTGGTCCCAGCTGTCAGTTTGTTGATTTTTGACAGTCGTTACTGTAAAGCTCTATAAAGTGTGACAACCAGTCTTACCATAGGGTTTCGTATTACCTCCGATAGGCAGTCGCTCCATGTAAAATACTGATATCCAGCTGCTTGTGGACTGGAAGCCGACCCCAATATAGTTGGGGTAAGGCTAGACAGATGATGATAAAGAATCAGTGGTTTAGACTCCTCCGATCACGATCATGTTATGAGTATTACAAAAATGTACAGGGTACTTATCATCCCAAAAAAAGTACTACTGATTCGAAGAAAAGTCCAATGGTAAAAGATTGCCACTTGACGCCGCCATTTGTCTTTCCATCAATCATTCATTCATTCAATCATCATCATTCAATACTGATTGAAGTATAACAACCCGAATTCATTGTCAATTCACTATGTTCAGTGGTCAAATTCCACATTGACTTGAGCGAATCCGCGGGCAAAAGCAAGTAGGCTTTAAACTTACCTATATCTTATTTGTGTAATGCACATTAAGTACCATACTATTATAAAACAAGTTAGCGAATACCAATACCAAAAATAAAATTTAAATTGAATGCGAAACATTTTGGAATAAAAATAGAACATCGTTCCTGAAAAGATTTGTTTAAACGCGAATTTCATACATATCTGGAATTTCATACAGGAATTCTTCACGAAAGTATGGTTTGTTTCATTGTGATATCGAAATGATGCTATGTTTTAATTAACAGATTCTGAAAATAAGAAGAAAATGTAACCTAACACCGGTAGTAATCCCTCGACCTTAATCTAAACTTTTTTATTATTATGCTGCATAATATTTTTTCTATTTCGAACAGTAGGTGCTCTCTAATGTGAGTATTAACGCGTTCAACAAAAAAAAAACAAACCAACAGAGTTTGTTTGTTTATTTGGTATTCAAAACTATTTTCTGTTGCAATGGGTTGTCCATTTGTTTAGGGAGGTTATACGCTGGATTTATTTTATGTATTTGTATCACAAACTGTTATAGAAATCATAACATGGATTAGCCTTTTTCCCAGAATTTCATTTCAGTACTTACTGGATATTTAAAGTAAATAATAAAGCACATAATTTCATAATAAAATGACTAAAACATTTCAAATAATGTAAATGAGACACTAAACATTTTTTGAGAGACCATGTCTTAATTTGTTGTTTTGAAACAGGATTATAGGCATATACTGTGTGAATACGAACTTGAGAACAAGAAAAGCTAGGTATACACTACATTTTTAAATTCACATGTGAGGATTATTTTTAATGAGAATGCTAGCTACCCACATATTATTATGTTAACAACCCCATAAATTCTACAGGTAAGGGTCGTAGCACACATATAACTCGAGCCGTTCAGTATTATTTGTATAAAACTCCTTACCGCATATATATACCGACCGCACACTAATCGGAATCGTAACGTAATCGCATCAACTCGGACGAGCTCACGAAACGCGGTGCAGTGCGCGGACAACTTGGGGTCGGCTTTCCGTACCCTCACTTACGGCTCTCCGTACGCTAGCTTACGTATCTTCGTCCACTCTCCGCCCGCGGTCTGCGTTGCCGCACGTGATGTACGATTCACGAGAGAGGCGACCGTGAAGTGAGCCCTTTGCGAACGTTCATGCATCATCATCTGCCTGCCTTTTCCCAACTATATTGGGGTCGGCTTCCAGTCGAACCAAATGAATATCAGTATTTTACATAGAGCGACTGCTTGTCGGACCTCCACAACTCAGTAATACGATACCCCATGGTACAACGTTACTGGTTGTCAGACTTAGAGATTCTAACAGTAACGACTGTCAGTAAAGATCACAAATGACAGCCGGGTTCAACGACTTTACGTGCTTTCCGACCCACGCACTATGGGGCATTTAAGCGATCTAGCTGGTCAAAACTATCTACGTTACTAATTGGTTCTGAAACCGATTACTAAGGCTTTCTGTGCCTAACTACGATATTTTCGGTAAATAAAAACAGATTTATGCTGAGTAATTGACATAAGTATGTAATAACGTAATCAAAGCTATAAAAAATATAAAAACATGTGAGTAAAGATAACACCTACAATTTTACATAAAACATCTTACGTAATTTACATAAAATTCACTGTTTTCTAAATAATACAGCTACAAAGACAAAAAAAAAATGCATAAGTAATTATATTATTTTTTTATGAAAAATCATAATCGCCTTAAGAATAAGCACATATTTTAATCCAGTTTGATAACAGACATTAAGTACAGTAGGCGTTCAAAAGTGGTTAGGCGCGCTTTAAAGTCAATAGCTTGACGTTTAGTTTGACTTATGACCTTCTATTTTTAAGAGACACATTCATCATCAACTACTGATTGTATAGGATTCATAATTTCAACGTGTATAGCATGTGTCCACTTGGCCCAGTGGTAAAGCGTACCGCCTGACGTATGCGGTGAACGGCAAGGCGTGAGATCGAACCTCTCGCAATGATATTCTTTTTGTAAGTTTTACTCAATTGTTAAATATTGTAATGGGACAGAAGTATGATTATAATCGTTTGTTCACAATTTCTGTGAGGTAGACAAAGTTTTAGGAATATTTAACTTGATCGAAATTAAGTTGTCGTTAGATTGTGGTTGTTGGTTAGTGACGTGTGATTATATGTATAGATAGCGATATATTTAAGTATTCTCAAAATGCCGGCGAATATCAATATTGAGGCAAGAACGAAATTTATTGAAATGTCACGTTGAAGTTCATCAAATGAGTTGACTGTTGTCAGATTCGTATGAATCTGATATCACAAATGTAACATAAGTTTGTTAATCATAAATAAATAAAACAAAATTAACATTTTAATTCAGCATGACTTTGTTTATTTCCACCAAGACCAAAAAAAAAACATAAACACATAAAACTAATATTTGACTTTTTTAAATAAATAATAAGCATGATTAAATTGTAAATTAACATGAATAGTTAACAAGTTATTGATTAATATAATTATCATGATTTCAAAAAAAAAAAAACTAAAAAATAGCTAAACACAAATTATAAGACTCAGATCTCATTGATCATAACTCCACTTAGCCCAACAGCTATCAGTAATAAAATAAGTAAATTAAAAAATTCGAAGTGACGATAAAACAATAATTATTATCCAATTTCATTAGCTGATTATAACGACTAAATTACGTTTAATTATATTTAAGAACCTAAAGGGTTTTTTTTATAAAGTGCGGCCTTATTAGTATGTTATCCCATAAAAAAAATTATGTGTAATTTTGTCTTTATGTTAACAAAAGAAATAATAAAGATAAATGACTATTTATTAAAGCCATTTGAAATAGTAATAGTTCAGCAGGCTAATTTCTCTATGCGTTCCAAGGCCGCGGTGCCTTGTTACTATTTCCAACAATCGTCGCACGGCACTGCGGTCCTGGAACGCAAAACGCTATTTGCCCTTTGCGTTCCAGGGCCATGGTGCAGAAACAGGTTGTTCTTAGCAAATAAATTTCTTCCGCTCCACCAAATGAGAATTACCAAAAAAAAAAAAATGGAAATATGTTCTATTACTGAAATAGAACCACAAAAAAAAATAACCGCTCTCCATAAAAATACCCTTTTGAGGACATCAGTTTAATTTTCGTTTTCTTTATGAAAAGAATGATTGAAACTTAGCCTCAAATCTAAGCCCTAAATTAATAAGAACTGTGAATAAAATGATGTTTTCGCTTACAGTCTATTAACAATGAATACAACAAAAGCTATATAAAAATATGGTCGTGCTTTTAAACGTTTCTTTTATTTCTATAAAACAAACGGTTTTCGGCTGATATTTGGTGTAATTTTTGTCTTGAGTGCACGGTTATTCATTTCGTGTTGAATTAGTTACTCATTGGGGGAAGCAATTTCCTTCGTATTCATTCACCATCATTTTATTATGATGTCTGACAACCGTCGGCGTCGGTGTTGGACTTTGCTATCAACAAGCTTAGTATTAGCGCTTGTCGTTCCTCGTATCTCATATCCACAGGACTGCCAGTATTTCACTAGAACAAAACATGAAATACTATTATTATCTTTATGCAAAATGCAACTGTTAATTTTTTTTACCTACTTAAAGAAAAATCTATAAATAACACTTATTACTTTCAAACAAACCTATTGTAGGGAATCTTACCTAATAAATAAGATATTAACATGTGAAATAACTAAAAATTAAAGGTTAATACTCACACTTAGTCCGGTTTAATTTAATATTTGTATTGTTTCATCCACATTTATGCACGGCTATAATATTCACCCTCAGTGATTATAATTATTATTCCCACTGTTAATATTTCACAGCAAAACAATAACATTAAAACAGCGTAATAGATGTAAACAATCGTCACACAAAATAACCAGGAATCAACAACGTTCTATTATGAGACTTAAAACGAACTAACATAGTTATGTCTACCTCACAAATCGAAATAATTTACTTTTGTAACTTTTGTTTTGTTTCCTCTGATCTACCTACAAAACTTTATTATACTTATTATGATGATAACGGTCGACACACAACACTAATGACTAGTATTAGTAATTATTAAAAAAAAAACAATTTTATTTAACAAACTACAAAAAAAATGCATGAAAAATAACAAAAAGAATATAGCAATTATTTAAAAACATTAAATAAAATAAAAGTAATTAGAAAAAAGTGAGGATCGATCCTTCGACAGCAGTGATGGAAACATCCGAGCACGTTAACCACTGCGCCAGCATTACTTGTAGGAAAAGGTTGAAATTACGAAGTATACCGTAAATTCCTTTGATTTGTTTAAGTAACAACTTATAATAAAAGGTCGTAAGTCACAGCGAAGCATCAGGCCATTGCTTTCAGAAATTGACCCAGGAATTTGGAATTTGACTGTACATATTTAAAACAGAGAAATCATAGTAGTAGTGATCCTAAAGTTTGCTTTTAATCACCATTTTCATCAATAAGTTTCTGGAAATTCAGAAAACGAAGATTCTGTGTCTTCAGATTCGGAATCAGGATGAGGTTGTGTTGCATTTTATCAAAAATGTATTTTCTGGTTAATAGTCTTACATCAGAAGGACCTGAAATTAAAAAAAAAAAACACGGAAATTGGTCATTGAGTTCAAATGAATTATAATATATTTGGATATTCACATTTGAAACTATACCACACTTTAAGGTACCCAATTTTTCCCGTGATAAATAAAAAGTGCTCTCAATTACTCTCTGAAAAGTCTCCAAACTATCAATCGAAGTCCCCTCAAAATCAGTTCAGTTTTTTCAAAGATTAGCCCGGACAAATATGAAAAATCCCTTGTATTCTATGTATTTCTATACTGGTGATATTTCATGAAATCGGACTAAATCGGAACAGATTTTTACTTTTCTAGAAAATAGTGACATGGGGCTACCAATATACTTTGAAAAGAGAGCCGGGACGCACCCTGATATACAACTAATCCTCCAATCTTTGTAAAACAATTGTTAAGAATGTATAATAAATTTCTCTTAGCAGTTAAATGAAAAAAAAATAGCAACAAACATTGTTGTGATGATAAAAATATTACTAATATATTTTTACATACCTGCTTGTGCCATATTTATCACAAAATCTCTCAGAAAACTAACACGAATCATAAAAAAATAACATCGAAAATGTTGAAAAATAACTGTTGCGAATGATACAAGCGCGCACTTAAATAGACGATCGAAAGTCGACGGTCATTATAGGCGGTCACGCGGGTGGAAAAGCACTAATACGCGTTTTTTGTGTGGTCCAGTCATTGCATTTTGTAACACAAGTATTATTTTGTCTGGATTCACTATTTTGGAATTTGATTAATTATTATATATATTATAGATTTATTGACAAGTAACTTATGACTCAAAGTGTTAGTAACAATATTTCTTAATCACTATGTTAGTATTCCTTATCTACACATTCAACTTATATTCTATATAATGTAGTGTGTGAATCCCTGCTACAGGCTCAGCACCGAAGTGGACAGCCTGCAGCAGCGGTTCACACACAAACAGTCCAATCTACTCGCGACACACCGCAGTATAATGTTGGGGCTGGCCCGCACGCGGCGCACCAGGGAGGCGCATCTTTTACGCATCGTAGCGTAAAAACAATCGACGCGAGCTTCAGCAAACATCCCCGACGCGCTACAGTAACGGGACAGCCCCATTAACACCCGGAACGCGTTATTATATTGTACGCGAAGGGCGCTGTACGATTTCTGAGTGTAGACAACCCACAGGCTACACGTGTAAAAGGAAGTGCAATAAGCTCGAAATAAAGTTTTCTTCACCTCTCTAGAACAGCGTGCAAACCTGCGAGCTATCATGTTAGCTCTAACCGACAGCGCCCTTCGTTCCCTTTCTATATCATCATCATCCTTGAGGTCAGCGGTCAAAATATGTCCCAGATATTTAAATTTGTACACCCTAGTTAATTGTGCTCCATTTATTTTAACCGGTGGAATCGTTTCGGGACATTGACCGCCGGCACCAAAGACCATGACCTCACTTTTGCTTACGTTGTAGACCAGTCCATGAATTTTTGCATAGTCTTCACAGATGGCTACCAACCTTCTAAGACCGCAGACCGAGGCGCTCAGCAGCGCCATATCGTCAGCGTAACTGATGTTATTTACGCAAATTCCATCAATATAACAGCCGGCGCGTTCTCTGCTAAGCGCCTCGATTAGCTCATTGACATATAGATTGAAGAGCGTGGGTGAGCTCAACCCCCCCTGCCTCACCCCGCACTCCAACCCGTACGGCTCCGATAAAGTCCCGTCCCACCGCACCTGATTGATCTGGCTTCCGTACCAATATTTGAAGGTGTTTATCAGCTCATAAGGAACTCCAGCTGTCTCCAGCTTCCTCCAGAGAATACTGTAGGAAACCAGATCAAAGGCCCTGGACAGGTCGAGGAAACAAGCATATGTAGGTGTTTTACGATCCGCGTAGTACCTGACAGCCCACTTCAAACTCAAGATGGCACTATCCGTAGATAGTCCGGGTCGAAATCCGAACTGATTCTGGTGCAACTGTATATAGTTATTAAGTTGTTTGTTTAGCAGGCTGTCAAGCACTTTCGCGATCACCGTTGCCAGAGAAATAGGCCTGTAGTTTTTTAAATCGGCAATATCACCCGTTTTATTTTATTAATGGCCAGCTAGATCGCTTAAATGCCCCATAGTGCCACGGAGGAAATTCGCTATGACAGATGGTCACGCATCCACAGACCAACCTCAGTAAGCGCGGCTGGCCTGTGTGGCTGTTATTATTTATCCACGAGCCCCTCACGAACGAACGTAGCGAACGTTCACGCATGTACACTCAAAAAAAAAAGTGAAACCAAAGTTAAACCAAATAAGAATAACGAACCGCCGGCAACCAGCAGTTGTGCGAGTCGTAAGCGCGGAGTCGCCTAGCTGTAGCCGAGTTCACGGAGCGGAGCTTCTGATCCGCGTACGTTTACGCGGTTACGTAAAGTGGACGACTGTTTGACGCCGAGGAGAAAGGCGAGGCGGTGACGAACCTTTTCCGTTTTGATGTGTGTGCTACGACCCTAAATTGTATCTGAGCCCTCCCACGTAGCTCGAACTAAATAAGTCAAATAAACATAACTAATACTTCGTGATAAAAACAATGCTCTCAAAAGGGAGGAAAGAATTCACGAAAAACATTAAGACTATCGTCTACCGAGCGCTCATCCATACTAAAAGAGAAAACGTTTTCCTGCCCCTGTTGTCATGCCATGTTATCCTATCTATATGATTTTTTAGAATGCTTCTGACACTGTAAAAAACTAGGTTTATAGGATTTCTTTTTTTCAAATTCCTAATAGTTTGAAAGTAACAGGCGCTTAAAAGTTACTATTTTTATGACAACTTTATCTACAATTCCAGCACATGAGCCATGCATAGGGTACAGAATCAAAGGCATTGACAGACCTCGTCGGGAGCGAAGAACCTGTTGGCTAATAGTCATCGATAAGGAAGAGCTCCTTAGTACCGCGGGACCCGTTCTTACGTCCATTCTGAGAGGCAGTCATGATGGAATTAGTTACAATAATTATGTTGATTGATTTTAGCACTCATAATGTATGTAAGAGTCTTATAGAGCGGTGATGGTAGACAAGTAATAGGTCTTAAATTAGTATTTTCTGTTTCCGGCCAAATATTTCGGTTTAAAGCCATTGCATAGTTTCTATCGCGGGCTTAGAGTGTGGCGCCCGAATCAAGAAATTCCGTAACAAAAATAAACCTAACCATGGGCCTGTGCCATAACATTAAATGGAATTGTTACATAGATTATGATTGCGATAATGTTTTAACATTTTTTAACCGACTTCAAAAAAGGAGGAGGTTATCAATTCGACTGTATTTTTTTTTTTTTTTTTATGTTTTTACCTCATAACTTGCGACTGGGTAAACCGATTTTCATGATTCTTTTTTCAATCGAAAGCTGGTGCTTCCCGTGTGGTCCCATTGTCACCATTTCAGGATCTGATGATTGGATTTTGGAGAAATCGAGGGCAACCCTCAAATTTTATTAGCTGACACATAGTTTTTCGCAAATCTTATGAAGTAATTCTAGTACTTGCGTATAGAAATCATCATCTCATGAAGCTGACCTGATGATGGAAGGTACAACTCCTCAAGTAAGTAAAATTATGTTCGTGTTCGCATATCTCCGGAACTACAAGTCCGATTTAAAAGTAATTCTTTTTTTTTGTTATACAAGGTATCGTGCAACTTAGGGAATACTGCAAATTTCATCAAAATCGGTTCAGTAGTTTTTGAGATAGGGAATGAATGAAAGAGATGTTAACGATGTTATTACCGGTGCTACGGATTACGAAATTCTAGTGCACATGTAAGAAAATTATGTATTTGACAGGAATGTTGCTTGAATATTTAAACTAAAAAGAGTAAAATAAAAACTTTTTCTAAAAAAATGTGACCGCCTTCAAAAACAACCACAAAAAAAGGTGAAATAACCTACAAAACTTTTCTTTCGGAAGTCGGTGGCAAAAAAGACAATGAAATTAATAAAAAAAGTCACCGACTTCCGAAAGAAAAGTTTTGTAGGTTATTTCACCTTTTTTTGTGGTTGTTTTTGAAGGCGGTCACATTTTTTTTAGAAGAAGTTTTTTTCGAAAAAAATGACTTTATATTTATTACAGATAGTAAGTTGTTTAAAAAAAATTGTTGTTTTTTCTGTGTTATTTTGGTGGCTTTACAAGTTTTCACGAAAATTAATTTAATCAGTAAATGGCATCATTCGGATAGTGTAAAAGTCATTTGATAGACCCAAAAATATATGTTTTTTACTGTGGCCATAAATAAAATAGATTTTTATTTGAAAACTCATAGAAAAATAAATTCAACTCATTTTATATTTAAGATCTTTCTAGACACGATCACTTTGTCAACTATTTTTCTGCCATTTTCCTTTATTTAAACACACTTTTCCTCTGAGCAGCTTTAATTTTAATGTGAAACACGTTGGGGATAATGGTTGTTCACAGTAATGCTTGCATGCTTTTATAAGTCTCTCTGCGTGGTATTTTAAATTAATTTCCGATAATTGCATTGCTTACTTATAATATTTGTATGCTAGTTGTTTACAAGGTATTGTGAACAGTCATAATTATTATTATAAATATTTTAATACCAAAAATGATACCTTTGTATTTTTTACTCAATTATCAAGGTGATGTTTTGTTAAATCTATAACTTTAAATAAAATTAATCTATTCTATTTATAACCTGGTTAATTGAAGAAAGGATTCTTAAATGGCGGCGCTTATCGTGTTCTCTCGCTCGCACACTCCTGCCGTCTATACTCACTCTGGCGCGTAGCGTTAGCAGAAAAAAAATTGGTCTTGATGTCTTGACGCGCTCAGTGATCAGTTTTTAAGAATATTTACTTTAGTTTTCTATTATTTTTCCGTTGTTACCTGTTGATTATCGTTGTTTTAATTTTATTGCTAGGTTAAGTTCGAGAAATTATTGTGACCCAGTCTTGTTTTTATTATTTTTAATTAGAAAAAATCTTTCATTCGAAATCATAGGCTTTATAACATCACGCTTACCAAAAGAACCAAAAGTAGCGGGGTTGAAACCACATAAATAACCTCGATATAAAACAGAACTATTTGTTATCATATTTACAAGGGAGGTCGCTAGTTCTCTTCTACTAATCTTTAAATAATTGGGTCAAGTTGCACTGATCTAAACCTTTGCTCAAATGAAATAACAATGCTGTTTGCTCTCACTTTCATGCTGCTCGACTCGTATTGGCCGTAGCGTGACTATATGCTAAAACCTTCCTCAGAATGTAACGAACACTTTTCTGAAAACTACATCAAAATCGGTTCAGCCAAACGCAAGATAATTGCGGACAAACATGCAATCGTCTCTGAAAATCTCTTAGGGGTCGAACGCGGAAGAGGGTAGATAATTGGGGGTTGAACGCGGAATAAACCAAAGTTTATGGCTAAGAGGCCTTAAATATTTTTCAATTCGAACTAGATAAAGTTCATGAGATCTGAGTTTTCAAAAAAAAAATATCGAGTGGTACCTATTCTATTACCTACTACTATTTTTTTCAAAGGTAGTTCATCGAATTTTTTCTTCATTCTTTCTTCCTTTGTTTTTTGAAGGTGGCGTCCTCGCCCTGGGATCTGGAGGCGAACGCCCTCCACCACGTCTACTAGGTGGAGGCGCAACACCAGGGTAAATCTTCGCAGCTTCTACAAGTCGAGGCGAGAAGGCGCGATCTCAGAGCGGGATGGAAGTTACGACTCGCAACCGAGGTTTACGCACCACGCTTCGGTCAAGGCCATGCTGCGGTGCAAGATGGAATGGAAAGCAGTCAGCTAATTCTGCGAAGCAGTCATGCTAGTGAAGGAGGAGCAGAAAGGCGCGGGACTGTCTTATCAGGTAACCGTGACCCTAAGGAGATATTAAAGAATCACCTGGATTTGAGTCAGAAAACGTTTGACATAACCTCCCGTCGCACCGTATATTCTGTCTGACACTTCTGACATACAAGCGTTAATATGTACAATTATTTTCAAATAAAGCAGTTCTACCAAAGGCAAGCATAACGTTGCAGAATAAAATTTTCAATGCAATATAAATTAATGTCTAATATCTTCTGTCTAAGAAAGTTTGTTTCTATTTAGAAAGTTAAAGTTTTATTAATTTGTATCCAATTAATATTATTGTAAACTGATAAAATGTTTTCTGTGTCTTTTCAGTCTAGAAGCCAACTCCAAACTAAGAAACTTGAGAAAAACTCAAACTTAAATAAAATACCTGTTGAACCGTTCAAAAGGTGGAATGTTTATAAAAGTGCCAAAAGTAAATCGCAAAAATAAAGTAAAATCTTACCTTTAAATCTGGGTTGGACCAGAAGGCGATGTGCCACAAAAGAACACAATCACAAAGATTTTTTTGAAAGTTGCGTGAGCTATGTCATGATCACACGCGCGGGGCGGCCGCGGTGTCGGAAGCCAGAACTTGGAATGGACTTGCAGGCGTACTGGCGCGAGCTGTGTCATGCGCCCCTGACCCCCCTTCCGCCGCCTAGCTGTCCTTCCTAGGTTTCATCTACGCTTGCAAATAAGGGGGAGGCCTATATTCAGCCGTGCACGTCTTCCAGCTGATGATGATGACAATGATGAAAATATTTTTTTTTTATTTCCCGCCACTCATTAAGGGTTCCAGTGATGAAAGGGCAGTGGTGGCCCAGAGGTATCGGTCCCAACTTACGAGTTGTAGGTCGTGGGTTCGAACCCCGCCAAGCGCATTACTTTTTGTAATTTATTTCATCACCACTGCTCTCAAAACGGTGAAGGAAAACATCGTGAGGAAACCGGAATGTCCTAGAACCAAAAATTCGAAGACATGTGACATCTACTAACCCGCACTGGGCCCGCGTGGTGGATTATGGCCCACTTCCTCTCACAGAGAGGAGGCATGTGTCCCAGCAGTGGGACCATTCTAGGCTGATGATGATGATTAAGTGTTCACAACTTTTGACTCGCATAAAACTCACTTTCTAAATTACGTACCTACCAAATATCACCTGTCAGATGCCCCCTATACCTAGTACCACAAACCATTAGACGATAACGCTATATATGGCTAAAATATAGTGACCGACCGAAATTTCGGTTTCGGTTTCGGCCGGTTTCGGCCAAAATATCTAGTTTCGGCCTTAGTTTCGGTTTCGGCCAAAATATAGCCGAAACTTTCGGCCCCGCCGAAACTCAAGTGTTCCTGCATTTTCGTGCGTCGTTCGGTAAAATTCGTAGCTAACACGTACTTGCTCACCGGCGGGACCCCGGCTCAGTTTGCCACCGTCCGTTTATTCATGAGACGAGGTTATGTTTTTGAGTTTACTGCCAAGAGTACCTAAGTCTTGTATATCCATGTCATAATAAAAAAAAAAAGGTTGCACTCCAGGAGTGCCGGTAGAAGTGAAAACTTTTTTGTTACTATGTTTTATTTTTAATTTGAATGACGTCTTACTCATTTTCGATCAGGGTCACGTGACCCTGACGCGAGTTTTAAATTTTTTACCCATTACAGAAAAAGTGTACAACGCCGCTAAAGAAGTTTTCACTTCAAAAATATTTGTTACGTACGTTAATGATTAAAAATTTATCAATCGTCAAGGCGATTAGAATTTATTAGGATTAGGCGGTATTCGAAACATAATTAAGTTAACGGTTTCTTTTTTGAAATAATGCATTTTTTTTAGTCTAATGTCTCAGTTATTTCGTATTGCTAAATTAATATAGTGCGATTGTTGAGACTTCAAATCTAGTGAAACATTGGAAACAATGATTTTTTTATAATTTAGAATAGATTATGGACTCAGTAGAAGTTACATAACATAGAAAAATAGCAATTCTTAAGATCGTCCATCTATCTATGTATCCAAAAGTTTGCCGTATTTCATTATTACCCAGAATTTTATCCTTACTATTAACACTATCAAATAGTATAATAATACAGGTTGTGTTTTTTTTTTAAATTAGCGGGTTCGATTTTTGGCCAAGATTATTGATTTTTTTAAAATCCGATGATACAGTTTTAGTTTTCGGCAAAATCGGTCTCGAGACTCTATTCAACGTTTTTCGATATTCCTCATAGTTAAAAATATAGCCGTCCACGCCAAGTTGAAAAATTCGCTTTGTGTATTTGACACTTTTTCTTGTGAAAGTTTAAAAAAAAAACAGAAAGAAATCGAAATGTTAAAAGTTTTAAAAAGTTTCGGTTTCGGTTTCGGCCGAAACTGAGAGCAAGTCCGAAGGTTCGGTTTCGGTTTCAGTTTCGGCTGAAAAATCAGTTTCGGTCGGACACTACTAAAATATAAACCGATAATTATTGAATTGTCGCTACGTAACTTAGTACGCAGCCGATGGATGCAAGTGGCGAATTGTCGTTCGGCGTGGCGGTCTAAGGGGAAGGCCTATGTTCAGCAGTGGCCGTCTTCCGGCTGATGATGAAATTAGTAGAACTTCTTTTGATTTACAACAGCTTCTTTTGATGGAGAGTTTAGTACTTTATGATGATGTACTGTACCTACTGTAAAAAAATGTTTTAATTAAATACCACCAAAAACGTATTTCCCGCCACTCATAAAGTTCACAACTTTTGACTCGCATAGAACGTAGAACTCACTTTCCAAATTACGTACCAAATAACACCTGTCAGATGCGCCCCTATACCTAGTACCACAAACCATTAGACGATAACACTGTTTATGGCTAAAATATAGACCGATAATTATTGAATTGTCGCTACGTAACTTAGTATGCAGCCGATGGATGCAAGTGGCGAATATTCTCGTTCGGCGTGGCAGTCTAAGGGGGAGGCCTATGTTCAGCAGTGGACGTCTTCCGGCTGATGATGATGATGATGAACATAGTAAAAGTTCTTTTGATTTACAACAGCTTCTTTTGATTTAGAGTTTAGTACTTCATGATGATGTACTGTACTGTAAAAAAATGTGTTAAAAAACGTTCCTGTTATCTTTAGAATAATAATCCTTTATCTGCTGAGGAAGACATGACTGATAACTAGATATAAGTAAATTTGTTAATTTCATTAAAACAAATTTTTATTTATGCTTTCAAATTAAATTACATTTGTTTTTCTATTTTATTAACACTACACATTTTGAAAAAAATTGTAAACGACAGGACACGTTTGTTTTGCCACCTGCCTACCTGCGGAAAATTCAATTTATTCCCGTTCGATCTCACTTTAAAATCCCATTTTAATATTTTTCTCGTAGAATACTACAAACAAATTTCGTATTCGCGTTGGTCCCCAAAATAACAAGAGGACAAGTTTTCAATGGGATCCAAAAGTGGGATTCAATGTGTATAAATCGACGAGGTATTACAATTTGATGTCAACATATACAGTGCTCAAAACCTACAAACGTGGCGCGGTCTATTTTTAAGTTTTTTTTTTTATCGTGATAAAATCATCAAATGAGTCCTCACACCCGGGGCGGGACGGGCACGGGAGGGACTGTCAGACTCGTACTGCCTATATAATCCACGGTGATCCTTCAATAGCCCTTTACGTTCCAGGATCACGGTTACCTGATGAGACAGTCCCTCGACCCCGGAAGGCATGGCCCTCTAAGGGGGGCCCCGTCAGATTGCTGCTCTTTGAGGCGCGCGAGGAACACAACGCGCCGTCTACCCGGCCATGGTCCATGGTCAGATGGTATGTTACCCATTACTCGCCGTCCGCACTACCCGCGCCTACAGTGGCCGGAAAACGCTTCGCGACGTTCCATCTCCCGCGGTGGATAAGTGTGAGGTTCAGGCTGTCCTCTCTCTCTACGCGTCCCGCCCTCCTTCGCTAACATGATTGCTTCGCAGGAGGCGATTAATTGTAGGTCCTAAAGTTTTTAGTGCTTGAGACTAAATAATCCTACTTAATCATAATATTATAAGTAAATGCGAAAGTTTGTGAGGATGTATGTATGTGTATGTAGGTATGTTTGTTACTCCTTCACGCAAAAACCACTTAACGGATTATGATAAAATTCGGTACACAGATAGTTTATAACCTGGATCTATACATAGGATAGTTTTTATCCCGATTTTATGTTCCCGTGGGATAATTTTCGAGTTGTAGCGGGTGAAGCTGCTGGCAACAGCTAGATAAATAACCGTAATAGTAGCCCTCGCGTCCACGCGCCATCTGCTTGTAATAATTACGAACTATATGAAGCGCTACAGTTATGATTGGAATCAGCTACATTTGTAAAGCATAAGACGGTATATAAATTGATTTAAACTCATTTTCCGATTGAGCGAATTTCTCTGAACCTGAGATATTCTGTGAAATCTTATTGTAAGGGTGTCTTTCCACCAGAGATGTGGTATATAGCTGTGCTGCAAGGATGTAAAACCTGAGCTACGAAACTGTGTGACCGTTTCCATTGATGCTACGCTATGTAGCTGTGCGAGTAAGACGTGCTATGAAGATGCGTAAATTTGCTAAGAAGATGCGCAGCTCGAGCTATACGACGCATCCATAGCACGCATCCATAGCACGCATCCATAGCATGCATCCTTCTATATAAAAAAACACATCTTAGTTGAAATCTTGGTGGAAACGGATTCAACTGTGTTTTTTATATGAAAAGACTAGCGACCCGCCCCGGCTTCGCACGGGTGCAATGCTGATATTAAATACACTACAGAAAAACTGTGAACGTTGTATATAAAAACATAGCGGCCCGCTCCGGCTTCGCACGGGTATAAATTATATAGCCTATGTGATTAAAATCGATCCAGTAGTTTTGATTTATTCATTTATTTATTTATTTATTTGCCCGTGGCCCGCACGCGTTAAATTTGGAGTGAAACAATCCCCCTTTCCCTATACCATGAAGATTTCCTGCTATCTTTGGAATATCTAAATGCATACACTACATTTTAACTTATTTACTTTTTACATTTTTAACTATTTATTTTATTTTTACAACATATTACAGAATCACTACATAGTATAAAACAAAGTCGCTCTTGCCGCACCGGGCGGCCCGCCGGTACCGCCGCAAACGCAACGTCCCGCAATTTTTTAATCTGTAATATCTTCGAAAATATTCACTTAAATCATACGGTGTAAAGGGCCATATAGCACAGTTACCTTGTGGCGGCGCATCTTTGTAGCAGCTACCCTATGACAGCGCATCTTCGTAGCGCAGCTACCCATCTCCATAGCACATCTTACCACACAGCTATATAGCGTAGCATCGGTGGAAACGGTTACACAGTTTCGTAGCGCAGCTTTTACATCCTCGCAGCACAGCTACATAGCGCATCTCTGGTGGAAAAGCAGCCTTAATCTACTGTTACATTTATGTCACTGAAGCGCACTCACTACGCAGTTTCTCGGTATTGACCTCCGCATCAAGGTTGAAATCACCTGGTGACCTTGACATACGATCGGGAGAAGCATGAAAGCCATTTTATACTGGAATTGTCACCAATAATGTACAGTATGCCAGTGTAACTAGGTCTATTGATGGAAACGTTGAAACATATCACCCGCCGATGTTACAATTGAATCAAATCAATAATAATTTTGTTTGACTACTGTAGACGAGTGTGATGAGTACTCAAAATTTCGGTCTGAACTTAAGTTTAGCTCTCTATAATCCCTCTAAATTAATTAGTAACATGGGACACACATTTATATTTTGGAATAAGACAAACTTCAAGACGAACAAAGAGTAATCAAATAGGTAGGTACCATAATTTTTTTAAGGGTAAAATCATGAAATGAGTCCTCCCACACAGGGCAGAACGGGAGGGACTGTCAGACTTGTACTGACTAAAATCCAGAGTGCCCTTCAGTAGCCCTTACGTTCCGAATGCACGGTTACTGATAACTCTGACTCTACATCCCTTAGCACCTACCCTGGAGGGTAGGATTTTTTTTGTATTCATATTTCACCGTCCCCAAAAACATAATTATTAAAAAATCAGCCTGATACTAAATTATTTAGGGTTAACAGATTAAATTAACTGGCCTTTCAGAAGTACGCCCGCTATTAGCAACGATCCCATCAGTTTCTTTTTCCGAACATTAAGACTAGTTGCGTTCTCTTGCTCTTTCAATTTATGATAATGCTTTGTTCTAATTAATGTGTCCAATCAATGTTCCCCTTCCATTGGCCCTTCCCCTTTCGGCATGTACATGAGGTGCTCTGACAAAACTTCCCTGTGTGCTCGGAGATTTTTGCTTTCCAATACATACATTTATGGGATGAGCAGTCATCGGGCCGGTACACCCAAATATTTGTTACATATTTGATACAAATCCAGTAATAATTTTTTAACAACTTTAACACTGTTTTAAGCTTTCGCGGCTTTCACACTTTAATGGGACTGGTCAGCAACGCAAGTTACCTGAAACGCAAGTATACTTCTGAACACTGGACGCGAGACTTATGTCGCATGTGAACATCATAAGCTCGTGTTTATTGTTTAAATTATGCTTGCACTCCTACGGCAGCGACGCTGTTCTACGCCGAGAAGACATTTATGTGGAAATACCTAGTAAGTACTACTGCAGGCTGTTGCCCGACTTCGTTGGTGTAGTATTTGGTTTTATGACGCCAATGCCAATATTCACTTAGTTGATTTGTTAAGAAAGTGAGGGTGTACCTGATGTCCCACTTTATAGATAGTGTTCCGGCGATTCCGAGGCCGGATACCTGACACCGCGCGACATACGACACCGACTCTTCGTGTGAATTAGTGTTATATAGTATTGTTTATTTATTGTCTCATTATAATATTATTTAAGTTTCATAATGTATTGTATTATAGTATTTTATATGGGCCTTGAAGCCTGAAGTAAATAAATAAATAAAATAAAAAGGTTACTATAGATAAAAACTGTTAACGAAAACTTCTAAACACAATACTTGCACGACTTTGGTAGTTTTTTCTTCTGGTGCTAATATAAAAATGTGGTTAGCATTTCTGACACGTGGTCATGTGACAGTTGGCCGTGGTAAAAACAGTTGGACCTTAGGTCGACATCATCTTCCTACAGGGTCTGTCCTTGGGACTTATTTATGGCCATCGCGAAGTAGGCGGCTACCGGGAATCGTGTGCGTTTGAACGGGAAAGGTATATTGTAGGGGATGAGTAGTATTCGCGGTATCAATGCATTCTCCCCTGAACCACACCCGGTCAGAACTTGAGCTTCGCTTTTTTTGTGTTATGCAGTAACTCTTACTCGCGTTCCATTGCACAATTTCGGTGCAGTTAGATTTCTTGGAAGCATTATGGGAATGCCGACTTGATGAGTTCACTTTTTTATGTTAACTTTAAAAACTCGACTGGGTAGTGGCATCACCCTGATTCACAACGTTATTATACGATGTGTAAACCACATCATTCCCAACAATTTCGGCTAATTATGTTTTCATTTATTGCAGCGGTTTGGTCATTTCTTGAGTATGGAGCGTTCACATAGCCAAGAATTTTCCTGAAGTGTTATACCTACTTGACGGGTGTCCAAATACGGAACTTATCAATTCTTCTTACAACAGGAAGCGCCTGCCGGAATTCTCCAGAGAACAGTACCGTGTTATTTTTTTGGGACAAACTTACCACACTATTCCCAAACCACTGCTACTCCTGAGAGCCAGAATCAACAGTGGAAAACACCAGAAAAGCGCCGTGACAATGAAGCTCGACGTGTCCCGGAGTATGATTTTACCTGTCTTGGATCCTACAACACAATTAATCAGAAAAGGTTGAGGAGTAGGATAAATATGTTTCCATTTCCCTCCATACCATGCAAGCAGGAGACAGAACAACATTACAACTGACTACTAATATTAATGGTTCCTAAATTGTGAGCTGCTATATTTGATTCCAATCATAGGTATGGCAAAAACGCTTGTACGCATGGAAGTTTGTTCGAATTTCCACAAGGTCCGTATAAAAAATGACTCCAGATGTAACACTATGAAATGGTATATTGCAATCACATAAATAATAATCAATTTCAGATTCTGAGAGTTGATGACTAAATTAATGACGAAGTGGACTGCCAATGACGGTCCACTCCGGTCCACTGGTATGTATATCAGCGGCGCAATGCTAAATCGATTCTCCGATGTAATTAATTCCACGTAAATGGACTTTGATATGTCTGTTACAAGCAAATTAATATTCATGGAAGATAATATTCCACTCGAAAATTATTGCGGGCAGGGTTTCGAGAATAGTGTACACGATAAAATAATAACATCGGAACCAACTCTATGTGAATTCAAAAAAACGACGAAACACTTCGAGAAAAGGTAGGTAGTGCCCTTGCGGGGGCACTACCGTGACTCCAGTTAGGTACCTAGAGTTTATGCGATTTGATCAATAAAAAAAAAATTGCAAACAATGCTCCAGAGCATCACAAAACAAAAGACGGCTTTATCTTATGACCCCAAGAACGTTTTTTTTTAACAGGAAAACCCGCATGTCCTATAAAAAGAAATTCGAAGACATGTGCCAATATTTACCAATCCGCACTGGGCCCGCGTGGTGGATTACGGCCTCATCTCTCTCACAGAGAGGAGGCCTGTGTCCCAACAAGAACATTTATAGGCTGATGATGATGAATAATTGACTGGCCTGTTGGTGTAGTGGTTAGTGACCCTGACTGCTATGCCGGAGGTCGTGGGTTCGATTCCCACCCAGGACAAATGTTTGTGTGATGAGCACGATCATTTGTTCTGTGTCTGGGTGTAATTTATCTATAAAATGTATGTATTTAGAAATATATAAGTATGTTTATCAGTCGTCTAGTACCCATAACACAAGCTCTGCTTAGCTTGGGACTAGGTGGCGTTGTGTGATAGTTGTGGAATATTATTATTATTATTATTTACTTTTTATGAGATTAGAGTAGAATATGTGAGTATAATAAATACGATTCTTTTTTTTTATATATTACCTCTTGAGTTTAGAATCATAAATACACCAATATCTGGTTGACCGAGCTTTGCTCGGTTTTTAATATGTCTATATCTTGGGAACCGAACTATTCTCGAACCTGGGACCATCGATTGATAAATCGATTCCTTGAGCCGAAAACCCTCTAATCTGTAACTTTCATGAAAATCCTTGGAGCCGTTTCCGAGATCCTGATTATATATAAATATACAAGAATTGCGCGTTTAAAGATATTAGATAAAACCTCTCGTGGGGTAACGTACCTACCCTATGTTACTAAAATAAAAAAAAAACGTTTTTCATACTGATGGGCTCGATCAATTTCTCACTTTATATGATTTTTTTTTTCCAAAAGTTTTTGATCAAACATTGTTCAGTAACATGGACTGAGTTACCCCGCGAGAGGTTTTGCGCTATTACCGTTACACGATGTATACAAATAATTATAAAATATGTATTAGAGCTCGTTCGAGACTGGTAAAGGCAAGTTATATAGGTTTGTAGGTCACTGAATGTAGGAATATAGGTTTCTAGGTCATATAATATAAGCTACATAGATGCTACATGACATCACAGGATCCCGGGAGTTTAAAACGTTTTGTAATTCACGGGCAGAAAATGCACAATAATGGTGTTGGTACGATTTTCCAGAATCACTGTGTATCTTGCGGTAACAATCGCAAAGTATACCCACAATAATTATTACCAGAAATATTTATATCTTTTTTGAGGCTGTGGCCACCCCTTTTTACCCGACTGCGCGACGCAAAGGAGGGTAATGTGTTTATCAGTCTATGTATGTATGTATGTATGTATGTATGTATGTATGTATGTTTGTTTCTATGTGGCGTTCTAGAGGCTAAATGCGTAGGCCGATTTTGATAATTTTTACGTCAATCGATTTGTCTTAACCTTGCGAGTGTCACTAAAGACATGACGGTAATCAAAATTCACCACAGCGACAACCAGACGCCATATTGTCATAACGAAAAAAAAATGTCGATGAACTATGTCATGTGTGGTATCGTTGAATAGGTATTTTAAAATCATCTTTAGGTTCCCTTTATCATTTTTCATTTTAAATAATAGTTTAGGATATATAACGATTTAAAGTTGTTTAGCAAATAGTAACTAAAAAGTATGAGATAAAAAAAATATTTAACGAAAAACAAAAAACCCGACTGCGTTAAAAAAAAACTAAAAAGAAAGAAACAAGCCCAGTAGTTAAGAATTCACTCATTCACACTCACAGTCGGGGCCCATTCAAATTATACCAATCAAATCTTCCTAACGGGCCCCGACAGTGAGTGTGAATGAGTGAATTCTTAACTACTGGGCTTGTTTCTTTCTTTTTAGTTTTTTTTTAACGCAGTGGGGTTTTTTGTTTTTCGTTAAATATTTTTTTTTAAGGTGTTAAAATCATAAAATGAGTCCTCCCGCCCTGGGTGGGGTGGAAGGGACTGTCAGACTCTTACTGACTAAAATCCACCCGTGTTCCTTCGGATGCCCTTTACGTTCCGAGGCTACGGTATCCTGGGTTAAGAAAAAACCCGCGACCCCAGCAGGCATTTGGCGCGAAACACGACGCGCTACCGACCCGGGCTTGGTCCCTGGTCGGACGGCGAGCTACCCATCACTCACCGTCCGCAAGCCCGCTCCGCCGCTGTGCCCTCTGCTGATCAGAGGGACACGCGTTGGAGCTTCCACACGACAGGCTATTCGCATACGGGCAAAGAGACCCCGTAGGCACACAGTGCCTAAGGAAGAGTTTTTGCCCGCATCCCAGGGTGCACCGGCCCGAAAAACTGGTCTTCCTCCCGGACGTATCCAAGAGGGAACTCCAGTCCACGGGCGCACATGGAGGTTTCCTGTCTTGACACCCCTGTGTGGCCACCCTCTGTGGTGCTAACAATTAAGCTTCCTTTAGGGAACTCGACAGTCCTCTGGCTTTGGACTAAATATATTATTTACTAGCTGTGCCCGCGACTTCGTTCGAGTGGATTTTTTTAATGGCGCGAATCCCTATCGGTGAAACTCTCCAGGCTCACGCTTTGTGGTCCTCGCTGCTCCAAACTCTCCTGTGATCGAGAAACTGCCCTATGCGAACATTGTATAGGTACTTAGTCGAGACTGACGTTGCATAGACGTTTCTGCCGCTAGAGTTCTGACTTGCCTTGCTCAAATTGCTCTAAGGCTCTCACTTCACGGTCGCGGGATTATTTCCTTACCGTGACCCCGGAATAGATAAGGCTATTGAAGGACACCGTGGATTTTAGTCAGTAAAAGTCTGACAGTCCCTCCCACCCTGCCCGGGGTCGGAGGACCCATTTTATGATTTTACCACGTTAAAAAAAGGCTCACTTCACGAACATAAGATTCCTGGGACTTACTTAGTCTTATTACCCTTTTCGCATTTCGGCTACTGCAACCGGTTTGTTGTTTTCTAGAAAGGATTTTCAAAAATAAACTGAACCAAACAAATAAAATGTTGAACCAAACAAATCAACAAATTAGCATGCCATGGTTACTATGATCACCATAGATCGGAATAGGTAGAGCTATTTAGGAATCTGTGATTTAGGTTCGTTAACTATGGATATAATATTCTATGGGTAATAGAGATTCGAGACGCGTACCTATGTATACGCGTACTATAGAAACAAAAGAAAACAATAGCGGGGTGCTTCTGTCTCTAGAGTGACGCACCTATTTTTGTCTCTTTCTGCGCCACTAGAATTCAATTCTTTACCCAGTAGCTTGTTGTCTTACTCCGAATACCGCCAACTAGCGAAAACTCGAGGAATATCTATATTTTACTAATCTTTCGCATGACAAGTGCATAAAACAGCTCTACCTATTCCGATTTATGTTTATTACTAAAGAATAAATCTAGCCTCACGGGACAACCGTTACCAACCACTATAAATATAGACAAGGAAGGCCGCTCTACAGAAAGAGTCGGCACGTAGATTAAAAATGTGGAGTTAAAGTTCCATCCGACTTCATACACTTTTTCAGATAGCGGTATCAAGCTACCGCCCGTGCCTTAGGGTCGATTTATACTAGCGCAGAGTCGAAGCGCATCGAAGCGTATTTCTAAACCTGAACATAACAATTTCAACCTTAACTCCACAGCGTAACGCACATATTACTTCTAAGATTATAAAAAGTCGCGCGCATTCTTCAGATTGCGCGTCTGCGCGTGAACAACGCTGATCGTGAATCGTGAAAATCTTAAAAGTAATGTGTGCGTTCCGCTGTGGAGTTAAGGTTGAAATTGTTATGTTCAGTTTTAGAAATACGCTTTGATGCGCTTCGACTCTGCTGCGCTAATATAAATCGACCCTTAGAAAACGTCATTATTATTCTTTGCGGTTGGTCGTCATGGCTACGCCCACGTGGTACCGTAGCTTTCATGGATTGGCTACGGATTTACGACAAAACAATTCATGGTTAGAAATTCTATAAGACTCCTGTCTTGGGTTTCCGCCCCTCCGATTAACGGATTAGAGGGTTTAGTCGGGGACCGCTGCGGTGGATTTGATTCGAGAACGAAAATAGTTATTTGTTATGCAAGGCAGCAAATAACTATTTTCGTTAAGTTGCCTAAAAAATAAGTAAGTAAGTATAATATATTATTTAGAATCCTAGTACGAAACGCAGAACAACTTTTCCTATTTAAATGCAAGTAAAATAGTAGGTACAATCGACAAAGCGTAATCATGACCCATTTTGACAATAAATCGTTTGAATCCGTCAAACTGACAAAGAACAAAGTCGTTACCATGGATATGTATGCTTACGCAAATGTGGACCTAATTGTATTTGAACGTCTGTAGGAAAATAAGCTTATAGTGGGTCATAATTCCACTTTGTCAATTGTACCCATAAGAAAAAACCGGCCAAGTGCGTGTCGGGCCACGCACAGTGTAGGGTTCCGTAGTTGCCCATCAAAATAGCGAACTAACTAAACTGATTCGCTGAATTTAATTTAAAAAAGAAGAATTTTCAAAATCGGTCCAGGAGTCTTTGTAGAAATCGGGGAAAATACATAAGAAAAAAGATTACGACGAATTTAGAACCTCCTCCTTTTTTTGAATTTAGTTAAAAATAGTTGACGATAAAAACCTACCTATCCCCAAAAAACATACATAGAAAAGCTGTAAAAATAAAGTTGACAAACTTACATTTGCAGTTGTCTCCGATACATTTTGTTTAAGAAAATATGATTTTAAGTACATTTTATAAGTTGGTCGACTATTACTCGTAAAGTTGTAAAGCCTACTTAGTCATGATAATTTTCTTTTAAACTTCGTTATATATACTACTATTGTGAATTTTTTCACACCCCCAAACATAACCGTTTAGCTGGTAGAGGGGGGGGACACTCGAATCGAGCAAAATTTAGCACTTTAAAGCTTAATATTTCGCAAACGAATTTTTTTATCAAAAAATTGTTAATGGAAACTATCATTATTTTTAAAGGCCTTTTTAATGATACCCCACACTAAGGGGTACGCAAGAAAAAAAAAATCCTCACTTTACGTGTAAGTACTGGAGGTACCCTAAAAAAAAATATTTTACGAGATTTTATTTTACCACTTTTTCGGCACAACAAATCCGTATATTTACACCAAATTACAGCTCTCTAGTACTGTGCGTCTTTGAGCTAAACTGCGGACAGACGGACGGGCGGACGGACATGGCGAAACTATAAAGGTTCCTTGTTGACTACGGAACCCTAAAAATCCTCACTTTACGTGTAAGTACTGGAGGTACCCTAAAAAAAAATATTTTACAAGATTTTATTTTACCACTTTTTCGGCACAACAAATCCGTATATTTACACCAAATTACAGCTCTCTAGTACTGTGCGTCTCTGAGCTAAACTGCGGACAGACGGACGGACGGACGGACATGGCGAAACTATAAGGGTTCCTTGTTGACTACGGAACCCTAAAAAGAACCGACTTCAAAACCAAATACAAAAAGGTGTAAAATAACTTTTCTTACTGATGTCGGTGGCTTTCATCCACAATGGACAGCACTTTTCTTTTCAAAAAAAAATTAATTTGATTTTACTCTATTTGGCCAAAAGGGAGAAATCCGAATCCATATGAGATACGGGAAAACTTTCTTAGAAACCTCTAGCTCTTTTGTGATGTTGACAATTTTGGCGTTTTTAGGGTTCTGTAGCCAAATGGCAAAAAACGGAACCCTTACCTATAGATTTTTATTTTTTTATCAAGTGTGAGTTGTCCACAGAAATGAGTGAAATTAGCCGATTATTTTTAATGCTGTTCGACTCTTTTTCATACTATAAGGATCATTTCATTGTATCGGAAGAAAAAAATCGTGACGGCGGAAGTTGGTCAAATGCAAAATATTTTTCATACAAATTGTTTGAACGAAAAAATTATCACTGTTTTTTACGATGTTATTTGATTAAGTGTCTATTAGGGATCTTTCATTGTAGAAAATGTTGTTGAAGGAAAATGTTTGAGTAACAGAAGTGGGTCAAATGTAATGAAATACTGACTAAGTACTACTAATAAACTTCATGCTGTTTGATGAAACTTTACTGTACTTTTGCCCAACTTCTACAGTCTAGATAATTATTTTCCTTCCCTTATAGTTGTTTGAATTTTGTACTTATTAAATTTTTTATTCTGTATTTTATTTGTACATTGCTCTTTATCTACAGAAGTTATGATCCCTCGTGGGAGAGGAAAGAGAATGGTGCTTGCTTTGGGTGATTCGACAACGCAACGCTCTATGCTAATAACAGGGTGATGTAATGAATCTCCAGAAAATATATTTTTTAGTGAATTTTGTGGATTCTTGAAAACTTACGTGCATTGCTCATATTTAACAGCATTAATTGGCATGTTCAGATCACAAGTTTTTTTTTAGATTTACTGCAGATTTAAAACAAGAAAAACTTAAAAAAAATAGTACCGACTTCAAAAACAAATACAAAAAAGTGTAAAATAACCTTAATTCTTGGCTTTGATTTTTATTATTTCATTGACTATTGCCACCGACTTCCGAAAGAATTAAGGTTATTTTACACTTTTTGTATTTGTTTTTGAAGTCGGTACTTTTTTTAAAAAGTTTTTATTTTACCCTTTTTAATTTATTTATTAATTAAATATTCAACCCAAATTCTTGTAAAATACTTACAAAGTTTTCTTACATGATGTGCACTAATCTTGTAATCCAACACAACGAAAAAATCCATATCTCTAAAACTACTGAACCGATTTTGATGAAACTTGCAGTGTATCCTAAGTTGAACAATACCTAGTACAACAAAAAAAGAAATACTGAAATCGGACTTGTAGTTCCGGAGATATGCGTGCACAAACATAAAAACATACATACATACATACATACACTTATGACATTTGGTACATTTGTTCAGACGCTAATATAGACTAATATATACGAAAACTGGGCAGTTCTGATAATATTACATACATACGGGTCGAATTGATAACCTCCTTTTTTTTGAAGTCGGTAAAAAAAAGAGATATATTTTTTTAACTATTGTTGAGAATAATGATTTTATGTGAGAAAAATTATTTTCAAGCTTAGGAAAATGATGATACTCAACATAATTATCATCATTTTCCTAAGCTTGAAGACAATGACAATGCCCATGAATTAGAAGGTGAAATGAATGAAGAAACGAAAATAAGTAATTTAGTATCTAAATGATATTTATTAATGATATTAAGTATCTACGGCACCACATGTGACTGTTCGTAAAGTACCCTAGGCTGATAAAATTTTCGTTTTTCCTAAATTGCATTAATATAGGTACTTAGTGGAAAATATGATGGATGGGGCCCCCCCATTATGAATGAACGTCAAAATAAGTAAAACAAAAACCAACTTCAAAGACTTTTATGAACTTGATTGCTTTTATTTAGATATTAATTTCATCCTTCCAATTCGTTTTGATGCGCTCGGTTATCACAAATTTAGCAATGTTAACTTACCAGCGTTCCTGTCCTCTGTCTACAGCACTGAAAAGCCGACTAGGAGAATTAATCTTCCACCCCGAGGTCGACCCTGAGGTGCCATATTTGACCGATGCCGAAGACGCCTGGAAAGTGGCTTGACCAGATATGGATCGGCCCATGAACCCGTTTTCCCAGAGACAGTACGGTGAGCCATCACTCTGCAGGTTGGTACAGAATAATCTAATTAATAAGTCCAATATTGCGGAGCGTGCCCGCCTACAGGCTTTGGGTGAGTGGGCTTCGGTCTTTTGGCTTCAGGCGCTACCTTCATCTAAAATAGGTACTACCCAGAAGAGTACCCGGAAGGTTTTATCACCCAGCATACTAGGTGATACAACCTCGCTATTTGCCTACGTTTTAGCGCTCACTATGGGGCTCCACACCGCTGTCAATGAGGTGAAGAAGTCAACAGCTTCGGGCACCATAGCCTTTCCTGCAGCAGAAGTGCAGGACGGACAGCACGACACGTGCTTTTGTGACCGCCGGAGTGCCAGCCGTCTTAAAACCCAGTAGATTTTCACAGGACGATGGGAAGAGACCAGATGGTATGACCATAATGCCATAATGGAAGCTATGTAGGTCTTCGGTGCAGGACGCAACATGTGTCGACATCCTTGCGCCATCCCGTCTTCCTAGTTCAGTGTTTTGTGCTAGCTATGCTGCTGCAGGTGCTGAAAACTCCAAACGGAGCAAATACATTGGCTTAGCTAGTAGCTATGTGTTTGAGCCGCTTGGGGTTGAGACTCTGGGGCCATGGGGTCCGAGTGCTCACAAAGTTTTTAAAGATATCTCCAGGCGATTAGACGAATCTTCGGGTGACCAAAGAGCTGGCCTATTCCTAGCATAACGAATCAGCATTGCCATACAACGTGGCAATGCTGTCAGCGTTTTGGGCACTGTTCGTGTTGACCGCAATGAGGACGTATACTTTCGACGCCTTTTGAATGTTATTTTATTTTGTACATTTTATTACTAGTTAGTACGTCCGTACTAACTAGTAATAAAATGTACAAAATAAAATAACATTCAAAAGGCGTCGAAAGTATACGTCCTCAATTAATTAGTAATTTTCAATTTTACGCGGATACATGTCCATGTATCCGCGTAAAATTGAAAATTTAGTCTTCCATCAAGCGGGGTAAGAATAAAAATAAAATCGTATTATGGTCATAACCATAAAGACTATTTTATTCACTATTTCATTCTTACCCCTTGAGCATTTCGTCTTACCCTTAGGTACATTTTTCTTCATTAAGACCAATTTTAATTAGGTACAGTTTTTTTCATTAAAACATTGTTTCATTCTAACTTACCCCCACTCACCCTACACGAAAAGATTCACCTTTCACAAATTCGCAAAGCAGCGCGACTCAGCGCGGCGAAAGGTTCTTGACCCTGCCAGACACTATCATAATTATTATTATCATGTGATGCACATTCTCACATTGCAGGTAATGTAACGCCCTCTATTGACGAATATTGGAACCAATCTCGTTGATTCTATTTTAATCATAAGAAGGGTGGAGCTTCTCAATTTAGAATAATTATGCATTTTAAATTGCTTATTAACCGGGTAGTCCTGTAGAATCAATTTCACCAGCAAGTTACAAAAAAAATATTTTTGTAACTTGCTGGTTCACCGCTCCTAGCGTTCTCTAGTGATCAATAATGGAACTAATCTCGTTAAACTTCTGTCTAGCAAACGTTGGCCGTGGGAAACTGTGCATTGGTCGTAGTTCTAGTTTGTGTCAACAGATGGCGCTTTTTCACCTTATGTAGTTCATATTGCTGCCGCTTCGTGGCGCTACGTTACTGGAATTGTTTTCCATCCTACATGCTATAAGTAGTAGAACCGGTGAAGGATGTTGGCCAAATCCAAGTCACGATAATGGTCTCACAAAAGTAGGTCGTCGCCTGACGACTGACGCCGTGACTGCTAAAGAGCGCGCCATGGCCTGACCACGCGGTTCTTTTAGAAGGGTGGCCGGTTGATTGATGATTATTGGGTCAGCTCAGACCGAGACGTGACGCAGCGCGCACATTTCATTAAAGCCACTCAAACTCAAACTATTTCCTACACGAAAAGATACACCTTCCGCAACGCAGCGCGACGTAGCTACGATCGAGAATACAAATAGAGTCAGATTTTGAATCCGACTTTATTTACTACTAGGAAAGATACATTTGAATTGTCGTTACGTAACGTCGCGCCGCGTCGCGTCTCAGTGTGAACTGACCGTACCTAAAATAAAAAAATTCTTGCCACATGCCGTGGGGTAACTAACTCCAATGCTTGGGAGTTTCATCGAAAATTCGGTCAAACTCATGTGGTTGACTCCTAAAGACCAGAGCTTCTTCTAAGAATGTTTTAAACATTCAACATCAATCACATGAATTTAGATTTCTTTTTAGAAATTGTTTTTTAGAAGTTCTGGTAAATACTTAGAAAACATGAGCAGCGTGTCCAAATAACTCACTAAAGTTCACATGAATTTCTAATTTCTTTAGTAAATACCATGAAATTATTACCTACTAATTCTATCATATAATAATTACGAGAAGTATCAATATGTTGGTTAACAAAAATTACATAAATTATGTCCAAGAAAAGCAAAACAACGAGCAATCATACTCAATGACAAGTTGAAACCTATCACAAACATGTTTCTATAGGTTTTTTTTTCATACAGTCTACAAATAAAAGAATCTTTTACAAATGTGCTTTTTTATCTATATTTTTATTACTCACTCAAATAACGCATACACACTAATAAACACATAAAAACACATGAGATACACAAGTTACAAACAGAAATCAAAGGAGGTGTTAATTTGTTCCCTATATTTAAGGCCCAGCCGTGTACCTCAAGGACAAAAATACGAAATTATAGGAAAAAACTCGTAGATTTTGAAAAAAAATATGTTGTATTTATTTGGGCATTTGTACCATAAGAAATTGTCGATCCAAAATGTTAAAACTTGCAACCCAAGAATTGATTTTCAATCTAGCAATGTCATACGTCTCCGACATGATGCGTTTCGTTACTTCATTTATAAACGTGTGAAAACCCAAAAATGTACTTTATAGAATTTATTTATGTATTTCAAATAAGTTATAATTACTAGTACACATATTTTGTGAATAATCATGGAACAATAATTTAAAAAAATGCATTTATTTCACATTTCGTATTATTTTTTGTGTTTGGTTATCTGCCGGCCAAAAGCCAGGGTTCCCGACCTAGTTCGATAGTTTTTTTCTATTGTTGTTGATATTCATTACTGTCAAAAAGCTGTCAAATAATGAAACATCGATGTCATATTTTGACGTGATTTTGACAGATGAAATAGATTGACGCTGTCATAAACGTTTCTTTGAACGCAGTTCCGTTGCGAAGTAGTGTTTTTTCATATACTTTTATTTCTTTTTCTATCTAGTATTGAAGGGTTTTAAATACTGCTAAAAATACTAATTATTGGAAGGGATTTTAATTATAATTTGTACCTCGGTACATGGTTGGGCCGAAAAAATAACACCTCCTTTTGTTAGTATTATTGTTACGAGAGCCTGGGAAGCGGTCGCTGCTTTCTTTGAAGACAGTCACACCAGCGAAGGAAGAGACGCGCTGCGTGAGGGTGCTCCCACATCTAACGACGCAGAATCGGATTTTTCCGTCGCCCTTTCTCTTTCTGTCGCTTACAACTGCCATTTGCTAGACCGAGACAATGCGATAGCACGCAGCCGCGTCGCGGATTCCGCCGCATGCGATCGCATTATGCTTTTTATCTCGGTCTAGCAAATGGCAGTTCTAAGCGACAGAAAGAGAAAGGGCGACGAAAAATCCGATTCCGCGTCGTTAGATGTGGGAGCACCCTGAGGCAGAGGAAAGCGTCCACCACAAGACCAAATCGCAGTGGGAGATGCCCACGGCAGCGGACGACACAGGACGATTTCCGGCCACCGTGGGGCGGTCCCAACTCCGTTTCCAGCCTTAGAGCTGACTTAAAGCTTTCTTCACCTCAGCATTTTCTTCTGCTTGTGACATAATTTTATTATGATTCTTAATCTGGTGACGCTGCTCTTTCATCACCTTGGACGCTGTTAAATATCGAGTGAAGAGACATCTGCTTTTGTTGAAAGAGGAGCACCTCTTTCTCCTGCTAGAGTTTATTATTCGGCCGGAGGAACTATTACTTATGACAGCGGTCTGCTCTACCTTACCCTGTTAAATCTTCCCTTCAAACCGTTCAAACTGCCTGTTCCTTTTGACAGCGATCCTGCTTATGTCCCAGTGAACTGCGTGCCAAGGTATTGTTTTTACGAAGCCCTGATTTCGTAAGTAGAGTACCTGACCCCTCTAAACACGCGGTGCGGGGCGCAGATTGTGTAGGTACATCAGCAGTTTTGAGTCTGCGAATTTAGATACGATAAGTATGATGAGTCCTGCAGTCAAGGAGATAGTCCTTGGTAAGAATCTTCAACTCATCTGAAGCATAACAGGGCCAGCCACTGCCGCGATTGCTCCTCAAAGGTCTCGTCTTGATATTATTGCTGACCAGTGACACATAACCTGGAATCAGGAAAGAAATAAAATTACTTAACAGAAAAATGAAGGTATTCTGCTGCATCAGAATATACTGGAAGCCTTCTGAGGCGACTCCAACATAGTGTGTTAGGCCTCTCACAAACCATTATTTTGTAAAGGGAGAACCTCTTGTGGAGATGACGTCCTAGTATGCGACCACAATAAGAATGAAAAAAGACAACAACCTCCAGTTGTGAATGGTCCATTTTTTCAATAAAACAATATAAAGCCATGACAATTTTGTTCTAAATGTGGTTGTACAGTAAACAATATTGACATTTAAAGTCCTTGTTCTTTTGTCGTTGTCCTTTTCCTAAACATAACACTAGTTGTAAAATGGCTTACCATTTGCTTTCAGATGAATGGTCCTGATGTCCTGAAGAATGCCTGCAATTTGCAGTTCATCAAATTACGGCCAGGCTTCCTCCACTCCTAACAGACACCTGAAAAAACATTGAATTTATCTTAGATACTAATATTATAAATCTGAAGAGTTTGGTTGGTTGTATGCGGTAATCTCAGGAACTACAGCTTCGATCATTTCATCTATCATGTTTCGACTAATGGGGAGTAGCAATAATAAATGTACAGCAGGACAAAACATTCTGTTGCAGTTATCAGGAAACACAGGTGGGCAGGGAATTCCATTTGAGATCCTCTCAGTATAGACTAATAGAACTATCCATAGCCCGCGGTTGGTGGGCCAGTTTGGCTCTCCATGCCTTCACTTCTTCTTCTGTTGAAGATTTAGTTAAAATATTTTTATGTTACTTTTAATCAAGTAATCTTAAATTTAAGAGTGAAACGACTACAATTATGCAAGCAATCTTTACCGTGTGTTTGTCAACCACATCAAGGCTTACCATCACGTATGATAGCGGTCAAAAGTGAGCCTATCTTTTAAAATCATTTAAATCACTCAGAAAGAACACTAAATTCTACTCTAGATCTGAAAATTAAATATGCTTATGCAGAAGAAAAGAATAAAATCCAGTTATGTAGTATCTTAAAATCATGGTTCTTTTAAGGATACTATCAGATAAAATAACTTGTAAGTACATTGAGATCCACTCTTGTCAATGTTCCAGGAACATGGACAAGAATGGCCAGACAAGAGAGGAATGGCGACAGTTAGAGGAGGCCATAGATAATAATAATTATTAAATTAAAGTATAACATTATTACAAAAAAACCATGAAATGTAACAAAACTAATTGTGTCTGTTATTATTATATTACATTGAGATCCATGCGGTATCGTATTGCCCAGTAACTGGGTTGTGGAGGTCCGATAGGCAGTCGCTCCATATAAAATACTGATATCCAACTGCATCCGTTTCAACTCGAAGCCGTCCCCAATATAGTTGGGAAAAAGCCAGGCAGATGATGATATTAAATTCCCATAATACAGGTATTAATTACTGAACTACCTTACTCACCTTAAGCTTGCTGACTCAGATGTGGTAAGAAATAGATCTTCCAACACCTGGCTGTGGCACAATCAAATGGAAGCCCGTGTTATCACTCAGGAATCATGTGCGACAAGCTCCTCGATACCTGTCCATGTAAAAATACAGAATATCATAAATTAATAAAAACAATACTCGCTTCTACCATGGCATGTTATGCATGCTGAAGCAGCATTTCAAATAAAACTTCTTACTCAGTAATTTGTAGCAGTTACAAAATGAGTTTTGCTTAAACACAACATACTTAGAGATTTGATACAAATGGGTTAGACAATGCTCTGTTATAACAAGTCTTAGCAAAAGTCAACACCATAATAGTAGATGAATACTAGTAAATTTCAAAAAAGAAAAACATCACACCTTGATCTATAGTACCCTTTACTAAATCATTCACCCAACATAGAGTCAATCCTTAAGTAGATGCACAGCTCTTTTGACTTTCTTTAAATTTCTAGATCATAAATCTTCTCGAAAGTGCTGGTTGGTGTACAGAAATATTGTAGTATATTCTGCAGGACAGGTTCCTTGTTTATTTGGGACAAGTCAACAATAATGTACTGCTGCCAACATCGTCCTATCAGTAAAGTCATTTATCTACAACACCATTGTTTTCTAGATTTTTCTTCTTCAGACGCGTATTACAAGTTGGACACCTGTCTGAAGAAGGCAAGCATGTTAGGTTTTCTATTCCTCATCATTTCACATCACTCATGTCCGAGGAAATTGTATGACTCCTTTTTATGACTTTATAAGTTATGAAAGTGGTCCGGTAGTGTGTAAGATCCACTACAGTGGCCCATAATTTGTCGTTTAAAAGCGCCTTGTTTCATCGTAAAAATTATACAAGCTTTTCATAAACTTTCACCGCCATGTTTTTTTTGTTTGCCCACTGAGACATGAGACATCTGCTCTGATAATGTATTTTACTATCGGTTGTGTAGGTAGTGAGATGAGCCATCGAACCTAAATACTTCGTGGTAGCTAGTTGTAGTCTGGTCTAAAACTAGATTGTCTCTCGGTCTCGATCAATCCTCGTAGTAAACCTTCAAAACTACGCATCAAAATCAAAGTATTTTATTCAAATTAGGCTGAAAATCAACAGTTTTCCTCGAATCTTCAATTTTTTTCTTCTTGTCTTCTTGTTATGCCTTAGATTTTGGAGATGGGTTACAAAACATAAAAATGCACTTCTGCCTGACCCACTGCCGGTGAAAACATCAAACATGCTGGCTAGCTTGTATGTCCATGTGCTGGCTAAATCACTGAGAGAGGGAAAGTACTGTAATCCACCAGAAATAGACTACAGGAGTCGGAACCTTTTCCACGAAATAATTTGTAATATGTGTCAATGTCAAAACACATCAAAACCACAGACTACTAAGAGATACTACATCACAGACTAAGTAGAGATGTACTACATCAAAACTAAAATTATTGTTTTTGAAAACGTTTGGATTACGATTTGGACCACAGAATATATATATATACTCCTAACGGATAAACCATTGAGATAAAGTTTTTATGTCTATGGGAATAAACGGAGATTTGGACTACCACTGGCGAGCGCCCACCGCGATCACACGACACGATTTATCGGGGTTTAGGAACTTAGTGTGGTCGGGCACCCTCGATCGCCCGATTTAGGGACACTAACAGCCACAGACTAAGTAGAGAGTATACACTTTATCAGGCTAACAGCGGTCACACCACCCAATCCATCGGAAATTAGGGACTTAGGGCACGATGAATCGTATAGTGTAAAGGGCCGAATACACGACACGGTTCATCGTGCCCTAAATCCCTAATTTCCGATGGATTGGGTGGTGTGATCGCTGTTAGGCTGAGGACACTAACAGCTTAGGGCACGATGAATCGTGTCGTGTAATCGGCCCTTAATCGCACCTTCAGACTGCTCGACTGTCATGCAAGGTTTCAAAAGAAGATGGCGCTAAACTGAGTTTTTTTTCAACAAATACTCTACATTTCAGGCGGGTTTAAAATTTGACGCTGCAAGCACATTTAAATCAATAAATATTATTTTTACCATTGACATGAGATTTAAAAAAATCATACAATGTCCGCAATAAGAACGTACAGACGCCAGCAGGTCAACCTACCCGAATCTGTCAGATTTTACCACTCAAACATTAACCTTCTCTTCTTGTGATATGGTTGAAATTCTATTAAAGAAATCTGACAGATTGTGGTAGCTTGATGTGCTGTCGTCTGTACAAGGTTCGTTGGACCGTAGGTGCAGCTTGGCAAAAAACCGTAGAAAACCGGAAGTCACCACTGTGCTCTCGCTACCAGCACTTGAAAGATTTTATTTTATTATTTTTCACATAATACGTTAGTTTTATGGCACAATAATAAATGAACCGAAAGTCACCTCGATTAAAATGTAATTTCTACAATTTTATTAAAATAAGTTCCTGTACCTCGGGTTTCATTGCAACCTGCCTGCCCGACCGACATAATTCAAACCTGCGTTCTTTGTTTACATAAAATAACAAAGATTTTATACGTTGTCAACAAACAAAAAGATTACATACCTACTTCCGTTTCAATCCGTTCTGGCCAAGCTGTACGTAGTTCGTATGAATTGTCACAGATGGCGCTACTTTTTGTTTGTTTATGTTGTGTGAAGAGGGTTTAAAAAAACAGAGAAAAGATGCAAAAAAGTGTAAAATAATTACTTTTGAAATATAATTGGAAGTCGGTGGCAAAAAAGGCAAGAAAACATTAAAGTCACAGACTTCCAATAAATAACTCACTTTTTTCTCATTTCTCTCTTTCATTTTTTGAAAGCACACACCTTACTGAATTTGCTGGTTACCTACTACAATTTATTAATGATACCCTGATTGTTTACCCTCAATATTTTTTTTTTGAGTTATGGTGAGGTAATAGCATAGAGAACATAATTATTATAGTAAAGTAAGTAGGATATATATTATATCTAAATAATATATATATTATAATAAATATCGACGCTTGAAAGGCAAAAGTTACCAAGCGACATTTTGGGCGATATTGAGTTATATATATCATTGAAATCAGAAAATTTTTCTGCGTCGATTGATCCTACTCTCGTACCGCTAGGAAGACTTTTGCTGTCGCTTGGTAACTTAAAAAAATACAAATTTTCATTAATTTCGGCGACTAAGCGACCAAAATTTTACCGATTTATGAATAAACTTCACTTGGTAGATATTTGATTTCAAGTTTTAACAATTAGTAACTTTTGCCTTAACTTGAATTAGTGCGATTTAACATTAAGTATTTTTTACTTTACAGTATCTGTTGTGTGAGCATTGCTTAAGAAATTTTACCTGATTATTATTTTATACTTTTCTTCATTTAAGACTTTTTAACACACCTTAATAATGTATTCATTTTCATTTAGTACTTTCTTTCTAAATACAGTGTACTTTAAAACGTAATATAGTACTATTTTTCCTGCCTAAAATAAATAAATTTTGTCGTTTGGTAATATTTTACCTGCCGTTTTTTTTACTGTTTTTGTCACTTAGATAACTATTTCCGATATGAAATTTGTACAAAAATCAGTTTATTCCCGTTGCACATATTTTGTTTTGTCGCATGAACGCGTTGCAAATCAGATCATGAATGGCTGTTGGTCAAATAATTTCGATTATTCTTCACTCAACTGTCGCTAAGGCAAACCGCGTGATCGGGCGCATCGCACGTAGTACGTCGCGTAACTCGAAATATTGATGTATCACCTACTCGTCTTGCCTATCATAAGTTCGAAAAATATTTAACCGAATTTCATTTCACGTAAAACTTTTCGCCGTATCCCAGCAGTTTCTTTTTCTAGTTCCATTATGGAACTACTGGTTTTTTTTATCCAAGTAGTTCCATGGAACTGGTTTTCTGTTCATGCAATATAAAATAAGTCTCATTCTCATAAGTTAAATTACAGTTAAATTGTTATGGCAATTCCAGTACATGAAATTAATTTACAAAAATTTTGCATTAGGTGACGAGATTAATAACAGTTCAATCGTAGAAACTGGAAACGGTATGAAACTGAAAAGAAACTGACCAAACGGTATGCTCTAAGTCTTTTATACACCGCAAATGCAAATAGACCTCAGAAACTTTCCGACATCACTCTCAACCTCATGACTTATTAAGACTACAGACTTTCGGTGACGCCGAGTCATATAGGCAGATCAATAGACAAATTCAAAATCCTTGCGGCACGGTGATCTCTTTAATACTAACCACATTAAAGAGACGACGAACGACGACGATGAAAATGTTTGCAAGAGATGTATCTATTGGGCAAAGCCAGCTGACAAAGCTGAACCGAGAAGTTGCAAAGAAAGCAGAGGTATTGAAGGAGGTCGAAAACCTTTATGCGCAGCTATAAGCTTCGGCCGCCAAACCTGTTAGCAGCGTGGCCACAGATCCAAGGGCCAATCTAACCCGACACCACATTGAAGCCATCTTGGGCATTAGCCTTTACGAAATTAGGATGGCCCCTAATCAGCTGAAAATAATAAGGCGCCGAGTGAAGATGGAGTCATTTCAGAGCTTTTGAAAGTGGGTGGAAATTGGTGGTTCTTTTCTTTAAGAAGGATGACAACACCTTATTAAGAAATAACTCGCTCTTGAGCCACGTTTATAAGTTTTTTTCGAAGGAACATCATCACGAACCGTCTCGACCGCAGGTTTGATGACATCCAGCCTTTCAAACAAGCCGGTTTCCGAAAAGGTGACCATAGACCACACACACACGCTGCGGAAAGTTATACAGAACACCAGAGAGTATAACTTGCCCTTATGTTTGGCGTTTGTGGACTATGAGAAAGACTTTAAATCGGTGGAGATGTGGGCAACTGGGCAGTTCTTGAATCTCTCCAACGATGTCGTATTGACTATCGGTTTAACGAAGTGTTTAGGTGCTTAAACAATACCACTATGTCGGCCCGAGTACAGGTGCAGAGTTGGAAGGCGATTCCTTTGAAAAAAAAGCATAAGACAGGGAAACGTGATATCATACAGACGTGATAAGTTGTTGACTCGTATATCTACTTGGAATAAACCTAGGCAGATTGAACTTTAAAAAAGAGGTAAACCGCCGAATTCAACACGGCCGGGTAGCGTTCGGGAAACTGCGTAACGTTTCCTCGTCCAGAATACCTCAGTGCCTCATAGTTTTCGGCAAATGTGTGACAACTTATGGCGCCGAGACGCGGTCTCTTACTGCGGGCCTCATTAGTATGCTCAAGGTAGCCCAACGAGCTATGGCGAGGGCTATGCTCGAAGTCCCTCTGCCTGATCGAATCAGAAATGAAAAGATTCGTAGCTGAACTAAAGTTGCAGACATAGCCCAGAAAACCAGCAAGTTCAACTGGCAGTAGGCAGACTACATAGCACGCAGAACGATAGCTGATGAGGCCGCAAGGTTCTCGAATGGAGACCACGCCCTAAGGCAACGCTGCTAGGTGGACAGACGATCTGATGAAAATCACAGGATCTCACTGACTGCAAGCAGCTTCCAACCGGACCTATTGGAAATCTATGAGGGAGGCCTATGTACAGCAGTGGACGTCCTACGGCTGATAATATGATGATGATGAATTTCATTACGATAAACAAGATGAATTTTTGAACTGTGCGTTGATTGCCGTATACGAAACTATGACGAATATCGAAAAACGTTGAAAGGAGTCTCGAGGCCGATTTTGACTAAAACTAAAACTGCATGACTGGCTTTTAGAAAATTCAATAACTCTGGCAAGGAATTGAACCCGCTGTTTTTGGAAAAAAATTACACCCTGTACTATTACACCATTCGATAGTGTTGCTAATAAGGATTAAATTCTGGGAAGTAATTATATACGGCAAACTGCTGGACAACATCGATTTTTTTTTAAAGTGATATTAAATCTTCAAGGCAATGACTGTATTCGAAACAACTTAACCGTTTCCTCTGTGTACTCAGTAATTTCGTGTACCTGAATACTGTGCGATAGTTGACACGACCTTGTCAAATCCAGTGAAACATTGAAAATTGTGATGATGGTGACGAAAAGCTTTTAATTTTGTGTGTTAAAACCTAAATTTAATGTTACTTATTAAAAAAAAAACTACACTAACCTCATTTAATTTGTAACATGGTTAAAATTGGCTGTTAGAAAAGTATATTTGTTTTCTATATAGATCATTTTACCTGTAAGTCAAACATGTGCCAATCCAGGATAAGTCATCTTGCTTCAAACACAATAATAAAATAATCGGGTTTAGTTAATTTTAGTTGTTTTATCATTAAATTTTGATGTCGGTAAGTAACTTTTGCCTGTTTGTGATTTCGTATAAAATTATTACCAACCGACACTATTTCATAAACTAATGAGAAAATTCATAATCTTTAAATGCCAGATTATTAAGCCTGTAAAATGTATTTAAAATTCGTTGGAATTACGTAGTTATGACTAATAGGTGATTTTATACGATTTTTTTTCCAAAAATAAAAACTTTAAAATGCACTCCTGTAAAGTTGGCTACATGTCGCTTGGTAATTTTTGCCTTTCAAGCGTCGATATAATGCCGGAGCTCCGCCGGCCCGGCCGCGGCGCGCCGCTAGTTGCCTAGACAGCGGATTTACGCCCCCGGCGGCGGGCGGCGGCGTCAATTTTGGCACACACGTGACGAAAGTACCTAGGTGTAGCAACGGTGCTCAGGCTCAGGGAGCAGACTAAAGAGTGGCACAGCAATGGCCAGACCAGAACCACAATTGGCAAAACCAGGGCGCAGTTAGAGAATCTCGCATTGGGCGCATAAAAGGATATCCTGGTATACCACCTCCCTGTAGCCTATACGGTATCATACGGTATGCTTACCTAGAAGTGACCTATACCCTTGATTTAAAGATCCGAAGCTAAGTGAATTTGAGGGATCGGAAGAAATAAAATTATTTACTTATACAAGAAAAAACAAAATATTATGGACTTATGGTGTTGCTTGCCACTGTTGCCACAAAATTAATCTACAGGACAAACATTTTGGCATTACGGGTAGACAGCTACTACTCACCAAATATTGACTTTCTTACACACGCTACCCAAACCTTTTGTTTATCTACAAGAAATCGATTGTAAGCGACGACATTTTTATCTGGAACCCTGTTTTCCTTTCAGTTCCCTCCATCTTAGTACGAACATTGGAGGTCAGTTAATACAGGTTATCACATTGGTGGTTTTACTAGAACGACCAGTTTAAAAAAACTCCGTCGTCGAATAAATAGTTGGGGGCTAGAGGTATTAAAAACTGGACGTGGGTGTTTGGCCACACCTAACCCTAAATCGGCCAGGTGTCGTGTGTTCCAAAATCAATGTGTTGATGCATCAAACGCCGATTAATAAAAATTATAGTAGCTAGTCATCGTTTTTCTTTTTTGTTTTATGAGATTGGAGGTTCGTAAGAGTTCTATTGGTTTAGTTCGTTTGCAACGCAAACGCTTATTTTTTTGGTTTACTTTGTGAATCTAGTTTGCAAGAGTTCTGCGTTCTAAATAAATAAACAATTTTTGGGCTAGTTCGTTCGCAACTAGCCCAAAAACTAAGCAAAAAAATTATCCAGCAAGAAAAACAAAGAATGACACACATGACACACTAGTATTAAAAAAAGCGCTCTAATACCGACGACAAATAAAAAGCGAACTGAAATACAGTAGTAGTAGTAGTTTACTATTCAAAATCATGTTATTGGGGTTCCGTCAAAAATTTCGCATTTCAAAATGGTTCCGCCACCAAAAAAGTTTGAAAACCGCTGACCTAAATATAAGTACAGCTTGGCCAGAACGGATTGAAACGGAACTAATCTTTTTGTTTCTGACAACGTTTTAAAATCTTTGATATTTGATGTAAACAAAGAACGCAGGTTTGTACCCGTGCAAGTAAAGGTGCGGGATACCCGCGCGAGTAACATGCGCAAGCTACTTGATCAAGCTACCCGCGGGGTGCTTGTGCACGGTGCATGTAGCTTGAGCATGTTGAGGCACTTGCGCTGATTATTATAGGTATGCGCCGTGTACAAGCACCCATAGATTTATTTTTGTTCCCTAAAAATAACATAATAATTGAAAAAAAATTACATTGAAAGTGCTGGTAACGAGAGCACAGTGGCGACTTCCGGTTTTCTACTGTTTTATGCCAAGCTGTATGTAAGGTCCTAGGTACAGACGCCAGCACATCAAGCTACCACAATCTGTCAGCAACCTTATCACAAGGGTAGAAGGTTAATGTTTGATTGGTACAATCTGACAGATTCGGGTAGGTTGATCTGCTGGCGTCTGTACATTATAAATTTTTGTTACCGACTATAAAAAGAAGGAGGTTCTCAATACGGTCAGTTTTTTTTATGTAGGTACACCGATTACTCCGAGGTTTCGAGTGCGCAAGTAAGAAAAATATTTGTAAGTACCTACCTATAAGTATGACAAGAATAATTGGGGTTGTTTGAAGTGATAGACTCGTTTATTACCTACTGGTAACCAACTTAAAAAAAAACACACCAAAAATAACTTTTCTTTTGGAAGTAGGTGGCAAAAGTTAACGAAATAAAAAACAAAAATCAACAAACAAACTTCTTTTGTGGTTTTTTAATCAACTTCAAAAAGAAGGAGGTTATCAATTCGATGACGGTGTGTTTATTTTTTTGTGTCCGTTTCGACCGCGCGGCCACGACGTTTTTTTTAAATAAAAACCATCCCAAGTTTTTGTAAAAAAATGTAAAAGTCGATTCCCAAAAACCATAAATTTGTCAAAGCAATGGTTAAAAAGTTATAAGGGTTTGAACGTGGCCGCGCCATCGAAACTTTCCGAACCGCGCGGCCATGGAGATCTTTAAAACTAAGAGTCGCAGAGACCTGAAATTTTGGGAAATAGTAGATTGAATTTGTAAACCAAATGTAAAAATATAGAAAAAAATCCTGTGTTTATATTTTAGGAGCCGCAAGGCTAAAACCTCATGGCCGCGCCATTGAAACGGTGACGAACACGTTATCGCCGATATCTCGCTGAAAAAACATCTCAGACGTCTGAAGTTCTTTGTAAAATATAGATTTTAATTTGTTGAAACATGTAAAAATACAACAAAAAATCCTAGGATTATATTTTAGGAGCTATAAGACTAAAACCCCATGGCCGCGCCATCGAAACGTTGAAAATTTAGTTTTTCACCAATATCTCGCTGAAAAAGCATCGCAGAGGTCTGAATTTTTTTGTAAAACCTAGATTTGAATATGTGGAAACTACCAAAAATACAAAAAAATCCTAGGTTTATGTTTCAGGAGCTGTTGAACAAAATCTCTAATACATCTTTAATATCTCGATTAGGGTGACCACGGATTATTATTTACAGAGAACTTTCCACCTATTTTTATATTAGAAATCATATTATCTCAAGGATTCGAATTTAAATGAAACAATAAGGTACGTAAAAAAATATTGTTATTTCTTTAAAAATCACAGATTGTTCGCTTACACTAGGACATACATTTCTTTAAAAATCACATAAATCACAGATTGTTGGCTTACACTAGGACATACTTTTCTTTAAAAATCACATAAGACACAGATTGTTGGCTTACACTAGGACATACATTTCTTTAAAAATCACATAAGTCACAGATTGTTGGCTTACACTAGGACATACATTTCTCGCGGGAGACAGCCTGGCCAGGCTGTCTCCCGCGCTGCATTCGCGTTCCAGGCTGTCTAACCGTGATTGGTTAGACAGCCTGGCCAGGCTGTCTCCCGCGCTGCACTCGCGTTCCATTCGCTCCTGTGTATCATTGGTGGAACCGTAATGATAGCCCGCGAAATTCAAGTTTTCTTGTACATTACGTATTTAGCGTATGAGTGATTTATGTGATTTTTAAAGAAATGTATGCCCTAGCTAGTGTAAGCCAACAATCTGTGTTTAATGTGATTTTTAAAGAAATGTATGTCCTAGTGTAAGCCAACAATCTGTAACTTATGTGATTTTTAAAGAAATGTATGTCCTAGTGTAAGCCAACAATCTGTGACTTATGTGATTTTTAAAGAAATGTATGTCCTAGTGTAAGCCAACAATCTGTGTCTTATGTGATTTTTAAAGAAAAGTATGTCCTAGTGTAAGCCAACAATCTGTGATTTATGTGATTTTTAAAGAAATGTATGTTCTTGTGTAAACCAACAATCTGTGATTTATGTGATTTTTAAAGAAATGTATGTCCTAGTGTAAGCGAACAATCTGTGATTTTTAAAGAAATAACATTATTTTTTTACGTACCTTATTGTTTCATTTAAATTCGAATCCTTGAGATAATATCATTTCTAATATAAAAATAGGTGGAAAGTTCTCTGTAAATAATCCGTGGTCACCCTAATCGAGATATTAAAGATGTATTAGAGATTTTGTTCAACAGCTCCTGAAACGTAAACCTAGGATTTTTTTTTTGTATTTTTGGTAGTTTCGACATATTCAAATCTAGGTTTTACAAAAAAATTCAGACCTCTGCGATGCTTTTTCAGCGAGATATTGGTGAAAAATTAAATTTTCAACGTTTCGATGGCGCGGCCATGGGGTTTTAGTCTTATAGCTCCTAAAATATAATCCTAGGATTTTTTGTTGTATTTTTACATGTTTCGACAAATTAAAATCTATATTTTACAAAGAACTTCAAACGTCTGAGATGTTTTTTCAGCGAGATATCGGCGATAACGTGTTCGTCACCGTTTCAATGGCGCGGCCATGAGGTTTTAGCCTTGCGGCTCCTAAAATATAAACACAGGATTTTTTTCTATATTTTTACATTTGGTTTACAAATTCAATCTACTATTTCCCAAAATTTCAGGTCTCTGCGACTCTTAGTTTTAAAGATCTCCATGGCCGCGCGGTTCGGAAAGTTTCGATGGCGCGGCCACGTTCAAACCCTTAAGGCCTATTCAGACCTAAGCGGTATTCGCTACCGTCTGCGGCAGAGAAAATCCAGTGGGTATGCGGTAATACTCAGATCAAAGAAATAGGCAGATAGAGCGCTCAGAACACGCGAGTGGGTCCACCAAAGTTAATACAAAATCAAAATCGAATCACTGTACCAAGCTACGCGTCGTACCAAGCTGCGTGTCGTTGTTGTTGTTTGCCAAAATATGCCGTCACGTGTCTTTAACCATTGTAAAAGTTGTTCTCAAAAACAAAGAAAACATTATGGAATGTAATTCGATTTGATTTTGTATTAACTTTGGTGGAACCACTCGCGTGTTCTGAGCGTTCTATCTGCCTATTTCTTTGATCTGAGCGGTAATATTACTGTTCACACCAAAACGGATTTCGCTATCCTTGTGGGTAGAATAATGCGCGGTATGTACCTCCTCTACCCACAGCGGCAGCGAATATCGCTCAGGTCACTCTAGTCGCGGTACTTGATACTAAATACCTGAGCGAAACCCGCGCGGTATGTAACTCTACCCACAGCGGCAGCGAATATCGCTTAGGTCTGAATAGGCCTTTATAACTTTTTAACCATTGCTTTGACAAATTTATGGTTTTTGGGAATCGAATTTTACATTTTTTTACAAAAACTTGGGATGGTTTTTATTTAAAAAAAACGTCGTGGCCGCGCGGTCGAAACGGACACATTTTTTTTTTCTATTTGTCACGCGATTATTCCGCTCATATTGTGGACCGATTTGCAAAATTCTTTTTTTTTGTTCGTTAGGAGATACCTACTTCTGAAGTGGTCCCATTGTCACCATGACAGGATCTGATGATTGGATCATGGAGAAATCGAGGGCAACCCTCAAATTTTATGGGCCCACACATCGTTCTTCGCAAATTTTATGAAGTAATTTGAGTACTTGCGTATGGAAATCATCATCATAAGTAGCTGAGCTGATGATGGAAGGAACAACTCCTCTAGTTAGGACTCGACATCTCCGGAACTACAAGTCCGATTTAAGTAATTATTTTTATGTTGTCTAGGTATCGTTTAAATTAGGGAATACTGCAAATTTCATCAAAATCGACTCTGTAGTTTTTGAGATAAGGATTGAACGAAAGAGTTTTAACAATGTTATTACCGGTACTACGGAAAAAAAATATAGTGCACATTTGTAAGAAAAAGATGTAGGTAGGTATTTGACAAGAATTGTGGTTGAATAATTTTAAACTAAAAAGAGTAAAAACTCAAAAAAAAAATTACCGCCTTCAAAAACAACCACAAAAAAGGGTAAACGATTTCCGAAAGGAAAGTTTTGCAAGTTATTTTACCCTTTTTCGTGGTTGTTTTTTTTTGCCATTTTTTATTTTCAATGTATTTTCCGCCTGATGGTATTGGAAGAAAAAAAAATGACTCCACAATAATAATTAGTACAAGAGAGAACTCAATAAATTCTGCAAAGTTGACATGAGTGCTCGATAGATGGTATTGTACCGTCCGGCTGAATCGCGCTATGGTTTCGTTACATGCGTTTAGTAGGGTGACTCGCTTACTTTTGTTTGACTTTGAGTCCCAATTTGTATTATCATTTCAGAGATGCCAGAACGTCCCAAAAGGGACGATTTTTGTCCGTTTAGACATTTTTACGTCCCTTCGATGTCCGTTCGTATATTCAGTCCCTTTTTCGTCCCTTTTCGAATAGCCAACTTTAATAATTTACTTTTCATTATAGTAAAAATGCGCTTTCAAATGCAAATAACAAAAATTACAAAAATTCGTAAAACGAAACTTGCGGGTGCGGCGTAGGGTAATATGTGTTCTGTGGGCGTGTGAATGCAACTTCAGACTACTGCTGGCGAATATCGCTAGCCATCCTTTTTTCACGCGCAGTGATCACCTATCGCTTGCCTGTACGTTCCACGCACACAACAATCCATTAAAGCAATCAATCAAATAATAACTAGGTTTGATTTCTCTGACAGTTTGTTGTATAATATTCTACCAATTGTTGATCCCGCAACTAGTACAAGTTTCAATTTCCCAGAATTGTCACCAGCAATCGAAAGATTTCCATTTCTGAAAGATGTATTAGATTACAAAAAATTAGTTATAGAATGGCGGGAGTATTGCTTTGGAGACCGATGCGCAAATGAGTAATAATCTACCGGCGGAACAATACTGGAAAAAAGTTTTCCAAATAAAGGATATTGCCGGGAATGTAAAATATCCAAACATCAGAAAATTTATTGGAATGCTGTTGGTTTTACCATTTGCTAATGCAAGCGTGGAAAGAGTTTTTAGTAAACTGAAAAGGATAAAGACGGAAAGCAGAACCCGCCTCAACACCAATACCTTAGTATCCTTGATGGCAGCGAGTTCAGAAATCAAGGATGTCGTTAAGTTTGAGCCGACCAAAGACATGCTAGAAACAAAATTAAAGTATATACTGAAAATCTTACGAAGTCGGTTAAAAATATAACAGTATTCACACCCTTTTAGGTATACTTTTTTCCCATTCAATCGTAACATTTTAATATTTCTCCAGCCTAAAGATATAGATATAGATATAGATATATTTATTTGTATAAAACATGAGTGGTATACAATATACAGGTCTTATTAATAAATTATGAGGTAGCTGCATGTTTTGCCATCTAGGTATGGCGTACAAATTTTTTGGTTGAAATAAATATTTCAACCTATATTATAGGGTGAAGTTAAGTTCAAACAACAGCATAAAAAGAAAATAGAAGGGAAGTTAACAATATTAATTCTTACATAACAATTTAATATAAAGAAATATCGCAATTGAATTTCAAACACTTTTAACTTGCTCATTCATTTAAAAATTCCGATAAGCTGTAATAGCATTTAGCTAAAAGATTTTTTTTAATTTGTATTTTAAAGAGTCTAATTGGTAATTGTTTAATATGTGTGGGAATTTTGTTATAAATGATTGGTGCCAAATAGAATATACTTTTATGCATCAGTGCTGTGCTTGGTCGAACTATTTCTAGCCTTTTAATATCACGACGACTTCGATTAGTTACATCTGTCATTTTTTTAAATAGCTTGGGATTAGTGTGAACAAAATTAGCTACTTCATAAATAAATAATGAAGGAAGACTTAAAACTTTATGCTTAATGAAGTAAGGTTTGCAACTATCAGTAATTTTTAGTCCGAACATGGCCCTGATACACCTTTTTTGGGACTTGAATATAATTTCTTTATTGACAGAGTTACCCCAAAATATAATGCCAAATCTTAGTATAGATCCGACTATACCATGATAAGCGGTAAGAAGCGCATCAGTGCTAATAACAGGTGCAAGTTTATATAGCGCATAGGCCGAAGAATTTATTCTTTTGTTTAAGTGTTCTGTGTGTTCTTTCCAATTAAGATTTTTATCAATGGTTACGCCTAAAAATTTTGTGGATTCTACTTTATTTAAAATTGTTCCTTGGTAATTAATATTGAGATTTGGTGATGCTAAACGTTGACTAAAATACATAATTTTTGTTTTATCCAGATTTATTTTCAAGTTGTTGTTATTCAACCATTTAATTATTTCACCTATAGTTTCATTTATTTCGCTTTCGAAGTTATCTTTATTTTTTGGGTTTATGGTGACCGTACTGTCATCAGCAAAAAGTGATATGGGATAATTTGTAATTCTGGGTAGGTCATTTATGTAAATAATGAATAATAAAGGACCCAGCACACTCCCCTGTGGAACACCGTACTTCACTATTCGTTCCTTTGATTTATATATTTCTTCTTTTTTACTTGTGATGTTTATTTTAGAAATTTCGGTATATTGTTTACGATTTATCAAATAAGTTTTTATGAGTTCTAGTACATTTCCTCTGATGCCATATGCTTCTAATTTGCTGAGGAGAATGTCATGGTTAACGTAATCGAAAGCCTGGGTCATGTCGCAGTAAATTGCACAGACCGGCTTCCTTTTATCTACGTTAGCCATGACGTTATTTATAAAATCAAAAATAGCCATATTAATTGTTTTATTTTTTCGAAAACCTTTTTGATCGTCTGTGAGAATGTTTCGTTTTTCTAAATAATTGTAGATTTGCATATAGATATATTTTTCAAAGACTTTAGATAAGATGGGAATAAGTGCTATGGGTCTGTAGCAACTCATGTTTTCTTTATTATCCTTTTAAATAAGGGTTTCACGATTGTAGTTTTTAGTTTTTCTGGAAAAATACCTGCGCTTATACAAATATTTAAAATGTAACTTAAATGGTCACAAATATTATAAGCAACATATTTTAAAATTTTTGTTGATATCCCATCATGCCCAACACTAGCGGTGTTTTTCAGCGATCTAATTATTTGTAGTATATCATAGGGAGTGCTTGGCGCCATGAACATAGATTCTTTTGATTTATCAATATTTAAATTTATTTTCTTGTTTGAATCCGACAATGGCCTAGCCGTCCCTATTGCCCAAAAATCGTCCCATTTCAGGTAGTGAATCGTCCGAAAGTCGACGCGGGTACTGGCAACACTGTATCATTTATTTATCAATAATATTTATGATTATAATTATGTATGTTTATTAATTTTTACAAAACCACATAGCTATGTGGTTTGTTTGAGTTGGGGTGCTATGACAGGAAACCTCCACGTGCATCCGTGGACTGGAGTTGGGATCTCGGATAGTTCGGATACGTCCGGGGGGAAGACCAGTTTTTCGGGCCGGTGTACCCTGGGATGCGGGCAAAAACTCTTCCTTAGGTACTGTGTGCCTAAGTGGTCTCTTCGCCCGTATGCGAATAGCCTGTCGTGTGGATGCTCCAACGCGTGTCCCTGTTATCAGCAGAGGGCACAGCGGCGGAGCGGGCTTGCGGACGGTGAGTGATGGGTAGCTCGCCGTCCGACCAAGGACCAAGCCCGGGTCGGTGGCGCGTCGTGTTTCGCGCCAAATGCCTGCTGGGGTCGTGGGTTTTTTCTTAACCCAGGTTACCGTGGCCCCGGAACGTAAAGGGCATAGGAAGGAACACGGGTGGATTTTAGTCAGTAAGAGTCCGGTACACCGATTACTCCGATCCGAATACTCCGGTTTCGAGTGCGCAAGTAAGAAAAATATTTGTAAGTACCTACCTATAAGTATGACAAGAATAATTGGGGTTGTTTGAAGTGATAGACTCGTATATTACCTACTGGTAACCAACTTAAAAAAAAACACACCAAAAGTAACTTTTCTTTTGGAAGTAGGTGGCAAAAATTAACGAAATAAAAAACAAAAATCAACAAACAAAGTTCTTTTGTGGTTTTTTAACCAACTTCAAAAAGAAGGAGGTTATCAAATCGATGACGGTGTATTTTTTTTTGTCTATTTGTTACGCGATTATTCCGCTCATATTGTGGACCGATTTGCAAAATTCTTTTTTTGTTCGTTAGGAGATACTTCTGAAGTGGTCCCATTGTCACCATGACAGGATCTGATGATTGGATCATGGAGAAATCGAGGGCAACCCTCAAATTTTATGGGCCCACACATCGTTCTTCGCAAATTTTATGAAGTAATTTAAGTACTTGCGTATGGAAATCATCATCATAAGTAGCTGAGCTGATGATGGAAGGAACAACTCCTCTAGTTAGGACTCGACATCTCCGGAACTACAAGTCCGATTTAAGTAATTATTTTTATGTTGTCTAGGTATCGTTTAAATTAGGGAATACTGCAAATTTCATCAAAATCGACTCTGTAGTTTTTGAGATAAGGATTGAACGAAAGAGTTTTAACAATGTTATTACCGGTACTACGGAAAAAAAATATAGTGCACATTTGTAAGAAAAAGATGTAGGTAGGTATTTGACAAGAATTGTGGTTGAATAATTTTAAACTAAAAAGAGTAAAAACTCAAAAAAAAAATTACCGCCTTCAAAAACAACCACAAAAAAGGGTAAACGATTTCCGAAAGGAAAGTTTTGCAAGTTATTTTACCCTTTTTCGTGGTTGTTTTTTTTTGCCATTTTTTATTTTCAATGTATTTTCCGCCTGATGGTATTGGAAGAAAAAAAAATGACTCCACAATAATAATTAGTACAAGAGAGAACTCAATAAATTCTGCAAAGTTGACATGAGTGCTCGATAGATGGTATTGTACCGTCCGGCTGAATCGCGCTATGGTTTCGTTACATGCGTTTAGTAGGGTGACTCGCTTACTTTTGTTTGACTTTGAGTCCCAATTTGTATTATCATTTATTTATCAATAATATTTATGATTATAATTATGTATGTTTATTAATTTTTACAAAACCACATAGCTATGTGGTTTGTTTGAGTTGGGGTGCTATGACAGGAAACCTCCACGTGCATCCGTGGACTGGAGTTGGGATCTCGGATAGTTCGGATACGTCCGGGGGGAAGACCAGTTTTTCGGGCCGGTGTACCCTGGGATGCGGGCAAAAACTCTTCCTTAGGCACTGTGTGCCTAAGTGGTCTCTTCGCCCGTATGCGAATAGCCTGTCGTGTGGATGCTCCAACGCGTGTCCCTGTTATCAGCAGAGGGCACAGCGGCGGAGCGGGCTTGCGGACGGTGAGTGATGGGTAGCTCGCCGTCCGACCAAGGACCAAGCCCGGGTCGGTGGCGCGTCGTGTTTCGCGCCAAATGCCTGCTGGGGTCGCGGGTTTTTTCTTAACCCAGGTTACCGTGGCCCCGGAACGTAAAGGGCATAGGAAGGAACACGGGTGGATTTTAGTCAGTAAGAGTCTGACAGTCCCTTCCCTACTACTAGGACTACTCATTTTATGATTTTACCACCTAAAAAAAAAAAAAAGTGGTTTGTTTGAGTAGGGTGACTCGCTTACTTTTGTTTGGGTCGCAATTAGTCTTGGGCATTCTAGTTCACTACTGAGAGCGCTCAATCTAGTTCTCCGCTCTTAACCTCTAACGAACAAGTTCGTTAGTTCGTGGTTAGTTCCTAGCTCGTAATAGAGACCGCCCGATCAAGAGCGATCAAATCGTTCGCTCGCAAAGAGATGTCAGATTTAGTTTGTCTTTGTTCGCTCGTTTTAATACGGTTCCTGCTGCATGCGATAATTTCTGTAAAGTGTACGAAACGGGATGCGCGCATGATCGGTGAGCGAACGGGAGTATTATAGTGCAGTGCTGTCCCGCTCCCGTGCAACGGTCTTAAATCAGTCGATCTCTTTCATTCTGTCCGAACTACTGAACTAGGGAGCGGAAAATGTGGGAGCTAGTTCACTAGTTCATCTGTGGGAGCAGTTCTTTCGAACTAGTTTGTTCGCGAACTACACAAGACTAGTCGCAATTTGTATTGTCATTTATTTATCAACAATAATTATAATTATGTATAGTTTATTATTTTTTACAAAACCACATAGCTATGTGGTTTGTTTGATCATCAGACAGAGAGATAATTAAAATTATTATTAGTGTCATCATCAGTGTTGCCAACTCAGGACTTTGAGTGCTAGGTTTAGCACTGAAATTTAAGAAACAGCACCCAGCACTAAATCTAACACTTATTGCCCGACTGTGCCCGGAGGGTTATGTTTTTCGAGCGTATGTAATGAATGTACTATGTTTCGTTGTGTTGCTCTGCAGCCTAAACGGCTTGATGGATTTTAACTTGAGAGGTGTCGTTAGATTCGTCTTATACGTGAGAGTGTCACTGGGTACATAAAATAAAACTGGCCAAGTGCGAGCCGAACTCGTGTGCAAATGGTTCCGAACTAAAATATTTTTTTTTAAATCGCTCACATTCTATCAACAGTCACATCAAATCATACCAATCCAATCATCACAAGGGGCCCCCTTGCGATGATTGGATTGGTATAATTTGAATGGGCCCCGACTGTGAGTGTGAATGAGTGAATTCTAAACTACTGGGCTTGTTTCTTTCTTTTTAGTTTTTTTCACGCAGTCGGGTTTTTTGTTTTTTTTTTTTTATGTTGCCTTCGCCATTCGCTCACAAATTGCAGCTGTGGCTGAAGTAATAAAACGCAAACTAGTGTAGTCTGTAATCTGCGGCACTTCGGTGGGGATTCCCGTGAACGTAAATATAAAGGCCTGTATGGCAGAGGCGGCGAACAGTGCTATGTTTGTCTTTTTCTCTAAGTTAGCTCCTTCTGGGGTGCTATGACAGGAAACCTCCACGTGTGCCCGTGGACTGGAGTTCCCTCTCGGATACGTCCGGGGGGAAGGCCAGTTTTTCGAGCCGGTGCACCCTGGGATGCGGGCAATAACTCTTCCTTAGGCACTGTGTGCCTAAGCGGTCTCTTTGCCCGTATGCAAATAGCCTGTCGTGTGGATGCTCCAACGCGTGTCCCTCTGATCAGCAGAGGGCACAGTGGCGGAGCGGGCTTGCGGACGGTGAGTGATGGATAGCTCGCCGTCCGACCAAGGACCAAGCCCGGGTCGGTGGCGCGTCGTGTTTCGCGCCAATTGCCTGCTGGGGTCGCGGGTTTTTTCTTAACCCAGGTTACCTTGGCCCCGGAACGTAAAGCGCATAGGAAGGAACACGGGTGGATTTTAGTCAGTAAGAGTCTGACAGTCCCTTCCACCCCACCCAGGGCGGGAGGACTCTTTTGATGATTTTACCACCTAAAAAAAAGTTAGCTCCTTTGTCTAACCTTTTGTGATGTGTTCTTTTTTATTAAATTCATTTATATTTGGCACTACTTTCGAAACTTTCTAGCAATCTAGCACTATTTGAGATGTTAAAATCATCTATCTATCTATCTATTTATCTACTTAGCACCCAACCGTGGCATTGAGTTGGCAACCCTGGTCATCATCATCAGCCTATAATGTTCCCACTGCTGGGACACAGGCCTCCTCTCTGTGAGAGGGAATGGGCCATAATCTACCACGCGGGCCCTCAGTGCGGGTTGGTAGATGTCACATGTCTTCGAAATTTTTGTTTCTAGGACATGCCGGTTTCCGCACGATGTTTTCCTTCACCGTTCAAGCAATGGTGATGATATAAATTACACAAAGTAATGCGCCTGGCGAGGTTCGAACCCACGATCTACAACTCGTAAGTCGGGACCGATACCACTGAATAACCACTGCTCTCTTATTATTACTGTAACTATTTTAAATCGCTATCTCCTTGGATTAAGCGACCCGAGGCAGATGTAAGCCGGAGCATTGAAGAAAGGATTCTAAAATGGCGGCTTGTACTTGCGTTGACAGATAGTACAGTCAGCATATAAGATTTCAAATTAAAGTTTTTTTGAAATTGAAAATAAAAAACAAGACTGGATCAAAATAATTTCTCGAACTTAATTTAACAATAAAACAAAATTCAACTTATACTGAAATTCGGAAGACTGGTATGGTATGAGCGTTGCAGCAACGACAAGAATGATGGATACCGGACTGGAGAGATCGCCAAAATCGCAAAACAAATATTCTGTTTTTGGTTCTGCTCAATTTCAGGTCAACGTTCAGTCTTTGCCATAACACCTCCAATCTGCTATGAGCCTGTAGCCAAACGGCAAGCGACAATCATTAACGTTCAGCAGTCGCTAATACATTTTCAACTTTATACTCCATCGCATAAAGTTGAAAATGTATTAGGGACTGCTGAACATTAACGATTGTCGCTTGCCGTTTGGCTATAGGGCCCGGGCATGAACCAGGGAGCCTCTTCCTGGATGTCCAACGTCAGAGCATCCATTCTCATCAGGAAGAGGTACGGGCTGAGAGCCGACCTCTGGTGCAAGCCGACAGCCACATTGAAGCTGCCGGTAGTGCCCGCTGTAGACCGGACTTGGGTTCTGCATCGACTGTACATAGCACGGATGAACCAGGCACTTTTTCTCCTAAAGGGCCCACCACAGATTTACCAAAACTTTTTAAAATTCTGTAAACTGCTAAATAACTTTTTCACGCCAGAGTGCAGCACACTTGTTCAGAACTATAAACAGTTTTTTGTACATCTTTGGGTTTAGAGCGTGTAGCTGTAGGTACACTGTATGTACACGCACAATTTTATTCGCAATTTTTTTCCCCCACACCATTTCTGAGACATCTATGAGACAAAACACACAACGAATAAGAAATCTCTGTAAAATCTTATCAAGTTCTGCGAATTAAAACCCGTGTATGAAAGATCCCTGAATAAAATGGCAGTGTGTTGTCGGCTTTAAACCAATAACCACCCACCCCATTGATTTAAGATGTAAGATTCTTCAAATAGGACTGAAGAAAGTGATTTGTTGTTTTTCTCATCAACTTTAATCAATTTTATTTCCAACTAGCTGCTGCCCGCGACGTCGTCTGTGTGAATGCGTTGAAGAAATAAAGGTTCACTGCTCGTTCCCCGTAGGTCATACCGTGATAATTATGTAGGTAGCCTGTAAATGTTGACTCGACTTCTTAATAATAATCGTGCCAAAGAAGTAAATCAATGCAGTTCTTTTTCCCCCCTTGGACGATTAAAGTTACGATAAGGCCATCCTTAAAGATTTATTCCCGTTGTATCTAACTTTTGGATCCCATTTTTAATTCCCGTTGAATCCCACGTTATGACAACATGTGTACATATCAGTAGAAAAGTGTTACCTTTATTTTTAAGATTTATGCTCTGTTACTAATTTATGAATTTTACAAAAAAAAGTTCTGAAACAAAAACTTGACTCAAATAGATTAGCTTTTTGTTTTGATATTTTCAAAGAAAATGCACTGACAAAATCTAGCACCATTTTAATTAGTCACGCACGAGTAAAACTCTAAAAAAAGACGAGGTTTATGCATGTCGCAGTGAAATCCAATCATCAAGAAAAGTGTCTAGTGATAATTATGACAAAAAATACTACTACTTTGGTATTGTTGAGTATGCACAAACAAAAGCTCGTCGATTAGAGTCCTACTCGTGACTGAAATAGTATATCGATGCTTCCGGCAACAAATGTCGTAAACGCCATTTTGGCGAAAATGAGTTAAGCATGCAGCCCTACTTAATTTTTGGCGCTGCGTCGATCTAAAAATGTTAAAAAAATATTCGCCTAAAAAAAATACTTTTCGTACCACTTGCTCAAAAAAGTGACATTCTATGCCACAAAAAGCGTACATAACAATAGTCATTATTAATCTGTTAAAAACAGCTTTCCCTAGGGAAAGAAAGTTGTACTGAATTTCATTCATCCTCTAGGGAGAGAATGTGATTTGAATTTCGAATACTTACCGATAGTGAACTACATCAGTCTGTCTTTACACCATTGAGTTTGTATGTAAAGCATTATACAACTTTTTGAAAAAGGAATACGCATTTTCACTTCAGTAGCTCAAACATGTTGGTTTTGCTGCCTGAAATCAGTGAGCAAAATGCGATTTTGCTCACTAGTGAGACAAAGTAGCTTTTTAATTTTTGTTTTAAAAAAAGCCGCGAATATCATATTCAGCCTTGAGTTAATCATACAATTCGAAACATTAACACTCTATCTCTTTCCCGCCAATAGAAAGAGAGAGAGACACCAGCCCTTTCGAAGTTCCGATTTTGAATTTGGTCTCAAAGACAAACACGTTCGGAAATTTGTACTAACCAAAGAAATGCAAAACGATAATAATGTCTTCGAATGTATTTTATTGAATTTTTAACTTATTGCTGTATTTAAATGAAAATAAGCATTTACTGTAAATATTTCTAGTTTCAATTTATGTTAATAAATATTTTGAATAATAAAATATTATGGGTGCTATTTCCGAACACGCCTTAATTTAAAAATAAAAGAGCGGGAATAAAATTTCATGGCTGGCGTAAAGAGTTGAATAAGTTAAAAAAAAAATATGCGTAAAACTAGCGACGAGAACAGTACTTATTTTAACATAACCATTTAAATGCAGAATTAAATTTCCTAACTCTAACTAAATATCTGAAACCATACCATGTCTTCAATGAATGGAGACTTAACAAAGGGCGCAAGCAGTTTTTCGGAGACGGTGTTGCTATCTTATTTTTTAGATTTATCACAGACGAGACGATTAATCTACAATGCGGAGTATTTACTTATTGTTGAAAGCTACTTTAAAAAAAAAGTTATTTTAATCTATTCCTATTTATTATTTTATCTCCTAAAGTGTTCTCGCTGCTGAAGTGAAAAGTTATGTGTGTTACACGAGAGTAAAGTTTTTTGCATCTCGTGCCTTTGAATCTCTCGCTACACTCAGGATTCAACTTTAGAATCACTCGCTACGCTCGTGATTCAATCCTTGAATCCTTCGCTTGCTCAAGATTCAAAATCAGCACTCGCAGCAAAAAACGACTTTGCTCTCTTGTTGCACAAATAACTATTATTATGCAGTTATGATTTAATAACATTACGAAAACCGAAGAGGCCGTATGATCTTGATGCCTTTGCTTTTCCGAGAATCTATACATATAATAAAATAGTAGGAAAGTCAAAACTGTACATTGAATATTTTTTTAAAAGAATACTTGGGGTGTGATCTACAATCGATACCGAAGCCAAAAATTTAGTTTTTAGAATTTTTGTCTGTTTGTCTGTTTATCTGTTTGTCTGTATGTATGTCCGGGATAAACTCAAAAAGTACTGGACGGATTTGAATGATATTTTTTTTGTTGTATGGGTATTAAGTCTGGCTAACACATAGGCTATAATTTATCTTGGAAGAACCGCAATGGACCAGCTAAACTATAAGAGATACAAAAATGGTGCGATAGCAAAAATTGTTCCACGTCATGAGCATTTTCTGCTGAGAGAATAAATTTGAAGATCTGGAACACCTGATGTGGAAATCTAAGAGCCCAGCTACACTATAACATAAACAGGAATTACGTCTCAGCAAAGTTGTCCACCCAGATGAGCACTTTCTGTTGACATATAAAAATTGAAGATCTGGGAAACCTCATGTGGAAACCTAGAGCCCAGCTACACTATAACGTACACAGGAATGACGTCTTTGCAAAGTTGTTCAGCCTGATGAGCACTCTCTGTTGACGTATAAAAATTGAAGATCTGGAACACCTGTCGTGGTACTCCAAGAGCCCAGCTACACTATAACATATAAAGGAATGACGTCTTAGCAAAGTTGTTCAGCCTGATGAGCAATCTCTGTTGACGTATAAAAATTGAAGATATTGAACACCTGATGTGGTAGTCAAAGCTATCACTAATTTCACTGTAAAGTTTTATTATAAAATAACATAAACTGGGAGTACCTCCACGCAGTGAAGGCGGTAACAGTTCAGGGCCCCAATTCTGCTAATTTAGTAATGACTCGATTGAATATCAATTGGATCTTAGTAGCAGTTTTAACTACATTTGGTATTACTGCTACTAATTTAAGACCAATGGTTTTCTAGTGACATTCCATTGAACTGCTATCAGAATATTTGCTAGTCTGCTCTTCAATCGTGTTACAATTGTAAATCGATTGTGGACTTTATCGGTATTCTACTCTCTAATGGCAATACTTATAACTGTTCAACTGAGAGTCAATTACAATTACACTACGATTCCATTACGACTCTATTGAGCTTACACAAGTTTTTGCAGAATACCAAATTTGTTCTAATCGTAATGGAGTCGTGATTGAGTTTCAATTGAATATCAATAGCATGTGAGTTAAATAAAATTAGCAGAATTGACGCCCAGGACTGATTTTCGATGACGATGAATATATGAGTAAAAAATTTACTCTACTGGCCAAACTCCCATTAATTTTTTTACCCGGGCTCTTGGAATTGGGTACCTATCAGACTTTTCAGATCTTTGATTTCGACGACCCCGTTGTCGCTGGCATAAGCACTAGGATTCGCGTACGAAGTCGCGGGCAGAAGCTAGTACAATATAATCTAGGAATTTGCCGCGTTTTGTTTTCTTCAAATACATAAACGTTGACTTTATTTTAATTTATTTTTTTAAATAAGTTATTGTTAGATTTAAATGTATAATTAATGCTTATCTCATACATATTATTATAACGTTAATTTTTTCGCAAGAGGTACGAAAAGTAGAGTATTTTCCTCGGTGATAAAGCTGTCTTATTCTTGGGTGAACTTAAATCCCTCGCTACACTCAGGACTAGTCTTAAATCCCTCGCTTCGCTCGTGATTTAAGTTTCTAACATCCTCGCTACGCTCGGGAGTAAGCCTCGAGTCCTTCGTTATGCTCGCGATGTAAATCGTCACCCGCGACAGAAGACACTGCTTTATCCCCTTGGTTAATAATCTACTATTTACACCCAAAATGTTTACTAGTATAATCAAGATTTTTTAGAAAAGAGGGTATGTATAACTCATATTGCTTAGACCCGAATAACCGTGCAGGTCGTATAGTACAACGTACAAACAGCTGTCGGTCGTAAAAACATGAATACATAATTAATTGTAATTACACCCCACAATCATTTTTAAAACGTAAGCTCTGCTGAGAAACAATTGTCGTAATGTCACTTGGTCTTGGTGAAAATGGGCATTGTTTATTAAAATTATTAGAGCAGTAAGCTTGGTAGAATGTTTACTTATATCTTTTTGTAATTCATTATCAAAATTCGTTTTAAAAAAATGTCGTGATTATAAAATCTTCTTGAAATCAATGAAACAAAATGATTACTTAACATTTTGATTTATGTCTGGCTGTTTAGGTACGCCGTTGGAGGTAGAACACTATAGGCATCTTGTAACAAACGCTTGATTAAATTATATGGGACGATACCTATAATATACTTACTTAAGTGTATTTTTATACCTTTAGGGCCTGGCCATGATCCTGGAACGTTAAGGTCTATTGAAGGATCACCGTGGATTTTAAGTCAGTACAAGTTTGACTGTCCCTCTCGTAACGCCTTGGGTAGGAGGACTCATTTGATGATTTTACATGATAAAAAAGCTATGATGTTCTCATTATGATTATATTAGATTTTCATCATTATGCTCTAATAAAGACAGCATGATTTCGTCGCTGCTACCATCATGTCTATTGTCTGCCAGGTCCTAAAGGTATAAAAATTTCGACCCGCGACACAAACAATGATGATGAATGATGATTGATGTACAAGATCCTCTAATGGAAAGTTAAGTGATTGGTTTAGACATTTTTTTACTTTGAATTTGTATTAGTGCCTTGCTTAAGAGCGTATAATCCGAAAGTTGGCAACGTCGCAAATGGTTGTCAAATATTAACAAGTTTTAATTAATTTAGCATTGTTACTGAATGAAAATAAGAAATATGGCTCTGTAGTGCACTAAAAAATTGATAAGGGAATGCAATAATTAATATCATAACACCGAATAATTATAGTTTTAGATGTAAAAAAAAGCATTTGGAAGCTTTCCAAATGCCTTGTATACACCTGAAACGGTTACAACATCAAATTCAGTGTTTTAATTGCATTCCTGTATAATTTTTTTAGTGCACTACAGAGCGATATTTCTTGTTTTCATACAGAAAAAACCGGCCAAGTGCGTGTCGGGCCACGCACAGTGTAGGGTTCCGTAGTTACCCATCAAAATACTTATGCGAACTAACTAAACTGATTCGCTGAATTTAATTTTAAAAAGAAGGATTTTCAAAATCGGTCCAGGAGTCTTAGAGAAATCGGGGAAAATACATAAATAAAAAGATTACGACGAATTTAGAACCTCCTCCTGTTTTGAAGTTAGTTAAAAATAGTTGACGATAAAAACCTACATATCTCCAAAAAACATACCGTAAAAACATACCTATTATAACTGTAAAAATAAAGTTGACAAACTTACATTTGCAGTTGATTTATTGTTTCTCCAATACATTTTGTTTAAGAAAAATTTTATCCAAGTACAATTTATAAGTTGGTCGGCTATTACTCGTAAAGTTGTAAAGCCTACTTAGTCATGATAATTTTCTTTTAAAATTCGTTATATATACTACTGTTGTGAATTTTTTCACACCCCCAAGCACAACCGTTTAGCTGGTAGAGGGGGGGACACTCGAGTCGAGCAAAATTTAGCACTTTAAAGCTTAATATTTCACAAACGAATTTTTTATCAAAAAATTGTTAATGGAAACTCTCAATATTTTTTAAAGACCTATTTAATGATACCCCACACAAAGGGGTACGTGAGAAAAAAAAAAACATTCCCACTTTACGTGTACAGGAGGTACCCTAAAAAAAAATATTTTACGAGATTTTATTTTACCACTTTCTTGGCACAACAAATCCGTATATTTACACCAAATTACAGCTCTCTAGTACTGTGCATCTCTGAGCTAAACTGCGGACAGACGGACGGACGGACGGACGGACGGACGGACGGACGGACGGACGGAAGGACGGACGGACGGACGGACATGGCGAAACTATAAGGGTTCCTTGTTGACTACGGAACCCTAAAAATTGCCAAATTAATTCAAACTTGTAAATATTTGACAGCTATTTGCGACGTTGCCAACTTTCAGAATAAGCAGCCTTAGCCATTATTTTGATTAAACGATGACGGTCAATGACTAAAACCTTTTTTAATTATGTCAATTTGTGTTTTATTTTATTGTTTTTATTACAAGTAATGAAAACTCAACTTACAGTCTTAAATTCATTGATTTGCTTCAGATGTTTCCATGTTTGTTACAGACCATCGCATCAGATCGTGGTGTATACACTCATTTTTATTTCAGTATACGGTTTTTAAAACCAAACCCAGAACTATTGTATTTAAAAACTGGTGCATACTTCTAACTTCCGTTAGACAAATCGTTCTCCATTGATTTGTTAGTGGTTGTAAATACCAACTTCTTGAATTTTCTGGGGTGTATGTCCAAGCTAACTTTTAAAATAAGGCTTTGACATAAATAGCAATATTATATTATGAAACACCATCGTATTTTACGTATTTCTTGTATAGAACACAAGTTTACAACTTTTAAAGTTAAAAAGATATAAGCCAAAAATGAAATTATTTTTTGTTTTTCGTTGATTACCAAAAGTGCTATTTTGGTGTTTACGACCTTTGTTGTCGGAAGCATCGAATTATAGCCTTTAGAAATACGATCGTGTCCAGACCACCTCCAACACCATCCTGAACATAATTATTTATTTACATTGGTAAACGCAATGACAAACAAACAAATCTCTCAAAGTTTTATTTTGTATGAATTTAAAATTTGACATTTTGTTTTAAATTTAATTTTTTAGTTACATTTTAATTGAATTTTGATATTGTGTACTGTGTATGATCTGAAATTGGTTGAAATAAATGTAATTGAATTGAATTAATAAGGAGGAGTTTATCCGGGACAAACAGACAAACAGACAAACAATCTAAAAACTTATAATACCTACTTATTTTTGGCGTCGGTATCGACCGTAGATCGCACCCCAAGTATTCTTTAAAAAAAATATTCAATGTACAGTTTTGACGTTCTTATCATTTTATTGTACAATATATTATTATGTATAGATGTTATTTTTTGAAAGTCTGTCAAAAAGTTTTAGTTTTCTCATCGAGGAAGTAATACAGGGTGCGGACTACTGCGGAACCGTGCTCAAACTATGTATTTTCACCAACTATATGGAGCACGCGGCGGTAACTGTACACATATTACGAGTATGTATGGCCCGTGTTCCAACTGATGATCGGTAATATAGTTAAGTAATTAAAAAAAAATTAAAAAAAATCAGAAAAATAGTGGTTCAATAATGTTCAAAATTTAACAACATGGTGACAACTTTGCTATGAATTTATTTTAAAAGCACATAAATACACATACACTACCAACGTAACTGCACGAATATTAAAGTATTTGAAAACGCTGAGCAATGAGCATTAGTTGTTATCGCTATAGGCGTTAAAGAGGGTGGCCCGGTGACCCGCCCCGGGCGTCCCCCGCGATTACCGGCCGCTCATTGAGCATTCCTAATTACCTACGAATGGTGGATTTTCCTGCCGACTACCTACGGCGACTAATTTGTAATTTTTTGACGTGTAAGTACAGAAAGTGCTCCTTTTTTAGTGTGATAGGATCATCAAATGAGTCCTTCCACCCCTGGCAGGGCAGGAGGGATTGTCAGACTTGTACTGACTAAAATTCACGGTGTCCTTTAATAGCCCTTTACGTTCTATTACGTCCCTAATTATCTATTATGTAACGATGACGTGCGATAGATCAACACTGACATCCATTATTTTGCTGGTTGTTATTACCCAATAATTCAATACTCTAAGTAATTTAACAATGCCTTTCAATTTGGAAAATACTACGAGAGGGTTCTGAAAGAAGAGAACATAAAAATGATTTAGGTGTACAGTCAGCAACAAAGACATAAATAAAAAGTCCAACTTTCAAGTGTGTTAGTTTCACCTTCAAAAGTCAGGGCGCACAATGTCTATCTAAGAGTACAAAGAGTCCAAAAAGTTGATACTTGATACCAGTTGGTAAGAGTAAAACGTCTCTACTCTCTGCTCAACTACCATTGAGCCGGGCCGGGATAACCCGCGCAGGCGAGCCCAGGCTCCGCCCGAGGGCGTGGCCACGGCTTCCGGCTGCCACCCCCGCAACCCTCCCTCCGTCTCCGACGACCGGACGAGGCACCTCGCTTTTATCCCGGTTTCCTGTCCGTGGACGCTCGCTTTGCTCCGGTCTATCGATTTGTTTATTTTTTTAACAAGACAAATAGGTCAGACGCGTCCCTTCCGAGTGCCGTGTCGTGTCCGTGTTGCGTCCGGCCCGTCGCCGGTGCCGTCGGTTAGCGATGGACTGTGTCCGGTGTGGGTGCGGCGTCTGCTTCGTGTCTGTGGCGGAGATGGAGGCTGTTCAGTAAAGGTGAGTGGACAAATGTCTCCGATGGATGTCGGTACAACTTGCTGGTCCGGATGATTCGTCCTGTGAGCCTGAGCCGGTTAGGGTTAACCATTTACCTTTGTGTCCGCGAGTGGAATTTCCTAAACAGAAAATCGGATTATTATGTCTTAACAGCATTAATTTACGACGTGTAATAAAGAATACATATTGCATTTCCACGCGTGGTACCACAAAAACTTTTAAACGTCAGTTGAACACTTGTGTAAAAAAAGTCAGATTATGACGTTGAAATAAGGTCCGTTTTGTAGTCACACTTTTTTAGACAAGTGTTCAACAGATGTTTAAGTTTTTATAGTAAGACTGCAAATTTGTTTAACATCCAGTTAATCATAAATTAAACAGTTTTCAAAATCATAAAAATAGTAAACTACTGCTACGGGACCATTAATACCTAAAATATATGAAATCATTATTCATAGTCCATCTCCTGCTCGATGATAAAGTAAAAGTGAATCGTTCTTGAAACTGGACTGGTGGCCATGAACAGCATAGATAGACAACCACTTCGTCATTCATAGCTAGCCTTTTGAGTGTCTCACTCTTAAAACTTTAAAATGTTTCTGAAAGATTTATTCAACAGCACTCCCCAAATTCGTAGAAACAGGCAACCTTTTTTTTAAGCGTGCAAAATCATCAAATGAGTCCTCCCATCCACGGGAGAGCGGGACTGTCAGACTCGTGCTGACTAAAATCCACAGTGTCCTTCAATAAATAGCTCTTTACGTTCCGGGGTCACGGTAATTCGTTAGTCCTGCGATCCCGGCTGGCTTGGCCCTCTAAAGGCCCCCTCCGTCATAATGCTGACACTCTTTGAGACGCGCATAGAACACAATACGCCGTCGAAAAAGCCAACCTGGCGAATTTGCATGATGTACTTTTTTCATATTTCTACATAATTATTTTATGTACTCTAGAACGCAAAATAGGACTGAGTGAAATGAGTGACAAATAGATGAATGAGTGACAAAATTTAGTAGCACACAGAATTTAAGGTGATGGTGGTGCTTTAGAGGTCAGCATATCGACGTACCGTGATACGCGACGAGCACTCTTGCTGTGAAACATAAAAAAAATACAGTCGAATAATTAATAACCTCCTCGTTTTTTTGAAGTCGGTTAAAAATAGGCCTTGTGCAGTCGCTGTTTTAAGAGTACTATTACAACTAGTACTATTACAGTAATACATTGACAGCGATGGGGAGTCCCACAAGATGCGATCAATCAATAGTGCTTAATGCCAAAGGTTTGACTTCCACTCATCCACAGCCCACCGGGGGGTGGGCAAGCTCTGCAGTACTATTCTCGAAAAGCACAGCCTTGTGACTGCATGCGCGGCCGCAGAGCTCTCACCACGCTGCCATTGGGACTAAGGGCCGCTACACACTCATTAGTTTTCCTGATCAGGAATCCTGATCCGTTTTCTATCCGAACACAATTATACAAGTGTGTGTGCTTGTTTTGTATGTGTTGAATGAAATTATGAATGAAATCTAATATCTTTAAACGAGCAATTCTTGTATATTTATTTATATATAATCAGGATCTCGGAAACGGCTCCAAGGATTTTCATGAAAGTTACAGATTAGGGGTTTTTCGGCTCAAGGAATCGATTAAGGTCCCAGGTTCGAGAAAAGCTTGGTTCCCAAGATATAGACATTTTAAAAACCGCGTTTTATTAAGCGCTATCTATAACGCCATAACCGATGAGGGCCAAAAACAAAAAAACGGAGCGAAGCTCGGTCAACCAGATATTTATGAATGAAATGTGATCATTTCATTCATCATTTCGAATTCCGAACGGAAAAATATGATGTAGCTGGCCGCCCTAAAGATTGCTGTGCTCTTTGCTCCTGACAGCGACACTATCCAATCGTACGGCGCAAACGATGAGCACTGACAAAGCCGTCGCGTCCAAGAGCACATCGTAAAAGTACAGCAGTGAGATTTCTTATAGAGAATAGCATAGTAGCAATATTGGTGGACGTTTTAAAAAGATTATTCTGTACAAACTTGGGGGTGAAGCCGTTCCGTGAGTGACTTGAACTGATTCTGGGATGTGTTCTCAGAATGGATCATTCTGTATCCGAGCAAGCTAATACCCTAGCATCCTCCAAGTCCATCCAGTTCGGCACCTCATAGAGGCCCAGGGAGTGTTAGAAGCTCATGAAAACGATTTTTTGTATGTTTTCAAGACTCGAACTAGTAACAATTAATGTTGTGTAATTATTTTGTACAGTATGTAATGCCAAGGGTGCAGCATTCGTGTGTAAAACTTCTAAGCAAACTTCTGCGTGATATTCTCTTCAAGACGTATTCAAGACCCATAATAATAAATTGTGACCTAAATCCAGGTCTTGCATTCAAGTTGATGAAGCGCATTGTGCGTAGTCAATGCATCTGTGGTCGTTATCCGGTCGTATTGTGCCGCATTTGAGTGCCAATCATCCAGTATCTCGGCACCAAGTTTATTTGTGGCGTACTTCAGCTACATCCTGGTGGTTACGAATTCAACGTCCTACGCAAGGTCTTTTTGTTTTGTTGCGAGCTTCAGTTTTTCTTCAAACTATAGCTACCTAATGCTGAGGATCGGTGTCTTAGATATTTTCCGGCTTTTGGCAGTTTTCCGGCCAAGTATCGAACTTTAATCTTTCTACGTAGTCTAACCTTCCTTAATTTCAAAAGAACAGCTAATTCCACTAGACTACAGACACGTAAACAAAAACACTCGCAAAACAAAAATATTATTGCCGAAACATGCACTTGGTGTGTGCAACAAATAAGTTAAACATGTTATTAGCATGCCAGTAACTATGTTTCTGCCAGTTAATGTGGCCGGTTTGGCACACTCCCTGCAAACACAATGAATGGCAAATGAATGGCACGCGAGCCGTCGCAACCTAACAAGCAACAAGAATGTCTAAAAAATTGAATAATAAACGTACTTTAACATGTTTAAATTGACTCATGTGAAACTTTTTTGTGTTTTAAGTTATATCTAATGAATAGTTCCCAGGATTTAGTTAGGTTCTTTAAAATCTTCAATTTGAAGGTTTTTAGAGTGTTAGTAATGTAATACGGAGAGCAATCGTAATATCAACAATTGAAATTGATATAATTACTAGCTTTTGCCAGCGGCTTCACCCGCTTCAAATCGAAAATCAAAATAAAAATAATAAATATTTTTCATACTGATGGGCCATGGGCCCGATTAATTTCTCATTTTGTATGAAAAAGCAATTTTTCTTTGCGATTTTTCAAACATCTTGAAACAAACATTGTTCTGTAACACGGGTGGAGTTATCCCACGAGAGGATTTGCGCTATTAACGTTACACGTTGTAGGTAGGTACCCTATTTGATAATCTAGGTTATAAACTAACTCTGTATCCTTTCATCCAAATCCGTTCAGTAAATTTTGCTTGAAAGAGTTACAAACATCCATCCATCCATCCCTCCAAACGAAAAGATCAAATAGTAAAAAGTGAGAATTTATTGATGTGTTCATTAATTTGAGCTTCCCGTGAGTCCTGCAGACACCAACATGATAGAAAGTAATGACAAAAATGATTTTTTAAACTTTTATTTATGGAATAATCGTACTAATTATTATGTACCTATTTATAAATTGTCATCTTGAGAGAGCAATAGCTAGTCTAGAAACAAACAACAATCCGATGGTTTGAACTGAAGTCTGTAACGGTAACAAAAACATGGCAAGGTTTTTGCATTGCATAATAATGCAAACTTTTAACAAAAACATGTTATCAACACTTAGCCACGAAAAACACAACACTTTAAAAAAACACACACTAATAAGCCACTACTTAAATAAATCACAAAAATAAAAATGCACCTGAAAACGAAGAAAACTTTAAAAATTCTCAGTAAAGATAACGTTGTACAGTTTTTTTATTTATTAACGCAAATGTATTCGTTGTTACATCAACATGTATTACCATAGATGCATAAATCTAGTCGCGGCAGACACTTGGAGTTGGGGCCGACTGTACATGTATATGCTCGCATAATATTCGCATAAATCACATTGGAATTAATTATTGCTTCTGACTGTACTTCGTGGTGGGGTGAGGAAGATTAAGCTTGTTTATGATGTTAAGTTCATCTCTTGTCTAATTTTTCTGTATGTCCTTGGACTTTATATAGTATCATTACTTCTTTATCCTCCGTTTGATAAACAATTGGAAAACATTCTTTTAACGAAAACCAAATCACCAACGAGCTTTAAAAATACTCTTTGCCAAGCTATTTTCCTTATTATTTCATTGTTCATTCCTGACTTTGGGTCACATTCTAGGGGAAAACCTTTCCCTCAATATTGTTCCAAAACGAACGCAATTCCTGAAAGCGAGACTCAATAATAGCTACCACCAAAAATGCTCCGAGAGATGGTATCTCGAAGAAATCTCGAAAAACAATTATGTTTGCTAATTTGGCACACTGCACATTATGTCAACTGCAACTGCTGTACACATACAACTCCTGAAAGCCAGACTCAATAGTAACTCCAACCAAAAAATTGCGGAGAGATGGTATCTCGAAGAAATCTCAAAAAAACAATTTTAGTAGCTAATTTGGCACACAGAACACTGCACATAATGTCAACCCAGTAACATGGGTACCAACCCAGTATCAGCGCACGATATGTCTCTGTAATTCTCTGCGAGACTTTTCTTTTAATTTTAAGGAACCAGTTTCATATGAGGCTTTTGATTTTCTTGTATGACTTCAGTAGTTCGGCTTCGGCAGTTTTTCCACTACTAGCTGTACTGCTCCATAATGATGATTGAAAGCAGATAAATATTTCTCGAGCAGGCAGGGTCGCGGGCAGCCGATGAATGCAAGTAGCCAATTGTCGTTCGGCGTGGCGGTCTAAGGGGGAGGCCTATGTTCAGCAGTGGACGTCTTCCGGCTGATGATGATGATGATGATATTTCTCGAAGGGTTAGACAGAGGTTTAGTTAGTAGTACCACATTTCACACAAGAGCCTCGAGAAAAATTGAAAGTAACAATCATTCTTTCATTTGCCAATTTTATTGTGTACTTGCAATATAAATAGCCTAAGGCCCGGTATCCACCAAAGCGGAGAAGAGAGATGTGTTTGAATAACCTATCAGATGTCCACATCTCTTCTCCGCTTTGCTTCAGTGGACATATGATTGGTTATTCAAACACATCTCCTCTCCTCTCCGCTTTGGGCCCTTAGGCTCTGTATCCACCAAAGCGGAGAGGAGAGATGTGTTTGAGCTGGGCTAGGCTGGCCTATTTCTTGGTCAAAGGATCAGCATTGTCATCCAACGTTGCAATGCTGCCAGCGTTCTGGACACTTTCCCCATTGACAGCGATGTGGAAGAGTTTTTTGACGCTCTGTAAATTTTTAATTTTAGTTTAGTTATTTTTGTAAATATTTTACTTTGAATTTTAATATGTAGTATGTAAATAGATATTTTTTTATTAATTAATAATCACGTAATATGTAGTTGTATATAAAACTAATTATTAACTTGTTTTTCATTCATTACTCTAATCCAGTAGCAATAGACTAAAATTATGTACAAACTATAAATAAAAACTTACTAGTAATATGTACAAAAAAAAATAGATAAAAGAAAAGAAAAAAAAAAAAAAACATTCAAAGGGCGTCAAAGAATACGTCCACATCGCTGTCAACGGGAACGGTGCCCAGAACGCTGGCAGCATTGCCACGTTGTATGGCAATGCTGATTCGTTGGCCTAGGAATAGGCCAGCCCTCTGGTCACCTGAAGAGTCGACTAAACGCCTGGCGATATCCTTAAAAACGTTGTGGGCACTCGGACCCCATGGCCCCAGAGTTTCAACCCCAAACGGCTCAAACACATAACTACTGGCTAAGCCAATGTATTTGCGCCGCTTGGAGTTTTCAGCACCTGCAGCAGCAGCGCCAGCACAACACGCTGAACTAGGAAGATGAGATGGCGCAAGTTTATTAACTGATACCTGACGTTTACCTCAGCCACTCGTGATACTCGTAGTGATCAGTTTTATTGTTGTGTGGTTCGCCAATGATATAATTATACTATTTAAAGCTTAATTATATAAACATACGTCATTGTGATTCGCCTTACGAATGTTCTAATAAAAGTATACCTATACAGCTAGCCAGCCATAGCCATCCCATTCAGAACCGGCCCAGCCCTTTCAAAATCAATACTCCACTTGTTTTCCATCGCTGGCACTAACAAATCCAGAGGGGATGACGTGTTTCAGTTCGCTTGCCTACAAAAATATATGAGGCACTATGTGCTGGACTCAATGCGATGTTTGGACCGATTTCTCGCTCGATTAGGCTTGTGATAAGTAGCCAATGGTCCTGTAGGATAAGGGGGAAGATTTTACTGTTTCTTATTTCTGTAACTTATGCCCAAAACGTTGTGAGTGAGTGATTTAATATAATTTGAGTTTTTTATTTGATCTTTTAATACATATTTCTGAATTGCTCTGTTAAATCAGTAACGCAGAATAGCCTTAGTTTAGGAAATACATGTAGGGTTCCTCATCCTAAGAATTTTAAAGCATTTACTGCGTAAGTACTGCTATTTTTGATATGTGGCTTACAATGACTGACACATGCGTGTCCAGTTATCCGGGATATGTTCCAAGGCGGTTTTCCAATCTAGAGACTAAGTCCAGACCTCTTGTTCCGGATCTCGACCTCGTTCTAGATTGTTATATCAGCTCGCACTTACATCTCAAGTACTTCTTACTGTTGTGAGGATGGATGGATGGACATTCTGTTAAGGCACGTTTCCATTGGGCAAGTTGCATTGCTTGATTGCGATACAAGATGCAACAAAAATTAAAAAAAAATTGCATTAAAAAATTTTACTGTGTTACTTTTTATATTTTGTGTGCGTGTATGTGTGTTTTTATGTAAAACTAGTGTTTGCCCGCGGCTTCGCTTGCGTTAATTTAGAATTTGAGAAACAATACGGATCGTTTAAGTGGCGCCATCTGGAATATGAACGTATATTCTTTTTTCTCGGCAACAGCTCTCTTCTATTTTAGGGGATGAAAGGTATCCTATATTCCGTGTCAATGACAATTCCCTGACAATGTATATATACGCAAAATTTTGGACGATCGATTCAGTAGGTAGTTTGCGTGAAAAGGTAAAAAACAAACATACTTGCATTAATAATATTAGTTTAGATCAATAATGTTATACATAGGTACCTACATAGTTTGCACAGGAAACGTCCTTGTTTCAGCGACATTAATTTCAAAGATCCGTGTTTATCTTAAACATTAGACTATCATTTTTGGTCGATTTACAGTATCACTGCAATTTGTATTTATTATCGAAACAATAAATTGTGTTTAAAATATTATCCAACTTACCTACCTACAATTTAAATCAGCGCAGATTTATCCTAGAACTACTGAAGAAGAGAACTACTGACAAATATTAGAAAAAATTCAAATTGCAAGTAATATTGAAATAAACGAATGTATAAATTATTTTTTATTATTTGAAACTCTCACAGGATAAATAAAAATCACAAAAAGTAAAAAAGATTAATGGAAGAGTTGATCCTGAGACTCATTGCACGAAAGTCAAGCAGGTCACCGCCCAGACTGGCTGATCCGCTGACAGTAGCTTTCGAATAGCGATTCTTATACAAATGTCAAAAATGACTGAAAATCAACATTATTATAACATTGCTAATCCCCCAAGGAGAATAGCGTAATCATACATATCCTATTAATTGAAGAGCAGTTTAAGGAATATTTGAGGAAAAATTGAATAAATAATATCCAGTGGTTTGGCTTCCAACTCTCAACAAACATAAAAAAATAACATAATTCAAAATCGCTTATTTCCTAGGGAAAATAGCGTAATAATACACAGCTTATTAACAGAAGCATATTATTAGGAATATTTGAGGAAAATTTGATCGACAACTTAACAGTAGTTTCGGAGATAGATCAAACAAAAAAAACATAAAAATTTTCGAAAAAAAATAAAAGTTGATCTGGCATCAGAATCGATCCCTCATCTCGAAAAAAATACAAAAAGAAAAAAATATTCAATGTACAGGAATGACAGCTCTACAATTTTATTATAATGTAAAGATAAAGATAAAGAAGATATTATAACCACAGCCTTTAAAATTATCTACGGACGTACCATTGCATCCGAGCTTGGTCAATTATTTGTTGCGAATTATTTTATTATAATCCTGCCAGGAAGCATCATTTGTTTAATGTCCCATTTTGTCGCACCGTGGCCCGATCCACCTGTGCACCGCGTATGCTGTCGATGCTCAACGCGCTTGTGGAGACCAAGACTTTGGATTGGACTTGTTTGCTGATGAATGGAAGACGATAATGTTGGAATGTTTGTGGTTCTGTGAGACGACAGAGTGACAGAATATATTAATTTAGTTTTAATGGCTACTGACTGCTGTACTCATCATCTGCCTAGCCTTTTCCCAGCTATTTTAGGATCGGCTTCTAGTCCAGAACAGAACCAGATGCAGCTGAATATCAGTATTTTACATGGTGCGACTGCTTATCGGACCTCCACAACCCAGACTGACTGCTGTACTAAATGTTTTTAGTAAATAAATCTTGGTAAAGTTCGATTTTCAAATAAAAAACATACACAGCATATTTTATATAGATCAATTGTCTCTTGTGAAGGCCGCCACCTGTTTGGCCGACAAGCGGATGACACTTTTACGGGATATAATAAGGTAATGTATAGACTTCCTGCTGCTAAGTGGCGCGCGCGCCGGTCTTCGCGCCCACATGCGCTCGTCCATTTTACATGTTCATTTGACTGTTGGTTGAGAGCCAGAGGGGACAGAAACAGATGATGTTCTTTTTGTTTTCAGAAAGGTATCCACCCACCATAGGTATTGTAGAGAACTGACCTACAAGAAAGTTCTTTAGAAAGAGAGAAAGTGGTTCGGTGGTACTACCTTTCTCATTGCAGAGAATGACGTCATTGTAAATGAGAAATGCGACTGACGTATTCACTCCTCTCTCTCACAATTTTCTATCCGATTTTTTTTTCATCATTAGCTTGGGGTAGGTTCAGTCCATTATTTAAGTCACGCATTGATATCCTTTTGGCTTTAAAATGGCATTGACGGGAAGGTGTCATCGTTAAAAAATATTAATTATTAAATTGTCTATGGAAATAATGATTTAAAAAAAGATTATGGCGTTTGCACTCGCATTTTTAATAGCTGCATCTGTGCAGGGCCGCTCCGACAAGAGTGTTTCGATTAACAACAGTGGCGTATCAAGACCGAATCTAAAAGAGGGCAAGACTCACCTGCGAAGCCCTTTTCTTTCAGCACGAAATTATATGTATTAATATTCGGTGATCGTGCGAGGCCACCTTATTCTAAAATACCTTGGTAATTGTCAGCGACATCACCTTTTGCGAGGCCTTTCTGATTTCTTCAGTTCACAGTTACTAATAAAATGTACACAATTTAAGGTGATGGGTCAATAAAAATACGCTTTTTATTTTTTACTTTTCTTCGTACGTATATGGACTACAGATCTTAAAACTTGGAATATAGTAATTGACTATATGATATAAATTCTCACAAAGTTGAAAACACGATTCATTGAAATTTTCTCGATACAAAAAAAAATGCAAAGTTAGGTCTATATTTTTTCTTTTTTGGACTTTATGGCATAACTACTATGAGTTATGGAAAAGATGTTACTTTAAATTGTAGAGAATACCACTATCTAAATTCTGTAAAGACAGTTTTTCAATTAATAACAATTTTAATTCATAAAAAGACGTCAATATGTTTGGGCACATACGCCGTTTTATTCTGAGCACACATTCACTATCGTCCTCTCATCTTTTGCCTTTTACAAGTAGTGTCATCACTTTCGTTCCTTGACGAATCAGTCAGCCAGCGTGGCTCTTACAGGCTAGACCTGTGACACTTTTTTTCAGATCGCGGCTGTCAGATTTTCGTAATAATAAAATTGGTAATGGATAAAAAGATCGAGAAAATACAAACGAATGATACGTAGGCTTATAGATTATTCAAAACTATGTTTCGATGTGTTCAATGGGACGTGATTGTAAACGGACATGACTGTAAATAAGTCACGTAAACTTTCTTTTTTCAATAACAAATTATTTTCATTAATAAATCAAGAATAAAATAAACCAAACTTACTGAAAATCATCGCAGGAAATTCCTGACGACCCTTACAGAGCAAACAAGGGAAATGTTAGAATACGTATGATTCTATACATTACGAATTGTTCCTATCAATATAATAAATTACTCACAGTGATATTATATCAATGCTATCGTGATATCGTACTATTGTTGTCGGATGGTTCCTCTGTGTCCATCCCCCTCCCATCTAATATTTATGCATCTAAATACAATTTCACATGAACTAATGATAAATTCACTGATTTGCAATCAACAATTTGAGATAGTATGTAACTGAAAACAACTTCTAATCGTATCAAACTGCGATATAGGATAAGAAGCACTTCACTTTTATTATTATTTATTTAGTTTCGTCACAGATTTTAACAATTTCGAAGAAACAGGAATAAAATAAATTAAATGAAAACTGCTGTTGTCATTTTGAATACTTCAAAATTACTTGTCAACTACAAATAAGGCATAGCACCCACCACCCTCATTCCATGATTTAAATATCGCCTATAATATAATGCTGCGACTATGATGAAAAATCGGTGGTCATTGCTGTCTCACCGCGTGTTCGGTACAAGTTGCTTCTCGCTCTATTGATTGCTTTGGAGTATAAAAGATCAGTACTGGGCTCATGCTTTTGGAGTCGATAGATAATATCTCTAAAGGTTTCATTTATCAGAAAAGTGATATTAAAACCTTGTCCCAAAAAAATACTGTGGATAAGATATTATAGAATGAAGATTTATTTATAAAGATGTTCTGACATTAAACTGTTCTCCTATACCTGTACCTCATATGAGTAAAAAACTACTAAATCCACGCCGCTGCTCGACTAATGTCCATTTTACGCGGCGCTTGTGTCTGTCATTACATCGAAATGCATCAAAAATTAATACAAACACCAGATGGTGGAGGTCAGGGCGTCAAGCATCCTTAGCTTTCCACTCTCGAACATATAAAGATATCACGCAACCAGCTTTGTGAACGCACGATAGTAAAAGGAGCGTGTGTTTGGGGCTTTATTTAGCGTGTTAAAATAATCGAATGAGTCCTCCTACCCAGAGCAGGGCGGGAGGGACTGTCAGACTCGGAATACTTACTAAAATCTACGATTTATTTCAATAGCCCTTTACGTTCTGGGGTCACGGTATTGTATTCGTTTGTCCGCGACCCAGGTAGGCCCTCTAAGGGGGAGCCCCGTTATTGTGCTGTCACATTTTCCGGCGCGCGTGGAACACAACGCACACGCCCATACCCGTGCGCGCGTGTGTTTGGGGCTTAACGATAATTGGGTATTGTCACTTTCGTAAGGTATGCCAATTATCATTAATTTTCTACCAAAATAGTAGTTTTGTTCGTAATCTCGGGACATCAAAATGTTATAAAATAAATTTAAGACTGTGAATGATAAAAATATTCACAAAATATTAATCCACATCAATAAAGATTTCTATCATTTTGTTTTGGTAAATGTTTCGACATCCTTATATTAAAATATTTCTACTAGAGTAATACATGTATTTTGCGTAAAGGGAACACTTTATGAAATGTCGAAGTTGACGAAATGAAATACATAAAACTTTGGATTGCGTTAATTTTGCGATACAGGCGCCTGCTGGTGGCGGTGCGTGGCAACTTTTCCGACTCATCAAACGATGCTTTCGCTTTGCCGTACGCCCTTAACTTGCAACATGGTTCCTCGCGCGTCGCGCGAGATCGTCTTGACATCAGTTTGGCGAGGCCTCATTTTAATAGTTGATGTTAAGTTGTACTCGTACTGCTTTAGTGACTGGTTACAAATTTCCAATAGCCGTTGTCAAGACTTTTTCTTACTTTTCCTCTGAGCGCGAGGCCCTTTCAAGCGCGAGGCCCTTTCAAGTACGAGGCCAGAGGTTGGGTCCGCTTAGCCCCCGCCTAGCTACGCCACTGACTAAGAAGAACATCTTTGCAGGACTGATACGTTTATTGAGAGCCGGAGTGGATACCTTATTTTAAACGATTTTTTTATGGTTGGTGACTTTCAATTGGTTGGCGATATACCTGTTATGTTAAATACTAGTTAGAGCATCAACCAGTTGTTTGACTCTCTTACAGGGCAATGGTAATGAGTGAAATAATTTCTGCTGACACTTTGGTTACCTACTTTTTCTTTTAATTTTTGTTTTGAGTTTGAAACGTTAACTTTTTGGAGTTATGAATTTGGAAATGGAATGAAGCGCGCCGTTGATTTTTGGCGCTTGTTTTGTTCGCTCTTGGTTAAAAATGTTCATGGAAATTGTAACTAAAAAATGGCCGTGCCAATTGTGCGGACCAAACCAAGTGAATTACCACTCGTATTAATGTTGATTTATGAGATTTATGATTCTAAATGCCTGCATAAAAGCAATATTTATTTTCAAAATTCAGCTTTATAAATACACCGACGAAATTAAGAAATGATACAGTTCCGCATGATCTTTACCTATGTTGGTCGGCAAAGCGATCCATTTTCTTCGTTCTTCACTTTCTATGTTGCCAGTTATTTGCACGTATGCATGGGAATTGCCAAACAAATCCACATAATACAAAAACAAATGAGAACAACTAACAAAAACGCGTTTACACCACAATTTCACGACCGTGGTCAAATCGAGTGGTACATTTAAATTGATTGTAGGACATATTTCCTTGAAGCCGGATGCATTCAATTGGCATCAGCGTAGTGCGCAGGCGACGAACAGTTCGCGATCGACCGTCCTGTCACTCTCACCGCGGTATTGATAAACCGGATTCGGGATATCGATGTATTCGAATAAAATCGATAAACTAGACGTAACGAAACGATTACATCACTGATACAAATAAAAATAAAATGCCTAGTATTTCAATTGCTTGTGTATAAGTTTGTGAACTTTAATGGACAGTGGAAGTTACATTTATTTCTCGAAAATGTCTCTCTACGAAAACGTTCGTTATATAGGACAGTGAATGATAATATTTTCATCCTATAAAGTGATAGTCTGAGGACACAGTTTGTTAGAAGCGAGTGGTATCACTGACATGTGATACCACAAGACAGCTACCACGACGGAAAAGGACGGGAAAGACAAAAAGCGAGCCAAAAGGAAACGAATATCCGATATGAGGTGAGAGCTTGGAAACACGGACAGTTGTCGGATAAACTTATAAGCCCAGAATATTTTTAGAACACCTAGACCCTTGGTTTTGTGACCGTTATATATTTTCTTCTTCACTTCTTCTTCTAAATGCTTAAGTTTGTGAGTACGATGAAAACTGGATGTTTATAAGACTTTCATATAAAACTATTGTTCGGATTTAGAAAAACAACCAAAAATTAATTACTTGAAATAAAACTCGCCTGCGTTGTTGGTCGCGTGGTCTTCTGTTCGATTCCCATGTCGAGTCAAAGTGTAATTTTATGAGATAGACAAATAGAATATGATTTGTAGTACACCTTAATAAATGCACAGCTATTTTACGATATTACTAATTCCATTGACACAACGAGGGTAGCGATATCTTCCAGACAATCTTTGGATGGACTTTTTCTAAGTAATGTAACAAGAGTCTGGGTCTATGCCAGGTTGATGGCAATAGGCCCCCCTATTGCATTGCAGGGGACTTAAACATAAACATATGCCTAGCCTTTTCCCAACCATATTGGGGTCGGCTTCCATTCGAACCAGATGCAGCTGAATATCAGTTTAATAAATGGAGCGACTGCCTGTCGGACCTCCACAACTCAGTAACGGTAATAACCCCAGATAAATATCCGTCATAACATTTGAGTTTTCCCAAGAAGACGTCTTCCTCGGACAAGTATTACAGCTTGGTGGAGACACCAAGCGGGAAATATGTAAAATAGAGCAGCTGAACTGCACAACATTTACGAAAATGCACCATATTCTCAAATCGCCACAACCGAAGTGCCTAAAAAGCCGGGTGTGCAATCAATCCGTTCACCTAGTCCTAACTTACGGAGCCGAAACGTGGAACATGACAGTCAAGCTGGCCCACCGTCTGCATGTTACGAATAAAATCCGAAACGATGTATTATGACAGATAATAAACTGTAGCAAGCTGAAGTGGCAGTGGACGGGTCATGTCTGCCTGAGAACCGACGAAAGGTGGACTAGGAAGGTTTTCGAATGGAGACCACACGTAGAAATGTAAAAGTATGGTGGAACGCCCCCCGGTAAGATTGATCGATGTCCTGTAGAAGGTCGTAGTGGCTGGATGAAAATAGCGGCAGATCATGTGCTGTGCCGTTCTCTGGGAGAGGTTAATGTCCAAAAGTGGACTGCAACAGGCTGATGATGATGTATTAAAGGGCGACCTTACAGCTTGGCCAGAACGTCTCGAAACGGAACTAATCTTTTTGGTTGCTGACAACGTTTTAAAATCTTTGATATTTGATGTAAACAAAGACGTAGGTTTGTTAGACTTATTATTGTGCTATAAAACTAATAAAATCATTCAAAGTGCTGGTAGCGAAAGCACAGTGGCGACTTCCGGTTTTCTACTGTTTTTTACCAAGGTATACTTTTCGATTCAAGCTCCAGGCTGTTACACAAAAACTCCGGATGGAAAAACGTAATATGACTTTACCAGACTAGGAAATTAACTCTCTGGTCATCTGCAATGGTTGCGACCATTAGACACACACAGTATTAACTTGAAAGATAAATTATAGCAAGATTTTAGAAGACACAAGCAAACCCGTTTTGTCCATTTCGCCACCAGTCTCTGCTATAAACCTCACGGAGCCCGAGACCTTTCCAACGAATGCAAAACCGTGGAAATCGGTTCGTGCGTTCTGGAGTTATAACGTCAGGAAGGAAAACCCGACTTATTTTTATATAGTAGAGATTAGCCGTGTTACCACAAAAAAGACATTTAACATCTGTTGAATACTTGTATATAAGAACTGTCAATGTCAAAACAACATTTTTCGTTGATATAAGGGTCGTTTTGCAGTTACACTTTTTTTAAACACGCGTTCAACAGTTGTTTATTTATTGTGGTAAGAGGGTAGGAAATTAGAAGTAGCTACTGGATTTAATTTCCTTGCACTTGTACCCCTCGTGTCCAAGGTCTAAAACTGCATGCCAGCCATCAATCATACAGCCATTATTTAATAAACCTGTATAAATAGATGCACAAATTAAATAATCTGTATGTGCATTGCTTGAGCTTCCTATATGCCCGTAATCAGTCACTTCTAGTCGACGTTCATGTGCAACAGTGCTATTTTTTTAATACAGTTTTGTTTGTGACAGTATCACGCAGAGCTTACGTCACGACTGCTGGACTAAAGTTTGCTACTCACTAAGCTACTGACATTAGCACGCGCTAGAGTCACGGGACGTGATTTCTAGAAAATAGCAAAGCTGGACTTCTTAAAATCACAAATGTGCTATGACTCTGTTAGGTTCTCACCCCGTTTCTCGTCACCGTGTCAACATCAGCCTATAATGTTTCCACTGCTGGGACACAGGCCTGCTCTCTATGAGAGGAAGCGGGCCCAAATCCACCACGCGGGCCCAGTGCGGATTTGTGGAGTGCAACCAATACCACTGGGCCACCTGGGTCACCGTGGAACTCAAGGAAATGACATCATGCGTGAATAAAAATGTTCTGTTGTATCAAATCTTTAGCGTTGACAGTTGCTAGTGCAATAACGTTTTAGGTATCTTGTGAAAGTGAAAAAAGGCGTCTTCTTTCACCGTAACAATAGTTGACAATTATTATTACGATTTAGGCGTTTTTCTAAACGGCATACTCATTTAATATAAGTATTAAGTACCGCGCCCCGTGTTCAACTTACAATCAGCCACGTTCAGTATCAGATCCAAACCTTTAAGAGTTTTTCTTTGTCCCCAGGGTTGATCTTCGCAGTCTAAAGTGTGCATCAGCACTCCGCGCTGGCCTCAAAGCTGCAATGTACGAAAGCAGCTGCTCCTACGCAGGAGCCTTAGAGTTAAAGAGAAGCGCATTGAAGGAGGAACCATGGCCTGCAGCAGAATGGCCCCCGTACCGACTACACCAGTCCACTTTCGAGCAATTGAAGCAAAGTGTCGAGAAGGCAAAAGCGGCTTTACAAGACAGATCAGGCCTCCTCGGTTCGGCGACGGCGTTCGGTGATTTCTATGGAGGTCAGCTGGGACAAGATGCCACCAGCTCAACTTTAGGATTCGGAAGAACAGCCAGAACTGATGACTCTATGCTCGGGTCTATGGATAAGAGTAAAACTATTGGTAAGTTTCTTTTTTTGTTGGTTTCTCTTATTATGACGTAAGTATATTCTGGAGGTAGCTCATCATAATTCTATGTCAATGAGGCTGTACCAAACAGTATCAGTTGGCGGCCGACTGTATCCGATTAGACTGGAATCCGTCTCCAACTTTGTTGCAAACATACTAATTTGACGATGACTTAATATATATTGACGACGGTATACATATATGTATTTACCCACACTTGTGAAAATATATTATATCGTGTATAGTCACCCTTCGTTTCGCCACAATCGGCTAACGTCACCATTATGTCCCATAATAAACTGCACTACGTCAAGATGATAAAATTCACGTAAACTTTTATACCAACCATTTTACATTCATATCAGAATTTAAGGTCTATTGTCACATGCCTTAACCTCGCGACGATAACGCGACGGCAGACACGGCTGAATATCGATTGGTGGCGGCGACAGGGTAAACTCGTCCTTAAGATAACAATGCACGATCACATTTCGCGTGTAAACTAAACCCTTTTAGATTACTTTGATGTAGGTAGAAGAGGCTTGGTGGGGGGCATCTTCAGATAACAATCAAGGGAGAGGGGCGTGCGGGATTTCATCCCCATGGTTGCTATAGAGACGCGCCCGCCCCTAAACGCCCCGCGATGATCGCGCTCGGGTAAATAGTGGCGAAAATAAATTTTTATTATCTCACCGTTCATTATTGTGGATGTTAGCCGACGCTTTTTTTTTCTTAACGAGGGTAGAATGATAATTCTGTTGCATTTTTCGTGCACTGTCGTTGGCTCTTTTTTTCTGGCACGATCGAACACTTTTTTTACCCATTCTACTTTTTTAATGATTCGGTTATTTTAATTTTTGGTTTTATTTACTGCGAGGATTTTTATTTGTTTATTTCAATCGTAAAAAAATATACATGTCGAATTGAGAACCTCCTCCTTTTTTTTCGTCGGTTAAAAATTGTGTAATAAAGAGTTAGGGACACCAAAAATTGCTCACAACAATATCTTCCATTTATTTAGTTCCGTCTTGAACATATGGGTTGCGGTATCAAAATATCATCAATCCTTATTCCAACTTTATGCAATTTGCGATATATCGTGCTGTGTTGGAATTCGTCGAATTCCTTTAAACTATTTTCAACTTTATCACCATAGCAGGTAGGTTAATGTCGTGCTGGTGTTTGCACTACTCTGAATTCATATTTTGCGGTTTTTTTAATAATATTTTTTGTGTTTTCCATAGTTTCTAATATCTTAAAAATATTAAAAGGTTAAAAATAAATAATTAAAACCAATGGTAATTTACAACGCGTTTCGTTTTGTATTTAGTTCTCACCGCATGAAGATTAAGTAAAAATTCCACAAATAAAGAAACATTTCTAGATCTAGAGGACAAACATATTCCAACCCAAGTAACACAAACGTGTCTAGAAACGTACTACTAGATAGCTTATAGAATGAAATTGAATTGTCTACCATAAGAATAAAATATCTATAAGCATTCTTCTAGAACGCTTATAGACAGAGTTTAGTAAAAGTGGGCACATTCTTGTACCCTCTCTTAAGAATGAGTTAAGAAAACATGACTAGATAGAGTTCAGATCAAATTGACTTAAGAGACGTTTCTAGTGTCTCTCTAAACCGTTTATAGACCGTACGTTTATCTAGTAGCGTACTAGTAGATAGTTTATAGATAGAGTTAAGACCTTTAAAGGAATCATTGCTCGTCACGTTTTAAAACCAAATGATCTTAAGACTAACAACTTTAAGTAACATTTTACTAGTGACGCATAATGGCGTGGAACTTACAAGAGTTATTTTACTTAATAATATTTGCATCATGGCGTAACAAATTTATTACTTTTTATTAATTTGTGTTTTAATAATGGGTAAATAAGCAAATCAATATGCGATTGAAATTCTATCGTTGAATATTATGTAAAACTCTTGTAAAATAAGAGCGCCCGCTGTAAATGTAAGATTTAACATTTTTTTTTCAAAATATGAATATTATTTGGTATAAGCAAATTTTCGAATTTACATTTTAACGCTTAAAATACTCATTTTATTTAAAATATAGTTATTTAAAACATATCAAATGTCTAATTAGACATAATTTAATGATAAAAACATTAAAATACGTATCAAAAGTTATTTGAAGCAAAAAATAGGCAACAAAAATGGCGTCCAGATAAAATTTACTAGAAAACCGATTTCTGTAGAACAAACAGTCTAGAGATTTCTTTTGTAGTATGGCTCTAGAATAATTTTACTTACTACATACTAAACTATCTAGTGAGAGAATAAACAGATTTAAGAGTGGTTTAAAATTATCTAGTGACTGTCACTCTGTATTCCTTTTTATCTTGTCACAGTATTTCTAGACGTTCTTCAGTGAATAGGTAATTTCATGTGTTGTGAACGTAAGACCATTTTATGCAGTAACAAACCAATATAATTAATCAATACAAGAGGGTACCCGAGTAAAAAGTATTTCTGATTTATATAAGTATAAACAATGTGAGAAATAATAATTATAATTGTAATTACATTAATACCCTTTCATTTGATACCCACATCATTGGGGTGGATTTCAAACAGCCAGTCCGCCATCTTGAATTTAAGTCGCCTGACTATTTTTTTCGTATTCCTGACAGCAAACCTTTTCATTTGATACGCATATCATGGGGGTGGATTTTAAATAGCCTGTCCGCCATATTGGATTTAAGTCACGTGACAATTTTTTTTCGTATTCTTGACAGCAAACCCTTTCATTTGATACCCGCAACATTGGGGTGGATTTCAAACAGCCAGTCCGCCATCTTGAATTTAAGTCACGTGACATTTTTTCTATTTCTTACAGCAAACCCTTTTATTTGATACCCATATCATTTGGGTGCATTTCAAATAGCCTGTCCGCCATCTTGCATTTAAGTCACGTGACAATTTTTTTCGTATTCCTGACGGCAAACCCTTTCATTTGATACCCATATTATGGGGGTGGATTTCAAACAGCCAGTCCGCCATCTTGAATTTAAGTCATGTGACTACTTTTTGGTATTCCTGACAGCAAATCCTTTCATTTGATACCCATATCACGGGGGGGCATTCCAAATAGCCTGTCCGCCATATTGGATTTAAGTTATGTGATTTCTTTTTTTCGTACTCTTCACAGCAAACCCTTTTATTTTTGATACCTATATATCATCAACAATTTTCTACGTTTTGGAGGAAGTTACTAGGAAGTTTCGATTCTTCTTCGGTCGACTCTTCTTCATTTTTCTTTCTTTTTAAATACTTGCGGATTTTTCGACGAAAACCACCAGATCTTTTAATTTGTTTCATCTTCTCCATTGCATAAACTCATCCAATTTAAATTTCTAGTACAAATGCAATGGATAAAAACTCTAAAAACACGACTTCTCTATCAGTTTTCTAGACAAACTTAAAAATATCTAGTAAAGTATTTTATGTAGACTGAAGTATCTATAGAAAAAAAAGATAGGAGTACCATTAGCTAAAATAGAATATCTGTAGAAAGTTTTGTCTTCAAATATATCGTTTTATCTATAAAACTACTTCAAAATAGGTACCTTTAGGCTTTTTTAACTATTTGTAGAGCATTTTATCTAGAAACTGTCGTTATAACTATAAACGTACTTAAAATAAGTGTTCTATAGAACAAATGCTCTTAAAATAATAAAGCTTTAGATTAAAAACTCTGTAAGATTAAATGTTCTTTATCAAACCCATCTTTAGAAAGCCCGTATCTAAAGATTAACCCTGACTAGACAGTCTATAGACAGATTGGTTTTAAAACTTCCAGACTGTGTTACTTGGGAATTGTTATAAAAATCCTTTGTCGCCACCAGAGGTCGCCATAAAAGCGCAGTGACAAACGGAGGTTCTCTCGAAAAAGACAATAAAACTTTGCCATTAAAAAAAAGTAGCGCAATTCATAAAAAAATGTAAATTCGAAGCGACCGTCCATTGTCTTGGCTTCGGCGGGCGGAGAGGAGATCGGGCCTTTCCGCTTTCGTGAACTCGGTGGAAACTCTTGCGTTTCAGTAGATGCTTTTTCGTAGGATTCGTAATTTATTTTCTGAGTATTTATACTGTGATTAGCGTCGTATATGTTTCTTTGACAATGAACCGATATGTGTAAGTAAAATGTTGATTATTTTAATTGAATTGATTCAGGTTACGTCTACTTAATATTAGGTGAGTATTCTGAAATGTCAACAATATTGTTGTAAAGCAAAAGGACGTTATATAAGAAGTCTCGTTTACCAAAAAAAAAACATACATTTTACTAACAAAAAAAAAGAACAAATATATTTTTTATGAAATTTCTTATTCTAGACAAAGTTACCTTTCAAAACGGCTTTTAAACAACATCTATTACGAGCCGAGTTTGATAAACACACGAGGCGAGCCAAAAATACTAAGCAATTGTCGAATATTTACATAATATTCCAATAAGTGCAAAAATCCACGCGCCACTCATTTAATCCAAGTCATTAGTAGAAATGTATTAAAAGTAACCCTCGAACGATCGCGTAAAGAGTTGTTAACACAAAAATGATTGCAGTACGCCCCGAATACCAGTTGCAAGTATTTTACATGGCTATCGGGCCCCGGGATCAGTTTGTTACAAATGTCATCAATTATGAGGCAACACTTTAGATCGTATCGCGATAAAATATATATCAATAAATCATGCTCCAACTGCTGTGATACGAGTTTATTGATTTTTTTAAATGTATATTGCCAAAGGGCTAGGGTTGTTGTTTTTCGATTTATATTCATTACTGACGGGGTGAGTTAAATGTAGATTAGGACACCGTGTGGGTTAAGTCAGGGTATTTAAGAACTGCTTTGTTTCTAGGTGAAAAGTTTGTATGCATTCCTAGTTTATGGTACCTATCAAAACGTCTAGAAAATCTAGGGCGCGGGCCACATAGAAAAGACGTAAGACGAGGACGCGTCCGCGTGCGAAAATGTACGAGAGTCGCGTCCGCATTCCGTCTCTTCTGAGTGATTTACGTCGCGACGCTTCTATACATTTTGTATTAAAGAGACGCCGAAGAGTCACATGTCTCCGCCCCGTCTAATCCCGCGCCTATTAGGTACTTTTTTTAGACATTTTTGGATCATCTGTAGACGCTCGACCGCCTTTAGGTTTTGGTTTAGAGGTCACAAGATTGACTGCTGGGCATCAGAGGGTCTAAAGGGTTACTCAGCAGTATTCCAAATGTTTCACCTTCGTGAATGAATAGCCAATGGCGTTGCGGAAAATAAAGAATTATCCAAAATATCGGTCTGTGTGACTCTAATTATTTAGGCAACGAGCTCCTTTTGCACGCTCTTAAATAAACAAAAACCGTGGTACCACAAACACTTTTAAACGTCTGTTGAACACTTGTCTAAACAAAATGTCAGATTATGAAGTTGAATTAAGGACCGTTTTGAAGTCACACTTTTTTTTAGAAAAGTGTTTAACAGGTGTTTAAGTTTTTGCAGTAAGGCCGTAATAATCGTAATCCACCACCTGCTTTTTCCCAATATTATTAAAAAATTATTTGCACAACGTATTTTTAGCTAAACGTCATTTACAAGTGACAGTAGGAAGATGGAGGTTATTGACATTTACACTCTTATCGTAGTCGCATAGACTCAACGCCTAACTTGCTCAACTACCTATTACTTCTAGAGCAGTAAAGCACTTTAATGGTATAGATATAGATAATCTACAAAGTAAAGCATCGTAAAACGGTGTAAACGAGTGTGAAAAGTGACTCATCATGGGGAGCCCTGCTGTCTACACCGGCTTTATTATGTTTAATAGTCCCTCGGCCCCGAACCGTTTGCCTTTTAATTAGTAAGGCTTATTGTATTATTATAATCTGACTCATAGATGTTTATTGTATTTGTAACGATACTAAGGGTAGTTTTCATTTTTTTGACGTGTTTGTTCCATTTATTAAAATTCGAATAATAATAACAATGGTAGGTACATTTTTGCAGGTGTTGCGTAGCTATCTCGTTACTGTTCTCTTACAAGTAATTTGCATCATAATAAAGAGTTATAGTGATCTTTATTCTCTTTGTAATAAGAGTGGCGGTGAATTGCTGAATGATTGACAGGAATCAGAGGTACCTATCTCTGGAACCTGTACTTCGTACCTACCTAATTAACGTCGTGTCTATAAAACCAACTGAGGTGACCAAACCTTATTTCAATTTAATCAATACTTTGTCGTTCTTGTTTCTAAACAAACATTAAAATGTATCATTTAAATACACACAAATAAATAAACACATCACAATTCCAATTCACAGTTTCAAATTGGATAATCACTGTGCAAAGCCACCACTAACCCTCTCGAGCGACCCAAACACTTCACATTAAGCCAATAAGCCAAATTCCCACTCCCATGGGGAGTTCCCAAGTAGTACCAAACAAACAATTATTGCACAATCAATGGCCATTCGCGCGCGAATATTATAAATCAGCGATAATGGGTGACGTTACGGAGAGTGACATCGCTTTTAGTTGGCCGCTTCTGACAATAGATGGCGCACGGCCGGCGCGCGCCCGCGCATCCCGTAAACATGCTAAGGGCTCGAAACCAGCGGGAATGATAGGCGCAGCGGGTGTTGATATAGTAATAAATTAATAAAAAGTTTTAACGATAGGAAAATTGGTAATACAAAATATCCTTGATAGTATTAGTTTGCACACCTTAGATAATTATGCATTAACATGAAAAACTAGAATAACCATCTACTCGAAAAAAAAGGTGAATATTATTAGCAAATTTATCTCTAAAAGTGGGTTTCGTTGGTCATTGAATTGAGGGCCTGGAAAAGTAGCACGCGATAAACGAAAAGGCTTTCTAGTATTTAATTGACTTTCAACTTATGCTCAGGTCTAATACAAATAAAAAACTGCAGTTTCTTTGAATCAATCCAGATCCTTTTCGTTATATAGTTTACCTTAAATATGTCCAAGACCTCTGATTCACCTGATAATCATATTAATAATGATGTTTCAAACTTACCAGTACAAACCACTATCCAATCACAAGCACTAGTAAATCGCTGGTTGCAAATTCACCCGCTGTTTTCCTAGCCCCATCAATGTTGCTTAGTATTTCATGGGAACCATGGCCGAGACAATGTGAGCTTAATTGTGCGACAGATACCAGTAATGATGATACCACCCCATTTTTTTTGGATTTATGGATATGCCGTGACCACGCGACCCACCCCCGGCACCCCAGGGTTATTTTCAACAAATAAATTGTTCAAAACATATTGTGTTCGGCAATTTGATACGTTTGACTTTTAGCGTGGGAGAGCAGAGATTTTTTTTCTCTTTTATTAGGTTAATTGCAAACCTTGTGTTTTTTTTTTGTATTTGTTTTCTATTTCATTTAGGAATATGAAGGTTTCTAAAGACTGGTAATTTTAATCAGGTTTAGCTCTAATGGAAGTTTCGGAGATCTACATGATGTGTGATTTTTCTCATGTAATGGCTGCTACACACGTTACGAAAAAACGTTACGATTGGACGGTACAGTTCAAACTGCAACGATAAATCTACATAAATGTGTGTATGAGAACTAGGAATCATTAATTACGTGTGCGGGCACTACGAAACTGTGCAGTTCTAACTGTACCGTTCAATCGTTATGGTTTTTCGTAACGTGTGTAGCAGCTTTAACACACTCGTAGATTTATCGTTGCAGTTTGAACTGTACCGTATAATCGTAACGATTTTTCGTAACATGTGTAGCAGCCATTAGTGAGTACCTAAAACAGCCCGATCTGAGTCGATGTCGAGACTATAAAGTGATGGGTAGAGACGCCACTACATCAAACTACTCCAATGAAACATGAACCGTCTTGTTACGTAATAAAGTTGAAAATTGAAGTAAGACAGATTGGGGTATGTTGTTGCTGGTGTCTGACTTAAAAATGTTTCATTCTCTGTTAGCATCGCTTCGTAATAATCTTTTGTCAATCCTTAGAAACCCTTTTATTTTTAGTATTTTCCCTTATTGTTTGGTAATTGTTTTGTTATTTTGGACGCGACAGGTTCAGACAAGCTGTCAGGTGGGATCGCTAAAGGCTACTCCACACCTTCCCTGTCTGACTCGCTACGGGCCACGAAGTGTTCAGGTATGTTCCTTTAAGACGCTTTGCGATATGCTTACCAACGGTCAATGTTTTAGATTTTCAACATTCAACGTTGACGCAGAAGTTGTGAATTAAATCATGAGCGCAAATCCTTTACGTCTTACGACATCAAAAATTGCCGCTTTTGTAACCAAAGATATATAAAGAATTTTATCTACTCTCATACCGTAAACTTCGAAATACAAAACTCAAAACGAGTTTATAATGACATACTTTATACCATAGAGTATCGTAATGAAATTAAAAAATTAAATTATAACACTGTTTGTCTAACAAAACAATGTTATAATTTAATTTTTTTTCATTATGATACAGATTACTGATCATAGATACATTTTTTTACTTTTTTATCTGTGGCTGCGCGCGCTTTCTAAGGAAATGTTGGGATTTTGACGTTTGTGTTTCGGTGGATGACATGGTGGATGATTATTAGTGTTTATTAATTTTTATCTTTTATTTGATATGTTCGTGTTCAATGAGAGTAGATAAAGTAGTGTATGAAACTGTACATAACTAGGTATTATACCACTCGTGTGATACTATTATAAAACTCGCTTCGCTCGTTTTATAAACTCACACTCGTGTTTAATACCCCTCATTATGTACCAGTTACATAAACTACTATAAAAACATGTTGCGTTGCAATATTTGCTAAGAGAATCGTTATTTATATTAGAAAAAAAATATATAAGTATCTATTTTTTAATTTGATGATTGGTTGATGATTATCAACTTTTTGCTTCAGATGATGATTTTACCACTCTAAAAAAAAATGTATATTATGATGTTGTTCAAGTGGCCTTTTTGGACCCGCTGAAAGACTAAGCATTGTGATGATTGTGTTTGTAAATTATCGAATTATTATAGTTTGATTTCTATAATAAAATGCACACCTAATTTTTATTAGAGTGAATAAAATGTATCTTACAAGTATTTTATGAAACTATCCCAATCTAGGAATTAATCCTGTGTTAGGGTGCGTCTACCTATCTTTTAATTAACATGCACAAACAGAAAGACACACTTGAAGTAGGTATAATTATAATGGCGATAGCGCTTCTATTATACCTACGATTGAAAATCATTTTTTTACTATCGAATTGACGTCGAAGTTTCCGTTAATTTTATGTCACAAAAACGTAAAAAGTCATGCAAGAGCGTCACTTCAAATATTCTGTACAATTTAACTCAAGACAGTAGTGATGTCAGACGAGGCGTAAGTTCAAAGGACCGCCACAGAGGGCGCTAGGGAGCTGCAATTAAAAGTTACCGCTTTGCCATCAAAGCGGTACTCATTACGCTCGGTAAAGCGGTAAAATGATTGTGGTGAGAGCGATTGCTTTATCTGCATCGGTAATGAGCGAATATAACTGCTCTGTTGTAGTAAATGATCTGTACTTTGAGTGGAAACTGGTTGTAAAAGGCAACACTGAGAATTTAAAAAAATCCTTTTGTGGAATGATTTAAGTTTTTATTTTGTTAATAATGGAAATGGCCAGGTGGAATCAAGTTGAGCAGTTCCATCGCACACTAACCGATAAAAACCGAGAGGCTGGTAACTCAGCATCGATGTTCAAGGCTCTGGAGCTTCGAATCGACCAGAGCATCGTTACCGATTAGCCTCTTGGCCCGTTTATCTATTGACTCAAGTGCATCTAGTTGGTATTTGGCGGATCCATCCCAGACGTGATAGCAGTGCTCCATGCTTGACCGAACTTGCGCTCTTGTTCAGGCATGAAGTACCTTCCCACCTTGGTATGAATACCTTTTTCCCATGTGGGTAGGCATCACAGAGCACCACCTGCTACGATACTGTCCTTGCATACTCCTTTCGCATCATCCACATTTATACAACTGGTCGTAAAAGTTCGCCGAATTCAAGTACCTACCACGCACCTGATCGTTGTGAAGCATTTCACCAATTTGATCAGTAGATGGTTGCCGCTCACATCTGCCTTGTAAATTCTTTTGTTGGTTGCTTTTTCTCATCTTCTCAACTTCGCGTTTGTCGAATATTTCGCCCGATGGTAAGCTTAGATGTGGTCGACGGTGAAGCATGCTTGCCTAGAAGTAACCATGTTACTCTTGACTTGAAGACCCCGAGGTTATAGCTGTCGGGAAATACAGAAAGCAGGCAATTCTACTCGTACTTGTATAAATGCAAGAAACAGTATCGATGTCTCATAAGCACGTAGGCGAACAGCACATTTTACCTTAAAAAAACATGATTTGCACAATTAAACCCTACAATAACATCCCCATTTGTAACATACCCATTTTTACAACAATAGTTATTCTGAATCACGCACACTCGCTTAGTTTGCAGGCTTGAAAAACGGATTAAATGAGCAACATTATAACTCCCAAGTACTCTAAATACAATGCGCACTAGTGCCGTGACAAAACCCGCCACGCGCCGGTACATGTTACGGTCTTAATTAAGAGCTCTAGCGGTCCTTTAGACCGCTTTGTATGACTCGATTCGATACCGTTTCGGATTTACCCGAGCATGTCCATTCATTGATACTCGCTCGATTATAATCGATAAGGCTTGTGTCCATTTGCTTTTATTGTTTTATGGAGAGTCTGGACGTTGAAAATGACAGTCTGATAGCGTAGATCGCTGGTTAGACGTAGTTTATTTCTATTTTATTTATGTCGTGTTATGATGGGTGCTCCGTGCCTATACAAGAAATGATTTTAAAATGCTTTGATCACTAAAATTTTCTGATGCTTTTGCTTATTGATTTATTTTGTTTATTTTTAGCCGACTTCTAAAAAAAGGATATTTTCAGTTCGACCTGTACGGCGGATACGGCTTTCAAAAAAGTGATTCCAAAATGTAACAAAACATTTTGGAGAAGGTTTTAGTTTACAATAACAATAGATATTCCGTGATGTTGTCCGCATGGATCCGTTATTACTTACTTAGATGGCGGTTTTTCAAAGACACTGATTATAGGAAGAAATATTTTATTTTAAAACAAGGTAGGTACCGACTTCTTTTTTAAAGTCAGTTCCTATTATTATTCTATTTTCCCGTAAAACACATGATTATCAATAGTTATTATAGCCTGGTTCATTCAAGTTGTCTGTAACATTTCGAGTATCTAAATTGAGGGGTCACTCATACCCCACTAAGCATATCGAATAAAAACGCGTGCCTCAAACCCTGCCAACGTCGGATCGTCGATTAGAAATCTGCGGCGACAACCGTGCATTAAATATTTTTTCTCATAGGGAACAAAAGACCGCGGCACGACATCATAGGGTTGAGTTGATACAGTAATTGTGGCATTCATTACTTGAATTATCATCTATTATCATGTTTATTTTGAGAACTAGTTATATTAAATTATTATGCATGGGTGAACTGGGTTTATTTTGTTTTTCTGTACAAAACCAAATTATATTGATTTTTACCCCCAAATCAGGTCTTATTGGGAATCTTGCAGTAGTGTTAATTCAATCAAACTTTCGATAAAGACATTTAATAAGCTCTTTAAGTTATAATAATATATAAAAAAAAGACATCAGCATTCAACCAGTCAATAATATCGATCACCAATTAATAACCCCGCAAAATAAACAAACACTTTCGCATCCAATATTTACTTAATCGCAGACATAAATAAATCGGGACATCGGGTCACCCCTGCGCAGTGAACGCCAGTCTATTTCCCAGTCAATCATTGCGCGTTCGGTTCCGGTGTCGGGTCGTAAATGTGTGGGTGGAGCGATGCCCTGGCGTCACTAATTTCTGGATTATCCTTACTTAATAATAAAGATGTAACCCCTTGAGAAACTAAATGGAACAATAGTTATAGGATATTTTATTTTGTATGTTTGTTTGCAAGGGATAAACTGAAGAATTGCTTCACCGTTTTCTCACGTGTTTAATCAATTTTGTTGATAGTCGAATCTACATTCGAAGATGCAAGTAAATCGAATGAAAATTTAATTCATTTCTATTAAAACCATTATCTAAAAATTGGACGAAGAAGCGGCTTCAGATGTGATGTTTTGAACGATCAGTCAATTTCTTACCATATTTCCTTAGATTAGTGCGTTCAACCAAACAATCAAACACTTCAGCTTTGTAATTAGTACCTATAGATTTTATCAGTGACTGACGGGGCTGCATATTAATTTGAAACGTATAGGTACTTGTGTCCACTGTCCAGTACCCTTAGCACGAGTTTGCACTCTTTTACTTTACAGCGTCTTTCCAGAATTTACAGCGTTACTTGTATGAAAAAATTGTACAGCACCTCTGGTGTGATTTGAGACGTAAAGTAAACTGTTACTTTGACAATTTCAAATTGACAATTTTCAACGAAAATATTAGTTTCTTCTTCGCACACCAGAGGCGCTATTCAATTTTTTCATACAAGAAACGCTGTAAATACTTGACGAACCGCTGTAAAGTAAAAGAGTGAAAACTCGTGCTAAGGGTACTGGTGTCTGTCTGCATTATTTAGGAGTGCACACTATACCTACTGTAGGTAGGTAGGTATAGGTAGTGTGCACCAAGCAAACCTACAAGTCTCAACTTTGTCGAATATCTAAGAGAAGTTTGACTTAGAACCTTAAGGGGAAGTACAAACCGAGCCGCGAAGCGCCGCGCCGCGCCCCGTGACGATACCAGAAATGCATTTTTTTGTGCCGTAAATTAATCGCTCTATTAAAATGTGCGCGGAGCGTCTATTCTCGCTTCTTCTGCGGACCCGAGTAGCTCGTTCACATTTCATTTTTTGTATTAAGAGATCCTCTGGTGCAAAATGCCTATGAATTAATGAACAAGGGTACATTTAGCGAAAAGGGCATTCTGCGAAAGGGATATTTTGCTACCTGTGGACATTCTGCGAAAGGAACATTTTACGCCTGAGCCCATGCATGATGCAACTTATAGACGAAAAAGTTTGAGACGATGTAATAAAAGTTTCACTTAAAAAAGGCAAAAGCAAAAGAATAATTACATGTAAATAATTGAAATATTCATACAATATTTAATAGAAACATTAAGATTACAAACTACATTTCCATTGATCCCTGATAATTCGCTCCCTCTACCTACTTTATGACCCGGCAGAGAGTTAACAAAATAAATGGCTTAAATTTCTACACCAGTAATGAATACTGCGAGGGTTGCAGAATAAATCATTGTTACGTTGCATTTTGGGGATGTTTAGGGGTCTAAGATAACAGATGAAGCGGGGAGAGGAGACTGGAAAGTAATCCATACCTACTATCACTAGCTGACCCGGCAAACTTTGTACCGCCTCAAAATCCTTTGAAACCTTCCCTTGACTTCCAACAATAATCTAAAATCAAAATTAACCAACTTGGACCAGCCGTTCTCGATTTTTAGCGAGACTTACGAACCGCAATTGATTTTTATACAATAGACTTTTATTATAAACCTGAAGAGTTTGCTTCTTTGTTAGTAGAAGGCGCTAATCTCAAGAACTACTTTTTGGGATTGAAAAAATCTTTAGGATTTGCATAGTTTATTTCTAAAGAGGAAGGCTATGGGCTAAATTACATCACGTGACAACATGAAATGACGAACCATGAAACCATGGGGAAAATTCTAGTAAAATAATATACATTACTAAAATATATACATACTAGCTGACCCGGCAGACTTCGTACCGCCTCAAAATTACCTTTGAAACCTTCCCTGGACATCCAAAAATAATGCACAAGACAAAATTAGCCAAATCAGTGCAGCCGTTTTCGAGTTTTAGCGAGATTAACGCCCAGCAATTGATTTTTATAACGAAAAAATACTCGTCTCGTTTGTATGTTCTTTAGAGCAGTGAAAATTCGTGAAAAGATTGTCGAAAAACGCGGAGAAAATATGTCTTTTAACTCCGGATATATATATATTTTTTGGGATGTTTAAATCTCCGAATGATACCTCCTGCCTAGTGTGGAGCGGATGGGACTGCCAGTCTCTTACTGACTAAAAAACACAATGTTCCGTTCAATTGCCCTTTGCGTTCCAGGACCTTATGAATTAACTGTGAATCAAAATTCATACTTGCAATTCGTTTTAGCCGTTTTTGTGGCGATTGAGTACCTCAGTAAAACAGGCTTTAAAAATCATAATTATTTTATTTATTTATTTGTACCATGAAGAATTAAAGCAGGCTCGTTGTCGCTTATCTATTGGCCCACCCTCAGACACGTGTCACGCACCGGATGTAAGTGACGAGCGAGAGCGCGTGCGCACACCATTCAAATGTTCAATGGAACGTACGGAGGCACACTTAAAACATTTTTATTGTTACCATCCATTGTAAACCAACCCTTACAACTTCTAAGATTTACACCATTTTTTGATATCACAGATTGTATGCCGGTTTTTTTTTGTCATAGTTTCCCTTCCTCTTGAAATTTCTGCTGTATCGTAGATGCGTTTTAAACATTTTAACTTAAGTGCGTAAAAAGTAAAAACCTAGACCTGGATCAACTATTTGTTGATCTTACAAACATTTTTTTCGTGCGGAAATCAAACCTGTGGTAATAATATGTGCCTGTGGCACGTAGCTACTACGTTACTGCTTTACAAAACTAATTAGCTTCGAAATTTCTATTTACTAATTTAGCCAAATGACTAATCGAAACTTAAGACTTACTGTTTTAATAAAGAGATATGCAGCTAAAGATTTACATATATTTTTTCTTTTTTGTTTATCACCCCGAGGGGCGCGGAAGGGATTTTGACTGACTAAAAACCAACCTGTGCCTTAAGTTGCCCCTTGCGTTCAATGCCGCAGTAACCTTTTAAGATAGGTAGTCTTTAAGACAGCGACTAAAGAATTTTCAAAGTTGGTACAGTAGTTTCAGAGATTGCTTCCTACAAACAAACTCCCAACCTTAATGATGTTTATAATATTTGTAAATTCGCCAGAAAATCGCCAATCTATGGCGTATAGTATCAACAGAGTGCAGTTACAGCCTTTAATACTCTTTGCTGAAATACTTGTCTAAACAATAAAGAAAATTTTAATAACCTCTTAAGCTCTTTATTTTTGAGACATGTCAAATTTTACATGTCATGACAGGTTTTTTAATAACTTCATTTATTTAAATAAACACAAATGTACCGAAAATTATTAATAATAATTGAAAATGTCTAACAAAGACTACTATAAACGATGGCTTGAAATAAAAGAGGAGTTTAAAATTGCGTTCGCAGAGGATGTTCGCTTACAAGAATTGGCAGTTAACACCATTGGAGTCAAGCCTCAAGCAACTGCCGTTGAGGTAGTCAGTAGAGTTTATGCAAAGTATTGCCAATTATACAACCAATTATGCGATTGCTACGATCAAATGGAACAAGTGCAAAGAAGACCTTGCATAAAACAAATTATAGACAGTATCACATGCCGTATTATTGAATTAAAACAAACACTAGAAGAAGTAGAAGTCTTTGAATACACTTATCCTGATAACGCATTCCAACAATTGCTTATACAACCACAAGATATTGAAATACTTTGTCCGTTTTTCTACCCATTTGAAATCCGTAAAGCTGAAATGCAGTACATAATGGACCAAATATATGCCGGTAATCGGTTAGGTGACCCTCCCCTTACGGAAGAGCAATTGGCACAATTGGAAGCAGAAAGACTGGAAAATGAGGAAAGATTGGCCTTAGAGCAAGCAGAAGCCGCAGAAAATAAAGTGTATTGTGACACTGAAAAGGTAGTATTTTTAACTCCAGCGGAGGCGGAGGCAAAAAGACTGTTCGACATACTCAATGGCCATGCGCTTAATATTCAAAGAATGGAAAGATCAAGAGTTGTCATATCTGGGCTTTGTATAAAGGCTGTTAAAGACCAAAATTTGTACTTAGAATTATCAGGATCAAAGAAACCACAGCGACCTGAAAAAATTAGGCTTGCAGCTGCATTACTCATACAAAAAATTTATAGACAGTTTATGGCAATAAAGCGTATTAACTGGCGAGAAAAAAGACTGCAAGAAAAGCTTGGTATGGTTATTTCTTCTTATCGACCGCCATCTGCCAAAGTTCAGTTAGAGAAAGTAAAGGAGGCCAGACGAAAGTTTAGACGTGCTTATTATGAGGACTTTTTAAAACAAAATATAAAAGAAAAGACACGCGTACTAAAACTAAGAGAAGGAGACATAATGGACGATATAACGGATGAAATAAGAGAATGGTTTGAAGAATGGTTTTATCAAGTTCGTGTTTTCGATGAGTTTCCATGGCCTGACGAAGGTGGGTCCATTCTAATAGTCAACGGTGAAACGTTCACAATTGAGGAATATATTGAATGGCGTACTGCCGAAGAGAAGCGGTTAAAAGCTGAAAGTGGAAATCCAAAAAGTCCAGATCAGATCAAACAAGAGAAACAACAAGCACGTGAAGAAAAAAAAAGGGCGGCTACAGAAGCTAAGCTAAGGGAAAAGAAGAGACTAGAAGAATACAGGAAGGCACGAATGAATCCCGACAGTGACCCAGGGATTTACATTTTAATTGGCAAACACCATGATAGCTTAAAATTAAATTGGCTTGATTATGAAATTCGATGGGCTGGCTTGGATACACCTGATGCGGGACTTGATGTAATAAGAGGGCATCTCAAGCAGCTCATTACAGAGGATGTATATAAAGCCATACAACTTGACCTACGTCCAATTGCAGACGAAATGATGAGATTAGAGCTGGCCGTTTTAAAAGCTGCTGTTCAGAAGGACTATAAGGACTTTGGAATGCCAGTGCCAATAACCAAAAAGAGGAAAAAGCCTAAAAAAGTAAAGCCGCCTAAACCTGACAAAGTAACACCGGAAGCTATGTTCCAACAGTTAGCTGACAGTGGTATTGTAAGAAAATATCCTCACGTTACACTGGATGACTTCTTGGGTGACAGGAGCTATGCCGCTGCTGATTGTAGGGCTGTACTTTGGACGCCGTCATTTCCACCACCTTGTGTAGGCGATTTAAAAGAGCTAGTTAGAATTCGGTGTATTTTGAATCTTGGATGTACCTGTGAAGGTGCAAAAAGAACACAGTTATTTGTTGGTCCTAAAGGAACTGGTAAGAAGACGCTGATAAACGCCGTCGCTACAGAAACCAATGCCCTTCTTATTGATCTCTCACCGTTAAATGTTTATAATAAATTCCCCGGGGCTAAAAATCAAAAGAAAATGTTTACTTTTATTAACAAGATAAGCCGATTAATGCAACCGACTGTTATACTTATCGATAATGCAGATAAATTATTTTATAAAAAAGTACCACCAGAGGAGAAGATGTTCGACCCAACTCGTTTATCAAGAGACATCTTCAAAGAAATAGTTAAACCTTTAAAAACTGATGATAAAATAATGATACTTGGAACGGCGACAGAACCATGGCTGTCCAAAACTGCTCAAATGAACAAAGTGTTTCCATCGGTTATTATGATTCCTACTGCTGATTACGGTAGCATCTCTTATGCTCTGACTAATTTGCTGATGAAGTATCACGGTATGGATCGTGGCTTTGATGTCAATTCTACAGCGCAAACTTTGAGAGGTTATAGTATAAGTACAATTAAAAATACCATTACTAAGTTAATGACTGGTAAGCGGACGACTCAACTATATTACAAGCCTCTTCATCCTACTGAAATCGTTGATGGCGTAGTAGAAACTGAAAATGTAGTTTACATGGGTCCAAGTGAAATTGAAATGTATAATTCATGGTATTTATCTTACAGTCCTTGGGGAGCGAAGCTTATGGATTATATGGTCATGTTGGAGACGCAATGGATAATGAAACAGAAGGCGGACAAGAAAAAGAAAAAAGCGTAGCTCACATTGGAAGGAAATTATTATATTATTTTGTTCCCCAATATAATCATTCAGAAATTCTTGTGCCTTATAATAATATAGTCACAATTTTAAATTTGTTCGTACTTATCGAATTATTAATGATGTAATTTTTTTTCAAGTTTTTTCTTTATTTTTTTGTAAACATGTACAATATTAATTTTCTTAACTATTGTATTGTTTCGTTAGGTATATCAATTCATCAGCTATGTTGATAGTTAAAATAAATGCTGAATATTTGTAGAACTTAATTTTAAGATTTTTGTCTGTTTATCTCGAAACAGTGAAGGATACTAAAGCCGGTGTTTGCTTTCAGGCACTTTCAGAAAAGGCTCAAAAAATGATGTCCTTTTATGAAGTTTAGTTTCACCAATAGAAGTAATAGTTCATGCATTCGTCTTCCCTTTTTTTTATTTCCAAAAGTATAAAATTTACCTACTAAAATGTATTTCAATGCCACCCCATCTACCCTTGAATGCAAGACACAATAGAACGAATGACTAACGGGCAAGGGTGTGCTGTTACCCCTCTGTTTCGTTCATTCGTTATCTTCAATATAGAGGGCGCTTTATCATTGTGTGGCACAACTGCCGTTGTGTGCATTTCTCGAAAGATGGCGTTTTTTAAAATAGTGCCATATTAGCAGCAAATTCAAAATGCGTTGTAATGTTGCATAGACCACTTTGTAAAGTTGCTTTCTTGATGATATATTAATATTTAAAATATTTTTCACTAGTGACCCGTCCCGGGTTCGTACGGGTCGACATTATAATATATTATATTATATATGGCCTGTTACTCAGGATACCTAAATGTAGTCTTCGGTGTTTTTTTTTTTTTTAAATTGCGCTGCAATTATTGAGTTTATTCATTACAAAAATACACACAGAAATAAAAATCTTTCCTCTTTATAATATTAGTAGTATAGAAGAGAGCAAATGAAGGTAATAAAAAATATAAAAAATAGCATCAATGGAATCCAAAAAGACATCGTAATTCGTCAGAGTGGCGGATAATAATGGGTATTCCAAAAGTGGGTCGTAGGTGGGTGTTCGTACGATAATACCCGGGCTTACACTGAACCGGGCACCGCTAGCTTCACCTTCCCGGATGTCGCTGTCTCCGTTCTCCGCCGCCATTTCCGCGGAGCGGGGTGGGGAGGGAAGCGGAGCGGGGGAAGGTTCCGACTCCGCAGCACTACAATGGACCCTTTATATCTTCCTACCGCTAATCTAGGAGCTGATAATATGATTAGGCTCTTTGTACTCCCTTCATATGTTAATCGTTTGGGTGTTTGAGCATCCGAGGTTCGTTTTGGAGGTTTTTTTTTCAAGAGACGTGCAATTTGAAGGTCTTTTTTTGAAATTTTAAAGTAATATCTATCTAGTTGGTGGAAGGTTAAGGGGAGGTCTTTATCTTAACAAAAGTAAGTTATTATAATGTATTAATTAAAGTTCATTTTATGGTGGACTATGGGGAAATCCCGAATCCATTTTGAATGTAAAGATTCTTGAACAAATTTTTACATAAGTACAGTATACAAAATATTTTTTATTTTACGCCTTTTTATTATTATTTTTTTTATTAAATGAAAACTGTCTTAAAGCTATTTAGATAATAGTATTTTCTACAATTTAACTTTAGTTACTACAATTTACAATTTCTCATAGTAGTTACAATAAGTACTACAAGATGGTGGAAAAGATGTTGCTCTGCCATAAAGTCCAGAAGAGAAAAAATATAGGCCGCATTTTTTTTTTTCCTGATAATTTACATCATACTGACCTATCACCTTAATTACATTATAGTTATGGTGCTATAACTATTAAAGTAATAGGCCCATATTTTTAATGCCCTTCGACTCTCTTTCATGTAAGAGTTATCTCACTGTATATGGAAAGCAAATCAGTGTGCCAGAAATTTATCACACATCACAATTAATCAATATATAATTTATTTCTAAAAACTCGCGGGCAAAATTATAGAATCACTTACTCCGATTCCCCGCAATCCAGACAACTAGTTACTAGTTAAGAACAACAAAAATGTTATCGTTTTAAAAGGTTTAACTGTAAACATTAAACGGATATAGGGTCGAGTTGCATAAATTGGACCGGCTCGTAATTTGTACCACCTCAAAATCTACCAAACTGTAATGTTTAGTTTTAAATTGGCAATACTAAAAAGCAGTACTACCAACATGACGCAACCGCTGCCATTTTGGACTCGTTATCACAGAGTACTTTTATTAATAGGGCATAGAGATCTAACTTCACGGGTTTTTCGGGCAATGGACAACAGCGACATCTAGTGTTCTCCGACGACAACTTTTCTGTATATAGTTATATATATATATAGGTATATACACAGCTTGCTCATTCCTTTTAGTGTTTTAATTGACTAATAATACATTAGTAAAAAAATAAAACATATTTGTTAAGTAATTTTATTTATTTCACCAACTATGAGGCCTTTTACAGTGTTTTTTACAGTAATTTCTAGCCACTTGATATTTAGGTATCGATGTCACTGATAGTATCTTGCTTTCCAGTGAGAATTTTATTAGCTTGGAAATAACACACGGATACACTACTTTAGAATAGGACCAAAAGCAGAAAATGCAGGAAAATAACGAGCCGCACCAAACGAGAATCCAAATTTTTCTGCTAAGTGCAATGTGACACTGACATTTTATTGACGTATTGAAAAGACATCGCACCTTCGGTGCAACAAAGTCACAAATAGCCAAAACTGCAAAATCGACCTAAGTATCCAAATTGCGGCGGTAAGACCCCTCTTTGAGGAGTGGCTGGAGAGAAGTCATGGCGTCCTGACCTACCGCTTGACGCAGGTCCTCACTGGACACGGAAGTTTCGGGAGGTACCTGTGTCTGATGCGAAAGGAGGAGACGCCTGGGTGTCACCACTGCGAAGATCGCCCGGAGGACACGGTGGAGCATACGGTGCAAGACTGCCCAGCTTAGGCGGAGCACCGACGTGTCCTCACGGCTGCGATAGGCGGAGACCTCTCGCGCCCGGCATTGGTTGCGGCCATGCTGCGGGGCGAGACGGTGTGGGAAGCGGTCAGCTCCTTCTGCGAGGCAGTAATGCTCGTAAAGGAGGAGGCAGGCCGCGAGCGAGAGAGGACAGCGTCCTCCCTCCGCCCCAGCCGCAGTGGTAGGCGCCCACGGCGACGGACGTCGCTCGATGATCTCCGGCCACCGTAGGCGCGGGCATGCGGGCAGCGAGTAAAGGGCAACTCGCTGCCCGACCAAGGACCATGCCCGGGTCGACGGCGCGTTGTGTCCCACGCGCGCCTCAAAGAGCGTCAGCATAATGACGGGGCCCCCCTCTCAGAGGGCCAAAGCCTGCCGGGGTCGCGGGATTATTCCCTTGCCATAACCCCGGAACTTAACAGGCTATGAAGGACACCGTGGATTTTAGTCAGTAGAAGTCTGATAGTCCCTCCCGCCCTGCCCGGGGTTGGAGGACTCATTTGATGATTTTACCACGCTAAAAAAAAAAAAAAAGTATGCCAAATGGGGATGGCAACTCAAAGCTAATCGTAGATGGCGCTGCGATAGTTGGTCCCCACGTCTACCTTGTACAAAAAAACAAACAAGATTATTTGTTATAAAAATTGAGTATAAATACAAAACAAATATGGAAAATTATTCGTCCATGCAAGTACTATATAATAAAAGAAGAATTAAGACGCCGCGGCGCATTTACAAGAGGAAAAAAGTGATTTAATTGAGTGGTTATACATTTGATTTTACCGTAATAAATCCACAATTACTTGTAGTTGAGGTTTCAATTTTTGAGTTTAGGTATGTTTTACCTGTCCCCTCCTTTATCAAGAATATAATGCTGGTTTTGACTTTCTATTTTGATAAAATATCATAATGTTTTAAGTCAGTAATTTTAACCTTTTTTTCTATTTAGATTCGAGAAATATCACAATATATTTAATTTCTTAACACCACAACTATTACAAAACTCGTTCCAGGTGATAATTCTTCGATTTTCGAGCGATGCAATACTGGTACTTAACCTCCAAAAGAAAAGTAGATATTATTTTGAAAAGTGCATTCCATCATTTTTACAGCTTATTACACAACATCTAGTCATTTTACATCAATAAATGGTTTTTTTTCTGAAAATTCCTTTGATTTTACAGTTCTTTGGGGACCAAACTGTCATTTTCACTTTGACACTTGCCTTCCCCATTCGGTAAGAAAACAGACTGCGGAGACTGCGGTGCGGCTAAATGTGCGTTCACTATAAACCATGCCTTTACTTGGGGCAACAAAGACATCCGCGAAAGTATCTCGAAACTACACTAGATGGCAGAAGTGCCTTTGTGTTTATTGGCGGTTTTTCCGTGCGTTTTGGGCCGACACCGTTTCATTGTAAGTAGTGCCCCCTCGCCCGCGACTTTATTGAGGTCTTTTTTCGCTCAAAATCTTGGAGCAACAAAGGCATAAAACATAACAGTCATAAAACTAAATAACTTCTGGTGCAACAAAGTCACAGTTCAGGACATTTTTTTTTGTTATATTTTCTTTTAATAAGATTTCTTTGGCAATTAAATAAAAGATTTTTACGTATAAGTATAGCCAACTAAAAAACAATAAATTAAGGTGATTGCTTCGATGTTGCCCGCGAAATTCAAATTTTTTTACGTTTTTTGCAATTTGCAGGCCAGTGACATGTTGTAACTTTATAAATATTTGTGTTGCGCAAATAACAAGTATAATTTTAAATATAAAAATTGTCAAAAAATTCGGTCCATCAGCTCTCACATAGAAAAGTTGCATCGTAGTTAGATTTCGGAGATTTTAACATGATGCACCTTTTCTATGTGAGAGCTGATGGAGCGAGTTTTTTGATATTTTTTATATTTAAAATTATACTTGTTATTTGCGCAACACAAATATTTATAAAGTTACAACATGTCACTGGCCTGCAAATTGCAAAAAACGTAAAAAAATTTGAATTTCGCGGGCTGGTTGGAGCATCCCCCTTAAATGTGAAGATTTCAAACCTTCTTTAGATAGTTATCCAGAACCGAGGAAAAACATGCAAAAAAAAAATTAAAAGTCTTCTCCTGTAAAATTTAAAAATGAGCTGCTACGTCTTTGTTCCACCGAAGGTGCGAATGAGTGAAAATTAATGTTACCAGTAGGTAGCCCAAATAATTATAGAATTCTATTAATAATTTGGGAAAATATCGAAATAGAAAAACATACTTATATAAATATTGAAAAACGACAGGGACATCATTAAACTAGAAACGTAATAAAATACATGATAAATAGTAGTATAAAGCTACAGTAGCGACATCTATAGTCAGCAGAGCGCAACTCTCGTATTATAATACTACTAAATTAAAAAATACATCTCTAAGAAGATTTATAAGTTACATTTGGTACTCCACAATTTTTTAGTATAATGATCTAAGTCATGCCAGGCTTTTAGTTAGAAGATTGATGACCCTGCTCGTTATCACAACAGAGTAAATTCCAATAACCAAAAACATTTTTTGCGGCGTTCTAGTATTATTTTATGGGTGTTTACCTAAGAATTTCTTGTGGCAACGGTAAGGACACTGCAACTATCAGATATGTTTTTGGAAAGTAGGCATATTAGTGACCTTTTTTGAGACTACAGTTTTGTGTCTAGCATTTCGAGGTTATAATGCCGGCTCACATAAAAATAAAACTGAGTGTTGCCTAATTTGTACCAAGTGTAGTACCCCTAAAATGTACCGGTACAATTTAGGTGTATAGTAGTTTTTCAACTAGATTGAAATATTTTCAGATGTCTGAGAAGATAAAATGTATTACAAATGGACACAAGATGACTTAGAAAAGGCCTTCCATTTTTTTTTTTGTGGAAATTAAATGGGAAGAGAAGAATGGAAATTAAAGAGTGTTCACGCACGTTCAACGTATCTAAGCCCACTTTAAGTAGACATTTACATATCAAGTTCGAACAAGTATGCGAATGAAAATACTATTTCCAATGCGGCCTGCATTGGAAATAGTATGTTTTGCACTATGACGTTGAACAAGAGCTTGTTTGGCATGTATTGAACAGGGAAAAGTATAATGTTTGGGCTTACAATTAAAGATGTAAGAAAACTGGCATAATTATGAGTATATTAAGTACATAATTAATATTCATAACTATTTAAATAATGTTTGTACTTTAGAAGAAAAGAAAGAAGAGAAGAGGTTTTTAAGAAGCACTTGAATCTCGTTTAGAATATGAAGTACAATTTAGGATGCTTGTGGTACAATTTAGGAAACCGGTTTCCTAAATTGTACTTTTTGAGACTTTTAAAGAAACTTTAATTTTCATATTCATTTATGAAATTCCACATTTTCTTTCAATAAAACATGATAGCTAATAGAACAACCTTTTTATTTCTAGTAATATATTCTTTTAAAGTTAAATAGTTTTTGTGACAGCTTGTGGAGTTTGTTAACTGGTACAATATAGGCAACTTTACCCTAATTAAAGGAGCTATCCCATATCAAATACCAAGTGATTCTCTATACTTTTGCTCGCTAGTGTACTAACGAAATTAAAACTTCAATTCATTAATTAATGAGCGCCTCAAAAACAATTTGTGAGTCGATCCGAAATGCCTTTGATAAAAGTTTTAGCCTTGCAGCCGCTGCTCAGTCCAAGTTGGGCTAACTGAAGGCGCTTCGTCGCTCAGTAAACTAATTTAAGTTTTCGCAACTCAACTTTTTCAATGGAGTCCGGGCCTTTGTCTGAGAGCTGCCAGACTGTTCTACTCTTTTTGCACCCCCAGGCTTATTCCCTTTATGTACTTACATTTGCACCTGATATATGGGTGTTCTGTTACTTTTTTTACGTCTCAGTATTATCAAATGAGTCCGGCAACGAGGCAACCGGGTCTGACTTGTACTGTTTAAAATCCACGTCACGGTTTGTCCAGGTCCAGACTTTGGCTCTTTGAAAAGCACGTCAATCACTGATTGCTCATGTACACGACGCACGCCGCCGCCGCGCCGCCGACGCGCCGCCCACGCGCCGCTAAGCTGTGCTTACTATACTTTTACGACCGCGCCGCCGCCGCCACCCTGCCTTACTTTACTTAAAATGGGATCGTGTTTTATGAAACACAGATAACAGACTAAGTATAGGACCCTAGGTGTGCTATTGAATTACGTGTGTATTCCTAGATACAGTCAAAACGACTGACTCTCGGATACAACAGCTAATAGGGATGTCCGCTCAAGAATCAAACTACGTATACGGAGGACATGAAGTGGTGCAATCAGGATGTCTTGATGAAAGCACAATACGAGTTTATGTGTGTATTTAGCAAATAATTGATAGTAAAGACGTGTGAATAGTCACGGCTCAATGCTTTGAGGTACACCCAGCCGAACAGGTAGCCTAGAAGATTACGCACCATTTGATTAACATCTATATCAAAGTCTGTTATTTCGTTGTTGTTTTGAACTATGTAGTAATTTATTTTTTAACTGCGTCTCACAGCAAAACTGCATAAACAGTTTTATCGCTATATAATTATAAGTTTTAAGAAATTTTAAGTTAAATAAAGCATTCATTCATAGAAAGATTGAACAATGTCTCTTTAGATCTAGATGTAAATACCCATAATATTGCAATTGCTAGCAACTGCCATATTATGGGTTACTACTAACTAAATGGATCGTACGCGTCTACATTCAAGAATCAGATAGGTATTACAATGCTATGCTGTTTCTAGTCAGAGCTATGGTCACCGGTACATAAGACCATGTTCGGGAAATTATTTGTTATCTTGATGGACTGTGCTTGAATGCACGGAAATTTGAATTAGGTGCAGTGGTTTGCACCTTAGTCTTGCCTAGACAAATTGGTATTCTGTAGAAAATATTGATGATTGAAAGTTAATTTATAATATTTAGGTACCGAAATAGACAAGAAGAGGGCCCAGTGGTATCGGTCCCGACTTACGAGTTGTAAGTCGTGAGTTCGAACCCCGCCACTGAACTTTGTGTCATTTATTTCATCACCACTGCTCTCAAAACGGTGAAGGAAGACATCGTGAGGAAACCGACATGTCCTAGAACCAAAAATTCGAAGACATGTGACTTCCACCAATCCGCACTGGGCCCGCGTGGCAGATTATGGCCAGCTCTTTCTCACAGAGAACAGGCCTGGGTCCCAGCAGTGGGAACATTTTAGGCTAATGATGATAATTTACCGAAAGAATTTTGCCAAGGAAATAAATGCTTCATAACCATTACTACCCGGTCTACCCGTTCTTTCAGGTTACCCGCCGTTAGTCATGACTTATGCTATGAATCTTAGTACCTGCTGTTATAAATAAGCGTACCTACTATAAGTTTCTAAACTACGAATCGAAAACGCCACGCGCCAAACCTAGTCTTAATTTAACATTATACTATTTAAACCGAATGTCTTCACACAGGTTCTTCATTGTGAAAGCTTAATAGCTTAAGGTTGCCTGTCCGAAGGAGCGAAGCGAAGCTGCGGAACGGCCTCGCTTCGTTCATATGGACTAGCAGCCTAAAGTTAGGATTTATTATGTCCGTTGGATGTTCATCATCTATCAGGTTTCCTCATGGCTCATTGGGCACAATCACATTATACAGAAGAACGCCTGCTTTGTTCAACATGCGTCATATTTTGGAGGTCGAATTGAAATTCTTCTAAGTTAGAGCGGACATGCTTCTTTTGGCTCGAAGTTAAGAAGCTTGAAGCTAGAGTCAAGACAAATCCATCTCAAATAAAAAAGAATACTGAGTCTTACTTTAATATTTTTTATTACGTTATAGTACTTCGCACCAAGTGAATATATTTGATCGTTATTGTATACCAGTCATCTCAGCATTTTAATCACCATAATCATCTGTTTTTATCCGTTTAAACAGTAATTTAAAAGAAAATAGGTACAATCTCCACAGAGACTCCCTCTCACAGAGAGGAGCCCTGTGTCCCAGCAGTGGGAACATTATAGGCTGATGATGATGATGAGGTACATTGGAAATATTAAAATAGGTATAATTAAAATATTTATACGATGTACCGTATTCAACTGAAAATAGTGTATTTTATTAACTGGGAAGTGAATCTTAAAGTAAAATCTACAAGAATCGCTGAAAGTACTGTGAAAACTCACTTTTAAACTCTCTTCAGGTAGTTTATATCAATTTAAATTCTTCCTTCAGCAAAATTATTAAGTGACAATTTTCCTTTTTAATTAAGTGCTCAATTATCACGTAATAAATAATAGGAAAAGATGATTGGTTATCTGTGTATTAAAAATAAATAAAAAATAAGATGTCGCTGTCCGCAATGTATAGATTGGGTAGGTACGATTTAACGAAAAATAAAAACAACATAACAATGTGAGTATTTGGGTGAAACAGGCAATGGTTATCAAATTATAGCGTCGCGCGTCGGCTCCGTCTAATTCGGAGGTCGGGCTTCCCCCCTAGCGCAACTTCACCCCTATACACCCCCTATAACCCCCCTTCAGCTCTAAGCTCATTTCCTGTGTGCCGGCTGGTTGTATTAATTTTAAATTAAGTACAGATAGAGCCTGTCGTCGCGTCGATTCGGCGATGTAAACAAAAATCTATGTATGTTACATAGCTCGGTAACAGGTGTGCGCGTGTGTGTGTGGACTTATGTCACAGCTATGTGGTAAATGACAACTTGGATTTTATTATAATTATGTCGTGCAGAGTTATCTAGTACATTAATATTTGAGATTATATTAATCTCAAATAATAATAATAATAATATTCCACAACTATCACACAACGCCATCTAGTCCCAAGCTAAGCAGAGCTTGTGTTACGGGTACTATAGACAACTGATAAACATACTTATATATTTCTAAATACATACATATTATAGATAAATTACACCCAGACACAGAACAAATGATCGTGCTCATCACACAAACATTTGTCCTGGGTGGGAATCGAACCCACAACCCCCGGCATAGCAGTCAGGGTCACTAACCACTAGACCAACGGGCCAGTCAAAAATGACAACTTGATCTGTATTTACAGCTTAAACCTAGAGGTCTTCAAGTCAAGAGTGCTGCAGCATGCAGCTTACTTCTAGGCAAGCGTGCTTTAGCGTCGACCATAAGTCTTCACTTACCGTCAGACGAGATAGGGGTCAAACGCGAACCTTCCTTTAAATAATAAGAAAAAACTTTTGTGTTGTCGAAATTAATGTTCCATCTCATTCCTAAACCCGCTCCTCTGTTATTGATGGCTGTTTCTGGTTGGATATCATTAAGACACGGGTAGGCCAATTCCGTCGTTGATTGGTTACTGATCGGGATCAAGATAAACCCCCAATTCCCAGCGTATTTCAGCGATAGAATTTTAATTCTTACAGCCTTACTATAAAAACTTAAACTTCTGATGAACACATAATCTAAAAAAAGTGTGACTGCAAAACGGACCTTATTTCAACCTCATAATCTGACATTCTTTTAGACAAATGTTCACAGACGTTTAAAACATTTTATGGGACCACGTTTAGAGTTCATAAATAGATGTAAAAGAGCTATCTGACTATTCCTATGTATCCATGTTCTACTTAATTATATTTAGTAACTTTCAAGATATGTAACTTGTTTGAAAAGTCCAGCAAAAAGATTTAATGAAAAATTACACATTATCAATGATTGTAGTACGTGATTATAATCAGCAGCGTTTTAAAATGCCGGTTTTGAAATAAAATGCATTTTATATTTTACTACTATTAAACGCATTAGCGTATGCGTAGCGAATTCTTTCAAAGATATTTCTTTGGAAAGAAAAATTCGAACCGCGTGCAGGATTCGGATTTAGGATTTCGCCGGAAGTACTAAATCCGAAGGTCCTCCACACACGCGTTTTGAATTTTTCTTTCCAAAGATAAGTTTTGAAAAAATGCATTTCTATGGTGATGACATTGCATTTTGTGTGCAGTAGATTTTTCAACATTCTCCACCACAGCGCTGTTGGTGGCAGTGCAGAGGTCGCTTTACTTGCTTGTTTTTGGGCTAAGGGATCTGAATCCTTAGAAAAACTGTTAGCGATAAAGTTTACCGCTCATTGATCTCTAATACATTTTTAACCTAATATCTTAGTACATTAAGTTGAAATTCCAATAAAGACTACGGAGCGTTTTCGTTCTTTCTGTTGGCTTATAGTATATCAGCAGTCTTTCATGGATTTTCAGCTTAAGTAAATATTTTAAAGACTTTAACTCCCTTTATTAATAAACGTAGACTGAAGTTACTAACAGAATAATCCTTGGATTATTATTTTATTATTATATTATTAGGCCTTCCACCACGTGAAAATAACGTTTCTATGTTTATTTATCCGCATCACCCTACGGTAGACTGGGAGAGAATGCCCAAGGCATTCAGCCCGCCTTTGTACTGTCTTGTGCATAAAGTTAAAAAAATACTTTGCGCAAATTAAATTTTTGATTGTGCATGATTTTTATCTTTTTTTTTTTAATAATTGTTGTATGACGTCTCATTATATATGGCGTCAGAAGCTCTTCTTTTTAGTTTTACTGTATATATACATATGTAATAATGGTGTAAAACAACATTTTTATTTTAATTACAGCAATATGAGAAATCAAACTGTTCGTTTAGCAAGCGGACGACTCATCCGCTGCGTTCATTTCCGATATTTGCAAACCTTTCATTTGAATGCATCAACATCCAAATTAAAGCTTTGCAAACATGACTGATGAATACTGAAACGGAAATTGCGTTTTTCGTTTTTTGATTCACATTACTTTTGTGTAATAAAAACTGTGCTAACAGGTTAATTAATATGCAATTTATTGTGAAAAAAATATACCGTCGAATTAATAACCTCCTTCTTTTTGAAGTCGGTTAAAAAGACAAGAGATCGCATGTTTAAAAATATTCTAAGTATCAGGAAGAAGGAAGGAAGTATCAGGATAAATGACCACCCCTACCCTCTAGAGGGCCAAAGCCTGCCGGAGTCGTGGGACTTACAGATTTACCGTGACCCTGGAACGTAAAGGGCCCGTGAAGGACCCCGTAGATTTTAGTCAGTACGAGTCTGACAGTACCGAGCGCTGCCCTGGGTTTGATTAATTTGATCATACACCACGATAAAAAAAAGTATCAGTCCAAATTATAAAATGTTGGAAAAAAAAAAGAATGTTTTTTGGAGGTTATATACCAAACGGGTACATACATTAGTCGTGCTTTCAGATTTAGTTTTTAGAAGTCTAAAATATCATCTAAAATGGAAGAAAACAAGTTATTAAATCAAAACTTTTTTCTGATAAACGTAGCAATAATATTTAGCTTACATGGGTCTTCATAACTAGGTAGGTAGGTATAATTTATACACAGGTTTGTAAGCATAATTTACTTCATTCATGTGATTAAATTTTCGGCCATCTACTGTTAACAGAAAATAGATACCTATCTCCCAAAAACTGGAATTCCAGTATCAAAAAGCACAAAAAAAGTAGGCTTTAATCCACAATTTCAGTTTTACGCAGCCTAGCGAGGGCTGGCGGCGTCGCAACCGGAAGTGCGCGGAGCGGCAACGCCGCACCGGCATCGATCATGGCTGTACACACACACAGTCTCACTCACACAGACACTGGAGTCACCGCACACACACAAACACACGTTCTCTCAGAGCCTTGAGGTGTTTACTTGTTGTTTAAATTATTATTTTTTACCCTCCTTTGATATTTGGGGTGAAACAGATACGTGTTAAGATTTGCGCAAATAATAAGATGGCGCATGACTTGTGTTTATATTTGGTTAGAAATATTACGATTTTCGTATCACGTAAGTACCCACTAGGGGCTTTATTAGCATCATAAGAATTTCAAAGCTTGTGTTAGTCGATATCGTAACGATGCGATGATAAATCCTGTATTGTTTTCAATGTGCCAAATAAAATAAAGGTTGTGTTAAAAATAAGTTGTCAGTGCCGATTTTCTTAAGAAATGTCTGCTTGAAGATAATCAATAATTATTATTTCCTACTAGCTGACCCAGCAAAGTTTGTACCGCCTCAAAATCACCTTTTAAACCTTCCCTGGCCTTCCAATAATAATTCAAAACTGAAAGTAGCCAAATCGGTTCAGCCGTTTTCGAGTTTTAGCAAGACTAACGAACAGCAATTGATTTTTATATTATATAAAATATCTGGTTGACCGAGCTTCGCTCGGGTTTTAAAATGTCTGAAACCTGTTCTCGAATCTGGGACCAGGTTTTTCGGCTCAAGGAATCGTCCTTGAGCCGAAAAACCCCTATTCTGTATAACTTTCCTGAAAATCCTTGGAGCCGTTTCCGAGATCCTGATTATATATAAATAAATATACAAGAATTGCTCGTTTAAAGATATTAGATAGAAGATGATGATAAAATCTGCTACATAATAAAGAAAAACTGTTAAACCGTTTATGAAAATTCTTTCACGATTAGAAAGCTACCTTATCTATTGACTGACAAACGTAAAAATTTCATTTCAAATTCCACCTGTGCGACGTCAGGCTAAGTCGCTAGTCATTGATAAACTACATGTAAATGATGCAATAGTGATCTCTATTGCTAACTGTTTAGAGTAGCAATTTGTGAAGTGTGATTTTGATGATGGTATAATATGATAGAATTGTTATCACTTGGTAATCTTACGTTAAATTACACAGATAACGTGCGTAGAGTTACTGGAACATGCCTCCTGGTCTATGATCCTTGTACAGAGGCGCACGTCAACCTTCACCATCAACCAACCAAAGTTTTTAAACTTATCACAATTAGTGGAAGGTAAATTCGGCTCATTCTCATTACTTCCACCAGCAATTAGTTCCATGGAACAAATGACACTTGTTTTCCTCAGTAGTTCCATGGACTTCGATGGGTAAAATTTGATAGATTCGGGTAGGTTGACCTGTTGGCGTCTGTAAGTACAGTCAACAAAAGAGTATTCAGGCAGAAATATTTAAACAGGTTTCCTGTATGCTGAATGTTTGCACTTTTTAGCTGCATGGTACGTGCAGTCAAAGAGCTTGGTACATTGACACATTAAGGGACCTTGCTGCGTGTCTACCTTGCTGCAGTGGCGTAGCTAGGTGGGGGGGGAGCCTAGGCCCCGGCCTTTTAGTGACGGGGCCCCTCTAGAGAGCCAAAGCCTGCGCGTCGGGTTCGTGGGACTATCAAATTACCTTGACCCTGGAACGTGAAGGGCTATTGAAGGACACCGTGGATTTCAGTCAGTACGAGTCTGACAGTCCAGACAGTACAACGAATAAAAGGCCCAAGCCCCGCGCCTGGAGAGCCTCGCACTCAGAATAAAAGTTAAACTTAATTCAGAAAACTTAACAGTAGTGATCATCAGTCAGTAAAGCAGTGCAACTTAACTTCTACTCAGCTTAACATGATCTACAAATATATAATTCTGATGTCTGATAACTAAAGGGGGGAGGGGGGGCTGACACTCTTTGAGGCGCGAATTATTAAGCTTTTTTTAGCAATAACCCGAAGATATAGTCACTCATATCAACACCCATAGTTTTAACTTACCCCACTACTGTTCACTTTCTTTTCGTAGAATTATGAAGCTAATTGAGTGGGGTTCCGTATTCAAGTGGCATTAATGGATGTTGCTGTATACGGAACGCCATTATCTTCGCTATAGATCACCCTTTGTTCCCCTACCGATATAACTGATGCTTTGTATTGTACTTGTTTTGTAATGTCAGTGTCTGTAAGTTAGAAATTAAACAACGTAATAATGCATAATCAAATCCCTTAGCACGAATTTTCACTCTTTTACTTTACAGTATTTACAGCGTTTCTTGTATGAAAAAATGGAACAGCGACTCTGGTGTGCGAAGAAGGAACTAATTTTTGCCTTGAAAATTGTCAATTTGAAATTGTCAACGTTCCGGTTTACTTTAGATCTCAAGTACTGAAATTCGTGCTAAGGGTACTGACTGTAATGTTTTCCTTTTTTTTTGAATTTTTGATAGTACTTTACTAGTAGTTCTAATGATAATCTAGATGAGAATCTAACTGTTCAGTAAAGACGTGACGTTATTATTTTTGCTCCTCGGTTTTTAATTGAGTAAAATGGTTAAAAGTGGATTTAGTAACGATAATATACTGTTAAACTTAAGCCAGTGAAGTAACCTATTAAACAGTGCAATTCTTTTAGTGATTCGCTTAAGTATTGTGGAGTAATATCAAAAATACAATAGTGGAAAAAAACTCAAAATTTAAATTCAGTGATAACGAACTTAATCCCTGACCTACGACAACCCGCGGAACGCTCGATACCTCCCGCGCTAACCGCTACTGCCCCCGCGGTCGCCTGCGCACTAGTCGCCGTGCAGCGAGAAGTGATCATAAATTTCACCGGTAACAGCAAAGTGCTGTTGGCGCAGTGGTTCGTGTAGCAGATCGAAATTTCTACGCGCCGCTGTGGTCATCGGATCGAATCCTGCTAAATGTGATACCTATATCATCTTATTTTCCTTTTTTTTTTTTTTTTAATTTTTCATTTGTTCAGTACAATGGAAACCGAATCGAATATTACTTTAAGGAAAAAACCGTTATCCCAATCACTAGAAATTGTGGATATCTTAGACTCCTTAGATTGTTCACGGTCAAGCGATAAACTGGGACAAAGCCTGGACTTATCTACATCCATGTTCTCAAGTTATGTGGAAGAAATGAGGTCTGAAATTACGGCTCTAAAATCAAACCTTCAATCCACACAAAATGAAATGGACAATATTATACTGGAAAACGTCGACCTGAAAAATCAAATAAGTCAGCTTTCTCAAGAAATTATAATATTAAAACAAATCTGCAGCAGTCCAGCGTTAACGTTAAATAGACGGACTCTGACAAAAAAGCATATCTCTTCGAGCAGGAAAAATAGTGTTAAACGCAGACTAACAGACAATTTTAGTCATAGTCCTACTACCCAGTTTCCGAAGGAGAAAAATAATAATTCCTCGGCACCACCTACACCATTTCCTAGGTCTAATAACACTAAAGACCAAGGAGTAGAGAAACAAGTAGCGAATTTATCGCAACAACTATCAAAAGCGAAAAGCGAGATAATATGTCTTAATAAGCAAATAAATGGCTTGCAGCAAGCAAAAAATAACAATGATTCCTCAACTCTACACAAAAATACGACCTCTTTAAAAATGTTCAAAGGTGAGAAGACCAAACTGTGCATCCTGGCCAACAGTAACACATATGGAACCTTGCAAACTGTAGAAGACATAATTGCCCATCAATTTAATTATTGTCGTCATATTTTGCCAAATTGTAGTATACAACGATTACTGCAGGATATTGACATCAAATTATTGGAGTATAACATGAATGACTACTGTGTTATCATGTTAGGAGAAGAAGACATTAAGAGCACAAATAACTACATCGGATTGGTGAAAACAATAAGAAAATCTTTATCGCACATAACGAACACAAATGTAATAGTATGTGCTCCCACATACATTTGCGGGGCTCTTATTCATAATCATAAAACTGAAATATTTAATAACCTACTAAGTCTGGAACTACAAAGCAATAATTATGCATATTTTTTCGATTCAAACCAAAACCTTACGTACGACATGTTTTCTAATGTAACAGGGAGAATTAATATAAAGGGAATTAAATGTATTTATAGGAGTATTTTAGATAATATTTATAATGATTTACTCGATTCCACCACTGTGGAACAGAAACACTTGTTAGATGTACAGAATAACTCATTGAGCTTTTTTCGTGACTAATCATTCATACAATAATAAACAAATCTTATTGTCTCAGGAAACCTCTAAAAGTAACATATATAAAACAATGAATATCTATCATCAAAACCTATGTGGAATAAACAGTAAGAAGGATGACCTTGAAATATATTTGTGTGAACTGAATAAAGAAATAGATTTTATCTGTATTAGTGAACATTTTTTGAATCAATCGTTAGCAGCACAGTTTAGTTTAATTAATTATAATTTGAGTTCTTTTAACACTAGATTAAATAAAAAACGAGGAGGCACTTTGATATTGTCACTAAATGACAAGAAAGTTGAAGACTTAAAAATTTGTAAACAACTTTATAAAATTAATTGCTTTGAGGTTTGTGGTGTAAAGGATTTGGAGACAAATACTTATATTATATGCTGCTACAGAATTCCTGAGAATAGCAATATAGATAGTTTTATGCAGAGACTCGAACAGCTGTTACAACATTTCATCAATAAACAGTGTATAATTTGTGGTGACTTTAATATTGATTTATCAAAAGATGACTTGAGACGACATTCTTTTTTATCACTCCTGACATGTTACAATTTTCGACATTTAATTAACACAGATACATTTCGCCGCAACAATTCAAGTTCGTGTATAGATAATATATTGACCAATCTTGATGAGGCAACTATTAAAGGTGTAGATACGGACCACAATGGTTTGTCTGATGGACATGCGGGCCTCTTCTGTACATTAAAACTGGTAAAGGTAGCTAATAGGAAAGAGCAAAGTTATACATACATTGAGAGAAGACTATATAATAACAAGAACAAATCTTGTTTTAGGCAGAATTTATTAAAAGAAAACTGGTCCACAAGTACATTTATTGACAAACTCAGTGAACTACATTCTAACACATTTAATAAAAAGAAAATAAAAATAAATACAAAAAACAGCAAAAAATCGAAATGGTTAACTACAGGTATAAGAGTCGCTAGTAAAATGAAACGGTTTTTATATTTTGTTGACAGAGATAATTGTGATGATTCAATAGCCGAATATCGTGGTAATTATTTTAGAGTATATAGAAAAGTAGTGCGACATGCAAAACGTCTGGTAGTAAGAACAGAAATAAATCAAGCTCAAAATTCTAGCAAAATTATTTGGAAAACTGTAAATAGTAAGAGGAATCCTAAAAAATATATAGATAACGATTTGATACTCATGGATGGTAATAAAATAGTTCATGAACCCACACAGGTTTGTGATGTTCTAGTGAAAAAATTCTGTAATGTTTCTACTTTTATCGCGAGTGACATTAATGCAGCAATGAAGAATCTGCAAAATCATGGGGTTACAGTACAGGAAGATATGATCTTCGAACCAGTTACACCTGTCGAAGTTCTCAAACTAGTTCAGAAAATGGATAGTATAACTTCTTTTGGCCATGATGAAATACCTGTGACTGTCATAAAAGAAAACATTGATATATTAGCTAGACCTTTGGCCGATACAATAAATGAATATGTAAAGAAAGGTGTCTTTCCCGAGCAATTTAAATTAGCTAGAGTACTGCCAATTCATAAGAAAGGCTCTAAAACAGATCCGGGGAACTATAGGCCTATCTCTTTGTTGCCGGTTTGTTCTAAAATATTTGAAAAAATCATAAAAGCAAGGCTTGTATGTCATCTGCAAAAACACAACATTATAACTGACCAACAATTTGGTTATCAGAATAATGTAGGAACAATAGATGCTATTGACATGCTAATTGATGATGTGGTATGTAAGTTGAATGCTAAATTAAAAGTAGCCGGACTTTTCCTCGACTTAAGTTCTGCGTTCGATACAGTGGAACACAGCATTCTTCTTAATAAGTTAGAATTCTATGGGATTAGGGGAAATGTGTTGAATTTATTCAAATCCTATTTAACTAACCGAACTCAATATGTGGAAATTAAAAGGATTCAAGAAGATGGGCATGAAGACATACACAAATCGGAGACAGTTGTAATAAATAAAGGCGTACCACAAGGATCTGTCCTAGGCCCTGAATTCTTTATTATATTTATAAATGATCTCATAGCTTACATGAAAAATATTTCTGATGATACTAATCTTATAATTTTTGCCGATGACACAAGCGCTATCATAGCTAGTGACAATATAAAAAAATTAGAAAAAAAGATTAATTTTATTTTGGGTGCTTTTGAGAAGTGGTTCACTATGAATGATCTTAAACTAAATTTAAAAAAGACGCAATGTTTACTATTTAAATCAACGGCAAACAATAAGGAAACTGTCAAAGTTCATTTATTAGGGAATCAAGTAGATAGCGTAGAAAATGTTAAATTTTTGGGGGTACAAATAGATGCACTTTTAAATTGGAAGAAGGAATTGGAAGCAGTCACTAACACGATGAGTAGTGCTTGCTATGCTCTCAGGAGTCTTAGAGATGAATTATCCATTGCTCAGCTAAGAATGGTATATTTTGCACTCATAGAGTCGAGACTCAGATATAGCATAAAATTCTGGGGCAACAGCTACCAGTATAATATGTATGCCGCTTTCGTTATGCAGAAGAGAGCCATGAGAACAATGCTTCGCATTAAACAAACGGAGTCCTGCAGAGATCATTTTAAGAAACTGCACATTCTCACAGTACCATGCCTCTATATTCTGGTCCTACTTAGTCATTTTATTAAAAATATTGATAAGTTTGAGACAGAGGAACAGAGACATATCAGAGGAAAAACGCGAAGAAGGGATCTACCCAATTTCATACAACCTAAACTTAATGTCGTTAAACATGCCTCAAGAGTGCAATCAGTAAATATATTTAATAAACTGCCTGTACGATTGAAAAACTCTACGAATCCAAATGAATTCAAAAGAAAATTGAAGGCATTGTTATTGACGAAATGTTATTACAGCGTAGAAGAGTTTCTCAAAGATAATAGTAGTTCAGAGTAATATTTTTATTATAATTTTAATGAAGAGGATGTATTATTAATGACTTTTAGTACCTCATATTATTATAACATTAACAATCCGTTTTGACATTTTGCATAATTATTAATGAATTTTTATTTATATACATTTTTTTTTAAATTGATTTTTATTTTGAATTGAATTAGAATTAATTTGCATATTAATGAATTTTATTTACTTATATACATTTATAAAAAATTTTTTTTTTTTTTTCTATTTTATATAATCTATTTTTTTTTAGAATTGAATTAAATTTAATACAATTTTATTAAGCTAATGATGTATTAAAGGACTGACTATGTTTTATGTTAGGACCAAAAGTCAATTGTAGTGTTTTTTTTTCTTTTTTGTACTGAATATGTTTATGTAAATTAATTTTTGTATGACCACTGTATAACCACTGTTCGACACAAATGTAATTTTGTTGAGAATAAATAAATAAATAAAAGTTCTAATTTTGCCTGCTTCGTAGGTGTGTTTACAAACATTAATTTTAAACTCACATGCACAAACCCGGAACAACTACTAGCAGATCACAAAAATATTTGATCCGTGTGGGAATTGAACCGCGAAGTCGCGATGATCTTACTTCAACAGTAAGATTGGAAATATTTAACTTATATGGTCAAGGCCACTGAAAAAGACGATTACTCGCAAATAACATTAGAGTCCGCAGCACGACTTGGTGGGTGACTCGCTGTCCGATCATGGTCCATGCCCGGGTTCCCGGCGCGTCGCGTCGTGTGCCACGCGTGCCTCAAAGAGCTGTTAGCAATCTGACGGGGCAACAAAACTTTACTAGTGTCTGATTTTTCCCTTTACATTCACCTAATTAACTATCTGCATGTTAAATTTGAATTTTCTAGGTCATCCGGAACTCGGTTAGAGTTTTGTTCCGTAGGGTTAGTGATAAAAGATATTTTAGAACGTTATTATCTAAATAACCGTTTGAGATAATTATATTTATTCAATTTGGAACACATATGTATCGTTCTAATGTCAGTATATGAGCCAGATTTGACAATTTTATGTCAAATAGTTTTTGAGTAATGAGGGGGTCAAAAGTGGCTCCAAATGGTTCGTGTAATATTTTACACACGGTGCTGCTCGCCAGGACTTGGCTAGACACTCTACCGCGTGTCTAGGTTTCATTGAAAACGTAATATCAAAATAGAAGTCGGTTAAAAATAAAAATATTCGTAGCTAACCATTGTGCTACGGCGTAGCACTGTAGCCTTTATGTTCGTAGCAATCTTGCTACGCTCCGTAGCACAGGCGTAGCGAGTCTACGTCACCATTCTTTTGTCAAACAAGGAGTCGTAAAGGCAGTGTCTTGCTTGACGCTTGAGTGATTTTTGAGAGCTAGATTTTTTATGCCACAGCATTTTATAAGGCTGAACAACTGTCAATCGCTACTGAAGCATTGACTTGCGAAGTTTATCGAATGAAAAGCTTTTTTTTGGTAATATGCAAGCTCTTTCTTTGCTGACCAATGGCGACGATAAACTACACAAAAACTCTAAGATTTCTTATTAGTATAATGAAGGTAAATCGTTGTATTTTACCCTGCTGGGTGGCAGGTCGGCTATAGGTCACGACCGTAACCCCGGCGGCATAAATTATAATAAATCGACCGCAGACGCATGTCTATGTTATGGTGAACCTGACGTTATCAGGACCCGTCAGTAAGAGCTAGCTTAGACAAGAGTAGAAAAAATGGGTATAACATTCTAGGTATAGAAAAGAAATTTGACTTTGATATATATTTGTAGTTTGTATTAAAAAGGTTGACAAAAATATTAATTAGGATCATCACCGTTACTCTTTTACGTTATTCTTTTTTCTATTTACATGCCTATGTTTATTATTTTTTCGTGTGTCTAATTGCTTACTAAGTACATAATTATATATATTATATTAGAATAGAATAGAATATACTTTAGTATGCACACCATACAAATTACAAATACAAAGAATATCTTACACATAGGGTGACATAATGGGCGGTCTTATCGCTAAAAGCGATCTTTTCAAGACCACCTTTGGATGGATTTGAAGAGAAGGGAGAAACAATACTGTAGGTAGACTTTGGTGTACCATTTTTTTTTAATTTATCATAAATAAAGAGTAACCAGAGAACATCGCTCCATACAAAGGATTATAATTCATAATTTTGATACCCTAACATCAATAAATTTTGTTTTTTATGGCTCCCTTTGTTAAAAATGAGGTATTGATACCCAAAGCGGGGACAATGCTGAAACAAATGTTTTCGCGCAACAACACCTGAAAAGCATTGTTGCCTACATTCAAAACACAATATGCCTAAACCCAGCCAATTATATGGACAATTATCGAGATAGGAAGAGGCAGGCAATTTATAAAAATAATACAAAAGCGAGCACAAAGGCTACCATTGTTCAGAGTCGAAATTCGAGCGCACGAATTAATAAAAAATACAATACGCGAATGACAAACAAGTCGAAACGAGTGCCAACTTCGATAGGGCAATAGGCTTTTAATAAAAACGTTCTATGCTCTTTGTAAAAAAAGGATCGAACGGTTCAATTTTCTCCAAACTGTGTGACGGCGGCGCGGGGCGTCGGGCCCACAAAGCCTGATTATCGCCGCTCTGCACGTCATTATCTACCGCCCACCGTGTTTATTTTTCTCAGATAAAGATTAGCCGGAGTGTTTTGCTATTGGCGGGGTGGTGTGTTGAGGTGAGAGGGGGCGTGTGTGGGCGTGGTTCGGCAGGGGGCCGCCCCCGCGGCTCCGGGAGTCGCAGAGTGAGTCGCTGGCCGGGCCGTACGCACCGTCATGTGGAGCGCGTGAATCATGCTCGATATCAAAAGCTCCGCCGACTATCTCAGTCGGTCGGGCACATTCACCAACTTCTCTATGTTATTTGCGGGTGAATATTATCTTTTATTGCTTTTTCTGTGTGTTGTGCAGTGACACGTGAAGTGTTGTGTGGTTTGTTCAGGTTTGATCAGAAGGTCGTAAGTACATTTAACGGGGGGTGTGGATGGAATTGTTGAAGTTTATCGGCATTTACTTTTCTTCAATGTCGGATTGATGTATTATCGAAGTCCTTCGAAAACTTCTTGTTATTTTTTTTTTGGGCAGATTAGAACTAAAATTCAAATTAGATCTAAAAAAATCTGATTGCGAACCTAACGGAATAAGTTCTATTTTACTAAGTGCTTTAATTAAATTTTAAAAACGAATGGGTCTCCTTTTTTTCGTAGTAATATCATCAACTGAGTCCACCCCGGGTGGGACGGGAGGGACTGTCAGACTCGTACTGACTAAAATCCACGGTGTCCTTCAATAGTCATTAACGTTTCGGGTCACGGTTTCCTAATTAGACAGTCCCAAGACCTATTAGAATTGGTCCACAGATTTAAGTTCTAAGTTGTACATGTTTCTGATAATCAGCTTATTATTTCTTATTGAAATTACAAAATCCGTTAGTTTCGAACTATTTTGTATCTCTTAGCAAGAATGTAGAGTTACGTAAAATGTTCACCGTTAGAACTGCTGAATATAGTGCCTCCTCAAAGGACGTACTCTGCTGAGCATAGGCTGGCCTCATTTAGAAATATGATTCTCTTAAATAAGCAGTTATGAAAACGAACTAAAATACTGCAAATAAACATTTTTGAAACAGTCTCCAGAAAAAAACACCATTCTAAAAATAAATCAGTTGCCAATCAAATTAAGCCTGTCATTATTTTATGTTTATATATATATGTCATTTTGATACAACAAACATATAATATATTACCCAAACAGGTACACACACATTAACTTATTGAATTTTAGAAAAACACTTAGCAACTGATTTTTCCACTGTTACTGTATTCACTGGACCACTTCTTGTGCAGCCAATAAAGTTTTTTTTTTTCTTTTCAATTATTTTTGCGAGCGGGTGTTTAAAGAGCGTGGTGGTCCTACAGTAATAATGACCTCGATTAACCTAATCATACTAGCTTTAAACCCAGAGAAGCGCATAAAGTGTAGTGTGTGTTTATTATTAAAAAAAATGAAATTATTTAATCACACGGGTGAAAAAAATTTGTAACTCGCTGTAAATTCGTAATTAAGTTGTTTTTACCGTTTCGTAACGTATATCGCACTGTTTTTTTAATAATAAACAATGTTCAATTTGTTGTAAAACGCTGCAAATTTGATATACCTTACGAAACGGTAAAAACAACTTATTTACAGCGAGTTACAATTTTTTTTCACCAGTGTGATTAAATAATTTCATTTTTTTTTTAATAATAGACAATGTTCCGTATGTTGCAAAACGCTGCAAATTTGATACACGTTACAAACCGGTAAGAACAACCTAATTCCAAATTTGCAGCGTGTTACTAATTATCTTACCCCTGTTTTTAACTAATTGCACTGTTTTGAAAAAAAAACAATGTTCCGTATGTTGCAAAACGCTGCAAATTTAATACACGTTACAAAACCGTAAGAACAACCTTATTCCAAATTTGCAGCGTGTTACTAATTTTTTTGGCAATGTTATTAGCAAAAAACACTTTTCACCCCTTTTCAACCCTTTCCGTACACCCCAGAACGCTGCAAAATCACCCGGTATGTTATTTTACCTTCCTTAAGAACCCCTTAAAATTTCAGCGTGTTACTAATTATTTTCGGGTTTAGGCTTTAATGACTGGACTACAGAAAGTAATAAGTTCGCGGGACTGTCTAAGCAGTTTACCGTGGACCTGGAATTTAAAAAACAATTGAAAGAATATAGTGGATTTAAGTAACGAGTCTGAAAGTTCCTTCTACTCCATTCAGGAATCACTTTAGATATGTACTCTATCTCCATTAAAACTTGAACTGGGCTAATTTCCTTCGCTCGCGTATTTTTTCTAAAAAAATGTACAATAATTTTGTTTATAGCCTACCGCCATTTCAGAACGGATTCTAGGACTGACGCAAGCTTTTCGTTTGCATTTAGGTCAATCCTGATGCTTTATTAACTTTCCCTTCAACGTTTTGCCTAGATTTGTTTTCGCCCAGAACACGTTGCAATTGGGTAGCAGTTCTCAAGTCCTTTCTAGGTACTCTTTGTGATCTATGAAACATGCACTCAATTCATCAAAAAATGAAATCCCTCACAGAGACCTCCGTAATGGGCATACCACACGCACAAGCACAGTTCTGCCTGCGCAAGTTTCTCGTTTCTTCACAGTTTTGCAAACCGCTCGCACGGTGTTTCGTGTACACCGGCTTGCGCTGGCCGAACTGTGGTTAGGCCGAGACTCCACCAGAGCTGTGCGAGTCGAGACGTGTTTTGAACAATCAATAGAATTACGTTACTGACACAGCTCCACTCCGGCAACGCAATTCTATTGGTTGTTCAAAACACGACTCGACTTGCACAGCTTTGGTGGAGTCTTGGCCTTAAGCTTGGGCGTGTGCTAGGCCCATAATAAACGCAGTATTTTATATCAGCTAGAGAACAGAATTGCATAGTTGCGGTTTCTTATTGAAATGGTGATTTTGACAGTTTAATTAGTTTTTTTTTTTCACATTTAAGTTTATTTTTTTAATCCAGTGTTCATTATTTATTTATGTTTTGTTACTTACGTGGTTTTGTGTCAATTTAATGCTTCCATCTAAATTTCATTCCTTTCATCAAAACTTAGTTTATTTCCATTTCTTCCATCAAAACTTAGTTTATTTCTATTTTTCTTTATTTTGTATTTCTATTCTTTATTTTGTTTCTTTTGGTTTTCCGCGTCTGTAGGTGGCCATGTTGATAAAGATATCAGTAGCATTCTTAAAAAAAAACAAACGTGCTCTTGTTGTTACCTCTAATGTATCTTGCCTAATTAAAGGGCTACAAGGTACGTGGCACCGATATTTCATACAATTAATTTCTGGTTTTTCGAAACCTTGTAACAATAAGGACAATACAGAAACTAAAAAAAATAATAATTAAGAAACCATTTTCAAAACGTCTCACTCATTTAAAAAAATCTAACTGGAAATCTCTGTTTCTATGAAAAGTTTTAAATCAGTCTAATTTTATTACTTTAACTTTGTATTTTTCGGAAATGTTCCCTCTCTCATATCCTTTAAGACCTGGGTATAAAGAAGCGTGTAATAAACACTGATTCAATCATTTCGAAAAATAAGGATTTGTAAAATTGTGCGATATGCCGTTTGGCGCACACGCGTAATTGCTAATTACGTAACCGTAGTGTAACCGGAACTAAATCAACTTAATTAATAGCTACGTTGTCTTTATTATTGGCTAAAAAAACGGAAAGTCATATGCCTAGGTTTCACAAAAAATACTATCAATATCCTTTGCAGTAGCATAACATTGCCTTGTTCAAATGTTAAGTTTACAGTTCCACTCACAGATTTAAACCTCCCAGGGGGGGTTAAACCACCCTTGTTCCAGTAAGTGAACGAGATGGTGCTAGACGACTTGTATAGCTCTGTCACTTTCACTCGCCGGAATAAGCCTGGTTTTAAAACATTGTAATACCTGTTGTATAATAATGTGTGGTTAGAATAGAGTCATAGTCATAATCTATGAATGTCACTAAGCTAAGTGAGAACTTAAACTTCCTAGCGAGTCACTGAGACGTTTTTCATCGATGCTACTCGATAGCGTTACTGTGAAGCGATCATTGGCTCATACGAAATGGTTTGTACGGTTTTTCGTTAGTTAGACGATAGACGCTTCAAGCTGCGAGGGCGAGCGGTGCTTTGCCAATACTTGGAATCCTTGCCGCATCCATACAGGGGTCGACTTTCTGAGTCCGTCGCGGATACATACAGAACGTTATTATTATTATAAGCCTGAACTGTCCCACTACTGGGCAAAGGCCTCCCTCCATTCCTTTCAATGTTCTCGACTTTGCGCCACCTCTTTCCAATTCTCAAGGAAGACATCCAGCTCGTTCCACCATCTCCTTCGCGGTCTATCGCGGCCTCGCGACCCTGTTTCAGGGCACCAGTCATGAGCTTTGCGTACCCACATGGCCACATCTCGTTCGGTATGCGGCAGACCATTGGGCAGTTTGGAGCGCAGTGTACGGTTTCGAACGTGATCTGTTAATTTAACACCTAAGATACGAACGTAACTAACGTCAAAATCTTTGCAGACGGATAGTCATTATAAATCATTCCGTCTGCAAATTCATTCATTCATTTATCATCATTCATTATAAATCAAATTACATTATATTAAATGTACTAAATGGTACTTAACTACGAATTTTTCGACGGTCATGCATCAGTTCTGGCGCGGACTCTAAAGAGCTACCTGTCAAATTGTTATAGCATACAGACATACACACATTCATTCTTAGCAGGATCGTTGTCAAAATGAAGGCTGAAATCATGGGTTTCGTGTTTAGGGCTCCCAACACGAAACATGCTATGCGAATTTCTGCGATGCACTTTCGTGCGACAAACCGTTTGGTAGGGCAACCATACCTTCAAGTATAGTCAGCCATATGGGACGTGTTTGTAAGAAGCGTAAGATGTTACTATTAATAAAATTGCATTGAACTAAATTAAATTAAATGATATTACATTACAAAACATTGACATGAAATTATTAAGAAAAAATATTACACTGGAGACTTTTATAAAAGTTTTTTTTTTTTGATAATTTACAATCAAAACAATATAATATTTTTAATAATTCTATTGAAGCTGCATCAAAAAATAATAAATGTTCAGAGTTTCACAGGACTGTCTCAGAGCGGACTGACATGTTGTCACCTAAAATGACATCACATCGCAAAAATGCACGATGCGAATCATATCGCAGGTTTTTGCGCTGCATTAGTGCGAAATCGCAAATATTTGCGATGCGATGCGAATTTGCGGTTTAGTGTGGAGGCCCTTAGAGATTAGACCCCCAGTTATGATCGTCAAGCGTTTGTATCTAACCGTAACCCCCAAAACCTTTATTAAAAAACGCCGATCCTTTAACAAGATTCATATTTTAAAAAAAACCAGCTCTATTGTCGTTGACGGCTCACCATGGAGTTCCATTGAAAACTTAAAAACCTCTGAAGCGAATGTTCTGAAAAAAGCCGGAGAATTGGAATTCGTTTACTGCTGAAAACGGAAATAGAGCCTCGCGCGTAGACAGCTGTCATTGACCAACAAAGGAACCTCACATGTTATGTAAAAGACTAGACATTCTGAAAACGGTCTAGAATTATTAATGATGTCTGCATTTTTAGTTTAGTTTCTAAATGCATTACGACCTTATACTCACTTAGGAGCTATTTTTAAGGCTGATCTTAAATGATTTCTTTTAAACGAATAGTTTAATTAGCACAAAGTATTTTTAGTCTAAGTTTGAATTATTTTTGTTCTTTTTTTTTAAAAAAAAACGTTGCCTTACACTAGGAATTTTACAAACATAGAAACTCACATACACATACACCCAGACCCGAAACAACTATGTACTTGTAGGTCATACAAATATTTTGTTCCGTCCGGGGATCGAACGTACTGTCATTTAAATTAAACATTTTAGGCTCATTATTATATACGTCGAAGTACAAATCATGAATATTATATTATAGTCAGATAAATAGAATTTCGAAAAGTTTTCTATTTTTTTTTTCAACATATTTAAGTGCTGCTCAGGTCGAGAATTCTCTTAAAATCACAAAATCATAATAATTTTATGACTACCTATAATTATAAAATTGCGGAACATACATGGTGGTGATTCGAATGCCCCACACCAAGAGGGACTTAAAGGGGTAAGTATGACAAGAATGGGCCCGGTTTATTTCGTATCCAACAGAATTTCTAAATTAAAGATAAATAATTCATAACAAAAAACATAATTATAATAATGTGAGAATAATACAATCAAAAAGTACTCCTTAAAACTTTTTTTTTTCGGTGTACTTCTTATGGAAAAATAATAATACGATTAATTCTAACTATAATTGTTTTCCTTTTTAATGATATATTGGTTCATCTTTGTTAGGTTTATGGGCCGAGGCTTTAAGGGAATCTTGTCAATATCTTTTTTGTTTTGGACGTCATAGTTCCTGCCACCTTAAATTAAAATAAGAGTCAACAAGAAGCACGCCTTTTTTTTAACGTGGTAACATTATCAAATGAGTCCTCCCATCCCGGGCAGGGCGGGAGGGACTGTCAGACTTGTACTGACTAAAATGCAAGGTGTCCTTCAATAGCTCTTTATATTCCGGGGTCACGGTGATGGAATAAGTCCCGCGACCAAGAAGCACGCCTTTGACACTCTTTGAAAAAACTTTTATTATATTTTTTTTCCATAGCCCGTCTTTTTCTTCGCACCCCCTTCTCATTTGCTGCATTCTAGCTATCTACTACTATCTAGATGCTTATTATTTTTCCGTCATTTCCACGGATAATAGTCCATTCAGCCTTTCATCACCTGGGTACTTAAACATCTACTTAGGGGTATTTTGGCACCTTTTAAGGACTGAAAGCCCTTAGGGGTAGTTTCCCCGGGTTGAAGGGGTTGAAAGCTTTTCACTGAAGTGGGGGATGAGCTTTACTATCTGCTCTGAGTCTTTGCTGTAGTTTGAAATGAGTCTTATAATTTTTAAAGATCATATTTTTGTTTGTTTATACAAACATCACAACACATTTTTCAGAATTTGAACCACCAGCTTCTGTTCATAGCATTTTGCTCCTGTGTCGTGAGTGCGTTTAAAAACAGAAACATACAAACACATACGCGGAACAACTTGTAGGTCTTAAACAATTATTTTCCGTGCGGGAAACGAACTCGCGACACGCTACGCAACAGTCGATCGCTCATCCACTTCACACATCACTTGTGGTTGGAATTCGTTCGAATTGCGTCGCATCGTGCCATGAGTAAAGTTCCCAAGTCTTTTTGGAAATTCTTTGAAAAGTCTGTGAACACTCAGAGCCTATCACCAGTGTTTTTTAACCTGTAGGTCGCAAAGCTTCTTGTGAAAGGTTGGAAAAGCTACTGCAGTAAAAAAACAATGAAATAAAGAAGTCGGTGAAAAAAAAAGTATTTATTACGAAAAATGTTAAATTAAGTATGTTGGATTGTAATGATAAAAAATCTGATCTAAAAATAATGATATCAGTCCCATTGCGTGGATAAACTTACAAAAAATTGCTCACACGGGAATAAATAATTGCTCTTAAAAAAGGTGCTCTGGAAATAGTTGCTCAAATGGGAATACCTCACATACAGTGGTCCAAACAAGTAGTCGCGGTCGCGTGACTTCTACAATCATTAAAATATGAGATGCGTGCTGTCGCGTCCCGAATCACTTTTTGTATGGTACTTTTGTGTATATTAGATCGTATCACCTTTGTTTCGTACCTCCAACTGCCGCAGTATAAGATAATTTACAACGCTTTACAGTTCCCTTATCACGAGTTTTCAGTATTTGAGACGTAAAGTATTTAAACTGGAACTTTGACAATTTCAAATTGCCAATTTTCAAAAGAAAAATTAGTTCCTGCTTTGCACACCAGCTTACACACCATTTTTTCATACAAGAAACCTCAAGAAACGCCGCTGTAAATACTGTTAAGTAAAATAGTGAAAATTCGTGCTAACGGTACTGATCATGTGAAATACGAATAAATTTAAAAGTGTCATAGAAAACTGAACTCAAACTGATTCACCATCGCATCAGCCTATAATATTCCCACTGCTGGGACACAGGCCTCCTCTCTATGAGAGGAAGTGGGCCATAATCCACCACGCGGGCCCAGTTCGGTTTGATAGATGTTACATGTCTTCGAATTTGATGGTTCTAGGACATAAGTACATAGTTCTGAAGTATCATGTACAATCAACAAAAGAGGCAGATATCCAGACCGCAATTTTAAATGTTAAACGCCGTATGTATAATATGTACTAGGCAACTCGCTGTCCGACCATGGACCATGCCTGGGTCGACGGCGCGTTGTGTTCCACGGGACTTATCTCATTACCGTAACCCCGGCACATAAAGGGCTACTGAAGGACACTGGATTTAAGTCAGTACAAGTCTGACAGTAGGGTGGAGGACTCATTGGATGATTTTACCACGATACAAAAAAATATGTACTCGGCTCTTGGGAAACTGTTCAGAAATTGCTGCCTGTATACTTAAATCTCTTTTCTTGACTGTACATCTTATATTCGAGGAGACATCATTCAGATTGTACCTTTTATCAGTTCAGTTCTCTAATTAGTTCAGTTTGAATGAGCCATTCGGTTCAGTTCACATCATTAACGCTTGATGAACGTTTAGGTAAACTAGATAAAGACATGTTGGGTGCCTAAAATGTGCTACGATTGAATATTTTATAATATTGATATGTGTATGCAGTAACTTCGGGTCAGAGCCCATTCGTACCCTAAGATTCGCACCCTGTGCCCACTCGTACCCTGGCAGTTTAGAGGGGCCCACTCGTCCCCTGAAGAATATTTATTTTTATTCATTCTTATAATATAAGTACATGTACATGTGTATACTGCAGCTTGGTAGTCCTGGTACAGTCGCGCAGAAAAGTAGATATCATGATTATTTAAAATAAGATTAAGTTTAATAAATGCCTCTAGGCTCTAGGCATTATGTCAGTCTTCAAAATAATTTATCAACTTTTAGTTTCTTGTACATTTGTAAATATTTAGCAAAATATTTATGATAACTATAATAATGTTTATGCAGTAAAATAAAACTGTGTAACTATTTAAATAAAATTTCAGTAATAACTGAATTTTAGATAAATTTACACCCAGTGTACAAACAAATAACCAAATATCAATACCAATATAACAAATAAACAATTAATTGTTAGTACTTGGTACAGTCAAAGAGATCTACGAAATAATGCAATATTACAATAACTTTGTATGAAGGAAATATAAAAATGTAAAATCAGTCTTCATCAACTATGTAGAACTAACATTTTTACTAACAACAAATATCTTGCGCGCAGATACTCTGGCTAATTTTACCCTTCCCGCTACTGCATTCAACACCCCGCGCTCATCTGGAGAGTACATACTTACCAATTTTAACGCAATTTTTGAACCAAAGCAGAATTAATGTTAGAACGTTCATTATTTTTAACCGACTTCCAAAAGGAGGAGGTTCTCAATTCGTACGTTTGTATTTTCTTTTATGTTTGTTCGGGCATAACTCCGTCACACAACCGATTTGAAAAATTCTTTTTTGTTGGATAGGGTATACTTCATGAATGGTCCCATAAAATTTTTATCGAAATCGGACTAGCACTTATTGAAAAATCAACAAAAACCTATAAAATTTTCAACTTTGTCTACCTACACCGATTACTCCGAGGTTTCTGGTCCGATTTCGATGATTCTATTTTTGTTCGATATTCGGGTTGAATAGTGAAACTAAAAAGGATAAAATAAAAAACTTTTTCAAAAAAAATGTGACCGACTTCAAAACAACCACAAAAAAGTTCAAAAAAAGCCTACAAAAAAACTTTTCTTTCGAAAGTCGGTGGGAAAAACAAAAGGTTTATTTCGCTAGGAGAACTTCATTTAATAAAAGACCAAAGACACATTGAATAGTTTCGTATTCGCAGTCACTTTCAAGAACCAATATGTCACCGAGGCAGCCATAAAATACAAACAAAACTCCTTATCTAATTTTGTAACCCGTTTTTTTTTAACAAGCCATTCGTAGAGAGACAATTTTACATCGTAAGCCTATCGACAGGTTATATTATTATCATGACGGCAGGGCCCCCGTAAGGTCTACTGGCGCCCGTATGCAAAAAAGGATTTTGGCGCCCCTTATGGCATTTTAAATTATCTTTTTTTTATGGTAGTGGCGCCCTGGGGATGTAAAGCTTGCCGTTTCGGAACTTAAACACAAAAAAAAATCATCAAGTGCTACTCAAACTTCACACCCAGAGTTCCATACCATCTAAGAATTTTTATACCAATAATAAAAATGTAACTAACGTAAAAAGCATTTGCTATTGAAAAATGCGAATGAATTTCAAAAGCGAAAGCAAGATAAGCGAACATCAACCTTACTTGAAGCGCGAGCGAAGCGAGCGCGAAATTTTTTAGCTTTTTGGAATAAAACAAGGCAATTTTTCATAGAAGAACGCAAAAGTTTAACATTTCCATACTTCAAGTTTTAATCTAAAAGAGAGATCAAATATTTGAAGTCTTTAGTAGGTATTTAAACTTAATCCTATTTAATTAAGTTCTCAACTTTTACTTTTTTTTCTGTTCCCTTGGCTTTGGCGCCCGTAAAGGATAGATTTGGCGCCCCTAAAGGATGGCGCCCGTGTGCATTGCACACATTGCACATATGGTAGCGGGGGCCCTGCATGACGGGATTATCATTCATCATAGCTCTTTTTCAATGAGCTGTTATGATTTATTAAATTAATTCCGTTACTAAACTGTTCACAAGTGTACTCTATTAACCGTTTCTTAAGTTAAATACAGCTAATTTTATCTCAGGAGACCAATAGGCACCTGAATAGGTGCCGAATCTTTAACTTTTATTGTATTATATTAGAGGGTACGAATGGGTACCTTAAAAATAATATATTTTATTAAAATATTAATTGGTACCCTACCAGGAGACCAATGGGCACCTATAAAGGGGCCGAATCCACAACTTTAATGCTGGGGTACGAATTTTAGGGTACGAATGGGCTCTGACCCGTAACTTCTCATGCGTTGTTAATATTGGAACACTTACTTGTTTTTTCTCTAAGTTTTGTATTTCCTCAAAAAAAAAACATAATATTAGTACCTATATATGTAAATGGAGTACATTTAAGATAAATACGCAGATTTTTAAAGTATTCCTTAAAACTACGATCAGAGACATTCTCAGCCTTACTACAAAAACTTAAACATCTGTTGAACACTTGTATAAAAATAGTGTGGCTGCAAACGGACCTTATTTAAAAGTCATAATCTGACATTTTTTAGACAATAGTGTTCAATAGTCGTTTATAATTTTTGTGGTACGACGTTCTCTGTCTCATTTTTGAAGTTGGTTGGAGTAATATCTAAAAACTTATTATTGTGTGTCATCATCATCATCATCATCAGCCTATGAATGTTCCCACTGCTGGGACACAGGCCTCCTCTCTGTGAGAGGGGGTGGGCCATAATCCACCACGCGGGCCCAGTGCGGATTGGTGGATGTCACATGTCTTCGAATTTTTTGTTCTAGGACATGCCGGTTTCCTCACGATGTTTTCCTTCACCGTTTTGAGAGCAGTGGCGATGAGATAAATTACACAAAGTAATGCCGCCTGCTGGGATTTGAACCCAAGACCTACAACTCGTAAGTCGGGGCCGATACCACTGGGCCACCACGACTCTTATTGTGTGTATTGTGACAGTATATAATCGCTTTAAGTACAGGTGTTCGAGCGTTTTGTATGTACTCTTTAACATACAAAACGCTCGAACACCTGTACTTAAAGCGATTTGTAGCACTGTATGTAACTTTAATTGGTGTTTACAATTTACAATGTCTCCATACTAAAATGACTGTTTATTTTTTCAGATGCCTCATACAAAAGTACTTGGTCTACACACGCCACGTCACAGGGTTCACAAGGTAATACTTTTTAGCTTATTTTTAAATTAACCTTAGTGGAAACAACTTAATTTTTAGTATGGAGACATGTAAATTGTACATTTAAAATTCTGCCGCCCGCCGTCGGCTTTTAGTCATTTATGTCTAATTAAAATTACTTTTAAAACGTGTTCTATTTAATGTTTCGTGATTTTGAGTAGGAAATAAACAATTTCTTCGTTAAACAGGAATTAGCATTCCAAGTTTTTACTGTATTCAAGAAATACTTTCGCGAGTTTTTAATAGTTTTCAGTTGTGTTGTCCTTAGTTCAGTTTCAGCGTGTTTACTAAATAAATCTATGTAGGTGATACTGATAATCCATATAAATCTTTTGATTGGCATCTATAATTTATGGTTGTTGGTTAGGATTGATATGTAACGAGATTGCACTCTCAGATTTATGTTTGTTATTAGAAGAGAAGACTAATTATTTCTTTAATTTATTGTTTGATAGAAGATACGTACGCCAAAGTTTACCACTTAGAATTTTATTTAAAAAAATATAGATGCATAAAATACTATTGACAAAAAATCGTGAAAATAAATGTTTATCTTATAATACTTTTTTATAATTTATGTGTGTGTGTGTGTGTGTGTTTCTTGCAATTAATACTGTGATTAATTGCAAGAAAAACACAAAAAACTGCCAATCCCGCGAAATATCGAAATTGGCGAGATCACGTTTGAGACCCAATCTTCCTGTGAGATAATTTTTGAGTTGTAACGGGCGAAGTCGCTGTCAACAGCTAGTATAATATAAATTGATTCGACCAGATCCATTTTTTTTAACCACTATCGTTTGACAGATTTTTTAAAAATATTGTCAAGTAGTTCCTAGTAGTTCCTTGTCATGGCGTGATGTGATAGGTGTCACACCTATCCTATCAAGCAGTATTCATAATTACAATATTAATTAAGCTTATCAGAATTGATTGGATGACACAATGACTCATGTCTGAATGATCCAACCAAACGGCTATTGACACCTCATCTCCGTTTGATAATAACAACAATCAGGGGCCTTACCACGAGCTGTTAACGCGATCCAGTTTAGGTTGTGGGAAAGAGATGGCGCTAGACGACTTTCATAGCTCTGTCTCTTTCCCACATAGGCCATCAGGTGTATTTTCATTATCACATGAAATCAGATACGATCGTGTACCTGGACTTTTGTGAGTTAATACGTGTTGATGATGTACTAATAGAAAACGTTGTTGATACTTGCTGATGAAGGATATAAAATGTACTGGATGGATGTTTTTTCATTATCAAGTAATCACGTCAAATCAGCGCAATGTGGATCTTGATTCTTGATACAATTGGCTATTTTTATCCCAGTATTAAGTTAAGCTAAGCCGTTGACAACACCGGTCGCGGGACTTATCGAATTACCGTGACCCTGAAACGTAAAGGGCTATTGAAGGACACTGTGGATTTTAGTCAGTATGAGTCTAACAGTGCCTCCGCCGCCTTGCCGTGTCATGGGTGGGCGGACTCATTTGATGATTTTAACACGATAAAAAAAGCCATCGACAACATCTAGTTTGTATCAAATGCCTCTGTTGTATTGACCACAGAGCGTCCATACGCTTCGCATTTATACAACCTTGGAACCGACGATTCTAGCCAATATGACTTACTCGTGTCATTTCACGCGCAAAAATCAAAACAATGGGCCCCTAAAACGTTGCATGCGAGCGTTCAGTGGAGCGTACGACGCGCGTGGCGGCCGCGTGGCTTGACAATACGGACTTAATTCTTTGATTGACACTTACAATATTTCGATAACTGATGCAATATTTTGATGATTATCACTTTAGCGCTCCCGCCGTATTATCGCGTGCACGGTTCGGTACGTCCATGATGATTGACTTGTGAATGCAAAATTTAATGTATTGTTTACATGTTGTGTGGAAACTAGTGTGTGTCATTTTAGCGGCTCTGGATTATACATGTTTTGACAAAGCTTTGTAAGTTTATTACAGTTTTAAGTACGTCGGTAATAATTAAAATATAGCAAATAATTTAACAAATCAAAAGTAAGTAAACGCAAATATTCTCAAATATAATATACGTAGGTAAGTACAGTAACATTTCTTTAACAAATAACTGCTAAATAGGGGTTTAATGCTGACATACATCATCGTCATCATCAGCCTATAATTTTCCCACTGTATGGACACAGGCCTCCTCTCTGTGAGAGGGAGGCTGATATACATAGTTGGATATTATTGAACTTGTGGGCAAATTATTTATATCCGTGTTTCTGAATGTCATTCAGTCTTTGTTTGGGCTCGTTGTCAAAACACTCGTCACTAAGGCCGAAGCCACGGGTTTTGTGCTTAGAGTCCGAGTTACAAAACGATCGGATGTCTTATAGAGAAAAGCTATATATACGATTACGGTCGGCGTCGGCGTCGGGTCGCGTCGGGTTGCGGCCGTTCCGGCGTCGCGTCGGTAACAATGCCCACAAACGATTTAGCCGCACCCAAGAGCCCGATTACATTTACCTACTCGACACCGCTGGGGGAGCGATATAATTACAATTAACTTTATTATTTGAAACGATTTTCTTGTTTTGATCAGATTTAAAAAGAATTGCTTGTTCTTTTTGTTTTTAGAAAAATATTATCGGATTTTTATTTAGCATTTGAAACGAATAGCTTTTAGGCCTTTAAAAATCTCCTCAAAACTGAAACTATTTCTGTTAGGTAAAGCATTACCTAAACCTACAATACTTTTCATTGACCTAGGGCCAAGTGATGAGATGCAATGTCGTACTGCAAATACAAAAGATAAATCAGAGAGCCGTAAAACCGTAAATAACAAACAAAAGCGAGTTTGTATAGGACGAGGGTCCCATAAAAACACAGCCCTCGTTATGCAAATCCAACTCGCCGATTAATTCCTAGTTTAGAATTATTCTTTAATGCAGATTTATCCGATATACTTCGGAATTGAACAGGAAAAGAAACCAGTTTTTTGCTAAAATGCTGGACAAAGGTCTCCTTTTCGTCATACCAGCAGAGGATGTTCAGCAAAGAAGATTACAAGAATTTTCTTCTTACTTTCTTCTTGTAATATTCTCTATTTATTTTCTGGAAATGTTTGCCCCGTGAACATGATCAGTACCCTTAGCACGAGTTTCCAGTATCTAAGACGTAAAGTAAACTGGAACTTTGACAACTGCAAATTGACAATTTTCAAGGAAAAATTAGTTCTTTCTTCGCACACCAGAGGCGCTGTTCCATTTTTCATACAAGAAACCCTATAAGTACTGGAAAGGCGCTGTAAAGTAAAAGAGTGAAAACTCGTGCTAAGGGTACTAATTGACACACCACCTCCGCCGCGGCGGACCTCGACGGCAATGTCCCACGACAAGGTTCCAAAATATTAAAAATATTATAAAGAAAACATTTTTAAATGTTGGGCTGCGAACGCAATGCCCTAATAGCTTAAAAGTGACATGCAGTCTTATTAACACATTGTCGATTATTTAACTATTACCGCCCCCTCTGTGTTCGCTTTCACCCCTAAAATTGAACTTTAACCCACCGGCTACTAAATGTTAACAATTAACGCCCCGAACTTAATCACTAACGCTTTCGATTTGTTTTACTTAAATTAATGCTTCATTGGGGATTTAGGAACCTCTGATAGTGGCATTTATTCTGTTTTACACCAATTTTAACACGAGGCGTTAAAAAAATGCTAAGCTCAAGTCGGACTCGCTCACGAAGGGTTCTGTACCATTCATTATCTCTACGGTAAAAAATCACGTTTGATGCGATGTACTGGTGGACCCTTAAGTATTTATTTTTATTCTGTTTTTTAGTATTTTATTATAATGGCAACAGAAATACATTATCTGTGAAAATCACTGTCTTACTATCACGGTATAAAAGATACAGACAGATAGACAGACGGCTAGCGGAGTCTTGGTAATAGGGCCACTTTTTACCCTTTGAGTACGGTACCCTAAAAACTTAAAGTCTAAAAATATTATAATTTTCACGTCATTATAACTCAAGTCAAGTCAAGTTAGATGTTTGAGAGATTAGATATTAAATTGATGATAGAAAACGTTGTGACCGAACTGGCATGGCCCCGAATCAAAATATTGAGAATACCAACCCGTTAGAAAGAAAAAAAAGAAGAAAAAAAAACATTTATTGGCACAGAAACGGGGCATACATAATAAAATGCAAAGAAAAGAGAAAAATGAGCAAACTATTAAAAAAATAGCGTTTAAAATATTCTATTTTATAATGTAGATAAATTTTCAAATCACTTGGTTTGTTGGCTAAACAGTTCACAAGCAAGCGTTCCTAAAAATGCAACTTAGTGAAAGAAAATCACGAAGTAATTTTTTATGTCTATTTTGGTATGAAAATGGCGTGCATCTCCTATTCGGTATTATTTTTAACGATATGCTAATCTTTAAAATAAATTATTCTTTCCATGAAGTAACATCTAAAACTCATGTTAAATAAAAAAAAACACAATACTCCGAGAATGACAAAATTAAGATTTACGTTCGTCATTAAAAAGCTTTAATTCCAAAAAAAACAGAAATCATTCCATTCTAAACACAGAAGTCGGTTTAAAACTGAACCAATATTTTAAGCCAGGAGTTTGCTCGTCAACGAGAACCGCCGAGCGCCGGCGAAAATTAGCTAAAAGTGGCTTTTGTCACCGTTATCCACACTCCTCGCTCTCACTAAGTGAACAATCGGTGAGAGCGGGACGGAGCTTGCAGGAAAAACCGCTTCAGGCATCAGGAGGGAAGCGGTAAGGACCCTATTGTTTTGCACTCCCTGAAGCGCGAATCGTTTGTAGTTATATGGGTGTATAAGAATTGTAATTTAGAACGAAAATTTTGCGCTTATGTATTGGGGTACGCTGTATTACGTACTATAGTGTCGGTTACGGTTGGGAAACTCGACAGAGATTAACCTCATAACGGTTTTGGTTAAATTAAAATTATTTATAATTGAATTTTGAGGAAACAAATTTTTTGCTGGCGTGACGACCTAGACACCTTTATGACAAATTGGCCGGAGAAAGCCGTACCTACACAGGGAGGAGTGAAAAGTTATGGGGAGACCTTTGCCCAGCAATGGGACAGACCACTACGACTAGGACTCGAATCTGGGTCTTCTGGATAAGTGCCAGTGCCCAGATGGCGCGGTCCATATTAATTCTTAAATAAAAGCATTACGATACGCGACACAGACGTTAATGAAAAAATACAATAAAATAAAATATTTAAGATGTTCCTTTTTTGGGTGCAAATTTCTAAAATCTTCATTTCGTGGTGTTGTAACGATTATTATGCATGATGCAATTTAATGATAAACACTTCATTTAAGAGCTTATTGAGCTTTTACTCACATTGTAACCCATAATTATGTAAATTCAGAACTTATTGTCACTTGCGATGACTGATGACTTAATGTAAGTGACAAAACTATTAATAAAAATAAAATTATAATTCGATCACTAGGCGAGGACTAATGTTTTTATTTAATCAACAAATCAGAGTTATTTGACAGCTATTTATGATGTTGATAGCTTTCAGACTGCACAAGTTTAATCCTCTTTTTCCTCACTGCTCAACTGTAAGTGCCCAACTGCGAATTGTTAAGCACTTGGAAATCCCTATGATCAACCAAGTCCTAACGAGTTGATTTTTAACCGACTTCTAAAAAAGGAGGCTACTCGATTCGGCCGTATTTGTAGTGGGTAAGCTTTTTTTGCTACATTTTCACATCTAAACCACTAAACCGATTATTCTAAATTTTTGCGTGTATGTTGTCAAGTGTGAAAGTTACGTAGTACTACGGTACTACGTAACTTTCACCAAGAACAACCGCAATGGTTTTATTCACCTATCACTGAATTCATTGTTAAATGCTATGTTTAAATGCGAACCCGCGGGAAAATGCTAGTACCTAAACTGACTTAAATAGACTGATATTCCATTACCTTTCAAAATTGAAATGTGCATTCTATCGGAATTTTGAAACGTCTGAGTTTCACGGCTTTTGTATTTCATCAGTCGTATTTTGATGGATTAACCGAAAATAAATAATAGTACATTACTGCCGCGGCCTATAATGGCTACTTTGCTGGTCGCACTGATGATGGCCGACAGCGCAGCCTAGCGCAGCTCCAGGCCGACACAGCGCGGTCAGCATGCACCACTTGATGGACGAGCTGAGATAAAGGCCGAGGCCGTAGGCCGAGGCCTTTACAGCGAGGACAGCAAGGGCTGCATGATGGCCAAGCTGGAAGGCCTAGAGCGTAGCTAAGCTAGCTGGAGGCAATCATAGCGTGACCAGCGAAGCAGACATAGTGGGCCAAGGCTTGTATAGTGCTTTACTCAAAAATGCAAGTACCCTAACCTACATAAAACCAGCAAGTGATTTAAATAAAATATATATTAATTAACTAGAAATTTAATTAAAATAACAATTATGAAAAATACAGTTACTAAAATTCAACACCGACTTTCCCGGTTTCATATTACTTATTAATAGTTTGCGATAATTTTAATGCGATGTTTGACTGCATTTCATTTATTACTTCATTTACATAAAGCAAAAATGTCACTAAATAAAAATAAAAAATTCGCTGACCCGCGCTTTTGTTCCTTCTTTGATTTTTTTTTTAAAATATGGAATGCAATCTTTTTGTGCCTACCTCTTTAAATACAAACAGCTGTGTTTTAAATAAAATCTTTTTGCATTTGTTTTTTTAAAACGTTGAAACGTCAGAATAGCGGCCGGCAATGTTTTGCCGACCTGTTAGAGCGGCCAGCAAAAACATTGCTGGCCGCTCCTTGAAACAGACCCGCAAAGTCGACTTTGCTCAAACAAGGTTGTCAAAATAATGACCACATTACATGCATTTTTGAGTAAATTAATGAATTGGATTGTGCATTGTGCTGTGTCATGCAATATCCTTAATATTTTACAAATATTGAATGCAATTTTGACAGCTGGCCTTTTAGAGATACTAAGAGTCACTCAACGAGCAATGGAAAGAGCTATGCTCGGAGTTTCTTTGCGGGATAAAATCCGGAACTGAATATCCATGTTCACAGACATAGCTCACAAAATTTGCAAGTTGAAGTGGCAATGGGCAGGCCACATCGCTCGTAGAACTGACAACCGATGGGGAAGAAAAGTTCTCGAGTGGCGACCACGGACCGGAAAACGCAGCGTAGGTAGGCCTCCCACTAGGTGGACCGACGACATCGTGAGGGTCGCGGGCAACCGATGGATGCAAGTGGCGAATTGTCATTCGGCGTGGCGGTCTAAGGGGGAGGCCTATGTTCAGCAGTGGACGTATTCCGACTGATGATGATGAATGCAATTTAAGCATCTAGCTAGAGTTGAGAGCAATTCAAGCAAGGTTTTGACCGAATGGTAGCCAAGGTTTCGATCAAAGAAACAAAGACCGCCTTCGAAAGGATGATATCGTCAAGATCGCGGGGAATAAACGTTATTGGCTGCGGTACTACCGTACTGGTTGTATTACAAGTAGTACCACGGGTAAAAATATAGAGACCCGTGGTACTATCATACAATCCAATTTTACCACGGGAACTTAATTTTACGCATGTTACTACTCTTTTATTTTATATTACAGATTTATTCATACACTTTTCTTACGTACACACTATGTCCTTATTACTTCTCAGCATTTTTTTACAAACAAATGAGACCTCTCGCCGTGGGTGAAGTGGAAGGAATTGTCAGAGTCTAACCAAAATGCACAGTGTTCCTTGAATTTCTCTTTTCGTTGCAGGGTCACGCACGGTTATTTGTTTAAACAAAGCACCCAAAAAGAGGCTTTGAAAAAGAGTCGTAACAGGGGTAAAAAAACCACGGTGCTACTTGATCGCTTGGTAGTACAACGGATTATTTTTTAGCCCTGGTACAGTTGGTAGTACAGCCGTGTTAGTACCACGAGCAATTAACGTCTTAAAAATCGAACAAAAATTAAGAGTAGTTTTTTTTTTATTTGGTGTTTTATCTGTTCTGCATTTTCACCCAAAAAGAAAAAACATTAATTGCAGTTAAAAAAACGTCATAATAATTTTCTTTACGTTGACGGGCCAGAGAGCGTCTCCTTGCGTTCAAATAGTAGTACTCAGTGCTCACAGAATTTCATTACACCCTCGTCTAAACAGACTCTGGCACAACCCGTCCTTTGATGTGGTGTAATGAGATATCTAATCTGTGGTCGGATAGTCCCAGCGGTCTTATTTAAATTGTTTTTAGTGTTAGTTTTGACAATGGGGCGTTCGGTGTTTGTAATCCGATGGTGCGAAATTTTGGGGGGATTGAAGTGTCTGATTTTGAAGTTATTGCTTTGGTTTATTTGTTGAGCTGGCACTGAATGTGCGTAGGTGATATCAGAGATTTGTAATCAACATGTTCAATTCTCATTTTCCCTTATTATCATTCGAAAAATTTAGAGGATGCATTGATGGCTGAATAATTACAGGAGCTCGTGGCTAAATAATTACAGCCGCACAGACCGATCTTCGGTTTAGGCCGCGCTTGTCTAGGTTGGTCTGTGGATGGGTGACCATCAGTCATAGCGAGTTTCCTCCGCGCCTCGGAAAGCACGTAAAGTCGTTGGTCCCGGTTGTCATTTGAAGATCTTTGACAGTCGTTACTGTTAGTCAGAAGCTCTAAAGTCTGACAACCAGTCTTGCCATGGAGTATCGTTTTACCCAGTTACTGGGTTGTGGAGGTCCGACAGGCAGTTGCTCCATGTAAAATACTCAGCTGCTTCTAGTTCGACTGGAAGCCGACCCCAATGGAAAGGCTAGGCAGATGATGGACTGCTGGCTGGATGGATGCTTAATTATTACTCTTTCACGTGTCGAGAAATAAGCACCTGATACAGCATTTATTGATACATTATTTTGGTAACAGCTAATTATAAAAAAACCGGCCAAGTGCGTGTCGGGCCACGCACAGTGTAGGGTTCCGTAGTTGCCCATCAAAATACTTATGCGAACTAACTAAACTGATTCGCTGAATTTAATTTTAAAAAGAAGAATTTTCAAAATCGGTCCAGGAGTCTTTGAGAAACATAAGAAAAAAGATCACAACGAATTCAGAACCTCCTCCTTTTTTTGAATTTAGTTAAAAATAGTTGACGATAAAAACCTACCTATCCCCAAAAAACATACATAAAAAAGCTGTAAAAATAAAGTTGACAAACTTTCATTTGCAGTTGTCTCCGATACATTTTGTTTAAGAAAATATGATATCAAGTACATTTTATAAGTTGGTCGACTATTACTCGTAAAGTTGTAAAGCCTACTTAGTCATGATAATTTTCTTTTAAACTTCGTTATATGTACTACTATTGTGAATTTTTTCACACCCCCGAACATAACCGTTTAGCTGGTAGAGGGGGGGACACTCGAATCGAGCAAAATTTAGCACTTTAAAGCTTAATATTTCACAAACGAATTTTTTTATCAAAAAATTGTTAATGGAAACTATCATTATTTTTTAAAGGCCTATTTAATGATACCTCACACTAAGGGGTACGCGAGAAAAAAAAATCCTCACTTTACGTGTAAGTACTGGAGGTACCCTAAAAAAAAATATTTTACGAGATTTTATTTTACCACTTTTTCGGCACAACAAATCCCTATATTTACACCAAATTACAGCTCTCTAGTACTGTGCGTCTCTGAGCTAAACTGCGGACAGACGGACGGACGGACGGACGGACGGACGGACGGACGGACATGGCGAAACTATAAGGGTTCCTTGTTGACTACGGAACCCTAAAAAAAGCAGAGGGACAGTATAAGGTCTCTTAGACAAAACTCACCGTCAAAGAGGCTGCCCTTACGGAATCATCAGTCTCTGGAAACAAACGCCAATCAATACAGAAACAAGAGAGCAAGACAAATTACCGATTTTATTTTTCAATTTTCCTACCTAGTCAGAGCCATAACGATATTATTTTGGAACGAAACAATGAACTGCTAAGTCACGGGATTTCAAACTCTATTTTCGCAGCAATCAAAGAACAAAGTCGTATGACTTGAGCTGAGCATAGAGTCCGTTTCGTTGTTAGATTAAAAGTTAAGACAATTATTGTTTTTTTTTCTATTATTCTGACAGTTGATCGAATGTTACAATATTATTAGTTGATCAAAACACAGTTTTTAACCAAATTGGTACAATATTGATTAGTGTAATTATGCAAAACCCTAAAGTACCTACGTTCTTCTTAAAACATCATGACTCACACTTGGAATTTTCCTCTGTCAAGGGTGTGTTGACAAACATTTTTAAACTCACCTACTTATATAAGCAGCCAAATAAATCACCCATTAGTCATCCATCACAAGAGGTTGACAAGCGAGATTCCATACAAAATAACAGCCAGACCCTGAACCAGAATTTGAAGATCATACAAATCTATTCCGAGTCCATACAGTGCAGCAGTCGCAGCAGCGATCGCTGAGCCACTACGATTATTATTATCAATATAAGATCGTATTACCTAGTAATTGATTGAGTTAAGAGATCAGATAAGCAGTTCTTACGAAATTCTGGCATTCAGACAAAACGAGAAAAAGGATTGTGTGGTTTTATGAAAGCACGATAAAAGTGAAACTTTTTTACATTATTTTTAACACTACACGGTCAGCTGATGCGAACTACAGGCGCCGCCATATTGGTCTCGGGTGCTCTGACGAGCGCCTTTCACGTTATCCGTACTCCGCGGCCGACCGTTACGCGACATGCAACACACAGACGAAAAAAAATTGTGACGATGTACTTAATAAAGTTTTAGTTTAATAAACTGTCCAACATCATCAAATGACGAATTCAACTTCGCTTTGTTATCTTTGAAATAAAACATCGATCATTCATTCATATTTTTTCCCAAATCGGTTCGTAATTAACCCGACTGTCATCGCACAAAGCGGCATTGACAATGTTAGCCAATTGTTTCTTAGGGGCGAAAAAGACCCGAGGCGTTTTCTGCTTAGTGCTATTCTACTTTCGACTTTGCACACCGGAGATAGAGTTTGTTTTTATGTGTTAGAGTGTTCGAAGGATTAGATTCTCTTTGAAGCTCTCAATAGGATTTCACGCATAGTTAGTGTTAGAGCTATATTGTGGAAAGGTCTTTGATTTTGGGTATATTTTTGATTCCATGTTTCACGGTGTTTTGAACTACTTTGAGGGGAACACAATCGTGATAGTGACAGGAAAGATGAAATTTATTTCTGAACGATGTTTTTTTTGTTACCTTCATACATTTTCGTATTAGAGACAACTATTCACCGAGGCCCTGAAACGCAAAAAGAAACTAAATTAATAGTTATTAAAACATTTGTGAGAGTTATTCCGGTTTCAGCAATGATTCTAAGAACACTGATGTTTAGAGCAACGATTGTAGCCCCATTTGTTGCTCAAACGTGAGGTATTCCACATAGGGCACCTGGAACCTGCGAAAAATTTTGACAGGAGCCGTATGTGGAATAGATAAGGTGCCAGTAGCTCCGGTGCCATTGTTAGCAACTGCCCTGGAATACCTCCAAACGTTGCTATACCGTTTTCAAAGACAATTCTGAGAACAGCTAGTACGACATACACAAGGCTGGGTCACTCAAGTATGGAGAAGAAAAAAAAAATTTTTTTCTTCGGGCAAAATGATAAAAAAAGGCGCCAAATTATGAGTGAAAACACACTGTGAAGTTTACTAGTAGTCGAATTTATTCTTCTATCTCTGGATTCAAGATGAAATTTAAAAAAGAAAATTTGATTCTAATTCTGCTCAAATAGAATCAGGCTGGAATAAAAAAAAAATACATTGTGTTATAAAAAAAAATATATTTACCAAGGAAGGCTATGGACTATTACAACATCACGTTACAACTATTACCATCATACCATCTGATGATGAATGATGTAACAAAATTTTTGTAATAATTTTGGCGATTGAAAGGAGTGTCCATGGAGTTTCTTGCTCATTTTCACCATAGAGATCTACGCTTTGGAATGAGCACCTACAGTACTTTCACAGTTTTTATGCCTTGTGACTGGGACTATAGCACCATAGCTATTTTTGTACTTGTTTTATTTTATGTCTTGACAATTGATAAGTGCCTGTAATTGGCCTAGTTGAAATAAACGATTTGATTTGATTAGTAGCTGAACAGTGGATGAAACTGTAGGGAAAAGCTAGTTACTAATATAATCTATCACTGTGATCATCTATAACATCTATAGACCATCTCCACATACTATCACTATCGACATTGTTATCCATTGAAGCGTCCAACAGACTCCGATCATATTTGGGAACATCGATCATTGGTAACGTGATCCATGTCGACTCGTGTAAAAGCACTATCTTGGGGGATTATCTTTTATTATTTTAGTTTCATAATGGAGACTTGTGCCTTCGGTAATATCAGCTATGTATCTTCGGGCACACCGCGATGGCGTTGGCAGACGCCCATGGTAATTCCCGGCGATTAATAGGATACTCGCCGTCCGATCATGGTGAATGGTCTACGGCGCATCGTTTTCCACGCGCACCTCAATTACGGCCTACTCCTAACCCGATGGCGATCTTATATATTATCAATGACAGGGTAATATAATACTGGTTGTCAGACTTTCGAACTTCTCTGTAACACTTCAATGGTGGGAGTCTTCCACTTATAATACTGAATATTTATTTCTGAACGTAAATTGACATGGGCGGTTTCAAGATTTCCAACATACTGGTGTTTAAAACAAATATTTATCATCATCATTATCATCATCAGCCGGAAGACGTCCACTGCTCAACATAGGTCTTCTCCTTAGACCGCCACGCCGAACGACAATTCGCCACTTACACCTATCGGTTGCCCGCGACCCTCACTTTGTTGTCGGTCTACCTAGTGGGAGGCTTGCCTCGGTCCGTGGTCACCACTCGAGACATTTTATTACCCATCGGTTATCAGTTCTACGAGTGATGTGGCCTGCTCATTATTGCCACTTCAACTTGCAAATCTTACGAACTATGTCAGTGACTCTGGTTCTTCACCGAATATCCTTGTTCCGGATTTTATCCTGCAAAGAATCTCCAGCGTTTTCCACTGCTCGTTGAGTGACTCTTACTAGTCTATCTAAAAGGCCAGCAAAGACCATGTCTCAGAGCCATGTGTCATCACTGGCAACACACCCTGATTGAACACTCTTGTTATGAGATACTGATAGGATTCTCGATGAGAAGATATCACGTAGCTTCTCAAATGCTATCAAGTTGGAATATTAATACGTACTAATTATTATTTTTTAGTTAGCTAGCTAATCTTCATGGCGTGATTAAATAATTCAATTTTTTTTTTTTCAGGCTATGGCACAAATTCGCTGTCGGCCATGTCGAAGTCGACGCTCGATGCGCACACGCATCTACGGCAACCAGGTTAGTGGATGTTGCTTCTTATGCACGAGTTTGTGAGTTCAAACCCAGGCATGAACTTATGTATTTTTTCAATTTGTAATGTAGTCAGACATCACTGATATTGGTGGAGGAAAACATTGTGAGAGTCCAGAAATAAACACAGCGGACACAGATCGCGCCGGGGCAGCGCTCACGCCACGGCTGTGGCTAAAGTTTCCTAATTTTCCTATGCACTATAATAGAAGTCCACCCTATTAAAAACTGTCCTGGCTTGTCAATTAGCTTACTAGCTTAGATAAAGCTTGTTTTGGCTACACGAAGCCAGAAGTACTTGCTTGCTAGCTTACTGACACTAAGTTGGTATCCTAGCTTGAAAAAAACCAGCATCGTGTAGCCCGGGCAACTAACTTACTTAAGTTAGTGATGAGATTTCAATAGCACAGATGGACTTAAAACCACAATTATTGTATGAGCCCCTAAAATTATTTATTTTGTTCTGTTTTGTACTTAGTAAGTATTTGATGGTAACAGAAACACATTTACTGTGAAAATTTCAACAGTCTAACTATCAGTTAGCGAGATACAGCCGTAGCAGATGGGCAGAAAGACAGTGGAGTCTTAGTAATAGTGTCCCGATTTACCCTTTGGATACGGAACCCAAAACTCAAAAAAGAAATTCATGGAAAGTGTAACGAACTATGTATATTATCCGTTCGACCGGCTTGCGCACTCAGTCAATGTTTGTTGACCACGGTCAGTTACCCAACGTACATACACTTTATTTGGTCTCGATAAAACTCAGCCCTAACTGAGCATTTTATTGGGAAGGTAAGACGCAAGTGAGAGTGATTTTTAAAATTTTAAGTCATGTATTAATGATCTCAAAAAACTTTTTTTTAACAAAACTAGCCAATAAAGATTGTGTGAAACAACTACAGGTGGTACACGACCACGGCTATTACTTAAAAAATTCTGTAACACGGATTGTTCTTGTTTATAGTTTTCAGGGCGCGATTTTTTCGTAGTCGGGTTTTAGTTATTTTTAACTTATATTTTATAGGGACAGAGTATCTACACAACCTACAGTATTGGGTAAAACAGGAGGCCTTTAATAGGATTTCCGTATTTTACTTACAGCGTATTTTAAGTATTTACGGCGTTTATTGTAAGGAAAATGAATAAGCGCCTTTAGTGTAGGAACGGAAAACTTTTTGTTTTCTATATTGATAGAGTGAAGAGTTTCCCTTTTACTTTACGTTCCACACAAAAACATGCAAAATTAATGCTGGTTGTAAGAATTCTAACTATTTGTGCGGATATTATAATTAGCCACGAGTCACATATAGGTACCGAATAGTAACAAGATGATAAAAATTATAGGAAAACACTCCTTCGTTAATGAAGATTGTTACTCAAGTGGCTTTCTCATATGGACCCCACACACGTGACTGTTGTACTGATAAGCAGAATAATAAGAGCTAATCGGAGTTATTTTGGTAGAATACAACGTGAAAAAGTGAACGAGTCACAAAGGAGGCATTAGTAAAACGTGCTGAACATTTTTAGAAGAAAACCAGCCAAATGTGTGTCGAAATGACGAACTATGTTGGCCGACCTAATCTATGCCAAATTACAGATTTCTAGTACCAACCATCTCCATCACCAAAAATAATAATTTCAGCTGGTCCAAAAATTCAAGCAATAACTCCTGTGACCTCACACTGAACAACCGTAAAGCGGAAACCTCACATGCAGTGTTAGGGTTTTGACACATCTTAGGAACGTACCGCACCGAACGTTCGGTATAGAATCGCTCGCTTTGTTGTTCAAGTTCCCTATGACATATCAAAACGTGACTGATGGTTCATCCTTCTCAGTCGATACACTCTTGGCAGAGTAGTCGTGGTCGTCACATTAGGGGTGGTGGCTCGCTTCTCAATTCGCCGCCATTCCTCTCACACCGCTGCCTTCCTGGTACATTCGTGCAGAAGACCACTCAATGCAGCCTTGATCTGGTCTGTCCAACGCATTGGTGATCTGCCTGGAGCTCTGGCGCCACTCACTTTCCCCTGCACCAAAAGGGGGTTCCATAGACGAGTCTCCTCGCCGAGAAAATGTCTGAAGTAAGTGAGGATACGACTCTAAACGATGGAAGATAGACGCTGTTTGACGCCGAAAATGTTCGGAATTGGTTCCAAGAGCCGAACATTCTCCTCCAGCACCACATTTTCAAAGCGTTTATCTTCTTTTTCTCACTTTCCCGAAGTGTCCATGTCTCCACTCCGAAGAGAAATATGGGAAACACTAATGCCCTGACGAGTCGTAAGTGGCTTAATTTGTGGTGTTTTTGTTTCTCCATATTTTATAGAGGGAACGTAAAAAACACTGCAAGCTTATAAAACCGAACGTTCGGGTCGGTACGTTCTGCAATGTGTCGTGACCCTTAGTGATCAAAGTTTATACAAACCACAATATTGCTGAACCGGGTGAGTATAGTAACACGACCCTAGGCTGTCGCCAGGCACGCGGCGACGGCAAACAACGGGGCCAATGTTTTCTAATGAAATCGAGAAGTGACGCGCCTGTGCCCTGTCACTCATTTTGCTACTAAGGGACCCTGGACAGATAATTTGAAAGCTAACTAAAACGGCCCTTATGAATCTGCTGACTTCTTACTAACATTCATCCTTGGATGTTTGTTACTCTTTCATACGAAAGCTAGGTACTTGAACGGATTTGTATGAACAGAATCTCAAATAGCTTATAAACTGAATTAAAACAGCGTAGTTTTTATCCCGATTTTTATCTTGCCGTAGGATTATTCTCGAGTTGTAGAGGGCAAAGCTGCTGGCAACTGTTATCTCAACGACCTAACAATTTATTATCTAGTTTGTGATATACCGTGGATAAGCTTGCTTCTTTTTGAATCTCTCTGGAGGTATTTTATGTACAAATATTAGATTTCATCGTATTAATTTAAAATTATACTCAATCCAAATATTTAGAAATAATTCCGAGAACAATACTGTCAAAAAAATTCAATTTCTGACTCAAATACTCAATCGAATAACGCGCCACACATTCAAAGTATTTGAGGTGTGTGGCACCCGGGGGACTCAGGAATGCCTTGTTCAAGCACTTTCAAACATACTCGAGTTCGAAACAACTGTACCAACTGCTCATAAACATGCGATTTCTTATCGGCGTCGTATTTTTCTTCGATTTATATGTCAGGTAGGTATGTGTTTTGAAATTGTATGAGTCGTACGTGTTAGAAATAAGGGTGATTTTAATGTGGTTTTGGTTTAGTAGATCTTTTGTATTCGTTATATTTCTTTGATATCGTCAGGATTCGTTTTTTAAGCTGGTCCTTTGGTGATACTTCAAAAGCATAATTATTTGTAGCACATTGAGGCCTAGTTTCAATTGACAGTTGAGCCACTGGCTTTTTTTTAATTCTTTCGTAAATACTTATATTAGTAGACAGCTTGGTCGGTCAGAAAGAAGTCTTATTCTCTTACCTACTCACAGAATAGATTCGTAAGCTGCTATGGAAAGCTGTTTCACATGTTTAATCGTCAATTTCTTGCAAAAGTTACGTTCAAAGCGTTCGGTATCTGAATGTTGACAGTATCAAAACTTATCGCAGTATGTGTTAATGTTTAGATCAGTCTAAAACTTCGGGCTACGATAGGCTACCTCAAAACCGAACCAATATGCAAAGAAACAAGAATATAATACCAAATGTTATTGTTATGTAAAAGTCATGCTACGAGTAAAACGCAACAACTTTGCCATGATGTTCAACTTTGCCTTCTTTGTTTCAATGCTGCCGTGTTATCACCAATACCTAAACGTCACGCGTCGTGCGTTGAAACAAAGCAGGCAAAGTTGGGTATCATGGCAAAGTTACAGCGTTTTATCAGTTATGTATTAATAGTATCAGACCCAAAAAGCATCTCTCTAACTATTATTTCCCAAAAAATCACTTGCCCTGGCTAGGAAAAACATGTTTGGCCAACGTTTGATCGGTCGCACCCATCCCACGCAAACAGGGGCAGTAAGTGAAATACGAAAGAAATCAAAACGTTGTTTTCGCAGGCGTGCGTGCGGTGACGGCCGACATTGTCTTTTTGTGTGCCGCAGGGTTGTCAAACTAAAAGTCCTGAGAAAGAGCAAAAATCGGAGGCCCTAGTACAAGATTTTCGTATTTTACTGTACTTGAAGTATTATGACGTTGACTGTACATAAAATTACAAAAGCGTCTCTAGTGCAGGAACGAGAAACTAATTTTATACAGCACTAGTAAACCCGGCGAACTCCGTTTTGCCACCAGATGGCTTCGTTTTTTTCATTGCTATAAACCTCACGGAGCCCGAAACCTTTCCAACGAATGCAAAACCGTGGAAATCGGTTCGTGTGTTCTGGAGTTATAGCGTCAGGAAGGAAAACCCGACTTATTTTTATATAACAGATAATAATACCGTCAAAGTCTCCGTTTACTTTACGTCACAAAGACGTGAAAACTTGACTGATTTTCTACTTAGGATAGGTCCGAAGAAAAGAGAAGTTACTTCTGTCGCTTTTTCTTGTCACTCAATAAACGTTTTATTTTTTCTAAAAGTCTTACATGCGGAGATTTGACATATAGATAGATTGGTCACGGGTTGAACAGGGGGCTCCAAGAACATGTCCGGATAAATGCGGTCGGTTGGCAACCCTAGCCGTAGTCATGTTGGAGGGGCCCACGTCACGTCATGCGAAACTTATCGCCTTTGACTCTAGTCAAGCGAATTTGGGAGTATGAAAGAATTTACTAGGTTTTGTTTTAGAGATGGAATTGTTCCAAGGTTTTGTTTAGTAAGTTTTATGAAGCCGTTGATGTTTTATCTCTTTGGTTGTTATAAAATATGGAAAAAACTGGACTATGATGTGCCGTGAAACTTAAGTTCACTCATCCATTACCAGTGAATAGCACAAATTGGTAAAATGGGGAAAAAATACTTTGTAGATGTAAACACCTCTCGTTATTTTCAGTTGCAGTGGAATCTACGTCCTGTAATACAGAAGTACAGTACCCTTAGCACGAATTTTCAGTATTTGAAAGACGCTGTAAAGTAAAAGACTGAAAATTCGTGCTTAAGGGTACAGAACGTTATTCTTGTGAATGACTTAAAACTAGATTCAAACATTTTTTTTTACTACGATTTGTGAAACTTTAGTCTTGAGACTTTCTAAAACTTTTCCCAAACAAAAATAATAACGATAATCATGATATCGTAATTTTTGTCATAATTTCAAACATCAGCAGGCGCAGCATGACCAATTCTCTACCTAGGAATCGACAAGGTTATTTAAAAAAAATCGAATTACGTTATTGTATTTATGACGATCGAAATATTTCTACTAATTTCTTTCGTCTATCGATAAAGCTCGCCTCTACAGAGTCATGCCGCGCGTGCAGTGAGTACCTACCAAAACTTGAAACTCTGAAAGTACTTAACGTTTTATGGGTCATAATAACCAAATATAATATGATGACTGCTCAATTTTATGCACTTGTTAAATTGCACTGGATCAGAATTGAAGCATTGTGTGAATCCAGGCCAGACTGAATTGGATAATAATTCCTAGGATAGGTCGGGACCACTCACTGACATTGGTTTGACAATAAAGACGAAAATTTAGTAATAGTAAAAAGGCCACGTCTGTGGATTCTGTCTATTTTAAATATACTTTATTTTTGAATAGTCTTTTCTATATTTACTATGGACACTTATAACTTCCCACATCGTTCTCACATAATGTACCATCTGATGATGAATGATGTTACAAAAGATCTGTAATAATTTTGGCGATTGAAAAAGAGTGTCCATGGAGTTTCTTGCTCATTCTTTTCCATAGAGATCTACGCTTTGGAATGAGCACCTACGGTACTTATACAGTTTTTATGTCTTGTGACTGGGATTGTAGCACCATAACTTTTTTTAGTACTAGTCTTTATTTTATGTCTCTTAAAAATTTTAAAGTGCCTGTAATTGGCTTAGTTAAAATAAATGATTTGATTTGATCTAAAAGAGCCACGTTATGCAAGATTCACTCCGTGCATTTCCAGGAACGAATAATAACTCACGAAGTGAATCATTTGGAATTTTGCTAAGGGCAGCCGTTTTAGCTCAGCTGAAGTTTCAGGTGTCCGAAGACATGTGATAGAATCTTCTCAAACAAGATCCTCCCGATTGATCTCACAAAACAATTACTAACCAATAATCATACGTCTTAACAAATAGAAATGTCAAAATAAATCTGTCGGGGTGAACATTATTGAATCCGGGAGTGGGGAGCCAGGATTGCAATCAGACGGATAATGGTACGGGGGCCCGGAATTGCACTAACGATTCACTGGGGGACTGGTAATGCACTGAAATCGATTAATTATCCTTTTATTATTATTTTATGGGCCTTTTGCTGTTCCTCAACTTGCTATCTCTGAATGTTTTGGCAGTTGCGGCTGTCAAGAAGTGAAGGATTTTTATATCAAAACTGCCTGCCTGCCTAGCCTTTTCCCAACTATATTGGGGTCGGCTTCCAGTCAAACCAGATTCAGCTGGATATCAGTATTTTACATGGAGCGACTGCCTGTCGGACCTCCACAACCCAGTAACTGGGTAATACGATACCCCATGGTAAGACTGGTTGTCAGACTTTAGAGCTTCTGACTAACAGTAACGACTGTCAAAGATCTACAAATGACAGCCGGGACCAACGGCTTTACGTGCTTTCCGAGGCACGGAGGAAACTCGCTATGATAGATGGTCACCCATCCACAGACCAACCTCGGCAAGCGCGGCTTAACCCGGAAGATCGGCCTGTGCGGCTGTGATTATTTAGCCACGAGCTCCTCTGATGCTGAGCCAGCCAGCTATTTTTATATCAAAACTATTGCGAGTTATATTTAAGGCCTTATTAGACCACCCAATTTTTAGGGACCCTAACCCTAACTAAGAGTGGTGTAATAAGACTTAGGGAGTTAGTGTCCCGAATAAGGTGAGGTAATAAGCACTGCACTAACTAGGGTACACGCCCACCCTGGATGCAGGGCCCTTCATATCGGGTTGTGTAATAAGCGCTTTTATCGTGGCTAGAAATGGAGAATAAGACAAAACGATCCTATCATCATAGAAGAATAAAAATAGTTTTTAACCCATATGTTTAAAACCCGTAGTCAATAATGAAACGACAATGTCTGATTCACGATTCAAAACATCAAAAAACAAAGCAGCTAACAACGCCAGACATAATAAAATATTAAACACGGAAAAACTGCCTTAAAATGACCACCTTTTATTGATCCACGGATGTCTATGTTGGCGTCATAATTGGAATACAAATTCGCTCTTTGACGCCGCGGCCGCACGTCGGCCCAGTGATTTGGCCCTTTGTGCGGCACGCATTAACTCCTTCAGGCCTCCAGCAACACCCCTCACTTTATCACGCCATAACCCAATCACAACTTTAACATAAAGCACTAAGGTACAAAATACCTTCCCAACCTCCACCGCCACCGATTTTCGATTTTCAGCTAACGCAGTAAGAACTATTTCTCCTTTGTCGTATGACGCACATCATTGGCTCTCAAAATCTCCGACGAGGGATAATGCGTCTTATTGCGTGTGAAAAAGAGTTTGATTTAGCTCTTGCATGTATTTGTACTGCGAAAGATTAGTGGTAATGGTGCGTAATTACAGTAGAAAAGACTAACACCGTAAGGTTTATTTGGCGAGCACCAATCAGTTGTAATGTGAAGGGGTTTCGGTTTGAGTGCCGCTCTGGGCACCAACTGATTCACTTAACGGCAAACACTTCGGACCACTTGTTCAGACGTCTCAGGAGTTTCTTTAACCAGAGCATTTATTCTGGCAAATGAGTTCCACAAATACAATTCAAACTTGGTGATGATAGGTTCGGAAATAAGCTTGCTAGTTTCAAGTGAGGGTATTTCTCTGATAGCGTTGTGATCTACTTTTATGGACCTAGTTAACTAAATTGTTTGCTGACTTATCGCTAATTTCTAGTAAGCTTGGATTTTATAGTCAGTTGTGTGATTAACGCTTCAAAGTTAAAACATTCTCATTTACATAGCCTTGGCATTGAACAGTACCTTCAAAAGCCCTGAAAGCAACGACTAGCCTCAATATATATTCTACATCTGTGAAGAATTTTCTCGGCATTGGCACAATAAATTTTATATGGAGTTCACCATGTTTGCCATAAGAATGTATTGTTGACAGAGCGTCGAGGGGAAGCGACAGACCGTCCCGGCAAACAGCGGGGGACATATTATTGTCCACTGGCGAAAATAAAAACGAGAAATATGTTCGTCTTAGTTTATCATTTAGATGATAATAAAAATGGAATACAGTACACATCTTGTAAGAAGCTAAATAGCAGTAGTATGATACAACTGAGAGAAAATTCTAGTCGATTTTAGTAGTGTTTCTTTATGCGTTTAGGCCTACGTTTGGTAAAGCAATTAATAAGCTTGATTTTCAAAATGTCTGATGGATTTAAAGTGAAATAATACGGTTTTCTTCGTTTATTGCCCGTGGTTCTATCAAGCGATCTTAGTAGTACCACGGTTTTTTTACCCATGTTACCACACTTATAGAGACCCGCGTTGATGTGATTGATTTAACCAGAAATATTAACAGCATTTTTTTTAATGAGTTTACGGAATAGAACGGGTTGTTGTACATTTGCCACAAAGTTGATTCGCCCCATTTTTTAAACCTCATACATTGAGATGTTGATTTATATTAAAGCGTAAGAAGATCTTATAACTGAAGTTATGGTATTTCTGTTTATAATAAATTGTTTGAACAGTTTTTGATCTTTAAGTTTTCACAAAAAATGTAAATAATGGTTTTTGATGAAATTTTACAGAATGCGAAAGATAAGCTCTACCTCAATGAAGTCAAAAATCTAAATCAGATTCTCGAATACCTTTACAAATCAGAAATCAATTGGAACACACAAAAACAATCAGAGAAGCAATAACTGGCGACAGTAGCAGCCACGGGGTGCACGTCCCACCAATTTTGATCGCAAATGGAAACTGTTATCGGCTTTCGACAATTCTATTTGGGACGTTCCAATGTTATAACTTCGTTTCAGGTGATTCCAGATTTTGATGATTAAATTGATGAGTTTTAGATTAGAAATCAAATGATTTTGGCTTAGTTCTCTTTATCGTCGATTCTATTTAGTCATTTTGGAATTTATACAAATGTGATTTGGGTTGTTTGTTTTAGTTTCGCGGTTATTCATAGAGGTTTCGTTGTGAGTTTGGAATATTTACTGTGCTGTATATTGTCTACTTACTACATGTGTTTACTTATTATTAAGTAAAATCCCTTTAAAGTCTTTTTTCTTTATCGTTTTAAAGGAGTTTGTTTATTTCCAAATCAAATCTGTTTTAAATAAAAGTACCTATGCATTGCAAAAGTAACTATCATTTCAGTTGAAATTAACTCATAGATGTTAATATTTCATTTTCTTTTTATTTCTATAATATTATAATCATTTGACTCGTTCATCCGAAAGCGAATCAAAACGGGTGTTCCTCCAAACGAATGGAAATTGGTCACCGTTACGAAGGGGTGGCGATTAGAGCAGATTATTAACTTGCGTCGAGATATAAATTATGATTCAGAAATAATGGGGCGATTTAGAGTTCATAATAAAATAATTTAATATAACAGTGATTTGATTTTGATGATATTTCGCTTATTAATTAAACTAGTTGATAGAGATATTAATAAAAACGTACATAAGGAGGTGCAGATTAGGACTAACACTAAAAGTATATAAGGATCGACTAGGTGTGAATTCTATAAAATCTTTGTCATCCATAACAACTTTATTGTCTCTAATGTCAGTACAATCAATATATTGAAAATCTTGCATTGCATGTAGAATTTAGAGACAATGTTCAACTGCAATTTCTAACAAAATGATGCAGAGTCAATGATAATATAAATAAAAAGACGTAGACGTAGATATCGCACTAGCACGCACAAATTGTTGAGGACAAAGTAAGACAATTGTTGCTCTTTGCTATCCGCTATCTCTTTCTATCTTAATTCGTTTCGCATTATCTGTCGCTGTCGTAGTTTTAACTTACTAAAATCCAACGATATCTGAACGCCATTCAGTATGAACGTGGCGTATCTTTCTTTATAATATCATTGTGCAGAGTCATTACCCAATATGGCTTCTTTTACTGTATACAAAACCCAAAATCCTTTACAAATTGCCTCAAACAGTCACCACTCGTGTTAATCCATCCGCATCACTTAGCGCTCGCTCTGAACGGCGAAGCTCCGCATCGCTACGTAACGCTACGTAACGCATCGGAACGCTCAAAAACGTTCGCCGATCATTTATCATAATCATCTCGATTGGATCGCGCCTCGCCCTCGGAACGGCTATTTACCCACCCTCGATTTAACTATTATTGTGAACATTTTTTTATGCTCAACTAGCCCTGTGACGGTAACAGTGAGTTGCGATATTCAGAGTCTTTCATCTTCGTTAATAGTGATCTGACAGACTTTAATAGGCTCTTCTTTCACTGCATTCATGTTGCGAATCACGGTGTTAGGTTGAATTAAAGTTACTTACATGTGCTTTTTTTTTAGCGTGTTATAATCGTCAAATAAGTCAAATGAGTCCCGAGCAGGGCGGGACTCGGGAGGGACTGTCAGACATGTTCTGACTAAAATCCACGGTGCCCTTCAATAGCCCTTTTTGCTTCGGGGTCACGGTAAGGAAATAAGTCCCGCGACCCCGGCAGGCCTTGGCTCTCTGAGAAGGGGGTCCTTTTGCTGACGCTCTTTGAGGCGCGCGTGGAACACGACTCGGTCATGGTCCGTGGTCGGACAGCGAGTTGCCCTTTACTTGCTTACTTAAGCTCTTTGTGGAAATATCAAACAGAGCGCTAATTATACGACATTTAGCTCAACTGAGGCTATTTGGCGTAGCCGTGAAACAGTGGTAACTTTGTAAATAAGTTTTATTTAACTGTAATTAATTCTATATTGCTTTCTAAACAAAAATAGGCAAGTGTACTTTACCGAAAGAAATAAGAACATCAATCACAAAAACTTTGAAACGTCTGTTGAACTCTTGTTTAAAAAAATGACAGATTTTGACGTTGAAATAAGGTCCGTTTAGCAGTCACACTTTTTTTAGAAAAGTGTTCAACAGAATGTTTAAATTTTTGTAGTAAGGCTGCAAAAGTTTTAAAGTCAACAACAGAGTATGTGTGTATCATTATTTAGCTAAAACTATGTTACCTATTATGATTACCCCATAATTATGCAATTGCTGTGTTCAATCTGCCATGTTAGCGTGTTCTTTTCATACGTTATCATTATTGGCGGCGGATTAAATCATAAGCAGCAGCGAGTTATGATGTCTGTCTTTGTAAATGAATAAAAATAATGTCGTTGTGCAATCAAGTTCTTTCTCAGTCAATCTTTCTCAGTTCGCCATGTATATATTTTTTTTATTTTACAACATTTTAAGTATGTGTGACCAGCAAAAATTTATTAGTAATCATTTTTGTGCTAATTGTGTTTTGGATGACGGCGTTTCCGTCTTTGTGGCTCCTCGTAATTATGTCTAGTAGAATTCTAATCGAATGTACTGGCTATAATCAATATTCATTTTAAGGAATCCAGTTGAATACCCATTATTGATTTAGAAAATGGTATTATAAATTTATATTTAATAATAATTAATTTTCCCAACTAATAAAGTAACAACAATCGTTTGTGACTTGGACAGATAAAAGTTTAGAATTATTATTTTTGTTGCATTTTACGTACCTAAATTCAAATGTCTTGAGTCAATGTTGGACAAAAATTAAAAGAGCCTACTGTAATAGGTTAAATAATTGTTTTTAAGTTAATCTGTTCGCGTAATCTGTGTCTTCGCTTTTTGTTTTATACAACTAAAAATATAAAGTAATAACTATTTTTTAAGGGGTTGCTAGACTGCAGGCATGCAAAATTAAAAAAAAAAAAACAGTAAAAAACATTTTCAGAGTACGCTCATGAATAAGATGAAAACTGTAAGATTAGTACCAAAACAGTCGCAAATAACATGATTTTCAGCTTTATATTTTAGGCATAAACTTAAAAGTCCATTGGGGACAGGCTTTTCATCGTTAGAGATCATCGCTGGTTTGTATGCATACGCTATAACTTGACCGAGCTAATTAACTGTTTTTGACTCGACTACCAAAGAAGAGTCAACAGTAGATTATAATAAAGAAAGAAGCTTCTTTTGGGTTTGGACGACAGGACTTGACACACTGTGGCATACCAATGGTTTCAACTTGAGTCAAGTTGTGTGTCAAGTTCGATAACTAAGATCACCTGTACCTGAGAGAAGTATAATTTTTTGGGTTGTTGTAAGTTCGCCACGAAAATAATTTGCCACGAAAAAAATTTTGTGTAAAGCCAAAGGTTTTTTGTTGGTTTTTTTTTTGTTAGCAACAAACTACCGAAAGTACTAGGAGAACAGGATCAAAACTTTTTTTGTAGGGAATTATTTTTGTGACTTACTTACAACAACCCAATCTTTTCAATTATTTTAAGAAAAACGCGTCTTTTATCGAATGCCGTGAACCCATTGCCACAAAATCTCCATTATAAATATGTTTTAAATAGTTCCAGTTAGGGTGTGGATTCGTCACATTCAGCTTGCTTTATAGTCCGTCCGGCTCGAGTGTCATTAACATTGCCACTTCATTATAGCATTAACAAAAGGCGAGAACTGTCGTTAGGGGGCGCTTTTGTTTCAATTTGAATGTGCCATTGGAATTATTACTATAATTTGCTTAGCTGACGCTTATATGTACGGAATTATGGGGGCGATTTTTTATGGTCGATTCTGAGAGGGAGAAAGTGCGGTGGGTGGTTTTATTCAGTGCTGCCTTGTCTTGAAGTTAGGATTGTTACAAACGAATCGATGAAATGACGTCCACGTTAAAATCTGAAACTATCTACAACCCCTTTTTTATAGTAGTATCAAATGAGTCCTCTCTCACCCAGGGTGGGACGGGAGGGATTATCAAACTTGTAGGTACTGAGTAAAATCTTCGGAATTTACTCAATACAAGTTTGTCTTTTATGTTCCACGGTCACGGTTACGTGATGAGACAGTCGTGCCCCCAACCTACAACCCTTACAACGTCAATTAGAGACTATTAGTATCCCTAAGCGAAATACTTCCAACTACTGTTTATTCTGTAACTAAGTAATTGTTTTTTCAACGGTATATAGAATTTAGGAATATCTCGTAAAGTTTGAGAATAATAGGTGTTTTATTAAAATTTGACAGCTCAAATACGTCAAAATTGACAGCGGATGGTGTTTGACGTGATATTTCCATGAAAGTTTTCAGTTAAAGTAATAAAAATAGTTAAAGTTGTGTTCGCAGTCCTCCAGTGATAGCCAAGGCATACATAAGCTTTTATTATGCTAAGTTTCTCATACTATAGTGACCTATGTACTTATGTTCTTTTTGAGAAATAAATTTCTTTAAACCGAGAAATGGTATTATGTCACTGTTAGGAAAGCTAGAGTTGGACCAATTTAACCCTGCAGACATTGGACTTTGGATGGATGACCAGCAATCATAGCAAGTTTCTTCTTCTTTCTCACTTTATAAGTGACACAATTGGTCCCGGCTGTCGATTGCAGATCTTTGACAGTCAGTCAGAAGGTCGATGGCCTGTCAACCAGTCTTATCAATGGGGTATTGTATTCGTCATTTACTTGGTTGTGAACAGGTCAGATAGGCAGTCAATCTTAGTTGGCACCAGAAGACAACATTTTTTTGTCCACGTGTCTTGGAGGCTTTTATTAGGTTCCGTGGCCTTGTATAGATTTCACTGTTGCATCAGTAGTAGTGTTGTATGAGAATTTTCTATTTGTTTGAGGTAGTCCAAACATTTTTTAAATGCATTAAATATAACTTGCCAAAACAAACAAACCCAATAGCACAAAACTACGTAGACTGGTTTTGTAAAGTTGTCACCATTACTCAATGATATAAAACCTCATTGCCATTACTCCACTGACTGGCAAGCCTGTAGTCAGAAAAAAACCTCATACTACGAAATCCTCAACAATCCACGAATAACTCAGTGTGTAAGGCCGTCGACACACTGTCGACGACTAGCCGACGGCCAACTATCTATGCAAATTGAGATAGTTGCACACCCGGCTCATTATGCCTATTTGTAATGCAATCTATGCAATGTATCTGGGTTTTTTCGGTCGGCATTGTTGGCGGTTGAGTTGTCATGGCAACTGGTTATCTTTTACGATGCTAGGTGATCTACGACTAAGCGCGATTGCGACAATCGCTGTCGTGATTTGCCGTGTTAAGATTGTTGTCGCAAGCTGTTGTTCAATTTATCAACAACGTTGTGTCGTTTTGTTGTTAGAAGTCTTTGGATTAATGGATTTGAATTACTTCGTTGGCTACATAAAGATCATTTTTCTTTGATCATTAATTTATGCAAACTTATTAATTAGGAGAGGTGTACAATGTACATACACACATTCAGTACATATTTTAGTAAGACTATGGGGGAAGTCCAGGCGCGGTTTCTTCATAGAGGCATTTAGGCACAGCCTACCTTGCCAAAACAATGCACAAATAAAACAAATCCATTTATTAGAACAATGTAATAAAATAAAACAAAAACATTAATAAAGTGAAAACTCCTTATAAAAAGATAATAGCAACTTTCCGCGCCGCCCGTGTGACGTCACGTTCACTTCACAGTACTACGAGAAGCGAAAGGCCGACGATTCTCTTGCCTCTTAAATAGTAAATTTCATTCAAGAACGTATGATTTTTTGTTTCATATTGTCGTGTGTATGAACGAGACAGATGAATAAAAAATGGGCGGTCCCAGGCACGCTGTAGCTGGAGTTAACCAATCGGCAATGACCAGCGTTTTTAATGAATGAAAACCTTTTTTTTATTTGAAATGTTTTGGCATGGCTTCGAGGCCTTTACGCCAAATTGAAAACCTTAGTGGGAACACTCTGAACGGGGTTGCCAGTTCAAGAAATAAATTTCACACAGAAACGATATTAATAGAAAGAATTAAAAAAAAATGGGGTAGTAATGTCAAATCTATACATTCCAAAAGAAATGTATAATTTTAAAGAATAGCAACAGCCCTTTTGTAATAATTGTATACTAGAAATTTAATTTTTCTCCTCTTTGAGAATCTGGTTTTTGGGAACTTAGGAAAATAAGGCAACCCCGTGTGTTACTGTCAGTTTCAGACGTTTCAGTTTATCACGTCAAAAGTGTCAAAACTTTGTTATTGTTTTGTACTTTTGTTTTTAGTAAATCATAATTATTATTCAGCTTTAAATAATACGTTTTGAAACAAAAAGTTGTGTAAATATTAAAGAATATTCGTTTGTTTACTTATAATGGTTCGAGTTTGTGTGATTTGTGCTGACAATGTGTGTTTATTAATGAATCTGATGACGCTTGTTGTGAAAACTTACTTTTCACAACTATCTTTTAAAGAACTACTAATATTATCGTAGGCGATTCATGATGTGTCTAAAAATTACGTGAATTAACCCAGAAACATGATAATTCATCTCATAATCGTCATTTCAATCTTCGAGAGAACTTATTCTTAGTGATGTGTTTTGTTACTATCATGGAGCAGTAATTATTTGTGGTGGCCGAATCTTCTATTTGAATCGTCAGAATATCGTGATTATTAATCTTACGTGATAATGTGAAGCAGTGGTGAGTGTTTTAAATTAAAAGTTTTGAAGTGGGCCGAAACTTTCTTCTATTCGCATTGTCAGTATCGAGTAATGTAGTTGGTTTTTTTTTTTATCTTTGGCTTGCCTAGCCTGGGTCAGGCACCAGGGCACGCCACTGGGGAAGTCGGGGTTCTGACTACGGGTAATGATTATCTGACATCTACAAAGGCCAGCATTATAAATTATTACCTGCACTGGTTACTAATAAGATTTCCCCCACACGGCAATGGAAGACATTATTTTTATTCACATTTTGTAGTAACACAAATTGATACTTTTTATTATTGTTCCAGATCCATATCAAATGTTTGGACCAACGAGCAGTCGGCTGGCAAACTCAGGTTCGTAAAATCAAAGAATAAGAAACTGGCGGATTAGTCGGCCAAGCGATAAGCCTTAACTACCATTGACGAACAAACACATACATATTTAATACATGTGACAAATTCATTTTTAATAATAGTTTAACTAATAATTATGTGACGAATTAACTTTGTGACGAATACCAAAAACCCTACCATTCTTATCGGTCGAGCTTATAGGCAATAAGCTTGCATGTAAAACCGAGTTGCTCGCATTGAGTACAATACAACCCGCTCTCGCGGACTGGTCATATTTTCTGTTTTTCTCTAGTGACCGGTTCATAAATCATTAAAAAACAAAAAAAGTTGTACTTAAATCATAATCACCATCTTCACGGCATCACAGAATTTGACAGTCAATTCGGATTCTGATTATAACAATAGTGTTCAATCTTTGTTGGAACGACACATTACTATTACCGAGACACTAATTATCATTTCACAAAAACCTTTTTTTTTTTTGTTTGCTTCGGGAACGATACTTTTTTTTGCGGTTTTATTCCCCTTAATCCGTTTCCTGACATCACTAAGTGCACGGTAGTGCGCAGGCCAAGTCTTATACATAATTTTATGATGATCGGTTCGCGTGAAGATGTAACTAATAAACTTACTAATAAGATCAAAATGATTGCGAATAAAAAGAAATACCACATTGCAGAACACTATATTCTTATCTGAATGTAAGGTTGTCTGACTAATAAGTTATTATGTATTTACCAAGTACCAAATTAACATTAACTCCCAAAGTCAAAAGGGTCAGGTGACCTGAGAAAATAGGGTGACCAGTACTCGCAAGGAAATCACGCGAGATCTCGATAACGTACCCCAATATGGGCCCTTAGGGGGTTGGGGTCAAACATGCATTAACTGTTACTTATCACTGCGATTTAGGGTTACGTGGTGCGCAGGCACCGTGAAGTACCTAATCGTGTACCGTGAAAGGCTGCTTTTCCACCAGTGATGCGCTATGCTACGTTGCTAAGGATGCGTTTGATATCCACCAATCACATTCATTATGTCTGTGTGTGTTATGTAAACAAATGAATATGATTGGTGGATATCAAACGCATCCTTAGCAACGTAGCATAGCGCATCTCTGGTGGAAAAGCAGCCTAAGTGTGGTTTTTGTGTCAATTTAAGCTGCAGAATTTAAATCCACCTGCCGCTTTCTATCATCGGAGTTCAAGACTATGCGCAATCGGTACCTACATGGAGGAAATCTCACCCTTACGTAGTTACGTACGTACGTTTAAGGGCATATGCACGTCACGTTTTTTAAACGCGCCGTGGACGCACGTTACTGAAACGCGCGTCGACGGCGCGTTTTTAACAAACAGAGCAGTGTTGTCGTTTCACGTTTGTGTCCGTTTGTACCGCGTCAAACGCCGCGCGTTTGTAATTTATCCAGGTGTGCAAAGGTCTACTACAGGCTGCCTCTGACTTGCGTATCAAAACTGCGCGTTTAAAAAACGTGGTATGCAATGGCAAGTGTACCTACTTATCAATGCTTTTATTGTGCGCAGACGGCACAGCTAAGGAGTGGAAGTGCCTTCCGGAGTCTGGTTATAGGTACTATAATAATAGGTTAAGTAGTTACTTCAAGACAAGCGAGCTTTACCGTCGATCACATCTTCGCTAATCTTTGAGTTTTGCGAGTTCGTCCTGAAACGAGAGCCTATTGCTGAATTAATAAATAAAAAACTATTCTCACCGCTAAAATGCTCAACACCAAACCGAAACGTGTCTGCACATCATCTTCTTCTCTTCTATATAAATATAAAAATCAATGCCACTTTTTGGTGTAATTTTATAACGGACTCACATAACCAAACCAAATGTTAAGGTTATATTCGGACTATTTAGTAGATGGTTTATGTTAATGCACAAAATCAGTCATTTAACACGTTTTTTGTTCACCCTGAGTAACATTAGGCTATAATCCCGTTCGAAGCCGGGGCTTGCCACTAGTTTTCAATAAATTTCTTACGGCTGCCACTGCGAGTGTCACACGCCAGTGTACTTCGAAAGCGTGGCGATAACGTGCTTACGTCACGAATGTACAAGACATTGGCATGTTAGAGTACATTCGGTGAGGGCGTGTAGGAACAGTGTTGTGAGTGAGCTTTTTGAAGTAAATAAAATAAGCATCTTTGTGAATGTTTGGCGGTCTTTACAAGTGCATCAGGAGGAGGTCCTATTTTGGGTTTGTTCAATGGAAGGAATCATCGTGCCTTTATTGCGCGGAACCACAGAAATATTTGTGGAACGGAAAGAACTACCAACATCGCGTTTTTGTTAATGTTCCTGACTTCCATCTGTCTATGAACATCATATCACATCGTATCTAAAGGGGGTGTATTCTTTGGTAGAACGACCGCAATGTTATAGTAGATTGTATGTCGTACACACGTCTATACAAAACCAGTTTGTCTTTGACTCGCTTTACATGATCTTTCCGCACATTGAACTGTCAGCTTATATTAGTTTTGCATAGCTTGATGCGTAGCCGAGTGTACACTATTCACGGCAGCTAAATTCATTCTTCAGGACACTTCGAGCTACATTGTCTCGATTTTACTATTAGTCATCACTGTTGATTCTGGCTTTTAAGAGTTGCAGTGTTTTGGGAATAGTGTAGTGGAATTGTCCCATAAAAAGGATCCCAGGGCGGGAGGACTTATTTGATGTTTATACTACCAAAAATATTGTCTCTGCATGATGGAGTATTTTGCCTAAATACTACACTGAAAAAATGAGCGAGATATGCAGTGAGCGTGTGGAGAGCTTGGGTTTTGTGGACTGTAGATTTGAAGGCAGGTAAACTCGAAGATTCTGAAGACTCCGAAGACTCCAGGAGCTGGACTTTGGAACGGGGTAGCGGGGCACTGATTAAGACACTACATACATTTGACTCACATTGGGCTTGGCAGGGAAACCCCCACAGAGGGACTCACGCGTCTAGTTCTAAACGGCTTCGTAGAATATTGAACACTGATGATTGACATGTGTGAGAAGAAAGTATTGCCAAGCTATTGTGATCGTATTAGTATCAAATTCGAACGAAACGAAAGTCGAACGAAAAGAACAGGGTAATCACACACTATCTCCCTGATCAACCCTCTACAAGTCAAAATGTTAACTGCCACAGGGGCCACTACAGGCAATACTTAGATTTATGTAAATCGCACGTTATTATGGCAACATCGAAGGGAAATTATTTATGTAGGGTAACTTTATACGGTTACTTATCAATATTAAGTAGAATTAAATTGTTGGGGTAAGGGTGAAATTTTCTCATGGTTTTTTGATTTTGAGGTAATTTTGTTATTGTTAAATAACACAGGAATTCGGATCGGTACGGATAGGTAACTGTTTTTGTTAAATTATTGTGTAATGATCAATAGCTTATTATGACGTATTTCACAGCGAAGTTTGATTTTCATATCTTTCTTTAACAAAATCGAATATAATGACATCGCATTTAAGATATTGTCAAACAAACAGGCGAAGCGAATGCGACCCGAAGCGTTTTTATTTATAATGTATGAAATTGTTTGAATCCAGTCACAAAGAAAAGCGAAAGCGATCCGATAGTCTATGTGACTGGCTTCAAACAATTCCATACATCACAAACAAAAACGCCTCGCTTCGCGTTCGCTACGCCTGTCTGTTTGACAATAGCTTAAGTGACATGTCGCTTATTCTGACCCATTTTTAATAAATTGTATCCTGGAGATGTAGTGACGGACATGATGCCTAACAAGGTGTTAGGAAGAGTGTTCGGAAAAGTCACGTGAAGCTTGAGGCTTTAAAATGTTTTGGTAGGCCATCAGTGCCCTAGCTATGAAAAGGCTTTTCCGTTTCTAATATAACTTATAAATACTTATTGCTAACGCGATTTCCTTAATTTTATATTCAATCTTTAAGTTTTAGTGTTTGTAGTTTGCCCTGTGGCAATGAGAACACATTCACATTAGATCAGGGCGGTGATTACATCGTTCATGGCTCGCTGCACCTTTAAATCAAACCGTATAATTTACTGACAGTAAATCTTAGTCCAAGGCACGCGTCACCGAATGAAAAACAATTAGCGCCACGTGGCAACCCTGACTCGTGATTACTGGCACACCTTACCTGTGCACGCGATTGTGGCAACCCTAGAGCAGTTACTTGCATTGAATATCGATTGTATAATATCAGGTACTGCAGCTGTATCATTTCAAAATGGAAACCGATGCCAAATTATTTATGAAAAAAGACCCAAAAGATCATAATAGCTGTTTTATTCTCTTTCTTTCTTATGATTACAAATTATTCTTCAAACTAGTTAGAAAATATTCCAAGAAAATAAAAAATACTTGAGAGGCCCTTGACACCTCTCAAGTATTCACCCGGATGGAACGAAGTTACTGTATACACTCAACAAAAATAATCGTCGCGACTCCTCTCCACTCCATTCCGCTCAGCTCAGCTCCGCTCCACTCCACTCCACTCTTTGAGCTCTAGCACCCTTTCATAACGCGCGTTATGGAACTTCGTTCCAAAAAGTGTCGTGACAACTTTTCGTAAGAATTTTTTCCGTCTAGCCCCCTTTCACAAAGCGCGATTACATTTTCTCTATAACTATAAATTCCACACAATTACATTTTCTCTATAACTATAAATTCATAGAAGCTTATGTTACCAAACATGAGGCTACTTCCCACATCCATTCTAAGGCAGGGTGCACAATATTTTGCCGATCCACGAATTAATTGCGAGTCATAAAACCGATGAGCCATATACCCAACAATGGATGAAGCGATGCGAGATGCGCTGCTACAAACGTTGTGACGTAGGAGTCGATCCGCGTATAAATCACGCGAAGGCACGCTCGTGTGCACCGCCCTTAGTACGGTCCGTAGAACAAATGGACGTTAGGGACAAAAAACAATCTAGATGTTTAATAAATTTTAGTTTATAAAGGAAACCTCGTTAAAAACGTTCAGATTTTGTGACAAATTAGCTTAACAACAACCAATTAGGTATCTATTTTAAAATTTAATCTAAATACCATTATCGAGTGCAGCGCATCTTAAACCAGCAGGTCATAGTGCCCATCTAGGTCATATCGCTACATCTTTTTGGGTTTTTTTTTAGGGACAAACCCGCCACACATATTCCCAAACCACTGCAACTCCTGAAAGCCAGAATCAACAGTGGCAACCCCCAGAAAAGCGCCGAGACAATGAAACTCGACGTGTCCCGGAGAATGAATTTACCTGTCTTGGATCCTGCAACGAAATTAATCATAAAGGAATAGTGGAGGAGTAGGACAAAAATTGTTTCTTTTTGGGTATCTTTTTGGGTTAGCCTTGTTGGTGCTTTCCATCCTCAGCCTCCATTGCATAGTGCCTTTGGTCCAGCGTGACCAGCCCAATTTCAATGAGCCAGGCAGCTTTCTTATCTACACCAATTTTGTCAGTTTTAGAGCGTACATCAATACCGTATTTTGTCTTGTCTGATCTTTTTACCGACTTCAAAAAAAAGGAGGTTATCAATTCGACCCGTATGTATGTAATATTAACAGAACTGCCCAGTTTTCGTATATGTTAGTCTATATCAGCGTCTGAACAAATGTACCAAATTTCATAAGTGTATGTATGTATGTATGTACGTATGTATGTATGTATGTTTTTATGTTTGTGCACGCATATCTCCGGAACTGCAAGTCCGATTTAAGTAATTCTTTTTTTGTTGTACTAGGTATTGTTCAACTTAGGGTACACTGCAAGTTTCATCAAAATCGGTTCGTTTCGTTGTGACGGATTACAAGATTAGTGCACATCATGTAAGAAAACTTTGTATTTTACAAGGATTTGGGTTGAATATTTAATAAATAAACTAAAAAGGGTAAAATAAAAACTTTTTTTTAAAAAAGTACCGACTTCAAAAACAAATACAAAAAAGTTTATTAACCTTTCTTTCGGAAGTCGGTGGCAATAGTCAATGAAATAATAAAAATCAAAGCCACCGACTTCCGAAAGAAAGGTTATTTTAAACTTTTTTGTATTTGTTTTTGAAGTCGGTACTTTTTTTAAAAAAGTTTGTTTACACGTTGAATTTAGCGCTCTATAGCTAGTATTTTTCATAAAATACAATATCTATGTCGACTAATTTAAAACTGAACTATTCATAAATTTTTAAGTTAACTGCTGTCTTTTAAAGTATATCTCAAAATATTTTGGGACCCCAAGTCTCCCCTAACGGCCGAACTCAATAACGTACTGAAGTTTAAACTCGGGTAGCTACCAGAGCTTAACTCTTACATCAGATCTATCTGTTACTGCCGTCTCAATAAAAAATTTGCGTAACGCTAACTTTAGTTAACCACAGATCGGTCCTTATCTGCAGTTTGGACACAAAAAAAGAAGGGTTTCTTTTTTTACTGCCGTTCGACTCTGTTTCAGGTAAGGATCTTTCATTGAATAGGAAGAAAAAAAACGGGATCTCGGAACTTTGGTGAACAAAAATTAAGAAAGAAACATTATGATGCTGTTACGATTAGTTCATCACGTGAGGATGATTTTTATTGCATGCGAAGTCAATGTTTTATAGGATTTGAACCACTTCTGCTCCCCAGAAATCATCCTTTCCATACAATGAAATTATCATTACATAAAATGAAGTCAAACAGTATCTAAAAAAAATTGGTTATTTTTTTGTTCAGTGTATGAAAAACGAATTGTACAACCAAATAAAATACTCCGGCCTCATACATCTCATTATCACGGAAAAAGCCATTATTTCAATGAAATAAGTTGTAAATACTATTGCTACCAGCAGTTAATCGCCCGATTTCGAGGGATAGCTAATTTGTAACTGACTGTAACGTTAACAAACTAAAGTTAACCACCGAAGTGCTATTGAGACGCTCAAAATTTTTTTTCTATAGCTTTACATAACTATGGTAAGCGGTAAGCTCCCCAAAGATAGATCAATGGTAAAGGTAGATATTCTTATCTATCTTGAGTTTCTTCTTATCTATATTGAAACGCACAAATGCGGCTGCAGCTACTAAAGATTGGTAATTTAACAGATGGTTTAAGATAGATGCGTTATTGAGATCGGCCGTAAGTCGCGTAACAAAAATAACCGTATCTAAATCATTTGTGCTCATGCTACCCTTACAAGGCCGGTTCCACACGAGTGCACTCGTCGTCGATCGTGCGCGGATGTAACACACCACCCAATATCGTCGATCCGACCCTGCCCATTAGCCCCAACTATCCGCCAGTGTGGGATACGGCGATTTTTTTATTGTGTCTTTTTGTTATTTCAATGAGTTCAGAAGTGTGTTGCAAAGTAAAATGTGTGGTTTTGAAGGCACGAATGTTAGTATAGTGTTAGACTGATTTGGTTAAAAGCAACGGAAAACTTTGTCCTTACCTAGATACATGTAAGATGTTAATTTAGAATGCATCATAATTTTTAAATAAAAATAAACTTGAACGCAGCGACGACTGACAGAGAGGGTGTGTGTGAGAGAGAGGGGAGAAAAGATGGCGAGTGAGCGAAAGACAAGTAAAGACGTACGTTAAGAAGTTTTAAGAATTATTATAAAAAGAAGTTCCAAGACGTGAAGTTGTCTACATGTTTCGATATTTAAAAAAATAAATATAGGTTCTTGTCTAACCACTACCTCGCCCGATGATAAGCAAAGCTCGACGGTGAATCACGCTTGTGTAGAAGTAACCAGGGTGTCGAGTCTGCTAATTATTAGTCAGAATGGCGCCACAATGGCGTTTCAATTTTCGAACCATTTTTTACTCAGCAGTAAAAAATGGTTCGAATAAGCACTACAATTGAAACGCCATTGTGGCGCCATTCTGACTAATAATTAGCAGACTCGACACCCTGTTCACTGTCTCTCTGACTTGAAAACCCCAAGGTTATAGCTAAAAAAGGAGATACAGATGACGGCAGGGAATTCCACTTCTAAGCTAATAAAAGTATTGGTAAAACGCTTTGTACGTACCGGAGGGATGTCCACCATATCGATAGCGCATTGTCGAACGTCTTGTAATCCGGTGATGGACAAGGCCAGAAGCAATCAAGTTGTGCAGTTCCAATGCACACTTTCCGAAGTGTAAGCGATTAAAAACTGACAGGCTGGCAACACGGCGTCGATGCTCAAGGCTCTGGAGCTTAGAATCGATCGGAGCATCGTATCAGCACTCTAAACCAATATTTGTAATAGACATAGGTAAACTTTTGCAACTACAACGTGCCTATATTAACCTACTTCTCTCTCCAGGTTCGGGACAGATTCAGCTGTGGCAGTTCCTCCTAGAGCTGCTGAGTGACTCGAGCAACGCCGGCTGCATCACCTGGGAGGGAACCAACGGGGAGTTTAAGCTGACTGACCCAGACGAGGTGGCGCGTCGGTGGGGCGAACGCAAGTCCAAGCCTAACATGAACTACGACAAACTCAGCCGTGCCCTGAGGTAACAATCCTGCAAACTCGCGAGCCATGCGACTGCAAGGGTACCCTTTATCTCTCATGCGATTTCCTGATGCCAAGCGACTTTTTTTCTATCTCAACTAACGCGACCGTAAATAAAAGTTAAATTTTCGATTTAACACCTATTTGATAATTGTTTTTCGATTACACAGATATTACTACGACAAAAACATAATGACAAAGGTTCATGGCAAGAGGTACGCCTACAAATTCGATTTCCAAGGCTTGGCTGCGGCCACGCAGCCGGCGGCGAGCGATCCGGCGTATAAGTACCAGAGCGATCTGTTCATGAGCTCATACCACCACTCGGCTAAGCTCTCGTCTTTCATGGCCCCACACGCGGCGATGCCAACATCCACAGGTAATATTTATTTACAAGCGATGTGCCATAGCGATTTGTTTTAATGTGTTTTAAACTTACAATTGAGTACCCTACATGTATGTATTTTAGCTCAGCTCAAGGTATTTACAGCAAAGCTTGGGTTTTCTAGAACAGATGTAGCCGCATATTATTACTGACTTTGTATTTTATAATATTTTTTTATGGCTGTGGTTGAGGTGTGCTTTTTTGACTATTATATTACGGTCCTTGCGGCGCCTTTTACGAAACCCAAGCTTACTGATGACACTTTACAGTTTTATTTCGATTAATAAATTAATTCCAATTAAATAAAACTTACATGGCCAAAACTGACGAAACTTTAATATCATACCCTTTAAATGTGCTGTCGACAGTGTACATTGTTGTGCTAGTAATCTGCATTTTTCGACTAATGCTTCGGTACACTTGCGTTCACAAATATTTGCACGCCGCTCGAAAGGGGTTGTCATTGGCACGGACGGAGCACACTTGACTTAATGGAACATACTATTTAAACTTCCCGATATAGGTACTCTACGATACTGTATTGGATATAGGAGATTTGAATATAAGTTATCCTTAAATGAAAATAAACCAGGATGTAGAATATTTTTACCTGGATTACGGACAAATAAAAGAGGAAAATCAAAAAATAATGAGCTTTACTTGACAAACAATGAAAAGACCGGTAATTAAGATACTATCCGTGTCCAAATTACTGTCAACAATTTGACAGAACTTTGAACAAAACATCAAAGTACATGCTTTTATCTACCTTCTCCAGATTAGATTACCAAGACGTCTTTTTTTAACAATAATAATTTATTAACTATGTGAATGTGCTCACTGCAAAATCATCCGATGTAATTTTGTTTTCATGTTTGTTGGAGACATTAAATAACGTGTAACTACGTATTATGATTATATTTGAACATTCTATTTACCTGTATTTTGTGGCCTGCAAAACGAGGGACTTTTGGTGGAAGGTGCCTATCTGGAGCATTTTATAGATTATTTTTTTACCACATGGTTTCAAAGGGCATTGAGGCGATCTAAAAAATACCGACATGGCACTACTTCCGATTCAGAATTGTATGTACTCCGCTCTCCGCGGAAAAAGTCCCTTGTCTACGTAGACATGAAAATAGTACTGTGAAGAAATAATAGTATTATTCCAATACTTATCTTCTAAAAATTATTGTTTCATAATAAAAGTCCGCTACGCTTAATGTGTCACCTCCAGCACTTAATAACTGAGGTAAGAAAACTTTTGTTTCAGCGTCGATATTCCCGTCAGCGTCATGGGGCAACTGGGGCGGTGGCGGGAGCAACTTGTACTCGCCGCACTCTATGGCCCCACCCCATGTGACGTCACATCTGGGCTCCTATCCACATTACGCATGACCATCATACATTCATACGACGATTGATTAATTTTCAAATTTTATTTGCTGTTACTTTTTTATGGTCGATCGTTTACGAACTTTATATTTTAAAATAGTGTTTAAAAGTACTCGATTTATATCAACTGAGTCTTTCTAAATCTTAGTTAGCTTTTTGAATCGTGACGTTTGTTAATGACACGTCTTTTCGCTTAGATACTACAATATACGGGAAGAATCAAATGTTTTAAAAATATATTTTTATTGTTATCATTTACCTCAGATGAATGTAATATTTTTTGTCGAGTCAGGTGGACAGCAACCCTAGTCTTTTATCAAAGAATGATGTAAATAATAGATACTCATTAAAATTAAGTAGAATTATTATTTAGGATAACAAAAAATAATGAAAAAAAAAACATTGATCGATGAAAATTATTGTGAAAATAACGAATACTTCTCGCTTTTAACTGTTCAGTGTTTTGCAATAACATTAAACAATATTGGGTTGTTTAAGCTCAGGTGCAATCATTTGAAACCTTGTAGCAATTTTTATGTAATTTAATTAGCTTTAAGTCTCAAGATCTTTGAATATGTACGTTTTTTTTTATTATTATATTGGCTCACCCCGACGTTCTTTCTTTATAAAGTTATTGCAAAATTAGCTAAGAAAAGTATTCGCTACTCAAAAAAAATTAGCACATTCGCCACGTATAGTTAACGAATGGTGATCTAATACTCAGTATTAATAAACATGTAAAATAAATTTTACTTTTAAGGAAACTATTTCAATGAATCCCCAATAATTTTAATCAAGTACATCAACAAAGCTCGTTTTGAACAATTAAAACTAAGCTCAAAAAATTTGTGCCATTATAAAAATATGCATGAGTTAAAATCGGACGATTTGATATAAGGCATATTGAAATGGTTAAATACGTACAGTCATGAGCAATAGTATGTATACACTAAGCAGTATTGAAAAGCATTTTTCTGCTACTATATTGATCAAACTTTTTTTGCCTTTTCATTAGACTTCTATTTTGGAAGCCAAACTATTACGAAATAGGTCTTATTTCAAAGATGAAACCAGTAATTCACGAGTAATTTGCGTTTGAAGTTTGTTAGGTGTATACATGTTATTGCTCGTGACTATACAGAGAATAATGCTCTTTTGTATATAAACTGTTATCATCAGTATTATAAAGAAGCAATACTTTGTATTTATATGAATGCTAATTTATTTATCTAAGTCATAAAAAAGACATTAGTTTAATTTGATATTACAATTGTTGTTATTAATATTATAACTAATATAATATTTATTTTTTTACATTCGGTATTTACAGTTCGACTCGATCGTTTTTGGGATCAGAAATTAATACATTTTTGTTTCTCAAGCTTCTTTTCTTCGACGTGTAGAATCACAACCTAAGCTTTGTCCTGAGATCCTGACCTATACACATACTGAAACAGTTTTAAGGCTGCTTATTCTGAAAGTTGGCAACGTCGCAAAAAGTTGTCAAATATTTACAAGATTTAATTAATTTGGCAATTTTTCTGTATGAAAACAAGAAATATCGCTGTGTAGTGCACTAAAAAAATAAATTAAAACACTGAATTTGATGTTGTAACTGTGTAACCGTTTCAGGTGTATAAAAGGCATTTGGAAAGCTTCCAAATGCTTTTTTTATATCTAATACTATATATTCGGTGTTATGATATTAATTATTGCATTCCCTTATCATTTTTTAGTGCATTACAGAGCCATATTTCTTATTTTCCTTCAGTAACAATGCTAAATTAATTAAAACTTGTTAATATTTGACAACCATTTGCGACGTTGGCAACTTTCGGAATATACGCTCTTAAGGGTCTATAGTACCTCAGCATAATCTTACTCGCTCGCACTTGTACGTACCACGCACTATTGCTTGCTCTTTCTTTTAGCTGTCTACACGCAAATCTATTTATTTTACGGCGAACAAAAAGGAAATTCAAAAAAGTAAATAACATAAGACCTGCTTTATAGTTAGTTCAGTTAGTATAAAAAGTTTCATGATCTAATTTTAAGTATTATCTGATTGCCAGCGTTTTATTGTTCAATTTAGAGGTAACTTTGGGATTTTTTTCTATCGAGAAAATTTTATGGAATCATGTTTTCGCCAAACATAAGACGTTATCATTAATCCTCAACTTTACCATATATTTATTTCAAAATTAATGCTGTAGTATTTTCGACGTATCACAGGTTTCTGCTAAGCCATTTGAGGTAGTATAGGCTCTTAACAAATTAAATCTTTATAATACGAGTAATACAGTGTCAGGACGTCTTGTTTCAATATTATATTTATTACCAGTGTTACCCCTATTATACCATAACTAAATATGAGTTCCAGTTACATTTGGGATCAGATATTTGGATGTATATTTAGCCAAAGTGAGAGTGTTGTTATTATACATAATGTATAAGTATAGAGAACATTCCAGTAGGCACGGCTAACACCTATGTTGTTTGTTACAACAGTTTTATAAAAGAACAAAATCAGAATAAAATAGTTTTTGTTTCGTTTATTACATTTTTTTTTTCACTTTGGCTGGTTTTCAGTACCTAAGTCAGAACTACATTATAATGCAGTGTAAAATTAATTAATGAAATACTGGTGAGAAAAAAAGAATTTCTAATAATTGTGTGCAAATCGGCAAAAGAAAATCTGTAACCTAATACCTATCCAATCTCTAAAATATTAGAGTTCATAATTATGTGTATATAATATTAGATTATTTTAAAAAGTGCAATCGTAATAGTAATATAATAGGTCTAGTTTAGATTAAAATTATTAATGTAATTTATTGTTTACATAAAAGTATTACTATTTAGTTTACACAAATATGTACAATTAGTCATTTGATTTAAATGTTTAGATTTGGTCTGTTTGCGGTTTGAACTGATTTGATATTGGGTATCGTCATGCTAGTTTTTTTTTATGTTTGTAACAGTATTAATGTAGAACTATTAAAAGGCAATTTTGTCCTTTGATTTTGTCTACAACACGTCTTTAAGACTGGACATTTAACAAGTAAGCCCAATTTGAATCCAACAGGGCTTAGTTTTTGAAAATATGCTTACTAGCATGAGATGCCCCATTGAGTGAGAAATTATATAAGTATTGCATAAATAATTCGTATATTTAAATATGTCAGCTAAATATTCGTGTTGTAATTTTATTTTATTAAAGATATTTCTATAATAATTTTAGTTGATAAATTTTAAGATTTACCTATTTAGGTAGGTATAGTGATTTGCAAAGAGATATCAGTCAATAGATTATTTATTTTATTTATTTACACGGTGGAATTATTTATTCAGTGTTTTATTTTTTAATATAATTTTTATTTTAATGCATGTGTCAATAATAATGAAAAACATTTAGTCGTAGTACCATTGTATAGATGTTATTGTATTTGAAAATGAATAAAACAAATGAAATGTCTTTTTGTTTATTTTTTTTTCCTAGATTTGAAGATAGATAAAAATATATATGTGCTATGGTCAGCATAGAAAATAAAGCATATTGATAGAATATTCAGTGTTTGGTAGAGGGGTAGATTTTTTTGACATAATGATCGATGAGGAAAATACATAGTTGCAACCAAGACATAAAACTACCTACTTAAACGAGTTGCAACTGTCACCGCCAGGATGGCGGTAATAACAATAAATGGTGCTGTTAGGATGTTACTTCTTGTGACAAGAGAGCTTACTAACTACCCCGTAGAGCATTTCATACGAATATCAATTTATTTATCGTGTCGATGACAATGTGCCTACCTATTATCGACTCTGCCCAAGATTGGGCCACGAGTTTAGCGCTCTCCGAAACGTGCATCAGCTCCTGTAACGAACAGTCGGCAGGGCGAATTAAACCCCTCGTACACGATCAAACCCGACCGCCTGACAGAGGTGACCTTGGTCCGGTGGGTGTGAAAATCTACCGGTAGACGTTGGTCGGGCGACCAAATATGGGCGGAGTCAATCGACCTTTGGATAACCTTGGTCGGGAACGGATCCGTCCCGACAGGCTGCGTCCGCGGTCGGACCCGAACGTCAGCCGACAGCGTTCCAGACGGTTGGGAACTGTTGACGCGACCAAGGTCACCTCTGTCGGCGGTCGGGTCTGATCGTGTAGAAGGGGTATTAAGTGCCTCATCGTTTTTGGATCAGCACCACACACTACAGACCAGAGTTCTCAATGAATTTCCCCTGAGTAGAGTTTGCTTGCTTCATCCTACCTGGATACGGAGACTGTTTGTTTCTTGATAAGGAGTAAGGAGTATTAACGCAATGCTTCCGACCCGAATCCCTGAAAATACATTTCGAAGTAGCCATATAACGAACTTTATCCGATGGGCCGAAGTAGTCTTAGTATTGTTGTAAGAAAGTTTTCGAATTGATTTATTCGAATCATGCACGCTACCTTAGCACATAACAGCTTAACATAATTTGAAAACGATGATAGTTTAAAAATTAAGGACAAAGATATTTAAATAAATTTTCGTAGTTCTGTTTATAAAACAAGTTCAATGTATTACCGGGTTAAATGGGGTGAATAGGGACGCAGTCAATGATATTATAAAGAAAGATACGCCATGTTCATACTGAATGGCGTTCAGAATTGTTGCGTTGTTATTATAGTAATTTAAAACTACGACAGCGATAGATAATGCGGAACGTATTAAGATAGAAAGAGATAGGGATAGTAAAGAGCAACAATTTGTCTTACTTTGTCCTCAACAATTTGTGCGTGCTAGTGCGATATCTACCTCTTTTTATTTATAATATCATTGGACGCAGTGGTGAATTGGGACAAAACTTTGAAATTCATTTTAACAATAAATTACGGTGATATTATGTTACCAACAGAGTATCAAAATAAGGTAGATTATTTAATAAATAAAATTTGGTAGTTGTTGTTTACCTATCATATTATTTCAATGTAAAAATCTCTGTTAAAGTTTTGTTCCGTTTAACCCTTGCGTATATCCACAACATTTGACGGTACTAAATAAATATAAGAATTACGAAATCTACAGAAAGTGAAACAATTAATTTCAAAATTTCAACCGACATGATATGTCATAAAAAATAGGGTGTTATTTATTAATACTTTAACTGTAAATCTCCTTTTTTTCAATCAAAACATTCTAAATTACCATCAAAAATACTGAGTACGGACACTAAAGCTCATCAATTAAATCAATTATAGTACACATAATATATACCTACTGTTAGATCTTGAAAGCTTAAACAACGTCTTAAACCGTCACAATATAAGTTACTCCTTTTTTAAATAAAAATATAAAGTTGAGAGAGAAAAGACATACGGATAAGATACACAAAATACTCTTCTTGGAAGGCTTCGGATCTCGTTCAGGTGGATCCCGTCCCGCAGTATTTTTCTGAACCATCATCGCTGTCTCCCTTCGGCTCCCAGGCCGAGATAAATAGTCGTACCTAAGCAACAGACAAGCTAAAATCAGTGCTTAGCGACGTTCTAAGCATCTATTAGACAGTTCTTTAGTGGGCATGCGGGCAGCGAGTAAAGGGCAACTCGCTGCCCGAAGAAGGACCATGCCCGGGTCGACGGCGCGTTGTGTCCCACGCGCGCCTCAAAGAGCGTCAGCATAATGACTGGGCCCCCCTCTCAGAGGGCCAAAGCCTGCCGGGGTCGCGGGATTATTCCCTTACCGTGACCCCGGAACATAACAGGCTATTGAAGGACACCGTGGATTTTAGTCAGTAGAAGTCTGACAGTTCCTCCCGCTCTGCCCGGGGTTGGAGGACTCATTTGATGATTTTACCACGCTAAAAAAAAAGACAGTTCTTTAGTATTTACTTTCGATGAAAGCCAACCTGATACTGAGCCAATCGTTCAGTCATAGTATCGATTTTCGAGAACTTTGCACTCAGAATTTGCCAGTACCTACAGCTTAGGAGGTATGTTGGTGAGACCTATACTTATCTGCCAGCAGCAAGATACTAACACTGCTGACTGGTCAATCTTCTTTTGCCCCTGGCTTAGTTCGTGTGAATCTATAGGTATAATATAGAAATCCATGCCACTTTTCGTTCAACCTATCCAAACCAAATTAGGATTTGTTTGGACTAATAAAATAAGTAGATCTAGATGGTTTATGTGAAGTTAGTACAAATTCGGTCGAGTGGAGCGGTTCATGATTTTTCACATCTTTTGTAACAAATTAATTCAATAAATAGCTGATTAAGTAGCGAGGTAGGTACGTACCGGGGCGCTGGTCTTATATGAATAACTACGCACTGAATATAAGGTAGGATTGGGGAGAGTTTTTTTTTTTTTGCTAAATACTATGATGATGTCAACAGTGCAACACGTTTGCCTAGTAGTGACCTATCCACTCTGGATTTAAAGAAACTAAGATTGCAGCTATCAGAAAACACAGGCTCTGGCAAGGAAATCCGCATTAGCTGTGCGCACAATGAACGTAGACGTACTTATTTTCATGGCTTAGTCACAGAATGTTCCTTTCGAAAAATGTCTTTCGCAAAATGTACCTTTCGCAGAATACCCCTATTAGCAAAGTATCACCAAGTAGGCAAGTACTTATAGCGCATTGCCATCAAGACCAGTCTTTCAATAATTCGTATTCGACACCCAGAGCCATCTAGCGGAATACAATGGAGTTAATCTCACCCCAGTGGCTTTTCATCCCCATTCGAACCCCATCCTTTCATTCCATTGACTCGAACCGACTTTGCGCTACTATCACACAAAATTGACAGATGGCGCTATTGTTAGATCGCTAGATTTTTAAAGGTAAAATAATACAGAAATAGCATTTTCAATAAATCATTTAATTATAAGTAAGCATGTTAGCACATTACTAAAATAAATATATAAATGTTAATGCAACTTGCATTTGCTCTACGTATTAAATTAATAAAAGTTTAAGCGACGATTAATAAAAGTTATAGCTTTGGAAAAAAGGAAATGTCAGGGGCACGCAGTAATAGGGCAGTTGCCCTAAAAAATGTAATTAGTCCGTCTTTTAGATTATTCAAAAATAAGGGACACGTATTTTTTTATTTGTAAATTAAACCAAAAATTACAAAGATATAGCCTACTAGCTGTTGCCAGCGGCTTCACCCGCTACAACTCGAAAATTATCTCACGGGAACATAAAATCGGGATAAAAGCTATCCTATGTGTTAATCCAGGTTATAAACTATCTGTGTACCAAATTTTAGCCAAATCCGTTCAGTGGTTTTTGCGTGAAAGAGTAACAAACATCCATACATCCATACTTACAAACTTTCGCCTTTATAATAGTAGTAGGATTAAAGTTACGTGTGACGTCACGATGCGTGGCATTTTTCGCGCAGGGTGACGTCACAGGTAATTAAATAGGCTATTATCTTTGTTATTTTTTGTTTAATCGAAAAAAGAAAAAATACGTGTCCAATATTTTTTTATAATCTAAAATACGGACTAAATAGAATGTAATTATTTTGACCCTGGAAACTACCCTATTAGGCCTAGATTTGTTATAAAAAAGCGGACCAATACTGATCCGCGAAATCTTAAAGTAGCAAAATCAAGTAATGAGTCCTCCCACGCCGGGCAGGGTGGGAGGGACTCTCAGACTCGTGCTGACTGAAATCCACGGTCGACATTTCGTCACATTTCGGTCACGGCAAAAGCCTCGCGAGTCTCAGTCTCAGCCTCCATCAGTCCAGGACGCGTATTTCCAAAGCCTATGCCATTTCAGTCACGAGTCAGACTATAATCGATGAGCTTTTGTTTGTGCATATTTCTCAACAAAACCTAATCTATCACAGTAAAAAACTTGACTCAAATAGATTAGGTTTTGGATTTGATATTTGCAAAGAAAATGCACGGACAAAATCTAGTACCGTTTTAGTCACGCACGAGCCAAACTTTAAAAAAAAAAAGACCAGGTTTTGTTTATGCATGTCGCAGTGAAATGAGGAAATCAGGGGTTTCACGAAATCCAATTATCAAGAAAAGTATCTATTGATAATTATGACAAAAAATACTAATATAAAGTCAGAGATATTGTCATTTCACTAAACTAAGTAAAATGTTAGAAAATGTCGACGGAGCACCGCTTCGCGGTGCTCCTACTTCTGGGTGGTTTAAAAAAAATAACCACGAAGGGGATGGCGGGGTCTGAAAGACCCCGCCATCCCCTTCTAACCTAACCTGTCAGAGTCGGGGTACCCACAGTCGTATTTACGATATTCAAGTAGGTACTATAAAATTTAAGAAAAGTTAAATTCCGAGGTAAAACTCATATAGCTAGTGAGCCTCTACTCGACAAGGTTTTGTTCGTACGTAATGTTTTAAAATAACTCGCCAAAAGTCTAGCTATTCGAGTGATATGAATTATATAGAACTAGATTTTGTCCGTGCAATTTCTTTGAAAATATCAAATCCAAAAGCTAATCTATTTGAGTCAAGTTTTTTACTGAGATAGATTAGGTTTTGTTGAGAAATATGCACAAACAAAAGCTCATCGATTATAGTCTGACTCGTGAATGAAATGGTATAGGGTTTGGAAATAGGCGTCCAGGACTGATGGAGTTCCTTCGTAAATGTGTCACTATTGAAGTCACGTTTCGATGTGAATAAACCCTATCTCTTCTCTACATTAGCCACATGCATAACATTAAGTTACCTACAACAAAGAAATTATATCTAATCCATTAGTACAAAAATAAATTAGTAAAAGTTTGATACAATAAGATATAAGTGAATCGACGTTATGATTCCAACCTTTAGTTAAAAGTACAGACGCCAGCAGGTCAACCTACCCGAATCTGTCAGATTTTACCAGTCAAACATTAACCTTCGACCCTTGTGATAAGGTTGAATTTCTATTAAAGAAATCTGACAGATTGTGGTAGCTTGATGTGCTGGCATTATATTAGTAAGGGGGGAAGAAAAGTTCTCGAGTGGCGACCACGGACCGGAAAACGCAGCGTAGGCAGGCCTCCCACTAGGTGGACCGACGACATCGTGAGGGTCGCGGGCAGCCGATGGATGCAAGTGGCGAATTGTCGTTCGGCGTGGCGGTCTAAGGGGGAGGCCTATGTTCAGCAGTGGACGTCCTCCAGCTGATGATGATGATGATGATGATGAATATTAGTAAGTAAAACCTCGAACCTCATGCATAACTTTAACTTAGATGTTGATCGATCGGTGGATTAGTGGGTGTATTCATTAAAAATCAACGATACTTTAACACTAAAGTGGATATGACCATCTCGGACAGTGATTAAAACTGTAACATTAGTGATTAAGCAGTGCCACAGATAATTATAATGCCCAGGGCTTAGGATCACGACACATCTGTAGAACGTACTGCGCCAAACGTTCTGTTGAATACGCTCGTAGTGTTTTTCAATGATTATATCAGAAATCGAAGTTATTTCGACTGATGTGTCTCACAGATCTTGAATGCTCTAATGAGCCACCAACATCAGATGTTGGTTGTTTCCAGCCTTAACTTAACAAATATTTAGTTCTACTTTGTTCTATAGACGTTATAACAAGCAGTGGTGCAGCAAGGAGGGGGCGAAGCGGGCCCTAACCCCCGGCAGCAGAAGCATGTCTCATTTTCATCATGAAAGAAAAGGGCTACGCACATACGTTTTGCAAGATAGCAACGCAAGGTGGGGCATGTGGCAAAAATACAAATTAATCCGGTTCGGGTCGGTTGATATCCAATGCTATGATTTTGTCTTCAAATTAACATAAGGACTTCGGTTTTCTCAAGATGTGTTCCCTCAACGCTTTGAGATTAGTGGTAATGGTATAAATCACACAGTGCTTATATGGGTTCGAATCTACGACCTTCCGTTCAATAAGTTCGCTTTGGCCGCGTGTGGAACCAGAGGTTTGGAACTGCTTCCATAAGAAACTTTTCTTTAACTTATATAGGACTGGTTTCCATCGAGGCTTTTACACTGAGGGCAGTAGACACTAGGTGAGCACTACTCGATGTATAAGTACTGAAATTAATTCGTTGAGGAACTGTCCTGACTACTTGTTTCTTCTTTCTTTTCAAATCCTGGAACTCCAGCTGACAACAAGTCAAATAGTTCTTGTTCTTGTACAACACGCAAATTATGTAGAACAACGTCGGTTGGAATTCTTTCATCTCTCAATAAAAAAACTGGCGGAGTTAGACCCAACGTGATGAATGCTCTACGAACTTGTCCGGTGGTCATCCAACCGCGTTGACTTGGATCAAAGCTTTTGATAACAGCTTGTAAATGCCTGAGAAAACAAATAGTCAAATAATTTTATTAAGTTTGTCAAAAGGAATTTAGAGTCGCGCCGGATGCAATGCCACTTCCATCCAGTCCTGTTGAATATCTGTAGGAGAGGCTTTATGTTCAGCAGTGGACGTCCTATGGTTGATATGATGATGATCGTGAATAGAAATATCTCAGTACCAGCCATTGAGTCTGGACTTGTGGCAATTATGCTCGTCCGCTATTATTTGGGACTTAAACATAATTGGCGAAATGTTAGGAGGATGCTCTAAGGTTCCTCAGTTAAATCGACCTAGCGTAAGTACGTAGTACGTATAGACGTGCGTCTATCACAAAGCTGTATCTCTTGAAACGCATTTAAACATTTGACATTTTCAAAAGTGAGATTTATTCCAATTATTTCACTATAAACACTAAATTACTACCTTTGATTACTAAACTCTTCACTTGAGGGACCCAATCGGCACTCACTCTTTTTTTTAGTTAAATAGTAGCTTTCTATTATAATGAAGGAATGTAACTGTTTTATATGCATGAGATCTGAAACTAAAGTGACTAAGAAGTAGATAGGTCCACTTTGTCTTACCTTTCTTCGAACAACACCGGAGCAACTCCCAGCCCTGCACGGAATATCATGCAATCATCCAAAAGTTGCGCCGTGTAATCAGCAACATTAGTCTTTGGGTCTCTTTGCAATATCTTGGTAAGCAGAAATCTAATAAGTTCGGGAATACGTCTCTCGTGCAAATAGTTCTCCGTGCGAGCCACTTTCGACAAAATCAATTTCTTTCTTTCTGAAATAATTTCACCCACTGACGACTCAGCTGATGTAAGACACTTACAAACCCTTATGGGTTCAGGCGTTACCAAAGATGGTAACTTAGATAGTGCCTCTAACGGAATTTCTTCCTCTTCCAAGAAACTGGGTACTGGTAATTTCATGTCAAAATCGATAGATTCACTCTTTGAATCCATTTTATATTGAAATTAAATGATATGATTATCAGACAGTGATAAATTTATTTGAAACGAATGTCAGTCTCTTGATTCTTTTTAACAGCGAATGGATCCATCTGACGTTGTCAAAAACTTTTATTTTTGTGAAATGCAAAAAAACGAACCAAAACCTTTTTACGTGAAATGAGTTGTTGTTGTGTACTAGGGTCTTCTTGGAGTTATGCATCAAATCTTCTGTTTTTTCATATTTTATAAGCTTTCAACAAAATTTATTGGCTGTAGACTGGAATGACCATGTTACTACCACTACACTGTTACGATTTGGCTTTTTATCCTTTTATTAACGGACATTATTATTTACTTACAGACGGAGTTTATGAAATTATTACCAATCAAAACTAAAAATCTATAAATATTGCATTATTACCTACTGTCTTTTATTTATTTGCCGGTGCAATCTTGTTAACAAATTATATTTCAGTGATTTATCAAAAAGCAATAAAACTGTCCTTTTAGAATCTGTAACAAAAATTAAACTGTTGCAAGGCACAGATAATAAGTAATTATAGCCTACATAATATGTAGGCTAGATATTAATTATATATTATATTTTATGAAATGTTAGACAGTCATACAAATCTAGTGCTATAATCTTAAGACAGTGTTGAAATAATACAATGGGGAAGGCAACTGTCAAAGTGCTTAAGATGGTCCCAAAATACTAGGTGCTATCCGTCATTTTAATTTTCTGCCAGTCACGTCTGAAACATACATAGATCGATAGATCATATCAAACAAACATAAAATATTAGCGGCAAAACCTCGTAAAGCGTCACGTTTCCGAGTTATGAGCTGTCAAACATTTGCACTAGGTACTTATTTGTATCTCAAAATCTGTTTGTTTTTGTACAAGAAGATAAACATTAACCTGACATCTGGATCAACGTACCCAGCGCCATCTACAATTATCTTTGAGTTGCCATCCCCATTGAATAAATACTGTGTTATTTTTATGTCAACTTTTTTCTACTGCCTCTATTCGCACGAGAGCGCTTTGTTTGACGTGGCGCTAGTATCTATGTTTGTCTTATAGGTACAGATACACATGCTTTAAACTAGCATGCTAAAGCACGAGAGCATGCTACTTTTAACCCTTAAAGTCACTTTGCATAGTATACTATACATTTGAATAAAAAAAATTTTTTTGAGGAAACAATTATTTTAAAATGCATTTGTTTACCAAAAAGGAATTTCAGAACATTCTTCTTTTTAATAATAAATAAATTAAAGTATTATCTTCAGTATATATATGTCAATTTTGACATACATGTGAAACCATACCGGAGGAAGCCTGTTTATGTCAGTGTAAAATTTATTATAATTTCTTATAAATTCATTATGAAAATATGTTCTGTGTTTTGTGAATTGAAATCACAAATATATTGTGCTCCTGCTAGTGTTAAATTATCCACATTATATACAAGTTTTCATCGCTTTTTACTACCACAATCTTGGGTATATAGCATACTATACATTGCGACGGTTTGCTAAGAAAAAAGAGAATTAAGATTAAGAATATTTTGATTTTGATGTATATTATTCTATACATTGCCAACTTATGGGTGGTGGTGATGTCATTGATGATTCTTCATTTAGGCTTGGAATCTAAATTTTTGAAGCCCCAAAACTGTTTCCGAAAGCGGAAAAGATCCAACACTACTCACAATCAATCATCTGACAGCATTTCCTTTCGATACACAATGCAATTTCAATGCTATACCATCTATTGAATCACTACCCTCCTTGCAGTTAAACCGTCACTGTTTACGCCGGAAACTTCATCAAAACGCGAACATAGAAAATGTAGAGGTCCTATAGTTGCTGTTAACAGGATAAAAAGACGAAATTTTTACTTTTTTTGCAATGGATTAAGAGAAGATTTCAATAAACAGCTGAACTGTCTTATCAAGGTTTTCAGGAAGCTGTTTCGTGGAATTGATTGACGGTGGACTACTGCTATCGATTTTCCCTGAAGACCTTATGCCTGTTATAGCAAATAACATTTTCGACGGGAAAGTCAACACAAGCACTTAGAAAGGATATAGTAATGTTTTTTTTCCATCAACATGTTGATGGGAGATGTGGTTATGCCACTTATGGAACACCACAAGGATTATTGGTAGACTACGGCAAGATTGCAGACGTTATGGTTTTCAAAAGTTTTCAACCGAAACATCACTTTCTGAAACACAGAAAGTATCTGAGGTGCAAACAATTGCAAAAAGGGCCAGGGTAGTATTCGTTGTACCTATTTCAATGTCCACCTTTGTGACAGGGTTAAAATAAATTGTTTTGTAGCTTATCATAAGCACTGATTGTCATTATTTTATTATAATTTGAAGCACATTTGGCGTTATAGTATTTTGATCAATCTATGTCAAAAGTGTATTTTGTATATTATACTATACACCTCTTATAATGGAGAATTACTAACGTTGGTGGCAATGTATAGTATAATATACACTAATTATCTTAGAAGACAAACTAATTAGATTTTTTTTACTATTTTTCCCACCCTTATTATGGGTCAAATAATCATAAACAAGAAAAATTTTGATGTTTTATTTCGATGAAATGTTTTGTGACTTTAAGGGTTGAGCAAATACTACTTAGTAGCATGTGTAATATCGAAACCCTAATTTAAATGTAAACTATAAACATGCCCATAAGGATGCTCTTTTAGCATGCTAGTTTAAAGCATGTGTATCAGTACCTTAACACTTTCACTGTCCGCGCAGCAGACACAATAGATAAACAATGGTCGTGAGTCACATGTGATTCATCGGACAGGGAAGTGGTTAAAATCAATAAAAATAAAACTTCTCGATTGTTCCGCAGGTTATGAGAACGCGGACTCTAGGACTCTTAGGCTGCGGTTCCATTGAGGAGGAGAGGAGCGGTGCGGAGCAGAATTGAGCTGTAAAAAGATGTAGTGTGTTTCCACTGAAGCGGAGTCGGAGCGGAGCGAGCTAATGGGTACAGCGGAGCTGCTTTGCCTATCCTATTGCTTACTAAAAATAATGATTAGGTTAGTCAGTTAGCTGTCCCGCTGCGCACTGCCCTATCCCGGCCCTTACGCTCCGCCTCGCTCTTCTCTTGGCTCTCGCTTAACTGGCCTGAATGCCCGATATTTTAAACACCAAAAAATAAAACCGTTTATCTCCGCCAATTCTGTTTCCTTTGAGGAGGAGTGGAGATTAAGAGATGTTGATTTCAAGCCATGTGATTGGTGAATCGCGGCACGGCTCTTCTCCGCTCTTCTCCGCTAGCTGACATACGCATTTGACATTATGAGCTGATAGGTTCAAAAGTTATAGAAACCAGGGTCAAACGTTCCCTACCTAAAAATAGCGAATGGGTTAAGTACGTAGCTGTTTAGGTGCAGCGCACACGACAGTCTATCCGTGACGCACTTTTAAGGCCGCTTTCACATTAGGACGTTAGCAGCGCGGCAGTAGCGGGGCAGAAGCACATTTCTTCACATTTTATATGAATAGCCGCGCATAAGCAGCGTCTGTCGCGCGACTGTCGCCCAAATGTGAAAGCAGCGTTAGTCTGTGAAAATAGAACCTATTGTGTGACCTTCCTGATGGCATAAAAGATTGCTTCAGCAGAGAGGGATGTAGTCGGATGTTTATGTTTCTAAGGATGATTAAAGCCACGGATACACTAGGGGACAAATGGAGCAACATGTTGCGGAACATGTTCCTCAACAACTACATGGAATGTGCCGACATACATGTCGCGGAACATTTTGTCGACCACACTTCTCAGTGTTTATAGAAATGTTGCACGAGGAGGTTGTGGCTATAAGTGCTGCGTACATAGTAATTATATCGAGTGTGTTGAAACGTAAGAGAAAGAGAAGGTGGTGGATGCGGAATTTCTTATTACAACGAGAAAGAAGAGTTAATATTCTAAGTGATCTCCGAATGTCTGACGGATCGTTTGTGAATTATACTCGCATGTCATCATCTGATTTTGAAACTTTATTGCAAATGATCGCACCTTCCATAGCCAAACAGGATACAATATTACGGAACGCTATTAGTCCTCATATCAGACTAGCCATTACATTGAGGTACTTGTCGACTGGAAATTCTTATGCTTCTTTGTCGTACACTTTTCGAGTGTCATAACAACTAATACATAAAATAGTACCAGAAGTTTGTAAAGAACTGATAAAAAATATTTTATTTCTCTTTATTTTATTTCGATAGTCACGGTGTGAAGTATCCCACAACAAGTCACGACTTTCGTAAAGCTCTATAAGCAAAAGCACGGTATCATTTCCCCACAAGACTCTCAGTGACAAATGGCGCAACACTGACGCGGGACCACTGCGCGGGACACGTGCGGTCGCTCTCGAGGCGGGAGCAAGCAACATGCCCCGCGTCACGTAGAATGTTGTGGGCCATGTTGCGGGACGTGCTATGCAACGTTGCAGCGTCACGTATATTTTGTGTTGCGAGTCATGTTGCAGGACAAAATGTTCCCTAGTGTATCCGGGGCTTCTTATGTAGGTATTGTATCTGTATTCTTATGTACGTAGGTACGTAAATTAAGCCTCATTTAGACGATGCAAGAACTCGAACGCGAGTTGCGTTACATTGCGGGATTTATATAGGTACCTAAAACAAATTCAGTTAATGAAACAAATGCCGCAATGGCGCTTTAACTTATTGTTGATCGTGTCCTTCTTTATTTAAGCAATATGTATTGTATCCTTATCATTTATGATTGTACCTACGTATATGATTCTACAGGGTGTTTCTTAATTGGCCAAAAGGGAGTCCATAAGAGATACGGGAAAACGGATCATTTTCATGTCGACAGAAACGCAACAACTCGTCAGATTCACAACTCGTCATCTCTCAGGATGGACTCGAAACTTGCGTCACTCGACAGAAACGCACTTTGTCAGAAACGCAACTCGCCAGATTTGCAACTCATCAGATTCGCAACTGGTCAAATATTTTTTTAAAACGTGTTTTCATCGACAAAATCCAATTTATTAATTTAATTGGTTGTCGAGCTGCGTCTTTGACAATTCAGATTCGCAACTCGTCAGGAGTTGCGAATCTGACGAGTTGCGTTTTTAACAAAATGCGTTTCTGTCGAGTTACGTGTCGAGTTAATTTTAAAGAAACACCCTGTATGTGTTTATTGTTAACTGTGTGTCATTGACCTTAGATGTTAAAAAACGACCTTAAATAAACAAATTAAAAAAAATAACACAATTAAGTAAATTTAATGTCATTAAAAAAAACTATTATAAAATATATTCAGTACACTCTCGGTACAGGAGGAATCCATTTAACTTCATTATCGTCCAAGGTCTTATCAATCACTGGCCGGTACGTGATTTTTACCGCACCCGAGCAAAGATTCAGATTAGTTAATGTGTGTTTCCTCCAGTGTTTTTCATATGGCAGCCTTGTCTGGAAAAAGAAGCTTATCATTAATTCAATCAATATTTGCGGACTACATTGGCGCTGGCTCGGAACATTGGGAAGTCATGGCATGGTGCTCAAACACGCTATGAGCCTAGCGCATTAGATCCGTTTCCACTGAGGCGGAGCGGAGCAGAGCGGAGAAGAGCTGTGCCGCGATTCACCAATCACATGGCACATGTATAAATAAAATAAATAAATCAATAAATAAATATTCCACAACTATCACACAACGCCATCTAGTCCCAAGCTAAGCAGAGCTTGTGTTATGGGTACTAGACAACTGATAAACATACTTATATATTTCTAAATACATACATATTATAGATAAATTCCACCCAGAGACAGAACAAATGATCGTGCTCATCACACAAACATTTGTCCTGGGTGGGAATCGAACCCACGACCTCCGGCATAGCAGTCAGCGTCACTAACCGCTAGACCAACAGGCCTATATGCAAGCCATGTGATTGGTAAATGGCGGCACAGCTCGTCTCCGCTTTGCTCCGCTCCGACTCAGGCCCGTCATCCACCAAAGCGGAGATGAGAGGAGATTTGTTTGAATAACCAATCAGATGTCTGTAATAAGCATCTGTCAATAAGCGGAGAGGAGATGTGGACATCTGATTGATTATTCAAACACTTCTCCTCTCCGCTTTGGTGGATAACGTTCTCAGTCGAACCTAGAGTCGTCTTGAACTTGGCGGGAGCCTGGCGCGGTGGCTATGAGCGAGATTGCGAGGCTAGCGCTACATCGTTAAATTATACTTTTCTGAAATGGGATTAAAATTTCGTATGGGACGGAAAATAATCGGTTGTATCTTAGCCGATTATTTTAATACAGAGTAGCGAGTAGATAAAGCAATTAAAACGAGTTGGTGAGTAGCATGTGTTTAGTTAAGATAGTTTTGTCGCTGTGCCACCAGTGGATATCGAGTACGATGGGCGACTACTCGCACTACTCTCAGCGTGAGTCCTGACGTGACGCCATCACGTCGGCCATCGCTGAAAGAGTATTATTTTCAAAACTCTGTCGCTCCCCGATGAAGTAAGGGCCCACACCATTGTTCTCAGGTTCATCTGCGTCAGGGGGCAGCAGGATCTACAGTCAGCACCTTAACTACCTATAAACATAATTATGCGTTTGTTATGTTAAAATTTCTTTGAACCAGAAAAAGCTGACAGATTCGTCGTCAGTTGTTCAGTCGTTTACACGGGGGGCGCGGCGACGGGACAACACCAAAAATTTTAAAAAAAATTATCTAACCAAGGAAGTTTAGTTACCTGTCCCTCTGTCGGTTTGCTATAGTCAAATTCATCGATTCTCTTAGGAAAATCATCCCTAAAATGTGCTCCCCTGCTTTCCACCCTGTTCTTAGCAGCAGCAACCACCTGGACTGCAGCTTGAAGCATGTTTTGTAATTCCAAGGCTTCAACCAGATCCGAGTTCCAATTCGGACGTTTGTCCACAACTCTGATGTCTTCGAAGGCACGGTACCATTTTTGGATTTCAGTATCAGCTATAAATAAAAAGGAGCACGATGTACCTACGTACAATATAACACTTGTATGTCTAAATTACAGTCAAAATAGGGTGTCCCCTCGGAGGCGCGAAAGCAATCCAGTAACAAAACATTTTGCTGGAGTGAGCTGACACTAATTTTGTTTAGTATAAATTGACTGTTAGTATTGTTTTCTTCATCGTTTTGGAGCATTTGCCAAAGTAGGAGTTCGTAAATATCGTCGAGAGAGGAGCAATAGAGTGACCTATAGATCCTCTCGCGCCGGTTTACATTAGCATCATACACAGCACATCTACTTCACATTTGCACCTACCTTCAGCTAACAGCTTAGCGTCTCTGAAGACTCCACATTTGTTCTGCATAGTGTGCCTCATTGCTTCTCTTAGCTCATGAGGAGGGGCGCAACCGGAAGCATTCTTTATCTTATGGTAATTATCAAGAGATGCATCACATATGTTCTGAAAATATAGATTCTCTTTTATTGGCTTCTCTAGCACGGTTCGAGACCCATGTTTCAAGACACACGAGACATGTTATAGTCACACAGCAGTCACGAAACCGTAAGGATTAAAAACAAATTAATATTTTGCAATAGTACAAAAACAATTTGGAGTTAGTTTTCTGTGATAGTACGGGCACAATTTGGCAGAATTTTTACGACAAAATTCGATCGGTTATTTCTCTTAAGTAATAATTAATTAGTAGACTACATCAGAGTTTTTAAAAAAGTTTCGTGGAAGTCAGCTGCGTTTCCGAAAGTTGGATATGAAGAGGTAGCTTTTCAAGGACGAAGAAACAAAAATTGCATTCAGTCGTTTCCTCCCATGTTGCCATGTAATTGTTTTTATCGGACAATTTCCCAGCGCACTATTCTCAAACCACTGCAACTTATGGAAGCCAGAATCAACAGTGGCGTCCACCAGAAAAGCGTCGAAGCAATGAAGCTCGACGTCCGGAGAATGAAATTAAACTGTCTTGGATACTGCGTCAAAATGAATCAGAAAAAATAGTTGAGAAATAGGAAAAATACGTATGTGTCCATTTCAAATATCAAGCAGGAGAATAAAACAAGGCCATTAAGAACAAAAATACATTTACAACTGGGATAAGCTCTGTCGCCTTGCATGGCATGACATACATAACTATTTTTGTAAGCCATACCGAAATGGGAAAAACATGTAGGTAGAGTGCATTCTGTGCTTACCAATTACCATAGACCATTGAGACCTTAAAGCGAGAATATTTTCAGTGTGGGAACGAGGTGGTACTAGACAACTTGAATAGCGTTATCTCTTTCCCACAATGGCATTCTAGCTCAAAGACGTCATCATACACTCACTCATGTTTTTACAAAATAAATACCCTATAATCTTTATCTTTATGTTACTCACGTGCTTTAAAGTCTTTTGTTTTTCTCCTGGCTTACTATTTGACGCTATGGAAAGCGCGGCTGATTTCCCAAAGACTACAACGTCTAATATAGAATTAGCACCGAGCCTGTTCGCCCCGTGAGCGTTGCTGACCACTTCACCGGCTGCATAGAAACCAGGGATGATATTGTCTTTACCATCCTTATGTATCATGACCTGTTGAAGATTAACAATTTGAATTTATAATTGTCTATAGTGGGTTTAAAATTTGCAAGTTGAAGTGGCAATGGGCAGGCCACATCGCTCGTAGAACTGACAACCGATGGGTAAGAAAAGTTCTAGAATGGCGACTACGGACCGGAAAACGCAGCGTAGGCCTCCCACTAGGTGGGCCGACGACATCGTGAGGGTCGCGGGCAGCTGATGGATGAAAGTGGCGAATTGTCGTTCGGCGTGGCGGTCTAAAGCGGAGGCCTATGTTCAGCAGTGGACGTCTTCCGGCTGATGATGATGATGATAATGGGTTTGTAAGCGCAATTGATAATCTACAGGTTTGGCTTCAATTCCCAGATGGAAGATCAAGGGAACTCTCAGTAGCTGCCACGGAGTCAGATTGCAATGTTATAATTTCAAACATAGTTGGCACACAAAGCTAAAATACAAATAATACAGACGCACAAGCACGGTAAATTATGATTGTTTAGAAAAGAATCATCAGAGAAATCACGAAGCATCGTGACGTCGGCAGCGGTTTCATATTCTAAAGTAAATATACATGCATACTAGCTGTTGCCAGTGGTTTCACCTGCTACAACTCGAAAATCATCCCTTGGAAAATTAAAATCGGGATAAAAATTAAAACCTTGTGTGTTAATCCAGGTTTCCAACTATCTGTGTAGGTACTGACATTTCAATCAATGTTCTCCAGTGGTTGTTGCGTTGAAAGAGAAACAACATCCATTCATTCATCGATCCGTCCAAACAGACTCAATTTTAGTAGGAAGGGTTAGTAGGATAGAAACGGATAAATTTAATATCGAAAAGTAATTGCCGCTCTCTTCAGCACAAGCTCAATGTCAGTACAGTCATGTACAGTCCCATTAAAGGGCCTGGTGCACGCTGAATGATATTTTTCTTTTCGGAAAATGTTTGGGAACCTGGGGGGGTATTATAACGTCTTAAATCCAGGCTTATTCCGGCGAGTGAATGCGACAGAGCTATACAAGTCGTCTCTCGCCATCTCGTTCACTCACTGAAACAAGCCTGGTTCTATGACGTTGTAATACCCCCCCCAGATGTAGGTACATATATAACTTATGGCGCAATATCATTGGTCGTTAATTCGTTCGGCATACAGCATACGGGGAGTTCCTCGCAGACGAACAACCAATGAAGAACCAACCAACCAACCAAGTCGAGACGTTTTCGTAACACTGTCTGCAGTGATTCCCTGATTATCAATAAAACAAGCGGCTTTATACAGACCGTGTTACGACCAATGAAATTCATCCGTCGATATACAGCTGCAGCTTCCTGATCTGCCACTCTTGTTAATTTGGCGACGAAAATGGAGTTTCTCCTACACCCCGCACCTGGTCTATCGACTTCTGAAAACGGTTCCCCGAATGCGGGCCCTCTAGCCCGCGTCCCAGAAATCTCTCGCACCCGAAATACGGGCCCTATTGACTAATGAAATTGTGCCATTATGGAGGTATTCCACATACGGCACGAATCAATTTTTTCCAGGTCGGAAGTGGAATGCCTCGATTTATCTACTGATTCCAAAAAACAACTTTTACCTCTGCTCTATGGTTAATTGGTAAACCGCCCATAGTGTAATGGACCGTTGGTAAGACGGGTACAGGCTGGGTGTATATATCAGCTCCTGTAAACGTGAAGGCGGTCTCGGAGATCCCTGGCAACCTTTCTTTGATAAGTTCTGCGGGAAGATGGTGCAGTTGCAGGTATACGTGGTCTTTCTTGGGACCTACGCCGCGACCTAATGGATAATAATATAACTTAACAACTGCCCGTGATTTGGCTAGGATCAGGCTGGATGCAAGCCGCTTCCAAACGGTCTTATTGGAAGTCTATAGGGGAGGCCTATGTTCAGCAGTGGAGTTTTACAGCTGATATGATGATCTGCCTGTGACTACCGAGATCCTTCAGGGTTAAAATTTCAGTGTTGGTCGAAAAGCCGGGCCACCAAATATGCACAGAATGTTTAGTTATTTATTAACTATAAAAACAAATTATAATTTAAAAAAAATTAACTAATAGGGCCCACGCAATCATCGTGTTATTTTTGCCGTCCATCTTGCACATGGCCGGTTTTTGGATAACTCTAAAGGCCCATATTTACAAGCTCATGCTACAAGAAATGGCATGCGCATTGCGTGTTTTGACTCCAATATTAATTTACCCGCCTGCCACCTATGTCGATCTCGGTGAACTCTCATTGTCGACTAGCGCAGCACAACAATCGACAAACGTAGACAAGGCCGCGGACTACACACTTCAACATCGACCCAAAAGGTGGCGCTAACGCCAATATATGTGATAAATTCTAGGGTCAGTTCACACCAAGACGCGACGTGGACCTACGATAACGGAAATGTGTTATCTTTTCGTGTAGTAAATAAAGTTAATCTCAGTCGCCCTTAAAATGAACGCGTCGCGCCCTTCGGAGACAAATGTGTATCTTTTCGTGAAGAAGTTAGATTTTGAGTCGCTCTATTAAAATGTGCGCGCAGCGTCGTGTCTGGGTGTGACTTGAACCGTAATGTTAATCTAATCATCATGATTCAAAATCCTCGCTTTTCCGAGTTTTACTGGCGAAATTCTTTGGCAGGGTGCAGGTGAAGAAGAAGAATAACATTCACCTTGTCGTATCTCAGTTGCCATAGATCTGGACACGACGTCACGACTGGCCAAGTCCTTAGCCTTAGGAGCGTACTTCTCCATGAAGCGGACCCCTTCACTGTTAACCAGGTAGCCACCTTCCCCACGAGATCCTTCGGTCATCAAACACCCTGAACCGTACATCCCTGGAAGATGGAAAAATGGACTTAAGTGTCTTCGTAATACCTAATGCTACACATATTTCGTTTGGGCAAATTTTATTTGGCAGTATTATTGGTATCCGTTACTCCAGCCAGAAAATGTCTTCTACAAGGAATTGAGTTTTGCCATTAACAAGTGCGTAATAAGCTGTAAATGTGCTGTAAATGTGTCTATTGGTATGCATATCCTTTCAGAACCACCTTTTGATTAATCTGACCCCGGCCACTCACATGCGCGCAAAGATTCGTACATTGTACGAATCTTTGCGCGCATGTGGAGGGCCGTCAGACATACATTCGCAAACTTTGCATATTTGCAAATGGGTTCGCATACTCTATAATCAAATTAAAACTAATAACTTTAAACTAAGGACCAAAATTTAACGGTGTATGAATAGGTACTTATACTGATCAGTATTTCCTCACACAAAATATAACAACGACACAACCATTTGCTTCGCAATCGTGTGCGCAACTGGTCACACGAATGTGTAGGAGACTACGCGAAGGTTCGCGCACATAAAACCGATACAGCTTGGAAAACTTCGCGAAGTCATTCGCAAATGTCGTCCTACACATGCGGGTTCGCGTATTCGCGCGAATGTGAGTGGCCGGGGTGAGAATACGTGATTTAAAAGATGTGGAATTCGCCAGGTACTTAGGTGGTTATCTTCCCAGAAATAAAAATGCTTTACAAACCAGTTGGATGGAACTGTATAAATTCCATGTCTTGGAGTGGAATGCCAACTCGGGTTGCCATAGCGACTCCATCACCAGTACACGTATGTGCAGCTGTGCATGAGAAGTACATCCTCGGGTAGCCTCCGGTAGTCATCACAGTACTCTTGGCTTGAAACCTGGTAAAAAAATAAATCAGAGGATTGGCTGGATAACTGTACGCACGGGACTGAGAAGTATAGCTTAAGATTCTGAAAGTCACCCAGTAGGTCTGTCACAGGACTAACGAATTACCGTGACGACGGAACGTAAAGGGCTATTGAAGGACACCGTGGATTTTAGTCAAGAGTCTGAGAGTCCCTCCCTCTCGTTCGGCCCTGGGTGGCCTGGTGGGTGGACTCATTTTACGAGTAAAATATTATCAAGATAAAAAAGAAACGGTCACCCAGTAGGCGGTGACTCCGGGCAGAAATTATGATAGTAAAAACCGATAAGAGAAATCATTATCTGTGAAAATGTCAACTGTCTATCACGTTTCAAGAGATACTACGGAATAGTAATACGGTCACGTCTTATCCTTTGTGTACGGATCCCTAAAAATACCTGAAAAACTAAGGTTTTTCAGGTATTTTTCCAACCATCAAAGGAGTATTAGGTAAGCCTAATACTCCTTTGATGGTTTGACCACCCACAAAAGTGTGATAAGTAGCAATTACTCGAGTAAAATAATAACACAAATCTGAATATTTTAGACAAACCGAGAGTTAGAAATTATTTCTGTATCGTGCCTGCGTAAACAGATACGAAATAATCCTGTGGAAATTATTTCATCAGTGCGGTGAAAAACCTCGCGAAACGCAACGCAGAAGCCTAGCCTATCTGTAAGCTCATCCACTGAGCTAAGGGTGCTTCTACACGGCGCATGTAACCCGCGCAAGGAAAGGTGTGGGGGTACCCTCGCGAGTAACATGCGCAAGCTACTTGATCACGCTACCCGCGGGGTGCTTGTACACGGCGAATGTAGCTTGAGCATGTTGAGGCACTTGCGCGGGTTACATGTGCCGTGTACAAGCACCCTAAGTTTAAGTTGTCAAACGTGCCATCAAAAGTTATAAGCCCCAGGCCCACGACTTTTTGTAGCGGTGCAGTAGCGATGCTGTCTGGCGTTCGCATCGATACCGTCGCGAGGCGATCACAAGCTGTTTATCCTCGCCTTTACCACGATTCTCAGTCGTGATGCAAATGCGATACTGTCGCGATGGAAACGCGATACTGTCGCGATTCTGTAGCTCCTTCTCCACACATGCGCCACTCTCCTGCCGATGTCATTCGACACCGTCGCGCGTTTGCATCTTCAGTCGTGATGCAGTATAGCGCGTTTGCGTCATTTCTGAAGCGCGTTGCAAATGCGACTAAGGCGTTAATAGCGATTCCGTCAGAGAATATCTACTTATTAGTCTCTCCCACGGCGACTATTGTCGTCGTCGTCGTGGGAGAGGGGCCTAAGGTGTAAGTTACCTGTGAAGACTTCCATCGTCCATGTCTATGGCGAGGCATCCCACTACCTCGTTATCTTGTATCAGTATATCCATCACAAAGAACTCTGTAAAATGTACAATGTTCTTGAACTTTGTTGAGTATCCATAAAGAGTGTGAAGTAAAGAATGGCCCGTCCTGAAAAAAATGATTGCTTTTATTTTCTTTAAAAGATCTATGTATGTGTCTTCACCAAATAAGAGACTAAAAAGAATTATTGTCAAGTCTATCCATTCAAGAAAGCAGGTTCAGTAAACTTAGATCATTTCACTCTGAAACATAACTCCGACAAACGTTTCTCCGCTTAACGATTTATTTCTGGACGGTTAAAGACAAAAACTTTCACCGCAGAACGATTCATCGACAAAGACATGGTTTGACATTATAATACTCACAGATAATACTAGTAACTAAATCCGACATCAGGGGCACCCCGAGTTTTAGTTAGTCAGGTTCCTTTAAACCCTGAATACAGAAATAGAAGCCCCGCGCAGCGGGGCTTCGATTAAATGGCTTCATTTATTTTATACAATACTTCATGAAACACAATACTCATGACTTAATCGTTCTGTCGGCGAAACGTTCGTCGAGGAAATATTCTGTCGTCGAACCGTCCAGGAATGAATCGTTGTGTCGGCGAATCGTTAAGCGGAGAAACGTTTGTAGGAGTTATGTTTCAGAATCAGATAATTTAGGTCTATAGCGTACATTACTACCGACTGAAAATTTTCTTTAGGGGAACTCTCAATCTATGCAATACGTTATGACTTTTTGTCTTTAAAAAAATTTGGTACCTCTGCCACATAAAATTTTAACATCTTCAGGGATTTAATATTTAATCATAATTTTAAAACAACCCGGTTTCCGTTGATTCAGTTTTTCATAAGAGATCAGAAAAGTATCAGTTTAAGATTCTGAGGCCTTACCACGAGCTCTTAACGCGATTCAGCTTAAGTTGTGGAAAAGAGACAGAGCTTTACAAGTCGTCTAGCACCATCTCTTTCACAAAGTCTAGACTGGATCGCGTTATGAGTTTATGGTAGGCCACCTGATCCATAAAGGGGATTAGTTCGATTGTTCTAGAGAAGCTACAATATTGAGCATATGTGCCAAAGAAGAGCCATACCGGTCAGCAACTGCACATGTTCTCTTAGCCACAGACTTTCCAAATCCAATGGTGCCCCCTCCAAAGGGTCTCTGATATATTTTTCCTTCCTTTGTCCTTGAAAAGGGCATACCCATGTTTTCCAATTCCATAACACAAGTGGGAGCTTCTCGAGTTAAGTAGTGAATGGAATCCTGTTGAAAATCAAACAAGATCAATAGCTCTAGGAAAACGATTGCATAATAGTCAACTTCTTGACAATTTAACAAATAGCTTTTTGTAAATGACCGTTCTTTCCGTTCTTTTGACTTTCCCATGCTTTCCTGTGACAGAACAGTAGAGTGGAGCGAAAGGCCTTTACTTTTATTATTTATTTTTTTGGGCAAAGCGCCAAAGCCTGCCGGGATCGCGGGACTTTTCTTATGGATTTTATTCAGTATGAGTCTGACAGTCGCTCCCGCCCTGCCCGGGGTGGGAGAACTCATTTGACGATTTCACCCCGCTAAAAAAAATGGCAAACCAACGAATTACACGCTAATACATTTTTAGTACATTTCATTTGCAAATTCATCGTCAAATTACTTTCCTAGGCCGGCTTTTCAGTGATAGTTACTGAGACTGCTGTTTCGTGAGGACTCATGTACACGACGCCGCCACCGCGCCGCTACCGCGCCGCAATGCTGTGTACACCATCGTGATCACGCCGCCGCCGCGCCGTAACCGCGCCTTCGCCGCCGAAAATCAAACAAAAGCGAATGGCAACGCATTGGCGGCGGGCGTGGTGAAGGCGGCGGCGCGGCGCGGCAGCAGCGTCGTGTCCATAAGCACTGAAGGTGGAAAAAAAATATGAGAGTGAATGGACGGCGGTTGGCGGAATCTCATGGATCAAATTCTAATGAAATCCAATATACTACTCTGAATGTTTGTGCTGGTACCTGATCACCAAGCCAGTCTGATCCCTTGACTGTGTCATAAAAGTGATACTTCCATGTGTCTGGATGCATGCTTCCTGTACATAAAATAAGGACTTTCTTAGTGATTTTTACCAAGCAACGATTGCAACTGTCGGGATCGCGGGCCTTACCGAATGACCCTTAAACGTTAACGGCTATTGAAGGACACCGTGGGTTTTAGTCAGTACGAATCTGTCTGCCCCTCAGACTTATTTGAAGATATTACCACGATAAAAAAATATTAAAAAAAACGATTGCAACCGGAGGCCTGTAGAAAATTATGCAGTTTTGAACTTACCAAGGGCAGCATTCATGCCACCTTGTGCGGCTGTGGTGTGAGACCGCGTTGGGAACAGCTTAGAAACCAAGGCTACTGAGAACTTTGCCTCAGCCAGACCAATGCAGACTCGCAAACCAGCACCTCCCCCACCAATGACTATTGCATCGTACGTGTGAGTATGTATAGTAAACGCATTTCCACGAACACTAGCTAAAAGCATAAAAAAAAACCTTTATTGAAGACTGCAAACTACGTAACATAAATATATATGTAATGTCCTTCTGACCGATTTCGGCCAAAGCGGCCAATTTCAACGGAGATATGCCAACTGAGCAGGTCCTAAGTGTGTGCGCAGGCGCAGGCGCATTTCACTACACTGTCGCACGGAGAGAGATCAGGCGCAGGACCAACGGCCTAACATGCTTTCCGAGGCACGGGGGTATTGTACCGGGGGCTTGCAAACTCCGGATAGCTACGGAGAAATCCTTTTTAGAAAAACCTAATAGTTATTTTTGCCCGATCCGGGAATCGAACCAAAGATCGCTCAGCAGTTGCGCTTGCGACTACGAGACAAACGGGGCAGTTACCGCGTAACATGATTTGTATGCGGAGAGCACGTTTAGCAAATGTCATTCCGAGTAGACCTTTTATGGACTTTTATCATGGCCCGATCCGATCATGGCGAAGTGACGCGATTAGTGCGATATCGAGTCGATTGCCGATTTAAGTCGCATGTTTTTACTAATGGAGTGATGCGATGCACTTCAAAAATCCACCTTACTACTACGACATAAAGGCGCTGCAAACCAAAGACAAAATATGTCGCACAAGACGAGTAGTTGCGCAATCGAATTTTGAACAGAGAATCATGTGCATTGTCATTAGGACGTACCTACATGCAATTCGATATCGAGAAGATCTGTGAGCGAAATCGTCAATCCGTGCGACTCTAATAGCAAACACTAGCGATTGTCCGTACATTTTCGTCGACCGGACGCTTGTGTGATAATTGACCGATATCGTCAATCGATGCAATTCGATATCGCGTCGCGCCATGAGTAAAGATTCTTACAGTGGTTACCGGTGTGAATAATCTAGGTTTGTCTTGGATCATGTTTCTACATAAACAATCATCTGCTGGGACACAGGCCTCCTCTCTGTGAGAGGGAGTGGGCCATCCACCACGCGTGCCCAGTGCGGTTTGGTGGATGTCACATGTCTTCGAATTTTTGGTTCTAGGACATGCCGGTTTCCTCACGATGTTTTTCTTCACCGTTTTGAGAGTAGTGATGAAAATATAAAGCACACAAAGTAATGCGCCTGGCGGGGTTCGAACCGAAGACCTACAACTCGTAAGTCGGGACCGATACCACTGGGCCACCACTGCTCTCTAGATAAACAATGATAAAAGTTAATCACGAAAGGCCTGCCAGAGACCAGAAACGTTAAGGCACACTTTCAGGCTCTAAGCGTCAGAACACACTGGGACGCGACGTGACGCAACGATACTTCGTATCTTTTCTTGTAGTAAACAAAGTCAGATTTTGAACGACTTGCGCGGCGTCGAGCTGCTTTGCGAAAGGTGTATGTTTTGTTTTTTAAAATAGAGTTACATTTTGAATAACTCTATTGAAAAGTGCGCGCAGCGTCACGTCTCGATCTGAGCTGACCGTAATGGGACACAGCCTTGAAAGTTTAACAACTAGTTTAGCCATGTTGAACCCCACTACGATGTGGAGGATTAAATTTTTTTTTGGTAGTCGACCTATCATGATGGCGTGAAAACATTATATTTGGAAATTGGAATTTATTTTATTTCTTTGAATAAAAAAGAATTTGAGACTGAGGAATTTTTCGCAGAGAGTTTATAAGCAATTTTCATGTTTTGGAAAAAAAACAGAACTTCTCGGCTAAAAAAATGTTGGATTATTGTGCATCTATAGTTTGTATCACCTACTCTCACCATATTCCAAATTTCAGCACCGGAGGAATTTTTCGAAAGTCTTCATACAAAAAAATATTGCTCTCTGTTTGCTCCAGTTACATGCACCGTGCATAAGCACCCTTATTGACTGAACAAGCCCGTGCGTGTTAACGCTGGCAGGCACCGCGCGTAGACCCGCGCGTGGCTCCGCGCGGGTCCTCGCGACGGAGCACTTTTGTATAGAACCGCGCGGGCATCCGCTTAACGCAGCGTCGGGCCTAAGACAATTAAATCAGTGTGCCACTAGCCGTGAGTCTGTTGTTTTACTTGTGTCCCTGCGCACCTACACAACAATGCCAGAATTTTACTTACTTTTCAAAGGCAGTTGGGCGCGAAGAGTAGTAGATATGCGACTGACTTTCTGAAATGTATAATACATAATATTTAGTGTTATGAAAGCCAGGCTGCCAACCAGAGGCCTTACCACGAGCTCTTAACGCGATCCAGTTTAGGATGTGGGAAAGAGATGGCGCTAGACCACTTGTATGCTCTGTCTCTTTCCCACAGCCTAAACTCCTCCTAAAGGCCTCTGATCCTTAAACAGCAAATGCTTCAGTTCAACTAGCCGTGAAGAAAATCTAATACAGGTAATATGTTATACCTGTTACTTAAAATTCTAAATACTTATTTACTCAAAATTAAGACATTACCTTTGTTACAAGAAACATGATAAATCTAAATATAAGTAAAAAAATATATTTTGATTTTATTCAACGTCAAATCAAATTTTATGAATGACAGAAAACGAACATTTCACAGACTTGTTTCATTTAATTATTCAGTTGTTTTTAATTAGTGCCAGCATATTTTTTTAAGAAAAAGTTTGTATTTGAATCATCTATTACGGAAAAGCATCTTTAGGTATACCGTTAGTGTGGCCCCACACTAATGGTACCAGGGTGCTTTGGTGCGAGTAAGATGCCGCCGGCAATAGGCAGATACGCAGCTCGAGCTATGCGATGTATCGATAGTAAGGAAGGTGACCCATAGCACGCATCCATCCATATACGCCTCCATTATGTACAATCGACAAAGTTGAATCATGACCCATTTCGACAATAAATCGTTTGAATCTGTCAAAATTGACAAAGATCAAAGTCGTTACCATGGCTATGTATGTTTCCGCGAATATGGACCTAATTGTATTTCAAAGTCTGTAGGAAAATAATCTCGAGCCCCCGAGGAAAATGTTTTTCCACTAAATACTAATCGATTTTATGACTTATTTTTCCAAAAAAAAGGATTAATATCGGTTTTTGTTTTGGTGGCACAAAAACGTGCCGTTGGGGATCGGGCGGTGCTGGGTCATGATTCAACTTTGTCGATTGTACGTTAATTTTACAACGCAGGCACTTCGCGCTACCCCGATCAGTATCCTTAGCACGAATTTTCACTCTTTTACTTTATAGTATTTACAGCGTTTCATATACGTAATACGTATATGAAAAAATGGAACAGCGCCTCTGGTGTGCGAAGAAGGAACTAATATTTTCCTTGAAAATTGTCAATTTGAAATTGACAAAGTTCCAGTTTACTTTACGTCTCAAATAAGTACTGAAAATTCATGCTAAGGGTTCAGGAGACTGTTTATCCTGTAAACCTATGTTTTCGACATGTCCGTTTGTACGTAAGGACCATCGATAGGCACGGCAAATTAGCGTGGCCGACACCCTTCGTCTCGTTCCCTTGACAACAACCAATCGATACTACCCTAAGTAGGGTTCAGTACACACCGAGACACGTCGCAATGCAACGAAACGTGAAGAGGCCATTGATTTCGCGATGCATCGCATCCTCGAATCTTAAAATCTTTCTGACTTCTCACAACGTACACATTTCCTTTTCTTGTTGAAAATAAAGTTTAATTTTGAATGGCTCTATAAAGGTGTGCGTCCACAGGTCGGCATCGCACGTATCGGACGTTACGTATCGGTAACGGATTTTAGTTTGCCTTGTATGAAAACGAATACAACTGCGTCCACTGATCCGCATCGTACGGGCGGCTCATCGGCAATGCCTTAATGCGATGCGTACCGATGACGTCATACGGAATGCCAATCAGTAGAAGCGATGAAGCCCCCTTCATCACATCGGCAATCCGATTGCTGATCTCGCGTCGGCAGTCCGATCGCTGCCGACACAGTTTGTTTGGTGTGATGCGTCCGATACGTACCTACGATGCGGACCTGTGGACGCTTACCATTAAAGTGTGCACGTGCGTCGCGTTTCGGTGTGAGCTTACCGTAACATCGTAGGCAACACGCCTCGCTACGCAGTGAGACGCCGCGTGGTGTAGCGGAACGTGTCTACGTTTGCCACGTGCCCTCACCATTTGCAAGGGGTGGCCTCAACTACATGTCGTACATTAACATAACCTATTACTACTATACTACTGTCATCTTAGAAATATAATTTTGTTTTGTTTATGACAAAAATATTTTTATGCAATTTTATGGAAGGAAAAAATATTTTTATGCAATTATTATTAGGTATGCGCTTTATCTGTCCCGCAAAAAGCTCTGTACCCTTCATGAGTTTTCACTATTTTACTTTACAGCGTCTTTTCCAGAATTCACAGCGTTTCTTGCATGGAAAAATGGAACACCGCCTCTGGTGTGCGAAGAAGGAACTAATTTTTTCCTTAAATTTGTCAATTTGGAAATGTCAAAGTTGTCTGAATAAGGCTGTGCGCAGACTTGAGTCACAACTGTTTTAAGACAGTCTTGGCTCACATAGACAAGTCTGTCTTAAAACATAAACAAAACTGTTTTGTCTACGACACGCCGCTCACCTGAAACAAAACTGTTCAGTGTCAGACTTGTCGCTGTGCAGTTCTTGTGTCTATTAGACAATATTGTATATGAGACGTTTTGTTTTAAGTGTGCGCATCTTCATGGTTTTTGTAAAGCAATAGGCTGTCTTAAAACTTGTTTTGACTCAAGTCTGCGGTCAGCATAACTAAAAACTCATGATAAGGCCTCAGATCAGTGATTGATCAATGATTGACTGATTCTATAAATTATTACCTATGGAATTGAGTACATGAATTAAATAGATTTTAGATTATGTACTCAATAAGTTACGTACCTTTACAAATAAGAGAAGAGAGGGTAAAAATGGACCAAAAAATTGCTCGGCAAGATCCACACTGTTATTCTTTGACCTTTTCGTCACTTAAATCCGTTGGCAAAATTCGACTCACATTATGCATACTCAGACACCTCTAGCTCCCAGCCTAACATTGCCTTGCGGCGTCGAGCGGCGTCAAACAGGGCCATGTCATGCGTTGAGAACTTAAGATGCGTCGCTCTACGCCGAGAGGCGTCAAGCGGCGCAGCGCTGCATGCCGCAACGTACACGGTATTCTGAATTCTCAAAACGAAATCTGTAACTTCTCATGAAGAAAACAAAGTTTTATTTTGAATGGTTCTTTAAGTGTGCGCGCAGCGTTGCGTGTCTGTGTGAGCTGACTGTAACGAAGAAGCCAAAAGTAATTTCAAGAAAACAAAAATATTTTTACTGCTTCAATTTCCACTATGAAAATGAGTCAGTCTTGTTCAATGATAATAAAAAATGCAGTCTGGCTCAAATACTAGTTCCAGTAAACGTCAATTACAAGGTAACACATGAGAGTTACCCTCGTAGTAAGGTGACGTCATTCATTGAGGGATCAACGACAGACAGGGCGCGGTGATTCTCGCGTTTCGCGCTTGCGCACTTGCAAGAACAAACTGACGCAACAAAAATGAGCCATTTTGTGAACTTTATCCCTTGTGGTCAAACATGTGAGAATTAACGTTTTCGCGAATAATATTTAAACAAAGAGAAGAGTATATGACATTTATTTAAATAAAAACATCCATCAAAAAGTGTTGCTGTAGTGTGAGTTCGAATTTTGTAGCGTAGCCGAGCCGGTGTCATAACGCCGCCGAACTCGCCGATACACTGTGCTCCAATCATTACTATGGTACTATCACATCCACGTATCCGGCAAATCTAAAAATAACTCACTACGGTTTTATTTGTAAAAAAACTTCGTGGTAAAATTGAACTTTAATTAAATTAAAACAATGATTACTTTTCGCTTAATATTAAAAATAGTGAATAGTTTTAAAATGTTTAACTGACATTACTTCAATAAAAAGTGTAATTTAAATACGGTGATAGTGTAAATGGGTTTTTGTGAGTGTAGTGAAAAGTCAGAACAGTGTTGTTATTAAGTGTGTTACAGCAAATTAAGTTTGCACCATTCCTCATTAATTCGGTGAGTTAAATTGCATTGAATTTGGTGAGTCACTAGATTTTTAAACATTAAAATAAGGTTTTAAATTACGTACATTATTAAATTGCATCTACAAACAATTAATTAAACACGGCGTAGCTGGATATAGTAATAATTCTTGGTACATATTAGTTTGTTATTTAAAATTAGGTAATTTCAGGCCTTAATTCTTTCAGCAACTGTTTTACTAGGTACATACATACGTAACTAATTTCATAAATAAACTCTTTGGAGGTGCATATATGTATCCGGTTTTAGAGGCCAATAACCCGCATTTCTGAGAATCGGTCGATATCACTGGCGTATTAAGGATGTGTTTTACTAACAGCGTCCGATTTACGAAAAAAAAAAGTTTTTGAGAAGGAAATTACGTAAAAAGTATTTAGAGTTCGTGTGTTTGACTGTACTCGTTATTATAGCGATTGAGTCGTCAAATGTTAATAGTTAATGAGATCGCCGAGGGGTCAGATTTATGAAACATGACAACGTCTGTTGTATCATTTTCAATTATAACTTTAATGAAATTATTTTTGTTAAACATTTAACTTATTTAATCGTATTTTTCAGTTGGTAATTTACAGTATTTTCAGACTTCAGAGGGATTAGATAAGAATTGTAAGTTGTAAGTTAAGTAAAGTAAAGCTTTTGCAAATAAAATTCTTTTAAAAGTTTTTTTCAGAGGTTTTACTGACCACCGCAATACAATATGTATGCAATAAAGGGCGCGTTTGAAAAAAGAAAATACGATTATGAATTTTGTATGATAATCTTGCACTTTTGTCCTACAATCCATTATTTTAATCCGTTGACGATAAGTATTAAGGAAACTTAATTCAAAACTTTGGCAACCATATTGGTGAAGATAATTACGTAACTATACTGCGGATATTTTCGCGATAGTCGACTTTGGACGAATAATGCGGATTGCGGTAAAACCTGACCGTAATCGAAAATTCTGTCAAATGCGGAAAGTTATTTTATTATCAAAATTGAATGATTTGACCACCAGCTAGAGACGTGTCAATCGCTTTAAAAGTATTTCAACGAGGAAACGAACGATGAGTAGAGTAGGTATTCTTTTCATGAAATTTTCACTAGCTTACAGTACATTTTCGATTTTGCTAAGTATTTTTAAATTATAAAAAATATAGTATTATATATTATACAACTATTTCGATTTAAAGGGAGGGCCGTAAACGAATCACAAACAAGCAAAGGATTGAATCACGAGCTTAGCAAGTGATTCAAGTATTAGAATTCTAAACGATGCAAGTGATTCACGATCCTCGATATAAATCCGTTTTATTATTTTTAAATATTAAACGCATTAATACATGCGTGGCGAATTTCAAAGATTTTCTTTTGAAAGAAAAATTCAATCCGCGGGCAGGATTCGAACCTGCGGCCTTCGGCCATTCATCACCATGAGACGTTAGAAATGGAAGGAAAAATTCGCCGCGGTAGGTAAGATCCTCGGTGGCTCGGTTGGGAATGAGCGTCGGATGTACTGAATCCAAAGGCCGCAGGTTCGAATCCTGCCTGCGGATTGGATTTTTCTTTCCTAAGTCAATCTTTATAAATCCGTTTTAATTAGAAATTGCATATCGATACTTTATATCATGACGTCGAGAAAAAGAAAGATTTAGGCAATAATATAGATTTATTATAAGGACGAAAAAAGAAAAAGATTTTTTTTCGTAATCAAAACTCCTTTGCTCTATTAATTTCATCTGTAAAAGGGCTTTTTATTATCTGTTTTCAGTGTATAAAAGAAGGTTTTTAAAGGTATCTGAATTTGTATGGATTAGAATCCTACGGATAGTATTTTATAAACATTGACCTGGTCTACTGATATCTGTCAGTAAGACCTTCCTACAATGCGCGTGGAACCAATTTGCGTTACGATTGCAGCGGTCATTCTGCAAGTTTCCCTGCATAGGTGGTCGAACGGATCGTGTTTTCCAGGAAATCCGTCTCGTCGACCCAGACAGTAGTGGTCATCGCTCCGTAGTAAATAAACAATATGAGTAGTATTCTGATAAACATACACAATATTTTTTTTAATAGCCTAGGGACAGAAGTTCCACTTTTTCCTTGCAAACCTCTCTATTTAGGGCAGGCCAAGCCTGAAAAACTTAATTCAAATAATTACAAACAATTAACCAAAAAATTTAGTGGTTAGCGACCCTGACCGCTATGCCCGAGGTCAATTCCCACCCAAGACAAATGTGTGTGTCTAAAAACGAAGATATTTATGTATTTAGAAATATTTAAGTATGTTTATCAGTTGTCTAGTACCCATAACACAAGCCTTGCTTAGCTTGGGACTAGATGGCGTTGTGTGATAGTTGTGGAATATTATAATTATATTGAGTTCTTTGTCTTTCTTCTCTTTCGAGAGAATTTAACCTTACACGCGTGCCGGAGCCAAAGATGTAAATGCATTTAAATTCATGCCATGTGATTGGTGAATCGCAGCTCAGCTCGTCTCCGCTCCGCTTCAGTCGAACCGCCAGCCTTACCATTGAGATTTTGAGTCTGACTCCAAGAAATGCAGCACTTTTTTTGACTGTAATTTATTGATGCTATTATAGAGTTTGATGGCTATAAGCTTGTCCTCTGTTGGATTTAAACTCTATATTTTATTTTCATTATTCGGGAATATAAACCATTTTATCTATACTAAGTTTTAAAAATGCAATATCACTACTTAACCTACGACATTTTCCACAACATAATTATATTAAACTAGAAGTTATAACAAACAGTGCGCTATACTTAGGCCAAGTGTCCACGCAACCGCACATCATACGTACGCTTTCGTCAATTTACGATTGCAAGACGAATGCTTGCATCTTCCGACAAACAATGAAATCTGTGTCCACAAAGAGGCAACGTCGCGCGTCGCGTCAGTCGCTCGTATTGGGTTCGTCATGCATTTTTGCCGCTTATGACGTGCGGTTACGTGGAAAATGGGCCTAAATTATTAGGTACACAATGATTGTATTTATTCGTCTTTAATATTATTATGGCTTTGCCGAATAGTGACGTAGGCGTGCCTCGAAGGTAGTGTGGTGTGTCAATCTAATGGTGAGAGTGTAAGCACACCAAGGATACGGCACGCGAACGTCAGGCTCGCTGTTTCTCAAACCCTTTTTTAATCTTGGTTTAAACGACCTTTTGTTAATTTTATCAACATTAAAGGTATAAAAAATACTCAACAGTTATATTATATTATAAGTACCATTTTAGTTCTTTATTTATGGGAAATCTTATACCTAACAAAGTAAGAAAATTTCTTCTTTTTTCTACTTCAAAAAAATTTACTACAGACCCTACAGACGCTTTAATTATTACATACAAATATTCGATATTCAAACGAACCTGAATTTTGCGAAATAAATTGCATTTTTCACCCTCCAGACCATGCAGCGCTTGACTCCCCTAGTTTAAGGGAGATTAAAGCACCTATGATGATTTTGGGTTCTGCTGCCTAGACAAGAAGGTTGAATTTTGCATACACCAACTTTTAATATTTTTTTGATTACCGTCCAGATTCCATTTTTGTAGTACACCAATTAATTTTTGCTAAGTAAATGAATATGTATCCCTTTACCCTTCGATGATTTTGTTCAGTCATTTTGAAAACATGATAAATTTTTATTTGAGTACTTGCTGTTTATTCATGTTTGATTTTTATACTCATTGTATTTTCCAGAACCCATAAATAAGTTGTTATGAATGATCAGCCCATTAAAAAATGATTGAATTTGTTTAATTACATCCGTCTAGCGAAATTCAAATTTTCTTGTATTAGCGCTAGGTTGTATTTTTTTTTAATAATTATTCTCGGCTGTAAGGCGTATGTAGTTACAGAATTATAATCAACAAAAGCATCAATACAACGCTCTAAGTTCATAAAGCTGTAGGAATGACTTTTTCTGTTTTTAGTTTTTGTTCCTACGCCTTTATGAACTTGGAGGGTTGTATTGATGATTTTGTTGTTTATGATTCTGTAACTACATACGTCTTACAGCCGCGAATAATATTTTAATCAATATACAAGCTAGCAGTGGCCTGCAAATTGCAAACAACGTAAGAAAATTTGAATTTCGCGGGCTGGTTGGAGCATTCCTTAAATAAACCTTATTATATATATTTAATACCTTAAATAAATAAAACACAGCGCAAGCAGCTAAATTACTTCATAAGATTTGAGAAAAACAATGTGTGAGCCTTTAAAATTTGAGGGTTGCTCTCGATTTCTCCAGGATCCAATCATTAGATCCTAGTTTGAATGTTTGAATGGGACCACTTCAGAAGTATCTCTTTTCGAATAAAAAAAGAATTTTAAAGATCGGTCCACGTAATCGCGTAACATTACCCACAAAAAAAAAACATAAGTACTGTCGAATTGATAACCTTCCTCTTTTTTGAAGTCGGTTAAAAATCTAAAAATAGAACTGTCTCGGTTCATGATATTCAGCTTAGTGATGGACGGACAGACAGCGGAGTCTTATTATTAGGGTCCCGTTTTACCCTTTATGTACGGAACCCAAAAAATAACTTATTGTTTCTGAATAAAGTAGGTAATAATCTCCCAACATCCGGGAACATCCACTCTTAATTGGAATGGACTTGGCCTTAAAAAATACAAATGGAACTTGTATGGACTTGGCCTTAAAAATACAGTCATATGGAACTTCGTCTTAAAAAATACTATTGTAACTTGGATGGACTTGGCCTTAAAAAAGCTCAAAGACATTTACAAGTAAAAGTTTTTTCTTTTTACGTGGTAAAATCTTCAAATGAGTCCTCTCAACCATAGCAGGTCGGAATGGACAGTCAGACTTGTACTAACTAAAATCAAACATAAATGGTAGGACACCGTGTCTGTGTTTGATTTGTGCAATAGCCCTTTAGGTTCAGGGGTCACGGGAGCTTGTTCGTCCTGCGACTTCGTTAGGCTTTGGCCCTTTAAAGGGGCCCCATCATTAAGGGGACCGTATGGTCTATGGTCGAACAGCGAATTGCTCACCGTCCGCTCCCGCGCCTACTGCAGTGGCCGTAGATCGTCCGGCGACGTCCGTAGCCGTGGCTGGGTGTCTCTCAAGGCGGCAGCTGGGTCGTGAGATGGCCACTGTCCTTAATTTCCCTCACGCGCCCACATTTCCACATTCGCTAAATTAAAAGTTAGAACAAAAAAAAATATCCCTCTGATAAAATCGAATGTTGCACTCGACGGCTTCAAGCGCCTCCTCGCTGAAAAGCCTCGCCCGGTCGACCTTTATTAATTGAATTAAGCGTCGCATGACATGTCTAAGAAGTGAAGCAGTAGTAAACAAAAGTAGGTACTTTGCATACCTAGACATAGTTTTCTGCTTTTACTCTTTTCCCATTAAGGTTTTTAGAAATTATTAACTTAAGAACTGCCGTTGTAAGACTACTTAGGGCTGATTTTTTAATAGTCAGATAACTTTTATCTGAGGAATAAAAATAGCGGTTTGACATATTTTCTATTGAGTAGGAGCGAGGGGTATGGAAGGGATAAATAGTAAGCGATGGCAGCGCACGACGTGGCAGAATTGTGTAACAAAAGGGGACATTGAAACGTAAACTAAAGTTATTATTTAGGTGATTAAAACACTATATTTTGTCTTTCTATTAATTTACATTATTTATTTTATAACAAAAAACATTTTGCACATGTTTTGATACACACATTGTTTGACATAATTTCCCCTTTTGTTGCGTTCACATGGTGGCGCTGGTGGGGTGCACGTTCTCAATAGATAAGCTGTCAAACTGCCAGTTTTATTCCTCAGATAAAAGTTATCTGACTATTGAAAAATCAGCCCTTAGTTACCGTGTATTTTAGCCTGATTTTAGCTGGCGATCAGAATAATATAACAGTACAAAGTGACATGCATAGTGTCAAAAATTTGAGCATTTTGCGTAAACAGTGTTCTCACTGTAAGAAATATTGAAGTTGAAGAAATGAATTGCAAAGTTAGGTTTTTAATTATAGTTTGGCGATGGTGGCGACAAGCTTTCCCCGCTCGTCAATCGACGGTTTTGCACTAACTTAGGCTCTAAAAATAGGTCTATTTTACCTGTGGGTACCTATATTTATGTTTCGATCCATACACTTCTTCAGTTATTTGTGTTGTGATTTCTGGAAACGAAAGATGGTAGCGAAGCGACGCAGACAGTCTAATTGGTCTGGACGAATATAATAGATTTTGCTTCTAGTGAATTCTATTTCGATATGGGAACAGTCAAGGTTAGATACATGATATAAATGTCTAGAGGAATGTTTTATGGTATAAATAAAATGTTTATGACTGAACTAGTGTTTGCCCGCGGCTTCGCTTGCGTTATTTTAGATTTTGAGAAACAATACGGATCGTGTGGCGCCATCTGGAATATGAACGTAATTGTTTTCTCGGAAACAGCTTCTGTTATTCGGGATGTAAGATACCTTATATCCGTGTCTATACTCCTGACAACGTATAATTATGCTAAATTTTGGGACGATCGATTCAGTAGGTAGTAATGCGTAAAAAGGTAAAAAACAAACATAATTGCATTTTTATTATTAGTTTAGATGAATAATGTTATATCTAGGTACATAGTTTGCATAGGAAACGTTCTTATTTGAGCGACATTAATTTCAAAGAACCGTGTTTATTTAAACATTAGACTATCATTTTTGGGTCGATTTACAGTATCGCTGCAAATTGAACGTACGATAGCATTGCTCTTCTCCCTTTAGCATACCGCGTGATACCTAAAAAATAACTAATTATCTGACTCGATGAGTACAACTTGTCGTCGTTTAAAACAGAATCTATGCACTGGTTTGAGCACCAATTCAAAACATAAATAAACACAAATTATAGAAACCCTGATTTTTTTCTAATCTTTAAAATTCCACACCACGAAACAATTACAATTTAAAAAAATATCCAACTTACTACCTAAAATTTAAATCGGTGTAAATTTATATCTTAGAGAAGTATTGAAAAAAAAATAGTAATTATTTTAAACCGCGAATAATATTGAAACAAAAGTATGCACAATTGCACATTTTTTTTTAATTATTTAAAACTCTCAGGACAAATAAAAACTCAAAAAGAGAAAAAAAAACTGCGAGATTTGATCCAGAGACCCCTTGCACGAAAGTCAAGCAGGTTACCGACCGGACTGGCTAGTACGTTGACAGTGATTTTCAAATAGCGGTTCTTGTACAAATGTCAACAATGACTGAAAATCAACATATTATAAAATTGCTAATCCCCCAAGGGGAATAGCGTAATTATACATATCCTATTAATAGAACAGCAGTTTAAGGAATATTTGAGGAAAAATTGACTAAATAATATCCAGTGGTTTAGCTTCCAACTATCAACAAACATCTAAAAACAACAAAATTCAAAATTGCTTATCTCCCAGGAGAAATAGCGTAATAATACATAGCATATAAACAGAAGCATATTATTAGGAATATTTGAAGAAAATTTGATCGACAACTTTACAGTAGTTTCGGAGATAGATCAAATCAAAAAAACATAAAAAATTTCGAAAAAAAATAAAAGTTGATCTGGCATCAGAATCGATCCCTTATCTCGAAAAAAATACAAAAAGAAAAAAATATTCAATGTACAGGAATGACATCTCTACGATTTTATTATATGTAAAGAAGACTGGAAGGAGATTAAAAATCGATGAATAGATTATGACTAATTGAAGAGCTCGTGGCTATATAACTACAGCCGCACAGGCCGATCTTCCGGGTTAGGCCGCGCTTGCCGAGGTTGGTCTGTGGATGGGTGACCTTCTGTCATCGCAAGTTTCCTCAGTGCCTCGGAAAGCACGTAAAGCCGTTGGTCCTGGCTGTCATTTGTAGATCTTTGATCTTTATTTTAGTGAGAAGCTAATAAGTCTGACAACCAGTCCTGCCATGGGGTATCGTATTTCCCAGTTACTGGGTTGTGGTGGTCAAAATACTGATATTCAGCTGAAACTGGTTCGACTGGAAGCCGTTTGTTCTACAATTGTTTTAAGTGACCTAGTAAATCCTACGATTTTTATTTTGCGCGTTCCAGTTTGGTCCCTCAGTTCACACACACATTCTTTCAGTAGCGTTCATTCGCGAAAATATAGGAATTAAAAATCTATAAACGTCTTGATTGAGGCACTTTGTGTCATCAAATTTTAAATATTTTTTAACTAAAACCCCTAAAAGTGTCAAGTCGATCCATCGATGAAAAAGGGCCTTCAGTCCAGGTGCATATAGTGAGATGACCACTTGACCAGCGCCCGTGCAGTGCCATCTGTAATTTTGCAGCACTGCCCAGTTTTAACTTCTAGGCAATACTACGAAATATTGAATCGCAGAATAGTTTATACCGGTAGCGTTTGCAGGCTTGCCGAGCCCTCGATATCGTAGTGTAGACACACAGGATAAAACTTTCAGGAAGTTTGCTCTGAAACTTCATAGATGACGTTGTTTGAAATATGGTAAATTGTGAAGTTGTAAACATAGATGTCATTGCGTGCTGTTTTTATGGGATACGTTACGTAGGGTCAAGTCACATCGAGACGCGATGCTGAGCGCACATTTCAATAGAGTTGCTCAAAATTAAAATCTCTTCACTACACGAAAAGATACACATTAATTTGCAGCTTAACATTGCGTCTCGGTGTTGATCCTTAATTAAAAAAAAAGAGAAATATCAGCAATCATAGTATCAACACCACATAATAAATCAGAATAACATTAGCTTAAAACACAAACGGTTCAAAATGTCAACTCTTCTAGGTAACTTGAAAAGCTCAGTAATGATTTTATGATGTTTTGATTAGGTATTTCCGCGTCAATGACTTTTCGTTATACATAATCATTCAAACTCAAATGCCAAATATTTTTAAAGGTGTTTATTCATAACTAGTGTTTGCCCGCGGCTTCGCTTGCGTTATTTTAGATTTTGAGAAACAATACGGATCGTGTGGCGCCATCTGGAATATGAACGTAATTGTTTTCTCGGAAACAGCTTCTGTTATTCGGGATGTAAGATACCTTATATCCGTGTCTATACTCCTGACAACGTATAATTATGCTAAATTTTGGGACGATCGATTCAGTAGGTAGTAATGCGTAAAAAGGTAAAAAACAAACATAATTGCATTTTTATTATTAGTTTAGATGAATAATGTTATATCTAGGTACATAGTTTGCATAGGAAACGTTCTTATTTGAGCGACATTAATTTCAAAGAACCGTGTTTATTTAAACATTAGACTATCATTTTTGGGTCGATTTACAGTATCGCTGCAAATTGAACGTACGATAGCATTGCTCTTCTCCCTTTAGCATACCGCGTGATACCTAAAAAATAACTAATTATCTGACTCGATGAGTACAACTTGTCGTCGTTTAAAACAGAATCTATGCACTGGTTTGAGCACCAATTCAAAACATAAATAAACACAAATTATAGAAACCCTGATTTTTTTCTAATCTTTAAAATTCCACACCACGAAACAATTACAATTTAAAAAAATATCCAACTTACTACCTAAAATTTAAATCGGTGTAAATTTATATCTTAGAGAAGTATTGAAAAAAAAAATAGTAATTATTTTAAACCGCGAATAATATTGAAACAAAAGTATGCACAATTGCACATTTTTTTTTAATTATTTAAAACTCTCAGGACAAATAAAAACTCAAAAAGAGAAAAAAAACTGCGAGATTTGATCCAGAGACCCCTTGCACGAAAGTCAAGCAGGTTACCGACCGGACTGGCTAGTACGTTGACAGTGATTTTCAAATAGCGGTTCTTGTACAAATGTCAACAATGACTGAAAATCAACATATTATAAAATTGCTAATCCCCCAAGGGGAATAGCGTAATTATACATATCCTATTAATAGAACAGCAGTTTAAGGAATATTTGAGGAAAAATTGACTAAATAATATCCAGTGGTTTAGCTTCCAACTATCAACAAACATCTAAAAACAACAAAATTCAAAATTGCTTATCTCCCAGGAGAAATAGCGTAATAATACATAGCATATAAACAGAAGCATATTATTAGGAATATTTGAAGAAAATTTGATCGACAACTTTACAGTAGTTTCGGAGATAGATCAAATCAAAAAAACATAAAAAATTTCGAAAAAAAATAAAAGTTGATCTGGCATCAGAATCGATCCCTTATCTCGAAAAAAATACAAAAAGAAAAAAATATTCAATGTACAGGAATGACATCTCTACGATTTTATTATATGTAAAGATAAAGAAAAGATAAAGATAAAGAAGAAAAGATAAAGAAAAGATGTGATTTATATTTTAACCTCTCGAGCCCCCGAGGAAAATGTTTTTCCACTAAATACTGATCGATTTTAAGACTTATTTTTCCAAAAAAAAGGATTAATATCGGTCTATTTTTTGGTGGCACAAAAACGTGCCATTGGGGAAGTTAATCATTATTTTCACACACACAAGTAGGAAATAATGTTTTATTTAAACTGAATTATTCATTTTCTCAGCGTGTAAACCAGATAATGTGCGTACTCAATAAGCATATTATGCTTATTGAGTACGCACATGGTCGATGAAAACAGGAAATGGTTTTTTGGGTTTCCGAAATCTTTTTATCACTAACTTTTTAAACGCAACTGTTAGAATAACGGTTAAATAGTCAGGGGTCTTATTTTCATCTAATATTTTTCATTAATTTATATTTCCATTACACATGACATTGGGCTGAAAGGTGGGGCAAGATTTGGCATCGTCATTTGTATCCCGTGTTTTCGGCTTCAATTCTCAGTGGCCCAATTATAAATTATCAATCTGGACATTTTTTTAATTAATCTAAGTACCTACAGCATAATGACTGTCAAAATGTTTACTATAACGCAAACGATACTGTTGAGCCGGCTGTCCTTTGTAGATCTTTGATGGTCGTTACTGTTGGTCTGGAGCTACAAATTCTAACAACCAAAAGGTATCGTATTACAGAGTTACTGGGTTGTGGACGTCCGATAGGCAGTCACTCCATGTAAAATATTGATATTCAGCTGCAATCGGTTCTACTCTAATTCGATCACAACACTGTTGAGAAGAGGCTAAGCTATATTATTTGCTTTTAATAATAATATTTTTTCTGCATCCACTCCTCAAAGATGGTCTAACCGCCGCGTTTGCGGTGTGCTCAGTATCATTATGCCTCTCGTCCATGAATTTGACATTTATGTCAAAGTTACCTTAAACATAAGGACGGACCTTGACCACTAGGTTTTTAAATGTTATGAAAAATATTTAGTTTTAATTCCGCAACTAAAATCCAGACTTGTTGCAGGATACAATCCCACCCTATGCAGTCATGCATATGCACATGCAGCAAAGGAAATTGAGACTATTTTGTTAAACTACGAATTAAAAATTTTCAAGATTCGTCGACTTTGACATGCCCTCTTTTAATAAAAATGTACTAGAGTGTATTTAGAGTGTATTTGGATATGGGCAACGGAACCCTAGGGGACAGAGGCTGGCCGACTTTCTGGAGAAAGAGGAACTCTTCATGATGAACTCTTTCTTCCAGAAGTCGCCTCACAGGAAATGGACCTGGCTGAGTCCCGATGGTTTCACGAGAAACGAGATAGACTTCTTCATGACCGACAAGAAACGGATATTCAGTGATGTCTCTGTGATCAACAGGGTAAAAACCGGTAGCGATCACCGAATCGTAAGAGGCTCGCTGAAGATCAATGTTAAACTTGAAAGGTCCAGCCTGATGAAGTCTACGCTCCGACCTACTCGGCCCCATATTCAAAAGCCCGAAAGCTTTCATCTCGAGCTCTCTAATCGCTTTGCTTGCCTTGAGAACTTAGTGTCAGTGGACGAGATCAACGACGGGCTAGTGGAAACTGTCCGCACGGTAGGGTCTAAGTTTTTTAGACCCTGCCGTAAAGATAGACCTCAGAAATTGACCGAGCAAACCTTAAACCTCATGGCTGAACGACGTTTGCTACAGTTGCAGTCTTCCGATGACGCGAAGTCATATAGGCAGCTCAATAGACGTATATCTAAGTCCTTGCGACACGATCTGCGTCTCTTTAATACGAAATCAAACCTTCGTTTTGCCGACGACATCGTAGTCATGGCAAAGTCGATGGAGGAACTCAGCATGATGCTCGATGGCCTCGACCGAGTTTCACAACGGGTGGGCTTGAAAATGAACATGGACAAGACGAAAATTATGTCAAATGCCAATGTTGTGCCCACCCCAGTCTCTGTTGGAAACTCGGTACACGAAGTTGTTGACTCATATATCTACTTAGGACAAGTAGTCCAGTTAGGTAGGTCCAACTTCGAGAAAGAGGTCAACCGCCGAATCCAACTTGGTTGGGCAGCGTTCGGGAAACTACGCAATTTCTTTTCGTCCGACATACCTCAGTGCCTCAAGACGAAAGTCTTCAACCAATGTGTGTTACCAGTGATGAGTTACGGCACCGAAACGTGGTCTTTCACTATCGGCCTCATCTCAAAGCTCAAAGTCGCTCAACGAGCTATGGAGAGGGCTATGCTAGGTGTTTCTCTACGTGATCGAATCCGAAATGAGGAGATCCGTAGACGAACTAAAGTCACCGATATAGGATTAGCAAGCGCAGCGTAGGACGACCACCAGCAAGGTGGACAGACGACCTTATAAAGGTCGCCGGAAGACGCTGGATGCAGGTCGCTTCCAACCGGTATCGTGGAGATCCAAAGGGGAGGCCTATGTTCAGCAGTGGACGTCTTATGGCTGAGATGATGATGATGATGATGACTAGAGTGTAAATGAATTCTAAAATGGTACAATACTTGTACAATGTACAATACTTAATTCTAGGCAAGCGTGCTTCTGCTGCTTACCACGACATCTTCGCTTGCCATCAGGCGATATAGTGGTCAAACGCGAACCCTGCATGTAATGAAAAAAAAATATTGTTCTTGTTTTACACTTTTCAGTGCGCGGGGGTTAGCTATTTCTACCTTATTTTTTACTAACGGATCCGTCGCTCTGGATGTATCTAATAAATCACAGTGCCTTAACAAAATCGAGTTTAACGGATCCGTCGCAACTGGATTTTCGTGCCTTAGTTTGTATCGCCTATTTTTTACCAATGGACGTGACAGCACTCCGCACCCCGCACACTCATTGCCAAGCCTCGCGCGATTCGATCCGATAAAATTTAAAAAAAAGTACCGACTTTTTAGAAAAATACAAAAAAGTTTAAATAAATTTTCTTTCGGAAGACTATAGTCAAGGACTTCCGAAAGAAAAATTTATTTTAAACTTTTTTGCATAATTTTAATAAAAAAGTTTTTACTATACCATTTAGTTTTTCAGATAATCAATAAAAATCTTCGTATTATCGGCGCCTTTAAAATCTATGTCCAAGCGAGTAGCAAATACGGATATATGCGGGCAACGCAACGTCACGAGATATCCATTATTGTTATACACTAAAACCTTCCCTAGAAGGTAACAAACACTTTTCCGAAAACCGCATGAAAATCGGTTCAGCCAAATGCGAGATAATCGTGAAAAAACATACAATCGACTTTGAAAATCAAAAATCCAAGTAGGCAAAAAAACCCTATCTCAAAAACTACTGAACCGATTTTGATGAAACTTACAGTATTCCCTAAGTTGAACAATACCTAGTACACAACAAAAAACGGCCCATACGAAAAAGTACAAACCCTTTTCATCCTAATCGTAGACCGGGAAGTGGGTCAAATTAAGATTCCAAGATTTTTATAAACATACTATGTACAGTCGACAAAGTGGAATCATGACCCATTTTGACAATAAATCGTTTGAATCTGTCAAATTGACAAAGATCAAAGTTGTTACCATGGTTATGTATGTTTACGCGAATGTGGACCTAATTGTATTTGAATGTCTCTGGGAAAATAAGCTTATGGTGGGTCATAATTCCGCTAGGTCGATTGTACCTATAATATTTATTATTATTTTCTTATATACATTTAAGTAATACATACAGGGTGTCCCAAAACTCAACGTCAAGCCGAAACGGGGTGATAGGATTGATCATAACCATCACGAGAAAAATCTGAAAAAAAATCTATCCCATGCAGTTTGAAAATTATGGGCATTTTAAGAAAAACCTAGAAATTTGATCAAACTGCACCATTTTTCGGTTATTGTGATTATTCCTTTTTATTTTTGTTCAATTGAGCTTTGGAAACGTAATCTTAAATAACATTTCTAGAATCCCAATAAAAAATAATGACACAATTGCCTCAAGTTTCCGAGAATTGAGACTATTTGTTTAACTACGAATTTAAAATTTTCAACATCCATCGACTTTGACAGGCCCTCCTTTAAAAAAAATGTACTAGAGTGCCTTGGCAAGTGGCATCAAAAGTTGGCGCATTTAATCAGGATTCTAAAATGGTACATTACTTGTTAGTTCCATACAATAAAAAAGAGTAAAAAAATTAAAACCTCAAGTAAGCCGATTTTTGCTATCTCAGTTAAAATGTTTTTGATTCGCACAAGCTCTAGATAGGTTCTTAATTTTAAGGCAAAATGATGAGAAAGATGGATAGTGGTTATGTTTGCCATAAGTGAGCGAGATAGATAATGACGCCACTTTATACAAAGTGAAAAAAGTTAGTAAAATAATGAAAAATCTTGATCTCGTTTAATTTAGGTTTGATGGAATAAAAGTCAGATAGAGAAATAACATTTTATAACAATAAATTCAAATTGTTTACCATTGGCCTCAATACAAGCCCTACATCTTCTTAAAAAAGATCTACTTATTAGTCGAGCATATCTTCGAGAGTTAATCTCCTCAGCTGCTTGAGAAATGCATTAACGCAGGTCGGCTACGTTTTCAATGGGCTTTGAGATCATTTTGCCTTAAAATTACGAACCTACCTAGAGCTTGTGCGAATCAAAAACATTTTAACTGAGATTGCAAAAATCGGCTTACTTGAGGTTTTAATTTTTTTACTCTTTTTTATTGTATGGAACTAACAAGTATTGTACCATTTTAGAATCCTGATTAAATGCGCCAACTTTTGATGCTACTTGCCAAGGCACTCTAATACATTTTTTTAAAGGAGGGCCTGTCAAAGTCGACGGATGTTGAAAATTTTAAATTTGACAAATAGTCTCAATTCTCGGAAACTTGAGGCAATTGTGTCATTATTTTTTATTGGGGTTCTAGAAATGTTATTTAGGATTACGTTTCCAAAGTTCAATTGAACAAAAATAAAAAAGGAAAACCACAATAACCGAAAAATGGTACAGTTTGATCAAATTTCTAGGATTTTCTTAAAATGTCCATAATTTTCAAACTACATGGGATAGATTTTTTTTCAGATTTTTCTCATGATGGTTATGATCAATCCTATCACGCCGTCTCGGCTTGACGTTGAGTTTTGGGACACCCTGTATATTAGCTTCACTTGTAACTAATTATTAGTTATAAGCTAACACGCTTGGTTCCCATAGAGGATTTTTTTTTACTCGTATGGAACTGCTAAATGTCGCTTAAGAGAAGAACGCTTTGTGCGATGTGTGGATCTCTGAATGTGTGCTATGGTTCGTCTTCCCTAGTATCGATACACCGCATAGCTCGACCTGCGCCTCTTTCTAGCGCAGCTACTTTGCGGCGACGCATCTTCATAGCACATCTAACTCGCACAGCTACATAGCGTAACATCAGTGAAAACGGTCACACAGTTTTGTAGCTCAGCTTTTACATCCTCGCAGCACAGCTACATAACACATCTCTGGTGGAAAGGCATCTTAACGCGGCGGAATAAAATTACTCTCAGGAACAGAAATAATCCACAGCAATTATTTTTGGAATACGGTTGTTACACCAGTAGAGTACAGGCCCATGTCCAAAATGGATGGGTCAGATGAACCACCAGGTGACGTATATAAGAGCATAAAATAATAAGATTCAGCACCATGCCGTCATTATAAAGCTGTCTAATTCCCTCTTTTTCCGTGATCCCCAGGGTTGTGTCGCATGGTCTGAATCTTATTATTTATCTTCGTCTTATATACGTCACCTGGTGGCTCATAATTATGACCCATCCATTTCCAACAAGGGCCTGTAGTCTACAATATTTATAAGGCAAATCTAAACCCTTTATTTTGGGAACGGATCAAAACCCGCTGATATCAATTTTATTGTAGAATGTGATGGTCGAAATAATAAAAGTATGGTTGCACTCGAGATTTTAATTTGGAGTTTTTTACAACAGCTTTTCTACGACGCGACGGTTACAAAACAATGGATCACTTGGATTTACTATGGGAATTTCTGTGCAATCTAAGTATTATAACTCGAGTTGGCATTTGGTCTCTAAAAATTGTGCAGGCGTAACATCACTTACAAAATACACCCAAGTAATAAATATACCTCCTGCCGGGGTCGCGGGATTATTTCCTTACCGTGACCCCGGAACAGAAAGGGCTATTGAAGAACACCGTGGATTTTAGTCAGTAGAAGTCTGACAGTCCCTCCCGCCCAGCCCGGGGTGGGAGGACTCATTTGATGATTTTACCACGCTAAAAAAAAAAAGTAATAAATACCTTCAGTGGAGACCTGAGTTTTACTTATGCCAAACATTTTTCCAAGCTCAAAGTCTGGCTTTGCTTGTCTGACTTTTAATAGAAATAAAAAAAAAAACGAAATTTTCTCCATCTACCTATATGCTAATTTTTCAGCAATCGTCATTAACGTTGACAAAACAAGTCCAATCTTTTCAACGTTTTCCAAACCATTATAATCTATATATACAGGGTGTCCCAAAACTCAACGTCAAGCCGAAACGGGGTGATAGTATTGATCATAACCATCACGAGAAAAATCTGAAAAAAATTCTATACCATGTAGTTTGAAAATTATGGGCATTTTAAGAAAATCCTAGAAATTTCATCATACTGCACCATTTTTCGGTTATTGTGGTTATTTCTTTTTATTTTTGTTCAATTGAACTTTGGAAACGTAATCCTAAATAACATTTCTAGAATCCCAATAAAAAATAATGACACAATTGCCTACAGTTTCCGAGAATTGAGACTATTTGTTTAACTACGAATTTAAAATTTTCAACATCCATCGACTTTGACAGGCCCTCCTTTAAAAAAAATGTACTAAAGTGCCTTGGCAAGTGGCATCAAAAGTTGGCGCATTTAATCAGGATTCTAAAATGGTACAATACTTGTTAGTTCCATACAATAAAAAAGAGTAAAAAAATTAAAACCTCAAGTAAGCCGATTTTTGCTATCTCAGTTAAAATGTTTTTGATTCGCACAAGCTCTAGATAGGTTCTTAATTTTAAGGCAAAATGATGAGAAAGATGGGTAGTGGGTATGTTTGCCATAAGTGAGCGAGATAGATAATGATGCCACTTTAACCAAAGTGAAAAAAGTTAGTAAAATTAGTAAAATAATGAAAAATCTTGATCTCGTTTAATTTAGGTTTGATAGAATAAAAGTCAGATAGAGAAATAACATTTTATAACAATAAATTTAAATTGTTTACCATTGGCCTCAATACAAGCCCTACATCTTCTTAAAAAAGATCTACTTATTAGTCGAGCATATCTTCGAGAGTTAATCTCCTCAGCTGCTTGAGAAATGCATAAACGCAGGTCGGCTACGTTTTCAATGGGCTTTGAGATCATTTTGCCTTAAAATTACGAACCTACCTAGAGCTTGTGCGAATCAAAAACATTTTAACCGAGATAGCAAAAATCGGCTTACTTGAGGTTTTAATTTTTTTACTCTTTTCTATTGTATGGAACTAACAAGTATTGTACCATTTTAGAATCCTGATTAAATGCGCCAACTTTCGATGCTACTTGCCAAGGCACTCTAGTACATTTTTTTTAAGGAGGGCCTGTCAAAGTCGATGGATGTTGAAAATTTTAAATTTGTAGTTAAACAAATAGTCTCAATACTCGGAAACTTGAGGCAATTGTGTCATTATTTTTTATTGGGATTCTAGAAATGTTATTTAGGATTACGTTTCCAAAGTTTAATTGAACAAAAATAAAAAAAGGAAAACCACAATAACCGAAAAATGGTACAGTTTGATCAAATTTCTAGGATTTTCTTAAATTGTCCATAATTTTCAAACTACATGGGATAGATTTTTTTTCAGATTTTTCTCGTGATTGTTATGATCAATCCTATCACCCCGGTTCGGCTTGACGTTGAGTTTTGGGACACCCTGTATAAAAGAACAGGGGTTTTTCTTTTGACTCGACTACAGCCGAAACCGCTAAACGCAGAAACTTGAATTTTGGACAGCATTTGCAGTCTACCATGTAGATTGGCAATAAGACGGGATTTTGCGAAAATCCTCCTCTAAGGGGGTGAAAAGGGGTGAAAACGTTTGTATGAAAAATCTTATTCCTTGGGTTTATAAACTTGAAACTTACCACGAATGAGAACATAAGTAAATAAATAAGATTAGCATCATTATTTTTTTACAACTACCCTCCGTTGATAATCTAGGGGTTGTTAAAGTTTGTATGGAAAAATCATAACGCGTGAGCTGATGAATTTGAAAATCAGTATTTATATACTAGATAAGAATTAATCAAACACGTGTTTTTGGATTTCTCGAAAATCACCCCCCAAGTTGGTGAAAAGGGGTATTCAAGTTTTAAGGGGAGGATATTAAACCACTAAACGTAGGAACCTGAATTTTGGATGGTAGTTGCAGTTTATAACGTAAGTAAGAACTAAGAAAGGATTTTGCGAAAATCTACCTCTAAGGGGGTGAAAAGGGGTGAAAACCTTTGTATGCAAAATCTTGTTCTTTGTGTTTATAAACTTGTAACTTGGTACGAATGTGAGTATAAGTAAATAAAAAAGATGGACACTATTCTTTTTTCAAAAACTACCTACTTTTTGGGTTTTTCGAAAATCACCCCCTAAATTTTGAAAATGGTTAATTAAGTTTTAAGGGAAGGATTTACTGCTTGCTTCGATAAATTCTAAACTGGGCATAAATTATCTCTCAATCGAATAAAGGATGCGTAATTGTTGTGTATTACTTATATTTGAAAAATCAATCGCTAGCGTGGTGAAAATCAGAAAATCAGTTAGTCTACTACGATTGATTGTTGTTTGTATTCAGTTTTTTTTTATATTTTCCAAAATTATCCTATAAGGAAGGTGAGCGGGAATTAAATTCACTGAGTTCAAAGTTAGAAACACGCGCAGACGAAGGCGCGGGCAAAGTGCTAGTCACACTTAATAATACTGATTCCATCATCGGTTATTAAAGTAGCACTGACGATAAATCCTACAATGGTTGATCTTTGAATGCCAACTGAAATATGAAATTCTTTTTCATTCATAATTCTATTGTCGTTTACAGCATGCAAGTTAATAACATTGATATTCCCGATTACATTATTGTGATCTTAATAGTCCTATGGGAAAAATTTAGGCCTTGTGATGGAGAAGGAAGTGGATCCTGAGATCCACATGGTTGCGGAATGTGAGCTACTCTTTGTATGTGACACCGGAAGATATCAAGAACCGCAAGTTTATAAATTTACTAGGAAATTTATAAACTAACCTAACCTAACCTACCGTAAATTTATAAACTGACTTGTTAGATTATAAACATACGGTTGTTACAATTTTGCACTGACATATATATACAACATCTTATTTCATATCGTTGTATTCTGGCAACTGGGAAACGAATGGCGCTAGTATAGCTTATTCCAAGCCTCATCATTGGCTCAAATCTTATAGCTACCTACATCAAAATAGTACTACCTTGGGTAATAGTACAACCAATGGGTCGGATTAGGACTTAGCTATGGTGGCGCCATCTACAAATTAGCTTTGACCGGCCTTCCCCATTGAACATTCGGTTACAGATTTTAGATTCCATAAGGAAACTTGCGTAGTACAGCATCCTTTTTCAGAAATTTAAGAGCAGCAGGGAAACTTAACAAAACAACATAAGTTAACTGTTGTTGTGATGACGTAATGATCGAACCTACGACCTCCGGCATAGCAGTCAGGGTCATTAACCACTAGACCAAAAGGCCTCTAACCACTAGACCAAAAGGCCTCAAAAAACAAAATGTTCTCGACAATAACCATAATTTTTGTTTTCACAGCAGTTGCCCATTTTCTTTCATGGTGGAATTTGAGGAAAAGTATGTTACATCATTAACAGCCTATTACACAACATCTAGTTTTACATCTACCTATAAATCGTTTTTTCACAGAAAATTCCTTTGATACGACAGTACCTTTGGGACGTTTGGAAGCAGCGGCAGTTTGACAGTTGCCTTCCTCATTAATTAGGTCCACATTCGCGATAACATACACATCCATGATAATGACTTTGATCAATTTGACGAATTCAAACGATTTTTTGTCACAATGGTTCATGATTTCACACTGTCTATTGTACAGATGCCAGCACATCAATTGCTACCACAATCTGTCAGATTTCGTTATTAGAATTTCGACCATATCACAAGAGCAGAAGGTTAATATTTGATTGGTGAAATTTGACATTTTCGGGTAGGTTGACCTGCTGGCGTCTGTACAATGAATGTTTTTTTTAATACTTGGGGTGAGATCTACAATCGACACCAAAACCTAAAAATAGTTTTTAGATTTTATGTCTATTTGTATGTACGGGATAAACTCAAAAAGTGCTGCACATAGATTTACTTCGGCACGAATATTATTAATAAGTAGGGTCAAATAATATGGCTACATATTATCACGTTATCCTACGGGGAAAGAGTAGTGAACTTTGTCGTAGGTATTTTTGGTGCTGTATAGCGTTCACGTAGGCGACGACGTCGCGGAGAGTAAGTTCTAGTCGACCATTTTATATAAATGGATGCAGGGACCGAAACCGGTATGATCAATACCGGTATTTTTTCGGTAACAACCTTTTTTCTTTTACAGGTAATTTTAAAGATAACCTTTATTATTAAAAGTGAATACATAACCAGTATTAATACCGGTTACCGAAATAAAAATTACCCCTATCCTGCACTCTTCACACGTGCCGTAGGCAATAGTCACAGGGCGCGCATCGCATGTGTGTGTGACAAAGAGTCGTTATCTTTAGTTAACCGGTATTAAAACGGTAACCTGAATAGAGGTTACATTTTTCTTCGGTTTGGTTACCCAGATAGCGGTTACCTAAATCTGAAAAATAACCAAAATTCTTCAATACCGGTACCGTAATTTATAAAGGTTTTCGGTCCCTGAGTGGATGTATGATGTTCCACATACTGTTATTTTTTACGAGTATCTTAGACGTTTTACTCTAAGAACGTCTAAAGTAAAAAATGAATTCACTAGTGTCAGTACCTACATCTCATTGGATCAGTATACATCGATAAGGCCCGCTTGCACAAGCCCGGGTTAACTTTTAACTCACAGATTTTCATACAATGTTGTCAATTTAACCTCGTGTTGGCAACTAATTCAGAGTTTAAAAGATAACTCGGGTTCCTGCAAGTGGGCCTTAGTGTTTTAATTCTTAGAAATAATGAAAAAGGCATAATTATGAACAAATGCTATATGTTTGTGATGGACGAACTCGACACTTCAAAGTAACGTAAACCAACAACAATTTTTTTCTAAACATCCCGAACAATATAACTTCGCGCAACCTTTACAATCAATTATTTATTCCTAAGCAAGCAACAAAAAGCAAGCAAGAAACTTAATGAACCAAAACTAGGTATTTGTTATGTATCAGACCGAAGCACATAACCAGTATCATTCTGATCGTCGCTGCCTCAGATGAAAGAAATAGGCAGATAGAATGCTCAGAACACGCGAGTGTCTCCACCAAAGTTAATACAAAATTAAATAGAATTACATTCCATAATGTTTTCTTTGTTTTTGAGAACAACTTTTACGATGGTTAAAGACACGAGACAGCCTACTCGTATTTTGGCAAAAAATAACAACGACGCGCAGCTTGGTACGACGCGTAGCTTGGTACTGTCGCGACTTTGTATTCGATTTTGTATCAACTTTGGTGGACCCACTCGCTTGTTCTGAGCGCTCTATTTCTATTTCTTTGATCTGAAGTCGCTGCATAAACCGTGCATGTGCTTTCGACCACACGTCTTAATTAATTAAAGTATGGCGAAAAATGCGGCTGCGATTCCTGCCGCCATCATGGATTTGTAACTAGTGTCATACACACTCTTTAAATCCAGGAACTTAGCAGCATTCCACACAATGTATCGCATAGCATTAAAGTAATGGAAAGTGAATGGAAAGCCAAGTAATAACTTAATGAGGAGTATAGTTAATGATCCCATGTTGAGGCTTTGTATAATCGAGACGTATGTTTCGGCTCCGTTGGGCAGGAAAAGCGCTCCCCAAGCCAACAGCAACGCGTACGTAGTTATAATTCCCCCTGAAATGGAATAAGAAAATACAGGTTAGTTAAATAAAACTACCTTTTCGTAACCTCACTTGGTGGACTGTCATATTAAAATGCGTGAAAATATCATTAAAAAAAAAACGCGGTTTTGTGCCAACAACTCGTAGATCAATCAATAGGCCAAAAAGAGGCTTTGCATTGTATTAGGTAGCTTTAGTTTTATTTTTGTATTACTAAAGTTCATGAAAATATAAGCTTTCGACCTTTAGGAATAGTGTTAGCCGGCTTGAACAGGTCAACATTTATTTTTCTTTTCACTTAATGCTTCAACAGTTGACTTCATGACAAAAATGTTTGAAAGAAGTTTAAAGACAACAAAAGTCCACAAAAAAATAGATACACAGTCAGAAGAGGGAGGAAATGTAACATTTATAAAAATCATCTAGATACCTTCACAGTTAACGAGTACCTATTCTGTTAACTTTGTTAAGTTTGTCGTATATAATTACCTACTTCCCAGAATTTGATGCTTATTAGCAACACTAACTATTGAATGGTGTAATAATACAGGGTGTGATTTTCGAAAAAAATTGATTGATATTTCTAAAATCCAATAACGTAGTTTTAGTTTTCGTCAAAATCGGCTTCGAGATTCCTTTCAACGTTTTTTGATATTCCTTAAAGTTTCGGAATATACACGCCCAGTTAATATTTTTTTTATTTTGAGAAATTATTGCATTCCTTACCTTTTAGTGCACTACAGAGCCATTATTATTTCTTATTTAAATACAGTAATATTGCCAAATTAATTAAAACTTGTAAATATTTGACAGCTATTTGCGAATTGCCGGTTGCCAAATTTCTGGATACGCGCTCTTAAAACTCGAAAACGGCTGGCTGGACCGATTTGGTTATGTTGGTTTTTAATTATTTTTGAAATATCAGGGAAGGTTTAAAAGGTGAGTAAATATTAGGAATATAAAAGCAACAATTTCGTTTTTCCTAAAGGTGCGTACAGACTATGCAACATGTTATATAACTGGTATTTTTAACAGACGAAAAAAAAAGGAGGAGGTTCTCAATGGGCATTGTTCATTTTTTTTAATATGTTGTAATTGAAAAACCATTTCTAGGAATAGTGTTACTAATCATTAGTAACCAATCAAAAATGAAAAATGTTCATATTTGATTGATATTTTTGATAAAATACGCTTGACCTTACTTGGCCTTCAAATGACGTTTTTTTTGGCTGTACCGTTTTGTATCGTTGCCTCAGAAAATAAAATGTAAGTGTCAAGTGTCAAATTAAAATTGTCAAAAATGTAAACAAAGAATATGTTTAGTTTTTTATATATTTTATGATTATTTCTGCAACATGCCTCATAATCTCTTTATAAGATTTGCGAGAAAAGTGATGCCGTGATGTAGGCGTGTAATATTGCAAGGTTTATAAAATGTACCTACTGTTGCGAAGATCACTTAGATGTAAGTAAGATATCAAAGCTTTAGATTCCTTTGTATATTCATTAAGTTAATGCTGAAGTATTGCTCAGGAAAGCGAACAATAATGTCACCGCGTCGACGACTTTCCGTTTTAAAAAAGCTTTCAAAAAAGATTTCAAAAATTTATTGTATTTTTATAGTAGGGGAGGCCAGGATTCTAATTTGCAGTTACTCGAGCATCATGGCGACCTATTGGATTTGAAAGAATATTTCTTTATAAGTTTCTTACAAGTTTTCTATTTTAGTGGGGGGGAGGGCGTGTAAACAGTTTTAAAACTGTAAAAAAAATAGTTGTACAGAAGTACTCGGGCGCGTCAGCTATTTACAGTGTAAACGCGCTTTTCTTTTTCTGATAACCAATACATATTAATCGGACGATTAACTCGAGGGGGCTGTCCGTGGCAAGCGGTTGAAAATCTAAAAAGTGTCGTATTAAAATGTCTGACGATTTGGATGTGGCACAAAGTAATAATTCATGTTTCTATTGGTAAAAAAACGTTATCTCGAAATACTCGAGCGCGTTCCATTTTTTTTTTAATTGAACGTTTTTCATTAGGCGATGTCGGTAGAATCACGGAGAAAAGGTGAACTACCTGTTAGTTCGCAACTATCGGTCGTGATTTAATGTCCGCCATCTTCGATGTACAGACGCCAGCACATCAAGCTACCACAATCTGTCAGATTTCTTTAATAAAATTTCAACCTTATCACAAGAGTAGAAGGTTAAGGTTTGAATGGTAAAATCTGACAGATTCGGGTAGGTTGACCTGCTGCTGGCATCTGTACATAATGATATTAAATTTTTTGAACGTAATTAATCTACCTTTTCGTAATCTGACTCGCTTGAGTATTTCTGTGGATAGTTTTTTTTTTCTAATCTGGCGCGTTCTCCCACACAGACCCCACCATATGAAGGGTTGATACTTGGTACAGGTACATTAGAGGGTGCAAGAATTCTCCTTTATGATAATCTGATGCGTCAGTCACATTAAAATTCCCTTCCTGGGCTCCCCGACTAAGGATGCTATCTGACGTCTACTATCAAGAGAAAGTGACGTTGTGTTGTCAGGCAGTTTTTTTAAATTATTCACTGATGAGGCAATGTCACAACTTTTTGGTCAAAGGTGACGTCAGCTACCTCAAAAATTAAAATATTAAAAATAAAAAAACTATTGAGCCAATCATAAAAATATTCAAATTAGTTTCTCAAAATGCTCTAAATTTGCAGAAAATAAAATAAAATCGAATGTTTAAAAAATTAAGACAATCCCCATTCGACATGTAATTTTTTTTATGTATGGGCACGCATAACTTATCCTGACGTGGTCCGATTTCAAAAATTCTTTTTTTGTTGGAAAGAGTATATCTCAAAGTTGGTCCCATTTAAAGTTCAAAACTAAAATCGGCCTCCAAGGGTAGAAAAAAGGAATTAATTGTAAATCTTCCTACAGAATTTTCAATTATGAACCGATTCTGTTGAAATAAAGTTAACAATTGTAGTTCTGAGGACATTATTATATAGCAGAGATATGGAGAACATACATAACATGATGGCGTCACCATCATCAGATCAACTCCAGATCCCTGTTATTTTGTGAAGTCAGTCCCAAGAGTTCCTTAACAGTTAACAATAGCTATATCGTGTTTGGGCTCATTTCACTCAGCTTGATGAGAACTTTAGACCTAGCTGAGGTATCATTGCCATCGAGGGTCTGAAGATGGTGACGGATAGCAGGGGCAAGAGGTCCTCAACAGTTAAAAGCACCTTTATCGTGTTTGGGCTCATTTCACTTGTCTTGATGAAAACTTTATACCTAGCTGGGGTATAATTGTCATCGAGGGTTTGAGGATGGTGACAGAGGGCAGTAGCAAGAGATCCTTAACAGTTAACAGCAACTATATCGTATTTGGGATCATTTCACTCATCTTGATGAGAACTTTAGACGTAGCTCGGGTATGACAGTCATTGAGAGTTTGAGAATGAAGACAGAAAGCAGGTGTCGTCAATAGTTAACCAAAAAAAATCTTATAATTTTCTGTGACAGAATTTTTTTTTTGTGACAGACACGAGATAGGAAACTCAAAAGTAAAAAATAAAACCTTTTTAAAAAAAATCAAACCGACGATACATCGAACTGAAAAGCAAAAAAAAAATTTAGAGGCGGCGCCAAAGAAACAATCAACGAATAGCTACGACGAGCTTCAACCAGGACAAGCTATACAACGAACTATTCTGCTCTTCAAATAGTTAATTTATATGTTTGTTTGTTTGGCGCCGCCTCAAAATTTATTTTTTGCTTTTCAGTTCAATGTATCGTCGGTTTTTTTTTTTTTAAAGGTTTTATATAACACATCCACATTATATAGATGGATTCCCTTCATGTCGAGTCCCGTTAAGTCGAGCCGAAAACCTTGTCTCGCTTCTATTACCCCTATGTCGAGCTTAGCTTTCTGTCCCGTTTCTATTCCCTTTATGTCGAGTTTAATTCTATCATATTATTTTAGAAGTTCAGTCACGTATAAAAAGGTACGCCGACAAGGATAGTTTAGTTTTAAGGATTTATTAAGAATTTCAGTGATGGGTCCTCTGGACTTTGATTGTTTGCCTTCATGATTGGAATTGTTATTAGGAAAACTTGGGAACCAAGAGCGAGCGAAGCGAGCTCGGGACTTGTGGGCACCCCGACACGTGCAGCATTTTTACCTACCGGCCGACCCTTGCAACGCTTACATCCCGTACAACACGTTTCTAAAACGTTTTAATTCGCGTAAGCACAGGTTAGGTTCGAAGGGGATGGCGCATACTTTAAACCATGCACGCAGAAATAGGAGCCTCTGTTGAGCTTCCTATATAAGTAATCTTCACCTACACTTGTTTCAACATGTTTTATGCCATTTACATCCCTGACTGTACTTGTTCACCAAACTCGACATAAAGGTAAGGAGAACAATACACTTCCAGACTCGACGTAACGGGACTCGACATAAAGGGAATAAATCATTAAAATCTATTCCTATCTGTCAAATAATATTAATTTATGTTCGTACCGTCGCCGTCGTTCAGAAATCTCTGCAGTATTATTGATAAGCTTTTTTATATAATGATTCTGAAGTGGTACGAAGTTTGCCGGGTCAAGAAGTAATACTCGTAAATAAAGAGAGATATTAATTTATTTTAATGTTTTAAACTCAGATGTTATTGCATTACACGACTTGCAGTTTGATGGAAGCAAACGAACATTTAATCATTTGTTTTTCGAAGAAATACGTTGTTTGCATGACGGATTGGAGTTTGCTTTCAATGTAAGTGCAAAATAAAAGCATAAAAATATTTCCAATACTCTCTCAATCATCATTTTATTTATTTGGCAGGTATGGTTCGACTGCGTAGTGTTACCAATCGGCAATCAAGTTGTATCAACAGTATTACGACTAACTTTGCCTACCCGTGGCTCCCATTACCTCTTGTTACAATTTTTTTTTTTAATAATGCCCCTCACTAGGAATTTCTCCTGTACCTACTGTGGGTGCGTTTACAAACATAGAAACTCACATGTAGAAATACTTAGGGGGGAATACAATTCCGTGCGGGAATGTAACCCGCTCCACGTTGCGTAGCAATCGATCGCTCCATCACTGCGCCAACAGTAAAATTGATCCAGGGTCGCGGGACTAACAGGCTACCGTGACGCCGGAACGTAAGGGGCTATTGAAGGACACCGTGGATTTTAGTCAATATATATATTACTCTGACAGTCCTGATTCTATGATCTTCAGAGACTCATGTGATGATCTGCTGCGCTGATTTGATGTGCCGTCGGCCCGGGCATAGCCCATGGTCGGACAGCGAGTCGCCCATTACTCGCCGCCTCCATGTCCGCGCCTACGGTGGCCGTCACCGTGGGCGTCTACCACTGCGGCTGGATCCTGCGGTGGACACTGTCATCTCCATTTCGCGTCCCAGCTCCTCCTTCTTTAGCACGACTGCTTCGCAGAAGGCGGTGACCGCTTCCCACTCCGTCTCACCCCGCAGGATAGCCTTGACCAATAACGGGTGCGAGAGGTCACTGCCAATCGCCGTCGTAAGGACTCGGCGGTGTTCTGGCCAAGCGGGGCAATCCTGCGCCGTATGCTCCACCGCGTCCTCCAGGCGATCCTCGCAGTGGTTGTCACCCAGGCGTTTCTTCCTTCCTCATCCGACACAGTAGATACCTCCCATTGTGTTTGAGCTTGATTAATTTGCATTGATAAGAAATTTACACCTAGATGGGATGTGGCTGTCATTAGGGGTCAGATTATGAAGACAAAGGACAGTTCAGGGAACTCCTCAACGGTTTACAATAGCTACTTACCATTTTTTGGACTTCATTCATTTAGATTGATGAGAACTTTGCAATCAAATAGGTAGGTAGGTGGTAGGTAGGTGCAGAAATATATTTGCCTGCCCTGTAATTTCTAATGGGACCATAACAAAATCATTTAGTTTGGTTCAATGTTTTTTTTTATTTTTTGAGCTTTTTTAACTTATTGTGTTACACATGAGCGATATTATTACCTGTGCTACGGATTACAAAATTCTAGTGCCCATATTATAAGAAAATGATGTATTTGACAAGAATTTGGGTTAAATATTTTAACTAAAACGGGTAAATCAAAAAAGTGAAAAAGAAAGGAACCGACTTTAGAACAACCAAAAAAAAGGGTAAAATAACCCATAAAATAACTTTTCTTTACGACTTCGGTGATAACAAAAAGTCAATGAAATCAAAAAACAAAGCCACTTTTTGTGGTTGTTTTTTTTTTGGTTACATTTTTTTTTAATCTTTTATAGTTTTGCTTTCATCGTTTTGTAATATCCATGGCACCACTATATACAATGAGCCTACGTAAGATAAGGTACACACGGCTAAACATTTTGCCGTGTGTATACAAAACCAAAGAACAAAAAACATAGTTTATCGTGATTTTGCTTTAGAAATATGATCATTCCATGCATACAATGATCAGCTTATACTGGTTTTGTGTACCTACGTCTACGTGATAATTAGTGCTCAAGATCGCGTGTGACATTCTGTCTGGTTCACAAACATCAAGTGTCATTACAAAATCATTAAAGTGATGTAACATAATGATCCGAAGCGCAGTCGCCATCAATCATTATTGTAATTGATACAATTTAGAGCTCAATATTAAATAGTTTTTAAAATCTACTGCCAAGCTTTTTTTTTTTTTCATTTTTTTTTTTAGGTGGTAAAATCATCAAATGAGTCCTCCCGCCCTAGTCCAGTCATTAAAGCCTAAACAATTTAGAGCCGCCAATATTAAATAGAAAATAAAGCTTTTTTTTTTTTTTCAGGTGGTTAAAATCACGCTGAAATTTTTAGGGGTTCTTAAGGAAGGTAAAATAACATACCGGGTGATTTTGCAGCGTTCTGGGGTGTACGGAAAGGGTCGAAAAGGGGTGAAAAGGGGTGAAAATGGTTTTTCGTTAATAACATTGCCAAGAAAATTAGTAACACGCTGCAAATTTGGAATTAGGTTGTTCTTACCGTTTTTTAACGTGTATTAAATTTGCAGCGTTTTGCGACATACGGAACATTGTTTTTTTTAAAAAACAGTGATTGCACTGTTTTTATTGTAAAAACAGGGGTAAGAAAATTAGTAACACGCTGCAAATTTGGAATTAGGTTGTTCTTACCGGTTTGTAACGTGTATCAAGTTTGCAGCGTTTTGCAACATACGGAACATTGTCTATTATTAAAAAAACAATGAAATTATTTAATCACACAGGTGAAAGAAATTTGTAACTCGCTGTAAATTTGTAATTAAGTTGTTTTTACCGTTTCGTAACGTATATCAAATTTGCAGCGTTTTACAACAAATTGAACATTGTTTATTATTAAAAAAACAGTGCTATTTGTTAGTAACAAGGGTAAAAAAGTAGGAACACGCTGCAATTTTAGAATTAGGTTGTTCTTACCGGTTTGTAACGTTTTGCAAAAAACTGAACTTTTTTCATTCATTACCATAAAAACAAATATTTCAGTTAGTAACAATAGTGAAAAAGTTAATGAAGAGTTGCAATCTGGAGAAAATGTTGTCAAAACCTTTTTGAAACATTTTTCAAAGGACATCATTTTTTTGGGCCATTTCTGAAAGTGCCAACGAAAAAAATTGGTACCTTTTGTATTATTGGTTGGTATAGGTAGTACTAGTCATTTGGAGCAATAGTTACTATGGCACAAAAGTTGTAGGATTGCTCTCGGCCAAGTTATACAAGTTCGAAGATTCGTAATTTTCATACATTTTTCAATTTTTGAAAGTGCCGATATTCACCAAATAATGATAAGAATTGCTAGAACTAGCGACCTCAAGTAATTTAACATAACGCCTGTAATCCCTGAGGGGTTGGGCAGAGGAGTACCGAATAAAAATGAATAATAATCTGTTTCTTTTTGTGAAAAGTAACAAAAACATTTTAAAATATACAAATCTGCTGGTAGGACCAGCATCGGGAACAGTATCGGGGTTGCCTGTGGTTAGGGGTCTTGGGAGAGGAATCTCCTAACAATACGAAACGTGATCAGCACTGCTGCTTGAATCAGCCCTTTTTAGGGGGAAATAAAATCATCAAATGAGTTATCTCGCTCTGGGCTGATCTCTAGAGTCTGTCAGACTCCTAGACGCCCTTTGCGTTCCAGATACTAAGATAGTCGACGAGCTGGTACCTACATTTCATTCATACATTTGTTGTTTTCTCAAAGAGCCTCATAGCTTTGGCACACGATACTTGTATGTTAGCGGTGAGACGGGTTTGCCTCACCGCCCGCCCAATCAACGAGACTCGACTGAAACTCGTCCTTGGAATCCCGTGGAACTTCAAGGAGCAAACGGAACATTGTCTACTATTAAAAAAAGAATGAAATTATTTAATCACACGGGTGAAAAAAATTTGTAACTCGCTGTAAATTTGTAATTAATTTGTTTTACCGTTTCGTAACGTATATCAAATTTGCAGCGTTTTACAACAAATTGAACATTGTTTATTATTAAAAAAAAAAACTTTTTAAAAAAAAGTACCGACTTCAAAATAAATACAAAAAAGTTTAAAATAACCTTTCTTTCGGAATTCGGTGGCTTTGATTTTTAATATTTCATTGACTATTGCCACCTTTATTTTACCCTTTTTAGTTTATTTATTAAATATTCAACCCAAATTCTTGTAAAATACAAAGTTTTCTTACATGATGTGCACTAATCTTGTAATCCGTCACAACGAAAACAATCCATATCTCTAAAACTACTGAACCGATTTTGATGAAACTTACAGTGTACCCTAAGTTGAACAATACCTAGTACAACAAAAAAATAATTACTTAAATCAAACTTGTAGTTCCGGAGATATGCGTGCACAAACATAAAAACATACATACATACATACATTTATGAAATTTGGTACATTTGTTCAGACGCTGATATAGACTAACATATGCGAAAACTGGGCAGTTCTGATAATATTACATACATACGGGTCGAATTGATAACCTCCTTTTTTTTGAAGTCGGTAAAAACAGTGCGATTTGTTAGTAACAAGAGTAAAAAAAGTAGGAACACGCTGCAATTTTAGAATTAGGTGGTTCTTACCGGTTTGTAACGTTTTGCAAAAAACTGAACTTTTTTCATTCATTACCATAATTATAAACAAATATTTCAGTTAGTAACAATGGTGAAAAAGTTAGTGAATAGTTGCAATCTGGTGAAAATGTTGTCAACACCTTTTTGAAACATTTTTCAAAGGAGAACATTCACGCTCCATACATTTTGACTGGCCTGTTGGTCTAGTGGTTAGTGACCCTGACTGCTATGCCGGGGGTCGTGGGTTCGATTCCCACCCAGGACAAATGTTTGTGTGAAGAGCACGTTCATTTGTTCTGTGTCTGGGTGTAATTTGTCTATTATATTTTGATGTATGTATTTAGAAATATATAAGTATGCTTATCAGTTGTCTAGTACCCCTATCACAAGCTCTGCTTAGCTTGGCTTGGGACTAGATGGCGTTGTGTGATAGTTGTGGAATAATATTTTTTTTTTGGGCCTTTTCTGAAAGGAACGAAAAAAATTGTCACCTATGGGTAGTACTAGTCATTGGGAGAAATAGTTACTATAGCACAACAGTTGTAGGATTGCTCTCGCGGCCAAGTTATACAAGATCGAAGATTCGTAATTTACATACATTTTTTAATTTCTGAAAGTACCAATAAGCAAATAATGATAAAAACTAGCGACTTCAAGCAATTTAACATAAAATATTATTACACCTGTTATTCCTGAAGGGTTGGGTAGAGGTGTACCCAATAAAAATGAATAATAATTAATCACATTATTTTTGTGTTTTTTTTTTTTAAATATATAAATCTACTGGTGGGGCCAGAATCGAGAACAGAATCGAAGTTGTCTGTATTAGGGGTCCTGGGAGAGCGACCTCCTAAGAGTACGAATCGTGACCAAAAATATTGCTTTTTGAATCAACCCGTTTTTTGGGTAATAAAATCGTCAAGTCAGACTCCTGCTGACTAACAGTCCACCTCCTTCATTAGGTTGCAATATGCGTTCCAGATCTAAGATAGTCGACGACCCGATACATTTCATTCATACATTTGTTGTTTTCTGAAAGAGTCTCATAGCCTTCAGTACGCGGAACTGTCAGATCCCAATTATCGGTGGGACGGGTTTGCATCGCCGTCGAATCAACGAAGCTCGACTGATACTCGTCCTTGAAATCCCGTGGAACTTCAAGAAGCAGTCCCGGGGCTGACTTCAAGCTAGTTACCCAATATTGCAAGGCAACCGCCTCTTTTTGGAGACTCTACGTGGAAGTGGTGCGGTTAAAGTCCATCTATGGGAACTCTGTGTCCGTTGTCTCCATAAGAAAGAGACCGGATAAGCTGATCGCACCAGGGAATCATGGCTTTTTGGGTGATCCACTCATATATGCTTGGGGGGCTTCTGTATCCAGATCACACCGTGGCAATCCGGTAAGGAGGCAGCCGCTTCTTCTGCAGTAGCAATGACAGCGAAGTAGGAAACAGAACACGTGAAGGAGAGGACGCCCTCGAAATCTCAATCCAGCTGCATACGGCGAGTAATGAGGAGCTAGTCGTCTTATGCCTGCCAGGTCGCAGGACTATCTTAGCAGGATACCGTAGCACAATTTTGATGATTTTATTAGCCAAACAAACGTGGTTGATTCAGAAAGCAGTTCTGTTGGTCAGGATTTAAATTGTTAAGAGATTTCTTTCCCAAGATCCCTACCACAGGCACAGCGGATTTATATATTATTTTAACATGTTTTAACTTCTTTTCACAAAAAATAAATAGATTTTCATTCATTTTAATTGGGTACACCTCTACCTAACCCTTTTTTTTTAACTAGGTAAAATCATCAAATGAGTCCTCCGACCCCGGGCAGGGCAGGAGGGACTGTCAGACTTTTACTGACTAAAATCCACGGTGTCCTTCAATAGCCCTTTCTGTTCCGGGGTCACGGTAAGGAAATAATCCTTTGGCCCTCTGAGAGGGGGCCCCGTCAGTGTGCTGACGCTCTTTGAGGCGCGCGTGGGACTCAACGAGCCGTCGACCCGGGCATGGTCCATGGTCGGGCAGCGAGTTGCCCTTTACTCGCTGCCCGCATGGCCGCGCCTACGGTGGCCGGAGATCATCTGCTGACGTCCGACGCCGCGGGCGCCTACCACTGCGGTTGGGGTGGAGGGAGGACGCTGTCCTCTCTCTCTCTCGGCCCACCTCCTCCTTCGCGAGCATGACTGCTTCGCAGAAGGAGGCGACCGCTTCCCACTCCGTCTCGCCTCGCTGCATGGCCGCGACCAATGCCGGGCGCGAGAGGTCTCCGCCTATTGCCGCCGTGAGGTCACGGCGGTTTTCCGCCCAAGCAGGGCAGTCCTGCACCGTATGCTCCACCGTGTCCTCCGGGCGGCCACAGCAGCCATGTCCGCTAAGGACCTGTGTCATGCGATAGCTGAGGACGCCGTGGGAACTATCCAGCCACTCCTCAAAAAGGGGTCTGACAGCCGCGATTGCGGTTAGCCCGTGCCTCGGTTGCGACAGTCGTTCTCTCCAAACTGCCTTGAGATCGCGCCGGAGCTCTTCTCGCTGCGCCTCGACTTCTCGAGGCAGCGGGGATACACCCCGACGCTGCGCCTCTACGCGCCACTCATAGACGCGCCGGAGGGCAGTCACCCCCAGATCCCAGGGCAGCGATCCGGCAAGAACGTTGGCCGATTCGCAGCAATCGTGCGGTATCCTCAGATCATTCTGATATCCATGACCCTCTGGCATGCGACCAGCTTTGCCGGCCGCGTTCGAATGCTCAAGGCACACACGGGGGCCCCGTAGAGGGCCATGGAGCGCACGACAGTGCGCGTGCAACCTCCTGCAGGTGGCGTTTGGCCCGCCGATATTGAGGAGCCGCCTGAGGGCGGCTGATGCCCGGTTCAGCCTTGGGGCCAAACGCAGGAATCATCATCATCGACCGTGCTACGGTACCTTTCCCGCTGAAATGGTCCCGCAAGCCGGTAGGCGTTTGGGTTCTTTAGACGAGGGTGGAACACGATATGCTGTCATCCTGGGCCTGATCCTTGATAAGACACCTAGCTCCGCATTACTTGCCGTACGCGACTGGATTGAGATTTCGAGGGCGTCCTTTCGCGTGTTCTGCCTCTTCCTTCGCTGTCATTACTGCTGCTGAAGTAGTGGCAACCTCCTTTCCGGATTGCCAACGTGTGATCTGGAAGCAGATCCTCCAGCATCTTTGTGTATGAGTGGATCGCCCGAATAGCCATGATCCCCTGGTGCGATTGGCTTGTGTGTTTGCTTCCGTATGGAAACGACAGACACAGGGTTCCCGTAGAGGGGCTTTAACAGTACCACTTCCTCGTAGAGCCTTCAGAAAGCGGCGTTTGCTTACAAGGTTGGGTAACAGCTTGATGGCAGCCCCGGCTCGATCCTGTTTTTGATCCAAACGTCGGAAATGCTCCTTAAAGTTCCACGGGATTCCAAGGACGAGTTTCAGTCGAGTCTCGTTGATTGGGCGGGCGGTGAGGCAAACCCGTCTCACCGCTAACATACAAGTATCGTGTTCCAAAGCTATGAGGCTCTTTGAGAAAACAACAAATGTATGAATGAAATGTAGGTACCAGCTCGTCGACTATCTTAGTATCTGGAACGCAAAGGGCGTCTAGGAGTCTGACAGACTCTAGAGATCAGCCCAGAGCGAGATAACTCATTTGATGATTTTATTTCCCCCTAAAAAGGGCTGATTCAAGCAGCAGTGCTGATCACGTTTCGTATTGTTAGGAGATTCCTCTCCCAAGACCCCTAACCACAGGCAACCCCGATACTGTTCCCGATGCTGGTCCTACCAGCAGATTTGTATATTTTAAAATGTTTTTGTTACTTTTCACAAAAAGAAACAGATTATTATTCATTTTTATTCGGTACTCCTCTGCCCAACCCCTCAGGGATTACAGGCGTTATGTTAAATTACTTGAGGTCGCTAGTTCTAGCAATTCTTATCATTATTTGGTGAATATCGGCACTTTCAAAAATTAAAAAATGTATGAAAATTACGAATCTTCGAACTTGTATAACTTGGCCGAGAGCAATCCTACAACTTTTGTGCCATAGTAACTATTGCTCCAAATGACTAGTACTACCTATACCAACCAATAATACAAAAGGTACCAATTTTTTTCGTTGGCACTTTCAGAAATGGCCCAAAAAAATGATGTCCTTTGAAAAATGTTTCAAAAAGGTTTTGACAACATTTTCTCCAGATTGCAACTCTTCATTAACTTTTTCACTATTGTTACTAACTGAAATATTTGTTTTTATGGTAATGAATGAAAAAAGTTCAGTTTTTTGCAAAACGTTACAAACCGGTAAGAACAACCTAATTCTAAAATTGCAGCGTGTTCCTACTTTTTTACCCTTGTTACTAACAAATCGCACTGTTTTTTTAATAATAAACAATGTTCAATTTGTTGTAAAACGCTGCAAATTTGATATACGTTACGAAACGGTAAAAACAACTTAATTACAAATTTACAGCGAGTTACAAATTTCTTTCACCTGTGTGATTAAATAATTTCATTGTTTTTTTAATAATAGACAATGTTCCGTATGTTGCAAAACGCTGCAAACTTGATACACGTTACAAACCGGTAAGAACAACCTAATTCCAAATTTGCAGCGTGTTACTAATTTTCTTACCCCTGTTTTTACAATAAAAACAGTGCAATCACTGTTTTTTAAAAAAAAAACAATGTTCCGTATGTCGCAAAGCGCTGCAAATTTAATACACGTTAAAAAACGGTAAGAACAACCTAATTCCAAATTTGCAGCGTGTTACTAATTTTCTTGGCAATGTTATTAACGAAAAACCATTTTCACCCCTTTTCACCCCTTTTCAACCCTTTCCGTACACCCCAGAACGCTGCAAAATCACCCGGTATGTTATTTTACCTTCCTTAAGAACCCCTAAAAATTTCAGCGTGTTACTAATTATTTTCGGGTTTAGGCTTTAGTGACTGCTTGCATTCCGCGTGATACCTAAAAAATAACTAATTATCTGACTCGATGAGTACAACTTGTCGTCGTTTAAAACAGAATCTATGCACTGGTTTGAACACCAATTCAAAACATAAATAAACACAATTTTTTCTTATCTTTAAAATTCCACACCTCGAAACAATTACAATTTAAAAAAATATCCAACTTACTACCTACAATTTAAATCAGTGTAGATTTATATCCTAGAAAACTATTGAAAAATAAAATGTAATAATTTAAAATCGCGAATAATATTGAAATAAAAGTATACACATTTTTTTTAATTCTTTGAAACTCTCAGGACAAATATAAGAAAACTCAAAAAGTGAAAAAAAGAAACACCGAGATTTGATCCAGAGACCCCTTGCACGAAAGTCAAGCAGGATACCAACCCGACTGGCTAGTACGTTGACAGTGTTTTCAAATAGCGGTTCTTATACAAATGTCAAAAATGACTGAAAATCAACATATTATAAAATTGCTAATCCCCCAAAGGGAATAGCGTAATTATACATATCCTATTAATAGAAGAGCAGTTTAAGGAATATTTGGGGAAAAATCGACTAAATAATATCCAGTGGTTTAGCTTCCAACTAAAAACAAACAGATAAAAACAACAAAATTTAAAATTGCTTATCTCCCAGGAAAAATAGCGTAATGATACATAGCCTATCAACAGAAGCATATTATTAGGAATATTTGAGGAAAATTTGATCGACAACTTTACAGTAGTTTAAGAGATAGATCAAATCAAAAAAACATAAAAAATTTCGAAAGAAAAAAAAAGTTGATTTGGCATCAGAATCGATCCCTTATCTCGAAAAAAATACAAAAAGAAAAAAATATTCAATGTACAGGAATGACAGCTCTACGATTTTATTATATGTAAAGAAAAGAAAATGCTCGTAAATCGATCGCTCTATTTCTTGGATATTAAGTTATTAAGGTAATTTCAATTCAGCTTTATTGGTAATCTAAATGATAATTATAGAGTACACTTCATAATGTAAATGACTTAAATTTCACATGGTTGATAAAATCGGAACCCTTAGCACGAGTTTTCACTCTTTTACTTTACAGCGTCTTTCCAGTGTTTACAGCGTTTCTTGGATGAAAAAATGGAACAGCGCCTCTGGACCAAAGTCTGCTTATTTAGTAATGACTCAATTGAATATCAATTAGATCTCAGTAGCAGTTTTAACTACATTTGGTATTCTGCTACTAACTTAAGAGGTTTCAGATCTTTTTCACAGGTCAAACCTTATGTGGTGGTCTTGGCAACATTTTACATGAAATGTTTTGGTGAGATTAATTTTCTGTCTAAAAACTGACCTGGAGGGGCTTTATTAAGTCTAAACCCTAAATGCATTGCAGAACATTTCAATTCACTTTGGTATAATAAGGCCCTTATAAAATTTACACCGGACAACGGATCGTTAATTAAAGGATATCCATGTATCCTTCGCCGGACAGACTGATGTCCGGTGCATGTACAATCGACCAAGCGGAATTATGACCCACCATAAGCTTATTTTCCCAGAGACATTCAAATACAATTAGGTCCACATTCGCGTAAACATACATATCCATGGTAACAACTTTGATCTTTGTCAATTTGACAGATTCAAACGATTTATTGTCAAAATGGGTCATGATTCCACTTTGTCGACTGTACATACTTTTATTATAAACTAGAGAGCATTCACCTGTAATGTAACGTTACAGTTTTGAACATTCGAAGACAATAGAGCATCAAATTGCGCACTTTTATGTCACCTTATAAGTGAATGCTCGCTTTACAGGCATTTTTTTTTAGGCTTTGCATGCAATTTACAAGGGAGCGCTTTTAGAGTAATTCCCTGATTTAGGGCATATCCACTTTCGCTGTATGAAATCAGTGTAAGTACAATCGACAAAGTTGAATCATGACCCATTTTGACAAAAAATCGTTTGTGTCTGTAGGAAAATAAGATTATGGTGGGTCATGATTCAATTTGGTCGATTGTACATGAATAACTCTACGTAATTCCAACCTATGGTCATTATTTACATGTAACCGCATAGTTAAATGGTTAACGCTGTTGCGCTGTTGATAGTTGTGGAATATTATTATTATTTTTCCTTTATTCATTTTAAATTATTTTTTTTTTAAATAAATAAAAAATATTTAAAAATATAAAAAATAGCAGCCCACCAGCACCGGGAACAGGTTCCGGGCTACCGGTGGTCAGGGCTCTTGAGAGAGGAACCTCCTAACAATACGCGCCGTGTCCAGGAGAACTGCCTTCTGAATCAGGCGCTTGATCCAGCTACCCAGCCAGAGCCTCCTAAGATGTTGGTCGAGGCTCTTGGCAATTAAGCCATTGGCAGATACGACTATCGGCACAAGAACTGCCGTATTCACGTCCCACATGTGAACAATCTCGCGAGCCAGATCAAGATACTTGAATTGTTTATCTTTTTCTGCTTTCACGAGGTTCTCGTCATGTGGGACCGTGATATCAACTTTTATTATAATTATTAATAGTAACCTTTTATTATTATCTTTGTCTGTCGGTTGCAATTAACGATATAATGATCAAAGTGTTATTAAAACCTACCCTTTCTATTTCCCCTTGTAGAACCTCCCTCACTAATATGAACACGGGGTCGTTCGTGGAATAGAGTCGATCTCAATTTATTTTGCAATGAAAAACGCACAGTTTTTATCTTTTTCGCCTTTGTGGTCCAATGAGTTTTTGATGGTCTTTTTTAATGAAAAGGGAAGGAAAATGTTCCTGCTAGTGCTTTCACTTTTAACCTGGTAAAATCATCAAGGAAGGCAGGCAGTGGAAGGAGTGCACAGTGTCGTGAAGGATGGAAGGTGTGGAGGGAGGCCTTTGCCCAGGAGTGGGACAGAGCAGGCTAGGAAAAAAAAACATCAAATGTGGCCTCCCACCCAGGGCGAAAGTGACTGTCATATACGTATCTGACTAAAATCCACGTGTGTTCCTTCAATAGCCCTTACGTTCCAGGGTCATGGTTACTCGATGAGACATTCCCGCGACGCCCGTAGGTTATGGCCCTCTAAAGCAAGCCGCGTCAGCTTGCCGACAGCTCTTTGCGACGCGCCGCGCCGTTCACTCAGGTATTATCCATGATCAGATTGCGAGTCACCCCCACTGTGGCCGGAAATCGCCCCACGAAGACCGACGCCTTAGGCGACTTTCACGGCGGCTGGGTCGTGAGGTAGAGGCTGTCCTCTCCCTCACAGCGCCAGCTTCCTCTTTTCCTAGCATGTCTGCTTCGCGCTTCGCAGAAGGTGGCGTCTACTCCCCATTCCACCTCATAAAAACATAAAGCTAATCTATTTGAGTCAAGTTTTTTACTGAGATAGATTAGGTATTGTTGAGAAATATGCACAAACAAAAGCTAATCGATTATAGTCTGACTCGTGACTGAAATAGTATAGGCTTTGGAAATAGGCTGCCGGGCGCGAGAGGTCTCCGCCTATCGCCACCGTGAGGACACATCGGTGTTCTGCCCAAGCGGGGTAGTCTTGCACCGTATGCTCTAATGTGTCCTCCGGGCGATCTTCGCAGTGGTGACACTCAGGCGTTTCCTCCTTTCGCATCAGAGACAGGTACCTCCCGATACTTCCGTGTCCGGTGAGGACCTGCGTCACTCGGTAGGTCAGGACGCCGTGCTGACTCCTATCCAGCCACTCCTCAAAGACCTCTTACCACCGCGATTGCGGCGTGCCCGAATTCCTTCGAGATAAGTAAGGTTTTAGTTCTTAAAGCATTTTACAAGAAGAAAAAACGAATACTAAAATTCTAGTTATCTGCACCTCCCCTTGAGTTAAGTGATGGAGAATGAGTGAGTGTGAGAAGGTGAGTACTCACGTATAGACACATAATAGACTCGTGATTTTATTAGTTAATACCTATACAGGATGAACTTTTCAACTGGGCGTGGAATAGCTATTTCCGTAACTCGAGGAATATCGAATAACGTTGAAAAGAATCTCGAGGCCGATCTCGACGAAAACTAAAATCGCATCATTGGATTTTAGAAAGTTAATTAATCCTAGCCTGGAATAGAACCAGCTGTTTTAAAAAAAATTGCGTTAGAAATGTGAAAATAGAAAGAAAGAAAAGAAAGAAAATAGGTTTATTTGGCACGCATTTGGCACACAGTTTTAAAGTTGAATTTACATTAAAAAACACAAAGAAGTACCGTGTGCCTCACGGCTGTGCCAAATAGGCTCAGTTCAGCATAAAGCCAGGCCACAGGGAGCCTGACGCTGGTTTTCAACTGAGCCTTGTGAGACGTTACAGATGTAAATCAGCTTTGTAGTGTGTAATAAAACATAATAAGAAATAAATATGTGTAGCAGAAATAAATAAGTAAAATGTACAGGAATAATGGAATACATAGTATACATAGATATAATTATGTGGTGTGATAAAAGTGACTAGAACACCATTCTGATGAAATACGAATCAAACAGAATAAGCACTGTTTTACCCACTTCAATCAAAGCGCAAGCGAATAGAACTACAGAGTTTTTTTTTTTTTTTATTTGACAGCTGTCAGTTGAAATTGAGTCAACAGTCAGAGTCACAACGCGCGCGAATGTGACGGCAAAAAGGAGGAGTCCTTTTTGCCGTCACATATGCTCCAACCAGCCCGCGAAATTCAAATATGTTTACGTTTTTTGCAATTTGCAGGCCAGTGACATGTTGTAACTTTATAAATATATGAGTTGCGGTAATAACAAGTATAATTTTAAATATAAAAATTATCAAAAAAATCGCTCCATCAGCTCTCACATAGAAAAGCTGCATCATGTTAAAATCTAACTTCGATGCACCTTTTCTATGTGAGAGCTGATGGAGCGAATTTTTTGATAATTTTTATATTTAAAATTATACTTGTTATTACCGCAACACATATATTTATAAAGTTACAACATGTCACTGGCCTGCAAATTGCAAAAAACGTAAAAAAAATTGAATTTCGCGGGCTACATCGAAGCAATCACCTTAACACATTCGCGCGCAGTGCCCACTTATCGAAACTTGTGATGGAGCACTGTTTTCCCCAATACATTTTTGACGTTTATAAACGTTCGTTGATATCTTTATTTATTTCAGTAATTATCAAAGATTAGAACGACATGATTCGTCGACGTATGGTGACGTTCCGCAATATGTTTTTTTTTTTTTTTATTTATTTAAACACGTCTCGATACGTCAACATGCAGTTCAGTTCGGCGGTCGGCCACATAATTAAATGAATACCCCATACCAGTGGCTCTTTGAGCAATCGACGTCATGGCGGGTAAAGTAGGCGCATAGTGGGTCACGTGGGGAGACATGGGACGCTTCAGTTTCATGTTCTTGTGGTCGTGGTCAGGATCATAGTGCATCACGTAGGGCACATATTTGACACTATTCCCTGACTTCAAGCACAATGAGTTTAGAATGCAAGGGCTCACGTGAAGCAGGCCGCCTCTGAAAAAGAACAAAGAATATTTTTAAATCACCTACGTCTGCGGTCGGCAGATTTTGCCAAGTTTCCCTTGAAGCCTCAGCCCATAAACCCAACCAAGTTGAACTATATTTATCCTTAAAATGAAAAATAATTAAAGAATTTAATGGTACAATTAGTTTTCCTTATGACACACCGAAAATAAAAATTGCATGTAGTTGACCACTTCTAACTTTAACGTTATACAGGGTGGAATTTTCTAATGCCACCTGGAGGGAAAGTACTTTTACTGCAGATAGAAAATTTTACTCAAAGGAAACATTTCTTTATTTTTTAATAGAAAGCAAACTGCATTCAAAGATTTTCGAAAATTCTTTTAAAAAAAAGATCAACTAATTTTAGTACGAGTATCGTAATGTTAAATAATAAAATACTTAAGTACCTTCCGTTTATCAGCTTCTGGTGGGTCGAATATTAATGTGATAATTAATTAAAATTAATATTTTCAGATTAACCATTTTTGCATCTAGCTGTTAATTAATGTTATACAGTTAATTATTGAGTGATTCAATGCAACATTCAAGTTTTAGTGGATAAAAAAGTAGACGCGTCGGGTATTTTAACTCATTTGTTCTGTAACAACTTACCTACCCATGCGCATGGAGCATGGTGCGCATAGAGCTGACCCATGGCACATCCCATGGCGCGACATCGGTCAGATAACGCGCAAACGTCTAGCTGAACAAAATGTATGAACCATCGCTAGTGTTTGCTAATAGACTGCTCAATATTGTGTAGAATTGCATGTACGTACTGCTAATTAATTCGAAATTCTGCGAAACTAGTCGTCACTGGCGACATTTTTAAAAAAGTAGAAAAACTGACGTGCTTATAACCCAGCACTTTAAATGAGCAACGTGTTTAGTTTTTTGTGATTTGAAACGTAATAGTGTGAATTTTTTAAAAGAAAAACACAACCAGGTCTTCAGGTGTGTAGGTCTTCGGAGTTGAAAATTAATTTTACTGTGGTTACAGTAAAGTTATTTCCAACTCCGAAGTCCTACACAATTTACTATCGTTTAAAACTTACCTAACTTTTTTTTCTTTACCCGTATGTCTTGTTGTCACTCAATTTTATGAGACTCTCCTTGACTACCTACTTAGGCGGCCGTATAATACCGTTTAGAACGGTCAATATTGCGCAATATTAAAAATTGCGCAATAATATCGACCGCTTAGAATTAACATTGAAGATTGCGCAATGATTGACCGAAAGTTTAAGCGATTTTAATTTTTATTGCACCATATTTTTTCATTGCATCGGCGTAAGACCCCTCTTTGAGGAGTGGCTGGAGAGAAGTCATGGCGTCCTGACCTACCGCTTGACGCAGGTCCTCACCGGACACGGAAGTTTCGGGAGGTACCTGTGTCTGATGCGAAAGGAGGAGACGCCTGGGTGTCACCACTGCGAAGATCGCCCGGAGGACACGGTGGAGCATACGGTGCAAGACTGCCTAGCTTGGGCGGAGCACCGACGTGTCCTCACGGCGATAGGAGGAGACCTCTCGCGCCCGGCATTGGTTGCGGCCATGCTGCGGGGCGAGACGGAGTGGGAAGCGGTCAGCTTCTTCTGCGAGGCAGTAATGCTCGTAAAGGAGGAGGCAGGCCGCGAGCGAGAGAGGACAGCGTCCTCCCTCCGCCCCAGCCGCAGTGGTAGGCGCCCACGGCGACGGACGTCGCAAGATGATCTCCGGCCACCGTAGGCGCGGGCATGCGGGCAGCGAGTAAAGGGCAACTCGCTGCCCGACCAAGGACCATGCCCGGGTCGACGGCGCGTTGTGTCCCACGCGCGCCTCAAAGAGCGTCAGCATAATGACGGGGCCCCCCTCTCAGAGGGCCAAAGCCTGCCGGGGTCGCGGGATTATTCCCTTACCGTAACCCCGGAACGTAACAGGCTATGAAGGACACCGTGGATTTTAGTCAGTAGAAGTCTGACAGTCCCTCCCGCCCTGCCCGGGGTTGGAGGACGCATTTGATGATTTTACCACGCTAAAAAAAAAAAAAAAAAAAAGGGTCAGTATTGCGCAATATCGGGATCAATACTATTCTCCGATAGAGCACGAAAACATTGTGCAGTTCGTATTTTTGTGCAATATAATTGCTCGTTTGGATTAGAGCGTCTTGAGCGACTGTTAGACTTGTACTGACTAAAATCCACGGTGTCCTTCAATAGCCCTTTACGTCCCGGGGTCACCGTAATTCGGTAGTCCCGCGACCCTGGCGGGCTGTGTCATTGTGCCGACACTCTTCGAGGCGCGCGAGGATCACAAAGCGCCGTCGACCCGGGCATGGCCCATGGTCAAGTCAAACAGCAATGCCCGCATGCCCGCGCCTACGGTGGTCAGAGATCGTCTTGCGACGTCAGTCACTGTGGTCGTCTACCACTCTGATCGCTCTAGAATATTGAATTATGTAAAATGGTATCAAGTAACGGATCATGATTTCCTTCGTGATACCTAATCTATTTTTTTTGCAAGTTGTAGTGGCAATGGGCAGCCCACATCGCTCGTAGAACTGACAACCGATGGGAAATCGAGTGGCGACCACGGACCGGAAAACGTAGCGTAGGCAGGCCTCCCACTAGGTGGACCGACGACATCGTGATGGTCGCGGGCAACCAATGGATGCAAGTGGCGAATTGTCGTGCAGAGTGGCGGTCTAAGGGGGAGGCTTATGTTCAGCAGTGGACGTCTTCCGGCTGATGATGATGATGATCCAATCTATTGCTCGTATATAGTTTATGTTTAGTCACCAACAAACACACGGGATAAACCACTGTTTATGGCTAGTCCATAAAAATATTGAAATTATAATCTTACCGGCCTTGTCTAAGCTCACTAACGGTTTGCAATACACTTGTCGCACGAAGATATCTAAACATTTTTAACAAACTATTTAAAAATAATTTTATAACAGTAATTCACAAAATGGTATGTTGTAGAAAAACTTGATGACGTTTGTAGAAATAATTTTATGTCTAATTTGACAAGAAAGTGTACAAAGGTTTTAGAGCAAGAGCCCGTGAACCCCAGACCTACGTTATTTTATAAAGGCTGAAACTTTGTCAGCGGATGCTCCCAACACTGGTAAGAACGATGGACCATTATGGAGTTTGGGTAATAGTGGCTTTGGCAGATAAACGGTACTGAAGGTGCGTAAAATGTAAGTTAACTTACGTCATAGTATAAAAGCTGATTTTTATATATAATACTCGGGTAGTAAGTAGATGATGTTTCCTCAGCAGCCAGACACTTATCATGGTGGCAACCCCTTGCCAGACACCCTTAATGTTCAAGAAATTATATAAGTTTACTTACGTCATAGTATAAAAGCTGATTTTTATATATAATACTCGGGTAGTAAGTAGATGATGTTTCCTCAGCAGCCAGACACTTATCATGGTGGCATCCCCTTGCCAGACACCATTAAAGTTCACGAAATTATAATTTAACTTACGTCATAGTATAAAAGCTGATTTTTATATATAATACTCGGGTAGTAAGTAGATGATGTTTCCTCAGCAGCCAGACACTTATCATGGTGGCAACCCCTTGCCAGACACCCTTAATGTTCAAGAAATTATATAAGTTTACTTACGTCATAGTATAAAAGCTGATTTTTATATATAATACTCGGGTAGTAAGTAGATGATGATTCCTCATTAGCCAGACACTTAACATAGTGGCAACCCCTTGCCAGACACCATTAAAGTTCACGAAATTATAATTTTACCTACGTTATAGTATAAAAGCTGATTTTTATATATAAAAGTAATAATTAGATGATATTTCCTCATTAGCCAGACACTTATCATGGTGGCAACCCCTTGCCAGACACCATTAAAGTTCACGAAATTATAATTTAACTTACGTTATAGTATAAAAGCTGATTTTTATATATATTACTTGGGTATCAAGTAGATGATGATTCCTCATTAGCCAGACACTTAATATAGTGGCAACCCCTTGCCAGACATCACTAAAGTTCACGAAATCATAATTTTACCTACGTTATAGTATAAAAGCTCATTCTAATCTCCAATCTCTTCTTATGATTTACAATGTTTGTCTGGCAAGGGGTTGGAACTATGTAAAGTGTCTGGCTAATGAGGAAACATCATCTAATTATTACTTTTAGATATAAAAATCAGCTCATATACTATAACGTAAGTAAAATTATAATTTCGTGAACTTTAATGGTGTCTGGCAAGGGGTTGCCACTATGTTAAGTGTCTGGCTAATGAGGAATCATCATCTACTTACTACCCGAGTATTATATATAAAAATCAGCTTTTATACTATAACGTAAGTTAAATTATAATTTCGTGAACTTTAATGGTGTCTGGCAAGGGGTTGCCACCATGATAAGTGTCTGGCTGCTGAGGAAACATCATCTACTTACTACCCGAGTATTATATATTAAAATCAGCTTTTATACTATAACGTAAGTAAAATTATAATTTCGTGAACTTTAATGATGTCTGGTAAGGGGTTGCCACTATGTTAAGTGTCTGGCTAATGAGGAAATATCATCTAATTATTACTTTTATATATAAAAATCAGCTTTTATACTATAACGTAGGTAAAATTATAATTTCGTGAACTTTAATGGTGTCTGGCAAGGGGTTGCCACTATGTTAAGTGTCTGGCTAATGAGGAAACATCATCTACTTACTACCCGAGTATTATATATAAAAATCAGCTTTTATACTATGACGTAAGTAAACTTATTTAATTTCTTGAACATTAAGGGTGTCTGGCAAGGGGTTGCCACCATGATAAGTGTCTGGCTGCTGAGGAAACATCATCTACTTACTACCCGAGTATTATATATAAAAATCAGCTTTTATACTATGACGTAAGTTAAATTATAATTTCGTGAACTTTATGGTGTCTGGCAAGGGGTTGCCACCATGATAAGTGTCTGGCTGCTGAGGAAAAACATCTCTACTTACTACCCGAGTATTATATATAAAAATCAGCTTTTATACTATGACGTAAGTAAACTTATATAATTTCTTGAACATTAAGGGTGTCTGGCAAGGGGTTGCCACCATGATAAGTGTCTGGCTGCTGAGGAAACATCATCTACTTACTACCCGAGTATTATATATAAAAATCAGCTTTTATACTATGACGTAAGTTAACTTACATTTTACGCACCTTCAGTACCGTTTACCTGCCAAAGCCACTATTACCCAAACTCCATAATGGTCCATCGTTCTTACCAGTGTTGGGAGCATCCGCTGACAAAGTTTCAGCCTTTATAAAATAACGTAGGTCTGGGGTTCACGGGCTCTTGGGCTATTTGTTAGTTGTGTATAAAATTGAAAAAGGACAGACAAATACAAAAAAATAGACCAGTCAACGAATGCCCAAAACAAGGTATAGAGGGAAAGTCTTGGAACACAATTTTTAGGGTTCCGTAGTCAACAAGGAACCCTTATAGTTTCGCTATGTCCGTCCGTCCGTCCGTCCGTCTGTCCGTCTGTCCGCAGTTTAGCTCAGAGACGCATAGTACTAGAGAGCTGTAATTTGGTGTAAATATACGGATTTGTTGTGCCGAAAAAGTGGTAAAATAAAATCTCGTAAAATATTTTTTTTTTAGGGTACCTCCTGTACACGTAAAGTGGGGATGTTTTTTTTTTTTCTCGCGTACCCCTTAGTGTGGGGTATCATTAAATAGGTCTTTAAACAATAATGTGAGTGTCCATTAACAATTTTTTGATAAAAATATTCGTTTGTGAAATATTAAGCTTTAAATTGCTAAATTTTGCTCGACTCGAGTGTCCCCCCCCTCTACCAGCTAAACGGCTATGTTTGGGGGTGTGAAAAAATTCACAATAATAGTGTTAGCTCGTTCGATAAAGTAAAAGTCCACAATCATTATTATTATAATTTTATTTCACTTTAACAACAATTACTTTACACTTTTACGGCTTATACAATTTTATTCGCGACTACCAGGGATTAATTCGACCTGCTCGGCTCGAGGCACAAACTAGACTGACTGTCGGACCTAAAATTCACAATTAGCTCAACTTTGACAATAATCAAATGTAGTGAGGGTAACGTAAAAAAATCATATTAAGATCGAATTAATCCTTTTGAATCGATATCGTTTCAACCAAAATGTTTTAACACTTTTAAAATAAACCATTAATTATTCCATAATTATTTTTACTAATTATGGTTACAAAAACAAACGATAAAATTTAACATAAATGTTACCATAAACAAAAAATTATACCAGTCTAAAATTTATTTTAAGTAAGTCATATTTAATTATTTTGTAGTATGGTAACACCGTTCTAACAATTCGTCCATCCTGATAATAGTACACGTCCTCGTGTACATAATATTATATTAAATCAGAAAAGGGTACAACTTTAAAACTAGTAAAATTACTATTAAATAAAAAGAAATATTATCATAATATACTTGTAAAGATATACAAACAATTTGTTGATCATGTTACCAAAACATACAGGATTTATTAGTTAAACTCAAGTTAAGTAGGTACATTTTTTTTTTAAAACTTCATACAATAATTATGTTGTACAGTATTCTCATACATCTTCTGGACAGCATCTTCATCTTCACAACATAAAACTTTTCCACAACACAACACTTGTATTTTGTTTCACAGCGTGGTCTTTTTCACAACACAACACTTATTTTTGTTCCACAACTTAAACTTTTCAACAACACATCACACAGCTTTTGCTTTACGACACTGTATCGCGCGAGCCACACCCAACGCACCGCGCACCACGCGCAACACACTGCGTCCACGCACATTGCTCCGCGCGACACGTTCAACGCATCGCACGCCATGCGCAACGGCCCACGCGCCACACGTAACGCACCGTGCTCTGCGCACCGCGTCTCCTCTTGGACTCGAACCGACTCCCAGCTGCTCCACATCGAACCTGTTCAATTTATCTCCCGGCGCCTTGCGCATGCTCTCGTTGTACATCTTGAGCACCTCACCCATTGTACCGCGTCTCTTCAACGTTGGACTCGAACTGACTCCCAGCTGCTCCACATCGGACCCATACAATTTATCTCCCGGCGCCTTGCATACCCTCTCTGTACCCTGTCATCTTGTCTTGAGGAACTCGCGCAATGCATAGCTCATCTTGTGCAACCTTCCACATCTCGTGCGACCTAGCGCATCTTGTGCAACCTATATGCGACGCAAACCTTGCGTTTCGCATAGCACACATAGTGCATCTTAGCACGCCTTGTGCCACCTATATGCGACGCACACCTTGCGTTTCGCATAGCACACATAGTGCATCCTAGCACACATAGTGCATCCTAGCACACATAGTGCATCCTAGCACGCTTTGTGCTTCATCAATTCCATGCATTATTAAATAGTTATACATATTAATTTCTGTTTCTATAGGGAGGCCTATGTTCAGCAGTGGACGTTTTCCGGCTGTTGATGGTTATGATAGCTAAGTTCGCCATGAACTTGACAAAGATTTTTGCGTGACGTAAAACACGATGAAATAACAACCTGATTAGCTACCTTTGTTCCTTCAAACTGTTCATTTTCACTCATTTAATTGTTTGACTATATGTCAGTCTGATTCTTTCTGAAACACCACCACAGATAAACTTTATCCACCGAGTTTACCCATTTGTTAACAATCGTACCTTGTTTTGCTAAGGCAGATTTATTAGGGTACTTAAACCAATTGTTTTATCGTTTTTGATAAGACACTTTATCATTATGAAATAATTTTGTAATTCGGAGGATAAATTCGCTAGAAAGTTTTACTTTATACATGCATTGCGAGTCTTTCTTGTTACTACTACAAGATCAAATTAATATTTGCTACTCTTACTTATTATTCTTTCATTGTTTTATCAAAATACTTCTTTTGTTTACTTTGCGACTCATCTACACTATGGAATACAATTGCTCCCATTTTCGTTGACTATTTTAATCGTTATAAATAATTTAAATTCTATGTCATATTGCGACCTTCATTCGTACTAGTGAGTTTAAAACCGATTTTAGATACCTATTAAGAAAATCGAAATAGTACTTTTGTACGTCTTCCCTTGTCTTGTGGAGAACGAATAGAGATTAAAGTCAATATTCACTTCGTTCAAAAAAATACCTTCTTTATTTAATTCTTACTTTTCATTTAAATATTGTTTTGTGTCCACTGTGCGACCACATTTATTTTATTATATTTTTTTTTTCGCTGTTTATACTTAACCGTGAGAACCAATAATGCTTCTCTATTCATTGGAACGTCTCTCTCTCTTTTTTTTTTATAACTTAGGTTAGTAAATATAATACATTATTTTATTAAAGTATTTGCCAACATCATAGACAGAATAATATTTCTAATCCGTTTATTTCACAATTATCTAATTATACCGTGCAATTCAGTCTTCTGTAATTAATAAGAAAGACATAATATATATTACTAAGTCTACTTAGACTTAACCTTGAGAAGACATTTATTATTTTGCTAAGGTTGAACTTCCACCGTCTGCCTGGCATATTCTGGCATATTGTCTCTTTTAAGAAACACTGCACATGAGGTACATCATAATGGAAAAACGACCTGCCCTGAGTCAACCTAAGGCGCATGTCACAGCTAGTGCTTCTAATTTTAAGGTTGAAAAAGATATGATTCTTCTGGAGATATTTACCTGCTATAAATTGCGATAGGTTTAAAGTAGTCGACTCGGATCGTATAGATAAATCAATCAAAGAAATCACAACACCTCAAAATGCAAAATTTGTAATTTTAATGCTTTTCCTTGTAATATTCTTCTTCTTCTTCTTAGTCGCACACTCCTGGCGGAGTGGTCGTGGTTATGGATAGTCTACTTGGTTGGTTGCGATTTTTGCGAGTTTTCTCCATTTCTCCCTATTCGTAGCACTGCGTGCTCATTGAGTAAGGGTACACTTTGTAGATGTTTTAATTACATCTGTCCACCTGGTCGGTGAGCGGCCGCGAGAACGTTGACCTTCCACTCTTCCTTGTATCACCAAACGTTCCAATGAGCTTTCGTTGCGGATGATATGTCCAAACATTTTAAGGATTCGCATTTGAACAATCGACGAAAGTCTTTGTTTGATACGAAGCTCTTTCAAGATGGAAACGTTGGTGCGGTGAGCAGTCCATTTTATCCTCAACATACGTCTCCAGCACCTTGTAATATTATTTTGATGTAAATATTCATTATTTTCTCGTTTTAAGAACTTTCACATGACATATTTCTGTCTATCGTTTTAACATCATAACTTAAATGTATAATAATGTTTACTATTCGACAATGAAATACTCAACATTATTTTAGTTACCTACTGTGTACTTTGCACTTCCGAAGTAGTCTAAATCATAGTAGTCGGTACTTACGTGCACATAGCACTTTAATGATCGCTCACAGCTACATTGTTGTTTTGTGCACAATTGCACTTCAAAAATCACGGTCGCTCATAATGTCCAATATCGTCATGTGCACATAGCACTTCAAAGATTACGGTCGCTCATAGCGTCCAATGTTGTCATGTGCACATAGCACTTCAAAGGTTACGGTCGCTCATAGCAACGTAGGCTTAATCATTCTAATTCATTATGAAGGATATTATATATTTTAAAATATATCATTTTCATTTACGATACTGTTAATAATCCAGCTTTATAATTATAACCAGACAAAATTAATCATCAGCACTCTCGCTAGTAGATGATCCACTACCTTTCTTATTAAAAGAAAGCAAAAGATGACGTATTTTGTCAATACTGAAATATACTCTTGTATCTTGACGTTCATTTTTTTTGATAAAGGTGTATCATCCACCTCGTACCTATCATGATCTAAACTTTTCGTTACTCTATAAGGCCCTAAACATTTTGGTAGCATATGTTGCCCTCTCAACTCTCACCAAGTCTCCGACTTTAAATTCGAATGGCACTTTATTTTTTTATTTTTTTCATTATAATATGTATTCTTTTGTTTTTCTTGTGACCTTTTGGTATACTCCTCAACGTCATCCCTAAATCACGAAATATTGAATTTTCTCTACGAAAATAAACGAACGAGCCTTACAGTAGTCACAAAATATGATGTGTATTATCTCACATCTTACTTTTAGCTTTGGCTTCGGCTTAGACTTTGATTTCGAGTTTCACTTTAAACTAGACTTTCATATTGAATTAGACTTTCATATTGAATTAGACTTTCATATTGAATTAGACTTTCATATTGAATTAGACTTTCATATTGAATTAGACTTTCATATTGAATTAGACTTTCATATTGAATTAGACTTTCATATTGAATTAGACTTTCATATATTGAATTAGACTTTCATATTGAATTAGACTTTCATATTGAATTAGACTTTCATATTGAATTAGACTTTCATATTGAATTAGACTTTCACATTGAATTAGACTTTAACTTTGAATTACACTATCACTTTGAATTACACTTTCACTTTGTATTACACTTTCATTTTGAATTACACTTTCACTTTGAATTACACTTTCACATTGAATTACACTTTCACATTGAATTACACTTTTACTTTGAGTACGGCTCACTTTGAGCACGACTCACTTTGAGCACGACTCACTTTAACTATGACCTTCATTTAAATATGACCTTCATTTAACTATGACCTTCATTTAACTATGACTTACATTTTAACTATGACCATCACTCTGACTTCGACTACCACTTTGGTTTCAAATTTAACTTCAATTTATTAGGTAAAATACCGCTTAGGTACTTGAACTTTAATTGGGATCGACCTAGGTCCGTGCAACTAATTCACTTAATATGCAGCATTGACTTCTAAAATCCATGTAGCTCTAGTTTTATCGTTATTCAAAACAGTCATGTTGGTTTCATATAGCCGTTAGATACTCTTAATATCAATATCCATTTCTCTTTCTCATTCAGTTTAGCATTTTCTTTTATTCTAGAATTACATAACATTATTTAAGTAATTCTTTTCCCAAAAGACCATTTCAGACACCGGCATGGTCCTCGTATGGCTTGAACAGTATACTGCCTGGACTATAAGAGACAAAGACTTTTCGAGTTTTCGGATGTTTCGTTTCAGAGTAGTCAGGTACAAAACACCAGCCACATCTAGTTTTAAAATATTATCTGCCGTGAAAAGTATTTTTTTTTTTTTTTACAACCAACTTGCAAAATAAATATCATCTATCATTTAGTTATCGTGAAGTTTGCTCTTCAAGATAATATTCGCATGAGCAATATGTACGGTGGGCTTCACAAATGGTACTACTAATACTATACTAGTAGTATTATAATAGTAACTCAACTAAAGCGACCAACCACATCATGACGTGGACTGTACACTCATAACAATTTAAGCTGTTTGCTTTTATACTGTTGTAAACAACAATCAAATCTTGGACTTCAAAAAAATGCTCGCTCGTAGCGGCCTATTTTGTGCACATTGCACCTCAAAAATAATGTTCGCTTATAGCTGTTTATCATTATTATAATATAATGATTATATTAATAGTAGTTAATATAAAATTCGTGTTCGCTCAAAGCTGCCTACGTGGAGTGCACATACTGCACATTGCACTTCGAAAATGATGTTCGCTCGTAGCGACATAAAACATGTGCATACTGCATAATTATTGCAATTCAAGACATTATCTACACTTTACATCTTAGCATATTATCACAACTTCACAGCGGTTTTTTTTTTTTAAATATTTGTACTTAATTTTTTTTTTTTTTTTTTAATAAAACTGCCTTTTAAATCTGTCGTCACAATAAGGTTGATCTGATTGTTTTACTATTTCTTAATAGCTTACTACTGATTATAATTACAATCAAAAGAACCGGAAACATAAATCTAAATTATGAAATAATTGTAATAAACATTAATTTATTGGCATGTTCCTCGATTTTTTTTTCAACCGAGTAATTATCTCATTTTTAACTTTTTGGGGTCAAATTCAGGGACAGTAGTACATTCCATTTTCACCCGAGGTAATCGTATTTGTCCGTCACATTCAAACGGTTTTTTTTTGTGTAACTAAAATTCAAGCACTTACCACCAGTCCAGTAACGGCGAAAGAAATAAAAACCAAACCTGGATCTTTAAATCTGGCCGACAATGGCGCGTAGCGATCCCGCTTCCGATTTGTTAGCTCGTTCGATAAAGTAAAAGTCCACAATCATTATTATTATAATTTTATTTCACTTTAACAACAATTACTTTACACTTTTACGGCTTATACAATTTTATTCGCGACTACCAGGGATTAATTCGACCTGCTCGGCTCGAGGCACAAACTAGACTGACTGTCGGACCTAAAATTCACAATTAGCTCAACTTTGACAATAATCAAATGTAGTGAGGGTAACGTAAAAAAATCATATTAAGATCGAATTAATCCTTTTGAATCGATATCGTTTCAACCAAAATGTTTTAACACTTTTAAAATAAACCATTAATTATTCCATAATTATTTTTACTAATTATGGTTACAAAAACAAACGATAAAATTTAACATAAATGTTACCATAAACAAAAAATTATACCAGTCTAAAATTTATTTTAAGTAAGTCATATTTAATTATTTTGTAGTATGGTAACACCGTTCTAACAATAGTATATATAACGAAATTTAAAAGAAAATTATCATGACTGAGTAGGCTTTACAACTTTACGAGTAATAGTCGACCAACTTATAAAATGTACTTGAATATCATATTTTCTTAAACAAAATGTATTGGAGAACATAATCTTCAACTGCAAATGTAAGTTTATCAACTTTATTTTTACAGCTTTAATAGGTATGTTTTTACGGTAGGTTTTTTGGGGATAGGTAGGTTTTTATCGTCAACTATTTTTAAATAACTTCAAAAAAAGGAGGAGGTTCTAAATTCGTCATAATCTTTTTTTTATGTATTGTCCCCGATTTCTCAAAGACTCCTGGACCGATTTTGAAAATTCTTCTTTTTAAAATTAAATTCAGCGACTCAGTTTAGCTAGTTCGCATAAGTATTTTGATGGGCAACTACGGAACCCTACACTGTGCGTGGCCCGACACGCACTTGGCCGGTTTTTACTACACAACTTGGTTTGGACTAGTTAGTAGGTGAACATATCAAAAGTCATTTAGTCCTTGAGCTGTGGTCTCCGAATATACCATTTTTTTTTTGGTTTTTTGCTTATATCCCGGAAACCATGCGTCCTAGCGGCGTAGCATGTATAAACCAAATAATAGGTGCACAATTTTCACGTATGTTTTGTCCACTGAACATTTTGATATCTTGTTTAGTTTTCGAGGTACTCGTATCTGCTCTCGAATGTCTGTAATTTGGGAAAAATCATTTTTACTTTCACATTTGAAAAGTTGTATTAAATATCGCCAAAGATCCAGAAAGCAGCAGCAGTCTTTTCATACCCTCCCTTTACCACCTACTATGTCCAAAGCCAAGTGAAACCTGCATCTTGAGGTAATATGAGCCTCCAGTTAAAGGGGTCTCTTACAATGCCCAGGTATAAGTAATTCTTGAATTCGGTAGCTACCATCAAGCTTGAGGGCTTGACATCTCTTGTCTTTCTCCCACCGAGAGAGCAGTAAAAATAGCTCAGAAACTCATTCTAGATTATAATTATTAGGTATATGTACAGGGCTTGCTTTTAGTTGGCCAATTTTTTTTTTTTTTTTTTTTTTTTAGCGCGGTAAAATCATCAAATGAGTCCTCCAACCCCGGGCAGGGCGGGAGGGACTGTCAGACTTCTACTGACTAAAATCCACGGTGTCCTTCATAGCCTGTTATGTTCCGGGGTCACGGTAAGGGAATAATCCCGCGACCCCGGCAGGCTTTGGCCCTCTGAGAGGGGGGCCCCGTCATTATGCTGACGCTCTTTGAGGCGCGCGTGGGACACAACGCGCCGTCGACCCGGGCATGGTCCTTGGTCGGGCAGCGAGTTGCCCTTTACTCGCTGCCCGCATGCCCGCGCCTACGGTGGCCGGAGATCATCTTGCGACGTCCGTCGCCGTGGGCGCCTACCACTGCGGCTGGGGCGGAGGGAGGACGCTGTCCTCTCTCGCTCGCGGCCTGCCTCCTCCTTGACGAGCATTACTGCCTCGCAGAAGGAGCTGACCGCTTCCCACTCCGTCTCGCCCCGCAGCATGGCCGCAACCAATGCCGGGCGCGAGAGGTCTCCGCCTATCGCAGCCGTGAGGACACGTCGGTGCTCCGCCCAAGCTGGGCAGTCAGGCACCGTATGCTCCACCGTGTCCTCCGGGCGATCTTCGCAGTGGTGGCACCCAGGCGTCTCCTCCTTTCGCATCAGACACAGGTACCTCCCGAAACTTCCGTGTCCGGTGAGGACCTGCGTCAAGCGGTAGGTCAGGACGCCATGACTTCTCTCCAGCCACTCCTCAAAGAGGGGTCTTACCGCCGCAATTGCGGCGTGCCCGTTTAGTTGGCCAATAGGGAGAAATCTGCATCCATAGACTCACATAAAAAAAATCTAAAAACCCACGTTTTTAATATTCTGAAAATAAGAAAATAGCGCGGCGCTTAGAGAGGGGCTATTCAAAACATGGGGGCGTATATTATTTAAGGGATTATTTATGGGATATATTTACATGACGTATGATATATCCCATCTGTATGATCGTGGGTGTACCTAACTTGCAAAGATTACGATTAGAAGTTAGAGCTAAGTTAGAGCGCGATATGTACAGTCACGAGCAATAACATGTGTACATTTAACTAAATTTGAACGGGAATTACTCGTGAAATACTGGTTTCCACTTTGAAATAAGACCTATTTCGTAATTATATGGCTTCCAAAATAGAAGTCTAATGGAAAGTCAAAATTTTAATCAATATGGTACCTAGTAGAAAATCGCTTTTGAATACTACTTAGTGTATACATACTATTGCTCGTGACTGTAGAAAGTTAATTTGACACTGAAATCGAAAAGTTGGATACCTAAACAGACAGTTTTTGCGGCTGAGGAATTTTTCGCACTCGTTTATGTAATTTTCAACTATAAATCCTCTCAGAAAAAAAGTTGGATTATTGTGCATCTTTCATTCATCATAATTATGCCACAGTGCCGGAGGAATTTATCGGACCACATTTATGCCTCGTTGATTGGACTAAACTATGTGTAGCAATTTTATGTTGTTTTTATTTTTTTGTCTGTAACATCCTTTACTTCAAGTAAAATGTATTATGGGCAGGAAAAAGATGTTGATGATGTGTAACGTCTTTACTACTGCTCTTGGCTGCGATTTTGAAATGCGAGCGGAAATAGCTAGCGGAAAGTAGAAGACGTTTGGTCTGATTTGAATAAATTGTTAGAATCAATGAAAGAGCCTCTTCTTGAAGTCTGTCTTTGGATGGGCGGGCAGCCTATTTCCAAAGCCTATACCATTTCAGTCACGAGTCGGACTCTACTCGATTAGCTTTTGTTTGTGCATATTTCTCAACAAAACCTATACTATTTCAGTCACGAGTCGGACTCTACTCGATTAGCTTTTGTTTGTGCATATTTCTCAACAAAACCTAATCTATCTCAGTAAAAAACTTGACTCAAATAGATAAGCTTTTTGTTTTGATATTTTCAAAGAAAATGCACGTACAAAACCTAGTTCTATAAAATTCATGTCACTCGAATAGCTAGACTTTCGGCGAGTTATTTTTAAACATTACGTACGAGCAAAACCTTATTTAACTTTTCTTAAATTTTGTAGAACTTGAATATCGCAAATACGACTGTGGGCACCCCGACTCGGACAGGTTAGGTTAGAAGGGGATGGCGGGGTCTGAAAGACCCCGCCATTCCCTTCGTGGTTATTTTTTTTTAAACCACCCGGAAGTAGGAGCACCGCGAAGCGGTGCTCCGTCGACGTTTTCAACATTTTACTTAGTTTAGTGAAATGACATGATCTCTGACTTTATATTAGTATTTTTGTCATAATTATCACTAGATACTTTTCTTGATAATTGGATTTCGTGAAATCCCTGATTTCCTCATTTCACTGCGACATGCATAAACAAAACATCGTCTTTTTTTAGAGTTTGACTCGTACGTGACTAAAATGGTACTAGATTTTGTCCCTAATCGAGTAGAGTCCGACTCGTGACTGAAATAGTATAGGTTTTGTTGAGAAATATGCACAAACAAAAGCTAATCGAGTAGAGTCCGACTCGTGACTGAAATAGTATAGGAAATACGCGGGCGGGCAAGGTTAAGCCAAACATTTCGAGGTCTATCATTAGATGGATCACCAACGTTAAGCAACTCTTGTCGAGGTCTGTCTTTGGATTGGTGTGTGACGATAACCAACGCTTTTTTAATTGCAACATCAATCTATATTTTTTTATTTTTCTTATTTCAATTTTAATGCATTTATTATCTCGCTGTATTTTTGCATATATTTTTAATAATTTCTGATAGATGTGGTGCAGTATAAAAAGGTTTTTTAATTTTCCAGGGTGACAATATTATCCACTTCTTTTATAATAAACTTGTAAATAATATTGTATTCGAAGATGAAAGGGGCGCGAAGTACGGGAAAAAAACCCACGCCGGACATTAATTAAAATGTAAGGATATTATAGTTAAATGTATCTTGTTTATCATAGTAAGGGTCGCATTCTTGTGAGTTGTGGGAATGTTGAAAAAAAAATTTTTTTTTCAACTTAGTCAATCTCTTATATTTTCATCTTAAAATATCGCAAGGGATCGATTTTTTACTACCTAGCGCACTGTTATGTGCGTCTAAATAAAATGTAATGTTTTAACGATCATTAAGGCTTTGATTATTCGTGTTGTAATAATTAACCGTGACTTATTAATTAGTATCTGCGTCGTCAATTGTTAAATTCTTCTTCTAGAAGGTATGACATGACTGTGAAATGTTATCTAATTCTTCAATTTAAAATATTAATGTGGACAAACTGATTTTCCAATGTTCACCCCGTTAGGGGTTGATTTTTTAAATATAGGATACGCATCCTTTATTCATTTGAGAGATTATTTAGGCCAAGTTTTGAGTTTATCGAAGCACCAATGTAGGGGGTGATTTTCGAAAAACCCAAAAACACGTGTTTGTTTATTACCCGACTGCGCCAGGAGGGTTATGTTTTTTAATTTATTTAATTTCTATATACTGAGTTTCAAATTCATCGGGTCGCACGGTATGATTTTCCTATACAAACTTTAACATCGTCTAGATTACCAATTGAGGGTAATTAAAAAAAAATACTACTAATAACTAAAAATGCCCATCTTTTTTATTTAGGTACTAAACTCATATCCGTACAAAACTTCAAGTTTATAAACCCAAGAAATAAAATTTTACAAAGATTTTCGCCCATTTTCACCCCCTTACATGTAATCTACACAAAATCCTTTCTAATGGCTGCTACACACCTCACGATAAATCGTTACGATTAGTCAATCCACTCCACTCAATTCTTTCAGTTTGACAAATTAGGTATTCAACTCCTCCAAGTTTTTATTTTGCTACGCCCGACAGGGCCCACAATGCTGTAAAACTAATGTACCTATTACCTTTATGTACCTTCCACCTTGTGGAATGCAATAAACGGATTGAGTAACAAAAACTTAGACGGTCGAATTTAATAAGCTCCTTTTTTTGAAGATGGTTTTAATGAAAATAACTCGTCGGTAAAAATAATTAGTGTTCAGTTCAAAAATAATCGTATCTATGGTGTGCACAGCGGATGTTTTACACACGGAACAGAGTTTTACAGGAAGGAAATCACGTTAAAGGTAAAAAAAAATGTTATCTGTCTGCTTAAGTGATATTTTTATAATCGGTAAATGTTTCGAACCGTAAAAGTCATCCTTTTAACTCCGGATGGAATAGGAGAGGTGTTTAACCCCTGGCGGAAAAACAGGGGTTATAAGTTTGATGTATCTTTCTGTTTGTCTGGCTGGGTGAAACGATTTCGATTTTTTTTTTTTGCATTAATGGTAGCTTACGTACCTACGAGTGTTCTTCTAAAATCCACGGTGTCTTTCAGTAGCCCTTTATGTACCGGAGTCGCGGTACTTAAACGTGTGTCCCGCGACCACGGCAAGCATTGGCCCTCTAAAGGCTGGGCCCCGTCATTGTGCTGACCATCTTTGAGGCGTGCGTGGAACACAATGCGCCGTCGACCCGGGCATGGTCCATGGTCGGACAGCGAGTCACCCATTACTCGACGCCCGCGCCTACAGTGGCCGGAGATTGACTGCTGACGTCCACATAATTATGTACTTTAAGATTGAGTTTTTTTTTCTACTTTTTAAAGGGAATTTGGTTTTTGTGTCGGAGCTTTTTTATTTTATTTTTAAAGAGAGAGGTGTATTTTATACTTAGATGTCACTATTACCTTAAAATTTTTAATTAGTTAAAATTATTTATTTTTCACATGGTCATGGGTCAGCTAAATCAAGTTTGACTGGAAACCGACTTCAACATGGTTAGGAACGGCTGATGATGATTTTTTTTAAACGTGCTAAAATCATCAAATGGGTACTCCCACCCATGCTGTCAGACTGGTACTGACTTAAATCCACAGTGGTCCTTCAACAGCCTTTTACGTGTCAGGAGCACAGTTCGCGAGCAGTCCCGCGACCCCGACAAGCTGATGATGATTAAAATGCCCAGTCAAGGCAAACTCTTTTTTTAAATAAATTCATGATCATATTTAAATGTAAAAGCTACATTTATACCGTCCTATGCTCAGTAAATGAAAAACAGATTTCTCATGGCTGGTTCAAATCCGGATGCACTGTTTGCGCTCAAGTACTCTCTACTGTTCAACGGACAGAAAACTACAACGGGAACTGTTTTCCATGAGTAAAGGTTTTACTTTCATCTTAACCGAACGATAAATGATTTGCTCTTATCCGCGCTCTTTTTCGAATACTGCTAGTCAGAAATCCACTCAATGCCAGCAACGTTTTGCGCGCTGACATCAAACGGTACATCAAAAACGAAATAAAACTCCAATGCCAGTCAATTCAAAGGCAGCAGTTTCAGGAATGTGACCTTACCTGTAAAGCATAGGATTCCTAGCTTTGTCAGGTTACCGTTAAATTTATTTTCAGATTACAAGTGAACCGCCTCGGTGTTTATAATATGCATAAATCTCTATTATATAAAAATCTATTTCTGTTCGTTAGTCTCGCTAAAACTCGAAAACGACTGGACCGATTTGGCTGATTTTGGTTTTGAATTATTTTGGGAAGTTCAGGGAAGGTTTAAAAGTTTTTTTTTTTTTAATTATTTCTGAGACGGTACGAAAATTTGCCGGGTCAGCTAGAACCGCCTCGGTGTTTATAATATGCATGAATATTTTATAAAGTTTGGAAAACGCGACTTAACCTAACTTGGATCCACCTGTGTGGCTGTATTTATTTGGCCACGAGCTCAAATGTAGGTAACACATTAATACATAAATCTTTCTGTACTACAGCATTGTCCTTATTTCTGATAAACTAGCAAATATCTCTATCGCTCAAAAATTTGCTGTAAAAAAAAACCATTTCTGGGTTAAGCTCGCCTTTGTACATAACTTAGGTACCCTTAAATATGTGAAATGTTATTTTAATTATTTACATAAGTACGAGTACAATAATGAATAATAATAATAACTTTTCATTCACGCCTTTCTACTACACCGAATCCATTTTTTTTAATTTGTATCATAGCAACGTTGTTTTTAAATATCAATTATCTACTCTGTTGCTGAAGCAATTAAGTAGGAGTTAAATAAAATAAAGAAGCAATAGAAAGGAATGTTCAAATCCTGCTCGCCAAGTGCTCGCCGTCAATTTTTTACGCTCAAAAAAAACTCGAATTTTTTTAAACATTCTCAAAATATTACGTAATACCAGTTTAACTGGATAAATTTTAAAGTAAACTAAAACAGTTTTTTTGTATAATTTTAGTTTTAGTTTAGTTAATTCTGTAAATATTTTACTTTTAATTTTAGTTTTTATAAGTAGTATGTATTAGGTATTTTTAAAATAATTAATTAATAATCTTGTTATACTCGGTAAATGTAACTAATTTTCGCGGTGAAGGACGCCCACGCGGTGAAGGACGCCCACGGCGACGGACGTCGCGCGACGATCTCCGGCCACCGTAGGCGCGGGCATGCGGGCAGCGAGTAAAGGGCAACTCGCTGCCCGACCAAGGACCATGCCCGAGTCGACGGCGCGTTGTGTCCCACGCGCGCCTCAAAGAGCGTCAGCATAATGACGGGGCCCCCCTCTCAGAGGGCCAAAGCCTGCCGGGGTCGCGGGATTATTCCCTTACCGTAACCCCGGAACGTAACAGGCTATGAAGGACACCGTGGATTTTAGTCAGTAGAAGTCTGACAGTCCCTCCCGCCCTGCCCGGGGTTGGAGGACTCATTTGATGATTTTACCACGCTAAAAAAAAAAAAAAAAAAAATGTAACTAATTTCAGTTGACGGCAAAACATTACAAAAGGATTTCGAAAACGTGTTCTAATATTTTGTTGATCTTGTAGATACGAGTATTAATTTTAAAGTTTAATAAAAACAAAGAGCTCTTCACCTAGTTGGACAATTGCTTGCTTCTTCTGTAATTTAAAGATATGACTCCTCAATTTTAAATAAAGATTCTGTATCTTACACATATTGTAACATGTGTAATAAATAGTTTAATTGATATCATCATCAGCCTTTATAATGTTCCCACTGCTGGGACATAGGCCTTCTCTCTGTGAGAGGGAGAGTCATAATCCACCACGCGGGCCCTCTGCGGGTTGACAGATGTCACATGTCTTCGAATTTTTGGTTCTAGGACATGCCGGTTTCCACGCGATGTTTTGTTTCACCGTTTTGAGAGCAGTGGTGATGAAATAAATTACACAAAGTAATGCGCCTGGCGGGGTTCGAACTTCGAACCCACGTCCTACAACTCGTAAGTCAGGACCGATATCACTGGGACACCTGCCCTGCCCTGTTTAATTGATATGACATGATTAAATTCGTCCTCTGATCATTAAAATGATATCTTGTAACATTAAAAAATAAATATTTTTTTTCCAGCATGCGTAGCATAGCAAAGTAGAAGCGTATTTTTCAATTTTGGTCGACGCGGACGGCAGAAAATACAAAAAGACAGGATTTTTTTTTTAGCGTGGTAAATTCATTAAATGAGTCCTCCATCAGACTCGTACTGACTAAAATCCACGGTGTTCTTCAATAGCCCATTTACCGTTAGTGCCGCGATAAAAAAAAATAACAGGACATAGAAAGCTTTTGCAGTTCCAAGTATTTTTGAGATGTAGAAAGTAAAAAATAACAGGTATATTATGCAACTAGTGAATAAAGGACGGATTTGAAGCAAGGGCCGTACATAAATAACAAACAAGCGAAGGATTCTATAGACTGAATCACGACCGACGAAAAAATGACCTATACAACTTTTCTTTCGGAAGAATTTGTATAGAAGCCTGAAGGTTGTTTTTTCATAATATTTCATCATCATCATCAGCCGGCGGACGTCCACTGCTGAAAATAGGCCTCCGCCTTAGACCGCCACGCCGAACGACATCCATTGGCTGCCCGCGACCCAAAAATTTGTGAATATTTACATGGGATCATAATTATGGAAATCGTTTGGAAAACGACGAAGCTAAACGCGAAAGAACATAAAAAAAAATAAAAACCTCAGAATCGAGCACCTCCTCTTTCTTGAAATTGGTTAAAAAGAGGGTATCGTGGCGTTATGGTTACTTCTCACCATGACTGCTTTCAAGTAATTCGTAGCACAATGCCAACATTTAGAAATCACTAGTACCTCGTACATTCGTCGATAGAATCGCAGAAAGCTTATTTTTACTTTTTGACCGAAAATTATCATAGGTGCAGTGGCGGGCTCGATTGACATTACATTCTGGGGAAGGTTTTAGTATAAGTATAACAATATTTAATGGATACAAGTATCACGTGACGTGCCTGCATGATCCGTTTTGTTGCTCAGTTGGATTGATTTTATGAACTGAGCATAATAAAATTAATCCATATCTTTGCGAAATACAGCAATTTAATGAAAGGTATTATTGGTTCCCTTGTTTGAACTGAACAGTGCTAGTGGACAGTCCAACCGTCTTTGTAGCACTTCCTTATCGTTTAACATAAGTTGTTTGTAAGATCGTCTGGCGGGTAAGACCGTACAGTAAGCAATACAACATAGTCTGAATAACCACAACGAGACAAGCCGTACTACAAAAAAAATAGTTTTAACAGTTTAAATCAACTACTTTTTCATTTAATTGCTGTGGTTATTTATACTTTTTTTATTGCTTATTGTACGGTCTTAGCCGCCAGACGGTCTTCGCCGAGTTGACTCTACTGAATTGTTGTGTTACAATAAAATTTTAAAGACAGTTAGATATTTTTCTTTTCATGACACGATCTGACTAAGTTTTCTTTTCATAAATACCTGTAGTTTTTTAAGTCAGCGGGTGGCTCATGTTTTCTTCGCTACCTTCCCAGAATCGTGCGATATTTTACAGGAAAAGTGAAACTTAAAGGTGCATTCATACACATCAGTCACGTCAAGTCACCGAATGAAACTTGTATGGAAATATTATTTGACGTGCCTGACCGGTGACTTGACTGATGAGGGGGGCGGTTTTCCATTAGACGGCACGGCACGGTACCGGCACCAGCGACGGCGACGGCGCCGTGCCGGGGAAGCAAAAATATATGGAAAAGTATGGCTCGCTTTTGCACTTACCGGCGCCGACGCCGGCCCGGCGTTCATACATTTTTATTGCCCCGCACCAGCATTACGCCGGCGCCGGCGCCTGTGCCGGTGCCGTGCCGTCTAATGGAAAAACGCCCAATAGATCACGTGCCGGTGACTGATTTGTGGGAACATAGTCATACTAGGAGTTTAGAAACATTTTGTATTTTATGGCGGGTCGTTGACTGACGGGACGGTTACTGGTGTATGGATGCACCTTTAAACGCACTGCATTTGCACTAATTTTATTTATTTACCTATAGATAAGAATTTTAATCCATTGAAAAGTAAGTATCGTCGGCCAAGGCGGAAAACATACCTACATAAGCCATTTTTCTGTTTGGAGAAAAAAGAACACCATTTAAAAAAATGTGGGTGTAGTTTTCAGGGGCCTCAAATTTTTATGACCGAATGAATTAAGGGCAAATAAGTCTCTTAATTCATTGGTTTCATGGTCATATTGCTCGCAGAGCAGATGGCCGATGGGGTCGAAAAGTGCTAGAGTGGAGACCACGGACTAGCAAGCGCAGCGTAGGACGTCCACCAGCAAGGTGGACAGACGACCTTATAAAGGTCGCCGGAAGACGCTGGATGCAGGTCGCTTCCAACCGGTATCTGTGGAAATCAAAAGGGGAGGCCTATGTTCAGCAGTGGACGTCCTATGGCTGAGATGATGATGATGATGATGATGAAGTCTCTTAATGATTTTTTCACTATTTATTATAATATCTAGAGCCGAATAAAAATCAATAACTTGTGTAACAACTACTACTATGCAATACTTAACTGAAAATAAATTCATACTCGTATTTATGAATTTTAAAATTCTATATTCATAATTCTGAAAACAGGCGTCTTGAGTCAAAGGTGAGTGAGACAAAGCCTGGTATAGAGCGAGCTTACCCAGAAGAAGCCTGTATTCACTCTAACTTTGAAGAGACTATATTGTTTGGACGTGTGTCCATTTGCCGGCACGGCACCGCCACCGGCACGGCACCGGCGCCGAACGCCCTTTCGGGTATAAAGAAAATGTTAAATAGTCAATGCGACGAAAATCGCAGTTATTCACTTAGACCGACAATATAAGTTTTACATGCTCCGCGCGTAGCATGCTCTACGAGACTCTCTACGAAACTTTACCCCCTTTACGATGGCTTAGCGTTGCGCGTAGAACCACTACGTATTTTTTTGTATAAAATTACTGCAAACAGTTAAAACGTAATTATCACACTACAGTATGGTAATCTTGATTATTCTTGGGCTTGGTACGAGTACAATAGTTGTGTGGCTTTTCAGTTATTATTGTGAAGAATTTGAAATTATTTCAGAATTTCAGTGTGAGATAGGTCCAAGAGTTCTTCATTTATTTTGATCAAGATTTATGCAATCTGTTAAGTAGGTACTTCTCTACTTACGAGTAATAGCACACCTGGTTACACATTGCTTTTGAAGAAAACATATCAGTGCTAAATTATATTCAGATGTCAAACCTATATGTATGAGAACTGAGGCTTTATCACTAGATTTCTATAATTTCACGTTTATATACGTGGTAAAATCAGCAAATGAGTCCTCCCACCCGGAGCAGGATCGAGGGGGACTGTCAGACTAGTACTGACTAAAATTCACGGTGCCCTTCAATGGCCTTATACGTTCCAGAGTCACAGTTACCTGATAAGAGTGGTCCAGTATTTTAGTCACTCGCTGTCCGACCGTGGACCATGCCCGGGTCGACGGCGCATTGTGTTCGCGTCATTGTGATCTTCTAGAGGGCCGTAGCTGGCCGGGGTCGTGTGACTTATCTCATTACCGTGACCCCGGAACATAAAAGGCTATTGGAGGACACCGTGGATTTTAGTCAGTACGAGTCTGACAGTCCGACAGTAGTAATATTTTGTTGTATGTTCTGCATGTTCCGGGTCTGAGTGTTTGTGTCAAATGAGTTTCTATATTAATTTGTAAACACACCAAACATATAGAAAAACTACCTAGTCTGAGACAAAAAAATAATTACGACGATTTAACACAAAAGAGTTAATAATAGTAAATTGGCCGGGGGTTGAAAGCTACTTATTTCAGTCCCGAGACGGGTTTGGCGCCCGTAGTGAGGGCGCTAATAGTTCGAAGAACTAAATAAGTACTCGTATTTTACCCAAGGTAAACATTTTGCTTTTCATTATAAATACGAGGAAAATAGAAATAAGAATATAATTAGCTAAATATAAAATGAGCGTTGATCGGATTGTCACTTTACCGCTTATTTTGTTTTTGTCATGTGGTCGTACAGCTATTCAGCCAGTATTTTTCATGATAATGAAAAAGAAGAAAGTTCTCAATTGAGATGTTTTTTTTTCGTTGGTAAGGGTTTACTTCCTAAATGGTCCGATGAAAATGTTATCGAGTTTTTTCACAAAAACTTAAAAATGTAACCACATTAGCCACATCCACACAGAGCGAACAGTCTCGTGAGGCATTTGCGGCGCGAAGCAGCTCGGTTTAGTGTAGACGTGACGTGACTGACTCTGCCGAGGCAGGTGCACGGTGCTGCGGTCGAGCGACCGAGTGCCCGAGCTATCCTTTTTGTTTCACTCGCGTTCATTGTTTAGGCGACGTCCCGCGTGAGCGATCTAGCGAACGCGAAGCGGCGCGGCGCGAAAACAACAAACAGTTGAAACCTATTGAAGTGGCCTAAGCGCTCATGTACACGACGCCGCCGCCGCGCTGCCGCCGCGCCGCTACCGCGCCTCTAGGCTGTGTATACGGTCGCTACCGCGCCGCCGCCGCTCCGCTGCCGCGCCGCCGCCGCGCCGCCGCCGCGCCGCCTCCGCGCCGCCACCGCGATGCCATTCGCTAGTGTTTTATTTATCTAACAAAGGAGATGTCTCATTGCGGCCATATAATGTTTTTTTTTTGATAATTCAAAGATAACTTCTTCGTTTATGAATCGGTTTTGATGATTCTTTTTTTGTTGGAAAGAAGGTATTTCAAAGGCGGTCCCATGATATGGAGATTAGGGTTTGATGATGGAAGACCAGAGAAATCGAGTGGAGCTAAATAGTAAGAAATATCTTCTTTCCAACAAAAAAATAATCATCAAAACCGGTTCATGAACAAAGAAGTTATATCCGCGAATAAACATTAAAAAAAACATTATGGCCGAAATGAGAAACCTCCTTTTTCAGAAAAATAAAACACTAGCGAATTGGATTCGCGGTGCCAGCGCGGCGGCGGCGCGGTGGCGGCGCGGCGGCGGCGCGGCGGCGGAGCGGCGGCGGCGCGGTAGCGACTGTGTACACAGCCTAGAGGCGCGGTGGCGGAGCGGCGGCGGCGCGGCGGCGGCGTCGTGTACATGAGCCCTTACCAAGGTGACCAAAAACACGTGGGGGGCGGTATGAAGCGGCGCGAAATTACGCGAACGCTATGATGGCTTGATATTTTCGCGCAAACTGGATGCGGGGCCGTTGTGTTTTTGTTTTGTAATAGAAAAAGCGAGACGATTCGCGTGCACGTTGGACATACCCGCCGCGTCGCGCCGCAACGCCTTGAATTCGCGTGTCACTGCTTCGCAATCGCGTTCGCTTTGAACCACCCATGTAGGACGTAGCATTAGTGCCTCGGTCGGGAAATGCCTCGAGAGGCTCGCTCTGTGTGGACGCGCCTGCCTCTTGTCTGCACCGATTCGATCGAGGGTCCGATTTGTGTGATCCTTTTTTGTTTTGATGCAGTATAGTTGCCATTTAATTATATTACACATAAAATAAGTTTAGTTCAGTAGTTTTTATTTTATAAGCTTTTAAGTGATTTCCGGTGATATGGATTACAAAATTCTTGTGCACATGTACGAAAATTATATAGTATATTATAATATTCCACAACTATCACACAACGCCACCTAGTCCCAAGCTAAGCCGAGCTTGTGTTGTGGGTACTAGACAACTGATAAACATAATTTATATTTCTAAATACATACATAATTATTATAGATAGATTACACCTAGACACAGAACAAATGATCGTGCTCATCACACAAACATTTGTCCTGGGTGTGAATCGAACCCACGACCTCCGGCTTAGCACTCAGAGTCACTAATCACTAGACCAACAGGCCAGTCAAGTACTATTTCACAAGAATTTGGGTTGATTATATAATTTTAAACTAAAAGGATAAAATAAATAACTTAAATAAAAATAACGGTATTTAAAAACTTTTCTTTTTTAAGTCAGTGTAACATTAAATCAGTTATAAATTTTATAGGGAATTTGGTCGTTTGTGAAATTAGAATTGTCTATTATATTGTGAACGCTTTTGAAACGTGTCAGTAAATTATTACTACTATGCCTTAGATCGTGCTTGCTTAGCCAAGCAATGCCCATGATACGTTTATTTATTCCGTTTATTAATACTTGGCTTAGCTAAGCCAAAATAGAACTTGCTGAAGTTATTTTATTATAGTTTCAACAGATTATAATAATATCAGCGACTACTTATCTCGGGCTTCTGTTTAACGTGGTAAAATCATCAAATGAGTCCTCCCACCCCTTACTTAGACTTGTACTGACTAAAATCGACGTTGACCTTCAATAGCCCTTTATGTTCCGGGCTCACGGTGATGAGGTAAGACCCGCGACCCCGGCACGCTTTGGCCCCGTCATCATGCTGACAGTCTTTGAGGCGCGCGTGGAACAGAAGCCGACGACCCGGGCATGGTCCATGGTTGACATGACATGGCTTACAGCGAGTTGCCCTTCACTCGCCGCCCGCATTCCCGCGCCAACGATGGCTGTCGCCGTGGGCGTCCACCACTGCGGCTGGGGCGGAGGAAGGTCACAGTCCTCTCCCTTACGTGGTACTTCGCCCAAGCGGAGCAGTCCCACACCGTGTGCTCCACCGTGTCCTCCGGGCGATCCTCGCGGTCGTGAAGGTGACACCCAGGCGTTTCCTTATTTCTCATTGACACAGGTACCTCCCGAAACTTCCGTGTCCGATGAGGACCTTCGTCATGCGGTAGGTCAGGAGACCGTGACGCCTAGCCAGCATGATAAACTTACTTGAAAATAAAGCAAGTTGAGAAAGGCCGATGACACCTGCGTCCGCGTCCTGACAAAAAAGAAGTTTTGTAAGTAATCATTGAATTATTCTAAAGTTAATTTACAGGAGTGGTATGCATACTTAAAGGTAAGTTACCATAACTATTTATATTATTGCTAAGAATTAGCGTCTGCATTTCCTTTCAGTAAAACTGTGTATGACATGAACTATAGATTTTACAATTTCTGCGTAACATACAGATTAGAACGTTATTTTATCGTACTGTACAAGGCTGTCAAGTCGCAATTTCTTAAACGACAACAAAGTACTCTGATGAAAAACGCGCGCGTTTCTAAAACGCGCTGCAAGCGCGCGGCGCGGCGCGCGGCGCGTTTAAAATACGTGGTGTACATAGGCTCTAAGTAGTCTACTAAGTAAAAAAAAAACTATTACTGTGATTACAAGTAAACAGTGAGCAGAGATTCATCAAAAATATTATTTGTATTGAATGATAGTATCACGAATTCAGGTAGGTAAACATAAAAATAATAGTTCCCAGAATATTCCTGTATGTTGGGCGGTAGGTAGTAACCAGTTTATTAAATCAACCAATCGGGTTGCAGGATAGATTTTTTACAGGTAGAGTGCACTTACTCCTGTGTGGGGCACACACACATGCAATAATTATAATCTTAACGGCTATTATGGATACGTGGGCTGTTCTAGGGCTGTATAAAAATATTTATGTTTCTTTATTATTTCCAGAATAAGTTGACGATTTTAATAAACTTATACTTACAGTTTTGATAAGTACGTGTTAGCAGATGAATCCAAAAATGGTTGTTAAATCTCATAGAAAATACATTATTTGTAATTGTGTTCATTAAAACTTTTGACGTCATTATAACGACTTTTTTTGATTCTGATATTATTAGCGGAGTGCAAAAGAAAACAAACAAAAAGGCCTTATTTTAGGAAATAGTTTGACATGTCTCAAAACCCTAGAAAGGAGGCGGGTCTTATCAAATAGGCGGTAACAATCTGGCCTTGTGATGTTCGTAAATGCAACATTAAATTCCCTCCTTCAACTTATTGAAGTACTAGTGTTGCACAGCTTCGGGATCCCAGTAGTCGGCGGTCCTGCAGCAGCAGTTGACGTGTCCCTTTCACTACCGGCCTCTCCTTGCCCAATCACCAGTGCATCTGATAACGCTCTAGCGGACGGACGTATACATGCCGCAAAAAAATAACATTGCGAACTCATAGAAGTCATAAATTCAACTTTTTAGACAATTTTATTTTAATAATTTTAAACGGTGAAAAAAAAAACTTTTGCTTTTTACTGCAAGTGTTAAAAACTTTTCGTGACCTTTAAGAAAACCGCAGACGAGTAAAAGATTAAAACATAAATGCTAATATTATTTCGACGATATGTAGTGTTCTAAATATAATTATTTTAAATGGTGAAAGACTCGTATAAGCCCCCAGGGGTTTTTTGTGAACCTTATGTTGCTTTTACGTATCGGTAAGCAGTGACATTTGAAACATAGCTTGAATTTCTTAAGAGTTGTTGCACCGGTCGTAGTTACACATAAGTACAATTTTTTTTCTAGTTTGGTCGAGTTAAAAGATACCCTTCTCGAGTGCTGCGGCGGTTGTGAAAGTAAGTGAATATTTTCTTGTATGGTCCCGTAGGATTTATTTTATAACTTAGCGATTTTGCAGTCGCGTTCACATTAAATTTTAATTATTAAATTTCTACCATTTTAAACCTTCTTTGATACCTGCAAATTATTTTAAACAGCTTTCGCACATCTGAATCGCATACTTCATTCTTAATAAAAAATTTGATCCACAAACGGAAAGCAGATTGAATAATCCTTATAAATCTCTATAACCTAAGAACCACGAGAGTTTCAGTGTTAATTCCAATAGCTCAGTGGTTAAAACTCTCGCTACACCTACCCGCTTCTGATTACACGCACTCCTAATAATTATCTGAAATTCAAACATTTTAAACCTTATTCGAATACGCATAGTGCTCATTTTCTCGCGGGGTCTAGCTCGAGAATTATAGCAGTTAGATTCAGCCAGATATGCGGGAAGTGAAAATGAACGTTAAGGGTATTAAAATAAGAATCAAGTTGCCGTCGGCTTTTATAGTGTAGCGACATCTAGTTTGTTTTTTCTCAAAGTGGAAACATCGGTGAGGAAACACAACATTCACAATAGTAAAAAACTTTTTAAAAGATTTTACAGGTTTTTTGTTGATTGTTCTAAAGTGTGAGCCTGGATGGATGGATGTTGGTTACTGAAAGAATTGGATCGATAAATGGTACCCAAACAGTTGAAAACCTTGATTAATAAGGATACTTTTATTCTGGCTTCTATGCGTTATTTTCTCCATGCGTTATTTTTCAAGTTACACGCTCTTTGTCCAACGCCGTAAAAAAATGGTTTATTTTTTAGAACTGTCTTTGTATTTTTCCTATTGCCTACCTTTGGTACTTGAGTATTATCAGCAGAGGTCGGAATTATAGGTAGAGTTATTTTAGTGCTCAGTGCCTCAAGATGAAAGTCTTCAACCAATGTGTGTTACCAGTGATGAGTTACGGCACCGAAACGTGGTCTTTCACTATCGGCCTCATCTCAAAACTCAAAGTCGCTCAACGATCTATGGAGAGGGCTATGCTCGGTGTTTCTCTACGTGATCGAATCCGAAATGAGGAGATCCGTAGACGAAATAAAGTCACCGATATAGCCCACCGGGTTAGCAAGCTGAAGTGGCAATAGGCAGGCCATATTGCTCGCAGAGAAGATGGCCGATGGGGTCGTCGAAAAGTACTAGAGTGGAGACCACGGACTAGCAAGCGCAGCGTAGGGCGTCCACCAGCAAGGTGGACAGACGACCTTATAAAGGTTGCCGGAAGACGCTGAATGCAAGTCGCTTCCAACCGGTATATGTTCAGAAGTGGACGTCCTACGGCTGAAATGATAATGATGATGATTTTAGTACTCGCATCGAAATTTTGATAATTAATACGAATATTTTAGGTCCTAAAAGACAGTCACTTGTGGCCAACAAGGTTACAAATAAATAATAATAAAAACCTCAGAAATAGACAATATAAAATGTAACCGCCTTCAAAAACAACCACAAAAAAGTGTAAAATAATCTACAAAATAACTTTTTTTTCGGAAGTCGGTGCCTTTGTTTTTTTTCTTTTCATTGTCTTTTTAGCCACCGACTTCCGAAAAAAAAGTTATTTTGTAGATTATTTTACACTTTTTTGTGGTTGTTTTTGAAGGCGGTTACATTTTTTTGAAAAAGATTTTATTTTACTCTTTTTAGTTTAAATATTCAACCCGAATTCTTGTCAAGAACATTATTCTCTTACATGTGCACTATAATTTTGTAAATCCTTCGCACCAGTACTTACATCACTCATGTACACATTAAGCTAATAAAATTCCATATCTCAAAAATTACTAAACCGATTTTGATGAAACTTGCAGTATTCTCTAAGTTAAATGATACCTAGTACAACAAAAAAAGAATTACTTAAATCGGACTTGTAGTTCCGGAGATATGCGAACACAAAGTAAATCAATCGATGCCTACTCCTTACTGTTAAGGAGTTGTACCTTCCATCATCAGGTCATCCACCTGAGATGATGATTATCAGATGCAAATACTTGAACAGCTTTAGAAAATATATGAAAATGGTACTATGTGCCTATAAAATTTGAAGGTTGCCCTCGATTTCCCTAGGATCCCATCATCAGATCCTGACCTGGTGATCATGGGACCAATTGGAAAGTATACCCTTTCAAACAAAAGAAAAAAATTCCAAATCGGTCCAGGCGTCTTCGAGAAATCAGGGAACATACATAAAAAAAAAAAAAAAAAAGGTTGCACTCCAGGAGTGCCGGTAGAAGTGAAAACTTTTTTGTTACTATGTTTTATTTTAATTTGAATGACGTCTTACTCATTTTCGATCAGGGTCACGTGACCCTGACGCGAGTTTTGGTCACGTGACCCTGACGCGAGTTTTAAATTTTTTACCCATTACAGAAAAAGTGTACAACGCCGCTAAAGAAGTTTTCACTTCAAAAAAAAAGGTTGCACTCCAGGAGTGCCGGTAGAAGTGAAAACTTTTTTGTTACTATGTTTTATTTTTAATTTGAATGACGTCTTACTCATTTTCGATCAGGGTCACGTGACCCTGACGCGAGTTTTGGTCACGTGACCCTGACGCGAGTTTTAAATTTTTTACCCATTACAGAAAAAGTGTACAACGCCGCTAAAGAAGTTTTCACTTCAAAAAAAAAAAGATTCCGACGAATTGAGAACCTCCTACTTTTTTTGAAGTCGGTTAAAAACAAAGATAATAAACATGTATTTTTTTATTAATAAGCACATACTACAACACAAATTACATTCGGACATGCGATGTCGTTGATGAATAGGTACTTGGCAACGTAACGCGTGCACTGGTTTATACTGTAAAAGTACCTATAGGTACAACTTTTTTATTTCATAAATCGCGGGATTTTTCTGCTCTTTAAAAGTGATCCGCCGGGATTGGGGCATATCCACTTAACTTTTTCGCTGTATGAAATACATGAATAACTTTACCTAATTCCAAACTATGCTTATCAGTAATCTACCTTGTATCCACATTTATTTTAGAAATTAAGTTACAAAGGTAATAATATGGGAATAATACTTTTTTTTTAGCGTGTTAAAATCATCAAATAAGTCCTCCCACCCCGGGCAGGGCGGGAGAGACTGCAGTCAGACTTGTACTGACTGAAATCCACGGTGTCCTTCAATAGCCCTTTATGTTCCGGGATCACGGTGATGCAATAAGTCCCGCGACCCCGGCAGGCTTTGGCCCTCTGAGAGGGGGCCCCGTCATTATTCTGATGCTCTTTGAGGCGCGCGTGGGACACAACGCGCCGTCGACCCGGGCATGGTCCATGGTCGGGCAGCGAGTTGCCCGTTACTCACTGCCCGCATGCCCATGGGAATAATACTTGGAAAATTTTGGAGCAGTGGTTGCCTAGTGGTATCGGTTCCGACTTACGAGTTGTAGGTCGTGGGTTCAAACCCCGCCAGGTGTACCTATTACTTTCTGGGTTCTGGGGTTCCCAACAGTGGGAACATTATAGGCTGATGATGATGATGACCATGATAAATAAAGCATACCTACTTAACTTACTGAATTTCATCGCAGGAAGTTCCTGAAAACATAAAATAAAATTCGTAAACAAGCAAAAAATTTACAGGAGAATTATTCAACTGGGCGTGGATGGCTATATCCGAAATTATGAGGAATGTCAAAAAACTTTAAAGGAGTCTCGAAGCCGTTTTTAAGCAGATTTCAAAAAACGGAGGAGGTTATCAATTCGACTGTATTTTTTTATGTTTGTTACCTCATAACTTGCGACTGTTTGGCTGAACCGATTTTCGTGCGGTTTTCGGAAAAGTGTTTGTTACATTCTAGGGAAGGTTTATTTTATGCATTCTAGGGAAGGTTTTTATTTAGTATATAATAATAATGGTATCTCGTGACGTTGCCCGCATAGATCAGTTTTTGTTGCTCGTTGTCGTTGAAAGAAAAGCCTTGGGCAAGCTGTATGTAAACAGACCTGAACCGTTAGCCCGAATTTTCACTCTTTTACAGTATTTACAGCGTTTCTTGTATGGAAAAATGGAACAGCGCCTCTGGTGTGCGACGCAGGAAATAATTTTATCCTTAAAAATTGTCAGTTTGAAATTGTCAAAGTTCCAGTTTACTTTACGTCTCAAATACTGAAAATTCATGCTAAGGCTGAGCGCAGACTTGAGTCACAACTGTTTTAAGACAGTCTTGTCTCACATAGACAAGTCTGTCTTAAAACATGTAAACAAAACTGTTTTGTCTACGACACGCCGCTCACCTGAAACAAAACTGTTCAGTGTCAGACTTGTCGCTGTGCAGTTCTTGTGTCTATTAGACAATATTGTCTATGAGACGTTTTGTTTTAAGTGTGCGCATCTTCATGGTTTTTGTAAAGCAATAGTCTGTCTTAAAACTGTTTTGACTCAAGTCTGCGGTCAGCCTAAGGGTACAGATGCACAAGGTGACGTATTAGTAAATGTGACTTGATACTCGTAGGGATAGAGACAAAATGAATAATGTGACGAATGGTCATCGCAACTCATCTTTCTGTTACTCATCATTGAAACATACGTTTCGCGTTTCTACCCAAAAACATAAGAAGAGGTCTTTAACTATGAAATTACCGTTTTGTATGAAAAAATTTAAACGTATCGTTTATTTGTATTAATCGAAGTAATCACCCATGCAATCAATGCATCTTTGCCAACGCAGTGACAGTTTATCGATGCCATTCTTAAAGAAATCAGCTGGACGGGACGCAACAAATTTTTCAAAGGCATTTTGTACTGTCTCTCGGGTATTGAAGTTTTTTCCCGCCAAGAAGTTATCCAAATTCTGGAAAAATGAGTAGTCTGTAGGTCTGGTAAGTAGGGCGGATGACGGAGAGCTTCCAACCCCAGTTCTTGCAACTTGGAGACCGTCTGCTGTGCAGTATGAGGTCGCGCGTTGTTGTGCAGAAGCATCGGAGACGTGCGATTGGCCAATGCTTGTTGGAGATGTTCCAGCTTCTCCATCATTGTGTTCAGTTCTTCGCAGTACACATCTGCAGTAATGCTCACCCCGTTTAGTAAGAAGCCGTGATGAATCACACCGGCGCTAGACCACCAAACAGTGACCATCACTTTTCTAGGGGTAAGTTTTTGTTTAGGGCATTATTTAGGTGCTGAACCGGGATCCAACCAACTTGCTGAGCGCTTGAAGTTATCAAACAGAATCCATTTTTCATCACAGGCAACAATGCGGTTCAAAATTCCTTCATTCGTGTGTCTGTAGAGCAGTGCAAGCCACGTCTCGACGCGTATTTCGCGGCGGCGATCATTGAGTTCGCGGGGCACCCTTTGTCAAGCTTTTTTACCTTGCCAATTTGACGCAAATGCACCAATATTGTTTTGACGCTAACGTCGAAAGCTGCTGCTAATTCAGCCGTAGATTGTGTATCATCAGCTTCCACAATCGCCTTTAATTCGTCATTATTGAGCAAAGTCTTCGGACAACCGCGAGGTCCATTTTTCATGTCGAAACCAAAACGAAAGCGAATAAACCAGTAACAGGTGGTGGTTTGTTTGTAGTGTTAGCTCCGTAAACGTCGTTGATGTTGCGTGCCGCTTGTGCCGCGTTGCTGCCACGGTACGGTACTCTTATTCCGTAATTACTCGAATTTTTAAGATATTCGATGATGACGAAAACTATAGAATTGCGATGAAAATGTAACACTAATCAATAAACAAATGACTAAACTAAAAAATGTTTTAAAATAAAATTAATTTGAAATTAGAATTCATAGCCAAACAAAAATTATTTTGATTTGAAAAATGGCCAGTACTGCAGAACGGCAATTTCATACGTAAAAACCCAAAAATATTTAGTAATCCTGCCTGATTGTAAACAAAACAAAATAAAGCCGACTCGAAACTAAAGTGCGCTTATTCGGCTTACATCAGGCTTCGTCCTAATTGGGCGCGATGCGTTCTCGTCGTGCGATGAGTTCAAACATACTGATTTCATCAGAATATCCTATTTGAACCTCGCAAGTAATCGTGCGAGCACATGAAATGCTTAATAACGATCGTACGATGCATTTGATCGTGCGATCATTAATTGATTACAAAAGAGATCTGTTGCTTTGAAGCAACAGATCTCTTTTGAGTGTCCTAATCGGTTACCTACGCGATGCATCGCGCGTCAACGTGCCGGGGCGCGGGACGAGAGGAGCAAAGGCCATCACCAGTAGTCAAATGTTTCTTTCGACATGGGCAAATAATCGTAAAAGGCTTTTTCGTTATTTCGTACATCAAAATAAAGGTTGAAAAATTCGAAAATGTATAAAGTATTTTATGTTGTCTAAGTTTCCTTTTTTCAATGTCATTTGCAATTTTTAAAGCAAAATTACCCGACAGTACAAATTGTGCATCTCTGTATAGAGCCATCGTTGAAGTGGCGTGAGCGCGACGCCAGCCGTCGTCGTGGGACGGCATTACACGATGGTCATCGCGCGATCTATTAGGACACCTGTTAAGTCATCGCACGGCCACTTTCATCGGGAGATGAAAAACGCATCGCGCTATCGTAATATCGATCCCAGTTAGGACGACGCCTCATAATAATTATTATATTCAATAATTTCACTAGTCAGTCGTTATATTGTTAAATACCGGACATTAATGTCCTGCATAAATTTTTATTTTTCTCCTTTTTTATGGTTCCGTAACCAACTGGCAAAAACTAAATTTTATGGTGTCGTCATGTCATGTCTGTCCGTCCATATCCCACAGCCACTTCTTTTCGAAAATATTAGGAGATGTACCTATTCTGTAAGCCGCATTAAGATTTTCACACAAAAATAGAAAGAAAACAATAAATTTTGATCTGTATCATTTTTGATTTTGATTTTTCCCCATACTTAGAACGGAAACTTAAACATTTTTTAATAATTTTCATCAAATCCATACGTCATCCATATTATGGATAGGTCTTCAAAAATGATAATTATGAGGTTTCTTACCGATTACCTTTCACTAATCGTGTTCTATTACGTTACATTTCACGAAATGTTACCTATGAAGGGAAGGTAACGATGTTAAATATTAGCTCGTCTCCGCTCTGCTCCGCTCCGCATCAGTGGAACCGCAGCCTTATGCTTACTTCACATGCGCCAAGCTGGCCCGTCCTATTTTGGCGCGGTTCATGGAATCATTTGCCGTGTGAAGCTAGTATTACCTATACATGCTTTTATTGACAGTTGAACATAATGGCGCAATGGTCATTCGATCGACTGGGGTGGACTGCATGCTCTTTAAGTGTTAATAATTGTTAAAACAGCGGTTTTCCCAGAGCGATAGATTAAAAAAGGTTTATGTTATCTCGACGATAAGACTTGTAAGAAATGGAAATAATTATGTAGTTCAAAAAGAGTTACAATTTGTGTGTGCATTTCAAATAAATAAAGAAGAAGGGTGACAGTCTATACAAAATTTACCCAGTCCCGGCGCGAAATGAAATGTATCTCAGTATTTTCGTTATTTTATGTAAGTACATCAAATAACAGGTTTCTTTTTTTTTATTTCAGTGGCTTACTTAGTTAAACTGCTTACTAGATGTTCTCCGCGGTTTCTCTTATTGGTTGGAGCATGATGTTATATAGCTTACAGTCTTCTTTGATAAATGGACTACCCAACGCAAAAAAAAATTGTTAAATACGAACCAGTAGTTCCTGAGATTGATTGAGCACCTTCAACCATACAAACATTTCAGCTATTTCACCAGGCTGATTTTGACGAAAACTAAAACTGCAACATTGAATTTTAGAAAAATCAATAATCCTGGTCAGGAATCGAAACCGCTGATTTTGAAAAGAACAAACACATTCTTTATAATAAACTATTCGATAGTGTTCATCGTTATCATCGTCATCTCAGGCATAGAACGTCCAGTTATGAACATGGCCTATGTTCATAACTGGACGTTCTATGCCTGATCTCCTTCAGATCTCCACATATACCGGGTTGGAAGCGAACTGCATCCAGCGTCTTCCGGCGACCTTTATAAGGTCGTCTTTTCATCTCGTTGGTGGACTTCCTACGCTGCGCTTGCTAGTGCGTGGTCTCCACTCTAGCACTTTTCGGCCATCTGCTCTACGAGCTATATGGCTTTATTTCGTCTACGGATCTCCTCATTTCGGATTCGATCACGTAGAGAAACACCGAACACAGCCCTCTCCATATGAGCGTTTTTGAGCTTTGAGGTAAGGCCGATAGTGAAAGACCACGTTTCGGTGCCATCACTGGTAAAACACATTGGTTGATGACTTTCATTTTGAGGCACTGAGGTATGTCGGACAAAAAGACATTGCGTAGTTTTCCGAAATCTGCCCAACCGAGTTGGATTCGGCTGTTGACCCCTTTCTCGAAGTTGGACCCACCTAATTGGATTACTTGTCCTAAGTAGAAATGCATATGAGTCAACAATTTCGAGTACTAAGTTTCCAACAGACACTGGGCACAACATTGGCATTTGACATAATTTTCGTCTTGGCCATGTTCATTTTCAAGCTCACAAGTTGTGAAACTCGGTCGAGGTCATAGAGCATCATGCTGAGTTCCTCCATCGACTTTGCCATGACTACGATGTCGTCGGCAAACCGAAGGTGAGTGATGTATTCGCCGTTGATGTTGAGGCCAAGTCCTTGCTATTCCAGGAGCTTGAAGGCGTCTTCCATTGCGGCAGTAAACAGTTTCGGGGAGATAACGTTCCCCTGTCTTACGCCTCTTCTCAATAAAATCGCCTACGTGCTCTCCTGTACCCGGACGACATGGTAGCGTTATTATACACATACAAACACTTAAACACCTCGATGTACCGTGTTCAATACAACATCGCTGGAGTGACTCAAGTACCGCCCATGTTTTCACCGAATCGAAGGCTTTCTCGTAGTCCACAAACGCTAAGCATAATGGCAAGTTATACTCTTCGCTCTTCTGTATAACTTGCTGCAGCGTATGGATGTGGTCTATGATACTATAGCCTCTTCGGAAACCGGTTTGTTCGGGAGGCTGGAAGTCATCAAGTCTGTGTACAAGACGGTTCGTGATAACCCTTGAAAAAAACATGACTCAAAAGCGTGATGGGTCTGTAGTTCTTCGATATTGTTGCTTATAAGGATCAAATTCTGGGAAGTAATCATATACGTTAAACTTAAGAAAAACGTATAATAATGAAAAAACTGATCAATCTTCAAGGCAATGACACAAAGTAACAAGACAAGAAATATACCAATTTCATAAAAATCTGCTATTTCCTTATGTTAAACGTTTATGATTACTTCCCAGAATTCGATCCTTTTTACCTACACTCTCAGTCTATCATGGTGTAATAATACAGGGTTTGATTTCTTCCAAATCAGCGGGTTCGATTTCTGGTCAGGATTATTAAATTCCATGATGCAGTTTTAGTTTTCGCCAAAATCGGTCTCGAGACTCCTTTTTTTTCGATATTACTCATAGTTGCGGACATAGCTATCCATGCCCAGTTAAAAAAGCTAAAGATTGTGTTAGTTTGGTTGAAGGTGCGTATCTCAGGGACTACTGGATCGAATTTAAAAAATCTTTTTATGTCGGATAGTCCATTTTTCGAGGAAGACTAAAAGTTATATAAGTACACGCTACGGCCAATAGGAGCCGAGCAGCGGGAGACACCGCGAAGAACAGCTAATAATTTTAACATTTTACGTACTACTTATTTAAGCAATTTAACTAAGTTAGCCACTGAAATTGAAAAAAAATCTGTTATTTGATGTAGGTATATAAAATTACGAAAAAATTGAGATACATTTCACTTGCGCCAGGACTGGGTCACAGATGACCCTTCTTCTTCACATCACTTTAAAGGGCTTCACACACAGCAGCTATAATGTAAAGATGTACATTATACCACGATACATCTCATTACATCTTTTTCATAGAAATCGTCAGGAGACCACACACGACAGCTATAATGTATATTTTTACATCTTCGAATTTCTATGGAAAGATGTAATGAGATGTAATGTACATCTTTACATTATAGCTGCTGTGTGTGAAGTCCCCGACAACTGTCGATCGAGCACAGCGCCACAGTACCGTCAAATTATTTAACAACTAGTTTTTATAACAATGGCACAACATAACGGGCAAAAACACAAACTAGTCTGAAATATAATTCGCAAACAAAACCTCTATAATTAACTGACATTGTCCAACAAGAAAAATAAGCATTTGTTATTATAAAAATATTATGAAGACATCACAACAATTGCTGATTTATCATAATTGGTACAAAGATTTAGTTACAAAACAAGTAATATTTTTGTTTATGTATTCGAGATGAAAATAGTTGCCTCTCATAAGGGCTCATGCACACGAGACCTGTCGTAATGTCGTTGACGATTCGTCGTTATGAATCGATGTTTAAATTGCATAGGAAATCAACTATTGAATGATTTCACGATTCGTCATGGTACCAGATTTCAGAGGCAGCAGTCAAATAATTAGTCATGAAAGAAGACTCACTGAAACACTTTTTTGCATTTTAACGAGCTTTCTGGCAAGCTTCAAGTCTGATTCTTTCATGAAGAAACATTTCTTGACGGTCATCGACAAAAGCATTTGCTAGAATGATCGTGAAAAAGTTCGTATCAATGTTTGGCTAACTACTTTTTTACTAACTAACGCGAGCATTCACCCGTAATGAAACAAAAAAGTGCGCAATTTGATGTCTTTGAATGTTCGAATCTGTAGGTGAATGCTCGCGGTGAGGGAGCGCCCTTCTAATTAGATTTAGATTTGACGTTAGTGATTGTGTTAATAACAAATGAAAATAATTTTTTAAATCAGTGTCTTTTTAAAATGAGTTAAAAAAATCATTTTTGTTTATTTCTAGACTAAAATACATTTTAATATAATATAATAGTGTTTATGAATAAATTATAAAACTAAATTTTACTTATTCATAGATTCGGGTCAGTATAACATTAAATCAGTTATAAAATAAAGCGGATTCTGTTGTTTATAAAATTAGAATCATCTAGTAAGTACATTGTGAACGCTTTTGAAACATGACGAAAAGTATGATTAAGCCCGTACTAAGCCAAGTAATGCCAAAAGAAACGTTTATATAATACAGTTTGTTTAGGATATATTTTTTATCATCAACTAGCTGACCCGACAAACGTTGTTTTGCCATATAAATTATTTCTAGTTTTCCTTATTTGCTCACCGTTTAGACCTACCCTGGACTACGACAGACATTTTAAAACCAAAATCAACTCAATCGGCCCAGCTGTTCTCGAGTTTTAATCAGACTAACGAACAACAATTCATTTTTATTTATATAGAAGATAGATAGATAGAAGATATAGATAGATACTTATATGCACCACCAATTTGAACTAAATAGCTCGTTAGTTCTGCGACCCCAACAACATGTACATAAAGTTATATAAGTACACTAAATATAGGAATTCGAATCATATTAGTAATTTAAAAACTTTTGTTTTGTATGTAACTTATGTTTGAAGCAGCATTTTCTTATCTTCATAATTTTACTACCGTCACATACTATATAATTGTACGTAACTGAAATAAATGAGCGACGGAGTGCGAACGAAACGAGCGGCGAGGTAGCCGGGTGCCACTACAAAGTGGTGCCCGTATGTACTTGCAGTTTCATACCTAAACCATGGAGTGCGCCTGACCTGGGCAATGAAACTGAACTACATTAACATATTTATAATCATATTGTTTTCTGTTCACAGGCGAACCGCGAACAATACGACAAGCAGAACCTGGCCGCCCTATTAGAGCTGAAACTCATCCTCCCCTTACTTTATCAGTTATAGAAGAAGATCCAATTGAAATTGACAGAGAACCCTGTAATTCTAAGCTCGAAAAAATTGTAGAAAAGTCACCAGTTGCAAACACATCTCAGTTTTTCTGGCGCACAGGAAAATACAATGTTACTGCAGAAGTTCACAAAGTCAAGGATATTTCAGAACCTACTACAAGTGGGTCATTATCGGAACAATTAACTGAAGAAGTTATCGTTACTCAACCTCAACTTCGGGACACAAAACCTAAACAAAAAGAAGTTGTATCTACGAAAAAAGAACCAATACAGAACAGAGTTGTATTAGAACAAAAGAAAGTTCCACCTGAGCAGAAGGAATTGGAATTAAAACAGAAGGAACTTGCACCACTTCAGAAGAAACTCTTACCTGCTCCAGAGATATTTTCACGAGGTGAGAAGAAACTTTTAACTATACATAAACCACCTGTTAAAAGCAAAACTGAACTTCAGCTATTTATAGAACAAACGGAATCCTGGCATCCGAATCAAACCGGGTCTGGGTGTTTGTGTATTGTGAGTTTATAATATGTTTGTAAACACACCCACGACACAGGAGAAAATCCTAGAGTGGGGCAAAGTTTAAAAAAAACATCTGTGCCAGTAACAAGGTTCCACCAAAGTCCAAACTCACTCTACCTCGGATCCTCCGCACAAATAGATGCGGAGGATAGGTTGTAGAGCGACCGTTTTCGAAGTAAAGAATCTATACATGTAACAAGTTCACTCCCATCAAGTGCAACCGACTTCAAGAAAGAGCCTAGTGCTCTATAGCATAGAAACCAATTATCTATGTACATGACTTACTGACCAACTCAAGAATAGTTTATTCCAGACAACCGCATGGTGAGAATTCTGCAGCAGACTTTCGAAGTCAGTACGAGGACGACAAGGTCAGTGATGACAACGACACACGATCGACAGAGCCTCCCTCACCAGCGCCACGAGATCCAGATCTAGAAGTTTTAAGACATAATATCCATTTAAGAAGTTTCAAGGATTTTAAGCCAACACTACCGGGCTTTTTGCCGTATAAAAACCCTCGTATCATTGAATATTTATTAGAAAGGGAACTAATTAAGAGGAACAACCAGAGACTTAGTCGGCCGAGACGCGCGAGTGCACCCGAGGCTACTGTGTACCAACACACACATAGTGCGTATTCCGATAACCGGTTTCCTGAACAATACGGGAGACCACGGAGTATAGAACCTGCTGCGTATAGAGGAATACCTTTAAGAACGGATTATTCCCTACGTGTTGATCGCTATCTTCGCAGCTGCTACGAGGAACAACCGCCACGCGCACATCGTTTCCATACCAGTTCCAGAGGTTTCCAAGTGCCAAGTCCCGCCGATAGTGTTAGATCCGACTCGACAATCAGTCGAGAGGTCAACACGTACCGTCAACGTAGCGCTCGATCCTTCTTGGACCTTTCTCCGGAAGTTCCAAACGACTTGCAAAAATTGCAGGTAGGTACGATTATTTTGTTTTTAACCCACTTTTATATATAGGCTTGACATGTTACTATGGAATAACGTACGTAACGATATCTTTCAACATTATTTTCACCAATTTGCAGGAGTCTGATTAATTTGAAAAGCAGTGTTCGAGGGCCGATGATAATTCCCGACAATTGTCTACTACTAACATAACTTCAATGCTATTTGAAGAAACATTACATTACTTTTGACCAACTTCTACCTGTCCAGATGTTTTCCTGCCCTTAAAACTAAGACAAACATTATCATAAAAACTATTTTTTGCCTTGTCTATGCAGGGCATTACAATTTTTTTGGTCTATTTCATTAATTTTTGTGAACTACACATTCTTAGCCAAAAAAATAAGTATGCCATTATTTTTAACACAAAAAAGAGCTAAAGTCTGCTAGCAAAGATTTTTCGTATCTTTTACGGATAAAAATATCCCCCTGTTGGCCAATAAAAGATAGACCCTCTATAAGTGTAGGTATAGTGCTTAAATTAGATATTCTTAAATTTTCTAATTTTTCGCGCGCATTTTTTTTTCCTTCATTTGATTCTTCTTCTGACAATAAATAACACGAAGAAAATAATTAGTGAAATCCAGTCCAGCAGTTCACGCATAATGCCGCTTGCCGTGACCAAGGGAAATAAGGATTCATTTATAAACATTATGTTAATTAATATTATAAATGCGAAGGTGACTCTGTCTGTCTGTCTCTTTTTCATGCTTAAACCACTGAACCGATTTAGATGGGTACGAAGATAGATTGAGAGCCGGGAATAGACATAGGATAGTATTTATCCCCAAATTCCCACAGGAACGATAAAAAAACGTTATGAGCGTACGAAGTCGCGGGCAAAAGCTAGTTTTTATACATTATAGGGATTGTTATATAGATGTGTCCAGGTTCGAGTCCTGATCAATTAGTGTTTAATTAAACACACAATCATTTTCATTACACAAACGGCTTTGACAACCCATAGCTGGTATCAAGCTACGACTTTAATCGACGCCTGAAACCTGTATTAATCAATGGTTGGTCACTTCTAGGAGAGCATTGGATTATGGAGCAGCTCGACTAGTTTGGAACATTTTTAAAAACAAAAACCAGAAAAACAACTGCCAATAAGGGTTACCACGAGCACCCTAAGTAAGGGAGGGTTCAAAGGGTGTTGGGCCACGGTACCATCGCAGCAGAAGCTGGGACCGAAAGTTAGGGACGATGGGACGCATGAATGCTTTAGACAATCACGAGCGGAAGATTATCATTGAATTCTGCCATCTTCTAGAAAAATCTAAGCAACTCTTCAATGGATTACGGTAAGTGGAAGATATTGTAAACTTATTTTTGAAGGCAAATATTTACATATCTGTGTCTGTCTCTGATTGAAGTGTTCTCATGCGAATTTTATTCATTCATTTTATTAATGAATCGGTTTAAGAGTAAATAAAATAAAAATATATTTAAGTAAGGCAAAGACGCGCATTTTTTTCACTTAGAACATTTAAGACATTTCTATGGGTACGGTTAGCCGCTACAAAATCTGGACAGAAAATGCTGAACAGTCAGCTATCTCTCTCTGACGCTCTCGTCTGAACTCAGCATGGTTTCAGCCGATAATTTAGTCAGCATACGTCCTGACTGTTCAGAATTTCTTTCCAGATTTTGTATCGGCTAAGTGCAGCCTATGTTACTTTTTAATTTCAAAATCATTTGAGCGACTTCATTCTATTTAGGATTTGACCAAACAGTAAAACCTGTACAGGTCCTAATCCTGGCTTCCTATTCCTAATAAACTAATATTCTAAATTCGGATAAGTACTGCTTTTCACACATAAACCACTTCTGAAATATCATACAGAAATGGACATAGGATACATTCCATCCAAACAAACAGGCAGTGCTATCGAGACTGCATTTTTTACATGCATATTCATTATTATGATCAGAGTCCCATTACGCAGAATAAATTTTGCAATGACAGTCGGTCGACATCGCTGATAATTAGGGTGTGCTCTTACGGTTTCCTATTAGGGTCACCAGATATTACATGATCCTAGTTTTGATGGTTTTTTCTCTATGTGGGTTACTGCTAGTGCCATCTAGCGGCGACATGAAAAGCCGGGCCTGTTACCGCTTGCGCCGTCTAGCGGCGACATGAAGAATCAGGACCGTGACTCGACATTTCCGCTGTTTTTCACACTGAGGAAACAGCAAGGGCTGGAGAATTGAAAAATAGGTATTTGAAAAATCTATAGCTGTCGCACAGTGCCCACAACAGAGTTACAGAGCGCGAAGGAGACAACTGCAGCTTGGACCGAAAATACCTTAAAAATGGCACAAAATCAACGATTCGTAGTCCCATGATTACTCCTCCTAAACTTAACCGATTTCACTACTTTTCCTTTAAAAAATAAAGAAATGCATTGGCCGTGTTCCTATGTTTTCCTTTTTTTATATAATCTCGTCTTTACTGATTATTTGAACACAGCGGAAAATCTGGCCATTTTTTTAGGATTTTGAATGTTCATATCTCTTTTCATAATTAATTTATAGGAAAAAGGAAAACATAGAGACATGCCAATAGTGGTCATAGATTTTTTGTAAAAAAATTATTGCTCTACTGGCATTATCCAGGGAGAAAACAGGGGACTACGTTTGTATGGAAAAACGGCCGTGCTGTTTCCTCTTAAAACAGAATTTCACACTGGTAAAATTGTGCCGTTCACGACTTCGCGCTCCTTAATTTTTAACCGACGAAAAATAAAGGAGGAGGCACTCAATTCGACATGTATATTTGTTTTTTTTTTTCTATGTATGACCACGCATAACTTTTCATGACGTGGTCCGATTTCAAAAATTATTTTTGTTGGAAAGAGTATATTTCATAGTTGGTCCCATTTAAATTTCAAAACTAAAATCAGCCTATAAGAGTAAAAAAAAGGAATTAATTGTCAATCTTCCTACAGAATTTTCAATTATGAACCGTGAAATCCGCCAACTTTGGTTTTCAAGCCAGTTACCAAAAATAAGCAAAACAAGTTGTAACGACAATATTGTCTCAAATGGCAACATTTTACAGTCTGTTAAGGAAAATAGGTTATATTTATGGCAATACTGATAGCAAGTTCACTTGCTACCTTCACTCAGTTGGCTGTCAACGGTCGTCGAAAGAAAGTCGATTCGAGTGGTACCAAATTGTGCAACGTGTTTTGTGATCCTAGTAAGCGTGAAAGCTTGCCGAGATGAGTAGTTTTTTGATATGTTTTTGGGTGAATTCATGATAATAACATGATGGGCTTTTTTAAATCTTAACGAGTCTTTTGAACTTAGAAATTTAGCGACCAATGTTACTATCACTTTCTGCGAACACAAGATGTCAACTTTGGCCACCAAAAAACATGTGCTAGGGCTGCCCCTACTCACTTTGTAACCTATTAAATAAGTAAAATTGCCATGTTTTTATACCTTAATTTGTTAAGTATCTACAGTTATAGGTACCTAATAAAAATGATTGATATTAAAACACGCTTTTCTGTTAAAAACATCCAATTGATTTATTTTATTTTGGACGACCCTATGTCTAAAAATCATTTGTATGAATTTAAAGAAAAAATATTGGGTAACTTTGGCCACTGCCCTGTACGGCTAAATTCGTAACCTTTTGTTATTATTAGGGCATTTCTACGGACACGGTGATTTTTGCTCAATTCCGTGGGCAATTTTTTTTTTCACATTATGACTAATTGTATATCACCAAAATAAAATGCATATTTTTTCAAACAAAATGGTGCTAATTTGCCAGTAATTGCTCCAGTAGTTTATGAAATAAATTTTGAGTGCCATGGAATTGAGAAATGTGACCGCAGAATTTAGAATTACACATATTTTACGTAACCGGGAAAGACAAATTCAATTTAAAAAAAACATTCAAGAACATATTTTAGCAGTTTTTGGTATTTTAGGTATGTAAGTTTACATTGAGTCTGCCTTGAGAGAGATTCCTTGAGTTATCATGCTTAGTTAACTAACTTAGTCAAATCATTTAAATGAGCATTTTTATTAAACTTATATGGTAAAATGTATTTATATTAAGCATTTTCGACTACAATTACAAACAAGAGACATTAAGTATAGACGTCAAGTCAGTTTTATTTATCAAACCGCAGAAAGTAATACTCGTAGACATAATCGAAGTTTTCGGCCGTATATTAGTCAGGTCAATTTTTTACTCAAAAATTACTGAATGTATTTTAATGAAACTTTGCAGCAATATAGTTTATACATCAGAATAAAATATAGGCTATCATAATACGATCTTCCGAGGCTCGAGTAGCTAGTCGCGGTAGTATTAGCTAAAATCAGATCTTGCAATTGCAACGTCAACTATAGATACTTTAAACCTTTTATACAACATTATAGACACATAATATATGGCGTTAACTACTTTACCATGACAAATTGTGAAGTAAATGACTTTAAACCTTTTATAAACCGAGATTAGTTACATGGGTAAACCATCGTTCTCAATTCCGTGGACACCAGGGCACAAAATTGAGAGCCACGGAATTGAAAAAATATCGTACTAATCAAAATAACTTATTACTGTTACGACTTCAAACAAATTAAATGAAACAACCATGCTGGTGTCTAGTTAAACTTCAGTCTAGGGAAACAAAACATGTTTAAAAATAAAACATTCAGAAGATATCTTTGACACGGTATTGAGAAAAGACCCCGAACTAAAGACACGGAAACAGGTTCTCACCTTCGAAAATCTAAAAAAACAGCAGCACACCACACATGCACTCACATGGCCTGCTCGGGAGTACCTGACAGTTTACAAGAATCGGATGGTGATGTCCAGTTCGCGGGTATTTAGTACCGTAATCAAGTGTTTTTTGTATGACACGGAAATGACTCATTAGACTGGGACAAATCTTTACGCATCCACAAATATAACAAAATAAGCAATTACAGGTTTATTTATTGTCAATGTCTCTTGGTTAACTATCCATATACCCAAGAATATCAAAAGTTTGCTTGAAATTCAGCTCCATTAAAAAATATAAAATATTTTACACTCGATTTCGGAAAAGGGACAGGTCAAAATCAGTGAAATTACCCCCGTTTTTTCACTTCAGATTTTTTTTTAGGAAAATTAAGAAGTAGTACGGAATTTATGTTATGCTCTCCAGTTAGAATATAGATTGGGACGTCCGTTTAAAAATTTTGGGATGTGTATGTAACTTCTAACCATGTTTTTTTTAAAAGGACAAAAAAAATGCCCTCTTCGTAGAAATGCCCATTATCTTTTAACCGTCAACTTTAACCAGTTTCCTATCGTAATTCTTAATTATACGGCTGTAAGAGCGAAAATCCAAGAGTTATTAGCAGTGGCTAATGTTGGCAGAAAGTCGAGGTAATTTTGGTTGACTATTTAAATTCGTTTTTGGGTATAAAAAGTCATAAGTTTTGCAGGTTTCGAGTTTAATATCAAGAGTTTAGGTTGCACTTGGTTTGCAAATAAAAAAAAAACTAATACTTGTCATATATTTTTTCATAGTTGTAGCCGATTATGTGTAAAAACCGGCCAAAGATGGCGAGTTTCACGGAACCGATTCTGTTGAAATAAAGTTAACAATTTTAGTTCTGAGGACATTATTATATAGCAGAGATGTGGAGAACGTGACATGATGGCGTCACCATCATCAGATCAACCCCAAATCCCTGTTATTTTGTGAAGTCAATCCCAAGAGTTCCTTAACATCGAACTGAAAAGCAAAAAATAAATTTTGATGCGGCGCCAAAGAAACAATCAACGAATTAGCTATGACGAGCTATTCAACCACGACAAGCTATACAACGAGCTTTTCTGCTCTTCAAATAGTTAACTTAATTATGTTTCTTTGTTTGGCGCCGCCTCAAAATTTATTTTTTGCTTTTCAGTTCGATGTTTCGTCGGTTTGATTTTTTTTTTAAAGGTTTTATTCTCATGCAATTCTTTATTTCGTTAATAGCAAATGTTGTAAAAACAGATCAATAAAAAGCAATTTTTAAAAGGCAAATAAAACATTTCATTGAAACAACCGCGATCCCAGCCCTCATGACCTGAGCATCGCAGTTGAAACAGTGGACGTTAAACTCTACCTCTGTACCGAACAGCGTTCTAGGTCAATGGGAAGTACCAGGAGCCTTACCACGAGCTCTTCACGCGATCCACTTTAGGCTGTAGGAAAGAGACAGAGCTATACAAGTCGTCTGGCGCTATCTCTTTCCCACAGCCTTAACTGGATCGCGTTAAGAGTTCTTGGTAGGCCACCAGTTCTATTTTGTTGATCAGTTAGTGTGTCAGTGTCGAAAATGCGAAACTTTGCTATCGATTAGCTTCAGAACTAAATGGTCTTTAGACTTGAAATTTTGGATTTTAGTGTTTGATTATAGCTTACTAGATGATGGAAATTTCAGCATTGTAATTCCATCCAGAGGTTCACATATTTTATAGGGGCCTAAAATGCGGCGAAATGGTAAAGAAAAGATTGGTACGGCAGTGTTGCTTCGCGCTGAACTTGGCGTGGGCACTGCCGTGCTCCCAAATAACAATTAAAAATATGACAAAAAATTGCTTAAGAGGAAACAGCAAGGGCTGGAGAATTGAAAAATAGGTATTTGTAAAATCTATTGCTGTCGCACAGTGCCCACAACAGAGTTACAGAGCGCGAAGGAGACAACTGCAGCTGGGACCGAAAATACCTTAAAAATAGCACAAAATCAACGATTCGTAGTCCCCTGATTACTCCTCCAAAACTTAACCGATTTCACTACTTTTTCCTTTAAAAAATAAAGGAAGGCATTGGCCGTGTTCCTATGTTTCCCTTTTTTTATATAATCTCGTCAAAGGGGTTTGAACTTTTTTGTATGGGCCGTGTACCAGATGCCATCCGCCATTTTGATTTTTTTTCAAAACGGCGTACACGAATGAAACGTTGATAAATCGATAGATCATATCAATACAAACATAAAATGTTAGGGGCAAAACCTCGTAAACCGTCACGTTTCCGAGTTATGAGCGTTCAAACATGTAAAATTAGTGACACATTTTTTCTTATTTTTTTAATATTTGGATGTTTATTGATCAAAAAGGATACTTCCGCAATAAAACTAATAGAATATTAGTTTTTACACGCATTTTAAATGCTGAAATTGCGTTAAACGCAATAATCCTATGTACATTTTAAATGCGTGAAAAACTAATATTCAATTATTTTTATTGTGGAAATAACCTTTTTGATCAACAAACATTAAAATATTTAAAAAAAAAGAAAAAATGTGTCGCTAATTTTACATTTTTGACAGCTCATAACTCGGAAACGTGACGGTTTATGAGGTTTTGCCGCTTACATTTAATGTTTGTATTCATTTGATCTATCGATTTATCAATGTTTCATTCGTGTACGCTGTTTTGAAAAAAAATCAAAATGGCGGACAAGGAACTGGTACAAGAAGCACAAAGCCCTTTGTTAACTGATTATTTGAACACAGCGGAAAATCTGGCCATTTTTTTAGGATTTTTTTAGGATTTTTTATTTTCAATGTTCATATCTCTTTTCATAATTAATTTATGGGAAAAAGGAAAACATAGAGACATGCCAATAGTGGTCATAGAATTTTTGTAAAAAAAATATTGCTCTACTGGCATTATCCAGGGAGAAAACAGGGGACTACGTTTGTATGGAAAAACGGCCGTGCTGTTTCCTCTTAAGGCCCATTGTCCACGTTACCGCACGTCATACGCACTCTTTTGTCAATTTACGATTGCAAGACGATTGCTTGCATCTTGCGTAGAAACAATGAAATCTGTGTCCAAGAAGCGGCAACGTCGCGTCAGTCGCTCGTATTGCGCTTAGGGTTGCCTACTTGTTTTGACAAAAAAAAACGTATAAACGGGTTTGGATAGTAAAAAAAATAAAGATTTAGAAAGAAAAAAAAGTATTTTTCAAATTATATTTTTTATTGATATAAAAATGTATTTTTGTGTGCTTTTATTACGTGCACATTATTTTTTTGTTGACTTTAATTGTTGCAAAGCCTGTTTGACAATCAACATTAAAATTTAAATAAATAAATAATTCGTTTTTAATTAAATTTATTGATGCTGTATTTCTCTCTTCCCGCCACTTTACATTCATTACTGAAAAACTCTTTCAGTGAAAGCTGAAGTGGCGGGAATGAATAGTAGGTAAGAAAAAAATATTTCTATTATATTTAGTAAGCTATCAGATACGAGTATTATGAAACTATCCGATTTTTAAGTACATAAAATTCTTCGTCATTAGTGAATTTTCTTTAGATCTCTTTAAGTCTTATACATTCGGAATACATAATATGTATTCATATTATCGTCACATATTATCGTCCATGTTAATATTAAATCTGTCTTGTAATTTGGCCTTTTACGCTTCATAGTAAAAGTTGAAAATAAAGTATTTTTGCATACTATAATTGTATGTAAAAGTATAAAGTATAATTACCAAAAATAAAGTAGGATACTTTATTATAAAGTATGGTGGGCAACCCTAGTTGCGCTCGACATGCACTTTTAGAAAGAAAGACGTCCTTTCTCGGTGTTAGTTGAAAGAAAACTGAGACTTTTTGTACCGTGACTGACTATTGCATGAAGCAGCGTGAACATTACAAATTTCCAAAATACGATCTTCATTAATTTGTAGGTCATCTACGAAAGACGACTGTGTGGACAGTAGGCCTAACCTTTTTATTTCATACAGCAATGTGCAGTATGATCAGTGAGATTATGAAAACTTCAAATAGAATAAAACGGAATAAGCGCCGAGACGGGACGAGGCAGGCGTGCGTGACCCGAGGGTGCACACACTTGTTACACTGGCAACAAGCGCCCGAACGACCCACTTTAAATCCAACACTATTCTAGCGTTATACAACACGCTTTATTTATTAAACTAATCTCAACTTGTTCAAGTTCTGCCCTTAAACTTTTCAACTGCGGGTTCTATGCGCTGTATTGTTTGAATCGAATGTGCTTTTCTGATTTTCGGACTCAATCTAATTGGAAGGTAAAACTTACTTCAGATTGGAATACTCATTATTATGTGCAGATACAACATTTAAATACGCGGTCATCTAAAAACCTACTGGTTATAAAACGAGTAACGTAGCGCAAAACCTCTCGTGGGGTAACTCAGCCCATTTACTGAACAACAAGACTGTAGGAAATTCGCAAAAAAAAATTGCTTTTTCATACAAGATGAGAAATTGATCGGGCCCATCAGTAATATATCTTTTTTTTTTGCAAATTTCCAAAAGTCTTAGACCAAACATTGTTCAGTAACATATTATGTAGGCTCAATTACACCACGAGAGGTTGTGCGCTATTAACGTTAAACGTTGTATATACCTACTGTATAACATCGCGATTGACCAATAGTATCCGAGAGCGGGGGTGAATACGTAGTGCTAGTATATAATAAGTATAAAAATATAAATATACTAATTGTTGGCGAATGACCGTGTTAAACAACTAATATGAAAATTGCGATTGACATTGCATGCAGATAGATGCGCTAATGCGACTGAAAACATTTTTAGTGTAATATGTATTTCATGAACATCAGTTGGGAGGCAAATAATTAAAAAATTGCGATTTATAAACGGTTGCCTCGTTAGTCTAGTGGTTGCTAGCGCGACTGCTGAACTTGAGGTCCATTGGTTCGATTCCCATGTTTATGTTTTATGGACTATTTTCCATACAGAATTTCTAAGTACAATATCTATATCTGTGCCCCGTTAAGGGCAAAATATGCAAGATATATTTACAATACGAAAAGATACACATTAACAAATGTGTATCTTTTCGTACTGTAAATAAAGTTATATTTTGAGTCTCTGTAGGGGAAACTAGGTAATACGCTATAACATGGCCAAGGCCAGAGCTATATTGTACGGCAACGACGGCACACACCAGCGTAGTACCGAGAAGTAAGTTTGAGTGTTAAAATGACGGGGCGTTTTATCAACTTGAATTACCTAGTTTTTAAACCATTGAAATGAGCGTGCAGTGTTCATCACGGTGTGAATTGACCATTAAGGCCTATTTTTGACTTTATAAGATTACTGGCATAATGTGACATTAGGTTTAGTGGTTATAATGTGGCTGTAATTCCATCCTCAACGTGCCCCTTCTCTTGCAGTGAACTGCCTCAATACGGCCACAAACAATGGCATGCCTACTTTGGCAAAACCTTCGACGTTTACACGAAGCTGTGGAAGTTTCAACAGCAGCATCGCGCCATCTTGGACAGCAAATATGGCCTGAAAAGGTGGCAGATTGGTGAAATCGCTTCTAAAATTGGACAGCTGTACTATCACTTTTAGTGAGTACAATAATATTTCTTTCTACACATTACTCTGCATCGCTGGTTTGGCACCCCAGAGCTCGTGGTAGGGCCTACCACGAGCTCTTAACGCAATCCAAGCTGTGAGAAAGAGATGGCGCTAGACACCTTGTATAGCTCTGTGTCTTTCTCAAAGCCTAAACTGGATCTCGTAAAGAGCTCGTGGTAGGGCCTCAGGACCAAGATTTGAGCCTGTTTGATAGGAATAGCCTCATATTACGTGGAACTAACATAATTGGTGTAAAGTGGGCCTATTACACCTCTGACTTACCCTTCGGGAATTGCAACCGTGATGTTTAGTTGATTAAATATTAGGGATTTTTTAATTGTGTGTGGACAGAACACATAAGTACAAAATAAACATTAAGATAAAATAGGTATTACTTCTATACTTAATCACATATAAAAAATAGAAGTCCGTCAGTACCGAAAACAGGATCCGGGCTACCGGTGGTCAGAGGTTTTGAGAAAGGAACGTCCACACAGTAGACGCCGTGGCCAAAAGTACTGCCTTCTGAATGTTATATCAATGTTATTATCTCATTTTTGTTATTTATACGAACATTACAAAATTACGTTTTTCATTATAGCTTACGGACAAGTGATACAGCTTACCTGAATGAGGCGTTTTCGTTCTACTACGCTATCAGAGGAAGAAGCTACTACACTCAGGCATGCAAGGAAGACAAATGTGAACTGATGGTCAAGAAACTGCGCTACTACGCTAGGTTCATAGTTGCAAGCTTACTACTAAAGAAAGTGCACCTCGTCAATGAGTTACTTCGAGAACTTGACAAGCAAATCGTTGAATATGGAAACGCATATGAGCCTGAAGATCAGAATGAATGGCGGATCGTGGCGAATGAAGTAAGGACCTTCATTGAAGTTGAAGCGGTGGTGGACGTCATCCATCCTAGAGATTTTTCTTGTCATCTTTCGCATCGGTAAGTCAACGTTCCATTATCAAAGTATTATTTGGGAGCCACACTAAGGCAGTGTCCTGCGTGAGCGACAAATACGACGGGACGCGACGCGACACGAAGTAAATTTTAAAATAATATTACAATAGTAGTTGAATCAGTTCGAATCGCATCGCGTCGTATTCGTCGCTCACACAGGACACCACGTAACGGAAAATTACAATTCTAAATTAGACGTAATAATAGTCTTTTAATGGTCGTACGTATATACCTTCATCTTCGTGAAATAATTTACGGTAATTTTCCGTTATTGTAGCCCTAGAATTGTAAAAAGCTGGTTTAATAATAGATAGTAAATAAAAACAAGTTATAAATCAACAGGGTGAAAAGTCACGTGGGTTGAATGTACTCTGGTGGTTAGGAGTATGTCATGCTCACTCAAATGTCTCACTGATGGTGGCGCGTGTGTCTGATCATTTAGTTCCCTTCAAAAATTGGTGTACTAGATCTCCAGATCTTCTTGAAATAAATACTCTAGTAACATCGATTAACAATAGTAAAATCACATCACTTTTGCAGACTTAGCGCCCCATTGGGACCCCCAAACGCATCAGCGCTCGATAGGGGATCACCCATGACCCTCACTCTCCGCGAAGCGTTGATCATCGGCAGTAACTCCACTCAGTTGAAGTTCTCGGAGTTGACCATGGACATGTATAGGATAATGCAGACCTTGGAACGCGAACCCTGCACTGATGTTAATCACTTGTATGATGAATCTCCTCGGCAAAGGAACCCGCCGACCCCCAGCGCCATCAACAATAAAGGTAACTATAATCTTTTTCTTTTTCCTAATTTACTATTAGTTTAATTTAAGGTCACATTGCGATGTTTTTAACACTGCTGCTCGCGTTATTAACTGTCTTCGCATAATGCAAAGTAAAGCTATATGTAGAAGAGGCTTATGTCGCGTAGCCACTTTTTTTTTTTAAACGTCACTATGTCGTACCAAGAGCTCACACGATGCGCTTGCGGCGTTCGGTAAAAAGCAAAAGTAAAGCACTGTCTACCATAAGCAGAAAACAGGAATGCAGATGTTCTTATTTCAGCTAGAGGTATTAACGATTATCTTCACAAATCTTTTTTTCACGGTTGAATATGAAAAGTTGTTTTATTGTTTTATTTTCAGTGTATTTCTATCTAAAGAAAACACACTAAAAAGATTGTTTGTCAATGTATTTTATATTGAAAAACAGTCTTAACACAAACTGTTTTTGATGTGTGTATCTGAGCCGTACCCGGGACATGGACGGACCTGATCCCGTGACGGACTCAAAAAAAAATATGGTGTTAACATCTACTATATAAAAATAAGTCGGGTTTTCCTTCCTGACGCTTTAACTCCAGAACGCACGAACCGATTTCCATGGTTTTGCATTCGTTGGAAAGGTCTCGGGCTCCGTGAGGTTTATAGCAAAGAAAAAAACGAAGCCATCTTGTGGCAAAACGGAGTTCGCCGGGTTTGCTAGTTTTATTATATACTCATTGACACGTATCCGACTGAAATTCAGAGCTGATGAAGTCTCGAGTCTCGGGGCCAAAAAGTCCTGCAGGGTTATTGGCTAACTTGATAGTCACTAACCAGTAGTTGTCAACTAAACTTGCATGGTTTGACACCTCTATATTTTATCGACTGTTATGAGGAGGAAAGTAAGTTAGTTAATGAGTGCCTAAGTTGAGGAGTGCAAGGCGAGGAGGGTGGACTGCCGTGGAGGCAAACTACTCAGTGTAGAAAAAAATATGATGTTAGATACCTCAATATCAGTTTTCAAGACCTACCCAAAGATAGTGGATCATCTATGGACAGGTCTACAAAAAATATGTATACGGGTTTAATTATAAAGAACATATTTTTGAGTTTCAGTTCTGAACGTGGTTCTAAACCCTAAAATGGGTACATGAGCAGGCCTTCTTCCGCTTTATTGTTAAATCAGCTGTACGATTAATTGCAATGTAATTTGAGAATCGCCCGCTCATTGATACGCCAGGAAGTGGTTCTAAATTAACATTCAAAATTTGACCAATATATCCATAATATTGTTACGTCGAACGACTTGCGAGACCAATCTACAAGCTTCCCGAAGCTTCCACAAGGTTATCGACAATTCTACTGAAGATTAGTCTAGATGTTTGGTCTAGTTGTTTCGAGATGGTTCTGAAATGTTTCAGAAAATAAGGGACTCTGCAGAAGTTCACTGATGTTTCTAGAACTTTCGACTATTTTCTAGAAACTTCTTGTGTGACAGGTCGGAGTATAAATACAGCGGGCTTAGCCGCGACCAGTCAGTCCTTCCTGGTTAGCAAGAGCTAACACGCGATGTTGAGCCTGTAGGTACTTTAAAATTAGCCGCTAAATAATGATTTCATTCAGATCCAGCTGGTCCCTTGCCGTCCTGACTCGCACCTACAGGGGGTTCCCTTAGCGTGTGATCACTTAGTTTGTAGTATTTTAGTTGAAAGCCCCAGGCTAGAGACCTTGTTTTTAAGGCTGACAGAAAAGTCTGGCTAAGCAGCTCACAAGCTCCTCTAGGTTGAACTGCGAGATGCCACTCAGAAAAAAAACGCGACCAGTGTTTGGTTTTGACTACGATCGGGTGACTTGGAAATGAATACAAAGTGAAATCTCTAAGTGACTTTTTAAGTGTGATTAAGTGGTGAATAGTGTTTAGTGGTTGTTTTGTATTAATTAAAATATTTGGTTCAGAACAAAATTGATTAATTCATTAAATATTCATTTTCCCATACCCAGCTCGTAACAATATGCTTTATACATAAAAATAACTAATTTATCATGCTTGATTGTTGTAGGTTATAACTTAGACGGCACTTATAACACAGGCGAGGCACCTCACAAACAGATGTTGTTCAAGCCTTCACCGAACCAGATATTCCTGTACTTATCGAGTGCTGTGGATGATCTTCCTCCCAATGGTGTTATCCTGCTGTACTTGTCTGCTGAAGGGTTGATCGTCCCCAACTCAAAACATCCTGAAGAAGGTAAAATCATGAGTTTTAATTTTTGTAAAAACGTTTTAATAATTAGTAAAATCATAACTGTCCGGACGGTGTAATTTGACTGGTTGCGAGTAGCTGTTGTACTGTGTCGCAGATTCAATACCTGCGCGAAACATTTTTTTTTTTAACTTTGCTCCGCTCTATGAATTTGTACCACACCTGTATTGTGGGTGCGTATACAGACATAGAAACTCACATACACAAACACCAAGATCCGGAACAACGACTAGCAGATCATACGAACATTTGTTCCGTGCAGGGATCGAACCCGCAGCACACAGTCCAAATTGTTCAGCCACGGCGCCAACTTCTCCTGAGGCTTTTTTATTATTTGTAATAGGTACTCATTTATTATTTGAAATCTACAATGCGTGAAAATTTGAATGTAAAGGTGCGTACAGACTACATAACATAACATTACATGTTATATAACATGTTTCAGATTATATGGACACAAAATGTTATATAACATTGCTATATAACATGTTTCAGATGATGTGGACACAGAATGTTATATAACATTGTTACATGGCCTGTACGCACTTTTAGAAATTTGAAAAAATATGACCGTTATATGTTTTTGACAGCTGGAGGTTACGACATCGGAGGATTGATCACTACCTCCAAAACGGATGTCCTGCAACGAGAAACGTCAGCGTCCAAAGACACGAAGGGACTGGCGCCGAAATTCAAGGAGGCCCCTGTCCTACACCCGGGAGACTTGTACCCCTTCACACGACGCCCATTGTTCATAATTGTCGACTCCGACAACTCTTATATATTTTGTAATATTCCCAGATTTTTTGGACAGCCTATAATTATTCTCATGTCTCCGATGGAACTGCCAGCTACATTATACCGTAAGTAGGAATTTAGATTTTGTTAATTACGAGTATTATCTTTTGATAGACAGAGAAAAAAAACACTGTCTATAAACCTGGATTGGCATTATTTCAATTATAAAATCTACAAAATGGATAAAAACTAGGATTCTCCATTCACTAAGTAACACAATTTTATAGATAATTATAATATAATTATTAAAAATTAATAAAATATTATATTTTTAACTTTTTTCAAAATTTCTGACTTATATTTTGGGAGGTTTAGTATAATAATTTTATTTGCTTATAATACATATTACTTACAATTATTATAACAACAACGGCAACGATAGAAAAAACAGGCGATGCTCTTTTGACGTTCGGATATATTTTTTTACACTTAATAGGTACATTTTAAAAGTTACCCTTTTGATCCCGTTTAGATTATGCTAGTAATATTTATTCCTTTTGTGCTTCTAAAATCTGGCAAGTACTTGTGAGTACATTATATGCTTCAAGCATTCAAAATTTTGCACACCCCTACATATTTATAAATATTACTCATTAGTCTCTACTCGAACAGTTTATAAATAAATGACATTCATAAAAATATTTAAACATTTATAAATCTGCATTAAATTATATATAAAACATAAATTATAAATGTTTATATCCATCATTTACCGAAATATTAAAAAAAAAACAAATCATTTACGTATTCGAGCCTCTTTAATAATATAATATGGCTGTATTATTTGTAAGTGGTTTTTGGACTTTAATTGTAAAAATATGTTATAATTTGGGTAAAATAGAGGCTCGTTTATGAATTCATTATTTACAAAATAAAACATTAATAACTCCATTTAATCAAACAAGTAAACATTAATACACAAACGTTAAAATTAAACTGAAAGAGTATTGAGATTCCCTGATTAGTTGTCCGTCATAAGTCATTTATGTCGTAGCAGCTATCTCCCTCTCGCCTGTTGCAGTAAATCTTCCTTATTGGTCTATGACGGAAATGTCGTTCTAAATTTAGAAGGCTTTACATGTACATTTCCATTTTTTTATATCTATGTGATTTTGGTGTTTTTAGCCATACAGCTCCGGCTAAACCAGGCAGGTGCGGTCTGGCTTTTAAAATATTATTACCTACCTACTCTCTTCAATCAAGTTTATTTTTGGTATATTTTAAATCTTTAGATAATAATTATATATCTTAATATATATAAATCTCGTGTCACAATGTTTGTCCTCAATGGACTCCTAAACCACTTAACCGATTATAATAAAATTCGCACACCATGTGCAGTTCGATCCAACTTGAGAGATAGGATAGTTTAAATCTCAAATTATAGTCTCGAGTTGCAGCGGGTGAAGCCGCTGGCAACAGCTAGTTGTTATATATAATAATTGCCAGTACACTTTATTACACTGCATTGCATCTCCCGTGTCGCTGGTTACAAAATAGTTTTAAATAATTATTTAATAATTTATAAGTAATTGGCATACCTACTGGGTTTTGAACAATTATTATTGTATCATTGCGTCTAGCTGAAAAGAAAACAGATGAGTACATAGGTACTCAATCATCATTATCTATTTTAACAAAAATTTCATCAAAAATCTCACAGAATTATTAGAAGTTGAATTTACAACTTCAAAGCGCAGGACCCTGCGGTCCTGACTTTACTTTTGTATCAACTAACATTTCCCGTGTCGCTGATTACAAAACTGTTTTACGCACATTATTTATTATTGTATATAAATGTCTATTTATAATATTTTTCCATATTCAACAGTTGTTTTTCTGTCATTGCCTGGTTTGAATAGAATACCGATGTATATGTTATAATAATTGTATTCTAAGCTGGCTATGGAATATTTTGAAACAACTTTTGATAAATTGGGTGATTGTGTGTAATATTATACTAATATTTATGTATTCATTATTTATTTATTCGTCACTTTATGAACGGAGATCGTTTTACACAATATCTTTATCGTACGGAATGCATTCTATGCCGTAAGTGCCTTATTACTAGAAGTAAACGTTATAAGTTAGAATAGGTACTATGTAGTGTTAAAAGTACTAGGAAAGTTTTAGGCATACAGAACTCTAAAACGAAATAGAAAATAATTATGTTTTTGTGCTTTATATTATCCAGTCTCACGTGGATTGGCAGGTTATTAAGATGTAAAAAAAACAGGTCTTAGACTCATGTTTAAAAAAAAAAGTTTAAGCACAGTAAAGTGGTCATAGGTCAGCTAGTAAAAATGATTTAATGAATATTTTCTGCCATTTTATTATCAAAGTGGAACATAATCCCAATTTACGATCAAAGAAATGAGAGCAGTCGTCGTTTGGCACTTGATCGTACGCAACTAATGCCAGTACTTCACAATCGACATGCAAAGGGTCATTGTCGTTCATTTTGACACATATAATCTTCGGCGAACAAATCTAAAGTTATCTTAATGAGATTTTCTGTCTCTTACCCCTACAAATATGGCCGGAAGTCTTTAGCTCTTTTTCCGCTGATTTTCACTTTGTAAAATATTTTTTCCCATTTTACAAACTAACCAACTCTGACACTGAGTTTGTTTCGATGTTTCTTCTCAGATTGTCAGTTAACTAGGAAACATCGACGTCAACATGAGAGCAGGGACCGCAGAATAGCTGCATAGTTTATTTACTATTTTTACTTCTTTCGAATCAAAACATTGAAGTTTTGCAAAAAAAAAAAGGGAAGGATAAAATAAAAAATATAAAAATGGTTAGGTCGTCTCTACAACAGTGGTAGACTTAAGTTGTTACAGCAACTTAAGTCTACCCGTAGTTATAAAAATTACAGCGGGTATGGATGACCAACGCATGGAAGGTAGTCTCTTTACCCTGTTCCTGCACGACCCCCTGTCGGCAGTTTGCCTCTGCTGCGACATCAAGAGGATGCCTCTCGAAGAGTGGGAAAGGGCCAGGGCAGTGGTCGACTCTTACTTAAAGGAAGCTGCTATACTACTCTCACGGATTCGAGGTACATTTTTATTGAATACAACATTTTTATTCACCTATTCACATTAAAAAATACAATATAATAAAATGAAAATTTTAAAAAAAAAAACTAATTTTTCAAAAAAAAAATCATAGCGAACTAAAGGAAGACTTTTAATATAGGACACATCGCTTTGATAAAATACTGAGAGGGAAAGCTCACTTTACAGTTTGAAAGATTATATTTAATACATGAAAGAAATCGTAATCACTAAGTAAATGAAAGTAGGTAACAGAAAAATATCTCAGAATTTTAATGTCCAATTTCAGACTGCGTGTACGTGGCGTTCCTGAGCGACGATTTCATGCGCCTGCTCATCTTGCGCTTCATCTTCTGCGAGACAATCCTGCGCATGCACCGGATGTTCCGCGGCCGGGCGCAGCGCACGCGCTGCTCGCCGCCCATCCCCGATGACCTGTACGAGCACCCGGTTCTCACCCGTATTGTTATGGAGCTAGCGGCGAAATTGCAGGTAATTGATGCTGATAAGCCGGTAGGTTTAAACAAAAACTATCATCGCCCTATATTAACAACGAATGATCATGATTAGTGACCAAAGTACACGAGGGTTCTATCTACAAATCATAGAATAGAGAGTCAAAACTGTGAAACTTAAATTCAAATTCTGTTAATTTAAATTATATTCAAATTCTTTAAATTAAATTCAAGTTCTTTAAATTAATACTTAAAGAATTAATTCTTTAAATTATATTCAAACTAAAATAAATTCAAACTCTGAAACTTAAATGTAACTGAAAAAACCATCAAACTCATACCCCATTCTTATTTGTCACGCTAATTGTTTATCATTAAGGTTAAGTATTTACATATTATTATTTCTGAAACTTTCAGGTTCGTGGACACTTTCATGACCCGGCCGCGGTTCAGCGGGAATGATACACCAGACCTTCGACTGTGTCGTTCGCTGAACATTAAGGCGACGACAATGCTTTAGAGGCTAAAAGCGGTTAGTGTTAAAAACGTGACAATCAATCTATAAAAAAATGAACACAATTTAAATGACTAATGATTTTGGGTGAGAAAAAACGGTATTCATCATCAGTAGCCTCTAAATGTTCCCACTTTCCTTCGATTTTTTTTTCTAGGACATGCCGGTTTCCTGACGATGTTTTCCTTTACCGTTCTGAGAGCAGTGGTGATGAAACAAATTAGATACACAAAGTAATGTGCCTGGCTGGGTTCGAACCCACGACCTATAAATCGTAAGTCAGGCCAATACAATTTGGTCACCACTGCTCCATAAATAAAAACTGTAAAAAATGTTTAAAATCTATGATGTTGAATTAAATAATTATTAGTTAAAATTCTACTCTAAGTAAAACGAAAAAAACCGTTTTCATTACGAATAAAAGTGAAGAATTAACTTGAAACTCAATGAGATAAGGCGAGAGTGACAAATTTATTGTAGGTGTAAAATTGATATAAAGTAAGTACTTAAGAAACAATAATATTTAACATTAAAATGTGATTAAAATTGCAGAAAGTTTAAGCAATGGGAAAACATAAAAATTTTGAACACAACTTTAAATCATCTATTTAGGTATTAAGGGTAAAAAAGTGACATTGCTTCTCTAGAGAACTTAAAAAAAAGACGTATAATCTCGATATTATCTAATATCATATATACATCTTCTGTATAGATGAGGCATCAAACAAATTAAGTGACAGTTCAACTCTATGTAAAAGTTAGTGTAAAAAATAAAGTGATTATGTAAGAGTTAAATCATATTTTTTACATTGAAAGGAGATAATAAACTGTAATTTAAAGGAAGTGCAGACTGTTAACAATCATTAAGAATTTGAACAGAACTAAATATAACATAATTAAATATTAGGTGTCAAAAAAGTGACAATGCTTTTTTAGAGAACATTTTAGAAACAATCAAATGATATTTTACTAAAGAGGCATCAAGTTACAAATAAAGTGACATTTCAATTCTGATATGTGAACATAATTAAGTGATATAATTATGTAAGAGATACATCATATTTTATGGACATTCAAAGGAGATATAATAATAAACAATGTATATTAAGTGCGGAAAGTCGGATGGAAAACGTTAAGAATTCAACGGAATTAAATATAACATAATATTAAGTGTTAAAGAAAGTGAGAATTCCTCTCTAGAGAACATTTTGTAGACAATCTAAAGACATAATGTTACTCTAAATGAGGTATCAAGTAAAAAATAAAGTGACATTTAACCTCTAATATTATATATGTATAAAAATATAGTGACTAATACTACTTTATTATACATAGGATATAAAGTAGATATAAAAAATATAATTAAAGTGTGGACTGTATAACAGTGAGAAAAGTCATGTAGATTAAATAATGTTGTTTTCGTGTAAATAGCTTAAGTGATAATATTAAAAATTGTGATGATATCTAGTCATGTACAAAAAAGACCTGTAAAACTATCCGCATAATATAAAAAAATACATGAAACGTACTGGAATATGAACTCAAGTTTTAATTAGGTAAAATTAGAGTCTAATTTAAAGTGTTATGTAAATATTAAATATATTAAAGTGTATTAAATTTAAAAAAAAACGTGTTAAGTATAACCTACCTATGTCTGTAAATTAGGTGTATAAGTATATTATTTATATAATACAATTATATATCAATTATACATCATTTATGATATATCATAATTAATGAGAGTGTTCAGCTGCATTTGACTACACACTTTGTGTTCCCCAACACAAAATTGGAAAAGGTTACGCAGAGGTAATTGACATAAAAAACAAATTAAAAATAAAATGTATCAGATAACCGAATATGCACCCAGTTGAGTTATAGATTCTGTGGTTTCAGTGGCTGAGAACATTGTGATAATATTCAGCTGTTACGCACTTCGAACTGCAACACAGAATTTGAGAAAAAATTGACAGCCGATGTTGATCAATATTTAGATTGATAAACTGTTTAAATACGGGCTTTACTAATTAAAGATGAATTATAACAGTAAATTACATTCAAGTCTTAGTAATCTACTATGAGTTCTACTGTGATTCTTACTACCTAAATATTAACAAATGTCAACATAGCTGTCAAACGATCTGCCAACGGAATGCTTGCGTCAAGATTTGTAGTATCATAGTTTAAATATTTATATGCTGAAAATATAATGTCAGTAGCTTAACGATTCTACTTTGGATTTTAATTATATATTTTCAGGCTTGAATTAAAATGAAATTTATAAATATATACTAGTATGCACGATTAAGGAATACTGGTAATTCATTTCTTGAACAAGTCATCAAACAACAAGAGATTTATGTGCGAGTTTGATAAGCCTTACCCAAGTAGATATATTATTTATTATGCAATTATTTGTAAGATATACTTATAGGTAAGTATATTATTTTAACAAAGGTTACAGACATACTTGATACTCAGGTGATTAATTTTTGCTTAAAAAAAAAACGAATATTTGCACCTGCAAATATTTGTTCCGTGCGGGGACCGAACCCGCGACTCCCTACGTAGCAGTCGATCGCTCAGTCACTTATAACATTTCAATCACTTTACTTATCAATCAAATGAAGATTAAGCCCGGGCGCGTGGTATGATCAATTTTCAGCTATTCCAGAATGGATGACGGACGACATCCTATTTTTAACACTGAAAAGAATACTTGACATGAAAACCCACACTTTCGCAATAAGCTGAAGATTCATCATCAACAGTTCTATTTATCTCATGTTTGTTTCGTAATAGAGCTTTTGAGGTGTAAATTAAACCAGCAAGTTTAATAGAATTCGTCTTCAAGGTACGTACAGACTATATAACATAACATAGTTATATAACATGTTTTATAACATAGTTATGTAACATGTTTCAGATGATGTGGACACAGAATGTTATACAGTGTGTCCGGGCATTTATTTGAAATTATTCAGTAATTTTTGTGTACAATTTCATGTTTGCCCATGTTTTTTGACTATTTTTACATATTATTTAGAAAACTTTCGTAAGTTTTTGATAAGCCTCAACGTTTAACTTTACAGTAAAGTCATTTGCATGAATGTAGGTCACTTGGATTCAAAGATATTTGCATTTTATTGCGCACACTGATCAAAAAATTAAAATGGCTGCCATTCGCGAAGTTTTGGAGTAAGAATTTTTTTTAAAGCATTTTTGTCGATGAAAATGAGCGTAGAATATCCTCTTCAAATATCGCTAACTCGTGCCCGGACACACTGTATAACATGGTGAATAGCACTGAAGAACCTCAAACGACATTTGTTACATAACATTGTTTGTTGTGTGGACGTGTTATACAACAATGTTATATAACACTGTTACATGGTCTGTACGCACCTTTAGCATTACGATGGCTGCTGCTCATTCAGCTACGTGATCGTCACTCATTGATTTAGCCCTTTCCTATACAACACGACGCAAATCTCCGATACCTTACGTCTTTGGTGTCTATGCAACTATAGCAATACAAATCCATAGAGGCTCGTACATAGGCACGTGTCAATTGATACCAAAGTCGTAAGTCGTAAAGTATTGGAGGCTTCCGTCGCCATGTGTATGAAGGGCTGCAGTTTTATCATATTATTCTTTTAAGGACGTCGTTGAAAGCGTTTATGAGACTGGCTTATGACATTCTAAAAATTAAAATTGCAGCGTTAGGTCCAACTGAAGCCACGCGTCAATAGAGATTCGTTCAGTTTATGTAGCTAGTCAAGTCTTCTTTATTATTAAGTCTTTTCCTCTCCTGCTTCCAGTACCATCAGGTACTGGAAACAGGAGAGGAAAATCAGCTACTAAGCATCAGCACGGTATAAGTCAGGCTGTTTTCCTGCAAATACAATTTTACCAGCTCATAATTGTGTGATGCAATTTTTTGTTTGGTTTCACCTAAAATTGATATTTTTAGTCACGTCTGGACAGAGAAGACTCATAGAGTATCCATGTAGAAATACGCACATTTTAATGGATTGAGCGAATGGCAACGCCGGGAGATGACTCGCTAGAGAATGTTCTTTAGAAAAATAAAGCACGTAGCACTCGCAACCGGCGAGCGTGTTCGACCAGATGAATGAAAATGGTTTTCACTTCTGAGTTGGTTACTCTAGTGACCTTTCTCTGACAAAGAAATACGCACAAATCATGAAGGTATGGGTGAGGGAAGGGCAACGCCGCGCAGAATAATATACACCGTGACTTTTTAGTCGTCTTACAAAAAGGGTCCACTTAATGTATCCGACCTAAAATACCTCTAGGCAAGTTATTTTTTTTTTTAATCGTTAATAATAATTTTTATTTTTAATAAATAGGTGCATTAGAAATATGAAACACCCTGTTAAATGTTTACGTATCTAGCTGTAAAGTATACCTACCCAGCGCAATAGTCGGGCAGATCATTCTATCTCCATTTTCTATGAGACAAGGGTGTTTCTAACTACACCTTGCGTCATAATAACGAATTAAAATTTTATTTTAAAAATTTTCAAATCTCTTAAATACCTATTTTTTTATTATAAACGTGTTCTAGTCATTGGGTACATGAACTGGGCTGCTTTTGTAAGACGACTAAAAAGTCACGGTGTATCAAAAGTGATCTTTACTATTTTTTTTATTATGAAATTTAAAAATAAAGTTTAAATTGCTATCTGCCAGCAATGCCAAACATAATTTCAGGGTTTTCAACGGATAATAAGACAATTTTGATTTCTTTATTTTATGATACCTACCTAATTACGGCAAATATTTTAAGTTGCAAATAAACCTGCCGTGTGTTCCGGCTAATATCCGACCACCCCATTTTTTTCGTGGGGTCACATCGACTTGAGTACAACACAACTGTGAGCTCCTCAGTTAAAAATAATGAGTTTAAAACCGGCCATACAAAATTAAATCGTCACTTGTTGTGTATTTAAGTTAGTAAGTATATGGGTAAGGCTTCTCAACTCGTTTTGTACATTAGTACAAACACTTATTGAATGAGCATCAAATCTCTGCGAAAATAATCATTTGAGACATTATAAAATTAAACAAACATCTCTTGGGTCGTTTTAAGTGTTTAAGTTTTTATTTGAGTTTCAATACAAATATAGAAATAAAACTTCCATTGAATTAAATGTCCATTCACTCGATGTTTCCTGACACGCCAAATACATTAAAATGAACCTATGTATGCTTCTTAAAAAATAAGTAACTATATAATTAAGGATGTTATGTAATTCTCAGATAATATTTAAATTAAAAGATTGATGTTTTAATTAATGTATAATATCATAATAATAGCAAGTCCTTAGACATAAGCACACCAACCACTATGACTACTGATTTATGAAAAAATAATGCTTTAGCTGGCCACGCTCAGTCACGTGTCTAGACAAAATAGTGTTGAATTATTGTGACAACATCTATAATCTAGAAATGAATCACTGAATGTGTTTGCTAAGCGCAAATCTCGAGAACAGCTCAATCGATTTCGCTAATTATGCGTTTTATAATATTCTTTGAAGTACGAGGATGGTAATGATGATGAGTCATGCCTGAGTTAACTTCAACAATGAAGTGAACTCGGGCATTACTCAATTATTTCTCCATTTGATTAAAATGGAAGCCAACTCCAACGTGTGCAAAAAAAACTTGAGCGGTGTCAAGGGACACCCGGATGCAACGAAGTTACTGTATACACTCAACCAAAATAATCGTCGCAACTCCACTCCACTCCACTCCACTCTTTGAGCTCTAGCACCCTTTCGCAACGCGCGTTATGGAACTTCGTTCCAAAAAGTGTCGTGACAACTTTTCGTAAGATTTTTTTCCGTCTAGCCCCCTTTCACAACGTGCAATAAGGAACTTCGTTCCAAAAAGCACTTCCTAAAATATATTTTATTGACCAAAAATTACTGAACGACACTTTACGAAAGTGAAAACAATCTTTTGATGTGACATTGAAATTTATGTGAAACCGGTAAACTTTACATTCTGAAGAAACTGTTTTCAGGACTTGCATTTATTATGTTCTATAGAGTTACTTCATGATTATTCAAATACATAATATTATCTAATTAATGTTATAATGATAGAAATTAAGTATAAATCATCTTTCTCTTTTAAATAATAGCACAAGGCGTAACGAAAAATTAGTTATTTATGATACTAGTGCGGTAAGTTGGTATTTACAAACGAGTAGACGAATGTAAACCCGAGGCGTAGCCGAGGGCTTACCATAGTCACGAGTTTGTAAATACCAATTTCTGCACGTGTGTCATACAATGTTTTTCAACACATTTGCGAGAAAACAGTACAATATGTAATTAAAAAAACTTTATTTAACAGTAGAAAAGTCGCAACAATTTTTGAAGTTCCTAAAATATGAAAATGACGCGAATTCGCAAATGGCGCCACATGCACGTGGTGGAAATTAGAACTACATCTTTCGTCTCATTTACTCGTAGGCATTAAAATGAGACAACGTATTGAGCAAAAGCGCTTCCAAGGAGGTTCGATCAGTCAGGCTGTTTATTCTCAGAACGTGAAACTCTTTGGTGGAATTCTTTTGATTTTTAATGGAAATTAAAAAAAAACCGTAAAGAAAACGCACGGTGCTATACAACGGAGCGTGCGGTAAAGTAGGTACTTAGGTGAGAGTACCTATTTTACCGCACGCTCCGTTGTATGGTGCGTAATTTTTAACTTTCGAACAATGTATACAGGCTTCGTAAATGCATTTTTCGAGCAAATGTGTTGAAAATGAAATATCGTGACAAATACATAAAGAGGCAACAACTTCCAAGGGGATTGATAGATGCAAAGTGATTGATTGAAAATTTGTGTCACTTTGTCTTGTTAGGCCTTCCAGCATTCACACCTTTTCGTTACACTTTGTATTATAAAATCACTGCAGTCTTTCCACGCCAGTTTTCAATGTATTAGATTAAGTAATATAAGATTAGATTATTGTATTCCGTTTAATCGAAACCAATTTTATGTAACATGGTTCTTTTAATTTTTTGGCTTAAAGTACATTCTTTCAATATGTTTGTTAAAAAAGTTTACATAGATAATTATTATCTACATTAAATCATCAAATGTTAATACAAATATTGTAAACTATCCTAACCTAATAAAAACAAATAAATGTAACAGTTAGTTTTAATCATGAGTAAATCTCTTCCCGTCCCTCTTTATCTTCCCTCATCTTCTTTTTGCGTTTCTTTCTCTTTTCTCCACAATACACGCTGATACACACTCTCACGCTCATTTCATAAACTTACAGTTAAAGTTGGCCTCCCGTGTAACAGGATGCAAGTTATTACTAATATTTTACACAGAGCAACTCTCTATCTGCCCAATTAGTACTCCATACTTTATTATGATTACGTTTACGATTAACCGTTTTAAGACGATCGTCTACCGAGCGCTCGTCCATACAAAAAGAGAAAACGTTTTTCTCCCCCTAGATGTTATCCTATCTCAATGATTTTTTAGAATGCATCTGACACAGAAAAATCTAGGTTTATAGGTTTTATTTTTTTTCAAAATTTATAATAGTTTGAAAGTTACAGGCGCCTAAAAGTTACTATTTTATGACAAAATCTTCATTGAAGTAAAACCTTTGTATTTAAAAAACAAAGAAGTTTAAGAAAAAAAAACACCTACAAACCTAGTTATTAATATTATGCTGAAACGATTGACACCAGAATTTAAGAGATTGGTCGTGATTTAGTATGTAAAAAACGTTTATCTACTCTCATATCGTAAACTTCGAAATACAAAACTCAAAACGAGTTTATAATGACATACTTTATACCATAGAGTATCATAATGAAATTAAAAAATTAAATTATAACACTGTTTGTCTAACAAAACAATGTTATAATTAAATTTTTTTTTCATTATGAACAGATTACTGATCATAGATACATTTTTTTACTTTTTTATCTGTGGCTGCGCGCGCTTTCTAAGGGAATGTTGGGATTTTGACGTTTGTGTTTCGGTGGATGACATGGTGGATGATTATTAGTGTTTATTAATTTTTATCTTTTATTTGATATGTTCGTGTTCAATGAGAGTAGATAAAGTAGTGTATGAAACTGTACATAACTAGGTATTATACCACTCGTGTGATACTATTATAAAACTCGCTTCGCTCGTTTTATAAACTCACACTCGTGTATAATACCCCTCATTATGTACCAGTTACATAAACTACTATTTCACCCGAGAGACAAATTTCATATAAAAAATACAGTCAGTCGCGAGCTGCAACGCTCTCTATCGCACGATCGGGGTTTTTTCAAAGCGTGAGAGGGACAGTAGGAGTTTATCTAAATACCTATTTTTTGAAATGGCAGCAGCTATTTTTTCCTCTTAAAGGCCGCTTCCTACCTCTGATGACTGTCAAAGACCTTCATTTGACAGCCGGGACCAATCAACGCCTTCGAGACACGGAGGAAACTCAGTATGTTACTAATGGGCACCTATCAATTGACTGATCTTGGCCAATGAGGCTTTAACCACGGCTTTAACCTTTCAAATGGTCGCGTGAGGCGTGTGACTATTATTATCTTACCATGAGCTTGTCGTACTCCCTGTAAGTATTCAGCATCAGTGGGGATGGAGCCTTAAGCTACACCCCGGGTAACGTCATCATGGACTACCTTTAACTTGCAGTGACGGCTAATCAATGGCGGTGTTGTGATACCAACGACGATATAATACTAGACTCCGCATGCAAACTATTCTGCCCAAGTTGCTGAGGTACTACGTAAGCGAGGGGAACGGGGTACTACGTTGTGATTGGTTAACTCAAGGTCTGTGATGTCTCAACGTATGATTACGGCTCACAGGATTGGTCGAAATGAGACGAATATAAGACTTTTTTGCCTAATGTGTTGGCAGGTATCGGTCGCCTGTTATTAGGAGTCTAGTTTTATATCGTCCTTGTGTGATACAAAGGTGGGCTATACCAGGGCATGACTGGCTCGCGATAACCATCCTGTAGAAGTCCGTCTACTATATACATATACCGTATAGCTACCATACAATTATAGCAGACGTGTGCCAGTGTGGAGCCATGCGGCAAGATAGGTCGGTGATTTGGAGAATGTTGCTGGCAGCGGATGGATGCGGCCTGCCCAGGACCGGGAGGGATGGAACTCTTTCTGGGAGGCGTACGTTCAGCAGTTGACGGCAATAGGCTGACAATATACCATACAATGCGGTTCTCGACTGTGATCATCCAAGTACAATCTTTTCAGAAGCTGACAGTTTTTCTAGTACAATGGCTTGGCATTCAACGATGGGAAAAGACCATAATGCCATGTTCATTTTTGTGTGGAAAGTATCGACTTTTAAAGCCATTATTTTCATCTTTCTACCTCGGAGCGTGTTGTGCAGTTGGGGCTGCTGCAGGTGCTGAAAACCTCAAAGGATGGGAGGAAACACTTGACCTTTTGTATAAGAACCGTTTAACTGGGTTTAAAATATAGGGTCCAAGCCAAACGCTTAATCGACTCTTCGCTTGACCAGAGGACTGGCACATTTCTTGCTTGCTTTAATGCTGATTATATTATCATGCAGTACCTCATGATGGGAATGGTAATAGTAAGACTTCTTAATCTAAATATGCTTTTAAATATTTCTTTTTTTAAATAATAGTGACGAAAATGATTAAACCAACAGTCATGATCAGTCATGATTTCATGAACCACATCAACCATTGCGAGAATAACGTATAGCTACATGCACACATTTTTAAAGTATATGCAATTATAGTATATAACTGTAGATACGTTGTAAACAGTCACACTGTAAATTATGATAAGCCGGTACTCCAAATAAAAAAAAATGTTTTCCCACCTGTTAGACACACATATACTTATATAATGCGTGAGTAGGTACGCACAGCAATTATATACATAAATAAATAAATGTGTGAATGTAGCAGTCACGCGCAAGCAGTGCCCGCGGCCCAACCGCACCAGACATTCGGACTTTGTTCAAGGTGCCAGAGGTAAGTCACTCAGTACCAACCCGAATAACTAAACTAGCCTGTCTTTTTCATTCATAAAATATACCCTCAACATCTCTGATTACAAACCATCTCGATAGCCTCCAAAATCGAGAACGGTCCTATAGTTTTAACTGATGACGCGAAATACTCACCAAAAATAAATTCATGCTCAATCTTATATTTAGCGCGCCTGCGCGGACTAAGACGTGTCGGCCAGTTGAACCGGGATTCAGTGCAGATCGCCAATCGGTTTCGATCAGAAAAAAATAAATAAAACAAAAAAAAAACGCGTCTAGTGCATCTCATGTCAACAAACAAACACCAGGGATGGTGAGGACTCCCGAGAGAAGTGCCCTGAACGCTTCAAGGTAACATCGGTGCATTAGTCCAAAATAATCTGTTGGCCAATGATCATAGTACACAACTTATTCACACCTATTTCTACACGAGCCCACGCAAACATAACGTGTTTTCAGTCAGAGATTCTCACATTGAAACGAAATGTTGTGTTCTTAGTTTACACGGTGAAAAAGTGTCAATTTTGCGGGGTTCGTGCATTAATATTTGAAAATTACCATCAAACCCCATACAGAACATTGTGTACGGCAAAGACTTTTTTAGAAAATATTTTTCACGTTAATTTAATTCAATATTCAAACATATGGAATCTGAATTGTCACCAGATAAAGAGAAAGATATACCAGCAATACATGTAAATACATATCAATGGGAAGATTTGAGAAGAGAACGTGAAGCAGGAAAATATCCATGGACACATCTACTAAAAGAACCACTTCAAGGTGAAATAACTGCTGAAGATATCATCAGAGAAACGACACCAAGAAGAAGTATGTCACGAGAATTTTCACGGTCTCGGACACGGTCTCCGGTGGACGGCGACGTTCAGAGGATACTGAACCTTGACTCTTCACCGGGAAGTAGCCGCAAACATGGCGAAGAAGGCGAAGATGAGGGAGTACATGTGCCAAATTTTTCCAAAGAAATCTCTTTGGATTCTGAAGAAGACGTCATAAATCAGGCTGTAAAAGCTTATGTCGTCAAACGACCTGAAAGTCAAACTAGTACCCATCTGGCTACGCCAGTTGAAATACCAAAAAATGTGTCACCTAAAGGAATACTTAAACGTCGTGTACCAGAACAACAATATAGCATAGGAATCACATCAGAAACTAGGGAAAAAACAAAATGTTGCCACCCCTTGGTAAATAAAATAAAACATTTGGCAGATAAAACTTTACATAAACTGGAACGAAATGAAAATGAAAAATCTCCCATTACAAAACGCAAGAAAAATGATGAAGCTCAAGAAATAAGACAGTTAAGATCGTCGCCTGGGGCCGTCAGAAGACAAAAATTCGGAGCAATTAAGTTAGGAAGCTCTGATGAAATGAGTAAAACAATGGTTGTAGACACACCACCACCGAGGAAAAAGAAAGAACATATTTACGAAGACATAGAAGAAGGCAAAGATGTGCATTTCTCACCAGATGTGGACAAACAGGGCGTTAACAAAACGGATGATGAAAATAGGAGTAACAGTAACAAGGAAAATGAAAGCCTGTTGGAGAAAAAGTCGATCGCGTCCCAAGATCCTAGCTTAGTCATGGAAAATGTTAGTCTAAAATCCGAAGATCACGTCATGGAAAAACTGCATAAAATGGATAATGTAAATAAAGAAGCTGTCATTTTAGACGAAGATATGGATGCAGATGAGCCTAACGTAGACGAAGTATTTCAAAACCAGTTAGACGAAAGAGGACCAAGTAACGAATCTCCCAATATTACCATAACAGAATTAACAGGTGAAGATGCAGATGTGATTGGAGACCAGCCCGCTGCAACACCTATAGAATCGTCACCCAGCCCCAGCCCTCATGACGCCAACGATCGACAAAAAATAGAATTCCCGAGAAAATGGTCTAAACCCAGCAGGTAAATATTTCATTATTTAACATTGCAAATAACTCTTTTGTAAGTAGTAATACATCATACGTAAACTGTGACATAACAACCGTGTTCAACACATGCAAAGCGAACGCGCTAGCTTCTGACTGTTTGATAAATATAGCTCGCTCCGACCGATCTTCCTGCACATTGGGGAAGCTCTTTAAAATTGTCATCAGTGAGCAGTGCTCGCGGCTGCTTTCACGTCTGTGATTAGTTCATTTACTGACCAGCTTTGACAAACGCTTAATGACTCATTGTCCGCGTGCAAATGACAGTTCGTGTAGTTTACGGGAAACGAGTAACTAAAATAAATATGCCCTGGATTCGGTAATCGGTAGTAATGACTACACTTCGGCGATGGACATCCGAAGGTGGCACTCCTATAGAGCGGCCTGTGAGGCCAACCCGAGAAGGCAGCGCTCAGATATTCACTCCAGATGTCCGATGCGGTTGTCAGTTTTATCAATGTGACTCGCTCCTCCCGGAGAGAGTAAATCCAGTGGGTACTAGACCGACGTCGCGAGCTAGTAATTTAATTTCGTACGAGAGGTAAGTCAGACAACCTACATTCATTTCGACGGTTTACGTGACATTTTATAAAATTACGAACTGCAAAATTATATGAACAACGTCTTTCGCCCGGCGGCTGCGGCTAAAACGAGCGCCGGCTGTTGGCCTAATTGTGACTCGAGCAACGTGTGTGTGAAGTTTAAATATAACTCAAATCTTCTGCGACGAATCACAATTTTTGCGATTTGCATTTGTTTTTATGTTATGATCTTTACTGTACTTTAAGCTTTGCGACTGATTTACTGCTGCTAAAAAACGTGAATTTTTCAGTTTTGCGAAATTGTGTCATAAAAAAGCTGTGCTGTACTATAGCAGCAACTACATACTCGTATATTATAAAAGACTGTTATTTTTTACAGTGATCACGAATATGAAATCATCGAAAAGCCACCACCAAACATCATTTACACTGCTCCCAGTGTAGATGAGAAACCAATCGCATTGGTTAAAACAGATGATGAATTGTCAAGTACCACTTCTCTGGAAAGAAAATATTTACAGCATGCATCAGACGATGAAGAGCAATTAGACGAACATTTACAATTAAATGATGATAAGAACGAAGAAATGATCAGCGCAGAAGCCCTTCAAAAAGACATTGAAGATAGGTATTTCGTAAATACTCCCTCCACTACATCGCGTACAGAATGTGAAGTCAGTACAAGTCAAGTTGACTCGTCTGCACTAGAACAGTTACCTCTTAAACGCGACAGCAGAACAAAGAATGCTGAAAACACTGACAGTAAAATTCAGCAGCGCATAAAAGAAGGTACGGGTAAATTAAAATCACAAGCTGGAAAATTGAAATCAAAATTACAAAGTATAAAATCAAAGCAATTCAATATGCCTGACCGACCTAAATTCAAAATGCCACAAAGGCCTAAGATATCTATGCCCGATCGACCTAAATTCTCATTACCAGATAGGAGGAAGTTTAGTTTGCCTGATCGGCCTAAGTTTAGTATAACTGAAAAATTAAATCGTTCAAAATTCACATTGCCGGATAGGCCTAAGTTTTCTGTTCCCGATCTACCGAAATTCAAAATGCCTGACAGACCAAAAATAAACTTTCCTAGTCTTGGAAGGAAAAAAGATAATATGGCTAATGACTCTATGGATTCAAGCACAGAGCCAACAGACGTCGCCACAGTCGAGTTTGAAGCTAGAACTTACCCCAGGCTATTTAACAGAAAGAAGAAGTCCGAACTTCCTAAAACATCATCATCACCCACATTAAATAGAGAAGATACTCCACCACCAACATTTACATTCACCCGGGTTAAAAAAACTAAGGATGAACCAACTTATATCCCCGATAGTCCAGAAGAGCCACGAGAGTACGGAAATATGGAAGATAACGATGACTCTAACTTTGATATGGAAAATGGCAGGCATATTGAGACCACCTATGATTTTGATAAAGTGGACAACGAGTACATGGACGATGAACCTGAACCTTCTCATCTAAAGGACGAACGTAACTCTTCATCCATACCCGATATTTCACCGTCTAAACAAGAATACACGCATGTCATAACCGAAATTAATAATGACGAATTTTTTGTTCGACCGAGAGGTATTTCTCGTGAAGATATTCAAACAAGGGAATATTTGAGCGATGAGACACGAAAAGCGTTCCAAAACCCGAAGAATATTCTCTCATTGATAGGGACCAATTCGGGAATGAACGACGACAATATGTACGTCAACGATCCTGATGCTGATCCTGAGCTGATGATCGATGACAACGAACCGATGAGGTATTCTACTGAAGACTTGAATGATAAAGATGACGGTTATTACACGTTTCCACCTGTAAGGCCATCGAGAGCTAAGCGGAAGAAGAAAGAGGAGGAATCTACTCCGTACATGGACGACAGTGTGAACGCCAGTATGCAATTTAGTGAGGTAGAGTTAGAATTGGCAGAAGACCATCAAGATGAGCATATCTGCTGTGACGAGCAGAATAACATTGATATGCACAACAACAATCACCTTGATTTCACTCCTACCACTGATTTGCATTCCATCCATGAATATGCAAACGATGACGTTATCCAATACCCGGAGAATGTTCCAATTCAGTCTCAGACTCTACCGATGCCCCCAAAGAGGAAGAAGAGGTTTAACAAGAAGGACTTCAAGCATTCATCCTTGAGTGACTTCAACAGCACACCTGCTTCAGAACTCTGGGAACACCCGCACGAACATGAAAACACGGACGACGTGAGTATTACCTTTCTTTCGACATTGTACCCAATACTGATATGAGCAAACTGAGGCGTCCGACGGTACCTGACTCTGACAGGTTTCTACCACATTAGCAAGCAAAAGTATGAAGTCACTTACTTGAAATTGAACGGGGATGCCTTCTTAAATAATGGTGTGATTTAAAAGAATCTGGTATCAATTTAAATTTAAAAATGAAACCTTTAAAATGGAACCATTTTTATTATTCTTATGTAGTTGTTAAGTAGGTACTCTAGATCGTGCAGTATCGTAGTCAGTGATTCCATACTTTTGCTCGTGAGAGTATATCTATACTAACACCAGTCGTTGAAATGTGTAGCCATTTTTAAATTTCTTGACTTTCAAATAATCTTTAACCCATTTTAACATCTTCAGGGGCTGATAATATTTGTAGACGTTTTATGTTTCTGTATTTTATAGTTATCTATCAGTAAACGAAAATTAAGTTAAAGAATAAAACTTAAACTAGCTTACTTCCGCAGCTTCACCGTAACTTAGTTGTTCGGGGTCGTACTTCCGGATCAAAAAGTATACTATGGGTTATTTCAGGTAATAAAGGTGTGTTAAACCTTAAAATCGTGAATCGAATTGTGGAAAAGTAACCAACCATTTTAACACTCTGAACATAATTAAATTATTTATTACAATATCCCTTATGCACATCATCTCAGCATTGTTATTTGCTGTCTCATTGTTCAATAGATTACAAGCGCGACTACTGCATAATTATATACTAATACATCTAGTTCGCGGATCGATTCCTAGATCGGGCAACGTATGAATTGATCTACAATTCTACATCAAACTATAATGAATCATTGGATATATTTTGTATGTATAAATGAATACGATTGTTTACGCTACCAACAAAACAGATATCATAACAATACATTTCTCATAGATTGTTGTAAAACATTTCACTAGCTATATACAGTGTGTCCGGACACAAACATACATACATACACTTTTGAAAGGCACATTTGTTCAGACGCTGATATAGACTAACATATACCAAAACTAGACAGTTCTGAAAATATTACATACATACGGGTTGAATTGATAACCTCCTTTTTTTTGAAGTCGGTAAAAACGGACAAATGGTCATAGAAATTAAATGGCATTATTGTTTTTATTATCTTATTAGTTAGCGAATATGTTTAAAAAGCTTAAAAAATATCTACATAATTTTCTGGTTTTTTTTTTTGTGCGGCTTTTCAATGCTGATTTTTTAATCTGTTCAAGACACGTTTATTTTTATTGTGTTTTACACACATTATGCCGCATTTTATATAATATTGGATTATTTTGCCGTACTTTTATTTGATCGAATTATTTTAAACCGAAAAGAGGTCGTGTGGGTTGGGGTATTGTTGATTGAGCCGACCCATATGTAACAATATACAAAAGTTATAAATAAAACCATCGTAACTTCTGTTTTTATTTGTTTTGAGCGATGTTCAAAGCAATAAAATTGTAATATCATGAAGACCGGCCAACAAGAATTTAATGTACCGTAAGGGTGCTTGTACACGGCGCATGTAACCTGTGCATGTAAAGGTGCGGGTTACCCGCGCGAGTAACATGCGCAAGCTACTTGTTCAAGTTACCCGCGGGGTGCTTGTACACGGCGCATGTAGCTTGACCATTTTGAGGCACTTGCGCGGGTTACATGCGCCGTGTATAAGCACCCTAATGCGAAAATATAAGGAGGACGGTCCGTAAACCAACTCACGGGTCACTGGCGGGCTAGCAGATATCAAAAGTTTTGCTATGCGTTTCAACTAAGAACACGATGACCTCGACACCTTGTTGTGACTTCATGTAAGATTTCCTAACACCTACATGTTCTTAAATATTAACAATTATCATATTAGTATGAAGACAACATTCCCATGTTAACGAAGATTATCTTCTACTATATAAAAATAAGTCGGGTTTTCCTTCCTGACGCTATAACTCCAGATCGCACAATCCAATTTCCACCGTTTTGCATTCTTTGGAAAGGTCTCGGGCTCCGTGAGGTTTATAGCATTTAATAAGCAAAATATCTGGATGACCGAGCTTCGCTCGGTTTTTAAAATGTCTATATCTTGGAAACCGAGCTTTTCTCGAACCTGGGACCTTGATAAATCGATTCCTTGAGCCGAAAAATCCATAATCTGTAACTTTCATGAAAATCCTTGGAGCCGTTTCTGAGATCCTGATTATATATAAATATACTTAGATTCAGGAAAAATTGGTGGCGAAACGGAGTTCGCCGGGTTTGCTAGTATGTTATAAAAATAATCTGTTTTTCATTTTTGTGAAACCTATTTCTGAAATTATTTATAACTAGTGTTTTGCCCGCGGCTTCGCTTGCGTTAATTTAGAATTTGAGAAACAATACGGATCGTGTAAGTGGCGCCATCTGGAATATGAACGTAATTGTTTACTCGGCAACAGCTCTCTTCTGTTATTCGGGATGTAAGATACCTTTTATCCATGTCTCGACTCCTGACAACATATATGCTAAATTTTGGGACGATCGATTCAGTAGGTAGTAATGCGTGAAAAGGTAAAAAACAAACATATGTACTTGCATTTTTATTATTAGTTTAGATCAATAATGTTAAATCTAGGTACTTAGTTTGCATAGGAAACGTCCTTATTTGAGCGCAAAGAACCGTGTTTATTTTAAACATTAGACTATCATTTTTTGGTCGATATAAGTATCGCTGCAAATTGAACGTACGATAGTATTGCTCTTCTCCCTTTAGCATACCGCGTGATACCTAAAAAATAACTAATTATCTGACTCGATGAGTACTACTTGTCGTCGTTTAAAACAGAATCTATGCACTGGTTTGAGTACCAATTCAAAATATAAATAAACACAAATTAGAAACCCAGATTTTTTTCTAATCTTTAAAATTCCTACACCTCGAAACAATTACTATTTAAAAAAATATCCAACTTACTACCTATAATTTAAATCAGTGTAGATTTATATCCTAGAGAACTATTGTAAAAAATAGTAATAATTTTGAAATAAAAGTATGCACATTTTTTTTTAATTATTTGAAACTCTCAGGACAAAATAATAACAAAAAAAAAAAAAAAAGTATAAAAGAAAACTGCGAGATTTGATCCAGAGACCCCTTGCACCAAAGTCAAGCGGGTTACCAATCAGACTGGCTAGGACGCTGACAGTGAGTTTCAAATAGCGGTTCTTATACAAATGTCAACAATGACTGAAAATCAACATATTATAAAATTGCTAACCCCCCAAATGGAATAGCGTAATTATACATATCTTATTAATAGAAGAACAGTTTAAGGAATATTTGAGGAAAAATTGACTAAATAATATCCAGTGGTTTAGCTTCCAACTATCAACAAACACATAAAAACAACAAAATTCAAAATTGCTTTTCTCCCAGGAAAAATAGCGTAATAATACATAGCCTATTAACAGAAGCATATCAGTAGGAATATTTGAGGAAAATTTTATCGACAACTTTACAGTAGTTTAGGAGATAGATCAAATCAAAAAAACATAAAAAATTTCGAAAAAAGAAAAAAGTTGATTTGGCATCAGAATCGATCCCTTATCTCGAAAAAAATACAAAAAGAAAAAAATATTCAATGTACAGGAATGACAGCTCTACGATTTTATTATATGTAAAGACTAGTGTTTGCCCGCGGCTTCGCTTGCGTTATTTTAGAATTTGAGAAACAATACGGATCGTGTGGCGCCATCTGGAATATGAACGTAATTGTTTTCTCGGCAACAGCTCTCTTCTGTTATTCGGGATGTAAAATACCTTATATCCGTGTCTATACTCTTGACAACGTATATGCTAAATTTTGGGACGATCGATTCAGTAGGTAGCAATGCGTGAAAAGGTAAAAAACAAATACATATACTTGCATTTTTATTATTAGTTTAGATCAATAATGTTATATCTAGGTAGGTACATAGTTTGCATAGGAAACGTCCTTATTTGAGCGACATTAATTTCAAAGAACCGTGTTTATTTTAAACATTACACTATCATTTTTGGGTCGATTTACAGTATCGCTGCAAATTGAACGTACGATAGCATTGCTCTTCTCCCTTTAGCATACCGCGTGATACCTAAACAATAACTTATTATCTGACTCGATGAGTACAACTTGCCGTCGTTTAAACAGAATCTATGCACTGGTTTGAGCACCAATTCAAAACATAAATAAACACAAATTATAGAAACCCTGTTTTTTTTTCTAATCTTTAAAATTCCACACCTCGAAACAATTACAATTTAAAAAAATATCCAACTTACTACCTACAATTTAAATCGGTGTAGATTTATATCCTAGAGAAGTATTGAAAAAAAATAGTAATTATTTATTATCGCGAATAATATTGAAACAAAAGTATGCACATTTTTTTTTAATTATTTGAAACTCTCAGGACAAATAAAAAAAAACTCAAAAAGAGAAAAAAGAAACTGCAAGATTTGATCCAGAGACCCCTTGCACGAAAGTCAAGCAGATTACCGACCGGACTGGCTGATCCGCTGACAGTAGTTTTCAAATAGCGATTCTTATACAAATGTCAAAAATGACTGAAAATCAACATATTATAACATTGCTAATCCCCCAAGGGGAATAGCGTAATTATACATATCCCATTAATTGAAGAGCAGTTTAAGGAACATTTGAGGAAAAATTGACTAAATAATATCCAGTGGTTTAGCTTCCAACTATCAACAAACATCTAAAAACAACAAAATTCAAAATTGCCTATCTCCCAGGAAAAATAGCGTAATAATACATAGCATATTAACAGAGGCATATTATTAAGAATATTTGAGGAAAATTTGATCGACAACTTTACAGTAGTTTCGGAGATAGATCAAATCAAAAAAACATAAAAAATTTCGAAAAAAAATAAAAGTTGATCTGGCATCAGAATCGATCCCTTATCTCGAAAAAAATACAAAAAGAAAAAAATATTCAATGTACAGGAATGACATCTCTACGATTTTATTATTATGTAAAGATAAAGATAAAGATAAAGAAGATAAAGATAATGACAAAAGTTCATATTCAATTTCACTGTCACTTTTTCAAATAGTTTGAAACGTGGGGGTCAAGGCATGCAAAGTCACTCCGTGAAATCACGGGTGTTAGCTGCAAACAGTTCAAGTAGAATCCAACTCAATTCTTGGCCGATGATGATATTTCAGCTTACAATAAATATTTCTCAAAAACTTCAAAATTATTTTTGCTGCGGCCATTAATTAATGAGGTCGCGAGAAGTCTTCAATCGCCGATCACCAGCAATTTCAGTAGCATTTACGTCATCACCGAGAATGAATACATTATTGGCGAAGACACAAATATAAAGTCTGCTACATACATACATCTTCGGGCATTCAAATCGGCTGATTTTTGAACGACTTCAAAAAAGCTGGCTCTCTGTTCGACCATGCTTCGACCCGTTGTGTTTGTATGTACCCGCGGGACCTCATACAGACCGGGAGCTCATTTTTTAGGGTTCTGTAGTCAACAAGGAACCCTTATAGTTTCGCCATGTCCGTCCGTCCGTCCGTCCGTCTGTCCGCAGTTTAGCTCAGAGACGCACAGTACTAGAGAGCTGTAATTTGGTGTAAATATACGGATTTGTTGTGCCGAAAAAGTGGTAAAATAAAATCTAGTAAAATATTTTTTTTAGGGTACCTCCTGTACTTACACGTAAAGTGAGGTTTTTTTTTTTCTCGCGTACCCCTTAGTGTGGTGTATCATTAAATAGGCCTTTAAATAATAATGATAGTTTCCATTAACAGTTTTTTGATAAAAAAAATCGTTTGTGAAATATTAAGCTTTAAAGTGCTAAATTTTGCTCGATTCGAGAGTCCCCCCCCCCTCTACCAGCTAAACTCTTATGTTTGGGGGTGTGAAAAAATTCACAATAGTAGTATATATAACGAAGTTTATAAGAAAATTATCATGACTAAGTAGGCTTAACAACTTTACGAGTAATAGTCGACCAACTTATAAAATGTACTTGAATAATATGTTTTCTTAAACAAAATGTATCGGAGAACATGCTCTTCAACTGCAAATGTAAGTTTGTCAACTTTATTTTTACAGCTTTAATAGGTATGTTTTTACGGTATGTTTTTTGTGTATAGGTAGGTTTTTATCGTCAACTATTTTTAACTAACTTCAAAAAAGGAGAAGGTTTTAAATTCGTCGTAATGTTTTTCTTATGTTTTTTCCCTGATTTCTCAAAGACTCCTGGTCAAATTTTGAAAATTCTCTTTTTAAAATTAAATTCAGCGAATCAGTTTAGTTAGTTTGCATAAGTATTTTGATGGGCAACTACGGAACCCTACACTATGCGTGGCCCGACACGCACTTGGCCGGTTTTTTGTCATTTATTCCTATTGAGCCTTCTTAATATTAATTTAGAGTCACTATTTCCCGAATCTACAGAAGTTAAACAATTTGTTAAATCCTATAGGTACATTTTTAACCATCTGCAGTAGTTGTTAACACTTTTAATGAAACAACTGGCCCTAAGGCCACATAATTATATAACTTTCGATAAAACAAAACACAAAAACATCATTGCTAAAATATTCACTACAAAGCTTAGAATAAACCTTTTTTTTTAGCGTGGTAAAATCATCAAATAAGTCCTCCCGCAAGGCGGGAGGGATTGTCAGACTTGTACTGACTAAAATCTAACGGTGATCTTCAATAGCCCTTTACGTTCCGGAATCAGAGTTGCTGTTTAGTCCCGCGACCTCCGGCAAACTTTGGGCCGTCTAAAGGGGGGTCCCGTCATTACAGACCATCTCACTAAATCAAAAACGAAATTCTGCGATATTTTGAAGGGAGGAAGCAAGTGTTCCAGTATCGGAATAATTATATAAAGGCTTAATATGTTCATGCTAATCATAATCGATTTTACAGCACACCATATGTGTACGCCTCTTAGTTATAAAACAGCGATATCCTCCGTGATTTAGTTTGGCACAACTCCAAGTTATTTCTAGGTATATAATGTACATACGACTTGGACGTGGATTGTATTTTTGGATATTGTGTTTCGTTTGGTTTGTTGACCTAGATCACGAAAATATAAACAAATATCGTCTGCTTATCAGTATAATCGAAAATACACAATCATTTAAAAGAGTCTACCTACAATGCATACCAAGATGAAAAAAGGGATTCAACATCTAAGGAGGCTCTCGTTAAGCAGCTGGATCAAGGGCCTGATTCAGAAAGCGGTTCTTCTGGACACAGTGCGCATCGTTAGGAAGTTCCTTTCTCTAGAGCACTGACTGGGCTACTTTTGTTTGTATTTGTATTTTTTTTAATCTGTACAAATAAATATATTTAAAAAATTGAAACAATAAGGGAAACGAATGAATAAAGGAATAATAATAATTTAAATATTGCAATGCATAAAAAACATGTATGAAAATGTTATTATTTTCTTAATTAATATTATGAATTGAAAATGTATTGGTTTCGGCCATGCTGCGGGGCGAGACGGAGTGGGAAGCGGTCGCCTCCTTCTGCGAAGCAGTAATGCTCGCGAAGGAGGAGGCGCGCCGCGAGCGAGAGAGGACAGAGTCCTCCCTCCGCCCCAACCGCGGTGAAGGACGCCCACGGCGACGGACGTCGCGCGACGATCTCCGGCCACCGTAGGCGCGGGCATGCGGGCAGCGAGTAAAGGGCAACTCGCTGCCCGACCAAGGACCATGCCCGGGTCGACGGCGCGTTGTGTCCCACGCGCGCCTCAAAGAGCGTCAGCATAATGACGGGGCCCCCCTCTCAGAGGGCCAAAGCCTGCCGGGGTAGCGGGATTATTCCCTTACCGTAACCCCGGAACTTAACAGGCTATGAAGGACACCGTGGATTTTAGTCAGTAGAAGTCTGACAGTCCCTCCCGCCCTGCCCGGGGTTGGAGGACTCATTTGATGATTTTACCACGCTAAAAAAAAAAAAAAAATGAATTGAAAATGTATAGGTATGCCTATTAAGGTAAACAAAGCGATCCTAACAATTTAACTCGGGTAAATTTGAATTTAACTCGGTAATTTACTTCCGAAACTACGTATAACAAAAAGTATTATAATGCTTACTACTTACAGATTTAATTTTAAGCAATTTATCGTAAAGTGTAGAGAAAACCTTTGCTCACAGTGTTAAACATAAAACATTAAATTTACTGTTGTCGAACTGCGACCACTGTTCATCCACTATTATTTGTAAAAAAATGCGTTTAAAGAGTAATTCGCATCATATCAGTGAAACCCTGTGTGGTGTGTCTGTACTAATAGCACTCCTTCATAGTAGATGGAAAAAGTTAATGGACTTACAATTTACTGAACATTGAATAGAACATTCTAAAGCAACATTAATATAACACAATTAAGCCCTACTGGTGTTACATTATTGGTCCCATTTAATATAATTTTTGTTCGAGTTCAAACATAAGGTCAAGGTATCGCTGTCGTCACTGGCGGGCGCGATCATGGATATGTTAACCAAACCTCCATAGCGCGCTCTTTGCTCATACAGTGAGGATTTTACGTCTACAGTTTATTTGCGTAAGAAGCTAATTTTGTATTTTATGCTTTTCAGATAATTGTTTATCGAACTGAACATGAATACATCGTGCCCCAAGAGTACGTGCAGTCCACGACGGGGCACAGTCCCGTGCCCCCGCGGCGCACACGCTCCCGCAGCTCCCGGGGCACCTCACTCTGCGATGACGACCGCACGTCACACGGCGCCGAGTCTCTCACACTCGACACTCACATAGCACCGCCTGAAGACATCCAAATCGAACGAGAAATTCGCCACGAGAGCCCCGGTTATGCAACAGTTGACAAAGGCCCGTATGCACCAAGCAAAGGAGTTCGACGTTCCAAAAGTAAGACCCCGCCGAGACGCCGCAAAAGCAACAGTTCAGAACGAAAATATTATACTGTCGGACCCACTAAACCAGTTGGTCCCGATCGACCTCCCCGAAAAAAGTCGTCCACTAGTCTTATGACGTTGGATAGCTTTACCAAGCGGTCGGTTAGTGGAGATTTAACGCAGTACGTTGAAATAGATGAGCCATTCGAAGAGGTCCACAAAGACTTAAAATCTGGGGAAGTTGTAAACAAAATGAAGGATAGACCACTGCCCCCTCCTCCACGACCACCAAGAGGATCTAGGCGAAAAAAGAAGGATAAAGGTGATCTCCAACGAAGTATATCTACAGACGCTGAGTCGGCGATGGGGGTGTCTCGTGATTATGATGAAGATCAAACAAAGCAGGATGATGTTTTAGAGATAGAAGTTTCTACACAGACTGATCCTCTTCCAGACGATGTAGAGTTTGAATTAGGTATGGATGATAATCTGGAATTGTCGATGTCAAGCTCTTTAAGAGATATTATAGATGAAGAGATGCTTTCTAAAAGTCATGCAAAGCTTTCTGATACCCCTCGTGATTCGCGGCCTACGTCCCGCACTGATAAATCATTAAAACTTTCTGATCCAAAAATATCTGAACTATCTAAACCAAGTCTGGGACGTACATCGCCTACGGTAATATTGGTAGAAAGGCGTGTTTCGAGTCCAACTAGGATCAATGAACGTGACGTGATGCTTACCGAAGCATCTTTAACTGTTCAACCTATTGATATTGATGAATCACAAATCCCAGACGTTCCTCCGCTACCAAGGTCAAGAGGTGTTTCAAGCACTAGACAAAGACCTAAAAATACCGCACAGCTAGCTGAAGAGCGAGCTCTTGAGAGAGTGAGTGACGCAAGCAGAGATGTACAGTTGGATAATTTGGTAACACAACGACTTCAAGTAAAAGATTTAGATGTAGGTCGGTTGAATGTATCCGAACTGCAAGCTAATAAGATTTTAGTTTCAGATATTGAAGGAATGACATTGCAAGTTTCAGAATTAGATTCCAAATCTGGGCACATTTCTGTGAGTGGAATTGAGTTTTCTCAGTCAGTAATTGACGAGATTGTCAAAAAATTCGCTGAAATTTCTACGGCACACGCTCCTCCGCCCCCACCAACTCCAGTACCAACCCTAGCACCAGCAACTCTTGAAGTCAGTGAAATTCCAAGGCCGGTTAGTAGAGAGGAACATACACAAACAGATGACCCACCTGTTGAAAAAGTGGAGGAAAAAAAACAAGAAGTGAAAGCTTCATTTGAAGAAGAGACACCTCAAACACCACCCCCTCCAAGACCTCCAAGTGCAGAGGAAGCAGGGGCTCCACCTCAAAGACCACCGCCTCCCGATTTAACTCCGTTATTATATTCATATCTCCAAGACATAACCATACCTCCTGCATCCTTCTTCCCAACACGGGCTCTACGAGAACGGCCTCATTTTGATTTTCATGATCCTCAACACCAGACCCCTCCTCCGCCAACACGACGAGCTAAGAGGAAACCCACAGCTCCTCATTCAGAATCTAGTTCCGATGATGGTAGACCTCGTCCGTCCCCTCGCCGAGTCCCTCCCCCCGTGAGAACGCATGAGCCTTCGATAACAGAGGCAGGTGCGCAATTTTTGCGAGTATGCCACTCATCAATCACCAGAACTATAAGGAGTATCTTCAACTCGTTCATGTCGTACATTAGTGGTGCCGAAGACAAGAAAGACATCCAGATGGCAATGGTTATATTCCTTGTTTTGATTGCGGGGTTGATCATGTTAGGACTGAGCGACAGTAAAGCGGTGCATCACCATCATTGGGAGTTCTTCAACCCACCAGATGGGAAGCCGTGATCTTGGTGCCTCATCGTGTATGGTATAAATTCAATTAACGTTGTATTATACAGATTAGTTTTAAGTTCGACGGACTTGTTGGACGCGTGAGTTTTTTTTTGACTTGTATTATTGATGAGGACCAACATTTACACGGCCTCTCCTGAGAACGCCATGTGTGAAAAAAGAAATGTTTGTTATTTATGATATCTAGTCACCTTTCTTTATGTTTTTATTTTCCGGGTCTATACGAGTAACAAAAGATTTATAAGTAGCGTCCTAACAAGTCTGGTTTATTAACGTGAACTGTAAGATGAAAACGTTTTATGAAAAGAAGTAAAAAGCATTTTATGCAAAGCAGACTTTCCACTTCAGTTTATTTTTAATGATCACTCTAGTTTTTATTCTAAGTTTAAGTATATCTTCGTGTATCTGTATATTAATACGTCCTTTTGGTGCTTGATCTTAAAGAAATTACAATAAAACGAATAACAATCTGACATTTATAACCAGCATAGAATTGATATTAAACATTTCTCATAACCTAGTAATTTTGTTTTTTAAAATACTTATACGTGAAAAAGATAAAGCTATAAGGATTTAAATTATTCTAGTCAATTTTAGTCATCTTTAAAAGTTCAAATTAGACAATAAACATAAATTACCTATATGAAAAAGGTTTTGCAAGTGCATACGGAGCACTGCATTTCGTTGTACACTTAGGTTGTACAAATAAAATGAAAGGTAAAATTCAACAAATTAGAGGCCCTAAATATTGCCCTACATACCTAACTATTTAAAGCCTAAATGAGCTGTTATCATGTAAAAGTAAAAAGGTAAAAGTTTGTAAACAAGGGAAAGTAATCATCAAAATGACAGTGACAAGACGTAGATGTCATTGTGACTGTCGCATCGAGTTGCAGCGTCGGAAAAGTGCAACGCTTATATATTTAAATAGCTTAGGCACCATGTCGGACCGACTGTTCGTCACCCAAAAAAATTGTTACATTATTAGATAAAAGCAATTTTAAGGTCAGTCAATTAATTTCAAAATTTTCATTTCCATGGACAAATCGTACATGTAACGTTGATAACCAAGTAAAAAAAAGTCAATACATCACTATTTAATACGTTTTTCGTCAATAAATTAAACTTTTTTTATTCATGAAATGAGAGTAATTTGACTTCGAGGGATGCAAACTTTACAGTATTTTTTTAATATCATAATTACGAGTATGTACTTTTTTTTGCATCTAACTTTATAGTTATTTCCTCTGCAAGCAATCTGTCCCTTAGCACGAGTTTTCAGTATTTGAGACTTAAAGTAAACTGGAACTTTGACAATTTCAAATAGACAATTTTCAAGGAAAAAATTAATTCCTTCTACGCACACCAGAGGCGCTGTTCCATTTTTCATACAAGAAACGCTGTAAATACTTGAAAGACGCTGTAAAGTAAAACAGTGAAAACTCGTTCTAAGGGTACTGATAGGTATATTAAACAGATTTCTAATAATAACGTAACACTTTCATATAAAATCAGAAAGGAGATAAATAATATAGGTATAATAATACCTGGGGCCTGGGCAGAGATTTCTTAGTGAAACTTGTCATAAGTTACGTTGTAAGTACGTCTATTTTCATGTCTTTCAATAAAATATTTTTCGTTTCAAGTTACGTAAGTAGGTACTCGTATTACAATTGAACTGTCCTAAAAATATGTAAATGCATCTAATAATGTTTACATTATGTAAGTATAAGAAATAAATGATGTACAGAATGAAAAGAACAAACTGATGATGAGAGCTACAATAGCAAGAATAAATTCCACATCTTTTAAACTTCTTCGCGAGCTCAAAATTTGTACAAATTAAGTAAGTTTTCAAATACTTTATTGCGTAAATGTTTGATCAATAAATCCATGAAGAATTTATTAATTTCAATAAGGACACTAAAAGGTAGCCTTTAGACCATCAAACTTTCAGAACAAAAGAATTGGAGTCGGTTCTGTTTCTTTAATTTATCATTTATACCTTAATGTCTTGTCTGTTGTTTCCCTTCTGTACATTAAAGTACAATAATTAATACACTATGCTGTTACCTAGTTATTTAAAACATATATTATTTATTATTAACCACACTGTTAACGTAGTGTTTCAGATGGCGTTATGCATTTTGTAAATTTCCTTTTTTGTTGTGTAATTATGAAGGAAAAATAAAATTTGTTAAATAAAATGTACGTGATTTACTTTCATAACAACTAAGTACTGATTTTTCTTAAGTTACCTGTGTAAGGTCGCGGGATTATTTCCTTACCGTGACCCCGGAACATACCAGGCTACTGAAGGACACCGTGGATTTTAGTCAGTACAAGTCTGACAGTCCCTCCCGCCCTGCCCGGAATGGGAGGACTCATTTGATGATTTTACCACGCTAAAAACAAAGTTACCTGTGTAAAGACTTTCCGGACTTTCAACACGAACTTGTCTTTTTTATTTCTATACTGTCCCACTGCTGAGCAAAGGCCTCTCCCAATTCCTTCCAAGGACTCTTTTCCTGGGCAGCTTCGAGCGTCTAGGTCATTCCGCCATCCTTTCCTGGGCCGGCCTCGGGTGCACCGTCCATCTCCCGGCACCCATTGGGTGGAGATCTTTGCCCAGCGGTCCTCTTGCATGCGACAGACGTGACCCGCCCAATCCCATTTAAGCCTAGCAGCTATCCTACCAATATCTATTAAGCCAGTTTTGGAACGGAGCGTAGTGTTTCGCACCCTGTCTTCTCTTTTCACACCTAGAATGCTACGTTCCATTGCCCGTTGGCAAACTTCAAGGCGCGTCTTTTGCGAATTGGTGAGTGACCACGTCTGAGCACCGTAGGTTAGGACGGGCAGAATACACATATCGATGAGTTTACACTTCAGGGAAATCGGTAGATCACCCTTCGTTAGCGTCTTCATGGACCAGTAGCTTTTCCAGGCGTTTTCGACTCGCCGATCGATTTCCCTTCCTTGCCTGTTTTCGAAAGATACTAACTGGCCCAAGTAAATAATATATACCCATCGACATAGTGTATTATCTGTCCATTTACCTCGCTTGGGCTTAGTGCTGTTGGTCATGATCTAGGTTTATAACCGATTCATCGCGAGTCCCAACTTTCAGCTGGCTGTGCTCAGTTCTTGGAGCTAAGTATAGTATAGAACTTGAATAACAAAAAACTTCTTTCTTACTGACTTAAAAAAAGATATTTTGGTAGGTTATTGCCATGGTTTTGACGAGTTATTTTCCTTCCTGAAGAAACGTGTAGAAATGAGGAAACTACATTATTTTTGGAAATAATAGAAGCCTCACGTTGACACACGTTTGTAACAACGTGACGGCTTGGAAAGAGGGCATGCAGTAGGCCAGTTGCCAACAGAAACTACGACAACAGAAATTACGAAATTAAGAAATAGAATTACGAAACAATTTTTCGTCTAGAAAAAGAGGAAAATTTTTGTGTAACTAACCAGTAAAATAATGTATATATATAGTCGAGTTTATTTGTCGCTTCTCTAAGTTCTATTCAAGGTAGAACTCAAAGTTGGTGTAACACTGTGTAGGTTTGATTTCCGTAATAGGTATTAGATGAAAGAGAATTTTAAAATTTTCTTCATGAACGGGTTCGTATGTTATTTCCATGATAAGTTGGACGGGAAACCAAACCAAACAGAAAAAGGCGAAGTAGGCGATGATAATGTTATGTCATAATAAAATGCACAGAGCAGCAGCCTTATTACGAGTACAACTACTTAGAACCAGGCTGGTATTTTCACGTAACATAGTAAGTAATGATAAGTACAGTTGAAAAAGGCGACTGTTTCAGGAAAAATAAAGAAATCGAAACTTGATGAGAAGGGATGACACTCATGTGACTAAGAGAGTATGAATGTAGATGAATAGAGAGGAAGAGAAAGGCAAAAGAAAAGGTAGATTGTGTGAGGAATGATATTAATGAAAAAAAATGATGCTTTGATGTCCGACAGGGGTGAATGGAAGAAGAAAACGTGTCGTGAACGCGAATCTAGTATTGTGGATCTTGATATCTTCCGGTGACACATAAATCATTTCTTCGGAAGGAAGAAGGATCGAAAAAGAAATAAAACGTATGTACTAATTTCCGTTGAAATAGTATTATAACTTATCAATGTTATCAGTAACAAGTTAACAACCCTGATAAATAATATGGTCCGACACTGGCTCCTAAACATACAGTGGCAACATTTAAGAAACAATTGAGACAAAAAAGTTTTAATTGTAATTAATTTGTCAACCTAGTGCCATACATTTATTTTGAGAAATAAGCCGGAAACACATTATTAACACCCAACGCCACCCGATGAAACGGGTAGTTACGGGTCAAATCAAATGTATTGTTTTCTATGACCAGAATCACACTATGAACACCCGACGCGACGACTCGCGCTCACTGTACATCGGGTGTCGACACGTTGCGTCGCGTGGCGTGTTAAATAATGTGTTTCCGGCAATAGGTATTCCTTCGATATCTCCAAAACAGATCTAAAATCACCCATTTCAAGGAATGCACCCAATTAGGTACCTATCACCTTTAAATGACGTAGAACTGATCACCGCTAGGGTTGAAAAAGGTCTTGCTAAGTGGAGACTCGAATCAGGGAACGGTGGAACGCTGTCAGGCTAGGTGAAGCGACTATCGCCTCAGGGTGGGTAATGGAACCAAGTGGATGAGATTTGCCTATAATTAATCAAATAGCTACTATTTTCATAATAATATACATATATAAATATCTTACTTCTGTCATAATAAGTAAGAAACCATATTACATGTTACGAGAGCTTTAATTTAAGATTTCCTGGTTTTCCTTTCATTTGATTTATCATGTTTGTTAGAGAGATTTCATCGTTATAATTGACCCTAACGATCGGTGCAATAAAAGTACAGGGTATATTTTATTCAGATTTTAGCCGGTTCGATTCCCGGGTGGGAGAAGAGAATTTTCGAAAATCTTTGAATGCAGTTTGCTTTCTAATCAAAAATAAAGGAATGTTTTCTTTGAGTAAAATTTTCTACCTGCAGTTTAAGGGTACTTTCCCTCCAGGTGGCATTACAAAATTCCACCCTGTATACATACTATCGCTGCATTTGCCGAATATTTTACAACTATTTGTCTGTTACTATCATTTGACCTAATTTTGAGCTGATGTTCAGTATAGCATTTTTAAGGTTCGCAAATTCATCATCGACATTGGTTCTCAAAATTCTTGCAGCATTTGTACTGTTTTGTGCATTAATGAATTGATTTACATCTACTTTGTGGTCAAGCATGAGTTCTGTGACATGATATGTGGATCTTAACCACTCCAGCCTTTGTATTAAAGCTACGCTTGCCAATGCATATTTACTTTTGCTTAATTCAAGTATTTTTAGTGCGTCTTCTACTTTGATGATTCCAGGGTCCTTATCTACTTTTGATTCTAGTTGCATTGTGGTTTTTATTTTGTTTGAGTTAAACTCGTTTAACTTGAGGATCTCTTGTGATTTTGTGGTCTTAATATAGTTTCTACTAATCGTCTCAAGCATTTCTGTTGTGTCTTCATATTCTTGTTGCTCTGTATAGTCTGATAAAGGAGAGCTTGACCCTTCCAGCTCGTGGATGTCTTGTGCTCTGGTTGTTTTCATATAGTTTCTACTGATCTTCTCAAGCATTTCTGTTGTGTCTTCATATTCTTGTTGATCTGTATGGTCTGATAACGAAGAGCTTAACCCATCCAACTCATGGGTCTCTTGTGCTTTGGTTGTCTTAATATAATTTCTACTAATCATCTCAAGCATTTCTGTTGTGTCTTCATATTTCGATTGTACTGTACTGACTGGTAATGTGGAGTTTAACCATTCCAACTTGTGGATTAAAGCTCTGCTCGCAATAACGTATGATTCAATTACGTCAGGAACGTCTGTTGATTCTGATTGATTTGTATCAGCTGGAGGGTCTTCATAATGTGGATGCACTGTTGGTGTAGAATTCGACCAATCCAACTGCTGAATTAAAGCTTTGCTCGCCATTACATATGCTTTACTAACCATTTCGGGTATTACTGTTGTCGCTACATGTTCTTGTTGTTTCCTTGTATCATTTGCTGACTCTACCACGTCTATTGTTACTAGATCATCTGTTTGATTTAAATTATTTGGTGGCTGTGCTGCATGTGTTGTAACATTTTCTTTTTCATTTGAAACACGCCTTAGCTCTACGGTACCTGCTTTTACAACATTTTCTGTTTTAAATATACCACGTGGTGGCTCTCTAGCATCTCTTTTTAAGACATCTTTTGTTTTGTTTAAATCACGTGGCGTTTCTGTAGAATTTCTTGTTTCATCTTCTGTTTGATTAGAATACCGTTGTGACTCTGCTGCATCTGCAGTAACGATATCTTCTGTTTGATTAAAATCTCGTAGCGGTTCTATTGGATTGTCTGAAGTATCACCTTTTTCTACACCTTCCTTTTTATTCCCTGTATTTTTTTTGATAACTGCACACTTAAGTGTACATGAAATGTATCCTATTAATAAAAACACTGTGATTTTCATTGTACATGCATATTGGTCTTAACGAATTCACGAGTATTTGACTTAAACCATTTTATTTTATCAAGAATTTTATGGAGCTCGAAACGACGACATTAAATGTTAACAATTCGTAGGTGTGTTTATATTTTTATAGACTACCTATTTGATTTACCTTGTAATCTTGCATAAGACATAACAGAGTGAACTTTTGACATCTGCGATTATTTAGAAATGTGATAGTTCGTGACGATGTTGTATAAGGATGGATGACCTAGATTTTCAGTTATAATTTGTAACAAGTCGAACCCCTACCGACATGTCTTAGAACCTAAATTTGAAAGGCGTGACGGACTTCCTTTTATAGATGAAACGCACCCTGTGTTTGGGGTATGAACAAAAGTTTTAGTCACGTTTTACCTCGTGTTGTTAAAAATTTGGGCGAGTGAGGTGAGGCGGGATCACGTGACCTCGCTTTTAAGAGACTTTTACCCAATGCTGGGTCACATGGCGCTATAGCTGTACAATGATGGTCTTTGTCATAACCCCTTGGCTGCCAATTAAAGACAAAAACGAAACAGCATACATCCAAGAAAGGCGGTCTCCTTATGTTCTAAGATCAAGCTAAAAATAGCCTAAAACCTTTCAATGAAAATAATAATTAAGTAACCTTTTGGTAACCTTGCTTCTGAGTTCTGCCTTTTTTTTTAATCGTGATAACATCATTAAATGAGTCCTCCCAACCCGGCCCGGGCGGGAGGGACTTTCAGACTTGTATACTCACTAAAATCCACTGTGTCCTTCAATAGCCCTTTATGTTCCGGGGTTACCGTGATGGAAAAAGTCCCGTGACCCCGGTAGGCTTTGGTCATTATTATGGGCAGTCTTGCACCGTGTGCTCGACTGTGTCCTCCGGTTGATCTTCGCAGTGGTGACACCCAGGCGATTCCTCCTTTCGCATCAGACACAGTTACCTCCCGAAACATTCGTGTCCGGTCTGATTTCTACCTAAAGTACAAAATATAGCAGTTGTTGGTAATAATACAGAATGCTAGGTATATTTTAGCAGGCGGTAAAACATCTAAAATGTAATGAATTATATTGTAGGTACATACATTACGGCCTCGTTAATTGCGACTCCCCTTGTTTTCGGTGATCGCTGTAATCCGGCCAAGCAATGAGGTGACAGCAGCTAGACCCTATCATTGCTCGGAAGTTTGATATAGGCAGGTCAATTACTGTAGGCGACATGAAGAAAAACAAATACAAAATCTAGAAGGTCAAGGTTTGGTCAACAGTAGTTCCCGGTTTAGGAAAAACATTTGATTAAGACTAAATAAAAAAATGATTAGAGAAATTAAGCTATCATACATATTTGTGTTTTATTACCACTCTAATACAATCCGGGCGCCTCGATAATTCGCAATGTTTTTAGGCTGACCGCAGACTTGAGTCAAAACAGTTTTAAGACAGACTATTGCTTTACAAAAACCATGAAGATGCGCACACTTAAAACAAAAGGGGAGATTCGTCGTACGCTCGAAACTGCGAATACGTATTTCTTTTTGCTCCGTAATAAAAACATTTTACAGCAGTAGTCAGTGAATTTTGGACTTAAAAAATATATAAAAGCAGTGTTTGTGACAATCACTTTAATTTTGCGGACAAATAAAATCAAAAATAACAGTGAACATAGTTTAATATCAAAAAACAATTTACAAAATCTCACAAGTGTTAGCACAGTGCACGGTGTTTTGGTGTTAGTACAGTCAAATTAGGTCATTTTTTAATAAAGATTGGAATAAATTCTCTGGAGAGACAAAAACATTTCTGATGATTTCGTATGAGTCAAAGATCAAGTTTAAAAAACAAATTTCATTAACCACCCCTACGGAAGGGGGTGAAATCAGATTTTTTTTTCTTTATATTTGCACCCTATAAAAAATTAGCATTTTTTTAAGGAACATACATTTTTAGTGATAGTCAAAGAGCAATTATGATATGGAAATTCCACGTTAACTCTACATAAACTTCCAGTTATATATTTGTTATTTTTATTAGGTGCGAATGTAGTATATTTAGAATACATTGTATATTAAAAAAAAACATGACTACAATAATTTACCCCGAAGTACAATTACAAATATTGTAAAATACCGGTTTCCTAGGGGTGCAAAAGGGTGCTAATGTAACTAGGTGGGTGCAAAAAAAAAAGAGTGCTTATTATGAGTTTGCACCATCAGACTAATTTCCCTTGAGGCGCAAATTAAAAAATAATAATTTATTAGTGTTTCTTACACCTTACACTTTTTTAGTGAAAAGTAATTATCCACCAACGGGGTATCTACATATATCTAAACATACCAAAAAAAGTTATTAATGAAATTTCAAAATTTTGGGACTTTTATGATAATACCTAATATTAAACGATGTTCCGTACATAACAGGAATAGTGCAAACTAAGAGAAAACTTATATTCATGTCTTCTAATGATTCCACAAAAAATTACAACTACACGAGTTCCTTCCAATCTTTTTGCTAATTTGACTGTACTATGTATCTGAATTAGAAAATTAATACCACACCCTCCTTATTCAAAAACTGATTATCTGTGTGAGACTGACCACGAAATTGACGCTACATAAGAGTGTCAAATTAGCGCGCGTAACTAAGAACGTACCTCGCCGCTCGCTAACATCATACTCGCGGGTTCAAATCCGAGCTGAGTGTCTACAACACTTTTTGTGATTTTAAATTTTTGCTGTTGATTGTTTTTGTCTGACAATGCTGAAGTGCGGAGCCTGTGGTAAATTTTTGGCAGTAAATGAGGGCATAAAATGCTCGAAATGTCCGGCGTTTTACCATCGAGTTTGTGTCAACCTTGCCCCCACGGCACCAGCCCCTGCAAAGTGGATGTGCCCTGGATGTAAGGCGAAGGTGCCACGAACAGACAATACCCAGACTCCCGTCAAAGGAATAGATGAGCAGAGCTCGTCAACGAGTCAAGTAGCAGTCACCATGATGGAAAAAAATTCGACAACAAACGAAAGCACATCCGATTCTCAGTCAAACTCAAAAGTCGAAATCAGTCTCGCGATGGAAATCCGCTGTTTGAGAAGCGAGGTAAATGCCATGCGTGATGAATTGCGCCAATTTCGTGATGAGTTTGCGGGTATGAATGCTAGGATCAATCACTGTTGTCACCGTATGGATACCCTAGAAGTTCGTGTCAAAGATCTCGAGGAAAACTCGGACAATTCCAGTTCCCCCCGAATAATTAAATTGGAGGAAACGATTGAGGAACTCCAGCAGCAACTGAATGAGCGGGAGCAAGAATCACTTCTAAACGATGTGCAATTAGCAGGCGTTGTTGAGACTAGCGGAGAAAACCCGGCACAATTGATAAACACCCTAGCCCTTAAACTAGCGGTTAAGCTCGAGGACAATGACATTGTTTTTGCTAAACGGGTTGGCAACGTTCTACGAGACCGAATCGAAGGCGAAACGCCTCGACCACGGATCATTGTTGCCCGACTAGCAAAGCGCGCGGTGCGAGACAGTTTGCTGAGTGCAGCGCGCGTCCGCCGCAACCTCACTACCGCTGACATTGAAGTACCAGGAGCGCCACACCGGGTCTACCTCAACGAACGCCTAACTAAAATTAACAGGCAACTCTTCCGCGAAACGCGCCTTGCCGCTGGTCGTCTAGAATGGAAATACGCCTGGACTAAAGATGGCCGCATACTTGCGCGTAAGGAAGAGGGAAAGTCAGCTGTGCACATACGATCGGAAAAGGACATTTCGCGGTTTTTTATAAGTCAATAGGTTTGTTTTTGTTTGCGTTTGTCTTGATTGATGTCGACGTTTTTTGTGATTTGTGGAGAGTGTTTAAAGTACCGCGTAAGGATGTTCAAATCAACTCTTTGTCATGTTTTCTCTATTGTACCGCTAACATTTATAACATGTTTTCTTTGTTAACATCATTGTTAATTGTTCTCCTTTATACCACTTATATTTATAGTTTTTAGGGTTCCGTAGTCAACAAGGAACCCTTATAGTTTCGCCATGTCCGTCCGTCCGTCCGTCCGTCCGTCCGTCCGTCCGTCCGTCCGTCCGTCTGTCCGCAGTTTAGCTCAGAGACGCACAGTACTAGAGAGCTGTAATTTGGTGTAAATATACGGATTTGTTGTGCCGAAAAAGTGGTAAAATAAAATCTCGTAAAATATTTTTTTTTAGGGTACCTCCAGTACTTACACGTAAAGTGAGGATTTTTTTTTTCTCGCGTACCCCTTAGTGTGGGGTATCATTAAATAGGCCTTTAAAAAATAATGATAGTTTCCATTAACAATTTTTTGATAAAAAAATTCGTTTGTGAAATATTAAGCTTTAAAGTGCTAAATTTTGCTCGATTCGAGTGTCCCCCCCCTCTACCAGCTAAACGGTTATGTTTGGGGGTGTGAAAAAATTCACAATAGTAGTATATATAACGAAGTTTAAAAGAAAATTATCATGACCAAGTAGGCTTTACAACTTTACGAGTAATAGTCGACCAACTTATAAAATGTACTTGGATTCATATTTTCTTAAACAAAATGTATCGGAGAGAACTGCAAATGTAAGTTTGTCAACTTTATTTTACAGCTTTTATAGTTATGTTTTTTGGGGATAGGTAGGTTTTTATCGTCAAATATTTTTAGCTAAATTCAAAAAAAGGAGGAGGTTCTAAATTCGTCGTAATCTTTTTTCTTATGCATTTTCCCCGATTTCTCAAAGACTCCTGGACCGATTTTGAAAATTCTTCTTTTTAAAATTAAATTCAGCGAATCAGTTTAGTTAGTTCGCATAAGTATTTTGATGGGCAACTACGGAACCCTACACTGTGCGTGGCCCGACACGCACTTGGCCGGTTTTTTAAGATGTGCATTACTTCTTACTAATTACGCTACCCACAGTGCTATATCATATTATGTATATTTTGTGTCTTTATCGCTTATAACTATTTATTTACACTACACTTTATTAATTTATTGCAACAATGTTTACATTCGTTTTGTGTCAATTTCTGAGTTCATCTACTTAGCATCTTTTTCTGTGACATTTTCTTTCACGGTATTAAATTATTTAACAAATGTTGACTGATAAATACATTAAGGTTGGTTTTTGGAACGCGGGCTCTTTGGGCACAAGACACGACGAATTTATAGCAGCGTTGCTGAGTCTGGACGTAGATGTCATGGCCGTGAATGAGACGTGGTTGCGAACAGGCGAAGAGGGACGTGCGCCCACAGTACCGGGTTATAGGCTGCGACATATTCCGCGCTCTTTGTCTGTGAAGAAGGGACGAGGTGGTGGTGTTGGTTTTTATTGTAAATCGGGTATCAATATTCGGAGCCACACAAAACCTGCTAATACATCCCACGACAGTGTCGAGCAAATGTGGTTCACAATTAGTGTCCGCGGAATTAAGCTCGCAATAGGAACTGCCTATCGCCCGCCTTGGCAGGATGTTGATCGTTTCCTAGATGCTGTATCTGATTCGGCGATTTCCCTAACACAATGTGAGTACACTATACTGATGGGTGATTTTAACATAAATTTGCTAAACGACTCTGACGCGAAGGCAGATAAATTAGTCTCATTTTTAAACTGTCTAGGTCTTAAGCAATTAGTGCAGTCACCCACACACTTTACAGTACACGGCAGCTCTCTGATAGACCTCATTTGTACAAATGCTAAGCCGCGCTCTGTATCAGTTAACATAATACCCGATCTAGGTGCGCATGCGCTAGTTTTCGCCGAATTTAATTTTAAACGCCCTAAAGTTCCATTGCGGACCGTTATCTATAGGCCAATTAAATATATAGATAAGGAATGTTTTAAGCAGGATCTTGAATTGCTGAACTGGAAAGCGATAACCGGGCTGCACGACGTAAATGATATGGTCAGTGAATTTAATATGAACTTAATTACACTATTGGATGTCCATGCACCTTTAAAGACCAGTTATATTAGAGAGTGTTGTTTACCCTGGATCACTGACAATGTTAAATTTATGATGCGTTTGAGAAACAAGGCACATGCAGATTTTTTAAAAGACAAAACAACTAGTAAAAAGGAATATTACAAAGAATTAAAATCACTTGTTTCTAGATCTCTATTTCATGAAAAGTCTGCCTACTACAAACATAAGGTCAACAGTAAAATAAATGATCCTAAAGCACTATGGAAAAATTTAAAATCAAACCTGCTGCCGTCTACACGTAAAGAATTACCAATGCACTTTTACGACCCCGATAAAATTTGTAACCATTTCTTGAGCGTGCCGGGAGCAAATACAGTTAGTGACTCAATGCTTCTGTCTTTTGAATGCACTCGTTCTCATAATAGTCCTACATTTGACTTGTCATCCACAACTCACAGGGAAGTCGCGAACGTACTGGCCACCATCAAAACCAATGCTGAAGGTTGTGATGGAATTTCTATAAATATGATTTTACTAACACTACCTGTGACTTTAGACGTCATAACCGCAATAATAAATACATCCATCGCAACCTCAACCTTCCCCGAGTCATGGAAAGTAGCTAAAGTGCATCCTTTGCCGAAGACCACCAATGCACTGGACTTAAAGGATCTAAGACCTATAAGTATTCTGCCAGTACTTTCAAAAGTGCTGGAGAAAATAGTATGTATGCAACTGGTCAAGTTTTTAGAGGATAATAAATTCCTTCCAGACGTTCAGTCAGGTTTCAGGAAAGGCCGTAGTACAGCCACTGCTTTGTTAGATGTGACTGATAATATATTGTCAGCTCAAGATAAGGGAATGTGTACGCTATTGGTTTTACTTGATTTTTCACGTGCGTTTGACTGCATCAACGTCCCTTTATTGTTGTCAAAAATGTATTTCTACGGATTTAACGAAAATACAATAAAGTGGTTTGAAAGCTACCTTAGCGACCGCTCGCAATTTGTTGAAATACAGCGCGCAGATGGATCAACATTTGTTTCTAGTCGTTGCCCCGTGAGAAGGGGAGTACCGCAGGGCTCAATACTTGGGCCGCCTCTGTTTATTTTATACTGTGCAGACATAATTAGAAACATAAAAAAATGTAAATACCATATTTACGCGGATGATACTCAGATTTATATATCGTTTAAGCCAGAAGACTACGAACAAGCATTACATGATCTTAATGCGGATCTTGAAGGCATAGTACAGTGGTCCAATGACAACACGCTTGCTTTGAATCCTAGTAAAACTAAATATATGCTTTTTGGTACCGCAAACCAGCTTAGTAAAATTAAACCCTGCGCATCTTGTGTAACTGTTATGGGACAGCCTATCGAAAGGGTCTACGAAGCACGTAATTTAGGTCTTGTGATGGATGCGGAACTTCGTTTTCACAAACACGTGACTCAGTGTATCAGTAATTGCTTTTATAGGCTAAAGATTTTGTATAGGGCTCGTCCGTATCTCAGTGAAGAATTGCGAGTGCTGCTTGTGGAGTCTTTGGTTTTATCTAAATTAAACTATGCGGACACTGTGTTCGGTCCACGGCTACTTTCAAAAACTGAAAAACTGATCCAAAGACTGCAAAATGCCTGTGCGCGTTTTTGTTTTAAAGTTCCGTTTAGAGGACATGTCACACCTTTCTTCAACGAGCACAGTATTTTAAAAATGAAAGCAAGACGTAAACTACACTTGGCGACCTTACTCTTTGGAATTATCAGAACCCAGACTCCTGCTTACTTGTTCGATAGGCTGTCATGGACTAGTAGACATAGAATTGGTGAGGGCAGAAAATGTTCGCAACAGCTTTCCATCCCACAGCATAAGTCGGCAGCTTTTAGAGGCAGTTTTCGGTACGCAGCTAGTAAGTGTTGGAACAATATCCCTCCTCCCATTAAATTCAGTAAAAGTTCTTCGACATTTAGGTCAAAATTGAAGCAATTTTTACTAACACACCAAAAAGAGTTTGAAGACATTCGAGCCGACATGTCAGCTATTTGAGAAACCTGTAATGTATATTTACCTACTTATTTCTTATTTTTGTATGAATATATTGTATCATTATTAATATTGGGTCCATTTTTTGAGGTATGATCCGATAGCCACTCACTTAGTTTATCTCAGGCAGTTAATTGTAAGTACACTGTGCACTGAATATTTAGAATATGTTTGTAAGTACAAATGTGGTTAGTATTAGTATCTGTATGTAGTAACTGTTGTCCCAGCTATTTTTCACGTGGGTTTTTTTGTCCAAAAAATGTGCAAATTTCGTAATGTAAAACGTATTATTATAACACGTATTTGATTTCGAGCGTATGGCACTCATTGGGCTGCAGCTGAAAATCGGCGTCAGGTGGCAAACTGTGTGTTGCCGGCTGACATTATGCTGAGCTGAGGCCCTTTGGCATTAATTTTTATTAAGTTTGTATTATTATAGTTTTAAGTTTTAGCACAAGTGCCAATAAACGCAATTTTCTTTCTTTCTTTCTTTCTTTCTAAAACGTCTCATAGACAATATTGTCTAATAGACACAAGAACTGCTCAGCGACAAATCTGACACTGAACAGTTTTGTTTCAGGTGAGCGGCGTGTCGTAGACAAAACAGTTTTGTTTATGTTTTAAGACAGACATGTCTATATGAGACAAGACTGTCTTAAGAGGAAACAGCAAGGGCTGGAGAATTGAAAAATAGGTATTTGTAAAATCTATTGCTGTCGCGCAGTGCCCACAACAGAGTTACAGAGCGCGATAGAGACAACAGTAGCTTGGACCGAAAATACCTTGTTAAATGGCACAAAATCAACGATTCGTAGTCCCCTGATTACTCCTCCAAAACTTAACCGATTTCACTACTTTTTTCTTTAAAAAATAACGAAAGGCATTGACCGTGTTCCTTTTTTTATATAATCCCGTCAAATTTGTTTTCTGAATATTTGAAAACAGCGGAAAATCTGGCAATTTTTTTTAGGATTTTGAATGTTCATATCTCTTTTAATAATTAATTTATGGAAAAAAGGAAAACATAGAGACATGCCAATAGTGGTCATAGATTTTATGTAAAAAAATTATTGCTCTACTGGCATTATCCAGGAAGAAAACAGGGGACTACGCTTGTATGGAAAAACGACCGTGCTGTTTCCTCTTAAAACAGTTGTGACTCAAGTCTGCGCTCAGCCTTAGGGTTCCGTAGCCAAATGGCAAAAAACGGAACCCTTATAGATTCGTCATGTCTGTCTGTCTGTCTGTCAGCCTGTTTATCACAGCCACTTTTCTACGAAAGTATAAGAGCTATCCTGTTGAAACTTGGTAAGTAGATGTATTATGTGAACCGCATGAAGATTTTTACACAAAAACAAAAATATACCTATACTAGCGACCCGCCCCGGCTTCGCACGGGTGCAATGCTGATACTAAATACACTACAGAAAAACTGTGAACGTTGTATTTAAAAACATAGCGGCCCGCTCCGGCTTCGCACAGGTATAAAATGTATAGCCTATGTGATTAAAATCGATCCAGTAGTTTTGATTTATTCATTACTGCCCGTGGCCCGCACGCATTAAATTTGTAGTAAAACAATCCCCCTTTCCCTATACCATGAAGATTTCCTGCTATCTTTGGAATATCTAAATTCATACACTACATTTTTACTTATATTTACTTTTTACATTTTTAACTATTTATTTTATTTTTACAACATATTACAGAATCACTACGTAGTATAAAACAAAGTCGCTCTTGCCGCACCAGGCGGCCGGCCGCCCGGCCGGTACCGCCGCAAACGCTACGTCCCGCAATTTTTAAATCTGTAATATCTTCGAAAATATTCACTTAAATCATACGGTGTGAAGGGCCATATAGATCCATATTAAATGAACAATGTATTCAAGGTATTTCATTGGTTAAGGATTAATGCTGTATTGGTTAAAATCGCCTCGAAAAGTAGCCATTATTTGTCGTAAAAATAAATGACAAAAAAAAGTTATTGTGGGTTATCCATAAGAGATAGACATATACCATCACGGACTTTTCTGTAGACCTTTTCAATGTGTACAATACTTAGTACATTACTTTGATAAAACTCGTAGGGTTCAGCCTGCGTTTGCAATGTAAGCGGAAAATATGTAATTATTTACGACATCACATTAGAAAGCTCAAAAATAACAGTACTTCTCCACTATTTAATGGATGTTATTATACATATAAACCTTCCTCTTGAATCACTCTATCTATTAAAAAAACCGCATCAAAATCCAATGCGTACTTTCAAAGATTTAAGCATACAAAGGGACATAGGGACAGAGAAAGCGATACTTTGTTTTATACTCGTACTATACTATGTAGTGATAGTGATTTTGGAGGTTGCCTCCATACAACTCAACATTTTTATTTCACCGATCCCATACGTGTGGGGAATCTATGGATAGGTCTTTAAAAATTATGTTTGGGTTACTAATATCGTTTTTTTCTAAACTAATAAAATGTTGGTGTTACACCCCCCCCCTGTAACTTCTAAAATAAGAGAATGATGAAACCAAAAAAAATATATGATGTACATTACCATGCAAATTTCAATTGAAAATTGGTTTGAATGAGATCAAGTAATTCGTTTTTTTAATACGTCATTAATCGTAAATCGCAATTTACCTAACTTTGAAAGTTACAACCACCTACATGAACTTTTATATTATGTACCTTGCTGCTACCGAACCCGTTATCGACGAGTCAGACTCGCACTCACAAAACAGGCCAAATGGCCTGTTTTTGCCTCTCCGGATTAAAAATGTCGTACCTATACCTACTACTATTGTAAAACGTAAAATATTTACGTTATTACATAAAATCAAAGCATTTTTGAATATTTATGTAATTGTCAAAAGATTAAAATTGAAACTAATAAATTGTTATGATGCTGCAGTCCCAGTCACGAGACATCATAACAATGAAGGTAGGTAGGTACTGTAGATGCCGAGTCCAAGGATTACATCTCTGTGGAGCAGAAATGGCAAGCTAAACTCCATGGAAACTTTTTCAATCGCCATAGTTATTTATGATACTAGTGCGGTAAGTTGGTATTTACAAACGAGTAGACGAATGTAAACCCGAGGCGAAGCCGAGGGTTTACCATAGTCACGAGTTTGTAAATACCAATTTCTGCACGTGTGTCATACTTACAATGTTTTTCAACACATTTGCGAGAAAACAGTACAATATGTAATTTAAAAAAACCTTATTTAACAGTAGAAAAGTCGCAACAATTTTTGAAGTTCCTAATATGAAAAATGGCGCCACATGCACGTGGTGGAAATTAGAACTACATCTTTCGTCTCATTTACTCGTAGGTATTAAAATGAGACAACGTATTGAGCAAAAGCGCTTCCAAGGAGGTTCGATCAGTCAGGCTGTTTATTCTCAGAACGTGAAACTCTTTGGTGGAATTCTTTTTATTTTTAATGGAAATTAAAAAAAAACCGTAAAGAAAACGCACGGTGCTATACAACGGAGCGTGCGGTAAAGTAGGTACTTAGGTGAGAGTACCTATTTTACCGCACGCTCCGTTGTATGGTGCGTAATTTTTAACTTTCGAACAATGTATACAGGCTTCGTAAATGCATTTTTCGAGCAAATGTGTTGAAAAAACTATTACAGAGCACACATATTATACACATCTTGAGAATGCACCTACATGTGAGAACGATGCAGCAAGCAAAAAAGTCGCAGAAAGTAAAAACAAGATGATTCAATTTAATTTTATTAATTAAAATAAACCATGAAGGTTAAAAGATAACGAGTCCCTACTTCACGAACATGATAAATGACACATGCATCAGCATCTTCAGCACCATTCTTTATCATTTTGAAGGGAACTACTTAAATGATCCGACACACCCGCCATCAGACAGTTGCGTAAGCATGACATGGGTACTCTCAACAGCCACGGTTATTATACGTAATATCAGCTATATTAATTGCCCAATTTTTAATATGCCAGCTTGTATTGTGCGTTTAATACGTAATTTATATTTAGGTACATCTCTCTTCGGTAAGTAGATCCTTATTAGCCCCAAATGGGGCTTGTAAATAACCAATTACCGCTCTAGGGTAATAATAAATAATAAATAATATTCCACGACTAGCCCAAGGGCGGTAAGTAATAAAAAAAAAACTCTTCACTCTTTCAAAAAGTTCGCGTACATCTAACCATCATACTGGCAATAGACATCATGCATTCAGCCCAATGACAAAAGAGGTCGCTTCGCTATTCAGCCTTGTCTTCGAGTCTAGGACTCATCAATTTTAAATATCGAACGGCGAATTCCGTTCTTGAAAAAAAAAATAGTTGAAAAAGGCAGGAATTGATAACTTTTACTTTTGTTTGTTTTTGGGATTGTTTTGATAATTAGGAAAAAATAACATGAGTTCTGCAAGTGATGAAGATTTAATTAAACTGCTCTCAATTAATTTAACTAATAAAATGTTTTATTCTTGCAATGCCGGTTTTTTTCTACTTACCTCACTCACAATCGAGATGTAAAGCGGAGTAGTTAGCTCGGGTGTAAGCATCAATTGCACCCTCGAACTATAGGCGGCCTCGCTGCGCTCGTGCGCCTAAATATCTCGGGCTGCAATTGATACCTTACAGCCCTTGGCTACTAATCTACAATCTACATTGTACTATTAGTCTCATTCAATTCAAGAAAATTTTTAGTCCACTTTGGCGAGTCTGAAGCCCGTCTGAAGTAGATCCCTATTTTCGTGTCTGTTATTTCACTTTCTTATAGATGCAGATTTTTCCTTAATTTTATACTATCTATTAAAAATATTTAATATAAAAATTGTAATACCTACAACATTATTTTTTGTTTATGCGAAACCTGATACACCTGTCTAATGTTTTTGTGTAAGGAATCTATGTACCTACCTACAAAATTTTAAAACCGTATCATAAAAAATCACAAAGTTATAAGCTGGTATATTACCCGGTTGTCCGTTCAAATACCTACATGCTCAATCGCACCGCGAAATGAGCATTGCTCATTTCGCGGTGGCGGTACACCCGCGCAAACCGCGTCTCCCGTGTTATACACTCGTGAAGTGTATACTCTCTACTTAGTCTGTGACTCGTGATAATAGCTTAGCAATTCTATCCGTACGGTGATTGTATTGTAATGAACAGCCAATAAAAAATTAAAATAATTTTGAAAAAAAAAATGTAAAAATTATTGGAATCGAATCAGTTACTGATTCTGAACAAACTATATTTAGGTTTCGCATATATTAAAAATAATATTGTATAATATTATTGTCATGTTTTAGATTTTATTAACGGAACATGGAGAAAAAAGCCACCAATACGAACCAACAATAATTATTATGTTTTCAATGCTTATAACATCATTTTGTATGGGATGGAACGTTTCTGAAGTTTATGGCGCAGTACTGCCATCTATAAAAAATGTAATATTTTCATTGGTTTTGGTTTAAAATCAAAATTTTATTGTTACTGTTGGACTGACTGGAAGTAAATATTAGTTAAAACATTTTATTTAATTTTAAGTCGCATCAAATAAACTTTAGGTATACACTAATATTAAATTACCAACTGGCAACATTACATGTAGTACTTGACAGTAAGCATTGTCTGTCATTGTAATGCAAACTTCACAAGTCTAATATTTATGATTTTAAGTTGCAAATGTTTTTTAAGTTGTAAATTCGGTATGCGAAAAATTACTTTAAAAAATATTATTATTGTATGATGCTGGCAAATGATACGTTAATATAAAGAACTAAGTACCAAAATAATTAATTAAGTATATTATTTTAAAGCTAAACATATGAATGCAAGTAAAATAATGTTATTAGGAGGTATATAACAGTGGTTCTTTTTTACATTGACCATTTTCAATTGTCATACCTCAGATCAAAGAAATCTATTTCTTTGATCTGAGTGTCATACAAATTAATAATCCGATAAGTAGCATTCTGCATAAATTTCTTGCGCAAGCATTTGCATGCGATAATAAAGGGAACTAAAATGTGTGAAACGTACGGCAAAGAATGTGGTGTAACATATATTCAGTTTGCAGAGCCATCTGTGGCCACGAAGCTGTATTACGAGAGCGTTACTACTAACGCTCTCGTAATACAGCTTCGTGGCCACAACGATACTACTCGTTTTGTGAGTACATGGCATGTTCTGTAGTTCATTATTATAAATCAATTTACTGCAGCAGCTATTCCTAATCATTCAATTAATCTGCCGACCGTATAGACAATAGATGTTTGACAAAAATTCTATCATTAGTTTAACGTAATTGATTTTGTTTCCAAGTCATAAGTTTTAGAAACCCTACACACATACATAATTTTGATTTCGCTTATTGCAAAAGCGGTGCATCAATTATTTTAGATACTAAATTTTATTTTCCTGGGTGTTTATAATCCATTGCTTGTTTTGTTTTGAAAAGTTGCTGTGTTCGGAATTGAATGCTGTAAAGATTTTATGAAACAGCCAAAATGCACGTTTATAAACGATCTCACAAAGAGCTAGTATAATGATAGTAGGTACTATTGGATAGTGACCGACCGAAATTTCGGTTTCGGTTTCGGTTTCGGCCGGTTTCGGCCAAAATATCTAGTTTCGGCCTTAGTTTCGGTTTCGGCCAAAATATAGCCGAAACTTTCGGCCCCGCCGAAACTCAAGTGTTCCTGCATTTTCGTGCGTCGTTCGGTAGAATTCGTAGCTAACACGTACTTGCTCGCCGGCGGGGCCCCGGCTCAGTTTGCCACCGTCCGTTTATTCGTGAGACGAGGTTATGTTTTTGAGTTTACTGCCAAGAGTACCAAGTCTTGTATATTCCTGTCATAATAAAAAATATTTGTTACGTACGTTAATGATTAAAAACTTATCAATCGTCAAGGCGATTAGAATTAGGATGAGGCGGTATTCGAAACATAATTATGTTAACGGTTTCTTTTTTGAAATAATGCATTTTTTTTGTGTAATGTCTCAGTTATTCTTATTTCGTATTGCTAAATTAATATAGTGCGATTGTTGAGACTTCAAATCCAGTGAAACATTAGAAACAATGTTTTTTTTTTTTTAAATTTCGAATAGATTATGGACTCAATAGAAGTTAAATAACATAGAAAAATAGCAATTCTTAAGATCGTCTATCTATCTATGTATCTATCCATAAGTTAGCCGTTTTTCATTATTACCCTGAATTTTATCCTTACTATTAACACTATCAAATGGTGTAATAATACAGGATGTGATTTTTTTTCATAATTAGCGGTTTCGATTTTTGGCCACGATTATTGATTTTTCTAAAATCCAATGATACAGTTTTAGTTTTCGGCAAAATCGGTCTCGAGACTCTATTCAACGTTTTTCGATATTCCTCATAGTTAAAAATATAGCCGTCCACGCCCAGTTCAAAAATTCGCTTTTTGTATTTGACAGTTTTTCTTGTGCCAATAAATGTAAAACAAAACAAAAAAAAAAAAAACAGAAAAAAACCAAAATGTTAAAAGTTTTAAAAAGTTTCGGTTTCGGTTTCGGTTTCGGCCGAAACTGAGAGCAAGGCCGAAGGTTCGGTTTCGGTTTCGGTTTCGGCTGAAAAATCAGTTTCGGTCGGACACTACTATTGGACACTTTTAATTTTTTCAACTGGGTTTTCTGTAGTATTTTTGTTTGGGCCGTTTGGAGTTCAAAAACTGCTACAAAATCTAGAACGGACGATGTGTTCCAGGTGCTCGCCTAGTCTTCCGAGATAAAGCTGTTTGTTACATTCGTTCTAGAGATTATATTATAATATAGCAATAATGTCCCGTGACATCGACCGCAGGGATTCGTTATTACTTAATTGGTTTAGTATTTTCATTGTAAATATTTGTATTTACGATATTGAGATATTCATCATCTTATTATTTAAGTCATATTGAGCTTAAAATATGATAAAAAAGCAAAGAAATATTTTTTTGTTTCTGTGTTGTATAACTGACTGACTTTTTTAGCGTCACTCATGATAACTTTGTTGATCACAATGATAACTTTGCTTGAACTCTTATAAGTTTTCCCATAATGCAGTACAGCACTATTTCCTATTTGTTTATAAGTATTGTCTTTCATCTTTTCACTGCAATATCGTAAATACCTATAGAATTTTTAATTTTAATTTAACAATACAAAACAATACCTAATAATTTACCGGGCTTTACCGTTTTATACGATGCCAACTTTATTTTTGAGGGCACATAAAAGAAAAGCTTGTAACATTTACCAGCTTGACATCATAATGATCAATTAGAACATAGCTGCCTCCCAGTCAAATAAATCAAAAAATGTTGATTCAATTATAAAATCCAGTAATGTTGATTCTTGTCACGATGTACGTAGTTGCACTCCTCGACTACAAGCTTCTATTTGACTTGTCTACAATTTTTATCGGCTAACATACGCTTTATTTTTTTAATCTATTCATCACCAAGATGATTATTGACCTTGCTTAATATTCTGCACCCTTTCTCCAAACATATTCTAATGAAGCAATAGGTATCTGTTAGTTATAATGAGAATTTGGTCACAAAACATGATAATAAACTCAGTTTTAAACATGGACCTAAAAAAAGTCGGACGGAACTTCACGAAGAAACAAGTGAAGCACCCATAGTAAGTCAGTGCGCTAATATGTACACGCCAGAACACACACATTCATACCATAGTAAGTCAGCCGTCGGCCATTACGTTTCGAACGACACTCGCGGTTTTATACGGTGTTATTTTGTCTACTAAAAATCAAACTATGCCGTCATGTGTTGTGAAAAGTTGCCGAAACCACAGTGGTTCAATCAAAAAAAGCCAGGGGATCACTTTTCATAGGTAAGCATGTCAATTTGAAGCTTATTTCTCGATTTTACGTCAATAAATTTAATAAACATCTCGAAATCAATCAGTGTTGCAACTATTTCAAGGTTCAAATTATTTTAAAATGGGGAGATTTATATTTTATGTTACTATTTATCGCTACCTATTGTATTCTTCTATATTTTTACAGATTTCCCTCAAATGATGATTGGAAAAATGATTGGATTAAAATAATAAGGGAGTGTAGACGTGAAAATAATTGGAATCCATCAAAATCTAGTGTAATCTGCAGTATACATTTTGAGAAGCATTGTTTGTACTCAACTAAAGGCGGACTTCTTCCGGTTGTTGCTTACGCCGTACCAACAAAAGTAATTAAAATTTCAATTAATTTAAGGTCCTCTTCTTACAACCTAACCTCTTAGTTATAAACTTTAATATTTTGACACTTAACAGTTTAATAACAGTTGAACTTTTTTTTTAGTTTTTATTCGATACGTCAACAATTCAAGATCTACCGACTGAAGTAATTACCTCCAGCGTTTCTGATGAGGTGTGTGTTTTTTTTTACTGAAACGCTATTTTATTCTAAATAAAGTTATGCTTTAGAATCGTTTCTAACCTGATTTTATTATTTATTTTAGAGTTCACTAGTGATTGAAGCAGTAGCCACAGAGTCCGGGCAGCAAAAAAAAATAGAACTAGAATTACTACTAATTTATAAACTAGAATTTGAATTTCGAATACTTACCGATAGTGAACTACATCAGTCTGTCTTTATACCATTGAGTTTGTATGTAAAGCATTATACAACTTTTTGAAAAAGGAATACGCATTTTTATTATGCAGTTATGATTAAATAAAATTACGAAAACCGAAGAGGCCGTATGATCTTGATGCCTTTGCTTTTCCGACTAGGAATTTGCCGCGTTTTGTTTTCTTCAAACACAAACGTTTAATTTGTTTTAATTTATTTTTTTAAATAAGTTATTGTTAAATTTAAATGGTTAAATAATGCTTATCTCATTTTATTATTATGTTAATTTTTTCGCAAGTGGTACGAAAAGTAGAGTATTTTCCTCAGTGATAAAGCTGTCAGTCTTGGGTGAACTTAAATCCCTCGCTACACTCAGGACGCGTGTTAAAGCCCTCGCTTCGCTCGTGATTTAAGTTTCTAACACCCTCGCTACGCTCGGGAGTAAGCCTCGAGTCCTTCGTTATGCTCGCGATTTAAATCGTCACCCGCGACAGAAGACACTGCTTTATCCCCTTGGTTAATAATCTACTATTTCATTCCACCTATTCGAAAAGGACGACTTGGTTCGCCTTTAAGTGCGCCCAAAACTGGTGTTTTCTATAGGGAACTTTTAGCGGGCAGTAATGAGTTTTTAATCCTCTTTATAAGTGCGCCGCAAATAACTTTGCCGCGCACTTTTGATAGGAAGCTTTTAGCGGGCACTAATGAGTTTTTAATCCTCTTTATAAGAGCGCTACGCTCAGGATTCTACTGTAGAATCCCTTACTTCGCTCTGGATACAAAATAGCGCCCTCGCCGTAAAAATATTACTTTGTCATACAATCTACTATTATTTTAATCTTGTTTTAATTATTTTACCTTTATTTTAACAATAGGTATACGTCACAAAAACTTGTAATTAAACCCATGGACCTTTTTTTAGGTCCATGATTAAAACTAAGTTCGAGGGGAGATCTTATAAAAATATTGTTTGAAAATGGGTAATTTTTTCCTTCATCTGGCAACCCTTTAGAAACCCACACATAGTAAAGCAGACGCCATTTTGGTGCTTCACTTGTTTCTTAGTGAAGTTCCGTCCGGCTTTTTTTTTAGGTCCATGGTTTTAAATTGTACAACGCATTGATACAAAGATAGTAGGTACTCAGTATTTAAAAAATAATCTAAGGGAGATCTCTTGCTCATTATGTGAAGCGGTACAGAATTGTATCGATTGACGATATCGCACAAACGTCCGGCCGAAGGAAATGTATGGACAATCGCTAGTGTTTGCTAATTGAGTCGCACGTATTGATGAGTGGCATAATTATTACTCGCAGATCTGCTCGATGTCGAATTGCATGTACGTTCTAGTGGTAATGCACATGATTCTCTGTTCGAACTGCGCAACTACTCGTCACTGGCATCATTTTTTGTATTTTGTTTGCAGCGCCGTTATGTCGTAGTAGTATAAAGGTGGATTTTTATAGTTCACGGTTGAATTATATTGCGTCGATCCATTAGCGAATACGTACGATTTGAATCGGAAATCGATTCGATATCGCACGCACCCTCACAAACAACGCACCCTTTATTAAAATAAGAACATATAAATGTAATTAATCCAATGAACGAAAAGGATGTCTCATGGTAAGCGGTAACTCGAACTAATTAATAAACTTAGTGGTGCAGTAGTTTAACTGGTTCTAGAAATATTAAATCTATAAAGACAATAATCGATGAAGAGGGTTGGCTGTAACCTGTAAGTTATATTTCGAAACTTGTATCCGTTAAAACTACCTAAGTGGCTGTTTCATAATTAGATTGGTACCGCCGCCGCCGTTGCAAAACAGCTAGTGACCGCCCAATCAAAATTCGCATTTTATAGTTAGGAACATAGCTTGCACTTGCCTATCTCAGTCTGCTGCATTGCACCGCGTATTTATCATGGTTTCTTCAATAGCTCCGGTTATGTTGGTTTTCCAATGGGCGGCGTCAAACTAGTGCGAACGAGAGAGTGAATGAGCGACGGCGAAGAGCAGTGAGCGACCGACCGCGTTCATTTAAATTCATTCGGTGCTTGTTCGTTAAGTTGTCAGCACTTGGCTGGCGGCCTGCCGCGCGCCGTCCGACTTCGTAGTCGTTCGCTAGCACCGTAATCAACTCTTATCGCGATCGTGTGTCCTACTGCAAATACAATAAATTCCATCTAAATATTCGAAATAAACATGAGACCCGCTATGTGTCCATAACATATTCACAAATGAACAATGTTGTTATTTATAATTTCCAAAAATGTTACCCTGAATGCAAGTTCTTGAGTTGTATAGATTAATCTCTCATCGTTACGATCTCGACGTTTTCGTCAGAGAGACTATAAACCCCGTGGTCACTTAACGTCGTCAAGATTGATAATAATATGCAACGATGTGGTTTCTGTCAAATGGTGTCTGGTGTGCTGAGGAGGGCGATGTGTGTCGGTAGCAGAAGAGGCAGCAGTGAATCATACTACCGCGAGCTCGGCGATCAAGACACGCTGGTAAACATTTTAATTAGCTTTAACTGCATTTAAACATCGCTTTAGTAGCACTGAGCAGGTTTTGTTCATTCATATTATTGTTTATTTCATTGTGTGAACGTGTCGTACGATACATGGCCATCAACATGTTTACCTCTATGTAGGTAATTAATGTGTGTTATGATATCTTCAAGCGTAAACTCGTAGTATGTTAATTAAAGATGTGTGTAATTTTATCAGAGCTAATATTTTGTTGAGCCACATTCAATCGTTTTAGTAAAATCACATTGATGTGTGTATTGAATTATTTTTTTGTTATGAACAAGGAGTGCTCAGTAGTGTTTATTCATAAAGTAAATATGTTGTCTATGCTTTTATGTAGTGAAAGTGTAGTTTCTCTTTATGTTAACTCACTGCTATTGTTGAACTGTTAGCTTAGCAGTGTGTTCATTGTGCTATTTGAGGGGAAATGCTTATTTTAAGAATTTTTAGAATATTTGGTACCTATTGACAGATGTCAAAATCATTCTCATTTGTGCCAAAGAAATAATAGTCACTCATTACCTACTAAAAATATCATTATTAACCTCCGGATGGTGATTAATACCATTTACAACATTGAGATATTATTAGGTACAAGAATGTTAACCTTAATGAAATATTTTACAAAATGTTAGAGATAATGCCCCGTTTTGACATTTAAAACCATACAAAATGCTCTAATAATATGTTTGACTTAATCAATCAGGTATAATGCCTATATAAGTTAAAATCAAATTAATTAAAAACTACATTTAAATCCTCACCATTATCATGTATTTGCCGTGAAGAGACTACACAAATAAACTTTGTTATTACCTAAAAATCAAAGGTTTTGAAATGCAAATTACTTTTGCTTGGAAACATAACCAAAGTTGGTAACTATGTTGACTAACCAGCTTAAAAGTAGGTAAATCTGTAAAACCCAATGTTTTTCAAAAAATATTTTTGTTATGCAGGGTAAAATTAGCTTTACTTGTAAAATTGTTTTCTACATAGAGCATCCATAAAATGTTCCAAAGACACATGCACTTCTCACTCATTTCACATTTTTACAACGATACCACCAACCCGCACTGGGCAAACGTGGTGGATTATGGCCCTCTCACCGGGAGGAGGCCTGAATGCCAGCAGTGGGAACATTTATAGGCTGATGATGACAATGGTACTCCAAATAACTAACCTTCTGAAAAAGACACAGATAATTAAAACAAATACTTGCACACAATTTGAAAATAGAACTGCTATACAAAGAGGCCTTGACTGCCTTCTAGCCTGCCAGGACACATAAAGTCATGTTAAATCATCGTAAGAAAAAAAAGCGCGGGAAACCTGAAGTTGGCGGACGTGGTTTTTCTTGGCTTTGTTTTAATAATTTATTAGATATTGGATTAGATTAAGTTTTTGTATATATTTCAACTTTTTATTTAGATTTAGTGTAGTGATAGTTTTTTCTTCAAATTTGGTAAGTTTTTTAGTTCTTTTTGTTGTTTAATATGGATCCTCCGGATGATCCCGGAGGGACAGCACCATTGGAAATAGGTCACTATGTGACAATCTCTAACAACGAAACTAGTGCCGTTGAAACTGATTGCTCCTTATCACTAACATCCAACAACAGCTCAAAACGCAAAAGGGTCTCTGCTCGGCCTTCAATTTGCAAACACTGCAACAAAAAAAGGCGCAAAAGTGGCGGGAAACGTCACAACGACTGTGATTGTGGTGAGGTGGAACATACTATAAATGACACTAAAAATAAGGCTTCTGATCCTCCGCATGCCTTGTTAAGGGCTGGTGCAGACGATCCGAGTGGGTCGTCTCAGCGTCCGGCTCCGGTTGCTCGGCTCTTATATAATTCCTCCGATGCGGCTCCGTTTCTTATACATATACAGAGGGAGCAAACTGCCCCTAACGATAATACTTTTCTTAATCCGGTTTCTTTTGGTAGATTTTTGAAAAGGAATTGTTTCAATAACATTATTAATGGCAGTTTGAAAAAAATAGGGCGAAACCGGCTAGTTGTTGGTTTTTCAAACTATAATGATGCCAACTTGTTTCTATCCAGCAAGTTGTTGGAAAAACAATGTTACAAAGCTTTCATTCCCACATTTTCTGTGACGCGCATGGGTGTCGTCAGAGGCGTACCCATTGAGTGGACAGATGATGAAATAATTGATAACATCTCTGTGCCAATTGGTTGCGGCAAAATATTAAAGATAAGAAGAATTAAAAGAAAAACTATTGTTGATAATGAACCTTTATTAAAAAATACCGAAACAGTTATTTTAACTTTTGATGGACAAATTCTCCCAAAACGTGTATATATGTGTTATACAGCACTTTCTGTGGACTTGTACATTTATCCAACAATACAATGTTATAATTGTTGCAGATATGGCCATGTCAAAAATCAATGCAGGTCTAAACCACGCTGTTATAAGTGTGGTCAAGGCCACTCTGGGGATGGGTGTACAGTATCTGAAGATAATCTATCTTGTTGCCTTTGCAACGGTTTTCATGAGGCCACTAGCAAGAAATGCTTAGAATATGATCGTCAAAAAAACATTAAAGAATCCATGGCCAAGTCATGTATTTCATATGCTGAAGCTTCAAAGCTTCATCCCACAATCTCTAAAATATCATATGCTGATGCCTTAATTTCCTCTCCCACAACTTCAAGCCATATTAATGCTACTGTTCCTCCTCATTACTCACCATCCAAACAAAATAAAATATCATATAAAAAAACAGTTTTTATTAAACCTCGGTCTCCACCCCACTTTTCTAAAGGTTATGATCAGCAGTTCCATCAGGACCTTGCTAGGAATGTACCTCAATCAAAAGATGGCTGTGCCCTCATCCCTAAGGATGATTTATCTGCCTTATCTGTTAATGAACTAATCATTGCTTTGATAAAATCACTAACTCAAACACATCACCTTTCACCGTCCATCGCTGCCACTGTATTAAATGCAGTTTCTGAATCATCATCATCAATTACTAATAATAATCATGGACAACAAAGTCCTACAATGGAATTGCCGAAGTGCAATTAATAAAAAATCAGAAATTATACATATTGTAAATAAATATAAACCTTTTGTTTTTGCTCTTCAAGAGACATGGCTTAAACCAGGGTCTTTGTTTAGGATCCCTGGTTATGCATGTCTCAGAGAAGACCGCTCTGATGGGTATGGCGGTGTTGCTTTACTCATCAAACATCATCATTCATTTTCATTTTTCACAATCCCACCTCATAATAATGATTTTTCTGTTATTGCAGCAGTTGTAGATAATATTTGTTTTGTTTCTGTATATATTCCTCGTCCATCTGTTGTAATTTTTAATGAAATTGTAAATATTTTTTCAATTCTTCCTAAACCATTTATAGTTTTAGGTGATTTTAATTCCCAGCATGAAGTCTGGGGAAGTTCGTCAACAAATAACTATGGTAGCACCTTACTTGACATTCTAGATAGTCTCAATCTTTGTTTATTAAATACTGGGTCCCCAACTCGACGCACTTCTCCACATGAGGGTGCTAGTGCTCCTGATTTGTCAATTTGCTCTGACAAATTAGCTTCGCGTTTGACTTGGGAAGTTATGCTTTCCTCATTTGGTAGTGATCATTTTCCTATAGTTTTATCATTTCCCGACAGTCAAAAACATTATTCTAAGAGCGCTCCACGGTTGAAGTACAAACTGGGTGATGTGGATTGGCAAAAATTTAAAGAGCATTTAGATATTATTGTTTCTGATCTTCCAAAAATTAAATTTGGTGATGAACAGTTATGTGCCGACGCCTTATCTGAAGCCATGATAAAAACGGCTGATAAACTTTTTCCTCTAAAAAAGATACAAAACAAAATCCCATCTCCGCCATGGTGGGACAAAGATTGTACAGATGCTATAAAAAAAAGGAAGCAGTGTGAACTTGCATATCTTAAAAATTCTACCGAAGAAAATTTTAATAGTCTGAACGCCTCAATTTCAGAAACAAAAAAGTTATTTAAAAAAAAGAAATTTGAAAGCTGGAGATCATTCTGTCTGTCTATTTCTCCTAACGTTAAACCATCTTTGGTATGGCAGAATATCAGAAGGTTTAGGACAGCGTTTTCAGATTCATCTACCCCATTCATTCCACCTGAGCTGGTAAATAGTTTTTTAGATAACTTAGCTCCCTCATCTGTCCCGGAAAATATTATTCCAAATTCTATTCCCCTTTCAACACTAGATTCTCTTAGTGACCTTAATAGTCCATTTAGTTTAGAAGAACTTAAAGGTGTTGTACGACACAGTAAAAACTCCGCTCCGGGTGCAGATGGTATTCCGTACTCTTTTCTATCTAATATGAGTGACACATCTCTTCTCTATTTTTTAAAACTAATTAATAACATTATGATAACCGGAAATATTCCGCTTTCATGGAAAGCCCAAGACATTATACCTATTCTCAAACCTAACAAAAGTCCATCGAGTAGCGCTTCTTACAGACCAATTGCTCTATCATCGGTTTTGCTAAAAATCACAGAGCATTTAGTTAAAAATAGGTTAGAGTGGTATTTAGAAAACAAGAAACTACTCAGTGATAGTCAATTTGGTTTTAGGCGTGGCAAAAGTACCATAGATAGTTTAAGCATCTTTGTCACTGATATTAGATTAGCATTTTCTTCGAATCAATCCATAATTTCTGCTTTTCTTGACATTAACTCTGCTTATGATAATGTTGTAATATCAAAATTAAAATATAAACTGGAGCAGTTAAATGTCCCCATTTTACTAACAAACTTCATTCTAAATATGTTATCTGAGAGGTATATTAATCTTACACTTCAGGATTCTAGGTGTGAATCTAGAGTCGTTTGGAAAGGTCTTCCTCAAGGATTAGTTCTCAGCCCTCTGTTATATGACATCTACACTTACGATCTTGAGAGTTCTTTAAACAATAAAGTAAAAGTGCTACAATACGCTGATGATCTTCTTTTATATTGCCCTCATAGCTCTATTCAGACGGCTTGTAATACAATGACGTCGGGTCTCAGCCTTTTAAAAAAATGGATGGATAACAATGGCCTTGAGCTATCTACTTCTAAAAGTTCAGTTGTACTTTTTACCAGGATGCGCCTTCCTCCCCCTGTTTCTGTATATTATGATGATAATTTAATACCTGTGAAATCTTCGGTAAAATTTTTAGGAGTGGTCTTAGATAGTAAACTTACTGGTATTCCACACTGTGATTATATAACGGCAAGATGTGAGCAAAGGCTAAATATATTAAGATGTTTATCGGGGGTCTGGTGGGGTGCCCACCCCTATTCATTAAAATTAATATATAACGCAATAGTTAGAAGTGTGCTTGACTATGGAACTTTTTTATTGGAACCTGGAAATTCAGCTGCTTTTAAAAAATTAGACAGAATTCAATCAAAAGCACTGCGAATAGTGACTGGAGCTATGAGATCAAGCCCAATAAATGCTTTACAGGTTGAAACTGTAGATCCTCCTCTTTCACTTAGACGTCAGTATCTTGCTGACAAATTTATATTCCGTTCATTTCAATTTTCTAATCATCCGTTACGTCAAAAATTGCAGTCTCTTCTAGATCAAATCAATTCTTCCCGTTATTGGTCTAATAAATCTCTTCCTTGTCTTATTGTTAGCTTTAAAAAATTTATGGCTTTACAAGCTCCAATTTACCAGTCATTATCATTTCCTCTCTTCAATCATTCATATGAATCATTAGTTTTTACTCCGAATGTTATCCTAAACCTAGGCATTAATAAAAATGATAATTTTGTAAAAGAATCATTTAACTTTACCAAAGGCTTGCGATGGGAAAATTGGCATCATATTTACACAGACGCGTCTAAGCACTCTTCTTTGGGAAATGTTGGAGTTGGGGTTTTTCACTCGCAATATGACATAGTACAAAAAATCAAGCTTCCTCCTGAATCATCAGTATTTACTGGTGAATGTTTTGGACTGTTCAAAGCCTTAGAGTATATTTGCATCATGAAGTTGGAAAAGGCAATAATATTTACAGACGCTCTAAGTGCATTGCAGGCTATTGAAAGAAATCCTTTTAAATGTAAACCAATACTTCCCATAGTTCTTTTTATTAGAGGTCTCTTGTATAAATGCTTTAAATTAGGTCTTGAAGTTTCTCTCGCTTGGATACCTGGCCATAGTAGTATCGCAGGAAATGTGAGAGCCGATCAACTGGCTAATGAGGCTGTAGACTGTGGTGATTTGTTCCCTTACATTAACTTTAGTCACGACTTGGCGAATTTGCCAATGAACTTTCTTTGGGATGCCTGGAGCAAGTTGTGGGCGGACAGCAGCACTACTAAAGGAAAATATTATTCTCATATTCAAACTTGTATTCCCAAGAAACCATGGTTTTTTAAATTTAACTTTGGTAAGGTTGCTACCAGTTGTCTTATTCGTATGAGGTTGGGTCACAATTGCTCCAAAGTCCACCTTGCCCGATTACAGATCGTTGCCAGTGACCTTTGCGAATGTGGTGATGTTGGCGATTTAAATCATATGTTTTTTTCCTGTCCTCTCCTTAGTCATGATTCTTTTATATCTAGTTTACTTTCTTATAACATTGCTTTTCCTACCTCCATCTCTGTTTTACTGGCTTCTAATGACTCAAAAGTATATATGTATCTATCATCATTTATCACTGACAATAATATACGCATATAATATTTACTTTTGTTAATGCTTTCCATAATAATCCTATCCAATATCCATCCAAATTCCGTGTCCTAAATTAACCTTTCATTTTCTACCAAGTTTCCTCGTTTTTTGTTGGTGGCATTGCGCAAATAGCGACTTGCCAATAAAAAAAAAAAAAAAAAAAAAAAAAAAAAAAAAAAAAAATCATCGTAATAACTGTATAATACAAAGTACAATTGATATAATGTTCAAGTGAGGGCCAGCAACGATCTGGTAACAATTACTAGGCTCAGTTTTACTATTTGACATTACATATTAATGCTAAACATAGTTCTAGGTAAACAAGTTTATTATAATACATATTTTTGGATTTTGTATGCAGAATTGCAGTGACATGAATTTTCTTTAGTTATGATTTTAATAAAACACAGGTTTAGGATGTCTTGAATTTATATTAGCATGTTTTTTTACTGGATATGTGTGTGTAAGTAACTTTAAATACGAAAAAGACTGTTAGCAGTGAACAAGAATCATAATATTGGAATATCTGGTTATAATGCTAAAGCTTCACGGGAGAATCACAACATAGTGCCTATATAGAGATTAATCTAGATATCAGATCTGGAGACAACTTTAGGACCTATGTAATAGCAACAAAACAAAGCTGATAAGGTGGTTTCACATAAAAGGAGGTTAAAAATGTAAAAAAAAAAACGATCTATAAATAAAACAGCATGGTTGCAAGTTTTAGAAAATGTTGACCTACATAGACAAATGATTGATGAAATGATGACAAACAAAATCATATATTCCACAGTATCTATCTAATCTAATATCTTTAAACGAGCAATTCTTGTATATTTATATATAATCAGGATCTCGGAAACGGCTCCAAGGATTTTCATGAAAGTTACAGATTAGGGGTTTTTCGGCTCAAAGAATCGATTTATCAAGGTCCCAGGTTCGAGAAAAGCTCGGTCAACCAGATATTAATAATAATATTCCACAACTATCACACAACGCCATCTAGTCCCAAGCTAAGCAGAGCTTGTGTTATGGGTACTTGACAAATGATAAACATATTTATATATTTCTAAATACATACATATTATAGATAAATTACACCCAGACGCAGAACAAATGATCGTGCTCATCACACAAACATTTGTCCTGGGTGGGAATCGAACCTACGACCTCCGGCATAGCAGTTAGGGTCACTAACCACTAGACCAACAGGCCAGTAGGCAGAAGACGAATGCTTAGTGCTTGTCCATGTTGGTGACATTTTATATACCTACTTATTTGATACTTTCATGACTTATAATATGACTTGACATACATTTCGGACCATCCTTATGAAAATCTGTGATCTGGAGATGTAAATAAAAAAGGATCTAAGGCATACTATTCAGTTGTCTCCATTTAGATCTCGCTTGAAATCCGATAAGTGGGGTCTGGCGGTTTCCGCGAAGCACCGCGGCCCTAGAACACAAAAGGCATGTGAAGGAACAGGGTGTTTTTCCCTTCCGCCCCTGGATAGGGGGAGAACATGTTTGATAAACCTTACCATGAGGCGAGATAGTGGACAAACGCGAACATATTGTTAAATAAATTAAAGAAATAAAATTGGCAGATTTGATGCCCAATCACTACTACCATTTTCTATTTGATAAGGAAAAGTTGGCGCCCAATAACCCAGTCATACCTATTGGTCTAACATATAGTCCCAAAATGAGTGATTTAGTTGAAACATGACCATTATTGCACTGACATCAGTCTGTTGTAGCTATACATTGCTTGTATTTACTACACGCTGTTACTACGCGCATAACTGCTCTTAGCGTAGCCCCCTCCCCACTAGCTCTGCTGCGTGCGCCTACGTCAAATTTTGGTAGAGCGTATGACGTCAATGTTTTACTAAAGCAATGGTACTTACAAGATTACATTCTACAAAGCAGTAATTCACGCGTGTAGAAGTAATCGTTTCATTGATAATAATTATTACATACCAGTACTTATTTGGTTTGCATAGGAAGGAAAATACTCAAAGGTTAAATCATGTACTTACCACTGAATAATGAACCGATGATAGATGTTTAATTATGTTGTAATAATAATACCCCTGCCTGCCTGTTGGTCTAGTGGTTAGTGACCCTGACTGCTATGCCGGAGGTCGTGGGTTCGATTCCCACCCAGGACAAATGTTTGTGTGATGAGCACGATCATTTGTTCGGTGTCTGGGTGTAATTTATAGGTATGTATTTAGAAATATATATTATATGTATGTATATCAGTTGTCTAGTACCCATAACACAAGCTCTGCTTAGCTTGGGACTAGATGGCGTTGTGTGATAGTTGTGGAATATAATAAATTATTAATAATAAGGGCGCCAAGACTACCACATTATTTGACTACTGTTTAAATGTGGTTTTGCTTCCCATTTGGCTACGATAATACAGCACAGTGTACAGCCTGCGTCACGATGTGGTTATCCCCCTTAGGCCCGCCACATACATCAGTTTTCCTGATCAGGGATCCTGATCCGTTTTCTATCCGAACACAGTGAATTCATTCAAATGTGTGTGCATGTATTGTGTGTGTTGTTCACATTTCATTCATCATTTCAAATTCTGAACGAAAAGAAACTGATGTATGCGGCCGCCCTTAGATAGGGTTACCATCCGTCCGGGTTTCCCCAGATTTGTCCTAGATGTAGTCCGGGTTTAAAAAATTATGAAAAGGTGATTTATGACATTTTCAACTGTTTTTCATTACACCGACTATGTTTAAAAAAACCTGTTGATATGTCCGGGTTCTGGACCCTAAGGCCCGACGCTGCGTTAAACGGGTCCCCGCGACGGGCAACCGTCGCGGTTCCACGTCCGTGGTCCCGCGCGTGGCCCCGTCCGTGGCCCCGTCCGTGGCCCCGCGCGTGGCCCCGCGCGTGGTCCCGTCCGGGTTGCCGCGCGTGGACCCGCGCGGGGCCCCGCACGTGGCCACGCGCGTCTACACGCGACCGATTTACGCAGTGTCGCTAGTTCATTTGAACGGTGTGCTTGTATAGTCTTTGTTGACTGATTTGACATCAAATAATCCTACTACTATTATAAAGGCGAAAGTTTGTAAGTATGGATGTATGGATGTATAGATGTATGGATGTATGGATGTTTGTTACTCTTTCACGCAAAAACCACCGAACGGATTTGGCTAAAATGTGGTACACAGATAGTTTATAACCTGGATTAACATATAGGATAGTTTTTATCCCGATTTTATGTTCCCGTGGGATAATTTTCGAGTTGTAGCGGGTGAAGCCGCTGGCAACAGCTAGTGTTGTATAAAAAGGAAAAAGTTTCTGATTACGTAACAAACCTATGTGTTTAAGGATAAGAAATCACATAAAAAAAAATCGGCAGAGCAATTTTTCACTAGATTCTCACTAGAAGATAAAGCGCGATATGTAAAAAGTTGATTTGGAGGGACACTGAAGTCGAGTTGGATGTTTATAATTACCTATTCTAACTTTTTTTCTTCCTATTATTTCATTTAAACCTACAAAACCTTTAACTACAAAAAAATTTGAGACTGAGGGATTTTTCGCAGAGAGTTAAATAAATAAGCAATTTTCATGTTTTGGTAAAAAAACCGAACTTCTCGGCTAAAAAAAATTGCATTATTGTGCATGTATAATCTGTATCACCTACTCTCACCATATTCCAAATTTCAGCACCGGAGGAATTTTTCGAAAGTCTTCATAAAAAAAAATTTGCTCTCTGTTTGCTCCAGTTACATGCACCGTGTATAAGCACCCTTATTGACTGAACCGCGCGTAGCCACGCGCGTGGCTCCGCACGTGGCCCCGCGCGTTGTCCCGCGCGTGGCCCCGCGCGTGGCCCCGTGCGTGGCACCGCGCGTGCCCCCGCGACGGACGTCCGCGCGGGTCTCCGCACGTGGCTCCGCGACGGAGCACTTTTGTATAGAACCGCGCGTGCATCCGCGTAACGCAGCGTCGGGCCTAAAATCCTTGGTTTTCAGGCGTCTTGTCCTGGTTTCCAAATTTTAGAGATGGCAACCCTGCCTTAGAAGTATCTGGGTTCGCTATTGGGGTTTAACCAATTGACGAAGAGCACCGTACACAGTAGTATCTACAATTGTCAGGCTGCGTGGAAAAATCTATTGTCGAATTACGAAATTAATTTTAGTTATACGTTATGATGAGTGATGACGTAAGCTAAAAATGTAGGTATCATCTGACTTCCTCAGCAATGCGATTCACTAACAGACTCATCATAGATGTTAACAACGATGCGTTCACTGATGTTTCATCGTAAATATCGCTTTTAAAAACAACGTTGATAAAAACCGTATTCGCTAACCTAGCTATGCTCGTCGACGATCTGCCGAACAACGATGATGAGTACGATGTTGGCAGTGTTGCTATGTTTAATATAAAGTTTAGTCGAGAAAATCTCGACTAACCTATTTTTAAGTTATTTCGTCATATTGAATTAATAAAAATGCACAATACGTATGTATAAAACACGTTGTATTTATTATGCAACGAATGTTTAATTTATTTTAGACTTGGAAAAAAAATACATTTTGATTATAGCAATAAAACAAAAGCAAATCTTTGACATTTTTATTAGTAGGTTATGTATTTCAAAACAAACAACTTGATCTTATCTTGAAAATTTTTTATCAAAATACGAAATTCCAAAGTTCTAAGTGGTATTGTAGCTAAGTGGACTTTAAAAAATTGTGCACCCCAACCCAACAGCGTTCTACTTGTTCTGGGTTTTAGTTTGGTTCCAAACCTATCGAAAGTAAGTCTAAGTACCTAACATTTCTATTTAAATATAGCACAGTTTCTGGAACTACTATATAATTAACCAAAATATATTCTCTTTTAGTGTCTCGCAACGCAGCTCCTTCGTTAGATCAGTCAGCTGGAAAAGCTAGTAAGCTTTTTGGAAAATGAACCATGGTTGGCTATGGGCCATGCTCGTACTGCGAATGCTCGCATTCACAGTCGTCAGGCATGGTCCAAAATACCAACAGCCCTGAACAGTGATGGTAGTGGGTGTACGAAAACATTGGAACAGTGGTGTCAGGTTGGTAATTATAAGTATTGTGTGTATACATTTATACTGTTGCATTGAGTAGGTAGCCTTCTAACGTATAGTATCTTTTTGCATGGATAAACCCCTGTGTATGTTCTTTAATACCTACTAGATTAGTATTAACTAGCGGATGTCACACGGTTCACACACACTAAAATACAAATCTTTCTTTATAATATCAAGTGTAGACTACAGGGTTACTAGCAATTATAAAAGCATTTAAAATTGCAACAGAAAGTTAAACCAAACCGAGCAAATAGGTGTTCTATTTATTAACCGACTTCAAAAAAAGGAGGAGGTTCTCAATTCGTCGGAATCTTTTTTTTTTTTTTTTTATGTATGTTCCCCGATTTCTCGAAGACGCCTGGACCGATTTGGATTTTTTTTCTTTTGTTTGAAAGGGTATACTTTCCAATTGGTCCCATGATCACCAGGTCAGGATCTGATGATGGGATCCTAGGGAAATCGAGGGCAACCTTCAAATTTTATAGGCACATAGTACCATTTTCATATATTTTCTAAAGCTGTTCAAGTATTTGCATCTGATAATCATCATCTCAGGTGGATGACCTGATGATGGAAGGTACAACTCCTTAACAGTAAGGAGTAGGCATCGCTTGATTTACTTTGTGTTCGCATATCTCCGGAACTACAAGTCCGATTTAAGTAATTCTTTTTTTGTTGTACTAGGTGTATCATTTAACTTAGAGAATACTGCAAGTTTCATCAAAATCGGTTTAGTAATTTTTGAGATATGGAATTTTATTAGCTTAATGTGTACATGAGTGATGTAAGTACTGGTGCGAAGGATTACAAAATTATAGTACACATGTAAGAGAATAATGTTCTTGACAAGAATTCGGGTTGAATATTTAAACTAAAAAGAGTAAAATAAAAACTTTTTCAAAAAAAATGTAACCGCCTTCAAAAACAACCACAAAAAAGTGTAAAATAATCTACAAAATAACTTTTTTTTCGGAAGTCGGTGGCTAAAAAGACAATGAAAAGAAAAAAAACAAAGGCACCGACTTCCGAAAGAAAAGTTATTTTGTAGATTATTTTACACTTTTTTGTGGTTGTTTTTGAAGGCGGTTACATTTTTTTTGAAAAAGTTTTTTAATACATCAAATCATAAAATTCTTAATTGTGTTGCAGTACTCGAAGGACAAAAAAGGAGCAATTAAGAGGAAGTCCAGCTTCATTGCAGCTGCGAGGCGGCGCACTGGTGGTGGCATAGAAGAAGATTTGCCACAACTTAGTGAGATTGAATTTAAAATCCAAACCATTATAGGAGGAGAAAGTTTTGGTTGCGGAGATCAGAACTTAGAAATAAATCCTTTTGAGGTTTTTTAAAAACTTTAGCCTAAACTATAAATTTTGTATGCCATACCTACATGGCAAAACATGTAGCTACATTGTTTTATTTTAAGACCTGTATCACTGTATACGCCCACTCATGTTTTTACAAAATAAATATATCTTTATCTTATCTCATAGTTTTCAAGGCTATAGACCTTTAAAAATTTATTCATTTGATTGAAATTAATAAGTAATTAATACTTTTACATTTTTAGGAAGAACCATTGGATAGAACTGTGGAAACTGTCTCCCAGCATTTTACTCATAAGTTTTAATTTTATTTTTGTCAATTTAATGAGTAAATATAATTATGTAGGTACCTAAACATTATAATTATTTTCAAAATATTGTCCCTCCAAGTGAGCAGCATGCTGACCAAAGTGATGATCTTATGAGTTAGGCCATGAAATGCAATGCAATGGGTATAAGATTTGTTTATTCTTTTGATGGATTTGATAAATAAATAAAAATAAAATGTTTGCTAAAAGATTGTTTTATTTACCAATTGATTAAGTATATTAAACAATTTTGTCCTTTGGTTAAACATGATTATATATTATAAGAAGTCTAAAAAAACTTCCAATTTCTTTATTTTATGACAAACAATAATACATTACTATTTAAAGGTCACTATAATTTTTAATAAACAAACTGTCTTAAAACCTGAGTAAGTAGGTAATAATTATCTTATGTCTATTGTTAGTATTTACTTCTATTATTAACTATTTTATCCACGCCACAGTCTATCAATTAGAGACTTCTAGCAAGACATCCACTATCCAAATCACTGATACGAGTACTGGGCTTCCTTGTTGTAGTAACCGGATCACACTTGCTTCTTGTCTCTATAGATGAGTTGGTAATTCTACTGGAGGAACTCTGGCTTGATTGCAAATGTTATGTCCCATTTCTGGATCATAGTGAAGAACACAATGAACCAAAATAGCGGAATTTCTTCTTCCAATTGGTTAATTAGCTCTGTTAATGATCTTCTTTCAATTATATCAGTAGGTACAAATTACGTATCACATGTGCCTGACGTCTTTTTTCTACGTTATCTCGACGCTTAGCTTCTTCCAACAAAAAAATCATACAGGAAAGACGAAGTGCCATCTAAAACATTAAAAATAGACATAAACGTTTCAGGAATTAAAGTACGGTAAACAAAACAATACTAAGCATTTATAATTTAAAAAATAACTTGTTTTACTCACAATACTCACATTTTAATTGTCTACAACCTAGGAAACATCTACAATTTACAAGCTTTACGCTTTGACAGTTAAAATCGAAGGCGAAGGCGCCGTTGTCGTCGAAGGCGAGGATGTTTTGTGTTTCTGAATACCGTTTTTCATACATTCGGAACCATATTTTAGTTCTATGTCGCGCCGTCGACATCGTTGTGGCGCTACGACCGCGCAGTTTTAACTAAAGAATACCGATAAGTTTTCATCAGATGTTTCAACGATGATTTCTTGGTTGTAAAGATGTTTTGCCTTAGTGAATCGCACTCCAGACGTCACAAATTCACAATATCTGTACGCATTGGAGTTAAATTGAAGTTATAATAGATCAAAAACGGTAAGGGGAATATTTAAGAATGAACTAACTACATAGGTGACGTGGCCCAAAACGCTGAAGTAGCGTCAATGGCTCCAGGACATGCTTCTTTTTTTTTAGGTGGTAATATCATCAAATGATTCCTCCCCCCTTGGGTGGGGCGGAAGGGACTTTCAGACTCTTACTGACTAAAATCCACCCGTGTTCCTTCGGATGCCCTTTACGTTTCGGGGCCACGGTATCATAGGTTAAGAAAAAACCCGCGACCCCAGCAGGCATTTGGCGCTAAACACGACGCGCCACCTACCCGGGCTTGGTCCCTGGTCGGACGGCGAGCTACCCATCACTCACCGTCCGCAAGCCCGCTCCGCCGCTGTGCCCTCTGCTGATCAGAGGGACACGCGTTGGAGCGTCCCCACGACAGTTTATTCGCATACGGGCAAAGAGACTCCTTAGGCACACTGCCTAAGGAAGAGTTTTTGCCCGCATCCCAGAGTGCACCGGCCCAAAAAACTGGTCTTCTCCCCGGATGTATCCGAGAGGGAACTTCAGTCCACGGGCGCACGTGGAGGTTTCCTGTCTCAGCACCCCTCGAGTACATGCTAAGTAGAGTCTGCCTTCTACTTCACCCCTGACTATACGTGTTTATCACCATCTTCCTGCCCTTATCCCATACTAATATTGGTCGGCACAACACATTTTCTTCTTGAGGAACTCCCTCAGCGCGAGCATTCATCTGTACCCTTAGCACGAGTTTTCACTCTTTTGCTTTACAGCGTCTTTCCAGTATTTACAGCGTTTCTTGTATCTTGTAAAACATGGAACAACGCCTCTAGTGTGCGAAGAAGGAACTATTTTTTTCCTTGAAAATTGTCTAATTCCAGTTTATTTTACGTCTGAATTACTGAAAACTCGTGCTAAGGGTACGGTAATGTTACGTTACAGATTTGAAAATTCGAAGACAATAAACCATCAAATTGCACATTTTTATGTCATCACCTGTAAATGCTCGCGGAGCGCCTTTAAGTTCTCCCCTGTCAGACACAGCATCACTCATTTTTCTTTCGTATCACACAATTCATCTGTATTTTCTTTGGCCTTCATTTTCCTCTTCTTGTTTACGCGTTCAGTAAAAAATACCTCGGGAAAGTATTTAAAAACCACCAAAAACCGCTCGAGTGAAGAATAACTTAATTGAGCAATGATTGCACCAAATTAATAATATCTAGAAATCTGAACTAGAACGCAAATCTCCCGCAAATAACCGAAACTACTGCATATTATTACTATTGAAACAAAACAATTCGCTATAAACAGTTCTGTTCCACGTAAGTGTTTTCAAATACTCAACAGGAATTAAACCTTGCTGCTAGGTAAATTATACATATCAGACATACCTATCATCAGTTGCATCGAGAAAGGTATCATCATCATCATCATCAGTCAGAAGACGTCCGCTGCTGAACATACTCGTAGGCCTGGAAAGAAAGGTATGGTGTAGAGAAATACGTGCGTAGCCATCATCAACATTATTCTACAGTTTTATGTTCTTTCAGATTAAAGATGGATGTCATAATTAATACACTTTGAGGTAGCACACCTTTACTCGTCATATTAGCAGTAACCGTATTTCACACAACCCATCCAATGTTTCTCTCACATTCATTCATGTTCGAAAACTCTTCACCACCCTGGCCTAATTTCTCCGCATCGCATGCTCATGACGTGACAACCAAATAATACACAAAGGGGTTTGAACTTTTTTGTATGGGCCGTGTACCAGATGCCATCCGCCATTTTGATTTTTTTTCAAAACAGCGTACACGAATGAAACATTTATAAATCGATAGATCAAATCAATACAAAAATAAAATGTAAGCGGAAAAACCTCGTAAAGCGTCACGTTTCCGAGTTATGAGCTGTCAAAAATGTAAAATTAGGGACACATTTTTTATTTTTTTTTAAATATTTTAATATTTGTTGATCAAAAAGGTTATTTCCACAATAAAAATAATTGAATATTAGTTTTTCACGCATTTCAAATGCTTTTACATAGGATTATTTCGTTTAACGCAATTTCGGCATTTAAAATGCGTGTAAAAACTAATATTCAATTAGTTTTATTGCGGAAGTATCCTTTTTGATCAATAATCATCCAAATATTAAAAAAATAAGAAAAAATGTGTCAATAATTTTACATGTTTGACAGCACATAACTCGGAAACATGACGCTTTACGAGGTTTTGCCGCGTACATTTTATGTTTGTATTGATTTGATCTATCGATTTATCAATGTTTCATTCGTGTACGCTGTTTTGAAAAAAAATCAAAATGGCGGACAACGAACTGGTACAAAAAGCACAAAGCCCTTTTGAGCAACCGATGCCTCTTTTGGAATCTACCTATTATGTAGCGGTAAATAAATTTTTGAATAACCAAGAACTTAATTGAAAACTCTACCCTTTTTAGTCTGCATTTTGGCTTCGTGGAAGGAAATCATGCATTTCACGAACTTCTGGGATTTACCATTTCGTAACTGAAAGCGGTCCTTAGGAGCTTCTTTTCTCATTAATTAATTTGTTTTGTAAATTATTTCTGTACTTTGCTTCTGGGCTTCTAAAGTAACTTTGACAACCATTTTCAGAAATAACAACCCAAAATTTTATTAATCTTTGTAACCTTCGCCTTCGTACCTACATCGCGGCAAACCTGTGCGGCAAACTCAAGATCAGAAAGCAACCGTTCGTTTAAAATATATAACTGAACCTACAAGCCAACGGCAAAAAAGGATTGAGAAAAGGGTTGGCAGGTGACGACGAATTTAAATCCAAATTTAATTACCCATAATCTGGAAAAAATGTTAATGTTTTTTATTAGTAGTGTATTATAATGTTTGAAGTGTACGTAACATTCAATAAAGTAGTTTCCAGAAGACTATTTCAGATAAAATCCTTTGAGATTTAGCTATTGGTAAACTCGGTTCGCATTTCTTCTCAGACGTGTTGATTTCTCTAATGGTAGCATAATAAAATAAAGATGGTTTGCCTTCGTTCACAGGTGGATTTGAAATCGAATTTTACTAGCATAAGGGTTGTAGTCATTTAGTATTCTTTCATCTTATATTGTACAAGCTGATAAGCTAAGACGTGCCACTTCCCTGAGCGTCTAACTTTATTATTTAAAATGGCACGAAGGCTTCGTTGCGAGTTGCACTTCTTCTTCAAATACGACACTTCTATAAGTATCACTTAAGCGTGCGTTTTTCTCAAAGCCTTCGTATTTTAGTAGTACGACAAAGGTAAAAGTTAAATGCCGTAGGTTAGGTACTACAAAAGTTAAAAAAATATCGAAATACATTGTTTGATTCGTCTAGAGTACTTTGTTTTTAGATGGTAGTTTTTTTAATGCTTGTTTAAAGAAAGAAAACTGTTTTTTTTTTAAGTGAACTTTGTCTCATAGGAAACATAAATAACCACTGTACTAGCCATTAGCAGGAATGTAATCAAGTCTCTAGAGAAGTAAAATAACAATAGGTTATATCTCGAACGTCTTCACAACTCATTTAAATATGTAAATTATTAATTAATCTATAAACTACGGTCCTGATCGCTAATTTGTCACACACTATTATCACAACAGGGAACATAACATCACACATTTTACATAACAGTGCTGTTTAAAACGACGAACATGGGGAATACACAATTAGATTCATGTCAATTAGCTTACTCTACGAGTAGATAGATCTATTACAGACAAAATAGCACCTGCTTTGGTGAAATTCGTGACATAATTGCAACTACTAGTAATAAGTCAGTACTGCCGTCTAGCACGTGCAAAGAAGAAAGGCGGGATCTTGGAGAATATCATAATAGAAAGTGCGCCTGGGTACTTAATCGCCTAGACTTCTTACTAAGGCCGAGACTCCACCAAAGCTATGCGAGTCGAGATGTGTTTTGAACACAGCTCCGCTCCGGCAACGCAATTCTATCGGTTGTTCAAAACACGTCTCCACTCGCACAGCTTTGGTGGAGTCTCGGCCTTAGTGTTACTAACGAGCTTTTCTTCATAAAAGTACTGCTAGGCGTCCTACTAACAGCGTCCATGTGTGTGTAAATCAGTCATCAAAGACCTACCCCAACAATTCATTATCGCCATGTCAACCATATTTATCGCTGAATTGTTTTCGCGTGACAAACACAGTATTGTTTTGATTTAAAGTTCGCTTTGCCTTCGGACAACTGCAAATTAATTGCGCAACAAGTGCTTGTGTTATGTACGGTCACATTCAGCTTTGATTCTGTACATATTGAATTTGAAGATACAGGATCTGGAGAAATAATCAAAGCCATTTCTCGTATGAATTCTGACAATTGCGACCACTTTCGACCTCCCATAAAGTACTACTTTAGTCTAAATCCATCCAGCTAAAAGTGTAAAGCTCTAAGCTCATACAAATTCCTAGTAAACGCTAAGTAAATAAACAATGTAATGAGCTCTATAACAAATGAGCTAAGGTACTAATTAATCATAATCTACATACTTACGTAATCGTATTAATCTAGTTGATGTTTTTCGATGCAACACTGGTCCCGCGTGTATTTTGGATCTTATTCTGTTGATACGTTTCAGGGACAAAAGCTATCCCACGCCCACGTCCTAGTTCAGATTATGATCTATTTGTGTCCCAGGATACATCTCAATCCGTTGAATATCAGAGTTAGTTGCGCATTTAAAATATTTATATGGATGACATAATAGATGGTTGTTAAAACATAATTTATGAAACTAGCTTCTGCCCGCGGTTTCTGTTTAGTTAATTTAGTATTTACATGTGCCATCACGCCATCTACTTTACTATATTAGGAACGTTATCTCGAGAACACTACGATTTTCGGGTTGAGAGGTCCCCTATGCAACTGACATCATATGCAAATTATAATTATGCAAAACGTGCTGATCGGTTCAGTGCTTTATTGTTTGTATATGTATAGTGAATGATGCATGAAAATGTAACAAACAAACTCGCATTCGCATTTTTAAATATTAGTGAGTATGTAAAATACTAACTACACGGTACTAGTCATTGGTAGTTATCGTTTCACACTCACACTTGAAAATTATTGTGCACCGCAACAATTATTTTCAAGTGTGAGTCAGCAGAAAAATTAAACATTATCGATATTGTGGTCGTAGGATTATTCAGTCAGCACCACATGCACTTTTTCCAGGGCAAAATTTAATTCAAAGATGAAACGTGATACGAGTACTAACGAGAAATCCCAGTACCTATACTTATAAAACTTCTGTTCATACTACCCTCTCTTTCAAACATCCCACTTTACCAAATTGGTCGGTACCGGTCAAAAGCATCTAGAAATTGAACTATATTTTGTAAGTACTAAGGTTTCTGGATCCTTTGAAAGCTGGTTCGAAAATTTTTCAAGCCGTTAGCTGCACTCATTTCCGTCAGTCCGTTTTATACCTTCTCTACCGTTTGCTGTAATATCAGTAACTCGGTAACTATACCTACTAATTTGAGTAAATTCATAACTACAAGTACTTTCGTGTTCCTTCTTTGAATTATTTTGGAATAAAGTTTCATTATCGCCAGATCTGTCTACGAGGGAAGGGTTATGTTTTTGGGATGTACAACCTTCTTCTTTTGGAATAAAGTTGGAATTGTATTAAAAAAATAGCTGACCCGGCAAACTTTGTACCGCTTCAGAATTTGATTTCTGAACTTCAATTGATTTATAAACGACGCCGACGGGACGAACATCAAATATTTGACAGGTAGGAATTTTTATCACCATAAAACCTTCTCTGGACTTCCAAAAATAATTCAAAAACAAAGTTAACCAAATCGGTTCAGATATCTCGAGTTTTAGCGAGAAAAACGAACAGCAATTCATTTTTATATAGATTTGAATAGATTGATAGATGTAGGTGGTTGTTCTGGCGTCTTTACAAATAAAAAGCTTTAAAATCAACCCGCGGACTACAAATGAAGTCTTCAATAAAATATTAAAATTCCATTTTCATTTGTACTTAAATGTTACTAATAGTTCTTTTAACCAGTAGTTGAGTAAATTTCACTGACGTATTTTTACATTACTGAATTGTTAAAATGTTGTAAATGGTTAACACTGGCAACACAGTTCGCGAAATGTGTTGCCATTCTTAACATAAATAAGTGCAACATATATATACAATGCAGCATACCATACATACGTGCAGCATACCTACTATGTTTTGTCTCTGCATCACCCCAAGGTAGACTGGTAGAAAATGCCTCCGGCATTAAGTCCGCCGTTGTACGTTGTTGTGCATAAAGTTTATTAAATAAATAAAATAAATACATGAGTAGAAAAGTTTTCTTCTCCATAAAAACTCAAGCAGAGGCTGACACCAACCGAATTTCAAAATCGTCTCCTACAACGTATTTCAACTAACAACGTACGACTTAGGGTGCTCACACATCTATCGACGCGGAATCGGCTTTTTCCGTCGCCCTTTCTCGTTCTGTCGCTTAGAACTGCCATTTGCTAGACCGAGACAATGCGATAGCACGCGGCCGCGTCGAGGATTCCGCCGCGTGCGATCGCATTATGCTTTCTGTCTCGGTCTAGCAAATGGCAGTTCTAAGCGACAGAAAGAGAAAGGGCAACGCAAAAAGCCGATTCCACGTCGATAGATGTGGGAGCACCCTAAGACTGCACGTGGATCGTTGCAACCACTTTCGGCCGAGTGAGTAAGGGAAAATAGACCGTATGGTAATGTATTCTTCGATACGTGTTCATCCAGAGTTCCGGAAAGCCTCATTCCACTTCGTACCCTAGCGTGCTGCAAGCAAACTTCATTTCCTCAGCAGAACACGATACCCCTTGAAGTAGGCTAAAGATGTTAGATGTAGAAGGCTTTTCGTCGGAAATTTCGTCGATACCTATGACGTGTATGAAGCCGCATTAAGGTCGATTGTCGTGTAACTTGAGAGTGCTTTGAAGTTCTTCAACTAAATTAATAGGCTGATATTTTTATATCGTGGTAAAAATTCAGTTCACTCCAGTGTGGAGCGCCAGACTCATACTGACTAAATTCACTAAATTCCTTCAATAGCCCTTTACGTTCCACGGGTATCGGTTACCTGTTTAGACAGTCCCGCGATCCCGGCAGGGTTTGGCCCATATGGGGGCCAAAGCTAGGCTTGTGATCAGAAACTCACATATGTATTGAATCATCATTGGATACATTGTATAACTGATCCTACATTTGCTTCTGTAAATTAAATACATTAATCCTAATAATCCTATGATTTTCCTACTGCTGGGACACAAGCCATCTGTCCAAATGTAACAAACACTTTTCTGAAATTTACATCAAAATCGGTTCAGCCAAACGCGAGATAATTGCGGACAAACATACATACACATACATACATACAGGTCGAATAAAGAACCTACTTTTTTTTGAAGTCAGTGAAAAAGAAGTGTATTCACTTATCCAGGTCTATCTAAGTACTACGATTCATCTCACCTTTAAAGTAACACAAACAAGTATTGGAGTGTAAAAAAAAACATTGCCCCATGCGCTAACGAAGCGAAGCTTTGGAGTGACTTGCACTTATGCGGTTCCACCAATTACAACTTGAACCTGAAAAGCCATTATTGAAAAGCTGAAAGCAATCTCAAGAGCGGAATTTATACCGAACTACAGGAAAGCCAGCGAGACAGTGAAGGGAACTTGTTTGAGAGTAATTAAGAAGCAGTTTAATATCTAATAAAAGTTGTTGGACTGATACAAAATAAGTTGCATAAACTGCATAATAGACTTTGAGCTGTTTTGAAATTCGTTTTAACTTCTAAATCTCCTGCTCTGTCAGACCAGAGGCTGCGATCCAGTTTAGGCTGTGGGAAAGAGACAGCTATACAAGTCGTCTAGCGCCATCTCTTTCCCGCAGCTTAAACTGGATCGCGTTAAGAGCTCGAAGTAAGGCTTCAGTTCTGGGCTGTGGTAACGGCTCAGACTTACGAGTATACCCACTGTTGAGCAGGCATCCTCTCTTTGAGAGGAAGAGGGCCAAGATACACCACGCGTGCCGTGCGGGTTGGTAGATCTCACTTCTAGTCTTCGAATTTTTGGTTCCAGGACATGCCGGTTTCCAATTCAATTTTAATTGGAAGGGTTTCAAATTGAGGTTTTTCAAACTGGGCATCCGCTGAAACAGCACCTGAGTGAAAGGCACCTGAAGTATTTCGACATGTACGTGTATTTGTACCTATCAACATTTGTAGCAGTAGCAGCCATTAGTGGAATAGTTTATTATTTAATTTATAATAATTATTATATTGCAAGTTCGGCTCGGAATAGTGCAGCGGCGCTCTTTAAAAAAATCAATGTAAAATCATAAGTTTTAGAGTTCCCAATAAAACTAGGTTTATATAAATTCAACGTGTTAATGGAGAGTGTGAGTAAACGAATACGTATAATAACCCAATAGTGGTACGACTATATGGCTAGAGGGGCAAGCGCAGCTAATTTCCCCATATTTCGAAAATAACCGTGGTGTGTGACTAAGCAGGTAAGTGAATTACCTGTATCTCTTCTTGGTATGTACAGTCGACAAAGTGGAATCATGACCCATTTTGACAATAAATCGTTTGAATCTGTCAAATTGACAAAGATCAAAGTTGTTACCATGGATATGTATGTTTACGCGAATGTGGACCTAATTGTATTTGAATGTCTCTGGGAAAATAAGCTTATGGTGGGTCATAATTCCGCTGGGTCGATTGTACATTAATTCGAATATTAAGGAAATAGCCTGAAACCAGCAACTCTGAGTAATAGTAGTTTTTGTTGACAGATCATGAGTAGGTGCAATTAAGGGCATTAAGAGCGCATATTCTGAGAGTTGGCAACGTCGCTAATGGCTGTCAAATATTTAAAAGTTTTAATTAATTTTACAAATGTACCTACTGTATGAGCATAAGAAATATGGCTCTGTAGTGTACTAAAAAAATGATTAGGTAATGCAATAATTAATATTGTAACACCGACTATATAGTTTTAGACGTTAAAAAAAGCATTTGGAAACATTTCAGATGTCATTTATACACCTGAAACGGTTACACCATCAAATTAAAACAAACATCAGGGTTGTAGAGTGTTGTCATACTCACTTATAATTTCATGATTTTCTATTTTTTATGGTTCCGTATTTAAAGGTTAGAGGACGGGACGCCCCATTATTATCGGCCGCTTGCGATTCTGAGTATTAAAGCCGCCCTTCTTTCGATCTGCATGCTTCAAAAATGCTTACATCTTCAAAAACTCCTTGTTTGCTATTTCTATCGTCTGTCTCCAACTCTCCAGTGTCCGTTTTTTCGGGGTGGTGTATACATGCATGCACCGGACACCTGAACAGGGCGCAGGTTGTAAAAAAAACGGTCCGTTGTCCGGTGACAATGAAAACGGACGTATGCGCACGAAAATGTCTAATTTCTTATGCAAAATATGTCTCGCATGTCAAATGTGGTGTGGGGAGTACAATTGTTGAGCTACTCGCGTGATGCCTTGCGCTATTACACTAGTGAACCCGGAAAGGCATTAGCAAAAAGATTTTAGACGATTGATCTCCTTCCAGCCAAAAAAAAAAGCCCCTTTTTATCTATTCATCCATTTGAAATAATTTATCAGTGCGTCTGCATCACTCGGACAAAAGGCGCGTTGTTCTCTTATCGGAGGCATGAGACTGTATGTCTCCACGTTTATCAGATACTGTCTAGTCTACAGTGCAAGTATTATCCACCATTATGCCACAACAATGTGGCGACGCAAAGCATCCTAAAATAATAATCAAGATAAAAATTTGACACGTGTAGTCAGAGCTAAGCTTATACCTATATTTATTTTTGAAGAAGAGTTGGGCAATGGAGTATAACTGTCCACTAATAAAAACAGATATTTTCTATTTATTAGTCCAGTCCGTCGTCTGTGATTTAAACCTACGCACAACTTATGCCATCTAAAAATAATTTTGATGAATGAATATTGCTATTCCAAATCGTTTTGCTTTCGACTGATGTTAATTCTAGTATTTGAATATTTTCGAACTGGCCGTGTGTTTGTCATATATACGAATGCCTCAAGTGTTAATTTTTTGTTGAATTTTTATTTGTGGCAGACGGCAGAACACAAACTGGAACTTGTTGATCAGACGATTGCGGCCTTGTTTTCCAACAAGGACGAAAACCGCAATAGACCTATGAATTCCTCTCAAATAAATATCTGTAAGTCTGTGAAAGTTGAACTTTTATTTGCAGGAAATTGGACGAGAATTGTCTTCTGAACGCCATCAATTCACAATTGCCTGGTTAGAAACGGATATTAAATGTTAACTTTGATCAACATTCTTTTCTCTGTCGGCGTCCCTTTTCGGAGGCTATTGATCCCTCCTTAATAGAAGTAGTATTAGCTCATGCCTCTCGCTAAAAAAACCTTCAATCATGTGGTTGCATGTTGATAAACCATAGATAAGTATACTGAAACCGCGGCTATTTGCCCGATCGATGGGCCAAAATCACCCTTTGAATTCCAGAAACTCTTAGTCCGAAGATTATCCCGGTTGTAACTTTAGTCCACGTTTATTAATATGGGGGTAAGGTGTACTCTTATTACCCAGTAAACTCCTAAGTATTTAGAAGGGTAACAACATGTGTTGATAAGTTCTTACTACGAGTAAAATGTATTATTGACGAAGGACCAGCGGGGTTCTAGTTCTAAGTGGACTGATGCTGAGCTACTAAACAGCGTTATTGAAGTAATCGTGCTATTAAGCAAAACGGTCTATCAACAATTACTTACAAGCTAGGGGTTTCAAATGTTCTATTTGTGATGCTTCATAAACATAGGTCGGAACTCGGAATTAGAGTAGGTAGAGTTATATGTCTTTCTTACATCGATATGCCCCAAATCTCGGAAATACTTTTAAAGAGCTGAAAAATCCCGTGGTTTATTAAAAAAAGTTGTTTACTTTAACACAATTTATTTGTCTAATCTATCTCTGATGTATGTATAATCATTTATTTGTAATACTGTTTTCCACTCGAGATTGTCTATTAGAAATCTCGGGAATATCCATATTAATATTAACATTTCCATGCAAGTACTAAAAATAAACTACCTAATTCCGACCTCTGTACCTAATAATCAATAAAAGTTGGTAACAAACTATGCTTGTTTTTCTATTTTGTTACGGGTCTAAAATAAAGGGGTTATATATCAGTAAGTTAAAATATTACTTTAAGAAGACAATTCATCATTTTGAGAGCCCCCTCTCCGTTTTTTTTTTATAAATTTTATTATCTAATCAAATTGTTTAAAACAAGTGTTTTTTCTTTAGTTTAGGGCACTATTCTAATTCATTCGAACTTTATGTTTCATTTCTAGACTAGATCTCTTTAAATTATTTACGAATCGGTTCTAATGTTGATTTTTACACTAGATGGCGTAGGGACTTTCCTAGAGAGACTAGCGGGGATTTAACTTTGAACTAAGAATTCTATTCTATGAATAGAGGAAACAATAATAAGCTTCTATACTATAGAAATTGATCGCTAAATGTGTTGCTAATGTGTAGTTATGAGCTAACTCCAAAACGGCTGTACCCATACGGCTAGTTCTTTTTTCTTGTGTTTGTAACTATCAGGGCCAAGTTTTAGAGGACTAATATTTTTTTTTTTTTAAGTCTGTATGTTATTCGTCTAATTCTACTATATAAAAATAAGTCGGCTTTTCCTTCCTGACGCTATGACTCCAGAACGCACGAACCGATTTCGTCGGTTTTGCATTCGTTGGAAAGGTCTCTGGCTCCGAGAGGTTTATAGCAAAGAAAAAAACGAAGCCTTCTGGTGGCGAAACGGAGTTCGCCGGGTTTGCTAGTAAATAATAATAAATCAAGTCTAATAAATGAAGGTTCTATTGTATTCTATGACAACAATCTCAAGACATTTGGGCAAAGTTTTCAGACGGTATAATGTAAAATACAAAGACCCCTTAAGTACCAGAAATTGTAGTAAATAAAACGAAATGTAGTTTGTTCAAGTCACTGGTTGGCTGATTACTTAATTTAACTTTTCACTTTTCCCGACGTCTAGTGCCCTTTACTGCTCTTGTGGTCGCAGCTGAGATCTATCCGACATGCTTTTTTGAGCGAAAATAATGTTCATGAATTTAATTTATAAGAATAAATATGATGATATTTTCTTAAAACTTGTGTTTTTCCAGAGCAAGGCGGAGGATAACATAAACATTTAAAGGACAGACAGATTTTTTTGCCGTTTTTATAGCTACTGATACGGCCAAGTGCGAGTCGGACTTAGCCGTTATTTTTTGAACGTCAATTTAACACCCGTGTTGTGACAATTTTTTTTTAAACTTCATGGGGCCTGCCAGGACGTCTTAAAGCGTGAGAAGTTCCGCTCAGAGAACGAGATGCCGCTAGACGAACTGTATAGCTCTGTCTCCTTCCCACAGCCTAAAGACTCACGCTCGGTAGGCCACGTTCCACAAGTGTCGATACTGTAATACGTCAAACATTCACTGGCCACAAGACGGTCGTTACGTATTGGATCCCGACCACGTCACGACGTTGACGCTACCTACGTTTGTTTCTTTGAGCAATCATTCTCCTTCGGCAAAGCCTTCGGAAACTCGTATACAGGGTGGAATTTTGTAATGCCACCTGGAGGGAAAGTACTCTTAATACTGAAAATTTAACTTAAAGGAAACATTTCTTTATTTTTGAATAGAAAGCAAACTGCACTCAAAGATTTTCAAAAATTCTCTTCTCTCACACCCGGGATACATAGATTTTTTTGTAAATAATTAAATTAATTTAAGATTTCTTGGTTTTCCCTTCATTTAATTTATCATGTTTGTAAGAGAGATTTCATCCTTATTATTGACCCTAACGATCGATGCAATAAAAGTACAGGGTATAATTTTAACAGATTTTAGCCGGTTCGATTCCCGGGTGTGGGAGAAGAGAATTTTCGAAAATCTTTGAATGCAGTTTGCTTTCTATTAAAAAATAAAGGGATGTTTCCTTTGAGTAAAATTTTCTATCTGCAGTATTAAGAGTACTTTCCCTCCAGGTGGCATTACAAAATTCCACCCTGTAGTCTTTGGTAGCCCAGAAAGGATCAAAGCTTTACGTAACTTGTACGCAACTGGTTGTCGACTGTCGGTTACTAATCAAGAACATTGTTAATTTTATCACATACTCGTGAATTGTGACTGATTCGTGATTTAATTGAAATAGAGTTTTATTATGGGTATATATAGTTTCCTTTCATGTATGTACTGTACAGTCATCAAGTTTAAAATGATAGTAATAATAATCCACAACTATCACACAACGCCGTCTAGTCCCAAGCTAAGTGGAGCTTGTGTTATGGGTACTAGACAACTGATAAACATACTTTATATATTTCTAAATGCATACATATTTTGAATAAATTACACCCAGACACGGAACAAATGATGATGCTCATCACAAAAAACATTGTCCTGGATGGGAATCGAACTCACGACCCCCGGCTTAGCAGTCAGGGTCACTAACTTCTAGACCAACAGGCCAGTCTCAAATAGTTTTCGTATGTACTATATGCATGTTTTATGTTGTTACTTGCAGCCGAAGATTTTGGTATGCAGATACATTTAAACTGTACAACATTTACAAAAATATTGCTGACTGTATATGTCATAATTATGTAAGTACCTATGTACAATATACTCGTATATAAGGTTATATTTGAAAAAATATCCTCAAGTTACAGCTGTGTCGAGGTTTGTAGCCATAACATACCGATACAATAATAAACAAAGGAGATTCTCACTAAATGTTAATTTATGCGGTACTATTATTGTACCCATAGCAAGTTTTGGAGTTTAGAATATTCTGTACTGTGTTCGATATTTGTTTAGTAGTTGCTACAGCCGCTTCACTATGTCTTCGAATTATTGGTTCTAACTTCTAAGACATGCGTTACGGTGTTTTCTTTCACCGTTATGAGGGCAGTGGTGATGAAATAAATTACACAAAGTAATGCGCCTCGTAGTAGTCGGAGGAGCATTGGGCAAAAATAACCACTCAGTGGATCCCAAATGGCGGTAAACGACAACGCGGCAGGCCCAGAAGGAGATGGCGGGATGAGCTGGACTCATTTTTAAGGGATTGGCCTACAATCGCATTGGATCGCGAAAAGTGGAAGAAGGGAAGGGATGCCTTTGCCCTGCAGTGGCACGATACGGGCTTATCATAATAATAATGCGCCTGGCTGGTTACGAACCCACAATCCTCGTAAGTCGGGCCCGATACCACTGGGCCACCACTTCTACTCATGAAGAGGTACATCAATTCGGATTTTATTAACACTTACTTATTTTTTTTTTTACAGAAAATTGAGGATAAGTCCTCCGACCTCTCAGACGATGCAGAAGAGGAGACAAGTGAGTATCTCTCAAATGTACCAGATCTTAAGGCTCATATAATAAAACTAAGCTCACTTACGCAAGTTAGGTGGCTAGAATCCAACCAAAGGTTGATTTCTGGCTGTTGATTTAACGGGCAGCGGGGCTGATAGGACCATGTCCTCGATCCTGTGCCATCCACCCCGTTACATGCCGATACCGACACTAGGGGACTCGATATGCCCCTTCTTACTCAAATGCCTCCGATACCTTACGACTTTACATCCATTAGCCCGTGCCAGTGTACGAACCTCTATGGATTTGTATTGCGAAAGTCACCTGGATACAACAGTCGTAAGGTATCAGAGACTTGCGTTGCCTAGTGTACGAAGGGGCTAATGCATTTTTCCCATCTAGCCCTTTGACGGGGCAGGGCATATGCAACCAAACCCACACAAGTGCTGTAATTCATTTCCGGTGATGGGCGTTCACCTCCGCTCAAATCATTCTGGCTTATAGATTATAAATTACATCAATAATTAATTATTGCAGTTTGTGCTGATACAAGTGAAATTCCATTACGATTCATTATAAGAACTTCGACATGCAGTTCTAATAACCGTAAACATTATTTAATGTGTTTTCTCTAATTTAGAAGGTACTTTCAAGCTTTCAAGCATCTTAGTATCTTAATCGGTTTGTAGGAACTAGATTCAAATTAAATTCCAAGATTTGGTCCGGACGTACGTACTAATGAAAACGAGCTTCTAAAAGAAGAAACGTGCGCATCTTCGTAGCGCAGCTACGCATCTTCGTAGCGCAGCTACGCTTCTTCGTAGCGCAGCTACGCTTCTTCGTAGCGCGGCTACACATCTTCGTAGTGCAGCTACGCATTTTCGTAGCGTAGCTACGCATCTTCATAGCACATAATTATTATTACTCGCACAGCTACTTAGCGTAGCATCTGTGGAAACGGTCACACAGTTTCGTAGCTCAGCTTTTACATCCTCGCAGCACAGCTACATAGCGTATATCTGGTGGAAAGACACCCTTAGTGACGGATTAAATAGATTTTCAATTTAGTCAGTAAACTACCACCCTATTATGTGCAGTAATCAGTGTCACATGAATTTTTGCCTACAAATTGGCTTAACTTCCTTCTGGGTGTATGACGGTGTCGTTTCCAAAGTGAGGGCGCTCCCCGCCCGCACGCTTTTCAGCACAAAACATCGGCTACCACTAATGGGCTATTCATACCACCACGCAACCGTTGACGCGGATAAATATTCTTAGGAGGCTTTCATATGAAATTCCAGCCATAGTTGTTGGTCTGGGCTCTTTATTATACCAGTCACTTGAATTAAACAAATATTGAATACGAAATTGTAATATTATTTATTTATTATCTCCATCAAAAGACAAAGTATTTAATTTAGCAGACCATAAACCGTAGTGAGGTACAATTATATATGAACGCTGTGTCTGTCTCGTCTGTCATTACCCAATTATCATGGATATATAATTTAATTTACCTGTGATCTATAAAGTAATCAAATATGTATGTCAGATGATTGCTCTAGTAACAAATAGCTTATTGAATCGTAAACATCCTGATTTTGATTGCAAATGCATCTTAGTAACACGTTAACAAGTTGCAACTGACGATACAGCTCACGGTTTAATAATAATTTCACAAAATTGGTTTAAAATGAAGTTGACTGATACATTCAATTTGCATTTGATACATTGCCAGAGAGCAAACTTGTGCACCTTTGACTCGCATTCAGCCATAAACGTTATTAATTTCTGTTATTTTCATAAGATCGTAAGTGCATCCAACTGAAGTGAACTTTGCGTCGTAATTCTAAATGAAATGTCGTAACGTTGGTTCATGATGGTTCAATTACATTGACCGAACAATTTATTTATTGCTTGTGGTACAGGTAAAGTTCTTAGATCACGCAAATGGGCATCGAGGAAAAAAGCGAATTGGAAGATGACGTAGAGAAAACATTCAAGTTTCAGTTAAAATATATTTAACGTGATATTCTAGCTTGCACTCCGCACTGTATTTCATGAGACTCGGTATTTAGATTAATCCTTACATGTATACAGAGTTATTTAAATAAAGTAGCTTACATCACAAATATATTTTCATAATCCAGTCACCGAAAATGTTGAGCATCATTTTGAACAATTAACGTTCACGGACAGATATCCAGAAATTCGTGAAATCTGTACTTATGACGAAGTTAGTAGCGGTTAGCCTCATAATGTATAATTAGCAGATTTTTGGAAGATAAATGAAGGTTCCCCTTAATGAATTTAATCAGTAAACTCCGAACAGACACTGCATTACGAAAATTAAATGAAACCACACAGAAACACATTTCGTTTAAATATTAAATATCGTCAGCGCTTAGTTTTTGATCTAAAAGACAAGTCATTTACGAAAACATTCCACAGTTTTGCTATGCTCATTGAAAATTCAAAGTTATTTATCTACACGAATTCCGTAAATGACTAGTTAACCGAGCACTTAACATAAACGACATTCGAGTTCTATGCTTTAAGGAAATGTAAACACCGAATTAACAAGTCAATTAGCAAAATATTTTAACGTGTGTCTGCATTCCCTAGATAATTATTAAAATGATATTAACCGTGCGTATATTTAACGTTTCTTGTCATTATTACCTATATCCTGACGGGTACGGCACCAGTCTATTACGAAACGTTTAATGTATTATTCCATGCAATAAATATTCTTGAATGCATTGAATTGTGATAAATGATTCTAGTTTCCTAACAGAGCAATTCGTGACGTCTAGCGAAACACTTATCCAATGTATCATCGAGGTATGTAAAGATGGCTGTGCACGACACGACAGCACACGTGGCTACGTCCGCGTCGTTGTCGTCGTCTATCTTTGTTTTGTGATGAATAGGACTATATAATTGGACATTTTCCTTGCAGTCACAACAATATTGCACGAATTTTTATGCCAAAATTATACTTAATTTTCGAAACGTTACCTTTTCCAGTAGCTCACACAAACCCAAAGTAAATCAACAGGTTTTTTGTATTAAAATTAAAAAAAAAATCACAGAATAATGCTTCTTTTTTAGTTTATCAAGTTAGTATGTTAATTTTATATTTAAACTATCACCTTCATAATTTATGTGTTATCGTAACTCGGGGCAGGTCGGGTTCATAGCGAATCGTATGAAATTGTCCGTACGAGCAAGTGTAGAGAATTAATTGCAAGGCGGTGCAATGTATTAGCACACAGCGATACGTATACAAATACTTGGGTTGTTTGTTTGTGTATGTGAGTTTCTATGTTCGTAAAGTCCCACGATACAGGAGAAATTCCTAGAGTACGGCAACGTTTTTTTTTAGAAAGGCTTATACTTCAAGTGCTGATCTGCTGTTTAATTAATTCCCATAGTATCAAACTGTCTAATATTGTCAATGTTGGAACACAAGCCTCTACGTCATGAATGGGAATAGGCTGTAATCCACCACACATGCCTTAAATCCTGAAAGCTTTTCTCACCTACCTTATAATATCATTTCCTTCTACTTTGGGTCTGCGCAACGAGTTTTGCTTATTTCATTCTCTGCTGACGTGACGCCAATCATATCTCCTTATTCTTTCATAATTATCATCCCTCGCACAATGCATCCGTATTTACTTATACTTAAAAAATCATTGATAAGAAAGAAGGAAGTTTCAAAGGAAGGGTTAAAAAGCAAATTAAAATATAAGTTATTTTAAAATTCGCTGTCTCTTGCCGTATGGACAGCTACTTTATACGTCGCTACTACGAGTTGCAGTTGCATACACAACATGTGGGCTGTTATGACATACATGTTGTGTTTTCTTGCTTAGAGGAGAAAGAAAAAGGGAAAAAAATATGTTTTATAAGCGGCAGCTTGATCAATAAATAAATAAACTAAAGCTGCTCTAATTCCGTAGTCTGGTAGGTCTGGGGGCTAATTTCAGGGTTTTTTTTCATCTCATTTCGACTTATTTGTCATGTTTCTTTCTCACACGAACATTGAAGTTTTTTTCGAGAAACCATCGGTTACGAGTATGTGTCGAATTTGTTAATTAATTTTGGCTTTAGACTATTCATTAACAGCCACTCGAATTGATAGAAGATTAAACTAAAATATGTGCCTAGGGTTCATCCTTTCATGGGCGCTCCAAAAAGCGTGTTTCATCTAAGACTGTTTGTCCGTTTTAGGGGACAGAAAGGCAGGCGGTAGATATAATAAAACTGATGAAATCTGACCTCAATTCGGAAGAAAATATTACGTACATTAGAATTTCACATTAATACTTGGCATCTCAAAGCTATGAACGTTCGGATTCCTCATTTGTTTACAATACTGTACACAAAAGAATATTGGATGGACACAATACAGACTTGTTTACTTAAGCCGTTTTGTTTGTCATCACTAGACTATTGAAATGAGTGATAAGCATTGTCATTTTGGCCCGCTAACAAATACTTTAGGTCACAACTTTTCTATTATGATATTTTGGCATTGAATGATCAATAGTCGTAGGGTAAATGTTAAACATAACGACAGACGACTGTGTCTGCATTTCAAAACATTATGTATGTCTACGATATTGCTGACTTGCTAATATTCACCAATAAGGCAAATATTTGTTTATGTTGATCAGAATACATGCTAGGAATACCTTATCATAATGTACTTTCAGTGAAATCAATCGTTAAGGAAATTGACACTCGTTATATTTTAATGTATTTTTATTGAAACCCTACATATATGTATTTTCAGTTTTATGCGGCTTTTCACAAAATGAATAAAATAACGTGATAATTAATAGATAGTAAATTGGCCTGCTGAAGCATTACTCACCGAACATTTATTTTTGAAGATTTATTTAGTAACGCTTACTTAAGTCGTTAGGAAAGAATAATAAAAAGCATCTGTTTATTTGTTTTATTTTGTAACATTTCATTTCCGATTTGCCCCCGGTAATATTTATTCGTGTAGATACTAAGTTGACTAATAACTGCAGCAGAAATTCAGTCTATTTATAACTGATAGTAATTATCTATTCGCTTATTCTAGATTATAATAAACCGTTAGACGTCATTAATAGTCATTATGTATTTTTACGTGCTACTCAGGTCGAGATAATCGCCTTATAAGGTCTCTGTCCCACAGTAGACGAGTAAGCTACTAGATACTCGTATCGACTGCCGTATCGTTTAAGAAACATACCAAAGGTTGTTTTATGTCATGTAGACATGAACTAGAGCCAAACACCTATAAACAAACAATAATAAATAAAATAGGGCAGAAACTCAAGAAATAAGATATTCTGCTTTGAATTCAATTCATAGTTCAGTCGTTGAGTTGATTAGTAATTAGTGCCGTAACAGGTGGCTTTTACCATAATAATGCCTTGAAATCAGTGATCCGGGAATGGGGTTATGGCAGCGCATAAAAGTATGTCAATTGATTGATGCCCTGCCCTATTTTTTTTTTCATTTGCGGAATATGTGGTAAAAAAAGGTGTTAAATTTATTGCTAGTCACAAACTGTTCACATGGAATACTTTGCCAAACCACTAGCTTTTTACTAGCTCTACTCGCTAATCGCTTAACTCTAGCGGTGGGACTAGTGTACAAATGGCTGAGCAGAACTCACCCCGACAGTACCTAATTAGTTGACTCTCGACAATCGCTTATCTGTGACCTGCTCTTGCTTCGCGTTTTGTCTTACTCATTAGTGTACAGGGTGAATTTTTCAACAGGGCGTTTAAGGCTATAAGTATCTGAAACTATGTGGAATCTCGAAAAACGTTGAAAGGAGTCTTAAGGCCGATTTTGATGAAAACTAAAACTGCATCATTGGATTTCAGAAAATTTAATAATCCTGGCCAGGAATTGAACCCACTGATACAGGAAAAAAAAAAACACCCTGTATCATTACACCATTCGATAGTGTTGCTAATTAGAATCAAATTCTAGGAAGTAACAATATACGGCAAACTTAACTGACTATTCCATGAGGAATATCGAAAAACGTTGAAAGAAGTTTCGGATATAGCCATCCACGCCCAGTCGAAAAATTCACGCTTTGAAAATAGTGAAAAAGTAATACGTTTTATTTTATGGTTTAGGCTCAAAAAGTTCTAAAAATGGCAAATCGCTAAACGCTTAATTCTCAAATGGCCAATTTTTAAGTCTTATTCACAAAATGGCAAAATGGTCAAAATCTTCTCTTTTGTGACGAATTCTCAGATTTATAAGAATGAAACTCCCAAACATAGAAAAAAAATTGATCATTTACCATTTTGAGAATTAGGCTTTTAGAGTATTGGCCATTTTGAGAACTTGTCTTTTTGCAAATAGGTTGCCACTTTGCGAATTAGTGTTTTTGCGCCTAAACCATTTTTGGGATGCATTTCGTGTTTTTATTCTTCATTCCATCAAGGTATCTCCTACAAAAATAGGTAAGTAATTTAAATAAAGAATTCCTTCGTACAATGCTTCTCAAAACGCTGTCAGCGTCGAGAAAATATTTTTCTCATTTCTCAGGTAGCAGTACTTTTTCATTCGCAGATGAGTTGGAATCCCTCGCCCTCCCCTTCTACAATTCCCTCTCCGTTTACATGTTCCTTACGTTTGTTTTAAGAATTCCGTCCTGACAGAATTAATGAAATGTGGATCTTGTTACTGGAAGAAACAAGTCTTAGTGAAACTACAGACCTGAAATTGTTGTCTTTAAAAATGTTTCACAATTTACGGTCTGTATATGGACTTTCAGTACCCTTAGCACGAATTTTCAGTACATGTTTGAGACGTAAAGTAAACTGGAACTTTGACAATTTCAAAATGACAATTTTCAAGGAAAAAATTAGTTCTTTCTTCGCTTACCACAGACACTGTTCCATTTTTTAAATTCCATACAAAAACGCTGTAAATACTGGAAAGACGCTGAAAAGTAAAAGAGTGAAAATTCGTGCTAAGGGTACTGGTCTCTTTACGTAAATTCACTATGTTGATGGAAGCAGATTAAACTATACAGAGCTTTATATTTGGGTCAAGTGACCCTCAGCCGAGCCGAGGCCTATTTTTAATCGTCTTTCATATTTCTTCCAGCAGTCCTATTTTAGATAAGTTCTTTTTAACCGACTTAAAAGAAAGGAGGTTATCAATTCGACCCGTTTGTGTGTTTTCAAACTACCCAGTTTTCGTATATTATGATAGTCTATTTAAACAAGGTGGAATTTTGTAATGCCACCTGGAGGGAAAGTACTCTTAATACTGCAGAAGTGCAGATAGAAAATTTTACTCGAAAGAAACATTCCTTTATTTCTGAATAGAAAGCAAACTGCATTCAAAGATTTTAGAAAAGTCTCTTCTCCCACACCGGGAACGGAACCGGTTAAAATCTGAAAAAATTATACCCTTTACTTTTATTGCATCGATCGTTAGGGTCAATTATAAGGATGAAATCTCTCTAACAAACATGATAAATTAAATGAAAGGAAAACCAGGAAATCTTAAATTGATTTAATTAGGTATTTATAAAAAAAAAAATTAGGTACTTATCTTTTTCCCGGCTGTGGGAGAATTTTCGAAAATCTTTCAATGCAGTTTACTTTCTGTTCAAAAATAAAGGAATGTTTCCTTTGAGTAAAATTTTCTATCTGCAGTATTAATTAAGAGTACTTTCCCTCCAGGTGGCATTACAAAATTCCACCCTTTATATTATCAACGTCTGAATAAATGTGCCAAATACAAAAGTGTATGTTTTTAAGTTTGTGTTCGCATATTCTCTAAAACTACAAGTCGGATTTAAGTAATTCTTTTTGTTGTACTAGGTATTGTTAAAATGAGGCAACAAGTTCTGCAATTTGCTATTATCCCTCTTTTTTATATTACACAATTTAAAAAATATAATTTTCTTATGGCACTCCTAAGAAAATTATATTTTTACATGTCATTACATGTCCGAAAAAGGGTAAAACTACAAAAAAAATCAATGAAATAGTAAAAACAAATCCACCGACTTCTGAATGAAAACTAAGAAGTATTTTTTTTCAGTACCGCTGCATCTAGTTATGACAGTCTATAATTACAACGTTCTAGACATAATACAGCAATTGACTCTTAGGTGTCTAAATTAAGTATCTATGAAGTCAATCGACTTTAATGAGTCTTCAACAGATCACACCTTTGCCGTAATCGGTCTACGCTGTGACCTAGTATTTAAAGCCATTTCAAGCGAAGTACTTACTTTGTAAAATCCGCTATATTTACTAACTAATCGCTGGCTGCTTAGAGCATGACCTCGTCCTATAAAATATATTTATATCTTTTACTTACCTTATAAGGTGAACCACTTTATTTTATACTCTTTGCTAACTGAGGTGGCTCGGTGGCTTATATACGACGCGTCACTTTTACGACCGGAAGTAATATTTAATCGCTTTAATACGTATAATCAAGTAATCAGTTTATCGTGGCTCGATATGTATTATTATTATCGATGAAACGAGATAGGTACGAGTATTCAAAGCGAGCACTATGTTGGCGGCGCCATGGCAGTATATTATTTTCTTCTTAAAAATATCTTTCAGTGTGATCAGTTTTTATCTAGAAACCGTACTCCATGACTATTCTGATATTCAGCTATAACTAATTAAACTAGAAGTTAACTCCAACAAAGGGCGGCTGGGCACATGTTTCATAATTTTAATAATTTTAAAGAACTCGTACTCTCAACTCTGTCATAACTTGCCTAACTATTTTCCGAGATCATGGAAAGTAATAACAACTTACAGACCAAGTAAAGTAAAGATTCTGTTCAAACAATTTTCGACGATCTACGTTCTAGTGCCAACATTTACCGTTTGTTGGAGTCACAACACTTCGCTTGTTAAACTCTGAACCAAGTTACTGGAGTATACTTGCGTTCATTCAGACGTTGCTAATGCAATACTATTGCTCGTATTATTATTTTCTTAAGGTAAAGTAAAATCTAGTTGTTATCCCATTGCTAAACTTACTCCTGACTTCTTAAAGACTCTTCAAATAATCTTTTCTGAGTATCTCTTGAAGTGTTTCGATTGGTTGTTGTTATTTCTGTCAAATAAGCATTTCAGTTTGAAGAGATTTGACGCCAGATTATCTGATCACAAGAGTCTTATGATTTCATTCATTGTGCTGGTTATATTTAGCACTCAACGTTGTACTCACTACAAAACAAATTTTATTATTCTGTTCCTGTCCGCCTGCCTATTCTAGTAGCGTTATATTATTCAACTTGAATATCCATTTTGCAGACGATATCAGGTTTTAAATGGGACTGTAACTGTTCCAAAGCTACCTTGACTTTAATTTTCACTTATATCATCTGACTGTTAAGGCTTCCGTCTTCTTTTGCACAAAATTGAATCGCGTTCGGCCAGTCGATCGTACGTCAAATTTCGGGCTCCCTTCCCGCAATCCCCCGCATACATCCTGCCCACTGAATTATTATAAAACAATTTTGATACGGTAAGAACATTGCTCAACTAAGGATTATTTAAAAGGAGTTATAGAAATTTTTGCTTAATAAGGAGTTTAATATGACTTGGTTTCAGGGTTGGAAATAAAAACAGTTTTTTTTCAAATTTATAAAACAAACAGTTTAAAATGTTTTAAATAAGTTTTTTTTTTTTAGTTTCTGGTTATTTTTTAAAATTAATTCCACCTTGTTTGTTGATGTCTAAACGTATAAATCAGTTATATTTCATTTCTAGACTATATTTTTTCAAATTTACCCTTTGAAATGATTTTTTTACGAAAAAAGATCAATGGAATAACATGTGATCTAAAAATTTTAAGCATTATTTCATTTATTATAGTGTCAATAAAAGTTAAAAATATGACATAACAATGGCATTAAACTCGAAAGGTTTTATGTCAAACTATTTAGACTCCTGAATATTAATTTATTTTCATTTTAATATGCATTCATCTGCCTTAAAAAGTAGTTGAAACGGGTAATAAAAAACACTGTTTAATTTCAAACTGTTTTAAACAGGTGTTTTAAAACAACTTGTTTTAATTATGCCAACCCTGCTTGGTTTGTAATAATACGAGTATCACACAAGTGTTTTAATACTATTTAAATACTCTCATAGGTTAAATTCTGTTAGGTTTAATTTGTTAAACACAATCGTGTTTAACTAATTAAACTTAAAAAAAGGTCAGTGCAGCAGTCATGTTGGCAAAGGAAGATGCGGGACGCGTGAGAGAGAGGACAGCGTAAACCTTACATCCCAGCCGCAGTGGTTAACCCAGAACGTAAAAGGCTATTAAATAACGCCGTGAATTTAAGTCAGTACAAGTGTGACAGTATCTCCCGCTTGGCCTGGGGAGGACTCATTTGATGATTTTATCATGAAAAAAAAGGCATGGGCCATGCCCGGGTCGACAGCGCGTTGTGTTCTACGAGCGCCTCAAATAGCGTCAGCATGATGACGGGGTCCCCCTCTAGAGGGCTAAAGCCTGCTGGCGTCCTGGTACTCATTACCGTGACCCCGGAACATAAAGGGCTATTTGAAGGACACCGTGGATTTTAGTCAGTACAAATCTGACAGTCCCATCCAAGGACTGCACTCCTTGTCATAGGCACAGTCCATTACCACCGGGAGACAGAGAAACCAACGGTTTTGTTACTTGCTGGATTTTAATGAAGGAGCAATGTTAGCGAACGTGAATGTGAGAAAAAACAAAGTAAATTTTAAATGTCAATAAGGTCGAAAATCATTTGAACCTGTTTTTTAAATTGCTTAACGATAGCAAGTTAAAAAACAGCTTCAAGCGATTTTCGACCTTATTGACATTTAAAATTTAGTTTGTTTTTTCTCACTTTCACGTTCTCTAACATTGCTCCTTCATTAAAATCCGGTTTTTGCATAAATGTCAATAAGGTCGAAAATCGCTTGAAGCTGTTTTTTAACTTGCTATCGTTAAGCAATTTAAAAACAGGTTCAAACGATTTTCGACCTTATTGACATTTATACAAAAACCGGAATTTAATGAAGGAGCAATGTTAGCGAACGTGAAAGTGAGAAAAAACAAACTAAATTTTAAATGTCAATAAGGGCGAAAATCGCTTGAAGCTGTTTTTTAACTTGCTATCGTTAAGCAATTTAAAAAACATGTTCAAACTATTTTCGACCTTACTGACATTTATGCAAACACCGGATTTTAATGAAGGAGCAATGTTAGCGATCGTGAAAGTGAGAAAAAACAAACTAAATTTTAAATGTCAATAAGGTCGGAATTCGCTCCAACTTGTTTAGTTACTTCTCCATATCTTTTAACAATAATCGGTTCACAACTGAAAATTCTGTAGGAAATTTGACAATTAATTCCTCTTTTTCTACCCCTATAGGCCGAGTTTAATTTTGATATTTAAATGGGACCAACTTTCAGATAAACTCTGTCCAACAAAAAAAAAGATTTTTTGATATTGGACCACCTTAGAGAAAGTAAAGAATGGTCATAAATAAAAAAAAAATATATATATATACATGTCGAATTGAGAACCTCCTCCTTTTTTTCCGTCGGTTAAAAAATATATTTTAACATAATAAAGTAGAGCAACCTGAGATGCGTAACTGCGCGTCATCACCGTTAGAGCGAGAGAAGGTGCGAGCGAGAGGGACCAACAAAAATTCGTCGTGGACCTCACGTCCGATCGCTCCGGCCGTCCACCGGCCACTAAGGAATTTCTCTTGCAATTCTCGTTTATAAACACTTTTTGAGAGGTTATTTGAGATATTTTTTATTGTTGAAAAAAAGCTCTTTAGGTACAATTTTTTTTTTTGAATTTGCTTTATTGATCTGTTGACATCAAGATAATGTAATATTACATACCTACGATGCATAGTTCCTATGAAAAAAAACCATTTATTAAGAGATGAAATCCGAGAATTTTGATGATGTTCTGCCATCTTAATTTAGAAAATGAAAGATAAATATAAAAAACTAATCAGCGCAGTTTGAAGACGAGGATATTGCGGTCATTATGCGCTGATTAGATTTTTAAATGAATTCTTCATTGTCTCAGATTGAGTGCACCAACGTAACTCGAAATGACGTCGGGCAGGAAAGAGCTGTTTTGAACGCTTGATTTACCTAATATAATCTACTTAAATCAACTTTAAAAAAATAACTAGCTGTTACTTATATTATGGTTATTTATGTGCAATAATAATATTTCAAGATATTGCACTGTTTTGTTCAAAAATCACAAAGAAAGTTACGCAAATAATTCGGCGCGCGTGAATTTTACAAGACCTGCCCCTTAAGTATTTCACATTTTTCTGAATTGCCCATCAATTGTTTGCCTCGACACTACGAATTTCGTACAACAATCTTAATGATAACACCCATCAAATGATAAGAGATACGAACAAAAAAATGTTACACGGTTTTAGCGATACGTTTGTAAAATTGCCTGTTTAAGTATTATGATTTAAGTCTTGTAGCCCGACGCGACTATTCCGTATCATTTAAAGGTATCTTATTTTAGGTGTATTAAGATAAAATAACAATAAAATGAAATCTCTTTGGCGGCCAAGTGAGAGACTGGGCTTTCCAAATATTCGATGACATTTGATATTCGAATATTCGATTTTCTAAAAATTTAATATTCGAATAATTCTGTTTTTTTTTTTAGTAAGAACATGCTCGAATTAAATGCAACGTTATATTGAAGTTCACTTAAGATCGTCTAATTAGTCAAAATGTACTGAACAGCTGTTTTTCGCGATTTCGGGTTTGTTCCCATAGTAAAATTCATATTACCTACTAGTGAGATTATTAGACATAGACATGCAAATAAAATACAATATTAATTTTCTAAACTTTAACTAAATAAAAGTTTTGGTTTATAAATAAATCGCAATATTGTGACATCTATCATATTGACTTTATCTTGGTACAGTCGGCCAAGAAAGTGGTGTACCGCCCTAAGGTTGAATATCGCTTGCAGATTCATAGGTGATAAAGATTAGTTTCGCTTGCAGATCGATCTGACAACTTCTATTGCTGTCTTTATCTGATTATTGATAACGACTATTACTGTTTGTAACGTGACAGCCGTTCTTAGTTTGAACTTGATGGAACCAATGACGTCGTAAAATCAACGGCGGGGGGCTGTAGATTTTGATGACAAAATTGTATCTACAAATTCAGAATTGTAATCAACAAGTTACATAAAATTGTAAAGGCACAAGGCGAATCCACAAACCTACAATTTCTGTAAACTTGTAATTACAATATCAATAAAAAACAAGCTATAAATAGATTTATCCTTTTATTAAATTTCTACAATCAATTTTAAAATACTTATAACAAACAAAAACATAGCATATACAGGGTGTTTCTTTAAAATGGGACAAAAGGGAGAAATCCGAATCCATAAGAGATACGGGAAAACTATCTTAGAAACCTTTAGCTCTTTTTTGATGTTGACAATTTTGGCGTTTTTATTTTTTTGGTCAAGTGTGAGTTGTCCACAGAAATGATTGAAATTGGTCAAAATTTTTTTTAGTGCCGTTCGACTCTGTTTCATGTAAGGATCATTTCATTGTATCACAAGAGAAAAATCGGGACGGCGGAAGTTGGTCAAAAATTGCAAAATATTTTTTCATACAAATTGTTTGAACGAAAAAATTATCACTTTTTTTATGATGTTATTTGATTTAGTGTCTATTAAGGATCATTTCATTGTATGGGAAGGAAAATGTCGGGGCAATAGAAGTGGGTCAAAAGAACAGTAAAGTTTCTTCTAACAGCATAAAGTTTATCAGTAGTAGTCAGTATTTCATTAGATTTGACCCACTTCTGTTGCCCAGACATTTTCCTTCCCGTACAATGAAATGATCCTTAATAGACACTAAATGAAATAACATCATAAAAAAAAGTGATAATTTTTTCGTTCAAACAATTTGTATGAAAAAATATTTTGCAATTTTTGACCAACTTCCGCCGTCCCGATTTTTTTCTTGTGATACAATGAAATGATCCTTACGTGAAACAGAGTCGAACAGCACTAAAAAAAATTTTGGCCAATTTCACTCATTTCTGTGGACAACTCACACTTGACCAAAAAAATAAAAACGCCAAAATTGTCAACATCAAAAAAGAGCTAAAGGTTTCTAAGAAAGTTTTCCCGTATCTCTTATGGATTCGGATTTCTTCCTTTTGTCCCATTTTAAAGAAACACTCTGTATAGTAATATTTAGAAGATATTGAAAATTTTTAAAAATTAGAAACGGGTGTAACCGCCGTTGGCCTCTATAACCTCCAAAAGACGAGACCTCATTGAACCAACAAGCCGTGAGCAAATATCGGTTCCCCGCATTTCCTCCCAAATATAATTACAGTGACTAATAAGAGCTTGTTTGGTTCTTTCATTTTGATGCGACCATCGTTGGACCATAAGGCCCCAAAGATTTTCTATCGGGTTGAGGTCCGGCGATCTTGAGGGCCACTGAATTACCCTTACGTCAGTGTGTGAACGAAACCAGGCTCTTACGATCCTCGCATTATGAATTGAACAATTATATTGAACAAAATCAAATTGTGGCACTTCGTTCTCCGGGTAAACATTACGGACTGTCGGTAGCATTGCATTCTGAAGCACGTCGATATAATTTACAGCCGTCGCTCGAGGAGGTAGAGAACACAATTCTCCTACACCATCCGCACTCATCCAGCCCCAAATATTTACGGAAATTCGACCTGATTCTCTATTTGGAATTACATGATCATCTTTATACCGTGTTGAATTATATCGCCAAAGGTGAAGACGTCCATGCTGACTGGATTTAAACGTTTTTTCATCACAAAACACTGTATTAGACCAATCAAACTCTAAGTGCTCTCTGGCGAAGTTCAGACGAGCAAGTCTGTGAGCATCCGTCAAATATATTTTCTTGGCGTAATGCCTGTGGTGCAACCCCATGTAATGTAGATGATTCCTTATTGTTTGGGCACTCACATCGAACATCTCCGCAAAATGTTTTGTGAGCTTAAAACCATTGATTTCATATTCCCGTCTCATGAATTCTCTATCGTTATTGGAGAGTGCAGGCCGGCGACCACTTCTTCTGTGATCCAACAAACTTCCCTCCTCTCCTTCACGACGAATCCAAAAGCGGACAGAACGCCTCGATATATTCAAATTCCGGGATATCGCACTGATACTGCTTCCCTCATTAAATTGGGCAATTATTTGTGCTCTTTCGGCAATGGTCAAGTTGGCAGGCATTGGGATGATTATATATGCAGTTGATTGAAAAATAACACGGAAAATATATCGATTTTTTGCATATATTTGACAAAATGTCAATTGTCAGTTTTCTTTTTCAAATGGAATTCGGTTGTCTATTTAAATAGTTTTTATTACTTTTGTTTGGAAACATTTCAATTGCTTTGTAGAAACTAATGTCCTTTTCATTTATACTAAAGGTTAAAATGTCATGTACTTATATGTGACATATGACGTATGAATACTAAATACATAGGTTTACGTCATGATAATGTTGTCTCTTTCAGTAATATCTTTTTATAACGAACCTTGTTGTAATTTTCGATGACCGGGAAACTAAATCAAAACTGGTACACCACTTTCTTGGCTGACCGTACTCGTCCTATTTGGTCAATTTTGCGGCATTATGGTAGACGAAAATAGTCATATATGGCGGGATGGACAAATAAGGCAGATGGTCTTCCGACCCGTGAACGTAAAAAATGCTACCGAATTCAAAAACAATCACATAAAAACGTGTAATAACTTTTCTTTCGGAAGTCGGTGGCAAAAGTCGATAAACAATGATTGTTTTTAGAGTCGGTGTCTTTTTTCACAAAAAGCTTAATAAATAGCTTTTTTTTTTTTAAATTTATACACAGACTCAACAAAATATGGAATCCTAAAAGTTGTGTGCACCGATTACGTATCAGCTGGTGATAGCAATCACTATCAGTTACATTTATCGATACAAATCAGCCTTGCTTTACTAAGTCTATGAGTTGTAACACTTGTTGCGATTTAGCGCGATATCGCGATGTAGAATACCGGTACAAAATGGTAGCGACTGATTAAGTCTTCGCTGTATCGCGTTGGAGACTAATTGGGTAATAATTCATCGATAATAAATAATCGTTAAAGACCTTCTCGCTTGTTCGTGGATCAATCAGTATCAAGTATCCGTTATTTTATTTTATCGCATCTCAGAGCAGCTTTAAGACGATATTTTAGTTAGAAGTATGATGAGTTTTAGGATATTTTTACTGATATAAAAGTGTGGTCTTTGGCTGCTGGCCTTTTAGAGAGACTTAGAGTCACTCAACGAGCAATGGAAAGAGCTATGCTCGGAGTTTCTTTGCGGGATAAAATTCGGAACATGGGTATTCGGCGAAGAACCAGAGTCACCGACATAGCTCATAAAATTTGAAAGGGGAAATGGCAATAGGCAGGCCATATCGCTCATAGAACTGACAACCGATGGGGAAAAGTAATTAATTCAAGATGCATATTTTTTTACAACATGTCATACAAAAACATTGCATAAAATCCGCGACAGGTCAGCCAGAGTATCTTCGAGTACATATGTTACCCACTTACATTTCGCCATTTAGATAATGTAGATAAACTATTATGTTGAATTAATAGGGAACGAGACTATAGCTTTCATCAACCGGACAATAGTTCAGGTTCCAAACTGCGAAAAATCCAATAGCTTTACCCAACCTGGGCATCAAACTTGGTAGAAAGCTTGATGCCCTAACACACATCAGTAATAAAGTTTCATAAATATGTAAACAGTGTTATCGTCTTGTACGCATAAAATGTTGCAAGGCCATGAATTAATTATTACGCGTTTACTTGACCACTTTGTTCTAGGTATAGGACACATTATTAACAGGTAATTTTATAGCCGCCGTTGCTCTCGCTGATAAGCAAAATACAAGTAGGTACATTAATTAGGTAACCAACTTTTATCCAATGTCAAATGTTCAAAATAACCTGGTTTTTTGGGGTGAAAATCGTCTTGCCTGGATTCATCTTGCCCTGAGTGGAGTCGAAGGGACTCATACTGACTTAAAACCACCCTGTTCTTTCGGTTGTCCGTTCCAGGGCAGGATGGATAGTAGTTTGTTACTTTTTCAAAAAACATGGTTTACTTTCCCGGTTACTTATGCCCGCGGGCGGATCCGCGATCTGGTCTTCTTATTTTAAACTCCTGATGACGTCAACTATCATTATTGCGAAAATACCAACTTAAGGGTTCCAATATTATAGAATACCAACTCCAATATTGTAGCCACCACACCATCTCTAGTTAACGTAACTTGGCCGTGCCCATCATAAAAGCCATCTAGCCGATAAATTGATCCTAACCAACTATGCGGCTATCAAAGTCGTCGGCCATGCCAGTGAATCTCGGAGCAATCACGAGACGGAAGAAACAGACGTGTCGTGGAGAGAAACATTCTGTTTGATACTTTAGTATGGTTAGAAACATATATTTGAATGTCGTGTCGTATCGTCTTCTGAAGCATCACGCAAGACGTGTCTTGCGCAAAACATACAAAATTACGTGTCATGGCGTTCCACGACACGTAATTTTGTATGTTTCGCGTTCACCCAAGTATAGGGTTAGATACTAGATAGGTATTTTATCCGAGTTGATATATAAATTGATAGTAATTAATAAAGAAAATATGAAGACCTTTTGAAATAGTTATGGTACATGAAGATACCATCACATTTAGCGATGCACGTGTAGTCGGAGCAATGAAATGTGAGATTTAGCAAACGTCAACTGCGATTTCTCCTAAAAAAGGCATTCGTGAAAGTGTGGATTTCACAATACATTTTTAGACTACGTTAATTTAATAACTCAGTAGGAGTAAATCGACTCGAAATCGAAGATTGAAAGTGCAAACACGACAGAATATGAACGCGATCTTCATGTAAACGTAGGTAACTTTGATATCTTTTAAACGCTCCTGAACGCCGTTAGTTGTGATGATGAATTCGCCTTAAAACAAACAACTCCCAATGCCAATTTATTAGATCAATTCAATTAATCTACCGACATTAAAGCTCTGTTAGCATCTAAAGACTTATAAGTGAACCATTTAGCTTTCTTTGTCGTTCGAATCAAGCATTTTCTTCGCTAAATTGCCTACCTATTTTGAAGAAATAATAAAGGCATTTATTTAGGCACTTACATTACATGTATTATAGGTCAGGTCAGCTAACACAATTTGTCCTTGTACCGTATGCAGGGTATTACAGAATAAGGGTAATACATCTTATTTGGTGATTTTTATTATAAACCTGGGGGGACGAAAGAGAGGTGGAAAATAAATCGGACTCTACGTAAGCACTAATGTATAGATTGTCCATTTTCTTTTCGCATTGGAAAAGTTGCTTAGTATTATATTCCGAATCATTACCTGAAGTATTGTGTTTATTCTGTTAAATCATTATAAAATATTGTTATAATTAAAATATTCATCACCAAATAGATTTCCTCTTCTTCCTTACTTAAAATAACTAGGTGTTTCTCGTGGATTCACATCTCTCTGGGGTTCCAAACGTCGAATCTTCAAGATTTTTTTTTCAAATGACTGATATTTCAGATTAGCGCGTTTAAATATACCTATAAGCAACTAGTGGCCCGGTACATGCTTCACTACGTATAAAGTGAAATAACAAATATGATCTGCCATTTATTGAATTCATTTGTTACAAAAAATGTGCCATCTACTAAAGTAAGTCCGAGTTGAGTTATAAAATTACAACGAAAAGTGGCATTGATTTTTATATTAGAGAAGATTAAGCTCGAATGTCTTTTGGGGACTTAGGAGGTACCTATACAGTAATAGCAATGACAGCGCAGCGGCCTGTTATCAAAACGCAATTGGGAGATTTCCAAAGGGGTCATATTCGTATATCGAGTCTCCGGTCGATTTCAATTCTGGTTGCAAATATCTACATTGGTGAACAAGACAAAAGTACTTCACTGTCCAATAGGGGTTGAACATGGAACAAATACATTTAAGAAATAAAATTCCACTTTCAACCCTTAAGGGTCGAATGTGGAAACGTTTAGGGGTCGAACGCGGAAAAGAAAATCTTAGGGGTTAAACGCGGAACAAACCTATTTTTAGGGCTACAACAATGCCGCTGTAAAAGATGTTTCTGAGAGTCGGATCGATAGATAATAACTTAAAATTTTAGGATGGTCGGTTCTGTGGTTTAGACGTAGAAATGTATTAAGCAGAACATAAATACATGTTCAATAAAGTTATCCTTTAACATACAATAATAATATTGGATTAGAGTGTCGTCATTGTGGTAGTGGCGTCACTTTTTTTAAATATAAATTATCCCTATCACAGAGATAGACTCACAGTTGTTGCAAAAATAATTATGAGCTAATTAAAGTGATTTTAATATTGATGGAACTTAATTCAGACACTTGTAAACAGCATTAAGGCCTTTTCCACCACACATCTCTCACACCTTAACGCTAAACAGCGTTCAACCACTTCAACTTCAGTCAATATTTTATACTCGTAGAAGTGGGAGACAAAATAATTTTTTAAATGTGCTTAGCACCGAATGCGTTTGTAATCGGCCTTATAGCTCATTTCCGCTTGTCGGGTGTCGGATCCGTTTATAGTGGCAGAACATTATAAATGAAATGAAGCAATTCACACTTGTCGGAACCCGATTTTGTGTCGGCTCCGACAAGAAATGTCGGCGTTTTGCCACTTGCCAGCCCTCTACTCCCACCAATAAGCAAACATATCTCAAACAAAAAAAAAACCACGCTATGAAAATAATGTTATTCGTCGTTTCCTAAGCCCAGTGTCTGTGGAATAAATAACACCAAAATAATACCTATCAAGAATATTAATCTCTTAAACGAATAGTCTATAGGAGGATGTTAATAGATTTGTCACCGGGAAGTGGACGAAGGAAAAATTGCCTTGTGACGGATAAACATAGATTTTGAATTCAACTTTGTCTTCTCTTGAGGTCACGACCTCACGTTTTTGAGGCTAATTCGAGAGAAGGAAACGCCGAGGAACCTCTATATTCACGTTGTTTCCATATTGGAAGTATATTTTTGGTACGGTCACGTGTGAAAAGGTACTTTAGCACCCCTACATTTCAATAGCGACTTATTCAAGTGTTGAAAACAAAAGTTAGTACTGTTTCCAAGACAATTTTATCTTGACTGGCCTTACAATTTTTGACAGTCGTTATACCCATAACGACTAGCCCGGACTGAGTTCTGAAAGTGTTATGATTTATCTTAAGTTTTGAATCTTTCTTTGTACTCAGTAGCTCAGTCGTACAAAATGTGTTCTCATAAAACTTTGAGCTGATATTTTAATGCTTAAAATTCCACAAAAGTTTACAGTCAAACTAGGTTATACGCCCTAGTTGTTTGTAAATATATTTAATTTTTAGAGAAACCTTCATTCAAAATCTTGGGAAAAATATACTTTTACCATAAAATGCTAAAGATGTTACTAGCAAAATGTCTTAACTAATCAGTGTCCAGAATGTATCAAGATAAAGATGAGATTTGTCCCACTAACAAGTGGGTTATATTGAAAATAAGATAAGATAGCCAAGATAAGGTGTTTATGTACTTTCTTTCAAATTACACAACTGAGTCACAACTCCGTTTGTCTCGAGATCGGGTCATCCCCGTGTTTCTGTTAAATTATTTAAATATTTATACTATTTTCTCATGTGTTTTATGACTGGTTTTTGATAACGAAAAAAGATTCAAATGTACCTAAACGTATACTCGCTAAATACGAAGCCCGTAGTTTTTTTCCAAGTTTCGAGTACGTATCTTAAACCGGACATGAGATCAACATAAGGGGCCGGGAAATAATGAATGGCAACTCGATTGGACAGGCTTCCCTACTGCTTATGTGTTTTCAAAACTCAAGAATCTAAAAATATTAAGAAGCGAGGGACATTTAAAAGTTTTGAGCTGCTTACGGATGCGAGACGGGTGCATAATTTCGTAGACAAACTTCAGCTATTGTCAAACAGACAGGCGTGACGAACGCGAAGTGAGGCGTTTTTGTTTGTAATGTATGGAATTGTTTGAAGCCTGTCACATAGAATATCGGATCGCTTTCGCATTTTTATATGACATGATTCGGTTCGGTTCGCTATCGCCTGTCTGTTTGACAAAGGCCTTCGAGCGATTCTGCACTGAATCCGATCCGAATCCGTGAAAATACTTTCCGAACTAACCATAAAACTACTTGTACCTAGTTTACGCTCAATATCCTATTTCTTTCATCTGATTTATTCCCATCATCCTTGAGTATCTACTTCGGAACAGAATGCTGTCGGAGTTCAAAACAAAATATTGGGCCGAGTTTTTTGAAAAATTATATCTTTATAGTGGTTTCGATAGATTTTGAAACATCCATTTTAATAGCCTGTCTTGTTTCCTGCTGTAGGTCAACAAAGGCCTTGTGTTTCTCCTAAAAAACTATACTTAATGATCGTGTTGCCTTGATGATTCCTGTTGCCAGGACTAAGGCTTTTGCCGTAATCCTGGCAACAGAATAACCTAGAATATTACAGAGGCCTCGGGCTATCGGCTATTTGTGTCAAAGCCGAAACACTTAGCTCTATTCAATCTCGCTGAAGAGCTTTTCATAATTGCTTCATACTTTAAACTAGCGTTTCAAATTAGTTGCCCTATTACTAGCTGTTACTGGCGGCTTCGCTCGCATTTAACTTTTTTTTTAATATTCCACAACTATCATACTACGCTTTCTAGTCCCAAGCTAAGCAGAGCTTGTGTTATGGGTACTAGACAACTGATAAACAAACTTATATACATATTTCTAAAAACATAAATATTATACATAAATTACACCCAGACACAGAAAAAAATATCGTGCTCATCACACAAACATTTGTCCTGGGTGGGAATCGAACCCACGACCTCCGGCATAGCAGTCAGCGTCACTAACCGCTAGACCAACAGGCCTGTCAAACTAGAAAATTATTCCACGGGCACGTTTTACCATTATCATAGTTATGTATTCATCATCATCATTTTTTGTATGATGTCCACTGCTGAACATAAGCCGCAGTTGGAAGCGGCTTGAATCCATCGCGATCATGTGATCTTCATCAGATCGTCTGTCCACCTTACAGGTTATTGGCGGCAATTATGTGTTATTGCAGACTTACTTAACTCAGTCCAAATTGATCCAAATAACCATTACCATAAAAATGACAGATCTAGGCAATTCGTCATCGTAACATCACAAATGATTGCAGCAGACTGGTTATACGTACACGTGAGCAACTTGTTCATTATAATCCGTTCAGTCGTGAATGAGTAGCGAACATATTCCCGTACATCCAAAAAACCATATATAGCTATATATCAAATCAGATATCTCGGCGTTTTTTTTTCGTGGTAAATTCATCAAATGAGTCCTCCCACCTAAGGCAGGGCGGGCGGTCAGACTCATACTGACTAAAATCCACGGTGTCCTTCAATAGTTTATGAGTAAAAAAAACCGGCCAATTGCTTGTCGGGCCACGCCATAGAACACCTAATAGTACTACAGTGTAGGGTTCGTTAGTTGCCCATCAAAATACTTATGCGAACTAACTAAACTGATTCGCTGAATTTAATTTTAAAAAGAAGAATTTTCAAAATCGATCCAGGCGTCATTGAGTTATTGTGGAAAATACATAAAAAAATAATTAACGAAAAACAAAAAACCCGACTGCGTTAAAAGAAAACTAAAAAGAAAGAAACAAGCCCAGTAGTTAAGAATTCACTCATTCACACTCACAGTCGGGGCCCATTCAAATTATACCAATTAAATCTTCCCAAGGGACCCCGACTGTGAGTGTAAATGAGTGAATTCTTAACTACTGGGCTTGTTTCTTTCTTTTTAGTTTTTTTGACGCAGTCGGGTTTTTTGTTTTTCGTTAATTATTTTTTTATTTCATACTTTTTAGTTACTATTAAGAGAATTATTGTTTTGCTAAACAACTTTAAATCGTTGTATATCCTAAACTATTATTTAAAATGAAAAATGGTAAAGGGAACCTAAAGATGATTTTAAAATACCTATTCAACGATACCCCACATGACATAGATCATCGACATTTTTTTTTTTCATTTTGACAATATGTCGTCTGGTTGTCGCTGTGGTGAATTTTGATTACTGTTATGTCTTTAGTGACACTCGCAAGGTTAATACGAATCGATAATATAATTATCAAAATCGGCCTACACATTTGGTCTCTAGAACGCCACATAGAAACAAACATACATACATAGACTGATAAACACATTACCCTCCTTTGCGTCGCGCAGTCGGGTAAAAAAGATTACGACGAATTGAGAACCTCCTCCTTTTTTTGAAGTTAGTTAAAATAGTTGGCAATAAAAACCTAATACCTATTTCCAAAAGATATCAACCTATTATAGCTGTAAAAATAAATTTGACAAAATGACATTTGCATTAATACTGTAGATATCACCAATATTGTAGCTGACAAGATTAAATAATAGCAGTGTGATTGAACACTGGTTCATATTGGACGCAGTCTTCGCATTCCAGGACTTTAATTGAGGTGGAGACGCAAATGAAAATGCTTTGTGATTCCGACTAGTATTTGAGCTTTTATTTCTAGGAATAAGTTAATCCTCAATGGAATATGGAATGACTTGAATCTATTTAAGTACTTACTTACATACACTCACGTCTTTTACGAAAATGTCAGACGCTTACTGACTAAAAACAAATCTCTATTCTTTCCAGAATAGACAGACAATAATAACTCTAATTATTATAAAATTCGTTTTTATTTTGGCCAACTAACGAACGATCCACGGACTGTAGAAACCTTTGTTCAAAATTTTGAATATTGCCAAGCTTACTTTCTACCACTCTGTCTATTCCTTCTGTAATAAAATCTTTGTCATGCTACGCGTGCAGGCGACCCCAGCATCACCCAATAACGAATCAAAGGAAGTAGGTACCTCCTGAGTCTGACTGATTGCTCATAGTAACAAAATCATAAAGATTTATTTTCTTCAATAAGCCTCGGAGCTTAAACAAGAAAAACATAATGTAAGTGGAGCTTAATTAGGTTGCTATGATATTGCATTGATGTCTACTCGTTGTTAACAAAGAAGACAGATAACAGATAATATGAATAACACGGGAACAAATCTGTTATATATTAAAATTTTCAAAGGTTGATAGAAAATATTAGTGTTAGGAATAATAATGCACAAAACATGTCTATTAAAAGTTTAAATTAATGTTTATCAAAGTTTATTTTGTAGCTATTGGTATGTCGGATTTTTTTAGTCTACTGTTTACCCCAGTTAGAAAAAAGCCTTTGTTTATGTTTCTGTGGATATTTCATTCGTTTTGGCACCAATAACGATATTGCTTTATCATTACAAACTGAAAACAGTTTCCAAGAATTATGTGCACTCAGAAATCCGAATTTTTAGTTCTGCTAATGTGTATCGTGTCACCCAGTTTTCAGTTGTGGAGGTCCGCTACGAGTTTGCCTAAAGTACTGAGATTAAGTTACAGCAATGACTTAAAACAGCAGCTATACAGTTCCTGAATAATATTAAATACTAGGTACCCGCCCTGGCTTATCTCTGGTGCCATTTCAAAATAAAATATAGCTTATGTCACACAAGAGTATTAAAGCTTTCCACAGGTGAAAGAATTTATAAAAATCGATTCACTAGTTCCTAACAAACTCTACCTCTAAATTGGTATAGACTGAGAAGTATCCCAGTTACTTTCACTCTAATGAAAGTCAACCCTTACATAGTTATATGTAGTTAAGAATCATGATACTTACAACAATACCATTCAATTGGCAAGCAGCTAATGCCTCAATAAACAAACAACAAAGCAACCATGCGCGCAGTAATGGAAAAGATAATATTTAGTCAATCTACTTAATTGATATTTCGCCTATCAAACAGTGATGATAGATATTAACCAATAACCAATTAACCGAATATAGTTGTGTGTCTTCGACATAGAGTTGGGACCAATGCATGCGGTGATATACCTACAAAAATATGAACATAGACAAGCGTAAGCGATGTTACAGCAGTTGTATGCGGCTGTTGATATACTGTGAGAGGTCAAAAGCCGCTCATTAATTTTATTGCATGCGTACGGGAACATTGGTCATGTGCAGTTTGTTCCCCGCTTCTGGGCTCTTAAGGCCGCATATTCTAAAAGTTGACAACGTCGTAAAAATCTGTCAAATATTTACAAGTTTTAATTTGGTAGATTGTCTGTATGAAAACAAGAAATATGGCTCTGTAGTGCACTAAAAAATGATATAGGAATCCATTTAAAACACTATATTTGATGTTGTAACCGTTTTAGGTGTATAAAAGGTATTTAGAAAGTTCCCAAGTGCTTTTTTAGGGTTCCGTAGTCAACAAGGAACCCTTATAGTTTCGCTATGTCCGTCCGTCCGTCCGTCCGGCCGTCCGTCCGTCCGTCCGTCCGTCCGTCTGTCCGCAGTTTAGCTCAGAGACGCACAGTACTAGAGAGCTGTAATTTAGTGTAAATATACGCATTTGTTGTGCCAAAAAAGTGGTAAAATAAAATCTCGAAAAATATTTTTTTTTAGGGTACCTCCTGAACACGTAAAGTGGGAATGTTTTTTTTCGTTCTCACGTACCCCTTAGTGTGGGGTATCATTAAATAGGTCTTTAAAAAATAATGTGAGTTTCCATTAACAATTTTTTGATAAAAAAATTCATTTGTGAAATATTAAGCTTTAAAGTGTTAAATTTTGCTCGACTCGAGTGTCCCCCCCCTCTACCAGCTAAACTGTTATGTTTGGGGGTGTGAAAAAATTCACAATAGTAGTATATATAACGAAGTTTAAAAGAAAATTATCATGACTAAGTAGGCTTTACAACTTTTCGAGTAATAGTCGACCAACTTATAAAATGTACTTGAATAATATATTTTCTCAAACAAAATGTATCGGAGAACATCCTCTTCAACTGCAAATGTAAGTTTGTCAATTTTATTTTTACAGCTCTAATACGTATGTTTTTACGGTATGTTTTTTTGGGGATAGGTAGGTTTTTATCGTCAACAATTTTTAACTAACTTCAAAAAAAGGAGGAGGTTCTAAATTCGTCGTAATCTTTTTTTTTATGTATTTTCCCCGATTTATCAAAGACTCCTGGACCGATTTTGAAAATTCTTCTTTTTAAAATTAAATTCAGCGAATCAGTTTAGTTAGTTCGCATAAGTATTTTGATGGGCAACTACGGAACCCTACACTGTGCGTGGCCCGACACGCACTTGGCCGGTTTTTTTTAAATCTAAGAGTAAATATGCGATGTTACGAAATTAAAATATTGCATTCCCTTATAATTTTTTTAGTACACCACAGAGACATATTTCTTATTTTCATACAGTAACAATGCTAAATTAATTAAAAATTAGTTAATATTGGACAACCATTTACGACGTTGCCAACTTTCAGAATATGCGCTCTTAATAGTCGTAGCCTTCCTCAAGAGTAAAGCTAATGGAAACTATTTTATTTATCTTTGTTGTCTAGTAGTTCCAGAGCTCATCACCTGCCTATTGCACCGATAGATGATCTCTTGGTTCGTTATGGTGGTTTCTCTTAACTTTATTATAGCCCTCTCCCATTTTGTCAGTCTTCCCTGAAAGATTCCAAGTACAGAAAAGGTTTTTTTTTTATATAAATTCGAAATTTGACTGAAGAAGAGATTTTTTTTTGAACAATTTATAAATTGTGACATTTTGTCTATTCTTCGTCGATAAAAACCGTTTCTACGGTGTTATGCTATGCGTGCTGGTATGCAGTTTTGCAAAAGTCTCAATCTCAACCCGTGATCTTCTCTCTTATTAGAACAGAAACACCGACCTAATCTTGTTTAAATAAATATTATCGAAGCATAAAGTATTTGCACAGGTATACCAACACAAAAAAAGTACTAGTAGATGTAGTACTATAGACGAGACGGGAAAATAAAAATAAGTAAGCTTCCCTCTGCGTAGGAAGTTTAACGTAACCCGATAAGGCAGTTTAATAAAATATAATTAGAGTTCGAACTTGATGCAGCCGCTGCAGTCTGTAGAAAAACTGTATTACTGTTTCCAACAATATAAAAGGCTGACAATAGAAAACTAAAGTACGATGAAAAATCTAATTGCATCAATTCACAATGGAAGAGGATTCTAAGGCAATCATCTGTGGTGCCAATTTATACAAAGGATAATTCTGTTATTGCAAAATGAAATCTAAATTTCATTGCAGAAGCCTTATCACTACTAGTGGGAGTCTAAGAAATCATCCTTGATGCCTTTTTGTTAATAAAATGATTATTTTATAGTAAGGGCTGATTTTTCAATAGTCAGATAGCTTTTATCTGAGGAATTAAAATCACGGTGTGACATATTTTCCATATATAAGCTGTCAAACCGCCATTTTTATTCCTCAGATAACAGTTATCTGACTATTGAAAAATCAGCCCTAAATCAAAGGGCTTTGTGCTTTTTGTACCAGTTCCTTGTCCGCCATTTTGTTTTTTTTTCAAAACAGCGTACACGAATGACACATTGATAAATCGATAGATCAAATCAATACAAACATAAAATGTAGGCGGCAAAACCTCGTAAAGCGTCACGTTTCCGAGTTATGTGCTGTCAAACATGTAAAATTAGCGACACATTTTTTCTTATTTTTTTAATATTTGATGTTTATTGATCAAAAAGGATACTTCCGCAATAAAACTAATTGAATATTAGTTTTTACACGCATTCTAAATGCTGAAATTGCGTTAAACGAAATAATCCTATGTAAAAGCATTTGAAATGCGTGAAAAACTAATATTCAATTATTTTTATTGTGGAAATAACCTTTTTGATCAACAAACATTAAAATATTTTAAAAAAAAGAAAAAATGTGTCCCTAATTTTACATTTTTGACAGCTCATAACTCGGAAACTCGCTTTACGAGGTTAACTCGCTTTACGAGGTTTTGCCGCTAACATTTTATGTTTGTATTGATTTGATCTATCGATTTATCAATGTTTCATTCGTGTACGCTGTTTTGAAAAAAAATCAAAATGGCGGATGGCATCTGGTACACGGCCCATACAAAAAAGTTCAAACCCCTTTAAATTGCATTAAAAGCAGTTTTGCAAAATGCAAAAATCATCATCACAAACAATTTGCTGCTACCTTGTGATTGAAGGGACTATTTTGTGTTTCACAAGGCAGAAAAATTCAAATTATTTTAGAAACAACGTAATAGATCTCGAAATCTACAGTGGCGTGGTGGTGTGAGAATCTGGGCGTGTTTATGGGACGAAAAGAAAAAACAGGCAAGAAGAACAAAGAATGTGATACAATTAACCAGAAATTGAATAAAATAGAGAGGAATTGAAGGAGAAAAGTCACCTCTATGCACAGCAAAAGGACATATTTATATAGCCTGGTACAGTGGCTGAGAGATTCGCTGCTGCGCTGGATGTTTTGGCTTCGATTCCTTCAAGTTTGTAAACGCGCCCATTGTCACAGGACGTATCATTTGTATGTATAACTACACTGTTTAAATATCCTTGGCCACTATTACTTGCAATGATTTTCAGTCTTACAACTGAACACTTCAATAACTTATTTATTTTGTTGAGCAGACGAACGTACGAAGTAATGGATTAGACATAGCCATCAAAATCCATTCATCCATTATGAGACAGGTTTTGTACGACCAAGGTCGTAGTGATGGAAAAAACACAACTTACGAGAAAACTAATATCTAATAATGTTTTCTTGCTTTACGTAGATACGATAACGTCTGCAGTTAGTTGAAGTACGAGTATCATGTTAGTTCAATAATTCAGTAATTTCTTCGTTTTTTGGAAGTCAAGGCAAACTAAAAAACGTTTTTACGGTTAGATTTATTCAATATCTCATTTTTGACAATAAAACCATAGCCTATTAAACTAAATCGGGTGGGCCCGAACCTGTCGGAGAGCCAGTTTGGCTTCCGCAGGGGGCGCTCGACGGTGGACGCCATCATGCGCGTTAGAGCCCTCACGACGGGGGATGCAGTGGCCCGGGGCAGGGTCGTCTTGGCGGTGTCTTTGGACATCTCCAATGCCTTTAACACCCTGCCCTGGAGTTGCATCAGGGAGGCACTCCGGTATCACCGGGTGCCGACCTACCTCCGTCGTATAGTCGAGGATTACCTGACGGACAGAGCCGTCATCTACCCCGGTCACCGGGGAGAGTGGAACCGGCGAGAGATGTCGTGCGGTGTTCCACAGGGATCGGTCTTGGGACCACCCCTGTGGAACATCGGATACGACTGGGTGCTGCGCAGCGACCTCCCTGATGGCGTCAGCGTAATATGTTACGCTGACGACACGCTCGTCCTGGCACAGGGAGAGTCGCACCAGGCGGCGGCCGACGTGGCGACGGAGGCGGTTGCGACAGTCGTAGATAGGATCCGGCAGTTGGGACTCGAAGTCGCGCTGCACAAGTCAGAGGCCATGTGCTTTCATGGCCGTCTGAATGCACCGCGGTCAGAGTCCCACATAACGGTGGGAGGGGTTCGCATCGGCGTCGGGAGGACGATGAAGTACCTGGGACTCGTCCTCGACAGCCGATGGAACTTCAGGGAGCATTTCCTGAGTTTGGCCCCAAGGCTGAACCGGGCAGCAGGCGCCCTCAGGCGACTCCTGCCCAATATCGGCGGGCCAAACACCTCCTGCCGGAGGTTGTACGCCGGTATCGTGCGGTCCATGGCCCTCTACGGGGCCCCTGTGTGGGCCCTAAGCATCCGGACGCGACCACTGAAGTTGGTCGCATGCCAGAGGGTCATGGCTATCCGGATGATCCGGGGATACCGCACGATTGCCGGCGAATCGGCCAACCTCCTTGCCGGATTGCTGCCCTGGGATCTGGAGGCGACTGCCCTCCAGCGCGTCTATGAGTGGCGCGTGGAGGCGCAGCGCCGGGGTGTAACCCCGCTGCCTCGAGAAGTCGAGGCGCGGAGGGAAGAGCTCCGGCGCGATCTCAGGGCAGTATGGAGGGGACGACTGTCGCAACCGAGGTCCGGGCACGCCGCAATCGCGGCTGTAAGACCTCTCTTTGAGGAGTGGCTGGAGAGACGTCACGGCGTCCTGACCTATCGGATGACGCAGGTCCTCACCGGACACGGATGTTTCGGGAGGTTCCTGTGTCTGATAGGGAAGGAGGAAACGCCCGGGTGCCACCACTGCGAAGATCGCCCGGAGGACACAGTAGAGCATACGGTGCAGGACTGCCCAGCTTGGGCGGCGCACCGACGTGTCCTCACGGCGGCGATAGGCGGAGACCTCTCGCGCCCGGCATTGGTTGCGGCCATGCTGCGGGGCGAGACGGAGTGGGAAGCGGTCGCCTCCTTCTGCGAAGCAGTAATGCTCGTGAAGGAGGAGGCGGGCCGCGAGAGAGAGAGGACAGCGTCCTCCCTCCGCCCCAACCGCAGTGGTAGGCGCCCGCGGCGTCGGACGTCAGCAGACGATCTCCGGCCACCGTAGGCGCGGGCATGCGGGCAGCGAGTAAAGGGCAACTCGCAGCCCGACCATGGACCATGCCCGGGTCGACGGCGCGTTGTGTCCCACGCGCGCCTCAAAGAGCGTCAGCATAATGACGGGGCCCCCTCTCAGAGGGCCAAAGCCTGCCGGGGTCGCGGGATTATTTCATTACCGTGACCCCGGAACATAACAGGCTACTGAGGGACACCGTGGATTTTGGTCAGTACAAGTCTGACAGTCCCTCCCGCCCTGCCCGGGGTTGGAGGACTCATTTGATGATTTTGCCACGCTAAAAAAAAAAAAAAAAAAAGCCTATTAAACTAACTTAAACAGTACGTAGGTATTTTTTCTTATTTTAACAATCATATTATTATTATTATTATATCTCCGTTTCCAAATGTATTATAAATCATATATTCATATCATACAGATATTTTTTATGAATCGACCTCATCATGAAATTATATGGACTGAGATATTTGTTTAGTGTCGCGTAGTCGGACTAGAGATGCTACCAATATTCGGCTTCTATTCGGTATTAGGCCACTTTTTTGCTACTATTGCCCAATATTGCAAACTCATACCAAATCATGAAAAAATACGACTAATTACAAAAACGAAGAAAAGATATTTTTTTATGAATTAAACACTTGACAAACGCACGCGTTTTATTGATGCTGATCGGAACCTATCAGCCACAAAATATAGGTGTGTTTCAGCGGCGCCGAATTTTTGATCGTTTCGACCAAGACCTCAACCAAATATTCGGTATTCGGCAACATTATTCGTGCCATCTCTAGTAGAGACCTTTAAAACGAAATAGCCCCGAGTAAAGCGTAACATTTTCCTGTACCCCTAAGGCGATTAAACGAGGGGTACAAGTTTTGTGAAAACGAAGAGACGTAACAGCAAAGATATTCGTATAAATAAACAGGTGATTCACGTATGAATATTTTTCATACTGAAATATCGTTTTAGTGACATTATGAGTCACGTAAATAAAAGCGAGCTGTTGAAATTTCAACGCTCTGCTAAACACTGAAAGGCAGAAATCCAATGTTCAAACATGACATTTAAATGTTGCCTATAATAAATGAAAACAAGTATACAGTCGCGACCAAATAATAATTTTATTTATAAGTGTTGCTATGTGCGTAGTTCGTAATATTATGACGGTGGTTACGCTTACGACACGCCCACGTAGCAGGCGGGTGCAATTATTAGATCGCGGTGAACTTGAAAACTGTAACTGAAAGTTTTCCAAGTAGGTAGGCAATAATAACCCAAAGAGACTGAGACCAACTGAAAAGAGAAAGTAAGGATAATTAATGAATTGCGTCAGTAATGGTATAAGATTTCTTTTTGCGTGGGAAAATCATCAAATAAGTAAATAAGTTAATTATAATATAATAAGATGGTAGCATTTGAGTGTATGTTCATGGCATCAAAATTAGGAGAAGATTGAATTGACTGTGTGAAAGGTCATGTGGGTACTGAGAAGAAGAATAGAGAGGTATGGAAGACCAAGACGCATACCACAAGGGCTTTTTACGAAGCATCCTGAAAAAGGAGTTCCTGAATGGAATTGGGGAGGCTTTTGCCCAACTGTAAAAAAAAAGACTTCATCACCAATTACAAATGTTAGTATGATAAGTATGATGACAAGACATAAATGGATTTTATTTTCTGATTTCATATCTGTAATCAGAGTTTGTCTCTAATATTTTATTTTTTTAAATAATATTTCACAACTATCACACAACGCCATCTAGTCCCAAGCTAAGCAGAGCTTGTGTTATGGGTACTAGCTCATTACACAAACATTTGTCCTGGGTAGGAATCGAACCCACGACCTCCGGCATGGCAGTCAGGGTCAATAACCACTAGACCAACAGGTCAGTCCGAATTATTATAGTATTAGGTACCAATTTTTCATAGGTATGTCTTGACTCTTGTTGAACATTTGATTTCCCAACTCATAACGAGAAACCGTAACTTTTATTTCAGCCTAACGAAACTGTCACAATATTTTCCTCATTTTTTCATAATTCTCTAAAAAAAAGATATTTTATTTCATGAGTGTCACATATCTTAAACTCTGCCAAATTCGCACGTTACTCGTGTTATTTCTTTCGACATTTTTTTCAGACAACATCGTAAATGCATTACTTCCCGGAAAAATGTATTCTTAACCTTCAAGAACTAAACTTTATCAAACAATCTTAATAATATTATAAATTCGAAAGTTTGTGATGTGTATGTAGGTATGTTTGTTACTCTTTCACGCAAAAACCACTGAACGGATTTGGCTAAAATTTGGTACACAGATAGTTTATAGCCTGGATTTTATGTTCCCGTGGGATAATTTTCGAGTTGTAGCGGGTTTTAGCCCAGCTTAGGTACAGTCACGAGCAATAATATATATACATTTGTCACATTTTCTAAAATATCTTAACTTGTTTTTTTCAAAAAATATGTGTACAACATGGTTTTCTAAATAACCTAACCATCAAACTGTGTCAAAACTGGGTAACCATTGCTGTCACAGTAATATAAACGAAACAATATCAGTAAAAAGTTTACACTTGTAACGCAATTTTAAAGTACCCATGACAATATCAAAAATATGTATCAAAATGTATACATGGAATAGAAATTGTGTACGTGTTATTGAAATTGTCATGGATACATTAAAACAGGGACCGAAAACCTTTATAAATAACGGTACAGGTATTAAAGAATTTCGGTAATTTTTTAGATTTAGGTTACCGCTATCTGGGTAACCAGACCGAAGAAAAATGTAACCTCTATTCAGGTTACCGTTTTAATACCGGTTAACTAAAGATAACGACTCTTTGTTAGTAACCGACCGAAAGTTTCGGTTTCGGTTTCGGCCGGTTTCGGCCAAATATCTAGTTTCGGCCCTAGTTTCGGTTTCGGCCAAAATATAGCCGAAACTTTGCCGAAACCGAAACCTGACGAAACTGAAGTGTTCGTGCATTTTCCTGCGTCGTTCGGTAACATTCGTAGCCAACACGTGCTTGCTTGACGGCGGGGCCCGGCGCTGTTCGCCACCGTTCATTTAATCGTGAGTTGAGGTTATGTTTTCGAGTTTAATGCCAAGAGTAAGTCTTGTATATTCATGTAATAATAAAATATATTTAAACTTATCAATCGTCAGCAGAAAATATAGATTACGGCTCAGTAGAAGTTAAATAACATAGAAAAATAGCAATTTCTTAGAAACCTATTTGTTCCATAAGTTTGCCGTATAACATTAATTTCTAGAATTTGATCCTTATTAGCAACACTATCGAATGTTGTAATAATGTGTGTGTTTTTTTTTCCAAAATCTGCGGTTTCGATTCCTGACTAGCACTATTGATTTTTCTAAAATCCAATGATGCAGTTTTCGTTTTCGACAAAATCGCTCTTCAGGCATCCTGTAATTTCTGTATAATTGTACACTTTTTACTGTGTTAACAAATGTAAAAAAAAACACCAAATTTTAGAAAATAAATTGAGTATTTAAATGTTTTAATAAGTTTCGGTTTCGGTTTCGGCCGAAACTGAGAACTAAGCCGAAAGTTCGGTTTCGGTTTCGGTTTCGGCTGAAAAATCAGTTTCGGTCGGACACTACGTCTTTGTCACACACACATGCGATGCGCGCCCTGTTACTATTGCCGACGGCACGTTTGAAGTGTGCAAGATAGGGGTAATTTTTATTTCGGTAACCGGTATTAATACTGGTTATGTATTCACTTTTAATAATAAAGGTAATCTTTAAAATTACCTGTAAAAGAAAAAAAGGTTGTGACCGAAAAAATACCGGTATTGTTGATACCGGTTTCGGTCCCTGCATTAAAATGACATGGTTAGCTATACAAAATATATCAACTTTTCCTGTTTTTATTAAAATTCATTGAAATGCAATGGTTTCTGAATGGGACTAATTCAGTATGATGGTTAATACAATAATCATCAGTCTATTGCTAATAGTCCAAGCTACGTCTGATGCTTTTGTTTTTGCTGTGTATTTTTTCATTTCGGATCGTATCTCTAAAAGAAACCTTGAATGTAGTTTGCTGCGTGAAAAATATTTATCTAACTGCACTACACGACAGCAAGGAACCTACCGTAATGCGCATTAATCCCTTATGTATCGGGCATGCCGCAATCAGGGTGGTATATGACCCTCTGAGAAGTGTCCTCACCTTCCGCTTGACGCAAGCCCTCACCGGACACGAAAGTTTCGAGAGGTTCCTTTGTCTGATACGGAAATACGAAATGCCTGGGTGTCACCACTGCGAGGATCGCCCGGAGGAATCAGTGGAGCATACGTTGTAGGTCTACACCACTTGGGCAGAGCACCGCCGTGTCCTCACGGAAGCTATAGGCGGTGACCCAGCACCCGGCATTGGTCAAGCCCATGCTGCTGGCAGAGATGCATAATTATGATGATTGGATCCATGCTCCAGAGATGCCTCATCGACTACCGCTACGTTGAGGTGATGAGATGTTCGTATAAGGCCGCAACAATGATCGTCCATGTACAAGAACACAGCACGAAACCAATCCAACTGCATCGACGGGTAAGACAGGGAGACATCATCTCTCCGAAATTGTTTACAAACGCGTTGGAGGACGTTTTCAAGACGCTTGATTGGAAAGAACTAGGTATAAATATCAACGATCAGTACATCTCGCACCTCCGATTTGCGGATGATATTGTCATCATGGCAGAATCTTTGAAGGAGCTGGAAGTAATGCTGAACAGCCTAAGCGATTTTTTCAACGCGTGTGGGTCTCGGAATGAATTAAGACAAAACCAAACTCACGTTCAATTGTCATCAATCCAAGATCTGTAATCTTAAATGGTGCTGCCCTCGAGGCAAGAATACATAATTATATCTAGAAAAAAAAAACTATACAAATGGACCGGTACAACTTCGAGAAGGAAGCAACCAAAAGGATATGCCTGGACTGGGCGGCATTCGGGAACCTGTGCCATATCTTCGAATTATCGATCCCGCAATCCCTCTAACTCAAGGTTTATAACCAGTGTGTCCTACCCGTAATAACTTACGAAGCCGAAACGTGGACACTTACCATATGGCTAGTCCACAAATTCAAGGTTACTCAGCGTGTCACGGAGAGAGCAATACTCGGAGAATCTCTGGCGTATAGAATTCGGAATGAACTCATTAGCCAGAGAACCAAAGTAATCGACATTGTGCTCAGAATAAGGATCTGACGTGGAAGTGGGCTGGCCACGTCTGCAGATGGACAGATGGTAGATAAAGTAAACAAGTGCTAAAGTGGAGACCGCAAATAAGCAAACGTAGTGTAAGTGTAGGACGCCCTAGCTGCGATAAGATGGCTCGAGGATTTGAAAAATGTGGCTGGCAGCGGATGGATGCGGACTGCCCAAGAACAGGAGGGTTGGCGCTCTTTGGGGGAGGCGTACGTTCAGCAGTGGACGGCAATAGGCTTATATAATGATGCAGAGCGAGACTGAATGGGAAGCGATCGCTTCCTTCTGCGAAGCAGTCAAGCTAGCGAAGGAGGAGGCAGTCGCCGTGAGGGAGAAAACAGCCTCGACCTTACAACATAGCCACGGCGGGAGATGCCCACGGGCGGCATCGGCTCGACGTCCCGAGGTGACTTCTGGCCACCGTAGGCGCGCGAATGCGGACGGCGATTAATGGGTGACTCGCCGTCATAGGCCTTGCCCGGGTGGATTGAGAATTATTTCCGATCTCAAGCAGATGGAAACTGCTGCTTTGTAATTGTTAACACAATTTTGAAACTGTTCTGTTTACATGTTTTTGAAACTTGAGAATTATTTCCGATCTCAAGCAAATTAAAACTGCTACTTTGTAATTGTTTACATAATTTCAAAATGTTTCATGTTTTTTCAATAATTTCATGTTTTTGGAAAATTGTGAATTATTTCCGATCTCAAGCAGATGGAAACTGCTGCTTTGTAATTGTTTACATAATTTCGAAACTGTTCTGTTTACATATTTTTGAAATTTGTGATTTATTTCCGGTCTCAAGCAGGTTGAAACTGCTGCTTTGTAATTGTTTACATAATTTTGAAACTGTACTTTTTACATGTTTTTGGAAAATTGTGAATTATTTCCGATCTCAAGCAGATTTGAAACTGCTACTTTGTAATTGTTTACGTAATTTCAAAACTGTACTGTTTACATGTTTTTGTAATTTCATTGTTTACATATTTATGTAACTTAAAGTTAATATAATTTTTTGGCAATCTATCGTTATCGAAGTTTTGATAAAAATGTGTAGTTTATTTTGACTTGATTTAACGTTTACATAATTTTTGGACACAGCTTAGCATACTTATTTTTGCAATTTAATAATTGTTACATCAATTTAAATTTTAAGGTCGTTTCTATGTTATTACTCGTGACTGTACCTAACATAACAAGCAACTTAATTGCTCTCTAACAAAATTGTCGTTGTCTGACTCAAATAAAATTGATTGATCTGAAACCGATTAGCTGTCTCATTTGCTCGTCACAATCAATTCTAAAATATCTAGTTATACAGGGTGGAATTTTGTAATGCGACCTGGAGGGAAAGAAAATTTTACTCAAAGGAAGCATGCGTTTATTTTTGAATAGAAAGCAAACTGCATCCAAAGGAAAGCCAGGAAATACAGTTAAAGAGCTTTAACTTGACTCATTGAATTTGTAACTTGAGATTTCCTGGTTTTCTATTCTGATAATTTATCATGTTTGTTAGAGAGATTTCATCCTTATAATTATTGACCCTAACGATCGATGCAAATAAAGTACAAGGTATATTTTTTTCAGATTTTAGCCGTTTTGATTTCCGGGTGTTGGAGAAGAGAATTTTCGAAAATCTTGCTTGAATTCTATTCAAAAATAAAGAAATGTTTCCTTTGAGTCAAATTTTCTATCTGCAGTATTAAAGAGTACTTTCCCTCCAGGTGGAATTACAAAATTCCACCCTGTATTATTTTTCTGGTTCTGTATAATAACAAGTAATTTAAATTCTGTATAGTTAGGGCCAGCCCATTACCAATACAAGTTACTGAGCTTGATTGATAATGCAAGTTTGCAATAGTAACGCAGTTTGAGATAACGTGCTACTTTTAACCCCGTTATCTTGTACTATTCCAAAACATGCATTAAAACGCAGGAACACATTTACTAAAGACTTGAAAGTAGAAAATAAACATAATAACGTGGGCGACGCCATGAAAAATGTTGGAGGAACTATTTCAGTACACACGCACGCACCGCGGGACGCTACGACATCTATCAATACTGCTCTACTACAAAAATATTATATTTTTCATCAACACCGCGATTTATTTTTAGTCGTGTTGAAATAATCTTTTGACTGGAGCATGCGACTGTCGTTTTTAGTGATGAACTCAAAGATTGGGAATTGTAACTGAATAATGCTGATGTTGAGGTGAGCGCATTTAAGTAGAGCAGTAGATCAACCCTCATCTTACTGTAAATATAATATATGCGACAGTTTAAGGATGGATGGATGCATAATTTATTATCCTTTTACGCGAAAACTATAGAACGTATTTAGGTGAAACTTGGACCACCTAATTACAAGTGGACGCAATTGCGAGCTGCTAATAGTTGATGCGTAAATCTTTTTACTTTGTTCGTTTTCATTGACTTTTAAATATTTACAATTGTAAGCTGAAATCAACCGCGAATCGTGCTTTCCATGGTAAATATGGTCACCCATCTACAGGATCACCTAGGCAATGGCGGTTTAACCTTGAAGTTCGACCCGTGCTGCTGTTATTTTATAGCCACGAGCTACTCGGATTCTCACGAATTAATACAAAAACTTACAAAAACATGCTTTTAGAATCATCTGTCTACCACATGCTTGAATATTTTTATTCCACATGAAGCGGCAACTGTTTTTTTTTTAAGTAGTGTCAGTATTTAAATCGTTATGAAACGCTCACGCTTGCTTAATACGGCGCGTGATTTCAAGCGCTGCGCCCACGCATCCGACATACAAAAATCTTGAAGGCAACGGACGGGCTGGTGCATCTGATTTTTGTATGAAATATCAAGTGTGGGCGGAGGGACTGTCGGACAGCAAGTCGCCCTTTACTCGCCGCTCGCATGCGCCTACGGTGGCATCGTCTATCGATGTCCGACGCCATGGGCGACCACCACTGCGGTAGGGGTGGAGGGAGGAAGACGCTATCCTCTCCTTCACGCGGACCGCCTCCCACTCCGTCTCGCCCCGCAGCATAGCCGCGACCTGTGCCGGCCGCCCCATGAGGACACGTCGGTGCTCTGTCTGAGCGGGGCAGTCCTGCACCGTATGCTCTACTGTGTCCTCGGGCGATCTTCGCAGTGGTGACACCCAGGCGTCTCCTCCTTTCGCATCAGACACAGGTACCTCCCGAAACTTCCGTGTCCGGTGAGGACCTGCGTCATGCGGTAGGTCAGGGCACCGTGACGCCTATCCAACCACTCCTCAAAGAGGGGTCTTACCGCTGCGATTGCGGTGTGCCCGGGACGAAGTTGCTTAGTATAAATTTTCAGAATCAAAGTTAATTATTAGATCAAATAAACAGCAATACTATCGATAAATGTAAATATCAAATGACAAAAACAAGTTCCTTTCTAGACAAAACAATCTCGAATTAGTTTCATTTGCTACATCAAAAAGATGCTTAGTAACTAGAAAGTTTCATAGATCGACCGAAGACACCCAAGACCTCTGAAGTCTGAACCGTACCTACGTTTCCATATATTTTTTGAGAAAAGCCATTAAATTATGTGCCTTTGCGCCTTTTTGTTTTTTGGGACAAACCCACCACACTATACCCAAACCACCGCAATTCCTGAAAGCCAGAACAACAGTGGCAGAAAAGCGCCGAAACAAATGGAGCTCAATGTTCCTGTGAATGTCTGATCTATGGATCCTGCAGTGAAATTAGTCAGAAAAGAGTAGTGGAGGAGTAAGACAAATATGTTTCCACTTCCCTCCATGTCAAGCAGGAGACAGAACAAAGTTAGTCCAATAGACAACTAGGAGAAGCCCATTTGACATCACAGTTAAAGATTACTACAAATATTATTCGGTCCTAGGTAGTTTAGGGTCAAGAATTGTATTTAATTAAATTACAAAATATTTTTTTTGTCTGGTTAAAACCTGTACGTAAAAGTAAAGACGCACAACTCAAAAAACCGCAAAAACGTTTATGTGTCTTAGTGAAAACGCCAGAATCTTATTAGAACTATCCCAATGTATGTCCAGCCTGAATTCAGACTAAGCTTAAGTCCATTCTCTGTTCTCTTTGTAACACAGTCACTGAGATAACAACCACGATACCTTCTGACATGCACTGTTCTGACGTAGATAGCTATTCCGGGAGTATTATTACAGGATCACCCCCTACGTGAGAGCTCATTATTGTTTGTGACAAATCCGTTGCAGGTCATTGCTGACAGTTAAATTGCATTGTTTGGTTATTACTTTGTTTAAGCGTGACGTACGCTGAAATTACGAGTATATTCATTATTGCATTGTTGGTTGGCGCTAACATGCATTTTCTTTTTGTTTATTTGGAAATATTGACTTGAGATATTACTTACGTTCTTATTAGCCAAGAAATCCTACCTTGTTATTCTACCTGTACGTATGTTCGCATTCATTTTACGTAAATAAACCGACTTTATAGAAACTTCATACTTACCCAGTTGTTTTTTTTCGAACTGTTGCTTTACTGTTTAATTACACGTTTTTCTTAAGTTTGTCGTATATGATTACTTCCCAGAAATTGCATCTTATTAGCAACACTATCAAATGGTGTAATAAATAATTCAGGTGTGATTTATTTTCCAAACACAGCGGGTTCGATTCCTGGCCAGGATTAATGATTTTTCTAAAATCCAATGGAGCTGTTTTAGTTTTCGTCAAAATGGGCCTCGAGACTCCTTTCAATGTTTTTCGATATTCCTCATAGTTTTGGAAATAGCCAGCCACGCCCTGTTGAAATTCACATAGAGATTTCACCATGTATTCTATAACCACACAACTCTGAAACTTGTACCACGTAGCGAAGTTGAACTGCATTCATGAGCTTACGAGAACTATGCATTGATACGAAATTGATTCTATAGCAAATTGAAGTTTGTTGTTTATTTGTTGATACAAAGGAACTAGTACTCCAATAAATTAGTAATCCATTGCTTCATGCTTGATAGAGTCGTCTGATCAACGTGTGTCGAGATGAAAGATGTTTAAACGAGCAATTCTTGTATATTTATTTATTATACTCAGGATCAAGTTCTCGGAAACGGCTCCAAGGATTTTCATGAAAGTTACAGATTAGGGATTTTTCGGCTCAAAGAATCGATTTATTAAGGTCCCAGGTTCGGGAAAAGCTCGGTTCTCAAGATATGGACATTTTAAAAACCGAGCGAAGCTCAGTCAACCAGATATTTTATATTAGTTCAGGGCATAATTAATTTACTCTCAACCGTTTCAAGTTCCACAGACCTCCTTGTCAAAGAAAACCGTTTTCACGATAATGTGATTTTGTAGTCAGGTCGTAGCAGTCCTTCTTGAACTCAATTTAATTGTAAAAGAATTTAATAAACTTTGAATCTAAATTTGAATAACTAACTTGTTATATGAAGAAACAGGCCTACTTAAACCTAATCACTAAATGCTTTCAGCTGTAAACGTTCGTAAATTTTTGTCTCTGTCATTTTCGAACGATTAACAACAGAACGAAGTTTTAATTACATTATAATACTAAAGCGCTAAACGTACAATGAACAGGTTAGATTTTTTGACAAAGTTTCGCATAAACCAATCTCGACAACCAAAACTGGTTTAACTGTCAAAGAAACTGCAACATGGACACTTCTGAAAACTAGAGTGAATTTAACTAACGAGACATCGCGACAAGCAAGACGAAATCCGCATTCAATAGTTGTCAGAGTATCCAAGTGTGACCATTCTAAGCTCAGATTAAAAGAGGAAATCACCTATGAGTGCACTGAGCGGGCATCTTGGCTCATTTAATATACGAGAAAATCATTAAGCGAGGATTCCTCCGCTCGTTTATTGCGAATGCACTTCAATATTTATTACTCCAAGGCTTAGATGGGAACATATCTTGCGTCCCGGGAATTGCTCTATTAGACCTATCACATAAGCATTCCTAGGTACGGCATGTGGACATTCACTGGGTAGATTGAATAAGTAATATTAGCGTTTATCAATTGAAAATTGTGTACTACGTTGATTTTGGTCATGTTGTGAGGATGAATGAAAGGCGATAACTGGTATATGTGTATACAAAATGTGAGTGAAAATGCCGGGAAGGAACGCCATACAAATTCACTGACCTTATTGAAGATGTCGTTGAAAAAGGTCAGGTGCTCAGTGTTCGCAATCGGCGAACCTACGTGACTGACTAACACTATATAACTATCGAGTTAACGGACATTTAAATGAACATTTAAAGACTTTTATCGTGATAATTAACGGGAAATGCCGTATGCTGTAAGTGTGGCCTTAACGTAAAAAAGTACGCAAGTATTTTAGCAAATATAGAGTTTCTGCCCATCCCCTACGAAAAAATCGACAGTTTCTAATATGTGTGTACCTGATTCACTTTTGATCACAATAAACGAAAGGTAACAAGTTTAAACCAGAAGTCTCCAATACTCCAGTACTCCATCATTTTTAATCAAATCATTCACAATCGTGTAAAATAAGCAAATCTTCGATAATAAACATATTTTTTTATCAATTAACATGAAATTATCGCTAGATTGTTCGCCAATTAACGATAATAATTTGATTACAGAGATATTTTTAATTTGATATCGTAACACGTGGGTCTACTTGGGCAGGTCATTAACTAAAAATGTAGGACGTCTTTATTGATAAATCACACGTTTTAAGAACGCATTGGCCTTATATGTGAATGGTTGTAGTTTACATCATGAGTTAAATGAAACAGATTTTTAAATTAGTTCCACACAACCGATTAGGCTTGAAATACATGTTAACCAAATGTTAACCCTTTAGTTCTGCTGGCTATACATTTTCATGACAAACATGACCTGATCCTTCGCTTAGGATCTTTTCGTATGAAGGAACGGTTAACAAAATGTACGTAACCCGGTAACTGGTAGTCAGATTTTAGAGATTCAGTCCTACAGAAACGACTGCAGAGATTTAGAAATGACTGCTACTGAACTTACTCGTATACTGGCCTTACATGCTTTTAAGATAGATTGTCACCTATCCACACAGTAACCCTGCCTGGGTTGGACAGTGCGACTTTATTATTTAGCCACGAGCTTCTCTTTCCGCTTCGCTTAATAATTAGTAAATAAATACTGATATTCCTCTTTGATATATTGCTGCCTTAAATCAACAAACTATCAAAGCGAAATATCAATATTTGTGGATTTTGGGAGCAATTGCAAGCGACTCTTGATAAACATTTTCCGATGTTCGAAAGCCTTTTCATGTTGCTTTACTTCAATACATTATTGATACTCTTTCATAGGTGGACGGTATGTTGTGTATTTTACATGCGAGATTGCTCTACCTCATGTTATTATAATACTTATTTACAGTTAGAATGTGCTGTAAGAGAAGAAACCATCGTAGTAGCATGTTTAATAGATATTGAACTAAGCACGTCAACCGTTGAAAAAACACAACGAAGTATTGAAAGCTGCTTCTTCAATGCTCGGAAGATATTTTTTCAGTTGATCACGTAACAGCTCAAATCATGGAGTATACGGAAGTGGCTGCTCACGAAATGATTGCTGACACCCATGAGTAAATTTTATTTGAAATCTTAAATAAATCACTACTAGGGCGTAAACCCGGCTCTACCTGATTCTGGAATAACAACGTTTTTCAATCTGTGTGCAGAACCGGTTCTTAGAGAAAATGTTGGTTTAATTGTATCGAAGTAAGTGTTAGTAGCGGGGTTGAAAGCACGAAGAACAACTAGTTTTAAATACAATTTTCATGTCTGCTTTCGACTTACCTGTCAATGAATAATGCTTAGGCCATATCGTAAACTAACTTTCAACTTATTTGCCAAAAAGCGCAATTCGTAAGCTTTCATTTGGCATTGCTCAAAAGCTGGGTAGGTACTCACTTAGCAGCGTAGCACGTAACGTATCAGATACGGTATCAACCTGCAAGTGGGTACGGCTCGTCCGAGCACACTGCGAGCCGCCTTTGTGTTTGTATACATAACACACAAAAGTCGTGAACAAAAAAGATAAAAAAATACGATTTTGTCATTTGGAACCGGGTAGAATCGGGTGAGCCTGTTGCTAAAACCCGGTTCTGAATGCCTTAATCATACCTATGTGTACTGTATCTCTACAATATTAAGGGCGCTATGACATACTGAAAGAACACAATTCCTGTCAATTTGACATCGTGATGCCCCCTGCATAAAAACAAAACACTAACGAAACAGCTATGCCTCGTATACCAGAAAGCAAACAATAATGAGCTTTTGCCACTTTTGTTTCGAATAAACAAAGTAAGATCCCGGTCTTCTAGACACTACTTATTTTCATAAACGAATGGATAATATGATAAATATATACCTATCAAAATAAAATAAGTGCCACTCAATAAATAACACTTTAAACCGCACATTGTGTCACGAATTGGATATGTTTGTAATTTACAAAGTGTGCATTATAGAGATTATTCAATTTCATTCTTAACTCGTATAATACGAGTAAATTATCTTGTTATGACATCTTTCAGGTGTTGATTTTGTTTCTAGTGACTAATTGGAATTCATAACTTTTTAATTAGATTTTTGAGATTATTTAGAATTTACGATTTGGTGTTTAAAATTTTTCAAACTTTTTCTTTGACTTTTACATCAAACAGTCATTTATGCAATCTAGAGACATAATTATGGACGCAAAACCAGCCATTGGGGTGATTAAGGTGACATAGATAAGGAGATATAACCAGAAATGGTCGGTTTAATGCTCGAATATTTCCAACCAGTGGTTCAAAATATTTGAAACTAGTGTCAATTAAGAGACGGGTAATATCACCAAACGCCGTGATCCAGGAAGAAAGTGAGCAAGGCCAGAGAAGACGTTGAACCACGCAAAGAGAACGATAATCTACTACGCAGATCATACAAAGTCCATTGCGACCAGCAACAAGCTCCCATAGAATTGACAAGACAATTTCGAATCGACACTATGAAGATTAAAAATATTCGAGAAGATTCTTGGTTCCCCTGCAGTTAACTGTGAGCGGACGGTGCAACTCGTTAAACATTTACAAAGGAGAATATTTATTGAACTGTTTTGACTGGGCTTCAGTGCTTCTTATACTGGGTTACAGCTGGGTTATTTTTTTAATAAGGACACATCTATTAGAGTGTAGAGAAGATCTAAACAACAGGGTTTCAGATCATTTAACTCTTGAAACAGAATGTTTCGGTGAGCTCTAAATTATAATCTCTATCTCGCAAAACTGAGCTTTTACTTCCTAACGAAGTTACGTAACTGCTCAAAATTGCGTAGAAAAGGTGGTTCAACTCCACATTATTCCATTCGCACAGCAAGTAGTACCTGAGTTCATCTTCGATCAATCGCGACTACCAGTGCATAGATTCGTTTATGCTCGAATTACGATGCTACAATTGGTCACTCAGGCTTTTTACCTAATTTCTATTGAAACGGTATAGAACATGTTCGTTATTTAATAGATAACATTTCACCTTTAGTAAAATAACACAGGGTTTAAGAGAAAAAAGAACATTATTTTTTCGATTTCATTATTTTATATGAAACTTGACACATTCCTGTAATTTCTCACTTTTCATTCAATTTCGCTTATTTTTACGATTTATTGGAATGCTAACTTATTTTTTTGTATGTTCTATTCTGAGTAGTATCTCATCATCATCATCATTAGCCGGAGGACGTCCACTGCTGAACATAGGCCTCCCCCGTATACCGCCACGCCGAACGACAATTCGCCACTTGCATCCATCGGCTGCCCTCGACCCTCAATATGTCGTCGGTCCACCTGGTGGGAGGCCTGCCTACGCTGCGTTTTCCGGTCCGTGGTCGCCACTCGAGAACTTTTCTTCCCCATCGGTTGTCAGTTCTACGAGCGCTGTGGCCTGCCCATTACCAGTTCAACTTGCAAATTTTATGAGCTATGTCGGTGACTCTGGTTCTTTGCCGAATATCCATGTTCCGGATTTTATCCCGCAAAGATACTCCGAGCATAGCTCTTTCCATTGCTCGTTGAGTGACTCTTAGTCTCTCTAAAAGGCCAGCAGTCAATGACCACGTTTCGGAGCCATATATCATCACTGGCAACATACACTGGTCAAACACCCTTGTCTTGAGACACTGTGGGATTCTCGATGAGAAAATATCACGTAGCTTCCCAAACGCTGCCCATCCGAGTTGGATTCTTCGGGCGACCTCTTTCTCGAAGTTGGACCTACCTAACTGAACAATCTGTCCAAGGTAAGTATAATGGTCTACAACTTCGAGAGTATCGCTCCCAACAACAACCGGTAAGGGTGCCACATGGACATTCGACATGACTTTCGTCCTGTCCATGTTCATTTTAAGGCCATCCCGTTGGGAAACGATACTGAGGTCGCTGAGCATAGCATTGAGGTGCTCCAACGATTCTGCCATGATGACTATATCATCGGCAAAATGAAGGTGAGTGATGTATTCACCATTGATGTTGATGCCGAATCCGTTCCATTCCTAGAGCTTGAAAATGTCCTCCAACGCGTTCGTGAACAGTTTTGGAGAAATAACGTCTCCCTGTCTCACGCCTTTTATTGGATTGGTTTCGTGCTCTCTTCCTGCACGCGTAGCATGGCGTTATTTCATCGTTATTTCTACACAAATCGACTGTTTTTTTTGCACAAATGTGACACCATTTGAACACTATTGAAGAAAAGGACGTTTATTTTCTATATTTTTCACATTACCATGCTTAAAACGATAAAAATATTTCTACGTTCTGTTATTTTGTCTATTCTTCTGTCGACAAAACCCCTTTCTACGGCGCCATGCTACGCCTGCTGAAATCGGATGGACATGGTGGCGTTTCTATACAAACACTTCGACACTTCGATATACCTATAGTCGTGACATCGTTGGAGGGACTGCAATACTGCCCAGGTTTCGATTGAATCGAAGGCTTTTTCATAGTCCACAAACGCTAAACACAATGGCCGATTATAGTCCTCTGTCTTCTGTATAATCTGGCAGAGCGTGTGTATGTGGTTTATAGTACTAAAACCTTTTCGGAAACCGGCTTGTTCGGGAGGCTGGAAGTCATCAAACCTGCGTTCGAGACGGTTCGTAATGACTCTTCAGAACAGCTTGTATACATGGCTCAGAAGTGAGATTGGCCTGTAGTTCTTCAACAAGGTGTTGTCACCTTTTTTGAAGAAAAGAACAACCACACTCCTGTGCCATGCTTCTGGCGTAGAACCTTTGAGTATGACGGAATTAAATAACTTCTGGAGGACTAGAGTAGTACCGGTTTTCCACCCGCTCTCAGAAGTTCTGTTGAGATTCCGTCCTCACCCGGCGACTTGTTATTCTTGAGCTGTTGAGCCATTCTAATCTCGTACAGGCTGGTGTCTGGGATATCCTCAGTGTAGTGTCAAGTCAGTTTAGCTCTTGCGTCTCAAGATGTACCGACACTGGGTTGTCGTATTGATGTATATAACTGTCCGTAAAACCTCTCAAGCTCCCTTAGGTTCTCTGGTTTAGTCGAAATGATGCTGCCGTCGTTAATCTTCAGCTTTGTCATTTAGCTCTGCCCAATAGACGAATTCTTTGCGAACACTTTTGAGCCCCGGTTCCGCTCGATTGCCTCTTTGATCCATGCCGCACTAGAGGAGCGCAGGTCACGTTGCATTCATTTAGAGATTCGTCTATTGAGTTTGCCATATTCCGACATATCAGCTGAAGATTGCAGCCTCATCTCGGTCCGGTCCTGCATCAACCGGATTTTTCCGTTCGAGAGCTTTTGAGGCTTATTGCGGCGCGGGGTCTTAAAAAACTTGGACCCCACAGCTTGGACAATTTCCACCAACCCATTATTAATCTCGTCCACAGTTTCGCATTCGGTTAGGCACTGGAAGCGATTGTGCAGTTCAAGTTGAAAGTCTTCGGGGTTCCTGAGTAGTATCTGTTTTTTGTGAATTTTATTCATGAATAAAATTCACAAAATAATATCAGGCAAAAGAGCCATGGCCGGTTGAGTGCTTGAGCTTCAATGCTGCTAAGACGTGAATTTTTCCGCAAAAAGGAGCCAATCCGACTCGGTTCTATCTTTCTGAGGTGTACCGTAAAAATGACAGGCTATCTTGACCTTTTTGGGGTGCCGTTGACATCGACCCACAATATTAGTCCTCTTATTGAGTTGGCTGCAAAAAAGTTAGGTACATGAAGTGGTACAGGTTTGCCAAATCCCAACTCGATGCACTTGAGTCAATTTAATAGCACCCGGCATTGATCGAGGCCACGATCTGCGGGGCAAGACGGAATAGGAAGTAGTCACCTCGAATCCTTATGCAAAGCAGTCATGTTATCGAAGTAGGAGGTGGAACACGTGAGGGAGAACAGCCGCGTGACGTACGACGCCGAGAAGCGATTTCTATTTGAGAGTAGGAGCATGCCTTGGTCACTGGACTGTCTTATCAGGTAACGGTGGCCCTGGAACGTAAAGGGCTATTTAAGGATCACCATGGATATTAGTCAGTACTAGAGTCTGGTAATAAATCCCGTCCCGCTCGGGAGGACACATTTGATGATTTTACCAAAAAAAAAAAATACAATGCAGCTGCCAAAACGGAATACCGCAATTGACTGGATGCCGAACCTGATACAAGACTTCAACTCTCTTCGATCAAACCTAATAAAAATACATTGATGAAAAAAAAAACTTTTTGAAAAAAGTACCGACATCAAAAACGAATACAAAAAGTTTAAAACAAAACTTTTCTCTGGTAAACCGCTACCTCAAAACGATCAGATCAATTTTTCACGGATTTTCGGGGCGCACGTTAGAGAGCCAAATCCTGCCGGGCGTCGCGGAATTGTCTTATCGGGTATCCATAGCCTCGGATCGCAATGGGTTATTTAAGGACACCGTAGATTTTAGTCATTACAAGTTTGTATGTCCCTCCTGTCCTTCCCTGGGTGGAAGGGCTGATCTGATGATTTTACCACGTAATAAAAAGCCATACCACCAGGGGCATGACCGGTGGTATGGTGGGTCCCGCAGCGAGCTATATTATCCAAACGAACTGGAATGTTTGGGAAGTTAGCAAGTCTGAAATTACATATAATTACCAATTCAGAAAAAAAGGTATCAGAATTATTTAAATTGTTTTTTTTTTTGTATTATTTACATTATTTTTTTTTACAATTATATCCACATTCGAATATAGTCGGAAAATTCAATCAAATTAATTCAAAATATTAGCTTGTATCAAGAAAGGTAGGTTAAACTGTATTCTTGGCGACTGGGAAAATTACTGGCCACCACTCATGACCTGCGGAAAATTCGAGGTACTACATTTTTCACATGGAATTTGATGTCATGACAAAGACACTGGCGCCGCGTGTAAAGGTCATGAATGGTGGCGTGTATTTTAAATTTTAATAATTACGCAACTAATGTCAAAATGGTTGCGAGCGATACGTCCTCCCTCAGAAGGCGCCCCGCGCCGTCTAAATCAAAGAAGAAACCGTTCTTGGTTTTATATTGAATTTTGTCATTGCATATTATAATTGTTTAATACTATTATTTTACTTTTAAATGAGCTAATTATTTTTTTAATGCAAGCTAACATAGTAACCTTAGTTATTCAATACTTTTTGATTGAATATTCAGTAAATCTTGATAGATAAAAAATATAATTTCGGACGAAAAAATGTCAAATTCTTCCTGTTTTGAAAAATTATTTTTGGTTTATTTCTGAATGAAAAATAAAAAAGTGATTAATGCAGTCCAATTATAATCTTTCAGATGTACCAAGGACATTTTCAAATATTATTTTACTACTATACCTTCTATGTAATTCGGTACCAAAGTACGACAAAAAGTAGAATTTTATGAAACATCCTTTACAGAGACAAGGTTTTTACATATATATGTAAACAAATCTAAAAATGTGTTTAAAGCACTCCACGCAGAAAGAATCAAACTTTCTCGAGTATATGTACTTTTTTTATTTGTGGCAATGTCATACCCAGAATCAGGTTCCAAAAGTCGCACAAAATCAACGAACCGTGTGAAAGCCCTCTTAATCAAAAGCAAAGAAGATCGAACAAGATTGACAATAATAACAAATATTCAGACTGGAAAAATGCAATTATCGCTTCTGACGTTTGTTTTCTATTGAATAGTGGGTAGTAAAATATAGATCGAAGCCGATTGCCTAGCCGATTGACGCTAACGATTTTTTTTTTGTTTCATGTCTATTAGCTTGTGCGTTCATTTTATTTCTGATGCTTTATTTATTTTAGAATTTTTCTCGGATTCATGAACGCTACAATACTAAATAGGTATAATTTAAGTGCCGTGTAGTAAATGAAACCCGATTTCTACTATCTTTATCTTTACATATAATAAAATCGTAGAGATGTCATTCCTGTACATTGAATATTTTTTTCTTTTTGTATTTTTTTCGAGATAAGGGATCGATTCTGATGCCAGATCAAGTTTTATTTTTTTTCGAAATTTTTTATGTTTTTTTGATTTGATCTATCTCCGAAACTACTGTAAAGTTGTCGATCAAATTTTCCTCAAATATTCCTAATAATATGCTTCTGTTAATATGCTATGTATTATTACGCTATGTTTCCTGGGAGATAAGCAATTTTGAATTTTGTTGTTTTTAGATGTTTGTTGTTAGTTGGAAGCTAAACCACTGGATATTATTTAGTCATTTTTTCCTCAAATGTTCCTTAAACTGCTGTTCTATTAATAGGATATGTATAATCACGCTATTCCCCTTGGGGGATTAGCAATTTTATATTATGTTGATTTTCAGTCATTGTTGACATTTGTACAAGAACCGCTATTTGAAAATCACTGTCAACGTACTAGCCAGTCCGGTCTGTAACCTGCTTGACTTTCGTGCAAGGGGTCTCTGGATCAAATCTCGCAGTTTTTATTTTCTCTTTTTGAGTTTTTTTTATTTGTCCTGAGAGTTTTAAATAATTAAAAAAAAAAAATGTGCATACTTTTGTTTCAAAAATCGCGAATAATTCGCGATTTTAAATAATTACTATTTTTTTTCAATACTTCTCTAGGATATAAATCTAGGTACACCGATTTAAATTGTAGGTAGTAAGTTGGATATTTTTTTAAATTGTAATTGTTTCGAGGTGTGGAATTTTAAAGATTAGAAAAAAATCAGGGTTTCTATAATTTGTGTTTATTTATGTTTTGAATTGGTGCTCAAACCAGTGCATAGATTCTGTTTTAAACGACGACAAGTTGTAGGTACTCATCGAGTCAGATAATTAGTTATTTTTTAGGTATCACGCGATGCTAAAGGGAGAAGAGCAATGCTATCGTACGTTCAATTTGCAGCGATACTGTAAATCGACCCAAAAATGATAGTCTAATGTTTAAATAAACACGGTTCTTTGAAATTAATGTCGCTCAAATAAGGACGTTTCCTATGCAAACTACCTATGTACCTAGATGTAACATTATTGATCTAAACTAATAATAAAAATGCAAGTATGTTTGTTTTTTACCTTTTCACGCATTACTACCTACTGAATCGATCGTCCCAAAATTTAGCATATACGTTGTCAGGAGTATAGACACGGATATAAGGTATCTTACATCCCGAATAACAGAAGAGAGCTGTTTCCGAGAAAACAATTACGTTCATATTCCAGATGGCGCCACACGATCCGTATTGTTTCTCAAATTCTAAAAAACGCAAGCGAAGCCGCGGGCAAACACTAGTTGTTAATATTTTTAACCGACTTCAAAAACATGATTAGGTTGATAGGTTCTCAATTCGTGGGATTACATTTCTTATATTTGCTTCTCGATTTCTTGATGACTCATGGACCGATTTGGAAAAATTAAATTCATTTTTAGTTTGAAAAGGTACTTCACAGATGTTCCCATTGTAATCAGGTCTGGGTCTGATGACGGGATCTAGAAGAAATCGAGGAAACTGAAAGATAAAGGAGGAAAGATATCCCGTAGATTTATTTATTACTTACGTATTTTTTTATCGTTATAAAATCATCAAATAAGTCCTCCCGCCCATGGTGGGACGACAGGAACTGTCAGACATAGCTGACTAAAATTCACGGTGATCCATCAATAGCCTTTAACGTACCAGGGCCACGGTTACCAGGTGAGACAGGCTCGCGACCCCGGCAGGCTCTGGCCCTCTTAGATTGCTGTCAGCTCTTTGAGGCGCGCGTGGAACACAACGCGCCGTCGACCCGGGCATGGTCTATGTTCGGACGGTGAGTGATAACTCGCCGCCCGCATGCCCGCGCCTACGGTGGCTGGACATTGTCTCACGACGTCCGTTGCCGTGAGCGTCTCCCTGGGCGGCTGGGTCGTGAGGTGGACGCTGTCCTCTCCCTCACGCATCCCGCCTCCTCCTTTGTTAGCGTGACGGCTTCTCAGAACGAGGCGACCGCTTCCCATTCCGACTCGCCCCGCAGCATGGCCTCGACCACTGCCGGGCGCGAGAGGTCGCCACCTATTGCCTAGTCCTGCACCGTATGCTATCGCCGTGTCCTATGAGCGACCCTCGCAGTGGTGACGCAGAAACCTCCCGAAACACCCGTACCCGGTAAGGACCTGTGTCAAGCGGAAGGCGAGGACGCCGTGACGCCTCTCCAACCACTCTTCAAAGAGGGGTCTTACTGCCACAATTGAGGCGTGCCCAAATCTAGGTAAGACGTTACGATCGCCAACCTTGATACACTAATAATTTACAGTAATTTCTAGTTTTTTTTTTTTTAATTTCTTCTTCGTGTACGACAACATTTATCAGCCAGAAACTTCTCCACATCTTCCTTTGATACTTCAACTGTAACTTGAAATGTTGTTCATGCAATATAATTGAGGGGCTCTATAAAAGTTTTAGTCACACGGCCCTTTGAAGATTGCCAATCATAATAAATGTAATGGAATATAGCGTAGAATGCACGAGCGTTTTCATTTAATTACAAGCATAGTCGTTCCCCTTGATTCTTTCCTTAAAAGGTATTAAGTTCCAGAAAATCTGGAAACTATACAAGTTAGTTTCCTACGGCATCTTAATACTCTTGTGTCGGCCTTAAATGGTAAGACTTCTTTGAAACCATGCGTAACTGTGGCTTGTGTCGCAAGTAGGTACAAGATATTTCAAAGAAATTCGTCTCATAGCAAAGAGCATTTACAAGATATATCGCAATCGATTCAGCATTTTAGTTAAACAAATAGAGTGTGTACATGTCGATCCGTTTTATGAAATATTTATGCGTGACATAGTATTGATAGCGAGCCTTTAATATGCATATTGCATATTTAAATAGTACTACTACGAATTAATAGAAGTTCACTCAGGCGTTTTTTTTATTTTTTGTTCCATTCCATGTTAGCATCACAGTTGTAGCATTCAAATTAATGTTGCTACAATCATTTCGATCATTCTATAGGCAGTAAACAATACCGAGTTCAGGCATTCAAAATTTCTGGATCGTATCACTAATGAAATATTTTTCACTTTGAAATAATACCTTTATCTTCAGATGTTTACGAGTAGGTGCCGAAAAGGAGTACCTAGACAATAAAGCGATGAATACTGGGTTTATAGTGAAGTAGATATAATATAGGTAAAGTTGTTACCTTCGCCCAGCCCTAGAGCATTGGCCTCAAGATACAAACAAGAATTGACACCAAACACAGACGCAATAAACTTAATTTGACACCGAACTGCCTATCGCAAGAGACAGACCAGCATCCATATTTTAAAATCAATTTTTATTTCCTCTAAAAAACTGCAAAATTCATGCAACTTCCCCAGGAATTTGCAATATAAAATTCAGTTTGCAACTGAAATACTTTATATCGATTTTGTGACTGTACTGAAACAATTTAGATCGTTTTTGTGGCTCACGTGTTGTGATTTTGTTAATTTACTGGGCGGGGTTTAAAAATATATCAAGAGACATTTTATTGTTCAAATATGCTCACGAACACAAATTGGTTTAAAGACTTTTGTTTGAAAATGCAAAGAAATATTCACAGTATGCATTAGTGAAATATGGACGTGGCTTTACGTAAGGTATCGAGCGACCCTGTAATAGGGAGACAGGAGGTCTCATGAACACACATTTATGCAAGTTCAAATTACTGTTTACTTAACTGACGAACAGTTATAGTTTATTGTTAGCTGAACTCCATTTGGTTTGCATGACCGAATTGGAGACGAGACAGCATAGTTATTCTTGAGACGATACGTCACGCCAGAAGCTGTTCAGGCGTGACGTATGCTTGTATAAAGCACAAAGTTCGGTTTTGCACGGAATACTGATGTCTCCACTGCGACGAATCGGTCCGAGTCGGACACTACCCAAGTACGCGTACATACAAAGCTTTGCAAGCAAGCGTACGACCGCATCATAGCTCACCGTCAGTCGAGATAGCAGTCAAAAGCGAATCGATCGATTCCAATTTCTCTATCAACATGAACAGGCTTCTTGTGAGTTGTGGACAAGCTCACTCTATCGTAGATTTTCTTGTATCACCTTTGACTTTAACAAACTCAAGTAAAATCAAAGAATCAGTTAAAATTTCGACTCTCAAAACGGTGAAGGAAAACATCGTCAGGAAACCGGCATGTCCTAGAACCAAAAATTCGAAGACATGTGACATCCACCAATCCGCACTGGGCCCGCGTGGTGGATTATGGCCCACTCCCTCTTACAGAGAGGAGGCCTGTGTCCCAGCAGTGGGAACAATATAGGCTGATGACGATGAAGATGATGAGTTAAAATTTCGACTAAGCGTATCGATGGCAATCTAAATAAAATCAGCTACGGATTTGATTCTCATACTGAAATGAACATATAGGACACGATGTTTAGTTTCATATAGTTAATCGAAAAATAATTTTAATATCGAGGGTAGAAGCATCTATGATTTACTTAAAGCAGGTTTTCCATGTCTTGATTTTTCCATCAAGCTAAACATCTCTGAAATAAATAGGAATAAAACTCATTTTGCAAGTTACTTTTTATTCACAGCACTTAGTTGCAAAGCATCAAATCGGAAAGTAAAATTACAAAATAAAATGATTTCTTGAACGTTCCAAGACTAGAGTATGAATTGAAAAAAAAAAATGAAACTTCAGCCGTTGAGACTTTTATTGCAGTAGCAAGTACAAGGTAGCCAATAAAATGTGTGTCACATACACTTGATATTTTATGATACAAGTTTTTAGTAAACAATCCAATGTATTTGTCTTTTTTTTTGAAAATGAAAAAAAATCTTTCAACAACAGTAACAAACGTTACAAAAGTTGCTGCAAAGAGGATTACAGCTTCTAAGAAGCCGACCAAGGAAGTTGTCTTTGTTTATTAAAATACTGAGTACGGTAGTTTTTGCTGCCTACGCGTACCTGCTTTATGTGGTCTTGGAAGTTTTTCTTTTCTATTTTAAAGTGGTAAAAATAAAAAAATTGGAATTACTGCTCCTCTTTTGTATTTCAAGTTTCGAAATAAATAATAGGGTATTACGTTTTTTTTATTTAAAACACAGCATTCGTACTAACGTCTCGGCTTCTGCTGTAAAAATAACAACTTAGAACTCAATTGCTATCAAGTGGCATGTATCGGCCCAACGGATAACCAGCGCTATTGAGTTTTAACTGACTAAATTAAGTAACAATACAGCGTTAAACGATACCATTTACTGCTACTTCCCTTTGAATGCAAGGATCCTCAATTTTATACCGATCATTATTGTTATAGGTCTCTGCCGACGTTGCCGTGAGACGCCGCGGGTGAGCCCCCGTTCCAGCCCGAGGGCCAGCCCGCGGCAGTCTCCGCGCCCTTCAAGGCAGGCGTCCCCTCGAACATCACCGCGGCCATGCCGCCGAGCGTCCCCGAGGACGACTCCGCGCCAATCGCGCCGGGCATCACCGCAGACGTCGCCGCGTACGTCTCGCAAGGCGTCCTCGCCAACATCTCCGCGCTCCTCACACCAGACGATCCGAAAGTCATCACCGCGGCCGTATCGCCAGGCATCCCTAAACAACTATACTCGACCATCCCGTAAAACGTCTCCGAAGTCGTCCTCGTCGCGAGCATCCCAACAGGCTCCGAAGCCTGAACCGGGACCATCCGGACTGACAACAATAAATTCGTCACCGGGACCTGGTCATCCGGCGTCCCCGCGGACGTCTCCGCAACATTCGCGTCGGGCAACACCGGAAAATTCCCCGCCATCATCACGGAGGCCTACCCCGCAGACAACTCCCGAAGGTTCGCCAATATCGTCCCGGCGGACTTCCCCAAGGACCTCGCCATGGTCTTCTCAACGGTCTTCGTTAGTCTCATACAGTAGGACAATACGGAGAAACTCGTGGTTGAGATACACCAAGGGCTCCCGGCTATACTATCTACGTGAGTAACTCCTGGATATATATGAATGTTACTCACTAGTATGTTTTTATGTATCTTGTATTATTTTAAACACCTGTTTTAAATTCAGGTTCTTGAGAGCCATGCATGTGTTAGCGTAACTCGAATGTGTGACTGTGCCAGTCAAGTCATCGAAGGCATTTGATTTTCATCACAGTTGTTGGTATCTGAAAGTCAACAGCGTGGAAATGTTAAGACCTTCTGGCATAGCTACAAATGAACTTTAGGTAACGTAGTAGCTATATCCATCAAGTAGCTTGTTTTATGCTCGTAGATAGTGTGAGTTTTAGTAGTTTGAGTATTTTAGTTTTTCGAGTTGTTTTCTGAGTTTTGCTTTGTAGTGTGGTGTGTGTGTGAAAAACGTTTAAATTACCGAAAGAGTAACCAAGTAACCAAGAGTACCAAGTCAGCCGAACTTAGGATAGTTTAATAAGTAATTACTTACCCACCCAGTTTTCATAAAATTGTAAGTAGGTATTTATCTTATTTGTTGAAGAAAAATGTTTTTAAATGTTTATAAACTTAAAATTATATTAGTACCGTGTCAACTTACGGTCCCAGCCATTATTGCTATCCACAGCGCAGTTCCCCTATAATATGAATTGGCGTTCCTAAAACTGCAAACCGTTAAATTGGAAATGCAGATCAAAACCAGCCAGGCATTCGGAAACCCGAATCTCCACTAATATCGGACGTCCGGTGTCAAATCATAACCTAATTATGGAGCTGGCAGTTGAGGTGTGATGCTAGATGATTTGATAGAAGCACACCGTTTCCGACTGTTGGTTTCAGCACCAAACGAATTTGATTCGTGGCTGATTGGTGGCTGATAACTTGCTAACAAATTCTCAAATATCTCATGAAAATAATTTTCAACAACTTTGTACATTTTATCGTCTTTATGAGATAATGCTGGCTTTGAAGAGGGAAGTTTTCATAAGATGTGCTTAATTACGTTAACGAGTAATCAATCTAGATAAAATTCAATCTCTTTGACAGTAATTAAAATATCTTCTTTGCAAGAAGTTGAGGGAAGAATCTTACCAGTCAGTAAAGGTAACTGACTAGGACCGCGATGCACTAACATGATTAAACCTTTGAGGAAACTGAACAAAACATTCAAAAGAGACTATTGCGTCTAGACTTTCTTTCAAAAGCCAGCTAAGTATGAAACGTAGTTCACCCGTCTTTCAGGGCCAGTAAAGTTTACATGCTGTCTTCTGACGTTTATTTCCGTTGTCGCCCATTTTAGAGCAAAAGGCTGTAAATCCAACAGTGTGCTCTAAATAAACTTATGACTCATTCTTACATTTTTAGTGCCTATTGTGAAATCACAAACGCCAGTGGTTTAATATTCGATTCATACAAGAGGTCTATCCATTGCGACTCCCAAATCTGTACGGTGTAACAAGGCGCAGTATAAAGTATGACTTGAAATGTTTCAGTTTCATATTTAGGTATCGACACAATTATTCAGCAATAGCACAGCGCAGGAGCCTAGGCACATGAGAGTTACGTCTTTGGTATCACTACGTGACAAAAACAAAAGAATGTTGAGTTTATATCTCGTGACAAAACTTTATGGCATAACAGTACCGTCACAGAAAACAGAGCATCTAAGTCTACATCAAGACAAATCCCAAGCTGCCCATATTTTTATATTTGTCTCGAATGCAAGTCCTATGAAACCTCCCTATTTTTATCTTGCCAACGACTGTTTGAAAATCTTCGATAAACATCGAAAGTGTTACAAAGAGCAGTTGTTGTCTATTGATAGCAGCTCAACTCGTCGTGGGTTGGAACCAAGACTCTCGTTTCTATCTAATATTTATTTAATCTTCTGCTTTTAAAATGAAAACATTGCGACAAAACCGCTACATTATAGTCTAAGAACCAACTGTCATATAGCTAGTACTAGACCCGTGTGGTACTGTGGATAACGGCTTACTCCCTCAATTATACTACGTCGCAGTTTCTGTGAACCTCTGACGATAAATAAATATGTTATTGTATATGTGCCATTACAGACCGACCATACAATAAATCAGAAATCTCCATAATTTACGTCTTGTCAGTTAATCTTGTATTACTTCATTCTTCCTTTTTTGCGTGACGCTGATAGATATCCGCTTGTTTTAAAAGGTAAAATCTGGTGTTGCCTTTAAGCGGCATAAACAATGATCCGAATATCAAGAATACAAAGGACTGTTCTAAACCCTGCAGTCTGCGGAAAACTGAAAACATCACGTACGACAAGATTAATAGTTTTACTATAGGTTTTACATAAATACTGTTGCGCTATTGTTACGTACTCTTGTTTATTACAAATGGAAACTGCTTTTCAGATTAGTTATCTTATTTGAAAACAGTATTTTTCTAGTCTTGAATGTAAACATTATCACAATTTTGTAATGCTCCCGCTGTTGGGAAACAGGCTCAGTGAGTTCCATAAACTAACGCTAGTCAATTTCAGTTCTTACATGTCACATATCTTTGATGTTTTGGGAATGAATCGTGCTAGTTTCTCATGTTTTCACAGCACTTACGTAGTCCAAATGATGTAAGAAAACTACATATAATAATTACTACTTAATTACATTACTGACTAAAAAAATTTAATTGAATTTCTTAAAGTCCGAATTTTGTTATATTGCACAATTATAATTTAACCAAATCTATAATATTTTTAAAACTACAAATTATTGTTTCTTTGTTGGCAATTTCATGCAAAATGTTGTGTATTCCTGTCGTAGGCTTACACTAGCACATAAGTTTTTTTCTCTTCTCAATAACTGCTTTTGTATGTTTTGCTATTGGGTGTACCTACCTGATACTAATTTAAAAAAAAAAAAAAACTTAGAACAGCAAAGAAACAAAAGGTCAAATTCGAAAAATATAAAGGCACGCAATAAAAAAACGTGAGGCTTTTAGGTGTTCTTGTAATGGAATAAAATATTGAAAAAGTCATAATGCTTATCCCAGCTTTTCGTAAGCTACTTGCGCTGTTCATTGCGCTGCGGCTACACATACCGAACAAGCCCACTGAAAGTTTGTATTTACTCCATTAAAAGCATTGCAACTTGCGCAATACCTCTTGTTTGTACTTTACTCACATACCTCCATTGAAAATATTTGTATGGGACATTAAATCCTTGTATTTCAAAGATACAAATGTAGCCCGAAGAGCAGCTTTGATATCTTTTCCACACAGAGTGCATAGACTGTAAGCACAGTACCTCTGATCAAATATCGAACTGACGTAAATCTTCTTTGAGATTTTAAGTCAAGTCTTTGCAAGTGCAATGAGGCTTCAATAAGGAGATTAGATGTCAAGGAAAGTCTTTCACCTATTCGTATTAATGTAGTAAAATAAGGTGAATTGCAGGGGACGAAAAGATAATATGGCTCTACTTTGCCGAAGAAAATTTCAAGTAAGCATTGTAATGTTTTCGTAAAATACCAGTTAGTCTTATCTCTTTTCCTGATCCTCCGTTAAAATCTTGTTGGCATATTAAATATTCGTAGCCCGTTCACTTCCGAAGATACACCAAGTGCAAAATGATAAGAATCTTGGCAGCTAACTGACATTTAGTTTTCCTGTTACTCGTATCAGACTTCAATTTGATGCATTGAAGTATACACATATACTAAAAATAGTACACGCAAAGAAATAAAAATAGTTCCCTGATTTTTTGTGCACAACGTTGAACGTTGTTCCAGATCAATCGATTGTTCAGTGTACTGTACTCACAGTTCATTATGTCGCTAACACCGAAAATATGGTACAACACGGCTATTGTATTCGTATTACTGTATTATCGCAACAGATAATACGCCGCGAACTTTATCAACGCCGGACTGTATCAATACCTCATTTTGTTACTATTTATTCTGCCATCATCAAACACTGGAACGTGGTTTTATGTTATCGGGCGAGCTTTTATTTATAAATAACTTCGCGATTGTTGACATTTTAACTTTTACAAAAACAAGAGAAAGCTTGTTGTACTTACAGAATAATAAAGTTGAGAGTTTTATTGAGTGTTGTATTTTTCCATCATCGCCGAGCGTGTTAAATTTGTTTGTTGTATTGTACTCGGTGCGAACTATATCGTTGTTAGCTTAACTTACTCGTAGTTTACAATTGTGTAGAGTTTTTCATCTGTTAACAGAAGAAAATTTGTTACTAAATACTACAAAGCGAAACTTGCAAAGCATTTGTAAAAAATTGTAAAATTTCGATGTTTAGCTCTAAATCATTCAATGGCAACATACTTGTAGCTTAAACTTAGAAATTAAACCTTCGAGGCGGAAACTTCAATCTATCTTCAGACGAAATGATACACCAGTAAAGTAAAAAAAAAAAACAACTAAAGAGTGGTTTGGCTTCTAAGGCCCACTTGCACAAACCCGAGATATCTTTTAAACTCAGAGTTGGTTGCTAACACGAGGTTAAATTGACAATATTGTATAAAAAACTGTCAATTTAACCTTGTGTTAGCAACTAACTCTGAGTTAAGAGATAACTCGGGTTCGTGCAAGCGGGTCTTAGTATGTTATTTAGACGTCGGTAAATTCAGTATTGCAACAATATTTCAGGCTACCTTTAGCATGGAGTAAAGTGCTAATAAACAGACATAGTGAAATATACTTTACAGATAAATTAATTAGTAGTAGTAAATAGAACAGACTTTCTCAGTCCGTAGACAGGCGGCGGTTACTGCAACTGTCGCTTTACCAATACTTTTTCACAGGCTTTGTAGTTTAAGTAACATACTAGACTTTACGAGACGACTTTGTGGGACATTGTATACAGATATTATACACACTACTAGTACTACCTTATCGGTATGAAACGCGACACTTTTTAATCATGGTAAAATCATCAAATGAGTCCGGAACCCAGGGCAGAGCGGGAGTGGCTGTCAGACTCGTAATGCCACCTATTGGAACACAAAGGGCTTTTGAAATAAAAAATAATGAAATTTGTTCTATTACCTATCTAAAAAACAAACCCAGGCGTCTTTTAATCACAAAACCTAGGATTTTGGGCCGTGAAAAATATGAATTTTGGACATTATAACACTTGTTGATTTTTGCAAAACTTCATTCTAACCAAATACAAATATGAAATTAGGTTATTCTGACATGTGGACATTTTAACACTCTGACGAATATTACCATAAACTATTCCCTCGTATAATACTATTAATACCTATGTTTTCACAAAACCTTTCAGCTTTTGTATTAATAGATGTGGACGTAAATAGAGTAATATTACAAACAACAACAAGACCCATCTATTTCTAAAAATGGAAATACAGAATGCTGTAATATCAAGCTTTTACGAATTAAATATCAATAACTCTTACACAGACGGTTGGGAATAAAACAATCAAGGAAATGGAGACTAAATTATTAGTTAGACCTCTAGAAACACATATAGCACATGCTGCATTCAGTTCCATGATACAGCAGTTTTTCTGCGATGCGCGTACAATAAATACAGATAGATTAAAACTTGTTTTGCCTTCTGTTGCTTTGTTAGTAAATATTACTTTAAAAGTCTGATTTACGGGTAGTCATAGACTAAAAAGAAAACAGAATTGGAGATTAATTACAAGATAGTACAGAGATATCTTACGTGTTTATCTACAGCTTAACATTTTCTTTCGCTGGAATCTGAAAATAAACATAATATTTGGAATTGAATCGGAATCATGCTTAATTCGGCTGTCTTACTAAGTAATACTTTATTTAATAACATTTTATTCACCATCTACAAATACGTAAGTTGGTAAGCTCCAAGTGGTGGGCGTCCCATTATCTTAGATTTCAAAGCGAAGTTTACAGGTAACATAACTCGATCCTCATAATGTTCGATTCTTGGAAAGTTGACTGAACGATTATTCGAATGAAATTCATTGCGAAATAACATTTTATCGCCAACCACTACTTTGACTGAAAGATTCATCGAATATTTATTAATTCTTCGTGGTTATTTTTTATAACACGCCCAGTAATATTAGCGGCCAATCGGGGCTCCGTCGACCTTCTCTTTCTGCTTCTTGAATATTTTATGTTGACTAAAAATAACTAAAACTCATTCTAAAATGCAGTCCTTATTAGTATATTAATAAAAAACTTGATGTATCGTTGAAACGAAGTAGCGTTTGGCGCTGAAAGGTTGTTTCGCAAGAAATTCCATTCCAACAACAGATCAAAATCAACCCGTTCCTACTGCTTTTTTTCTTGATGTATGTCACACATCAAAACCATATTGAATGAACTTAAAAATTGATCCTAAGGTGTTACCACTTCCAAATTTTTGTTTTTGAAATTTTCAGGAACTTTGTAAGTGAAATATTTATTAATTGTCCACACATGAAAGCTCTAGACCCTCAACACTCCGTAATCACGGTTTCAACTTGAATTCAAGAGCTCTCCATCAAACACTATCTGATTGGTAATTAGAAGCTTTTGGTGTTGGAATTCTTTAGAGCCTGGAACAAGTTGAAGTTGTAAATTGTAGGTTCGAAAACAGCGAGGTGTAATACTTTGTGTAATTTATTTCATCACCACTGCTCTCATAAAGGTGATGAGGAAAAAGGAGGAAAACAGAAGTTTGAAGACCTCTGACATCTGTCAACCCGCACTGGGCTCGCGTGGCGGTTCTTAACTCGATCCCTCTCACAGAGAGGAGGCCTGCGTCTCAGCAGTGGAAACATAGGCTGATGATGAAGCGATTTTAAAATTAATGTATCATATTAATAAAAACTAGTCCATAAATCCGAAACACCCTTCAAAATGAACACTTTGAAAAAGAAGCCAACTTTTTATATATACCTACTTATTTTGATTTAAAAATTTACTCAGTTTTAGTACCTTTTAATTTTTCAAACCACCTAACGATGAGCATTCAAGCCACCAGCTCGGACGGTAAAAAGTAGCTTTTATTGTTACCGACTACTCTCGTAACAAGAACTTGTTTTAAATCTCGGGTTTAATGGCTAAGTGAACAAAGTTTTCTAAAACAACTTTCAGCAGGCTGCTGTTGTGGAGTTGAGGCGTTGGTGGATAATCCAGCATCGATAGAGTGCTCTCCGAGTTTATGCACTCCTGTTCACTACCGTGTTAACCGGTGTTCGTCGAAAGTTTGATAGTTAAAACAAAAGCAATTGATTAGTCGACCACTTTTACTATTTCGGGCAACTTTCGGATTTATTTTGTAGGCTTTCAAGTCTTTAAAAGTTTCAAATCAACTCAATTCACAACCATTGATTTCTTTTTTACTACACATTTTGTACGATAGGTTGGAAAAGGCAATTTAAATGTTTCTAGCCCTTCTTTCTCAATAAGTACTCTACAAAGTAAACTAATAGTGACTAAGCTACGAAAAGCTTGTCCCTACTGCCCAAACCGGTGTTGCCTGATAAAAAAAAAACACTCTTTTCCTCATATAACGAGTTACACGGGATTCTGTAATCGATTGGCATGGTACTCAGAAACGTAACACTATTTAGAGCGCTTCGTAAACGCTTTTACTGGATTTTTATCAATGCTTTTGTAAACAATGTGTTTGATAAACTGCTATGTTACCTGATATACATTCATGCCGATATCATCATTCATTGCCACGCATTTTCTCGGCCGTTCATTGCCGCAGTTTAATAAACCGACTTCAAAAAAGGAGGTTTTCGATTCAGTCGGTATTTTTTATAAAAAAATAAATTTAAAAAAACTAAAAAGTTTTTCCCAGAAAGTTTACACCTCTATAACTGTCGCATCCTCCTATCCTCCTCCTCCAAAAGAATCTTGTTGTTCAGTATTGTTTATTATTTTACTAAATACTTGCATCTTTTACAGATTCAGATGTAGCCACAGATTCAATGGAAGAAAGAGATCCAGAAAACTATGTCATGAGGATAAAGAAACCCCCAGTGGGCCGCTTCCTAACTTTGCATAAGCGACGCAAAAAGAGGCTGATCACTCGATGCTTGTACACTAACACGGCGTTGCTGGACGACTTGATGCTGGGACAGGTGCAGGTGAGTACCTGCCACACGGCGCGTGCGGAGCTGCGCGGGCGACTGCGGACTGCGCTCACATGCAAGGGAGCTTTCACAAGCAGTGCATAAAACATAAGATATGCATAAAGCCAGTCATAATTATTATTGGTTTATCCAACGATCTCTATAAAAACTTCATGGCTCGCGTGGGAATCCAAAGATGCGATTGAATAAGTGCGGCGTAAACGTACCGAGCGCACGGCCATTACTCGCTTAACTCGCGGAGTGTTGCGACAGATTGAAGTATGCGTGGTGAGTGTACACGGCGCATAGTTAATCTGCGCCATAATGGCCATGTTTACCGGCGCGCCGTCACTCATTGTTTCTCCCATCATGGTCATTCCGCAGTCCTTCGTCTCAGCGACTCGTATTGTTTCTAGCTCCGCCGCAAATTTAAATGTCGTTTGTTTGTATTCAAGAGTCGTCCTCACGCACTATTTGTAGGTATGTTCTTGTGACATATTGTTGGACGTCGCTTTGCGTGTAAAGTAGTCGAAGCAAGGACGGAGCAATGTGAATAAAAACTTATGTCGATGCTTTAATTTCTGCGGAGCGCCGTCCAACCACTATGCGAGTTGTTGCCGTGTATGGCGCGACTTTATCGCTCTTGATTTTATTTTTAGCGTCCTTAAATGGTAACTGCGCCTTAAACGATATGATAGAATCTCGACAATCATCTAATAAACAATAATAGTTATACTTTTAACTACCGCTGGCTACATTTGTTAAATATTAAACAGAGTGGTGAAATCATGATTGCATTAAAACGAACGTTTGCAGCCATAGACGCACACGCAGTTGTTCAAATTGAATGCGCCTTGCATTTTCATTGCGAAGGAAATTGTTGTTTCTCTGATTCTACGCTTTAAGATGTGACGTCACATGTAGTGCGAATATTAATAGAGTTGGCGGTCACATAATGAACAATGAGTTACTTGTTTACTGGGTGAAATTTAACCAAGTCTGGCCTCGTAAACAGTTACTATTTATTATCTGTTAATTTATGTCTATTGAATATTGTTTGAACAAGGAAGCGTTGCACGAACTGGTATAAAATATGTATGCGTGTGACGTTGAGAAGAAGTATTAAAATTCCTACCTGATACAATGGGCATTGAGAATGGGCCAAGAATCCGCGGTACAAACATGCATCGTTATTAAACCAACTTTGCATTCATCTTGCGAAAAGTTCGTTGACTTGTTTGGCGCTTGCGACTTTTTGACGACAAATTTCTATTGCATTGCGACTGCCTGCTAAGAATCTGCCTGCAAGTATGACGCGACTTTATAGAGAAGCGATTTTGTGGGTGATATAAAGTTTTCTGCTATTGTTACAGTGTATCCTGAATCAATCTGTACAGTGGAAATTTAATGCGTTTACGCTCGAGACCGTTTCTGGAGGTAAGATATCATTTTTTTATCGTAAAGGCGATGAAAGAGCTGACTTTTGATATTTCGTTGATAAAAGCAAGCTAACAAATATATTCAATAATTTAGCACCGATGAGTTGAGACCTTGTCTCAACTGCTAATAATAGAAGTTAAAGAAGAGATACTCTTGTGAAAAACAATTACAATTTAAAGTACAGCACTCACATCGTGGAGCAATTACTTCTCCTCAAAATCCATACGTTTAAAAGTTGTTCAATGTACTTACTTGAATCCTGAAAAAAATCCTAATTTGGTTTATAATTTTGAAAAAAGTCACATAAAAAAAAGTTTGCGATCACTTTGCAAAATCGAAATCTCTTTATGAATATTCTTCTTCTTAGATTTAGGACGTTTTCAAAAAAAAAATGAGATAAAATATCAGCTTAGCGATCACGAACTTTTCTGTAGGTATAGGCACACGGTTACACATCAAGCTATACAAAATCAGTTAGTCTTGGATTAGCTTTATATGATCTCTCCGCACATTGAACGGTCAGCTTATACTAGTTTTGCATAGCTTAATGTATAGCCGTGTACTTTAAAAAACGAGTCATCTTTAAAACTCAATGGTAGTGCGTCATTGCACTCTATGATACTTCGATATTCGATACCTTGAGGCAAGTGGCTGGGAACTGCAAACAGTCAATATTGACGGCATGTTCTTATAGCGAAATAAAAGTGACCACGGATTCGCACATGAGTTCAGACCAACAAGAGTACTTCGACCGCCACATTTTGATACTTTGGGCTCAAAAGCTTTCACGGATAATCTCTATGATGTGTTTATATCATGAAATTTTATGAATTAATGTTCTTTAGGACTGATTTTTCAATAGTCAGATAACTTTTATTTGAGGAATTAAAATAACGGTTTGACATATTTTCCATAGATAAGCTGTCAAAGCGCAATTTTTATTCCTCAGATAAAAGTTATCTGACTATTGAAAAATCAGCCCTCGCCCTCAAACAGTGAGAAATAAAAATTAAGCTATTATTATTCAAATAACATTATCTTATATCGGATTTATGATAGTTATACCTACTATGTATTATTTGACAATAACATTTATTCATTGATTCAGTGATTTGATCATCGGAACATTCTAAATACTAGTTTCACACAATCATCGTTTTGTCGATGATGACTTTGAAACTACAATTTGTTAAAGGAAATTTCAACAAGGCAAGCCGTGCGCCCGATCGAATTTCCCATCGGCAAAAATGGCCAAAATTTCATACCCTATTGAACACTATCAATATAATATATAAGGATCTTTACAAAATTTTCTACGTGTTCACCCAGCGGTTTTTCCATGCGTTGCCAGTCAGTGAATCGATTTTTTAGGGTTCCGTAGTAGGTAGCCCTTACAGTTTCGCCATATCCGCCAGATACTTAATTCTACAAAGCTCTGTTATGGCACGAATATATAAATAATTCACGCTGACAAAGTGGTAAAACATTTTTTCATACAGGTCTCAATTGAAAAAAGTCGTGTGTCCCATAACCTCCCATATTTGTTATTCGGCTATTTATAACCAAAGCTACTTCCTTCAAAGGGACGCCTTTATCAAATCCAGTAAGGAAGACGAAAAAATTATTTTATCTGTCCAAAACTTTCCTCATATTTATGAATGTTCAATGTTGCTTTCAGTTAGTAATCGTCTAACCGCCAATCAGCTAGTGAAACATCTAGTCGCCGCTTAGGACGCAGGACAAAGCCAACATCTATTAATGACTGATTAATCAGTATATTAACGTTAATGACCGACAATTGGTTAACGTATGTCGTAGTAACTGAAGTCTAAGGCCCTCCGTACACTAGGCGACACAAATCTCCGATACCTTACGACTTCGGTATCCAAGCGACTATCGCAATACAAATCCATAGAGGTTCGTACACAGGCACGTGTCAATGGATACCAAAGTCGTAAGGTATCGGAGACTTGCGTCGCGTTCTGTAAGAAGGGGTTAACGCTCGATTAAATTTTGATCGGCATTATCATTTTAACAGCTGATTCATAGGATGTTGTGTATTCTGTTTTTAATTATTTTTTGGTCATTGTACGAGCTTGAATGAAACGGGCCTGAAACGGCTCAGGCGCAAAACGTCTCTTTCGCAAAATGTCACCTGGTCGTAAAACGTCTCTTTCGCAGAATGTCTCTTTCGTAAAATGTATCTTTCGCAGAATGTCTCTTTCGCAGAATGTCTCTTTCGCAAAATGTCGCACCTGGGACTTAAGAATAAAATTTTGATTTTCAAAACAAAAATCGGCTCAGGCGCAAAACGTCTCTTTCGCAAAATGTCACCTGGTCGTAAAACGTCTCTTTCGCAGAATGTCTCTTTCGTAAAATATCTCTTTCGCAGAATGTCTCTTTCGCAGAATGTCTCTTTCGCAAAATGTCGCACCTGGGACTTAAGAATAAAATTTTGATTTTCAAAACAAAAATCATTTATTAAAACTATAGTGCAATTATGATGTTAAAAACTTAAGTATGTATTCCAAATAAAAACAATATCAATAGGTATCAAACATTTTACACGCATTCAAAATTTAGATCAAAAGAACAAAAAAAAAATATTCTTAAGTCCCATGGACCTAAAAAAAAAGCCGGACGGAACTTCACTAAGAAACAAGTGAAGCACCAAAATGGCGACTGCTTTACTATGTGTGGGTTTCTAAAGGGTTGCCAGATGAAGGAAAAAAATACCCATTTTCAAACAATATTTTAATAAGATCTCCCCTCGAACTTAGTTTTAATCATGGACCAAAAAAGTTTTTGTGACGTATACCTATTGTTAAAATAAAGTTAAAATAATTAAAACAAGATTAAAATAATAGTAGATTGTATGACAAAGTAATATTTTTACGGCGAGGGCGCTATTTTGTATCCAGAGCGAAGTGAGGGATTCTACAGTAGAATCCTGAGCGTAGCGCATTTATAAAGAGGATTAAAAACTCATTACTGCCCGCTAAAAGTTCCCCATAGAAAACACCAGTTTTGGGCGCACTTAAAGGCGAACCAAGTCGTCCTTTTCGAATACGTGTAATGAAATAGTAGATTATTAACCAAGGGGATAAAGCAGTGTCTTCTGTCGCGGGTGACGATTTAAATCGCGAGCATAACGAAGGACTTGAGGCTTACTCCCGAGCGTAGCGAGGGTGTTAGAAACTTAAATCACGAGCGAAGCGAGGGATTTAACACGAGTCCTGAGTGGAGCGAGGGATTTAAGTTCACCCAAGACTAAGACAGCTTTATCACCGAGGAAAATACTTTTCGTACCACTTGCGAAAAAATTAACATAATAATAATATGAGATAAGCATTATTTAACCATTTAAATTTAACAATAACTTATTTAAAAAAATAAATTAAAACAAACTAAACGTTTATGTATTTGAAGAAAACAAAACGCGGGTCGGAAAAGCAAAGGCATCAAGATCATACGGCCTCGTTGGTTTTCGTAATTTTATTAAATCATAACTGCATAATAAAAATGCGTATTCCTTTTTCAAAAAGTTGTATATTGCTTTACATACAAACTCAATGGTGTAAAGACAGACTGATGTAGTTCACTATCGGTAAGTATTCGAAATTCAAATCACATTCTCTCCCTAGAGGATGAATGAAATTCAGTACAACTTTCTTTCCCTGTTTTTAACAGATTAATAATGACTATTGTTTTTTATACAATCATTTTTCCATGCATCATTTGCCGTGGGGAAACTTGTAAAAATACAGAAGAATACAATAACGATAAATAGTAACAAAATATAAATCTCCCAATTTTAAAATAATTTGAACCTTGCAATAGTTGCAACACTGATTGATTTCGAGATGTTTGTAAAATTTATTGACGTAAAATCGAGAAATAAGCTTCAAAATGACATGTTTAACTATGAAAAGTGATCCCCTGGCTTTTTAAACTGAACTACTATGGTTTAGACAACTTTTTGCAACACATGACGGCATACTTTGATTTTTATTAGACAAATTAGCACCGTATGAAACCGCGAGTGTCGTTCGAAGCGTAATGGCCGACGGCTGACTTACTATGGTGTGAATGTGTGTGTGCTGGCGTGTATGGACAAGCGCACTGACTTACTATGGGTGCTTCAATTGTTTCTTAGTGAAGTTCCGTCCGACTTTTTTTTTAGGTCCATGTTAAGTCCCAAGTGCGACATTTTGCGAAAGAGACATTCTACGAAAGAGACATTCTGCGAAAGAGACATTTTACGAAAGAGACATTCTGCGAAAGAGACGTTTTACGACCAGGTGACATTTTGCGAAAGAGACGTTTTGCGCCTGAGCCCAAAAATCATTTATTAAAATTATAGTGCAATTATGATGTTAAAAACTTAAGTATGTATTCCAAAAAAACAATATCAATAGGTATCAAACATTTTACACGCAATTCAAAATTTTGATCAAAAGAATCAAAAAAAATTATTCTTAAGTCCTAAGTGCGGCATTTTGCGAAAGAGACATTCTGCGAAAGAGACATTCTGCGAAAGAGACATTTTACGAAAGAGAAATTCTGCGAAAGAGACGTTTTACGACCAGGTGACATTTTGCGAAAGAGACGTTTTGCGCCTGAGCCCCTCTTGGCTCAGGCGCAAAACGTCTTATTAAAAAAATTAAAATTAAAACGTCGTATTGTTTTTTTGGAATACATACTTAAGTTTTTAACATCATAATTGCACTATAATTTTAATAAATGATTTTTGTTTTGAAAATCAAAATTTTATTCTTAAGTCCCACCACCACAGTACGACCAGGTGACATTTTGCGAAAGAGACGTTTTGCGCCTGAGCCTGCCTCTTATCCATAACCTTCATGGACGGTCAGACTGTCTTTAACATATATTATCAATGGTTGACTTAGCTACAAGAGTCTTTACAAAAATGTTTTCAGAATATAAAATAAATGTCTCATAAAAATTGATGGCTTAGCAAATTACAATGACTAAATATTGTAAAAGTATTGTCCGTAGCGGGCACAAGTACAATTTTCTAAACAGTGTTTGCATAATAATTGAGCATGCCTGTTTCAAATGAACAGCGTACTTGAGCAGGGTTGGAAAAAAAGTTTATTTTAAATATATATATATATAATTCACATACTTAAAATTGTTTAGACTCATTCCAAATTATGTAATTTCCTACCTCTTTTCAAATTCGCCATAGTAAATTAAATATTTACAAAAAAACGATCAATGGATCAACATTAATGTTTTTGTTTAGGTTTTTTTTAAATAATAATGCCAATAAAAATGTATAATTAATGTAACATAGCAATAGCATAGACTCTTACCGCCTTACCACAAAAATATGAGCATGACGTGTTGAACGCTTGTCTAAAAAATTGTAACTGCAAAACGACCCTTATATCAACGTGAAAAGTCGTTTTGACGTTGACAGTATTTTTTACAAGTGTTCAACTAACAGATGCTTACCTTTTTTTGTGAATAGACGGTTGTTCGTGAAGGAACAAAGAAAAATGCGTTTTACTTAGAACGCTTGTAATTCTTGAGCAATAGTTACATTATTATTGTAGTAAAATTATGTTTGGTGCGAAAATAGGATTTTTAGTAGACAGAGAAATTAGGTTGGTTGTAGTCTTGATGATAGAGATGGAATGGAATGGCGGCCGGCAGTCTTCCGGCGAGCCGCGAGCGTCGATTCTGTTTCCGGGCGTGCCATTGGTCGACGCCTTGCGCACGACATGGCGGAGGGCTCCCATTGGACGTAGCCGCAGCACGCAGTGTTGCCAGGCGGTGTTGGGTCGTTTCGTTCGGAAAGCGCGTCAACATCTTCCCGGCCCTTGAAAGCTCTATGCAGCTTTCAAGCTTATTGTGTTTCGGAGTTTGGAAGTAAAACCAGACGATTGAGGGCTCTCTTCTTGGTGCCTTGGGCTGTGGCTATATCAGCCACTCTAGGTGTATTGTCTGAGCCCATATAGAGACGGCGGACTCTTCCTAGGCGCCAGCAGAGCGGCGGAGTGTTGTCTTCCTTTATCAACACCAGGTCGTCGAGCTGGAGATCCCGGCATCTTACTCGCCACTTGGTCCTTTGCTGGAGTTCGGACACGTATTCTGTTGACCATCTGTTCCAGAAGTGCTGCTTGGCCTGTTCGAGGCGCTGGAACCGGTTGAGCCGATTTGTGTTGGACTCCAGGTAGCTTGGTGAAGGGAGCGCTGTCATTTGTCTACCGATCAAAAAGTGAGCCGGGGTAAGGGCCTGGAAATCGTCGGGGGATGAACTCAAAGGACAAAGGGGGCGGCTATTTAGGATGGCTTCTATCTGTGTAAATACAGAGGTCAGTTCCTCAAATGTAAGATGAGATTGGCCTATCGTTCTGTACAGATGAAACTTCGCTGATTTGACGCCGGCCTCCGCAAGACCATTGAAATGAGGAGCGTACACGGGAGAAAAACGAAATTTTATGCCTCGGCTGGCAGCAAAGTCACATATAGAGTCATGATCAGACTGTAGAAATTTGCCAATTTCCTTGGCAGCGGCAACAAAGTTGCGACCGTTGTCGCAATAAATAGTCTTAGGCACTCCTCTGCGAGCAATAAACCGTTTTAATGTTTGTATGAAAGCATCTTTGGATAATTCGCTAACTAATTCTAGGTGTAGGCACTTATATCTAAAGCAAACGAAAACACATAAATAACATTTAGTTATTTTGCATCCCCGTCCCTTACGATCTGTTATGAGAAAAGGGCCGGCAAAGTCAGTACCAACAGTACTGAATGGGAAGTCGGGTTCTACTCTGTCAGTGGGTAAGTTTCCCATTATATTTGACATGGTAGTTCCTTTAAATCGACTACAGACGACACAGTTTCTTACTACGTCTCTAGCGAGTTTGCGACCGCCTATAGGCCAATAGCGCTCTCGGACAGACGAGAGTAAGAGTTGTGGGCCAGCATGCAAAAGCTGAATGTGTTTAGATTGGAAAATGAGTTTAGTTAAATAGTGATTAGATTTTAAGACAATTGGATGTTTTTTATCGTAGGGGTAGGCAGACGTGTCGATACGTCCTCCAACACGAAGTAGACCTACCTCATCTAGAAACGGATTTAATGAGCACAGGTGAGTATTAGTTTTGAGTGGTTTACCGGCTTGTAAATTGTTTATTTCTGCTTTGAAGGATTCAGTTTGAGCAATTTTGATGAGAGTATTCAACGATTTTTCAAGTTCGTGAACTTGTAGGGTTCCCGTTGACCTATTAGTGGGATTTTTACAATTGTAGATAAATCTGTAGACCCTGGCATATACTCTTTGTAGAGTGAGCAACTTCGAGTACCTTTCAAAGTTGACTACAGGCACTACAGGTGCATCCTCCGCCACCAAAGCGGGCAATGCTTTTAACTCAGGGAGGTCGACTACTGCTCCTGCTGAGAGAGAAGGCCAAGATAATTCAGGTTCCTTGAGAAAACTAGGTCCATGCCACCATAAACTCGAATCTTTGACCTCTCGGGGTTCCACACCTCGTGAAGCGAGGTCTGCTGGATTTGCATTAGTGGGAACGTGACGCCAAGCGTTTAAGTCGGTGAGTTCACCTATGGCCGCTATACGATTAGCTACAAAGGTTTTGGTTTTATCAGGAGATCTCATCCAACCTAGCACTACACTAGAGTCAGTCCAGAACACGCAACGCTTTAGCTCTAGTCGCAAAGCCTTTCTGACGGCGAAGCTCAATTCGGCACCTAGCAGAGCGCCACAGAGCTCTAAACGAGGGATTGTGCAAGCCTTGATAGGAGCTACACGGGCCTTAGCACACAGCAGGTTAACATGCACGTTGCCATCCTTGTCTAGAGATCTTAGGTAGACACAACTTCCATAGGCTACCTGTGAAGCATCACAAAAACAATGAAGTTCAACTTCACATGAGTTACTGACACATGCGTGTCTTGGGATCTTAAGGCATGATAGAGAGCTAAGTTGCTGACTAAATTTATCCCAGGCCACTTGAATGGAGCGGGGAACAGGTTCGTCCCAGTCTATTTTTTCAGACCAAAGTTTCTGAAGTAGTATTTTAGCGCTTATAGTGCAAAGGGAGAGTAAGCCTAGGGGGTCAAAGACTTTAAATGTCGAAGACAAAATGCTTCTTTTAGTGAAGATTGAGTTTGGGGTATAGTCAAGAGGGAAGTGAATATGGTCCGTTTGAGAAGACCAGCCAACACCTAGGGTGCTAGCAGCATTACTTATAATAAGATCTTCAGAATTCATGGAGTCAAGAGACAGAAGATCAGGTAAATTGGACCGGTACTTTCTCAGTGGGAAACAGCCCTTTGCAAGTTCCTCAGATACTGAGCGCTGAATGTAACGAAGCTCTTCCTCTGAGTCAGCCCCAGTCAATAGATCATCACAGTAGAGATCCTTTTGAATTATTGTTTTGATTCTAGAGTCGGAGCACTCCTCTCCGACTTGCCAGATGCATCTAGTGCTAAGAAAGCTTGAACTTGCAAAACCGTACGTTACCGTGTTCAGCTTTAAAGTAAGAAGCCTGTCATCTTCATTGTCGCGCCACAGTATGAGCTGGAGATTGCGATCAGACTCCCTTACTTTAATCTGGCGATACATCTTCTCTATGTCTCCCGACAGAACGTAGCGATACTGGCAAAAACGAATAAGAATGTTAAATAGTGAATCCTGAATTTGAGGGCCTACCATTTGGAGGTCATTGACCGATATGCCGGAAGTAGTACGTTCTGACGCGTTAAATACTACTCTAAGTTTGGTGGATTCACTTTTCTCTCGCATGACTGGATGATGAGGGAGAAAGTAGGAGTTGGAGGGTTTAGTCTCCGTAGACTCGGAAAGATGGCCTAGGTCAGCGTACTCATGTATGAAGTCTGAGTACATTTTCTTGAGCTCTGGATTTTTTTTAAATCTAGCTTCCAGACTGAGGTACCTTTTTTTTGCTATGAAGTAGGATTCGCCTAGACAATCAATTTCGTCCTTTAGTGGAATACCTACGCAAAAACGGCCATCGACTTCACGGTACGTAGTAGATAAATAGTGCCTTTCGCAGAGAATTTGTTCCTCTGACAGAGGTTGGACTTTAGGGACACTTTCAAGTTCCCAAAACTTAGAAAGCTCCTCCTGTATGTTGGTGACATTTTCCGTTTGTAAGAGAAAATTACACACAACAGACTTAGGCGGTGGAGTACGACTTTGAATAGAAGCAGGACCTGCTATGAGCCACCCGAGCTTAGAGTTTCTAAGCTTAGGTTTATTGGCGCCTAGCGACTGCTGTTCGGAACCTATCAAGTCCCAAAACAGGTCGGCGCCAATCAGCATGTCAATAGGTGCTGGCTCATTGAAGCTGGGGTCTGCAAGTTTAAAATTGGTTAGATTAAGTGAGCTAATATCGAATTGATGCTTGGGTAAGTCATCAGTTATAGTATTCAATACTAGACAAGACATTAAAACCTCAAAGGAAGTTGCATTGGATTGGAGTTTTATGAAACAGCGCTCAGGATTAAGGTTTAGAGAGTTGTTACCTATACCCACAATGCTGACGTTTGATGGCTGAGGAGACAAATTGAGTAAGCGCTTCACTCGCTCAGTGATGAATGAGGATTGGCTCCCGCAGTCCAGTAGGGATCTAACAATAATAGTTTCATTAGTTTTTGGATTAGTTAATCGCACCATAGCAGTGCACAGAAGAACCCTTGAAGAAGACAATGCAGACAAGACTACAGATTTAGATTCACTGGGAACGGACGAGGTTGACTCAGATAAGTGGAGTAGTGAGTTGTGTTTTTGTTTACAAGTCTTGCAAGAACCAGAGAGCTTACAAGCCTGACTATCATGACCAGGCCTCAGACAATTGCGGCACAAATTATGTGTTGTTACCAAGGAATTCCTATCTTCAGGTGTTTTTGATTTGAATGTAGGGCACTCATAAACGCGGTGCTTGCCTGAGCATACTACACACTCCACCACTGAGGATTGAGAGGATGTAGATGAGGATCCTTTAGACGTAGCAACAAGAGACCGAGTCTGAGTGGTGTTCTTATTGTTGTGAGAGACTGAGTTGTGATTTTGTGGTTTATTAGACACAACATGTTTGTCCGTTTTATTTTTGTTAACAATCTCAAGTATGTCTGCACGATTTTTTAGAAATGAGAAAAAGTCATTAAGAGTTGGTATTTCAGATATAGTGTTCCGGTGTTCTTCCCATTTGAACATAGTACTGTTGTCCAACTTTGCCGCCAGAATATGAATGATTAAGACATCCCACTTGTCAGTAGGGAGCCCTAGAGTGCAGAGAGCACGTAAGTTTTTATTCACATGATCAATGATGTATCTAAGAAATTTGTCAATTTCGCGAATTGGCTCAAAGGAAAATAGGGATTTTAGATGATTATTAATTAATTGCCTCTTATTGTCAAACCGGCTGCAGAGGAGCGACCAAGCTTCTGTATAGTTTGTATTAGACACTTCTAGGTTGCTTAGAACTCGCAGAGCTTCACCCTCCAAATAAGAGCTGAGGTAGTGGAACTTATGAATATTTTGTATTTTAGGATTATCATGAATCAATGAGGAGTAAATCTCTTTAAACTCTAGCCACTTGTAATAACTACCATCAAACTTAGGTATATTTATAGTAGGTAGTTTGAAACCTAAATTATTGAGATGGTCGTCTTTATTGTTAGAGCAACCATTGCTGTGAGAGCAACAAGTCCCCTCAGGTTGTTTGGGGGTTGAGCTGTTAGCTTGAATTAAGTTTTGGGCAATAGAAATGCAAGTATCAAAATCTTGCTCAATTAGATCCCGTGTAGATAACTCTGCGTCTAGATTTGACTCATCAAGTATTTCTATGCGACTCTGCAGCCCGTCGAATTCAATGAATAATACTTCCATTCTTGACAACTTGAGGGCTAGTTTACTTATTTCCACAGCGGAAACACTCTCACTGCTTTGTAGGGATTCTAAGTATGTTTTAAATTTAGTTAAGCGTCCTTTAATGGATCCTCGTTTGGCTATTAGTTCTTTAAAGTTAGGTTCTGATTCAGTAGCCATTGCTTAAGTTGTCAAGAAACGGTGGAAGAATAAAATAATTAAATTGTGTACGATACGCTCCTCCTTCCGTGGTCAGCGAAGAACTCTGCTTCTCCTCAGCGAAGGAAGAGACCAGCACTGCAGCTCAATTGAAGCCAGGCAACAGCAGGCGCAGAGAAGCAGCGCGCTGCAGGTCGTTCACCTCGCACCACTGCTTTCGCTGGAATCAACGTCATGCAACTAAGCGTGTGTGCGATGGGCGTGCGTATGAGGGGCAGAGATGTGTCTTTTTAGTGATGCAAAAATAGAATGACTGATGGGATTCGAAATGATTAAATCTTCGGTTTACAAAGAACTTTTCGTAACACCACGTGCACGTGCAATTTGTGAATGATGAAAAACGCAACACTATGGCGTGATTAGGTTTAGCTGGCGCAATCCTTCTGTATATTTAGGCAGTCGGCGGCACGCTCAGGGTTAAAGGCACTTAGAGAAACCGATCCCCTATGTATTAACACAGACAAAAGAGGACAGAATGTTAGGAAAATGAATAGGAACGGGCTCACGTTAGATATTGATGATGGCAAACAAGCAAGCACGCAGGTAGTGTCCAGGCTCCACAGCTTTTTTCTAGGCTGCTAGGCGGCTCCAAGACGTAGGCACCTCCGGTCTTCTTCTCCAAATCTCCACGCGGCCACGTGTCCTGTCACGGTCGCCAATTTTGTTCGTGAAGGAACAAAGAAAAATGCGTTTTACTTAGAACGCTTGTAATTCTTGAGCAATAGTTACATTATTATTGTAGTAAAATTATGTTTGGTGCGAAAATAGGATTTTTAGTAGACAGAGAAATTAGGTTGGTTGTAGTCTTGATGATAGAGATGGAATGGAATGGCGGCCGGCAGTCTTCCGGCGAGCCGCGAGCGTCGATTCTGTTTCCGGGCGTGCCATTGGTCGACGCCTTGCGCACGACATGGCGGAGGGCTCCCATTGGACGTAGCCGCAGCACGCAGTGTTGCCAGGCGGTGTTGGGTCGTTTCGTTCGGAAAGCGCGTCAACAACGGTAATGGCTTTATGACAGAGGTATTCCTCGTAGCGCTCCTGTTTTGAAGCGCGCCTATCTAAGCGCTACTGTTTCATTCCTCTTAGCGCTCCCAAAAGGAGCGCTAAGAGGAACGATTAAAAATATTAAAATTTATTTCCTCGTAGCGCTCCCATGATTAACCTTCGGATAGAGATGGGACTATACTATTACTAATATTATCGATAATAACTAGATAATAAGTAGAACACATTGTTATAATATACAACTAGCCGCCCGTCCCGGCTCCGCACGGGTTTGGTTTTTATTTTGTTTGTTTTATTGTAAATCCTTTAGTCCAGGGTTTTTCAACCTGTGGGTCGCTAAGCCTCTTCAGGGGGGTCGCGAAGCTTCTCTAGAGGAGTGGTTAAAAGTTGAGAACCTTACATTTATCAAGCTCTATTTCAATTTAATATGCTAAAGTTTTTCCGCCTCGCTACGCTCGCCCATTAATGAAGGGTATGCTTGTGAAGGTAAAAAGAAGTCAACTTTTTTAGGTCACATTTCAATGAAAACTTGTCTTATGTTGGTGTAGAAATAGTAGATTTACTGTCACATGCCGCGCTCACTCTTCAAGTCTTTAATTTTTTTATCTCGCTTTTAGATTAAAACTTGTTTTGTCGTACTACGGAAACGTTTAACTTTTAGAGTACTCTGCGTTCAATCTTCTTTGTAGATTTGGCTTTTCATAGTCCAGAAATCTATAAATTTTCGAGCTCGCTGCGCTGGCTATTGAAAATATGTTTTAAGTTTCCATGACCGAATGACCTCGATTTTTATACATAATTCATTTTTCAATAATGCTTTTGTGGAAACTACTATTGAAAAATGAACTACGCAGCGAGCGTACTCCTACCGTTTACGAACTTAAAAACTTATATTTGTAGTACAAAATTAGTGTATACTCCTGTTGAGTTTTTCTTCTAGAAGGCGGTGTGGAAATATCGGTGTACAGTTATTCGCACTAGACAGTTTGTTTAATTTATATTTGGGGCGTCAAGCTGTACAGGCCCAGGGCGCAGACAATTTTAAATTACGCCACTGCTTGTAGATGATAAAAATATTTGCAGGAGTCGTACCAGCAACACGCAGCGCAGCAGTGCAATCGCTCAGCCACTTTGCTAACCGTGCCGTCAAAATTGAATGCTTGAAAAAAGCAACGGGTAGGGGGTCGCGAAATATTTCTTCATACTAAGGGGGTCGTGCCATGGAAAAGGTTGAAAAACCCTTTTAGTCCACGAAATAGATGAATATAATCTGCCGACATATGTTTATTATTTTTTTATTGTTTAGAAAGCTTTTGATTTCTTTCCATTATGTTTCCCATTATTACCCTCCCTGCACACCTCAATGTTTTGTCGGATGTTTTTCGTAGAATTATGGCAATGAGTTGTCTATCGTTTACGTCAATGGTAGAATTTTAAATGACTTTCTTTGTCCTAGGCGGGACGAGAGAGTGTCAGACTCTTACTGACTAAAACCACCTACTGACTAAAATCACCCGCTCTGTCTGAGCCGGGACCCAGTAACGTATTGCGCTCATACACATAAGAGTGCCGAAAGCAAAATGATATTATTCTCTCAATTTTACGTTCCACAGTCATGTACCTGGTGAGATAGTCTCACAACGCCAGCAGGCTTTAGGAGGTATTCCTCGTAGCGCTCCTGTAGGGAATATTGAAAAGCATGAAGTAAACGTAATGAATTATATCGATTTGTTTTTTAAACTCATGTGTGCATCATCGACATCGAAGTTGCTTAAACAAATTACGAAATTGAGAGAATAATATAATTTTGCTTTCGGCACTCTTATGTGTATGAGCGCAATACGTTACTGGGTCCCGGCTCAGACAGAGCGGGTTATTTCAATAATGAAAAATGAATTATGTATAAAAATCGAGGTCATTCGGTCATGGAAACTTAAAACATATTTTCAATAGCGAGCGCAGCGAGCTCGAAAATTTATAGATTTCTGGACTATGAAAAGCCAAATCTACAAAGAAGATTGAACGCAGAGTACTCTAAAAGTTAAACGTTTCCGTAGTACGACAAAACAAGTTTTAATCTAAAAGCGAGATAAAAAAATTAAAGACTTGAAGAGTGAGCGCGGCATGTGACAGTAAATCTACTATTTCTACACCAACATAAGACAAGTTTTCATTGAAATGTGACCTAAAAAAGTTGACTTCTTTTTACCTTCACAAGCATACCCTTCATTAATGGGCGAGCGTAACGAGGCGGAAAAACTTTAGCATATTAAATTGAAATAGAGCTTGATAAATGTAAGGTTCTCAACTTTTAACCACTCCTCTAGAGAAGCTTCGCGACCCCCCTGAAGAGGCTTAGCGACCCACAGGTTGAAAAACCCTGGACTAAAGGATTTACAATAAAACAAACAAAATAAAAACCAAACCCGTGCGGAGCCGGGACGGGCGGCTAGTTGTATATTATAACAATGTGTTCTACTTATTATCTAGTTATTATCGATAATATCAGTTAGTATAGTCCCATCTCTATCCGAAGGTTAATCATGGGAGCGCTACGAGGAAATAAATTTTAATATTTTTAATCGTTCCTCTTAGCGCTCCTTTTGGGAGCGCTAAGAGGAATGAAACAGTAGCGCTTAGATAGGCGCGCTTTAAAACAGGAGCGCTACGAGGAATACCTCTTATGACAAGCTATCTTAATTTCTAAATATTATTTTTATTTTATATCCATTCATCCGCCGAAAAAAGTAGTAAAAAGTGTGTTTAAAACAAGGTTAAAATTCAAACTGTTTTAAAACAATTTATTTTATCACGACCCTGTTCTTGAGGGATGCACAGCACACAGATAGCGGCTCGGTTTATTTCGCATAACAGGGCGAAAAAAAAACGATTAGTCTAGATATACTTACGAGTACGTCCGGGATAAAAGCCGCTTAGCTCGGATCGAATTAGCCCACCTTATGATTCGGCGATGGTACTCGTAGATGCTGAACAAAACTTTTCAATCACGCACAAACAAGCACGCAAGAACGAAGCAAATGAAAACCGAACTTATGTAGTATCTGATAGATAGCTTCAAGTCAGCTTTGTTATTTCAATAATACTGCTAAATAGAATTTATTGCTACCAAAGAGATTTTAGAAGAAATATGATAATATCTAAGAATATATTTTAGCAGTTCTTTTTGATTTTACTTTGCCACACACTAGATATTTCTCCTGTATCCGTGGGTGCTTATAAACATTGATACTCAGATGTCACAAACACCCAGACCCGGAACGGAACAACTACGTGTTGATCTTAGAAATAATTGTTCCGTGCGAAGATCAAACACGCGACATGTAGTCGCAGAGCAGCGCTCAATCGCTCAGCACTGGCTAAGCAATACATTTTCTCGTAACCGTTGAAAATGCTAGGCAGATGTTGTGTTTGGGCGAGCTGAATATTTGTGTAGCAACCCTATGTGACGAGCGTGCTTGCGACATATCCATGTCGTTCCTCTCTTTGAGCTGTCTCGTATTCACGGACATGTGTTGAGTCGCACTCACGGTTTAAAGCCTCATTTAGACGATGCAAGAACTCGAACGCGAGTTGCGTTACATTGCGGAATTTATAGGTAAAACAAATTCAGTTAATGAAACAAATGCCGCAATGTAGTGAAACTCGCATACGAGTTCTTGCTCCGTCTAAATGGCGCTCGCGAGCCTTACAATACTTTGTATTTTAGTTGCAGACAATGTTTTGAAACTTAAAGAGAAAAATTTACCAAAACCAAATGACAATTTTTCAACTCCTATTTTTAAGGACGAGTAACCTTGGCAGGCACCTATGAAAGCAATTTGAAGGACAGTGTCAGGTTTTATTTTGTAGGATGATGCATTTTTTGGTGCCACCCTCCAATAGCAACATGTAGGAAAGGTATTTTAAGCTGAATAATAGTTACTATGGCACCAAGTTTGAAATATTAGTCCATTCAAAGTTATGCATTATCAAATATGGCAGTTATAGCAATAGCGAAATACTTTTACACACACATAAGTAATATCAAACATTCCATAATAAGATATGCAATCTGTAAAATAATGATCAATCATCAACACCAAACAAGTACAAAATGGCTAACTTAGCAAAATTCTAAGTTTACACTACCGTAAATAGGAGTTAATAAATTCTCATTTGGTTTTGTTGAACTAGAACAATGCGATGCTCTAAACACAGGTAGGTGCCCTAAATCGTTGCTCAAGCGGGAATACCTTCTTCAATCCTTCTTCAAAATCATATACCGAATCCAAATGCCCAATTACGAGTATAACTAGGTATTATCAATAGTCAAACGGAATTTGTCACAATAACGTGGGTGAAAATACACGTTATTGAAACGTTTGAAATGTCGGATGTATCGAAATTTTCGATTTCCTCACATTCCATTTGTATGGCGTTGCTTATATGCTCTGAAAATTTCCAATAAGAACTGTGTTATTTACGTTTATGTTTTATGTAGGTACGTTTATTTTGAAGATCAACGCAGCTACAATAATATCATAATCCTTTTCAAGTAATTACTTTACAAGTTTGTTTGTTTGGCGCCGCCTCAAAATTTATTTTTGTCTTTTCAGTTTGAGTGTTCACAGTTTAATTTTTTGTCAAAAAGTTTTACACAAGACTAAAATATTTATTTATCAAAAAATATGAAGAGATTGGGTTCACCAAAATCCGTGGTTCTAAAAGAGCCAAATTAGTTTTTGACCGGAATTATCACGTTAATGTAATATCGCAATTAATAATATACTATGTGTTTTTACAGACTATATGATGTCTCTGAGCCAAACTTCATCAATATCCCTTCAGCCGTTCCATCGTGTTTAAGTAACAAACATACGAAATATCTCATTCGTAATAATAAAATATGTGTAAGTTAGATAGAAAATGTTCTTTAAAAATTTGATGACGACTGGATAGAAGAAAAAACTGAAAGTTATGGAGACTAAGGCCACAGTATAAATATCTACAGTAGTTGATCTCGGCCGCATGATAGAAATAAATACCTACAGCCGCGCGGTACGTAAACATGCGTTAGGGCTGTCCGACCACTGTGCGACGCATCGCTCGCGCAGGCAGTCGGCCTAATGCAACCGAGTGCGCACACTCAAACACGGAGCGAACTATGTACGCGTGAGCCCTAGATATACGGTAATCTACGTTCCTAGAATAATATTCATGACTGTGATATAATTTATGTAGTACACTGAATATACGTTGATTGTACACCGTACCGTAGGTAAATGAAGCTCACTGCTTCATTTCCGTGTCCGCCGACAATCCCACCGCGCCGTTACACCATGTCTTTACTTTGAATTACACAAACTAACAAAACACACATGCACCGGAGTTTTAACACAAGCGTAAGTACCTACCGTATCATGATTCATTCAGGACCGCCTTTAGCTTACCTATTTCACTTGTCTCAGTAACTTTACTTTATTCATATAATTTACTGTATTTATTAATCCAAATACCCTTTTTTTCATGAGATAAAGAAAAATACATAACCATTAAAATCACACATTAAGTCACACATTATGTTCCTACCTACTAGTTACTAATAAGTAATATTTTTTTATAGTCAGTACTTACCTATCAGAGGTTGCAGGTAATTTTAAAAAAACATATGTCTGGATGCGTTATTGTTGAATTCATACACCCAAAAACAGCACAATATTTTCTACTCGTCATATTAAAATAGGTACTTTAACTGGTTTTGCTAAAAAAACAACGCACCGTCCGTTCATCACTACGATACGGCCGTGACTGTCTGCGCCTCAAGCGCACCCCGACATCGAGTCACGTGGTATAACTCGCGTTTCGTCCGTTTGTATGAAGATCAAATACTGTAGATATTATTACCGTGCTAAGGCTGCTTTTCCACCAGAGATGCGCTATGCTACGTTGCTAAGGATGCGTTTGATATCCACCAATCATACTCATTATGTGTGTGTGCGTTATGAAAACAAATGAATATGATTGGTGGATATCAAACGCATCCTTAGCACAACGTAGCATAGCGCATCTCTGGTGGAAAAGCAGCCTAAGTCTCGCCCACCGGTGGGATTACGCAGTGTAACAATATCAGTAAAAGTAGCAACATAAAAAATTAAATAGATCGAGATGGTTTAGCAAACAAAATTTTGAAGCTATACTTGCAACGTTTCACTACATGAATAGAACTTGCCTGAGTAGCTACTTGTTGATTCACCGTTTTAGCTAGCTCAGGAGTTCTAGCAATATGTGAGAAAATGTAGAAATACCTTTTATGGAAATATGCGACAGACAAATTCTTTATTGGAGCAATGGTGTAACGTGGTGTAACTTTAACATCCTTTCTTTTACGAAAATCCGTAAAAAAGCAATTCATTCGTTACCACAGCCATTATTTTTCCTTTTTCGTCATGAAAAAGACCTGTTGCTTTACTTGTAAAGTAAATTGAAAATAATAGCTTAACTTACATTTTCATTGCTCGTTGTACAACACTAACATTTTTAGCATAAATACTTTAACTGTCAAAGTGAAGCAAGCTACAGCTTACCGAGTTACAATAAAGCATTAAGGTCAAACAAGTCAACATTTTTTTCACAGAAACTTCGTTGAGGTTTTACTCCACTATTTGACAAAGTACATCCAAAATTAAACATGGTATCGTTTTGTCTCATTATTAATTTTGTCTGTACGGAAGCAGAATTGTAAAATATGAAGCTATTAAAAGTTACGAGCTTCTAAAGATTCGTTTTTTTTGCTAATTTTAACACAACTTTAGGTGTAAATTAGAAGCTAAAGAAGCATCAAATTTCCAAAACGAAGTCCGTACCGACACAGCAAATTTATCGAAGAATTTAATAAATTTTATTTGAAATTAATTGGTGTAGTGGTTTTTTCATAAAACCCCAACAGCCAAAGGCTTTTTCATATTTTTTTACGCGCGCCTTTTACTCTGAATGATCGTGCATCTCACTGAATAAGTTTTCCTCTGTTTTCTCCACGGGGGGATGACGCTCGCGCACACATGAACAATATGGCTCGATTCCCGGTGAAATATCATGGTTTTTGACCATGCCTGCCAGTGAGTTCGAGTTCGCGACTAGCGCCGCCTTAAGGCGAGGTTGCAATGTTAAATGTGCTTACCGAGTTACAATAAAGCATTAAGGCGAGGTTGCAATGTTAAATGTAAGAGAGCAAGACCTTATCTCCGCCATAATGCGAGTAAATAAACACCAAATTTTGAAGTTTTTTCGCTTTATGGTAAAAACAAAAAAATAAATTTCATAACTTATTTTTACCATACTTTTATACTTTAAAAAAAAAATCCATGATGAAATCTCGGTACGGTACGTGTTTGAAATTGTGATTCAGTGCCATAATTATTCAGTTGCATTTAACTTATCTTCTACTTCTACTATGTTTTGAGTTAATGATTTTTAGGGTTCCGTAGTCAACAAGGAACCCTTATAGTTTCGCCATGTCCGTTCGTCCGTCTGTCCGCAGTTTAGCTCAGAGACGCACAGTACTAGAGAGCTGTAATTTGGCATAAATATACGGATTTGTTGTGCCGAAAAAGTGGTAAAATAAAATCTCGTAAAATATTTTTTTAGGGTACCTCCAGTACGTACACGTAAAGTGAGGTTTTTTTTTTCTCGCGTACCCCTTAGTGTGGGGTATCATTAAATAGGCCTTTAAAAAATAATGATAGTTTCCATTAACAATTTTTTGATTAAAAAATTCGTTTGTGAAATATTAAGCTTTAAAGTGCTAAATTTTGCTCGATTCGAGTGTCTCTCCCCTCTACCAGCTAAACGGTTATGTTTGGGGGTGTGAAAAAATTCGCAATAGTTATTTATATAACGAAGTTTAAAAGAAAATTATCATGACTAAGTAAGCTTTACAACTTTACGAGTAATAGTCGACCAACTTATAAAATGTACTTGGATATCATATTTTCTTAAAATGTATCGGAGACAACTGCAAAAGTAAGTTTGTCAACTTTATTTTTACAGCTTTTATAGGTATGTTTTTTGGGGATAGGTAGGTTCTTATCGTCAACTATTTTTAACTAAATTCAAAAAAAGGAGGAGGTTCTAAATTCGTTGTAATCTTTTTTCTTATGTAAGTATTTTCCCCGATTTCTCAAAGACTCCTGGACCGATTTTGGAAATTCTTCTTTTTAAAATTAAATTCAGCGAATCAGTTTAGTTAGTTCGCATAAGTATTTTGATGGGCAACTACGGAACCCTACACTGTGCGTGGTCCGACATGCACTTGGCCGGTTTTTATTTGTTAAAAATATCACATTTTATTCGATTTCTAGATGTTCTTAAATCTTAAAAAACAGCCTTCCCTTAACTCGACACTTTTCAAGTTCTCAACCTATTGACTTTGGCTCTTTCATCGCTGGCTAAAGAAATACACTTCTGAACTCGTTATAAACTTAAGTACCCCGTATTGTACTTGAAATATGTGAATTCGGATCTAGTTTACTAAATTTTGTTCGTAAACTCGTAATTTTTGGAAAATACATGGAATATCAGCAAAAACCATTAAAATCTTGATCACGTGAGATTGCAAGTACAGAACCGAGCACTTTACACATTTCAAACAAGATTTTGTTCTGAAATAATGATTTCTTCTTTGAAATAAGACCTATATAGTACACTTCTCATCAAAAAAATCGAAACACTTTCGTTTTTATTGTTTTTGTCCTAATTTTTTACAAAAGAGAATTAATTCCATGAAAAAAAAACATTACTGTGTAGCTGGCAGTTTGGTCATTACAGTAAGAAGAAAAAAATTAAAATTCGAATTAATTTCATTTGTTTATCCTATAAATGAAATTAATCACTGTTTTGAGACAAATGTGTATTTAGGGTTGGAGTACGTTTCTCGTTTAAAAACTAAAAATTAGCGCTTGTCTTTAAACTTTCTGTTTCTTATTTCATTTACTGTGACTTTGGGACGTCTGAAAAAACTTTTTTTTCTAAAACATATGGATACTTCGCCCGCAGAAGCCGCCCAAGTGGTGGCATTGCTGGATTCTGGACTTAGTCAGCGTGTTGTGGCTGCAAGATTGCATCTAAGCTTATCATCTGTTCATAGAGTCTACAAACGCTATCGGGAGACTGGTTCGTTCACGCGCCGTTCAGGATCTGGCAGGAATCGGGTCACTTCTGAGCGAGATAATCGATTTATTGTAACAACTTCTTTACGAAATCGACGCCTTAACGCTTTTCAACTGCAGCAGCAGCTTCGCGTTGTACGAAGAGTAGCTGTAAGTGACTCTACAATAAGAAGAAGGTTGAAGGAACGCGGATTGGCACCGCATAAGCCAGCGAATGGGCCGAAATTAACTGCAGACCATCGAAGAGCGCGCCTTAACTTTGCACGCGAGCACCTAACTTGGTCATACCTTCAGTGGAGCAAAGTACTGTTTTCTGATGAGTGTAAAATTATGCTGTATGGTAACGACGGAAGGAACAAGGTCTACAGAAGAGATGGAGAACGCTTTGCACAATGCTGCATTGAAGAAAAGGTCAGCTATGGTGGCGGTTCGTGGACGGTTTGGGGAGGAATCAGCGCCGACGGTAAGACAGAACTTGCCTTTGTGTCTGGGCCACGGCTGCCTGCACTAAATTCTCATCGGTACATCGAACAGTGTCTTGAACCTCATGTGATGCCCTATGCACATTTTATTGGCAACGACTTCATATTCATGCACGACAATGCTAGAGCTCACACCGCGGGCGTCGTACGAGATTATCTTACCGAAGTCGGTATCTCCATTATGATATGGCCAGCAAGAAGCCCGGACATGAATCCCATTGAACATCTATGGATGAATTAAAGAGACGAATTCGAGCAAGAGATCCAGCCCCAGAAACACTTAGCCAGCTGCAAAATGCAATCCAAGAGGAATGGGATAATATACCGCAACATGTGATCGTGACTCTCATCCGATCGATGAAGAACCGTATGGAAGCAGTAATAAGAGCTCGCGGAGGGAATACAAGTTATTAAATAAACGTTTCTTACATTTTTTTTTCATTTACGCGTGTTGTTTTACCCATTTCCTTCATATTCCATACAGGGTAAAAATTACTCATTATACAAAATACGAAACCTATGAAGACTTAATTTGAATTTAGAACATTAACATTAGGATTTAAAAACCTCATACTACTCACTATTAAATGACATTTTACATTTATTCCTAAATATACACACTTTTCTGATAATCCTTATCAAATCATAAACTGCGAGGTGTTTCGATTTTTTTGATGAGAAGTGTATTATCGAAGCTTCAAAAAAACCTTAAAGTAGCTGCAAAATGTACACGTTTAATTGTTCGTGAAAAATGCTGGAAACGAGCACTGTTAATAAACTCAAGTTTAATTATAAAAATCAGAGCCACTTTTTAAAAAAAAGTATGTTTAAAATTCGCCATATTTTTATTAAACTTAAAGTTCTTCGGGGTCCGGTTTCCCATTAATTTATCAGGGAGAGTCTACGCGGCTCGCGGCTTTTTCCCGCTGATATTCATTTAAAGTTTGACCACAGCTTTGGGCATATTTAACCGAAACAAGAACTTTTATCGATGTTTACGTTGCTATTTGTCAGGTCTGGTATACCCCACTTGGAGTTTTGTAATAGGGAAGCGAATTTTGGGTCTATTATTTTCTAGTCTCCACAGTATGTAAATGGAAACTAGATGTGTCCGTGTAAATTCAACTTTTGCCCAGTTAAACGACTAATTAAATTATTAAACTGGGCTTTGGGTCTGGCCTTGGTCGTAGCTGCTAGATTCTGCCCACTTTTATCAAAATGTTTCTAGTTCTCATCTCATTTTTTTCCTTTGTATGTAACTGTAATTGAGGGTAGAAAATTCTTTATTCCAATCAGGAATAGAAATAAGGGAGGAGCTCGAGGAGCTCGTGGCAAAATAATTACAGCCGCAGAGGCTGATATTCCGGGTTAAGCCGTGCTTGCTGAGGTTGGTGTGTGGATGGGTGACTATCTGTCATAGCGAGTTTCCTCCGTGCCTCGGAAAGCACGTAGAGCTGTTGGTCCCGGCTGTCATTTTTGTAGATCGTTGACAGTCGTTACTGTTAGTCAGAAGCTGTAAAGTCTGACAACCAATCTTACCATGGAGTATCGTATAGAAAAAGCTAGGCAGGTGAGGCAGATGAATAGAAATGAGCAAGAATAGAATTTGGCGACGGAGGAATGATTGACTACTGCGCTGTATGTGAGTTTTAAGCTGTGGGGCAAGATTTTATAAAAAATACCTATAAATATCAAGTTCTACAGTCTACCATCCTTTTAAAATGTTCTTCCCAAGTCTAACTCATCGACAAAAAAATAATGTCTTCTTCCTCCACCAGGGCGATGTCTGCCGGTACTCTGCGTCCACCTGTTCCAGTCGTACGGCCTCCTGGCTCACTTCAGACTGGACGTCACCAAGGCCTGGAAGCTATTCAGCCTCATCGAGGAGGGATACCACAGCTCCAATCCGTATCACAACTCGATCCACGCAGCTGACGTCACGCAGGCTATGCATTGCTTCCTTCAACAAGAACGGGTGAGTGCATTAATTGTACGATTACCGCTTTGTAGTACGTAAAGGTCTATGGTATGTAAAAGTTTGTAAAGGTATGTAGGTATAGTATGTGAGGACAGTACCCTTAGCAGGAGTTTTCACTCTTTCATTTTGCAGTGTCTTTCCAGTATTGACAGCGTTTCTTGTATGAAAAAATGGACCAGCGCCTCTGGTGTGCCAACAAGGAACTAATTTTTTCACTGAATTCAATTTGTAATTGTCAAAGTTCCAGTTTATTTTACGTCTCAAATACTAAAAACTCGTGCTAAGGGTACAGATTGCTGACACGTACATTTGACATTGAACCAGTACTCTGGGGGGCTACTACGCAAGAAACCCGTGGTTTCGATCGAAGTTTCGCGCCTGGTACTCCATTTCACATTCGGACATAATATTAGTTACAGAAAATAATTGAAAAATAGTTACAACAGAATTACACAACTGTCGCTACTCCCGATGTGTTGCCAATACGCGTGAATTGGATAATAATAGAGAGTAGTGTTAACAAAAAAGTTTCGCGTTAGTTCAGGACTGACTTGTATCTTCGTTGACGAACTTCGAAAGTAAAGCCCCTAAAACATAAGTAATATGCAACGAAGTACCGTGGTATAATTACCGACTTTTACGGGGACAACACCAAAAGTTACGTTAGTTTTAAAATATATTCCACAACATTTTGTCTGCGAGTTTTTCATTATTTCCTCTATTTAAAATCGATCTGTTTGCAGCAGCAGCACTTGTACCTGATTGCATTCTGAAACTAATCATAACCCCATTAGGTTAGACTTCAAAAGTGATAATATATGAACGACTAGCGACCCGGCTTTGCACGGGTGGACACGATATACATATTATTATAGCCTATGTTACTCAGGGTGAATGTAGCTTTATAATGGTGAAAAAAGTTTTGAAATCGGCGCAGTAGTTTTTGAGTTTATTCATTACAAAAATACAGATATTTCCTCTTTATAACATAAGTGTAGAAGATTCTATCATTAACAATCGTGTCATCCACACGATGATAACGTTTGCCTATCTTTGATACCCACCATTCATAAAACCCCAAGAAATCTTTGAATTGAATGTTCTTTGTTAGAAAATAAAGTTTCACACAAAAGACGATGTTTTCAAAGGAGTTTAGTCACTCTGGTTTATTTATAAACCCAACAAAATTGTATGCATTTGTACAGTTAGTTGCACAAAATTACGCATCACATTTTATTTCGGTGGAAATCAAACAAACAGTAGCGAAAACAGAAACTGATTTGGCGCCAAAATAACATATGCGTTCCATAAAGACGCTTTGTTAATTGTTATTGTATCTTCAAGTGAAGGAAGTCACTTCGGTCGCTCTTCTCAATTCATTCCAACTATTTGTAGCCGCTTTGAGGTGTTTTATTAGCTTGGAAAAGTAATAGTCTGAACAACAATGTCCTCTTTAGGGTGCTTGTACACGGCGCATGCAACTCGCGCAAGTAAATATGCGGGTTACCCGCGCGAGTAACATGCGCAAGCTACTTGATCAAGTTACCTGCGGGGTGCTTGTCTCATGCAACTCGCGCAAGTAATAGTGCGGGTTTGCGGTTTACCCGCGCGAGTAACATGCGCAAGCTACTTGATCAAGCTACCTGCGAGGTGCTTGTACACGGCGCATGCAACTCGCGCAAGTAAATATGCGGGTTACACGCGCTAGTAACATGCGCAAGCTACTTGATCACGTTACCTGCGGGGTGCTTGTACACGGCGCATGCAACTCGCGCAGGTAATGGTGCGGGTTTGCGGTTTACCCGCGCGAGTAACATGTGCAAGCTACTTGATCAAGTTACCAGCGTGGGGCATGTACACGGCGCATGTAGCTTGAGCATGTTCAGGCTCTTGCGCGGTTTACATGCGCCGTGTATAAGCACCCTTATTTCATACAACTGCAGAAATGTTTCTTTGAAGAGTATTTCTGGCACGAAGTGCAGATGTCAATGTAACACTTACGTGTGTGCTTTGAGTCTCCGCTACGCTAGTGGATAAGTGGTGTTCCATAAAAGATGAAATTCAATACGTTATCGGCATTCCGCATACGGTTCACCTAGATTTATGCATAGTATCCTTGCCGGAGCGACAGAGATTATCTATGCGAGTACGCAAATGTTTCTGAATATGTGAAGGATTTCTTTGGATCTAACCATAGCTTTTATGCTTGCGTTTCTTTGACGAATGTAGCACTATACTTTTCAATGAAGTGACTTCCTTGACATATCAAATGATGATGATTCTTAGGATCAAACAAGTGTTAGTTGTGCTAGTATCGTGGATTAACTCGTGGCTAAATAATTACAGCCGCACACGCCAATCTTCCGGGTAAAGCCGCGCTTGCCGAGGTTGGTCTGTGGATGGGTGACCATCTGTCATAGCGAGATTCCTCCGTGCCTCGGAAAGCACGTAAAGCCGTTGGTCCCGGCTGTCATTTGTAGAACTTTGACAGTCGTTACTATTATAGTCAGAAGCTCAAAAGTCTGACAACCCAGTCTTACCATATAGGGTATCGTATTGCCCAGTTTATTTTATTTATTTATTTATTTTTATTCAGACGACCTTATAAAGGTCGCCGGAAGACGCTGGATGCAGGTCACTTCCAACCGGTATCTGTGGAAATCAAAAGGGGAGGCCTATGTTCAGCAGTGGACGTCCTATGGCTGAGATGATGATGATGATGATGATTGCCCAGTTACTGGGTTGTGGAAGTTCGATAGACAGTCGTTCCATGTAAAATTCAGCTGCATCCGGTTTGGCTGCAAGCCGACCCCAATATAGTTGCGAAAACGCTAGGCAGATGATGATGATGAGTTGTGCTAGTATCGTTTTAGTCTGTATTTCTTACCAATCAGTCCATCACGCGACCTGAATATAAGTGCAAGTGTTACTTGCAACTTGGTCTCGAGTTGGGAACATGGTCACGTCACTCAGAAACTACTTAAAGAAGTTTTCATACAGAGAAATCCTTAAGTCCCACCTAACCCAAATAAAAACGTGCATACAGTACCAAGTTCTGAAGTAGGAAAAAAGTAGACGTGCAGAGAGGTTCGCTGCTTGGCGTTGACTTGTCTTTGGTAGCTACTTCTCACGCGGCATGTCGTAAGTAGGACCTGCGACCACACCGCGTGACCAGCTAACTGGTACGAGTTCCTCACGAGCTTGGAACTTCTCGAGCTTACCAGGAAAACACGTGATCTGACACCAAAAAATAAACATCAATCTCGACTGTTTTGTAAACTGGATTTGAAGTGGAAACAAAATGTTGTTAAAATTATAATTTTGTAAAGTAAGAAAAGAAAGAAAATTATGGAATGCTCGATTTTATAAAAATCTTAAATGTTCACAAATACTTCAAATATTATTAACATTCCTTCTCATACCTCTTAATCGTATAGTATCTTTAACTGCTTACGTGAATTTAAATATAAACCTATTTTTTCAAACGTAGCCTTTTAGTAGTAGTAGTAGTAGGCTTTTCGTCTCTATCTTATGTGTTGGCAAACATTTAAAACAGATTAACATTCTGAAATGACTGTTAAGTAAAAAGTTTTTCTTTTCCGTACTCACTGAAACTATCGCATCGATCTAGAAAATTATGCTGAATAGCTGGAAAATAATTCAGTTTTCAATCATCGAGCTGTTTTGTTACAAATAGACATAATAACTTTGAAACAATTTTCCAATCACCTAGTGAAACATCATTATAAATTCAATATTGTGGCGACGCTGCTGTCGGCCGGAACCAGAATAGTCGATCCTCATACGAAATGCATGGAGATTGAACGACCGTTTTAGTCGGGCTTCTTCTTTGTTTACTTTAACTTTACATAAGTGAAAGATATATTAGGTAAATCTGCAAAGCAATTACATCCTAACTACTCGTAATTCCAAAAAAAGTCATCTAGTAAAGCGCGGGTAGGTGATGGAATGGATGCTGGGCCGGATGACAAAGGTACTTAATTGTGACTATATCTTGAAGAGTGAGATTTTTGTAAAAGAGGTGAAGCCACGAGCAACAAAAAGAAGTCGTCAATATTTTAAAAAAGAAATTACGTAAAGTGAACATTATAACTTAAAAATTCGTTTTATAGGAATTAAAATCCCACGTTTATTTTAATGCGGTGGAACCAACGCGAATATATCCGATAATGATGGGCGCCCGTACCCTGCACAAATTCCACGTTCGCAATATGCCAAGCAGAAAGCAACGGTCAATCAACGTGGTTGGAAAATAAATGATCTCTTCCCGAAATATGTACGATTGTACATACTCGTACCAGAATTCGAATAAAATACGAATTCGGATAGCCTACCTTTGCCCGGCCAGCTAATTATAGAACTGTCTACATTCGGCATTCCACCAAATACAAAATCGGGTCAAAACCGAATACAGTGAGATATTCATTTCTTTTAGCGTTGTAAAATCGTCAAATCAGTCCTCCCACCCAGGGCGGAGCAGGAGAGACTGTCAGACTTGTACTGTCTAAAATCCACTTTGTTAGTCCCGCGACCGGAAATTCTGACTTACTAACAAAATACAAAAAGCTAAATGAAGCCTCGTTGGTTACGTAATTATAAATTTAATAGACGTTTCAAAGGCTTGAAGCATTTTCCTTCGATTCTGGTTACACAACTAAGTTGTAAACTAAGGTTAAAATCGTATGAAAGGCGTGAACTATGACGTGTAAACGTTATTCGATAACCTGCCCTTTATTGTTTCAAAGGAGTCTTATGAACAAACTTTGACTTGAAGTTGTAGGTTTTCATCTATTATTGTTTTGATTGAAAAGTTCTTACAATTAATTATTTCGCCAGAATTAATTGTAATTTCCAGTTTGATAATTTGTGTTATAAAGGTGCTCCCTCACTAGGGACATTCGTATGTGTGATGTAAGTAAATAAGTGAATTTCTATAGAATAGGTAGATATTTTGTGATTCAATAACTTCGCAGTGAATGGACTTACGACTTCGGTGTAATAATAAAAAATGTTTATTAAGTTAAACTCTATTTAAATAAAAAGTTTTTTTTTTGTTGGAGTTTGAAAATAGCCCAAAAATGTATAAACGGTGGGTTATATGGTGAAGATGCATAAAGCATTTTTTTAAATAGCTATTTTTCTTACGACCCCAGATTTTTCCTAGCCTGCTCTGCCCCACTCCTGGACAAAGGCCCTTCACTCCTTCCCACCCCATGATTACATAGTTTTTACTCAAAAATGCATGTAATGTGGTCATTATTTTGACAACCTTGTTTGAGCAAAGTCGACTTTGCGGGTCTGTTTCAAGGAGCGGCCAGCAATGTTTTTGCTGGCCGCTCTAACAGGTCGGCAAAACATTGCCGGCCGCTATTCTGACGTTTCAACGTTTTAAAAAAACAAATGCAAAAAGATTTTATTTAAATCACAGCTGTTTGTATTTAAAGAGGTAGGCACAAAAAGATTGCATTCCATATTTAAAAAAAAAATCAAAGAAGGAAGAAAACCGCGGTTCAGCGAATTTTTTATTTTTATTTAGTGACTTTTTTGCTATTTATATAAATGAAGTAATAAATGAAATGCAGTCAAACATCGCATTAAAATTATCGCAAACTATTAATAAGTAATATGAAACCGGGAAAGTCGGTGTTGAATTTTAGTAACTGTATTTTTCATAATTGTTATTTTAATTAAATTTCTAGTTAATTAATATATATTTTATTTAAATCACTTGCTGGTTTTATGTAGGTTAGGTACTTGCATTTTTGAGTAAAGCACTATACACATACAAGCCTTGGCCCACTATGTCTGCTTCGCTGGTCACGCTATGATTGCCTCCAGCTAGCTTAGCTACGCTCTAGGCCTTCCGGCTTGGCCATCATGCAGCCCTTGCTGTCCTCGCTGTAAAGGCCTCGGCCTCCGGCCTCGGCCTTTATCTCAGCTCGTCCATCAAGTGGTGCATGCTGACCGCGCTGTGTCGGCCTGGAGCTGCGCTAGGCTGCGTTGTCGGCCATCATCAGTGCGACCAGCAAAGTAGCCATTATAGGCCGCGGCAGTAATGTACTATTATTGCATGTCGAACGAATTGAAATTAAAGTTCCAGAACTCTACATCCACTACTAGACAGACAAAGGCAACATTGAATACCGCACCCCGAATAATTTATTGATGAATTTAATTCAACGGGGCGCTGAAACTGTAATCATGCATAATTCAAAAGTAAAATTCTGTGAATTCGTCAACTGAATTGCATACTCAAAAGAAAATTAATTTCGATTTCAGAATGCAGGAAGATTATAATTTTTTAACTGTCAATATTGCACTACAATTAAGTTTAAGATAAAGTGTATTTTGAATCCGCACTTTTTTCTTTTCTTTATCGTATTCAAAAAAGAAAAATGCACAGGCTAGCTTCAAACCCGAAGACAAACAACAAAGGTAAAAACAACAAAGATTTAAAAAAATCTAAAAACCACGTTTTTAAAATGTCCAAAAAATAAGTAAATAACCCGACGGGGATGAGAGAGTGGCCACTCAAAACGTGGGGGCGTATCTTTGCAAGTTATACCCACGATCTATACACGTCATGTAAATATATCCCTTATATAATCCCGTAGGGTTATTTACTTATTTTTAGGACATTGAAAATCGTGGGTTTAAAAGTAGAAGTGTTTCTATTTCAACAGTTTCCTATACTAAACTATATGCTAAAATCACTTCAAAGTATAAAACAATGTATGCTTAGATCTTTAAAACTACGCAACGGATTTTTTTTTTTGCAGTTTTCAAATAGATAAAGGGATTCAAGAGGAAAGTTTATATGTAAACAACATGCAATGAAACTGCACGCTAGTAAACTATAACTTTAATTTAAATGCATTCGCCGTTGAAAGTAATTACTTATAGAAAGGAATAAGAAGCTTTTAAACTTCGTTAAGTTGTGAAATGTACACCTGAACTTCAGGTTTCAGGTTCATGATATTTCCATGTTAATTCAAAGTTTTGTTGCCGTTAAGTTAAAATACGAAAGATGTTATTACTTGGCTATAGGATGTGTAATGCAGAACGATTAGGGTGTAAAATCCCCTCAAAAAAGGCGAATGTTGTACTTTAGTGTATTTCCGCCATGCCATTGAATGTTCCTTTTTTATTTTTGTTGTAAAGCCTATTTGCTGTTCTTTTAATAAATCTGTCGGATACATCTGAATAAAAATTAATTCACATTCGATCAGTTCACAGTTCGAATACTTTTCCTTCGATTTTTTTAAATCAAAGGTAAAGCCAATAATCATCCCTTCACCATAATTATAATAATAAATTGTTCTAAAAAAAATATTGCTAACATCACTTGATAATATATATTACACGTACACGACGCACAGTCAGTTCCAGAGGAAACTATGGTTAGTTTTCTTTGGAGCTTACCGTACATGCGGTTCAATTAAGAAGGAGAGTGACAGTTGAGCAGTCGGTAAAAGCGGTCAATGATCTCCACCAGTCGAGTGTCATTTAAAAATAATGTTTTTTTTTGCAATAAAATACTTTGTGCAAATTATTCAACTTTAAAAATACAGGTGCAATATTTATACGAATTTATTTTTTCACAGATGTCGATTTTAATATCGTGTGTGTCACCATTATACCTCGCGTCTTGGTTCACCCTTGTTTGGCAGAACAACTTTTCGTCGAAAATCACTCCGGCTAATTTTGGTTACTATAAAGTCGTTTAGTCGAATTATTCATTTCACCGAATAATTACTTTTTATATTTTTATTAAGCCTATTTATTTCTTTGAAATAATTTCATTTGACCGAATTTTCAAGTTCACTAATTTTATTTAAACTAATGTTTCACTAGACTAATAATGATTTAGTCGAAATATCGCATCGAATATTCATTTAATAAATTATTCGTTTTCTTTCATTCTCTATAAAAAAATCGGGCTCCGCCGAGCTACCTTGGTAATCAGCAATTTTACCAAGGATGCAAGAGCGAGCGAAGCGAGCTCGGGACTTGGGGCACCCCGACTCGGACAGGTTAGGTTCGAAGGGGATGGCGGGGTCTGTAAGACCCCGCCATCCTCTTCATGTTAGGTTACTTTAAACCTTGCAAACAGAAACAGGAGCCCCGCGAAGCGGGGCTCCGTCGAGCTACCTTGGTAGGTAGTAATCGGCAATTTGACTAAGGATGCAAGGGCGAGCGTATATTACTGATGACCACCTACCGAGGTAGCTTGACGGAGCCCCGCTTCGCGGGGCTCCTATTTCTGTTTACAAGGTTTAAAGTAATCTAACATGAAGAGGATGGCGGGGTCTTTCAGACCCCGCCATCCCCTTCGAACCTAACCTGTCCAAACTGATTATTTTCTCGAACGTTGTTCGAATTAGTAAAATTATATCAAAAGTTGTTCGACCAAATAAGGGTGAACCTCGCGTCTTATAAGGGTTCACCCTTGTTTGGTCGAACAACTTTTGATATAATTTTACTAATTCGAACAACGTTCGAGGAAATAATCAGTTTGTATAATATCGGTTAGCTTAATTTTCATTTCATCGAATATTTATTTGCGATAACAACATTTGCACTATTGATCAAAAGGTATAATATTCATTTGATATAATATTCAGGTGGTATAAAATTTAGTTTATCGAATATTCGACTGGTATAATGTAATGCAGAAAAGAAAACATTGTAAATATTTATGTTCCGTCGATCTACCTTGGTAGGTGGTAATCAGTAACTAAGGATGCAACAGCGAGCGAAGCGAGTTCGGGATTTGGGGCACCCCGACTCGGACAGGTTAGGTTCGAAGGGGATGGCGGGGTCTGAAAGACCCCGCCATCCCCTTCATGTTAGGTTACTTTATACCTTGCAAACAGAAATAGGAGCCCCGCGAAGCGGGGCTCCGTCAAGCTACCTCGGTAGGTGGTCATCAGTAATAAACGCTCGCCCTTGCGTCCTTTGTCAAATTGCCGATTACTACCTACCAAGGTAGCTCGACGGAGCCCCGCTTCGCGGGGCTCCTGTTTCTGTTTGCAAGGTTTAAAGTAACCTAACACGAAGGGGATGGCGGGGTCTGAAAGACCCCGCCATCCCCTTCGAACCTAACCTGTCCGAGTCGGGGTGCCCCAGGTTCCGAGCTCGCTTCGCTCGCTCTTGCATCCTTGGTAAAATTGCTGATTACCACCTTCCAAGGTAGCTCGGCGGAGCCCGATTTTTTATAGACAATGAAAGGAAACGAATAATTAATTAAATGAATATTCGATGCGATATTTCGACTAAATCATTATTAGTCTAGTGAAACATTAGTTTAAATAAAATTAGTGAATTCGAAAATTCGGTCAAATGAAATTATTTGAAAGAAATAAATAGGCTAAATAAAAATATAAAAAGTAATTATTCGGTGAAATGAATAATTCTACTAAACGACTTTATAGTAACCAAAATTAGCCGGAGTGATTTTCGACGAAAAGTTGTTCTGCCAAACAAGGGTAAACCTCTTATAAGTACATTGTTGTTCTAAATGAAATGCAATGAAATCCAAAATATTTTTCTATTTCCCCATAGTAAGACACTGTTATTAAAGAGGCACTTTGAATGCAATGTTGAGTAAAAGCAGATCGAACGTTGAAGTACCCTCAAGTACTCCGTCTGAGCACTCAATGCGTTCAAGCGTTTAGCCCGGCTACATACTCGTACATCAGTTTTTTTCCCGTTCGGAATTTGAAATTTTTATAACCCGGTTCATTGAAGAAAGGAATCATAATTGGTGTGCTTGTCGTGTTCTCACGCTCGCACACTAGTGCCGTCTATACTCACTCCCGCGCGTAGCGTAAGCAGAAAAAAAAACTAGTCTTGATGTCTAGACGCGCTCAGTGATCTTTTTAAAAATATTTAATATAGTTTTCTGTTATTTATCTGCTATTTTACCTGTTGATTATTGTTGTTGAATTTTGGTTTATTGTTGGGTTAAGTTTGAGAAATTATTGTGATCCAGTATTGTTTTATTATTTTTAATTAGAAAAAAACTTTTGTTTTAAATCTTATAATAAATGCTGACTGTACTATCTGTCAACGCATACAAGCCGCCATTTTAGATTCCTTTTTTCAATTAACCGGGTTATACAGAAAGGTATACAAGTGTATGTGACATGCACACATACTTGTATGAATTCACTGTGTTCACAAAGACAAAGTTAACCAACTCGAAACGGTTCAACCTAACAAAGGCTACTATATTATTTGAGTACCTATTCCTGAGTACTACTATGTATTCAGTAATTAAATGCTTATTGACCTGAAAACAGTGATAATAGGAGAGCAAGTGATTAACAATCAGCTAATGTGAATCTCCTGAACTACGGTACAGATTGCTCAACCAAGTGCATCCGTGCACTGGAATATGGCACTTATTGCTCAGTTTCCTTATTGCTTCTGCTGCGTCTACGTCAGTCTAACTTATTGCAATTTCTAGGATGCCTTATCTTATTAACAACATAATGTGTGTAAGGTTCGAAATTGAATTTCCATTTAACATCAACTACTGATGTAAATTAGTTTGGAACGGATCGTGTCCACTGTATTTGTAAGTGACTGTATAAGGTACGATTCACACCAACCTGCCGGATCCGGCGGCATTTTACAATGCGGTAAAGAACATTGTCCCGTAAATTGCATGCAAATATGAACTATATTTACTGTTGAAAGATTTCAATGTTCTTTACCGCATTGTAAAATGCCGCCGAGTCCGGCCGGTTTTTGTGAATCTTACGTAATCTAAGTATTCTAATCTAGTACCTACACTATCGAATTCGATAGCTCGAAAGCGAATAGGGAAGTCCGTATTCGCTTTTGAGTCCGCCTAAACCCTGTGAAATACCTTTCTAAAACCAAAGGTACGGACTTGGTAGAGATCCATCGGAATTCTTTTGTTTTAGCAATGGCTGAACCCATATTTTGGCGTGCAATAATTTGAATCCGACTTTGATGAACGTTACAAAACCAGCTGTGACCATCATTATTGAACTTATTAGGGATCTATCTCTGATTTTTACGGAATTTTCGTGAAAGAGGATTTTATCTAGTTCATCATATCGTGAATTGCCATTCATAGGACATTAATTACCGAAATACCATTTCTAATAAACAGCGATAATTTTGGAATTCTCATTTTCGACTATTTTAGTAGACTCGGTGATAGAATTATTTGAAATTACTGAAACAGGTAGATTTTATCTAGTTAAATTTAGAACAGCGTAAAGCCATTACCGACTTAATAATTCTATCAAGATTTTGGTTATTATAAAATGCTTATGTAAAGCTCTTATATTTTGAGCCCTAAATGCGACAGGCAGACTAAGCGTGTAACCAAGGGTTAGGATTGGAACATAGACAACTTTTATCTATGGACGAACGGCCCTTGGCCCGAAGTACTCAAAAGAACAAAGTTTACAGTTGCAATAGTCAATATACACAACATGAAACATACAAGAGTTTGATTATTACATTTTTAAACACATACGCGCAACTTAAGGTGAAATTTTCTTACGTTTTTTGCAATTCGGAGGCCAGTGACATGTTGTAACTTTATCAAAATATGAATTGCGGTAATATTAAGTATAATTTTAAATATAAAATTTTTCAAAACATTCGCTCCCTCAGCTCTCACATAGAAAAGCTGTATCTAAGTTAGATTTCGGAGATTTTAACAAGATGCAGCTTTTCTATGTGAGAGCTGGTGGAGCGAATGTTTTGAGCGCGGGCTGGTTTGGGCATTCCCCTTAAAGCGGAGCCTTAACAAATGGTCCAACCAGCACCCTTCGTGTACAGTACCCATACCGTGAGTTGTCATTACGATACTCGATAATACGCATCGACCGCGTTTGTCAGACGGAGACAGACGTACAGAATCCTAAAACCGAGTTCCCAAAGTGAGTTTCCCAACAATCCATTTCCAAATGATTCCATAAATTGTGTAGATGTGTTTTAATGGTTGTTTGCACATCACATGTCGTTTATGCAGACGCACTGTCTAGTAGGTATCGATTACTGTAGGGCATTGACCCACCTCATCCAATGTGTTACCTACTTCATAAACACACCTCGGGCTGACGCGTTACCGACTGAGCTACAGTTCGAAAGATTTATGTTGACTTTTAGGCAGGTTTTTGGTTCATAATGCGTTGCTGTTTAGAATTGTTGTTCTAGGAGACTTAGAAAAAGAGTTTATGTATGCAATTGGGGGAGAACTTTCTGCTTAAAGTTGAAGCGGCTTAAAAAATATTTAGAATACAATTTAATTTTATATCAACACCAAAAGCTCGTGTTAAAGTCTAGTTTTAATCTACCTGACGAACCAAATCGTTTTTTTTTAGTGGGCTTGCTTATGGTATTACCAGTTCTTGCGCACTGCTTAGCTTTTTTCGCTCACTGTATCGTATAGAATGGTTAAGAGGATCGTCTACTGAGCGCTCGTCCATAGGTACTAAAAGAGAAAACGTTTTCCTACCCCAAAATGTTATCCTATCTCAATGATTTTTTAGAATGCTTCCTACGCAGTAAAAATCTAGATTTATAGGTTTTCTTTTTTTCAAAATTTATAATAGTTTGCAAAGTTACAGGCGTCAAAGAGTTAGTTTGCGTGAAACCTCCCATTGCTCCCGATAACTCACATAAATTAAATTTTCATAATGTAACCTCTTTTGTCTTTAGATTCGCATGTACATGACTCCACTGGAGGTGATGACATCTCTGCTGGCCGCCATCGCTCATGACATGGACCATCCGGGAGTCAACCAGCCGTTCCTCATTGCGACATCCAACCATCTCGCCGCTTTGTACGAAGTAAGTTCTTCAAACTTTGTATAAACATAATAATATCTGGTTCACCGAGCTTCGCTTGTTTATTAAAATGTCTATATCTTGGGAACCGAGCTTTTCTCGAACCTTGATAAATCGATTCCTTGAGCCGAAAAACCCCTAATCTGTAACTTTCATGAAAATCCTTGGAGCCGTTTCCGAGATCCTGAATATATATAAATAAATATACAAGAATTGCTCGTTTAAAGATATTAGATTAGATATTTATAATTATGACGAGCTAACGATACCGTATTTCACAGCATAAATAAATTGAAAATCGGTTTGGTCCATCAGTTAAAGACTTCACACACAGCAGCTGTAATGTAAAGATGTACATTATAGCACGATACATCTCATTACATCTTTCCATAGAGATTCGAAGATATAAAAATATAAATTATAGCCGTCCTGTGTGGTCTCCTGACGATTTCTATGGAAAGATGTAATGAGATGTATCGTGCTATAATGTACATAATTTACATTATAGCTGCTGCGTGTGAAACCCTTTAGAGTATTGAAAAATAATTGATAGGTACTTTTTTTTTAAATCGATTGACAAAGATAAAACGCTTTTAATTTCAGGAGCGGGGACGTCATAACTTGTGACGTCATAATGACGTTTTGTAGGGTTGTTGTAAGTTGACCACAAAGTTAATTTGCCACAGTTTCGTAAAGTAGAAGCGTTGCTGTTGTATCTTTGTTAATTTATTTTGGTAAAGGTTAAAATATTGTTTTTATTAATAATATATTCAGTAATGCTTCTTCTTCTAAATTATTAATGCGATTTCAGAGTGATATTCGTAGATTTTTAAGCGACTTTCGAAATCGGATCAAGCTCAGAAAGAATTTTCGTGTACAAAGACTAATACATATTTAACTTAGACATGTCACAGATCTCGAGAATTTCACATTTCTACATTTAACACTTGCGACGCCGTCGTCGACTAATAACAGCCTTCTTGAGTAAAAAACCTTTTTAGCAACATAGACGTAGACGTATTTAATAATGTATTTGTTGCTCTTGGGCTTATGTAGCGAAAGTAGAATATAGTAATACATAAAGTTTTTTTTTAGTGTTTTTTTAAAGCGCTTTATTTTTGACGTCATTTATGTGTGCCCATTTACACCTTCTCGTATTTTGATTATGTAGTGAGCTGCGGGTCTGAAAACACCGTAGAACGCCGTTGTAGCTTTATTTGCATTGGCAAGATTTAAAGTGCCTTATACACAATTTGAAATACGTCTCAAATAATGAAAATTCATGCTAAGGGTAGTTATAATTATCTGAAGTATAAACTGAAAGTAATCTAACTTAAATTAGTAATTTAATCATGCTGATTTCTCAGTCTGAGGAAAAGAATTACCAATTTAGGGGAGTCAGTGTGATGTGTGTAAAACAAGGAAATTGTTTTTTTACATGTTTTCGCGCCTGGTGACGTGCAAATCCTAACAAAATGATCTGGCTTATTTTTTTGACCAGTCTTTGAATTTTCAACTTTAAAGTTTTCGAAATGCCTGAAACTTTTTTTTAGACCAATAAAAATAGCAACTTTAAATAAGTCTGGCTTTATTCAAAACCAGTTTCTCTCAGCCAACTGCATTTATGTGTTTAGAGATAATTGAAGAAGTATTGAGCAAGTTTTCAGCTTGCCTCAAGCTCTTTGGCAAAAATTCACCGAGCTTTCCAGCTATAGTGCCTTTTCATGTACTTTCGATAGTCGTAATAATTTCAACGAAGCACTGACATGTTTCAGAGGTTTGCTAATACGCCTCCGCCTGTCAGCTCGATACGCTAAAATGCTCTCCAAATATTCGATCAGCCTCTAATTTTAACGGAATCTCACTCTGTAACTGAAGGCTAAATTGACAGTCTTGTTCAAACATTTGACTGGCTTTTCTAACTAGAACCTCCATTATATACTGGACTCGTGTCTGTAGAGCTCAACAAACTCTCTGTCTCATATTTTACCTTTGGCGAATGTTTTTACGTAAAGTTTTAAGTTCTATTATTAGCGAGCTTTCCAAGTATACATTAGAAGGATACATCAGTATATATCCATGAGGCACATAATGTGATTTTCAGTGTTACAATTCTGTTTTCGTATTTGGTTGCTCTTCATGCAGCGTACCGTGTTTGGAACGGTTTCAATGTAATTTTTTTAATTCGTTTTATGCTGTTTCTAGCCTTTTTATGGGTATTTAGTGGTAATGAACTCAAGAACAGGGTATACCAACCACAGCTCAACCGGGATCATTACACTTCCAATCATCATCATCATCAGCCTATTAATGTTCCCACTGCTGGGACACAGGCCTCCTCTCTGTGAGACGGGGTGGGCCATAATCCACCACGCGGGCCCAGTGCGGGTTGGTGGATGTCACATGTATTCGAATTTTTGGTTCTAGGACATGCCGGTTTCCTCACGATGTTTTCCTTCACCGTTTTGAGAGCAGTGGTGATGAAATAAATTACACAAAGTAATGCGCCTGCCGGGATTCGAACCCGCGACCTACAACTCGTAAGTCGGGGCCGATACCACTGAGCCACCACTGCTCTCTCTCTGCTCACACTTCCAATGGCACTGAAATAACGGAAACACACAACAATAAATATGGTAAACATCCCATATTAAATTCTACCTCTTATAATAATGTAACCTATTTAAAAAGCTACTGACAGACACTAAGGTAAGAGACGGACGTCGGACAGATGCCTGTGTCTTTTCTGTCACTAATTTTTACGGCTGAATGGATTCGTACACGAGTAAGAGAACATTAAAACCGTATAACTTGGTTGTGAACTTGTGACATAGGTTTATTTTTATACCAAAAGTACTTGCGTTACTGTGGGATAATTTTCGACCTCCACACAAAATGATTAATTAATTTTCTTAGAACCTACGTCAATCATAACTTTAAAAGTATAAATTAAGGGCGCGTAGTACTGGTGCTCAATCGGCCTGATAGCGCTACCTGATTGGTGTATTTACTGGTATTCCTATTATAAAAGCAATCGGGAACATCACATTACCTGTGTAAGTAAATATCTTACAAACTTAAATAAACAAGCTTCAATTATATAATTGCCTAGACTTTTTGGAGACTTGTATGATGACTTTATATTTTGTGCCTATATAAGGCTTGTAAAATAAACTTATTTTCTGTCATGCCACCGAGCGTTTAGAGGGACGACGACGCAGCGACGTCACGTCGATCACAATGTTTGGCAAAGCCTTAAATAGTCGGTTAGTCGTATTATGCAAAATATTTTATTTTTTCAGCGTTTATCGACTTGTATACCTTTACAGATTTTACCATTGAGTGAACTTACCAACTAAAACGACGCCTTTTTTTCGCGTTGATTCAAGTTAGGATTTAAAAGAATAAATTAGAAGAGTAAGGATTACATGCGTACCCTCAAAAGTTTACCACTTAAAAAAACCTATTAATAATTATTAAAAGATTTTTAATAGGTTTTTTTTATTAATAGCAATCGTCCAGCCTATACATACCTAAGTAGCAGCAGACATTTCATCTATTGCGCCAACGAAATGTCCAAAATTATTAATATTCTGTTTTCCGGGTGAGGTGTAAAACCGGATATTTGATATCCGGTTGGACTGAAACCACCGACCGCTGATGCACCCGCAGTGATTCAGAATAAACATACTACATATACAGGGTGGAATTTTGTAATGCCACCTGGAGGGAAAGTACTCTTAATACTGCAGATAGAAAATTTGACTCAAAGAAAACATTCCTTTATTTTTGATTAGAAAGCAAACTGCATTCAAAGATTTTCGAAAATTCTCTTCTCCCACCCGGGAATCGAACCGGCTAAAATCTGAAAAAATTATACCCTGTACTTTTATTGCACCGATCGTTAGGGTCAATTATAACGATGAAATCTCTCTAACAAACATGATAAAACAAATGAAAGGAAAACCAGGAAATCTTAAATTAAAGCTCTCGTAACATGTAATATGGTTTCTTGGTCCATATCGGTGGAATTTTGTAATGCCACCTGGAGGGAAAGTACCCTTAATACTGCAGATAGAAAATTTTACTCAAAGGAACCATTCCTTTATTTTTGAATAGAAAGCAAACTGCGTTCAAAGATTTTCGAAAATTCTCTTCTCCCACACCCGGGAATTGAACCAAGAAACCATATTACATGTTACTAGAGCTTTAATTTAAGATTTCCTGGTTTTCCTGTCATTTAATTTATCATGTTTGTTAGAGAGATTTCATCGTTATAATTGACCCTAACGATCGGTGCAATAAAAGTACGGGTATAATTTTTTCAGATTTTAGCCGGTTCGATTCCCGGGTGGGAGAAGAGAATTTTCGAAAATCTTTGAATACAGTTTGCTTTCTATTCAAAAATAAAGGAATGTTTCCTTTGAGTAAAATTTTCTATCTTCAGTATTAAGGGTACTTTCCCTCCAGGTGGCATTACAAAATTCCACCCTGTATGTATTTTCAGTTTCCCTGTGAAGAAAATGGAGATAATTATCTTCGTTGGTTGATAAATAAAATTATACACTGATGGCGATTAATTAAGTTTTGGAGTTTTATTATACTTGTTATGCACCGTGACTTTTTAGTCGTCTTATAGTGGCAGCCCAGTTCATGTATTTAATGGGCGTTTTTCCATTAGACGGTACGGCACCGGCGACGGCGACGGTACCTTGCCTGTGCCGGGGAAGCAAAAATATAATGAAAACGTATGGCTCGCTTTTGCACTGTCCTGTGTGTGTGTGTGGAACTGTGCTGTCTGATGGAAAAACGCCCAATGACTAGTAAACGTTCATAATACAAAAAAAATGACATTTTATGAGATTTGAATAATTTAAAAAATAAAAATATTATTCATTATTACGCAAGACGTAGTTAGAAACACCCTTGTCTTAGAAAATGGAGATGGAAAGATCTGCTCGACTCGTGCGCTGAGTATACACTACCTACAGTTTGATACGTAAACGTATTATTTAACAGGGTATTTCATATTTTTTACGTATCTATTATTTATTTTTCTTATCTTAATTAATATTTAAAAAAAATCGCGCCTAGAGGTATTTTATGTCAGATACATTGAGTAGATCATTTTTTTAAGACGACAAAAAGTCGCGGAGAGTATTTGTACACCTTAGCATGGAAGGAGTGCTGTGTATTATAAAAAAAAAAAACGGCCACCAGAAACCTGAAAGTCTTGCCAGCGGTTATCGTAATCAAAAACTGGGTTTTAAGATCAGATTTAAGTATGAAATACTAGTTTTCCTTTCTAACTGCTTAGATTAGAAACCGATCTTTAGTATAATTGCGAAAAGGCTAGGGTGATGGTGATCTTCACACCGTTAAGTCATCATCATCAGCCTATTAATGTTCCCTCTGCTGGGACACAGGCCTCCTCTCTGTGAGAGGGAGTGGGCCATAATCCACCACGCGGGCCTAGTGCGGATTGGTGGATTAAGGCCTTTGTCAAACAGACAGGCGATAGCGAACCGAACCGAATCATGTCATCTAAAAATGCGAAAGCGATCCGATATTCTATGTGACAGGCTTCAAACAATTCTATACATTACAAACAAAAACGCCTCGCTTCGCGTTCGTCACGCCTGTCTGTTTGACAATAGCTTAAGTGGTCGCATTGAAAAATACCTGCAAAAATCAAACGGGAAAAAAATTCCTTACTTCTCAGAAACCATTTAGAAATCGCTATAAATGTATGTTTTATTTACCAAATCTATTCGTCGTACAAAATCAATAAACGTAACATTTAAGTCTATAAGCCTCTTAGCACCCACGCATCCAGCCCTACAAATGAATTCATAGAGAGAAATTATATTAATTTTAATTATAAAAAATTATATTATTCGATGGGATTGTAAAATTCAGGCCAATTTTAGCAGAATCATAATAAGAATTTGCTATAAAATTGTCTCACACAATACTAATATTATAAATGCGAAAATTTGTGAGGACGAATGGATGAATGTATGTTACTCTTTCACGCAAAATTTTACTGCACGGATTTGAATGAATTTAATAGATATAACGGAGTTAGTTTATAACTTGAACTAGCAATTTGCCCGCGACTTATCTGCGTGTGTTTCTAACTTCGAACTAAGTGAATTTAAATGCCTGACCAACCTCCTTTGGATACTTTTGATGTAAAAATGTATCCGACTGACATTGTAGTAACGAAGTTCCATACAAACTATTAACCCCAAAAGGGCGAATTTTGCAAAATCTTTTCTGAGTGCTCACCAACGTCATTTATGGAACGCTGATGCAAAATTTCATTATGTATTAATAGATCAGCCAGCCAGTCAGTTAAACATTTTTATATAGGGTGACTGGTAATTAGTGTACGATACTTAAACACGTGATTCTCATGATAACAAACAACTTTTAATATGGGAACAAACCTGAAAACTCGAAAAAAATCAGCTGTTCAGTACCTACATTTATGTTTAATATTTTTATATTAAACGCATTAACGCATGCGTAGCGAATTTCAAAGATTTTCTTTGGAAATATGGAAGGACAAATTCGCCGCGGCAGATAAGATCCTCGGTTGCTCGGTTGGAAATGAGCGTCGGATGTACTGAATCCGAAGGTCGTGGGTTCGAATCCTGCCCGCGGATCGAATTTTTCCTTTCCAAAGATAATCTTTACATTTATGTTTGCTTTATGTACTGAACAGCTGATATTTTTTTCACGATTTCGCCTTTGTTCCCATAATTAACAATTGTTTGTTATCATGAACACAATCACGTCTTTAAGTATCGTACACTTATTACCGTTACCCCATATATTTTTGTAAAGATTGCTGTTCATTAAACCTAAAATAATTGTCTGCCCTTTTAAATGTTCGTTGTCAACGTATTTAGATAATTATAGTTACCTCTAATAGGTCGTCATGACCTTTACAAAATATTAAATTGCTCTATTTTGTTCTCTAAAGTTTCTATCCCTAGGGCTGAAATAGTAAATGAAATAAACAAAATCTGTAGTGACTCTTTTATTTTTATCTATCCGATATATATTTTTCTTTATCATTTTTTGCGGCATCGTTCGAGAGGGACTAGAAAGATTGGCTCAGATTTTATATTTTTCAGGTGTTTTTAAATATTTCTTTAATGTTTTAATTTAATCAAGCTTTCCCATTTAAATACTCAGAAACTATAATAAAAAGACACGTGCCGTCATTACCGCTGGTTTTCATTTACCCGCAAGTTCTACAAAGATCTGTTTAGATTCTAAAGAAACGTTAATATAATTTGTGGTGTTACTCGTTTACTGAACAAATTCATCTTAAGTGCTTATTCTCGTTGCCTCAAAGCAGTTAATAACACAAACACTGTTCTACGTTAAATTAATTTGTTATTACTCTTACTTTCGGAGACCTCTCGCGCCCGGCATTGGTTGCGGCCATGCTGCGGGGCGAGACGGAGTGGGAAGCGGTCAGCTCCTTCTGCGAGGCAGTAATGCTCGTAAAGGAGGAGGCAGGCCGCGAGCGAGAGAGGACAGCGTCCTCCCTCCGCCCCAGCCGCAGTGGTAGGCGCCCACGGCGACGGACGTCGCTAGATGATCTCCGGCCACCGTAGGCGCGGGCATGCGGGCAGCGAGTAAAGGGCAACTCGCTGCCCGACCAAGGACCATGCCCGGGTCGACGGCGCGTTGTGTCCCACGCGCGCCTCAAAGAGCGTCAGCATAATGACGGGGCCCCCCTCTCAGAGGGCCAAAGCCTGCCGGGGTCGCGGGATTATTCCCTTACCGTAACCCCGGAACGTAACAGGCTATGAAGGACACCGTGGATTTTAGTCAGTAGAAGTCTGACAGTCCCTCCCGCCCTGCCCGGGGTTGGAGGACTCATTTGATGATATTACCACGCTAAAAAAAAAAAAAAAAAATTACTCTTACTTTTAATGTAAAAAAACTCTACCTTCTATGTAAATCTGTATAAATTTTTAGGGGCTAAAAATAACATCATATTAATTTTTACCTCTATTATCATAAACTGTAAGGTTAGAACTTATTAAAGGTGGTGACCTGAATAATGACACTCACACACACTAACAAACACACACACAAACACAAGCACACACACACACACACTAACAAACACACACACAAACACAAGCACACACACACACACACACAAACAAACACAAACACAAGCACATACACACACACACAAACAAAAGCACATACACACACACACACAAACAAACACACGTGCGTATCAGTACTAATGTTATGTTGTAGTTATGCTGTATTTTTTATTTTCATATTTATTTTTTACTTACCAACACATAGTTATAAAAAAAAAAATTTTTTCATTTTTTTGTTTGCCATGAAACAATAAATAGGTGTGTCTTTTTATTACGGGAGGACACTGGCTCCTGCAACACAGTTGTAACTAGTGCAGGAGTTAGAGAATTCAACTAAGCTGTAAAAATTGTTTTATGTCAATAAATACTTTTTTATGTTTTTTTTATGTTATTTGCAACAATTTAAACCCCGACAACATGGTATCCAAACTGTCTGGTTTTGGAAATAACGAATTTTAAGCGTTTTTGATTTTTTTTTCCACCTTTCCCTCATTAAGCGTTTATTGTTAAAAACTAAACTACGGTCGTTACTTTTTTTTTAGCGTTGTAAAATCATCAAATGAGTCCTCCCACCCCTACTGTCTGACTTGTACTGACTAAAATCCACGGTGTCCTTCATTAGCCCTTTATGTTCCGGGGTCACGGTAAGGAAATCCCGCGACCCCGGCAGGCTTTGGCCCTCTGAGAGGAGGCCCCGTCATGTTACGACAGTCGCCACTTTGAATTTATACGTTTCTGATAGAATTTAAACGACTGAATCTAGTGAATGCAAGTTTGTTACGAAACTAATTATCATAGGCCAACATTTTATTTTTTTGTAAAATATCCATTTTTAATTTTGGCAGCCCTATTTTATGCAAAAATGCAAAAGCCTCTGAACCTTTTTTTCTAAACGTCAGGTACGCTACGATGTGGAGTTCAAAAATACACGAGTGCATTTCTGAACTCGACACATTTTCTGAAATTCAGATACGCATGGAGCGTTAAAAAATACGTTACTGAGCCGAGGGATGGACTAAATGAAACGTGCTTTTGATTGGCAGTGGCTGAAGGATTTTCCTCGGTTTGTGTTGTTTGACACTTTTCAATTAAGGTAGGAACACGCGATTAATGAAATACGCAGTTTAAAATTCCTAGTGAAAGGCAGTGCATCTGGCAGTAGCTTAAAGAAAAAAAAAAATTAGAAAAAACGGAACCGACCTAAAATTCAAACACAAAAAAGTTTAAAATAACGTACAAAAGTCGGTGGCAAAAAAGTCAATGAAACAAAAACAAAGTAAAAAAGTTTTAATTTTACTTCCAGCGCCATCTTTCATTATAACAAAAGTACAAAGAACAGTCCTGCAACTGAAAAGCTTGTGTGGGACCACTAAGACATAATTTCATTTAAAATAAAATTTACTTAACAGTAGCGCAATGTAATTAGTTACCTAGGCTTACGAGTACTTTAGTGTACCTCATAATGAAGGCAAAGCAAAATTTTATTTGATATGATTATGAAGTTATTTTACCGTGAACCTGGAGTGCAAAGGAAAATTAAATGAACTGTATTTTAGTCAGTACCTTCCGCTACATCCAGGGTGGAAGAATTTATAATATTATACCAACTAGTACTAAAAACAAAATATGATTAGACGCTTTGCCTTGGAAGAGAAAAGTGTTTGTTTGGGAATCAATTCTATTTTCTTGCTTTCGTATCTAAAAGTTTGTTTTACTTATTAGCCCAATTCAAATATTTTTACTGAATAAATATTTTGGCGTAAACATCCTTAAACATCCAATTAAGTTGGGTATTGATATCAAAATATCCTATACTAGCTTTTGCCAGCGGTTTCGCCCGCTCACTGCCACCCTCACCCTTACTGCCAATGTCACTCAGGACCAAAGCAGCTTTCAACTTTTGTAGCTTTGAATTTTTGTAATCAGTTCAGTAGTTATTGAGTTTATTCATTACAAACATACACACACCCAAAAACACAAATCTTTCCTCTCTATAATATTAGTGTAGATCCGTAATAATAGTTTGAGTATATAGAAATCAATATGTTGATTATAATAAGCTACACATAATATGCTTCTACTCAAATTCTGTAAAGTTCGTGTTACTCTCGTATCTGAGTTTTCAGTTGCATACGACTTGGAACTTTAAACTAGTTATTTGTTGGGAGTTTTCACTTTGTTGTGCACTAACTGGGAAACTGTGCATTGAGATAGTTTTAAGCGTTTCATTATATTTATAATGTTAAGTCATGTATTACTTTGTATGGTATGGGTATATACATCCGATTCTTGCCATTGAATTCAATGTAATCAGAATTATTTTACCTTTTTTGAGAAACCCTTCTAGGTTACAGTTCTCAATCTACGGCCTAATAAGTATTGACACCTTTTTTATGGTTTTCTAAATATAAATGTGTCCACCCGCCCAAGGTGGAGTCTCAAATCGAACCGTGCTCAAATGTATTTAGCATAAAACGACTCCCTATCTGACCTCCACAACCCAGTAACTGGGTAATCCCCTTAGTAAGACTAGTTATCAGAGTTTCGAGATTCTGAAAGACATGACATGTGGAGATTTTTGACAGTTAGAACAGTAACCAGTTTCAAAAATCTCTTGTAATAGTTACCAATGTAGAACTGAAATGTGTAATTACTCGTATTTGTGCCTAACCAAGTAACCATAGTACACAAGCCTACAAACCAGTCGTCCGGTCGGACGGCTGGTTTTGAATACAAGTCTTTTATAAACGGTAACCCGTCCTTGAATGATGTACGCGCCGAAAAAAGGGACGGAAAAAATATAAATATCTTTTTCATGGAATACCCTAATATTGGTTAAAGCTGTGAATTAATAATATACCTAGGTTGCTATCTTCGGTTGTATCTTTGTACGAGTATGTAACCAATGTACAACCGAATTTTCCGGAGTCTCTAACATGTCCAATCAGATAAGCAGCCGTCAAGAACAATGAAACAGCATTTTATTGAGATTGAATATTAATTTCGGGCGTAATGATCAACATGAATTTAGTTAGCTCATGAGTTGATTCGTGGCAGGAAACCCCCAGAAGTGATATATCAATGGGAAGTTCTGATTTTTTTGGAATCGGAGCCAAACCACCGTAACATCCCTAGTTACAATCATTAAGCCATAAACATCCCTTTTGCAGAAAACAAACTTTGTCCAGTAGTGGGTTTGTTATACGCTGGATAGTCTAGTCTAGTATACATTTAAATATAATATACAATATAAAATTAAATATAATCCCAAGTAACACACAAGCGGTATATTAGTACACATGTGTAAAACTAAACGGTTTAAAAGTGAATATCCTTTGTATAAAAGCCTTAGAAATCGCTAAATGTTAAATTAGGTTGAGTTTGGACTCGTAAAATTCTAAATGCTTAATAGGTCCTGTATATTGTACTTTATTTCTTTAAACTTAATAATTAAGATGTGTTGGACAATTATACAAACACTAGCACTTTGCCCGCGACTTCGTCTGCGCGTGTTTCTAATTTCGTAACTCAGTGAATTTCATTCCCGTTCACCCCCCTTATAAGAAAATCTAAAAACTCAATACAAAAAAACAATCAATCATATAAGACAAACTGATTTTCCGATTTTCACCCCGTTAGGGGTTGATTTATGAAATATAAATAAAAATACGTATCCTTTATTCGATTGAGAGATAATTAATATGTCAAGTTTTGGGTTTATCGAAGCAAGCAGTAAAATGCTTCCCTTAAAACTTTATCATCTCTTTTCACCAATTTAGGGAGTGATTTTCGGAAAACCTAAAAATGGAGGGTAGTTTTAAAAAAAGTAATAATGCCCATCTTTTTTATTTACTTATACTCATATTCGTACCTAGTTTCAAGTTTATAAACCCAAGAAATAAGATTTTACATACAAAGGTTTTCACCCCTTTTCACCCCCTTAGAGGGAGATTTTCACAAAATCCTTTCATAATGCTCATCTACATTATAAATTGTAACTACCATCCAAAATTCAGGTTTCTACCTTTAGTGGTTTAATATCCCCCCTTAAAACTTGAATACCCCTTTTCACCAACTTGGGGGGTCATTTTCGAAAAATCCAAAAACACGTGTTTGATTAATTCTTATCTAGTATATAAATACTGATTTTCAAATTCATCAGCTCACGCGTTATGATTTTCCCATACAAACTTTAACTACCCCTAGAATACCAATGGAGTGTAGTTTTAAAAAAAATAGTGGTACTAATCTTATTTATTTATTAATGTTCTTATTCGTGGTAAGTTTCAAGTTTATAAACCCAAGGAATAAGATTTTTCATACAAAAGTTTTCACCCCTTTTCACCCCCTTAGAGGAGGATTTTCGCAAAATCCCGTCTTATTGCCGATCTACATGGTAGACTACAAATGCTGTCCAAAATTCAAGTTTCTGCGTTAAGCGGTTTCGGCTGTAGTCGTGTCAAAAGAAAAACCCCTGTTCTTTTATATATATAGATTATTAAGTATTACGCGTTCTATGTATTGGTAAGCTGAAAAAAAGTCCCTATGGAAGCATTTATCTGAATAATCATAATCAGTATTGCTATTATTCAATCATTACCAAGCTAGTAGCGTTTGCTTCAGCTGTTTGCTGCATAATTTGTAATAATCTGAATAAAGGTATAAAATAATGCTGTTTTACAGCTTGAAACTGAATAATTGTAAAGTGAACTTTATTAGTCCCTACGGAAGCATGTACCTGAATAATCTTATCAGATTTGCTAATATTCAATCATTAATAAGCTAGTAGCATTTGATTCAGCTGATTGCTGACTAATGTATTACAATCTGAATAAAGCTATTAGATAATGCTGTCGTACAGCTTGATACTGAATAATTGTACGTTGAAATAATTATTAAGGCTCTTATTCAAATTAAAGAAACACAGTTACGTTATATCAGCAAATAGCTTAATATCAGGTTTGTTAAAATAATTTGTAAGCTATATTTTTCATGTTGTTTACACCAAGATGGGGCAAAAATCTTGGAAACAACTTAAAAGAAACGGCAACATTATAAGAAAATAAAAGAATATTTGAGAATCAATTGTAGGAAACGTTCAAGATCTGTTATAATAGTATGAAAAAAATTGCGGAGTACCAGCCAGCATGAGTTGCTGTCGTGCAATGAAGGGGATTCCGTACATCCAATAAATCTAACAGATTATTTTTATTTCCCAATTGCCTACGATACGAATGTTGAAGTGACTGCTATGGCTGAAGAGCGCAAAAAACGTGGCCGCCGCCTATGACGCGCGCTTCAGCCACAGCACTCACTTCTAGATTCGAGTAGCGGTGTCTGCGAAATGAAAATAAAAGAATTTTTTTTTTTACTTCAATTTACTTTGTTTTCATTTGGAACTTAACCTATAGTTACTGTGTGCATGAAAGGTATAAAATACAATTCATTCATAGGATTTAAAAGATTACTGCAAAGTTTTAGATTAATATTTTACACTTTTCCACAACATCACTCAAAAAACATTGTCAATAAGTTGTCGTTTCGCATAAATATCATGGATTCCTATCTGATGTACATCAGCACCCATTGACTGTAGTGTGGCTACATTTTAAATTTGACTTAAGGTTCCTTCCGAGACTATGGCATGCTTAAACCTCATCATTGGCAATTACATGATTAGATATTTTACTGGTTAAGAATGATATTTTCATTTTATAGGGGCTACTATAAAGTTCGCCTCAGGATCGATCTGCAACAAAAAAATATTATATTATTTTGTAACGATTATTCCACTGAATGTAGAACCCTAAAAACGCGAATTAATGTAGAAATGTGGTCAACTATTCAAGTGTTATTCAGAAGTAAGCGTTTTGAAATGAGTCTATTCAAGTGAGATCTGAGTAACTAGATTCTTGTTCACTTTTATTCAGCAATGAAGCGATCGCCATTTTTTGTTTTATGAGTTATTATAATTACAAGAAATTCAACAAGATTACTTGAATACTGAATGTTACAACTACAAAATTTTCAATCCGATTTGTCATATTATGTTCCATTGGAATTGCTAAAATTAGAAATTTCGTCATAAGTATTTTAGTCAGACCGAGCATGCATTTACGAAAATAATATTTACAATCATTTATCTTGATTATTCAAGCGGCGCGTTAAAAATAATCGGAAAAATCATAAACTATTTACGATAAAATAATTTTCGCACTAAGAATTAACATGTAGCAAACCTATAACTTAATTAATAAAACTTTAGCTTACCGTTTTAATAAATTCGCCATTTATTGTCATCGCAATGACTCCATCAAAGATATTAAAAATTACTGACTGTCTAATTTCACAATTTGTATGAATAAAATCTGTATTATTGTCAACAATAAAATAATGCTGAATAAATTCTGAATCCAGTAACGAAATTGACATAAACTGAATATTGTATGAGTAAGGCCCTTCGTCCATTAGGAAACTCCGGTATCCGATACTCCAGTCGCATACCTAAGTCGCGCGACTCCAGTCGCGCACGGTCCGTACACAGCGGCGACTCGAGTCGTAAGACTCAAATCGTCTATTCGGCCACCATTCTATATTCAACCTTAATAATACATTGTACAAAACACAAAATGTTCATCTTATAACATAAATTAAAATGCTACTATTTTAAAAATGACGAGCGCATTCCTTTTTCAAATTTTTGGAATTAAAAATTGGCGCGTATAGAGGAAAAAATCAATCTAGAAAGAATATGGTTCATAATTTCGCCGTGCCAACCGGCTACAAGGTAGCTCGATTTGTTCAAGCTTTGACTTCCAAGGTGGTGACCATGGGTTCAATCCCCAGGTAAACATAGAATTTTTCTTTTTTCGTGTTTCAGTTGTTTTTTAGAGGTTTATTCAATTTTTTTCTAGGTTTTTTTTTATAGTTTTCTTTTATTTGCTTTATAGTTTTTTTAATGTTTTCGTTTTCTTAATTACTTTATTTTTGTCGTATGTGCAAGTACATGACGAAGCTGGGTTAAAGTAGTAATGTTTGTAACGAAACCATAATAATTTATAAAAGTGCAAAAAGTTTGACACAATGCTCGATAGATGGTCGAGTTAGATCGCGCTATCGTTTTGTGAGGTTCTATTGAAGGACACCGTGGTTTTTAGTTAGTACGAGTCTGACAGTCCCTCCCGCCCTGCCCGGGGTGGAAGGACTCATTTAATATGATTATTTTACCACTTAAAAAAAAGCTTATTCCATGCTTAATATCTATTAGAATATTCTTTTGAATTTGACAAGCCTGTTGGTCTAGTCGTTAGTGACCCTGACTGCTATGCCGGAGGACGTGGGTTCGATTCCCACCCAGGACAAATTAATGTTTGTTTGATGAGCACGATCATTTGTTCTGTGTCTGGGTGTAATTTATCTATTCATCATCATCATCATCATCAACAGCCGGAGGACGTCCACTGCTGAACATAGGCCTCCCCTAATTTATCTATTATATTTATGTATTTAGAAATATATAAGTATGTTTATCAGTTGTTTAGTACCCATACCACAAGCTCTGCTTAGCTTGGGACGAGATGGCGTTGTGTGATAGTCGTGGACCAGCGTTTACTCGTTTGAACGAAGACAATTTAATCAATTTTTTGATACTGGCATCTCGCAGGTCAACCTCTACTAGGTTGTGTGCTGCTCAACCGGACTTTATAATTTAATCAATGAATTTTAGGTCCTTATATACTTTTGGTGGTAACGAAACCATATCGCGATTCAGAAAAACTAACAACGCCATCTAGTTACACATATGGAACTAAAATAAGTAAATATTATCAAAATACATAAACGTAAGATTGTACAATTATTATTATTAATTGTAATGATACAAAAAAAGGTTGCACTCCAGGAGTGCCGGTAGAAGTGAAAACTTTTTTGTTACTATGTTTTATTTTTAATTTGAATGACGTCTTACTCATTTTCGATCAGGGTCACGTGACCCTGACGCGAGTTTTGGTCACGTGACCCTGACGCGAGTTTTAAATTTTTTACCCATTACAGAAAAAGTGTACAACGCCGCTAAAGAAGTTTTCACTTCAACAAGGATATTTTTCTACCTCAGATACTTTAATAATACATTTTAAAATAATAGATACAAATTTTTCGTCGGTTAAAAATCGCGAAGACTTGGGTATCGGCGATCTTGATAGATGAGTAGCGAGCGACTAGAGTCGGCGACGCATGTCGGCGACGCGACCTGTGTACGAGCCTCTATGGATTTGTATTGCGATAGTCGCCTGGAAACCCAAATCGTAAGGTATCGGAAACTTGCGTCGCCTCGTGTACGAGCCTTCGTACACGAGGCGACGCAAGTTTCCGATACTAGAGTTTCGCCACTACTCATGACCCGCGGAAAATTCGAGGTACTAAATTTTTATAATGCAATTTGATGTAACGACATAGACACTAGCGCCGCGTCAAAAGGTCATGATGGGTGGTCAAGAATATGAATTTATAAAATGGCTGACACATGACTGTGACGATCAAAGTATATATTTTAGGGTTCCGAAGGTTCAAAAAAAAACGGAATCTTTATAAGATCAAACGTGTGACAGTCCGTCCTTCACAGTTAATTTCCTGGGAACCTAACATTAATCCAAATCCAAATACTATAACATAATTTAAAAAAATATTCAATAAAATAAAAAAAAAAACCATCTCTCCCAACTTTTTAATAAAACTGCATACAAAATTATGATTTGATAGAGGATTGTAAATATTTTTCTATCGTTTTAAAATAATGACTTTCCAAAAATGATTCAAGAATATGCTACGGAACCCTTTATTCTGTGAATAAAATTAAAAATGGTAAATAAATTGTTCCGCCATCTTGAAAATCGCGGAAACTCAAGTCGCCGCGATGTCAGCAGATGGGTAGATTGGCGTCGCGCGTCGCGTGCCTGTGTACGAACGTATATGCATTTCTATTGCGAGAGTCGCCTGGATACTGAAGTCGTAAGGTATCGGAAACTTGAGTCTTATAATGGACGAAGGGCCTAAGAGATTAATAAAAGCGATATCAGCTGTTAATCAGAAGTTATTAAGGTGATGGGTCAATAAAAATACGCTTTTTATTTTTTACTTTTCTTCGTACGTATATGGACTACAGATCTTAAAACTTGGAATATAGTAATTGACTATATGATATAAATTCTCACAAAGTTGAAAACACGATTCATTGAAATTTTCTCGATACAAAAAAAATGCAAAGTTAGGTCTATATTTTTTCTTTTTTGGACTTTATGGCATAACTACTATGAGTTATGGAAAAGATGTTACTTTAAATTGTAGAGAATACCACTATCTAAATTCTGTAAAGACAGTTTTTCAATTAATAACAATTTTAATTCATAAAAAGACGTCAATATGTTTGGGCACATACGCCGTTTTATTCTGAGCACACATTCACTATCGTCCTCTCATCTTTTGCCTTTTAAAAGTAGTGTCATCACTTTCGTTCCTTGACGAATCAGTCAGCCAGCGTGGCTCTTACAGGCTAGACCTGTGACACTTTTTTTCAGATCGCGGCTGTCAGATTTTCGTAATAATAAAATTGGTAATGGATAAAAAGATCGAGAAAATACAAACGAATGATACATAGGCTTATAGATTATTCAAAACTATGTTTCGATGTGTTCAATGGGACGTGATTGTAAACGGACATGACTGTAAATAAGTCACGTAAACTTTCTTTTTTCAATAACAAATTATTTTCATTAATAAATCAAGAATAAAATAAACCAAACTTACTGAAAATCATCGCAGGAAATTCCTGACGACCCTTACAGAGCAAACAAGGGAAATGTTAGAATACGTATGATTCTATACATTACGAATTGTTCCTATCAATATAATAAATTACTCACAGTGATATTATATCAATGCTATCGTGATATCGTACTATTGTTGTCGGATGGTTCCTCTGTGTCCATCGCCCTCCCATCTAATATTTATGCATCTAAATACAATTTCACATGAACTAATGATAAATGCACTGCAGTCAACAATTTGAGATAGTATGTAACTGAAAACAACTTCTAATCGTATCAAACTGCGATATAGGATAAGAAGCACTTCACTTTTATTATTATTAATTTAGTTTCGTCACAGATTTTAACAATTTCGAAGAAACAGGAATAAAATAAATTAAATGAAAACTGCTGTTGTCATTTTGAATACTTCAAAATTACTTGTCAACTACAAATAAGGCATAGCACCCACCACCCTGAGGCGCAATGTTGAACCGACCATTTGGGCGTTTAAAACCGGTTTTTTGAACCAATTCCAAATGGTCCACATTGCATGATTTAAATATCGCCTATAGTATAATGCTGCGACTATGATGAAAAATCGGTGGTCATTGCTGTCTCACCGCGTGTTCGGTACAAGTTGCTTCTCGCTCTATTGATTGCTTTGGAGTATAAAAGATCAGTACTGGGCTCATGCTTTTGGAGTCGATAGATAATATCTCTAAAGGTTTCATTTATCAGAAAAGTGATATTAAAACCTTGTCCCAAAAAAATACTGTGGATAAGATATTATAGAATGAAGATTTATTTATAAAGAGGTTCTGACATTAAACTGTTCTACTATACCTGTACCTCATATGAGTAAAAAACTACTAAATCCACGCCGCTGCTCGACTAATGTCCATTTTACGCGGCGCTTGTGTCTGTCATTACATCGAAATGCATCAAAAATTAATACAAACACCAGATGGTGGAGGACAGGGCGTCAAGCATCCTTAGCTTTCCACTCTCGAACATATAAAGATATCACGCAACCAGCTTTGTGAACGCACGATAGTAAAAGGAGCGTGTGTTTGGGGCTTTATTTAGCGTGTTAAAATAATCGAATGAGTCCTCCTACCCAGAGCAGGGCGGGAGGGACTGTCAGACTCGGAATACTTACTAAAATCTACGATTTATTTCAATAGCCTTTTACGTTCTGGGGTCACGGTATTGTATTCGTTTGTCCGCGACCCAGGTAGACCCTCTAAGGGGGAGCCCCGTTATTGTGCTGTCACATTTTCCGGCGCGCGTGGAACACAACGCACACGCCCATACCCGTGCGCGCGTGTGTTTGGGGCTTAACGATAATTGGGTATTGTCACTTTCGTAAGGTATGCCAATTATCATTAATTTTCTACCAAAATAGTAGTTTTGTTCGTAATCTCGGGACATCAAAATGTTATAAAATAAATTTAAGACTGTGAATGATAAAAATATTCACAAAATATTAATCCACATCAATAAAGATTTCTATCATTTTGTTTTGGTAAATGTTTCGACATCCTTATATTAAAATATTTCTACTAGAGTAATACATGTATTTTGCGTAAAGGGAACACTTTATGAAATGTCGAAGTTGACGAAATGAAATACATAAAATTTTGGATTGCGTTAATTTTGCGATAATGGCGCCTGCTGGTGGCGGTGCGTGGCAACTTTTCCAACTCATCAAACGATGCTTTCGCTTTGCCGTACGCCCTTAAGATGATTTCACCATTATAAAGCTCCTGCTCAGACGTTACTCAGAAGTTATTAAGCTTTATGCATTTGAATTTGGGGCCTGTTTTGCTTGAATAAAGTCTGAATAGGTGTTTATTCAGACGTTACTCAGTTCTTTATTCAGAATAAAATCTTAATGATTGCACATAATCAGCTCTTATTCAGACTTCTGTGTTACTTGGGATACTAGGTATATAAAAAAATGGTAGAAATGTCAAAATTGTACATTGAATATTATTTTAAAAGAATACTTTGCGTGTGATCTACAATCGATACCGAAGCCAAACATATAGTTTTAGAATAATCGTCTGTATGTATGTCCGGGATAAACTCAAAAAGTACTGCATAGATTTCCTTCAAAGGCACGAATATTATTAAGAAGTTGAGTCAACATATACCCGACATATTGTCACGCTATCATCAACGGGGAATGGAGCAGGCAACCTTAATTTCTTCAACGCATTCACGCAAACGACGTCGGCAGCAACTTGTAAGAAATATTTGCGAAAGCTAACCCAAATTCTTTTCCTTGCTTCAGAACACATCGGTCCTTGAGAATCACCACTGGCGTTCAGCCATGAGCTGCCTGATCGAGAGCGGCATGCTGGATCATTTGCCGGCTGTCCCTGGACTCCGCCAGACCCTGGAGAAACAGATCAGCTCGCTGATCCTGGCCACGGATATCACCCGTCAAGCTGAGTACCTGACAACATTTAAGGTTAGTGCTATTTTCACGACAACTCTGTTTTTTTACCGTTGCCCTCTTAACGGTATTCTCCTATATCGTGGTTGGATTTATAAAACCATACGCAGACAGCCTGACAGATCAACCTTTAGGTATTTTTCGTTCAATAATTAAATCCGCCACACAATCGTGATCTTGATCACAAAGGGCCGAAAATGGCCACTTTAAATCGAATCGTAAAAGGAAAATATTATGAGTTGCGTGATAAACGTAGTTAAAATTACAAAATTACAATTTGTGACAATTTTAGGAATTGTAAACATCAGAATCAGAATCATCAAATGAGCCCTGTGTGGCCTGGAAGGGACTATCAGACTCGTACTGACTAAATACACCGTGTTTCTTCAATAGCCCTTTACGTTCCAGGGTCAATGTTTTCCGATTTGGACAGTTCTGCGACCCTGATCTGTACGTTAGACACTCAACTTCACAACTGAAAATACACGTGGTGATGTGAGAACAAACACCTGACCCTTTTCTCCGACATATTCAGCCTGTGTAGGTACAAAAGTATTATTAGAATACGCTAATTCGAGAACTTTGTTGATGTACCTTTCTTCTGCGTGGGACTGGACGAGGACACGAGTTATTACGGATTCCGTACGATTCATGGCACTTAACATTTGATTATAATTTTAGTACCGTAATATAATAAAATATTCCGTGTGTCTGGTAATTTTCGACACTCTATTATCATTCTATCAGCTTTTTAGGGTTCCGTAGTCAACAAGGAACCCTTATAGTTTCGCCATGTCCGTCCGTCCGTCCGTCCGCAGTTTAGCTCAGAGACGCACAGTACTAGAGAGCTGTAATTTGGTGTAAATATACGGATTTCTTGTGCCGAAAAAGTGGTAAAATAAAATCTCGTAAAATATTTTTTTAGGGTACCTCCAGTACTTACACGTAAAGTGCGGATTTTTTTTTTCTCGCGTACCCCTTAGTGTGGGGTATCATTAAATAGGCCTTTAAAAAATAATGATAGTTTCCATTAACAATTTTTTGATAAAAAAATTCGTTTGTGAAATATTAAGCTTTAAAGTACTAAATTTTGCTCGATTCGAGTGTCCCCCCCCTCTATCAGCTAAACGGTTATGTTTGGGGGTGTGAAAAAATTCACAATAGTAGTATATATAACGAAGTTTAAAAGAAAATTATCATGACTAAGTAGGCTTTACAACTTTACGAGTAATAGTCGACCAACTTATAAAATTTACTTGGATATCATATTTTCTTAAACAAAATGTATCGGAGACAACTGCAAATGTAAGTTTGTCAACTTTATTTTTACAGCTTTTATAGGTATGTTTTTTGGGGATAGGTAGGCTTTTATCGTCAACAATTTTTAACTAAATTCAAAAAAAGGAGGAGGTTCTAAATTCGTCGTAATCTTTTTTCTTATGTATTTTCCCCGATTTTTCAAAGACTCCTGGACCGATTTTGAAAATTCTTCTTTTTAAAATTAAATTCAGCGAATCAGTTTAGTTAGTTCGCATAAGTATTTTGATGGGCAACTACGGAACCCTACACTGTGCGTGGCCCGACACGCACTTGGCCGGTTTTTTATATAGGGTGACTGGTAATTAGTGTACATTTATGTTTGCTTAATGTTCTGAACAGCTGATATCTTTTCACGATTTCGGGTTTGTTCCCATAGTAAAAGTTGTTGGTTATCATGAGTACAATCACGTGTTTAAGTATCGTTCACTAATTACCAGTCACCCTTTACACGTTGCCCCTAGAATGCAGGGTGAATTTTCCAAATTGGCGTTTATGGTTAAATCCAAAACTATGAGGAATAGAGAAAATACTGGTTTTGATAAAAGCTAAAACTACATCATTGGATTTTAAAACGATCAATTTTCGTTGATTTTGTAAATAAAACAACATATTTATGTAGCACCACATTCACTTTTTTTACGTTCTTATACACGCCTGGACTGAAATATAAAATTAATGTTATCTCGAACATCGGTTCCAATCGACCAATGAAAGATATTAAAATTATGAACTAGTTCACTTGAGCGGTTTTCAACTGAGCGGGATCAATCAACAAAAGAGCATCGAAATCATTCGATACTGTCGCATTATATGGCAAACTGCAGGAATGGGCTTATATTAGGCTCTAGACAGACGGACTGCATTTCAACTGCAATCCAACTGCAAATTGCAGTTCGGATGCAGTTTGAATGCAGTTGACACGACTGCAATAGAACTGCAAACCAAACGTGCAGTCCGATTGCAGTTCAATTGCAGTCGGCGTGCAGTCGTGTGAACTGCACACCGACTGCAATCGAATCAGTTGGCACGACTGCAATAGAACTGCAAACCAACCGTGCAGTTCGATTGCAGTCGGTGTGCAGTTCACACGACTGCACGCCGACTGCAATTGAACTGCAATCGGACTGCACGTTTGGTTTGCAGTTCTATTGCAGTCGTGTCAACTGCATTCAAACTGCATCCGAACTGCAATTTGCAGTTGGATTGCAGTTGAAATGCAGTCCGTCTGTCTAGAGCCTAAGGTAAAATATGAAACAGAACGGAAGTTTATTTGTAGAAAGGTCGAAAAAAAACATTTCAGTTTTTTTTGCTCCGCTCTACTAAATTCTCCTGTATCGTTGGTGCGTTTACAAACATAGAAATTCACAAACACCCAGACCCGAAACAAATACTTGCAGACGACACAAATACTTGTTCCATGCGGGGTTCGAACCCGCGACTCGTTACACAGCAGTCGATCGCTCAGCCAGTGAGCCAACCGTGTCGTGATTTCCCCTGTTTATCACGTGGGGTTTGTTTGATCGTTGAAAATCTAATTTAGATTACGAAGTGCAACTCTCCGCAGTGCAATCAACACCTACTTAATTAATGAATTAACATAAACTCACAGTTTCAAGTAGATAATCCCTATAAAGCAAAGCCAACCTATTTCAAAGCGCGCGATAGTTTGAAGTGAGTTTACAGTTGCGACCAATAGGGTAGTTTCCAGGGTCAAAATAATTACATTCTATTTAGTCCGTATTTTAGATTATAAAAAAATATTGGACACGTATTTTTTCTTTTTTCGATTAAACAAAAAAGAACAAAGATATAGCCTATTAAAGTTACGTGTGACGTCACTCTGCGCGAAAAATGCCACGCATCGTGACGTCACACGTAACTTTAATAGGCTATATCTTTGTAATTTTTGGTCTAATCTACAAATAAAAAAATACGTGTCCCTTATTTTTGAATAATCTAAAAGACGGACTAATTACATTTTTTTAGGCAACTAGCCTATTCAACTTAGTCGATTGCTCTCCAGACCTTGCTTATTATATAAAGTATTTTTCTGCCTTTGTAGCATTTTTTTGTTCACATTTAGGGTTCCGTACCCAAAGGCTAAAACGGTACCCTATTTCTAAGACTTCGCTGTGCGTTTGTCACCAGCCTGTACCTCATGAACCTTAGTAGTTAGACAAGAAATTTTCACAGATGAAGTAAGTAAAGAGTCCGTCTCGCACTTGGCCAGGTTTTAGTTTATCTGTAACTTTTTTGACATCTTTACAAAACCTGGACTTATCGTAACAGATAAAATACGTGAATGTATGTTTGTGAACCGAGCCATCCAAGCTTTATCAAGGAAAATGTATGGTAATTTTATAATTTAAACCCATTAATTATACGTTACGTATCTATTTAATTACTGTCAGATGAATTAGACAAACTCCTCTGAGTTTTGATTATCACCCTAATGTGGTATGTACGAATAGACCCGAGATTATCATGCGATTATGATACCTATAGCGGGTGTAAAAATACACCCTTAATTCATCTGTAGGCACGTTTTCTTCACGTTTAGTTTACTTACTGAGCAACAACATGCGAAATAGAAGTATAGAATATTTTACTATCAATATTAAATAACCGAATATTAAAGATTGGTATGTATAGAATATTGGCTGTGTAAAGACGATTAATCATCTACACGCTTCATTTCATGCAGTTCCGTGTTTAGGAAATGAATCGCTTGTGCGATCTACGAGCTTAAGTAACGTAAACATGTGTCAGTACTTAATATTCAACGGAAAAAGCTAGCTTAGCTTATATTAATAAAATTCCTTTCATTATCAACTTTGCCATATATTGTAACAGTGGGGTTTTCAGCTTTCCATGTTATAGTTGATCGCAGTAAACTAGTTCAGTTTTGAGCAAACATTTTGTGGTGATGTTCTGAAACCTAGTCTGGCTCGCTGGCCGTCGAGTAGCAATTTCACCGCTCCCTTATTTGGTTGTTTGTAGTGCCTCCGGGCGACACCGTTAAATTGGCAAAGGCGTGCCGCATGCACTGTTCGAGACGTAAGCTTATACTACAAGTGCTGTGGCATTGCTGAGTTTTCTAATCGGTATAATATCTGACTAAATTATTTTCTCAAGCGAGTAGACATCGCGGGACTGTGTTTTCAGGTAACCGTGACCTTGGAACGTTAAAGGCTATCGATTGAGGTATCACCGTTTATTTCAATCAGTACAAGTCTGACAGTCCCTCCCGAGGAGGACTCATTTCATGATTTTACAACGATAAAAAAGGGGGTAGACACTTAAGAGAGCTACCTGCAACAAGTCGAGGCGTGGCAGGAAGAGTTCCGGTGCGATCTCATGGTGATATAAAGGGAGCTACTTTCGCAACCGTGGTTCGGGCACGCCACACTTGCGGCAGTAAGACCCCTCTTTGGAGTGGCTAGATATTTGTCACCTTACCTTTCGCTTGACGCAAGTTCTCACCGGACAAGGAAGTTTCAGAAGGTTCCTATGTCGGATAGGACAGGAGGAAACCTCTGGTTGTAACCACTGAGAGAATCGCCCGGGAGACACGGTGCAGGACTGTGTCCTCACGACGGCGATAGGCGGTGACCTCTCGCGCCCGTAATTGCCCCTCATGCCCTGCCCTGGGTGGAAGGACTCATTTGCTGATTTTACCACGCATAAAAATGAAGCTTTTTTTGTCTCGTCCACGTTATTCCAAATAGTTATCGATATGGTTGCCAGTACAACACGAACCTCACCAATTAAGTCTTTAGCAGCAAGATAGGCAAAACATCAGGTAAAAATGAAGCAGCCTATTTATTTTGTGTATAACAAAACATTAAAATTAATATATCTCCATAAAAATCAAAGCTCTAATGTAACAAACAGAACTAAAGAAAGAGTCGTTAAGAAACTGCATTATAATTTACTTCTTGTGAATTAAAATTAATATTCTTAATGGCGTCTTCGGATCGGATAACAGCGTTTCTAACTCATGAAATATTCGAACGAAGATGTTTTCAACTTTATTCAAGTCATTGGTGCCAAGTGCAGGCAACATATCTTAGAGATAACCCATCTTTAAATTTGTCAAATGGGAGATAATAATGGAAACCAGGAGTAAGGTTATCCAGCAATGGCTGCAATTCTGTTGCCAAGTTGATATAGGCGGAAACGCGAAAGACGTTTTTGGAAAACAAATGGAAACCACAGTTCAATTTTCACTGTGTGTATTATTATTATTGTTATATCAGCCCATAGTGTCCCACTGCTGGGCGAAGGCCTCCCTCCACTCTTTCCACTTGTCACGGTTTTTTGGGACTGTGGTCAAGTCTTTCATGAAGCGGTTCAAGTCATCTCGCCATCTTCGAGTTCTCTCTTTTAGCACCCAATGTTTGTTTTGCCCAGCGATTGTATGGCATAACATACAGACATACGTGGCCCGTCCAGTCACATTCAGCTTAGCAACTTTATCTGTGCAATGGTAGTTCGTTGTTTTACAATTGCAACAATTTCTGTGAAATGTACAAGCTCAATTTTTAATCAATGGGATTGCTGTTTGAGCTTCAAATCTTTTATTTTTTTCCTGTCGATTGTATCCTTTCATGGGATTGTCTATTAAAATGATTTGAACAAATATGTAGCGTTTGAACCACCAATAACTTTGACCACTCATATTTGTCTATGCCCTAAATAAATGAATTGTAAATAGAGACGTGCCTACTAGGCCAAAAGCTCTGACTAGTTGTCAGGGATACAAATTATAACATTCTCTAAAAATTTGGCAATAATTATGTTTTTTACTAAATTAGCCTTAAGTTTTAATAAACATAAAACACTTATAAATACATCTTCCTTTCATACTTTATAATTTAACTTAAAGAGAAATATACTTTCAACTTAAAGCAGAAAAATATAGCGCACATTATAATTAACTTAATTAGCCTGGAAACCTTCGACATACCAAATTGATGCATCGTTTACACTGGCCAGTGTTTTGAAGTCACTGCATTATAACATCAATATCATGATTTATCAGCCTTGTTGATTATTCATAGTTAATTAAAATAATGTAGTGTGTACAATCGCGACCATAAATTGTGTACTCGCTGAACGAAAGTTATTTTCATCCAGCGTATTGTTTGAAAGTTTAAAGTGACACGAGGAACAGATTTAATGGAATGAGGCTCATGTCTCCCCAAAACTTTTGTATGTAATTTAAACAGAAAATGTGTTTAGAACTTATTATATTATATTATGCTTACATAATTATGGTATACCGTATTAGGTATAGATAGAAAGGCTTATTGTTCAAAGCCATCCATCGGAGTAAGCATAAATGAGAGTGCGTTTCTAAAAATATTTCTTTGTCATTTTTTATGCACAAATACACCAGCAAAAGTATGAAAACACTTCCGATTTCCCGATTTTGAGTACTTAATGACAGTTAAGAGTAATAATTTAAAGGTTTAACTGTTTATTTTAAATGGATGATAAATTCATTCAAATCACGTAATTATTTAAGGAGATATCCCGGATCATTCTAAGTAAATGATTTCATAATTTTGTTCGCTAGTGTCATAAAACGAAATGAACTTTACCATTAAAATGTACCAATTTGTAAACTGGCGAAGATTCGTCGCATGCGCAACTACAAGCAGAAACTAACCGTTGAACTTAATTGTTTATTTCGAAATAAAACGTTGCCTTCAATACGTTCGTTGAAGTAAAATATTATGTTATTTCATTTATTTGTAATCTAGTTGAAAAATTAAGTAAAAAATATCATAATAACATTCAGAGTAGGTTTAAACCAATTAATAAAATCCAAATAAAAAAATATATGTTATACTCAAAAGATAAAAACTAATAAAGGAATAATAGGAAAAATAAGGGCGACTTCTATATAAAAAATAGTGATTTAAAGAAATTTAAAGAAAAATGGGCATCTAAAATAAATATAAGTTTTTTATTTATTGTATTTTGATGTAGAAGGGCAGAGTGTCCTAATACAGGCATTACTTACTTAAAAAGGAGGCTCCAATCACCAACTTATATACTTAAAACTTTTTAGACACAGAAATAAAAAAATGTATTTGTACAATCGAACGACCACAGTACAAATACCTCTCCCCAAAGACTCCCAACGGTTAAAGAAAGCCTCTTATACTGTCAAAACCGCAAAATTGAGCAAAATGAAATAAAACCTAGCATTTTAGGAATTTAAAGCTCCCTGGAGTCCATTCGACATAGGTCTCTTAATAAGTTCTTAACCAGCACTCCGCCCGCGACTTCGTCTGCGTGTGTTTCTAACTTTCGAACCCAGTGAATTTAAATTAAATTTAAATTAAATTAAAAAAATATATATCTAATAAAACAATGTAACTTTATAAAAAACTTACACATTAAAAAAACCCTCTAAGAATAATTTTGCAAGTCTACGTTCTCTGATATTTTACGAGATTTAGTTTAGGGAAACGACATAATATCACTTACGTCATAATTATTATTACTTAATACTTTAAGTAAAAAGACGTGAAAAAAAACTAGTTTATTCGCCAGGTACAATTGAAAATAACAAGGTAAAACTTAACCATTAGTAAGGTCATCCTAATCTTGGATGTAAATGGAAATTCTAATCAATTTTCGTAATAATTTAAAGAACAGTCGATTTCACAATTTGACGTGATAATACATAAATTATGATTTCTAGTTGAAGTTTACACATTATTGACCCTAAATCACTCAATTTGTTCGGCAGTTGATGTGAAGCTGTAGATAACACTACGTCAAAAGTTTACTTAATATTAAAATTGTATTTCATACTATTTCGTAATAGAAATATAGAACTTTATTTTTCTTTTCTTACTTTTTTAATCAGCTTAAATATTCAGGCTTCAGACAGTGCGAGAATTCCATACAAGAGAAATTCCAAGTGAAAAGCTTAAAAATACACACAAAAATACGTCACATTCTTGCACCTTCCTCGGGTGACTAATGTCATAATCTCTAATAGAAAACTGGCAGTTAGTCATAGAACCACACTGGCTCTAACTGGTCACACGGCGAACTAACTGGTTTATTCTAACTACTAAAAGCTAGTCATTATTACGTGCTTTCTATTGGAAGTTGGAGCGTTAGCGACTCCTGCGCATTGATGTAATAACCGCCACGACTTACTTTTCCGATTTTATGGCAATAAGAATAAAGTGACGCATGTAATCACAGTATAGTGTATAAGTATGTCAATTCAGTGTCACAATTAAAATGCAGGTAATGCTTACGTTTCGTTAGAAATGTGGGTCATTGACCACCAGTACCGCAGCGTCACTGTAAACACAATCCTAATCTGATCTCAAGAAGTCTGCGTGTTTGTTTGCTCGATCTCAATCCGAGGATAATTCTCGCGCTAATCTATTTAAGATAGACGCCTGTGGGTCACCATTACGCGTTTTGCTACGAGACGATTTACCGACCAACCTAATTCTGTGCCACAAATGTATTCATAGTACGTTTATTTTTAGTTTTCTCCATAAATGTGACGTCATGCGTTTGTCTTCGCGCTTCAGCGGACTGTGAGCGCTGTTTGGTATTGAAACAGAATTTATAAGGTTCTGTATGAACGAACTATTGTTTTAATTAGTACATTATAATGATCATAACATGAAATTGCGCTTGTATTGTATAGGACTAAGCTTTAGGTGTACTTGTAGCAGCTACAACAATCCAGTTTTCGCTAAAGAAAAATAAGAAAACATAAGAGTCGTAAGAAAATACTAACATCTAACACCTTTATTCCATAGATAGACAGCAACTTCATAATACTATCTGCCCGCGATCCTTACATACGCCTTTCTCCCCTTCCTCATTCATACATCTGGTACTACGCACCCGCTCTTTCTCTTTCGACCTGACCCATAACTTTAGTACCTAGCTTATTCCCATTTGCCATGTGAATTACCCTTAATATTTACAAAATGGAAGGAAATCGTGATCGTCGAGTATTTGAAATTAAAATCCAACACCTGTCAATAACAGCGTTAGGTTAAAAAAAGTAAAAGAAAGCACGTCGGTATTCAATTTAATCGGGAATACAAGTCACGGGATACGTAATCGACACCCGACACTTTTCCACTTATACCCAAGACGACAATGAGACGCTAATACCGATTTATTTCCGTTGAATCCCACTTTTGGACTCCACTTTTTAGATATTGCCGTTGTTTTCTATTCCCATTGAATCCCATGTTATGCCAACATAAATACCAACATTCATATTAAACAATGCGTTATCGATAAACGTTATGATTTCCTCTCTAGGAATTTAAGAATAAAATTAACGCGTTCTCAACCTCATTGCTGATATACATCTATTCCTCAAAGAATAGTCGAACTTATTTCGTAGTTATTTCAATACAATTCGACATTTTTTTCACGGGATACAGCTTGGTGACAGACGGTCAGCGTAGTCTATAGGGTCCCGTTTTACTCTTTGGGTACGGAACCTTAAAGATCAACAGAATTCAAATGCATCAACACCATCGTCTGCGTTAGAATGATTGATCGCCGATGGTTTGTTTATAATATCTACCCGAGAAGCGACTCGAGTACCGCCCTGTGCTAAGTTCCTATTTTAGTATATTAAAGTTTGGTTAGCTTTTATTTCGGAAAAAATAATCATCGAATAAGTCCTCCTACTAAGGGCAGGGCAACGAGAGGAACTGTCAGACTTGTACTAACTAAAATCCACGGTGTCCTTCAATAGCCTTTCACGTTCCGGTGCCACGGCTACCTGGTGTTCCCGCAACCCCGGCAGGCTTTTGCCCTCTAAGGTGACCCATTATCGATTTTTTAATCACATAAAAGTATTCGAATCTCTATACTTCTTTATCTTCGCTAGCGGGACAGGGGTTTTGTACCTAAAACATCGTATTTCGATGTAAATAACCACTTGAACTATTTAACATCTAATTAATAAATATTACAATTATTACTATATTTTTAGTGCAAAACCAAACCATATTTCGTATTCATGATTAAGGCCCGGACTCCACCAAAGCGAAGACGACAGAAGATATGTTTGAGTAACACATCAGAAAACTACATCTCTTTGCCGCTAGTTAACACTTCTTTTTTTCAAAAGAAATGAAACTCAAGAGAAGGAAATTAAAATCCTGCAGTATTTAATAAGACGAAAGCTCTGTTGTATTGCAGTCGTCATTCCGAGTATTTTCATCAACATTTCTTTTTCAAACAAAACTACTAAGGTTCACTAGAAATATAAAATTTTAAACGCTTGCTCTGTAGGTTCCGTATTTTCCAACAACGTAGAGATGCCCACTAACTGTAGCATTTAATAATCCCGAGATGTTTTTCCTGATAACTGTGCCCAATTACCTATGATATTGTTATTGTTGTTATTAGCAAGTGCTTTACTTTCATGATATTTTCACTATCCTCCGTGTCTAGAGAATTGTTCTATTTATATAGCGGCTGTCTTGTTAGTGCATCCCCGCCGGCAATTCTACTTATTGAAATATTATTGAGTTCTTACATGAAATTATTTTCTTCTTGTGGTCGCGAGCTAGATTGTGAAAGCTTGTTATCTGTGTTCGAAGATACGACCTCTCGGCTTTCGACCTTAGGGACAATTCACACGTACCACAACCACATCACAGCCACAACCACACCACAACGATGCGTTGTGGTCGGCGTATATTTTGTATTGAAAATGAATTTTACAATTTACACGTACCACATTTTGCAGTTGTTATCGACCACCTGTGTAATACGACCACATCACGCGGCCACATCGCCACGACATGAGGTCATCATCCTCCCTTTCATTCTGTGTTGTACTGAGTTGCACATGACCACATGATTACCACTTCGCAACCACATCGAAATTTTGTCGGCACCACAAAGCAACTGCAAAAGCCGCTGCGAAACTATTCACACGCAACCACAGCTTGACCACATTTTGTCGCTGCGACGTGGTGTGGTTGTGACTTGTGGTACGTGTGAATACACGCTTACACCTACATAAAGACGTAAACAATTTTAATCCTTGTACCCACTATTTGTGTAGCACTTGTGCCAAATGAATGCGCTTTAGAGTGGTATGACGTTAATCGCACTTGTATTTATGCCCTTAAGGATTATCAACAGACAGATGTATTAGACTTGATGTAGTCAGTTGAGCGTTTTCGTCATAGGTTGTCAATATGTTTTCCCCGTGTTTTCACCCACGCTACTCGGTTCCTATTGGTAATTGCGTGATATTATAAAGCCAAATGTTCAGTTTTTCTCATACACACTTCGATTTATCGTTGCAGTTTGGACTGTACCGACTAATAGTAACGATTTATCGTAAGGTGTGTGGCAGCCATTAGGTTAGTTACAATCGAACTGCGTACCTAATTCCACTTAAATTTAAGTCCATCCTCAAAAACTTTCGTCTTGTAATAATTTGTAGTATCTTACTACAAATTATTATATTTGATCATCTTATTAAATAGTTCGCGTCATCTGAATCAAAGTAATTCAGAGATCATTACTCTTTTGAAAAGATAAACAAACGTTTTCTTCGCCAGTAATCTGCTTTATTTCGTTCTCATTCAAATATGTATTAATTTAAGAAGTAATAACGTGCACAGCAGACAATACGCTCTGATGTGGGATCGTTAGTCAGATCACGTACGCTTATAATATTTATTATATTCATCACGGGGAAGGCAATCAAATACGAATAATAAAAATAAAGTCGTCAATTGTCATGTCCATGAATCTGGTACAATAGCTTTGTTAGAACTCTCGAGGTATACTCTCTTACTCCGTCAACGAAAACACGGGCCCGTACGGAAGTAACTCGAAACTTTTGACTATACATCATCGGCTGGAAGACGTCCACTGCTGAACATAGGCCTCCCCCTAGACCGCCACGCCGAACGACAATTCGCCACTTGCATCCATCGGTTGCCCGCGACTCTCACGATGTCGTCGGCCCACCTATTGGGGGGCCTGCCTACGCTGCGTCTTCCGGCCCGTGGTCGCCACTCGAGAACTTTTCTTCCCCATCGGTTGTCAGTTCTACGAGCGCTTTGGCCTGCCCATTGCCACTTCAACTTGCAAATATGAGCTATGTCGGTGACTATGGTTCTTCGCCGAATATCCATTTGAGTGTTCCCTTCTCCCTATTAGTTCTGCATTCATAACTTCTGACAATGCCTCGGGAGTCGGGACAATTGTCCAATAACTTTGTCAGCTATGTTTAGTCGTATCGCTTGGACATAGTACATATTATTATGACGGGAAAACCCAGAAGTGTGTTACTGAAAGGCGGTGAAAAGTTGGTCGGTATGTTATTTCTGACTGCGACGTACAATATACGGACGAAGTATGGCATTAGTTAGGACTTAGTGTATTTGTAACTAATGTTTACGGGCTTCCCAGTATATTTAGTGATTTAACGAATTTTGTCACTAAATGCTTACTACCTAAATGTTTTGTTGTTGGACTGCTATTGCCTTCCTCGATAAATGGCCTATCCAAAACAAAAATATTTTTTCAATTCGAACCAGTAGTGTGCCAGTAGTTAGTAGAGTATAGCACGTTCAACCGAGCCAGCTCTTCCGGTTTATAATATTAGTGATAAATTCTAGTAGCTTAACGATTGCACTGCCATTTTTGAACTGACAACTAATTATAACATCCGTTAGCCATTAATTTCCAAAGCTCAGCATATTTTGGACACAGAACCTCATCAGTCATTACTAAAGCTAATGATGACGGGTGATGGCCACGGTACACACATGCATGTCTAATATGAGGCCTTAGCACAAGATTGCTGCATTATATTACACATATATATTTTACAGCGCACTTGAAGTATTTACAGCGTTTATTGTATGAAAAATGAAAAGGCTCCTCTAGTATACGACAAAGCAATGTTTTTTTTTTCAACAAATGAAAAAATAACTGAGTTCCCGTTTACGTAAAGTCAAAATTATAAAAACTCGTGCTAGAGCCTTTGGAAGTTATAACGCACACAATACAAATCACATTGTAAATGAAAATGGAATTCAACTCTCGTCATCATTTCGTAATTAACCATTGGACACTATTTTCGATACGACCAGAATTTGAGCATCCATTTCGGAAAATTGGAGTGCAGTTAAACAATGTGACGAATCGTCAGTTACATACCGCGAGTTGTTGATTACTGTGGTTAAAAGTCAAAGTATCTTTATTGAATAGGTATATAGATTATAGAGCAGTGGTGTCCCAGTGGTATCGGTCCCGACTTACGAGTTGTAGGTCGTGGGTTCGAACCTCGGTAGGCGCATTACTTTGTGTAATTTATTTCATCTCCACTGCTCTCAAAACGGTGAAGGGAAACAACGTGAGGAAACCGGCATGTCCTAGTACCAAAAATTCTGATTGACAGAGGGAGTGGGCCATAATCAGAAAAAAATCAATCAGAGGCCTGTGTCCCAACAGTGGGTACATTATAAGCTGATGATGATGAGTAAGCTTCGTGTGTTTCACAGCAACTTTGACAACTAGCGAAAAGTGTTGAACTAATTAGAATCTCAAAACAATCTCGTCTCTGTTTCTCGTAAATAGACATTGCACAGGTTGAGTTTTATTTGAGTTCTAAGTAAAAGAGAAGCTTTGAAAAGTAGCGGTACAGAAACTTAATCATACCGCAAAGAGCGGACATTTGTGGTGACAGTATTTTATAAAGTGTTCAATAACAACGTAATTGGGATAAATCTCTTCTAATTTTCATTTCGATTTTTTTGGATATGGTTCTCAAAGATTGACAAAGGGTATTAAAATCAAAGCTCCGCTGTCTATACGTCCGCCTACCGTTTATAGGACTGTATCTTTTGAACGGTAATTGAACGACACTTGAAATACATAATTTCGAGTGAGAAAATATATGAATGCTACAGCTGCTTTATAAACTTATGGGACTCAGATTTCCATAACATAATATCTTGATATATTAATAGCAACTATAGAAATTGACCAAGTGGTTAACGCTTTCATTAAATGATCATTACTTCATCGAAATGGGTTTAGCCATATCATCTATTTTTAACCGACGAAAAAAAAGGAGGAGGTTCTCAATTCGACATGTAAATATATATTTTTTTATGTATGAACACGCATAACTTTTCCTTACGTTGTCCGATTTCAAAAATTCTTTTTTTGTTGGAAAGAGTATATCTCAAAGTTGGTCCCATTTTTTCAAAACTAAAATCAGCCTCCAAGGGTAGAAAAAAAGGAATTAATGGTCAATGTTTCTACAGAATTTTCAATTATGAACCGATTCTGTTGAAATAAAGTTAACAATTGTAGTTCTGAGGACATTATCTAAAATACGAAATTAACGAATCAATAATAACTTTGTATAATAACAAATGTATAGTAATGATTGCACATACATTACATTTTACTAGTGATACATAAATTATTATAGTTTAGCAGTCGCAGTGCCAAAGCCCCACTTGAAACTATACTATATAAAATATGTAGTACCTACCTACACATATTGCATATAATATACCTACATAAACTTGTTTGCCTCCATTAAGTTGTTGATATAATTTGAATGCATCATTATTCCACATGCTTTTGTAGGAGAAATGAAATCATTTTGTTAAATTTGTCACTACATAATATATTTTCCTCTCTGCCACTAGGGTTGCCAGATTGTCGAGAATTGGCGGGATTCTCCCGAATTTTTGTATGTCCTCCCGACTCCCGACAAAGCAAATAATCTTCCGAAAAAAAAGTTCGATAATTTTAAGTTCACATTTTCGTCAAACGAAACTTGTAAACCACTTGGGCGCTTGGCGCAGAGCGCAAAAAATCATAGCAATGCACTCACACACACACACACTGTTTGAGTTGAGTCCGTGTAGCATTACGTCGTCATCTAAATCTAAGTTCAGTGAACCAAGTTTTTCTCCCGACGAAAGACCTAAAATCCCATAAAAACGGTTATTGGTTCCGATAACAGGAAGAAACAATCTGGCAACCCTATCTGCCCCGCACGACCTTCACGATCAGGAGACACGCGTGTTGCAACAGCAATTGGAAGAATACATACATAAAAAATACTAAAATAAGTGTCTGTGTTCCCATATTTGGAACATTGTTCACTTCTTAACAAGTCCTACATCATCTAAGGAATAAAAATTCTCCCCTTCTAGAAGTGCTGAATTTATTCGCAAAAACCAACCGAAATACTTAGATCATTTAATTAAGAATATTGTCAAGCCTAGCGACCTACAACCAAACTTTATTGTTGTCAAAGTTTCAGTAAAATCGCAGTATGCAACTAAAACATTTTCGCGACGGTCGAGTTTGCTAACAGAAAGTTTCCAGGGTCGCTCTCAACAACGGAACCACCAATTTGTTTCAAGAGACAGACAGACACACACAGACAGAATATGAAACTAACTGAAATCGCGGACTGTTCAAGGCTTCTCATGGCAACAAGCCGGGTGCTAAGCTCGTTTTAGCTCGGATCAATCGAATAATGTTTAGCAGTGTTAGATCCTAGCTTAAAAAAGTAAAAGTATTTATTTGCTCTTAAAACAGTGAATGGATTTATTGGGAACCAGCATGTCCTACAACCAAAATCCGAAGACATGTGGCATCTAATAACCCGCACTGGGTTCGCATGGTGTATTACAGCGCAGTATCTGACAGAAAAAAGGGTTGTGTCCCAGTAGTGGGAAAATTATGGTTAAGATTTATGTTTGTCATCAACTATGCATTAAAGGTTGAATCTCAGTGCGTGAAAAAAATCTATACATATATTTACGTGGCCAGGTACAGCAAGTTATTACCGAATTGAATAAATCTTTTCGAAAACAGCTGTTAGCACTCGGAAATGCTTTGTAAAAGCGCTCTCTCACCGCGAGCAGTCACATATTGATGCTATATTGTCTTCGAATGTTCGAATCTGTAACGTTACATTACAGGTGAATGCTCGCGGTGAAGGAGCGCCCTTAGACAAAACAGCGCCTAAACCTAAACTACGAATTAAAATAGAATGATACTAGTAACGCTAAAAGATGACTTTTACTGGATATTTCAATATCTTGTTCAAAGTTACACTCCAAACGACAGAAATAGACGATATTCTATTCGATTCCAGTCATGCAAACGGGGTGTTCTAAATAATCGAAGACCTAGACAAGGTGACTAGATGTTGCCTGTAACGAAAATGCAAAGATATTTTAGACTTAGTGAAAAGTAGACTTTAAGATCAGTTAGGTAAGATTTTGTATTGCATTTCATACGAGGATTAAAAAGTCTATATCCTCAGGATAGTAGAAAATGATATCTGCGCGAAATAAGCTGCAGATAATAAAGTTCCTAATAGGGTTAGGGAGGATTACAATATGTGCTTACATAATAAATAAAAATATGTCATTGGATTCAAGTTCAATAAAATCCAAACAAAATCTTCATCATCATCAGCCTGTAATGTTCCCACTGCTGGGACACAAGCCTCCTCTCCGAGAGAGGGAGGCGGCTATAATCCACCACGCTGGCTCAGTGCGGGTTACAAAATCTTGCGAGATAAGAACTCATATATTATGAATCTCTATTTTACTGCGAGATTGCATTCCATCAATCAAGATAAAAAGTGCCGAACGTTATTCGTTAAATTAAAATTGATAATGACCTTTCAATGGTACAGGTAAAACTGTGTGCTTGTATATTTTAAATTGTGGAGGAAAATTTACTTTTCACACCACCTGCTCGAAAATGTCTAATTATATGTCAAGCAACCTTAACCTAAAGTGAGTCATTAGTGGCCGAGGGCACAGCCGGTCAATAATGTTGTACTGGATTTCATTATTACCCGCTGGTCAATAATGTGATTTGAATTTGGAATATGTTTATAAACAACAAACACCCTTTGGTGCCAGAAAGATTTTTTTTTTAAATTTTCTTTTCCCTTTTGGGAAGACAAAGGGACAAAAATCTATCTAGCCCATGCAGCCTAGATTTTTTTTTTGAAGTGAAAACTTCTTTAGCGGCGTTGTACACTTTTTCTGTAATGGGTAAAAAATTTAAAACTCGCGTCAGGGTCACGTGACCAAAACTCGCGTCAGGGTCACGTGACCCTGATCGAAAATGAGTAAGACGTCATTCAAATTAAAAATAAAACATAGTAACAAAAAAGTTTTCACTTCTACCGGCACTCCTGGAGTGCAACCTTTTTTTTTGGTTCTTTTCGTCCCTCTTTGGGGCAGGCAAAGGGAGCTGAGCCCATACAGCCAAGTCTGATTTAGTGTGCCAGAAAGAGGAAAGCTATTCTCGAAACCCTTACTAGGTACGCGTGGATGATATTCTCGATTTCCTAAAAAATCATAACGATTGCTTCTTCATATCGTTGCCATGTTTTCGAAGACATAATATTGTAAGAATAATTAGATAACTACCTACGAACCATTTTTTAAAAGGAATGAAATAACATTAAAACTGGCATTAATAATAACAAATACCGTACCGCGCCGTAATACCGTAGGTAATAGTAATTGGCTGTAACATTAGTTAATTTATTTTAAATAAACTGCACTAAGATTGCTGTGGATTTTGTAAATAAATAAATAAATAATAAAACCTATTTATAATATAGTCGATTTATCACATTTTATCAAAAATACTCTATTTTCACGAGCGTCTCCAATGACGTTCTAAATTCAAAATGCATACAGCCAATCATCCAAAACCATTCTACCAGCCCTGTATAAAACTTAGTTTACACAAACGCCACATCCATGAGAGTGATATCATTAGGACAAACACGACAAAACCATAGAAGATACTTTGTTTTTCGTACTATGGCTATTATTTTCTCACAGTAGGTGTAAAAAGTAGAGTATCCTCCTCTGGGCTAAAGGTGTCTTTGCCTTGGGCTAGCTTGAATCCCTCGCTGCATTCAGGATTCTTGTATTAACTCCCTCGCTTCGCTCGTGAGTTAAACTCTTAACTCCCTCGCTACGCTCGGGAGTTAAATCCCGAATCCTTCATTGCGCTCGAGATTCAATATGACGCCCGTGACATAAGACACAACTTTAGCCCCTCGGTGCATAATCTACTATTAAACGTAAATTACATTTATCGTTTTTCCGCTGCACTCTCGGCGCAGCGCGTTTCATAATTATGAAACATCAGAATCTTATTACGAATTTTACAAAAATCAGTACCCTTAGCACGAATTTTCAACCCCTTAACTTTACAGTATTTACAGCGTTTCTTGTATAAAAAAAATGGAACAGCGCCTCTGGTAAGCGAATACAACAATTTTTTTCCTTGAAAAATGTCAATTTGAAATTGTCGAAGTTCCAGTTTACTTTACGTCTCAATTACTGAAAATTCGTGCTAAGGTTCACTGTATAAAGTTGATGAAAAAAGAAATTATGTTATCATAAAATATCAAAGAACGTTAACAGAGCCTGAGCTAAATTATATACTGCAATACGATAACATTTTTCTCGTATCGTTTTCCAAGGCTTTGAGCGCTAAGTACATACTTCTATTGGAGATTCGTTTCAGCTGGTACTTCACCAGCGAAAGCCGATTCCGCGAACTCTCCACTGATCAAATCAAAAAATATTTTTATTTATTTTCTCGAACATCTTTCATTGTATATAAAGCTTTGAATTTTCTAGTGAAGAATATTATGAGTGTCCCTCAGATTCACTTGACTTTAATAGATTGGCTTAATAAATTGGGAATAAATTTTTCAGTGAAAATAATCAGTTTTTGCACTACTTTAGCCACGAAAAATAATATGGCGTCTGTTGTTTTTTTAAAACAGCATAATTTTCATAATACTAAGTTTTCCATCATACGCATAGCTAATACTCTCTTAAAAACTGTTAAAACAAGCTTTTCATCTTTAACTTAGATATACTTGTAAAAATATACTTGTTAAATCCTTGTCTGTTACAAGCGGAAAAAATACATTAAAATCTTTTACACAATGCTAACCGGCGCCACTAAAACTATAATTATAAACAACTTGAGGCATTCCATACGTTGGCAATAAATTCTGAGTATAGAGGGCATATATATCATGGTGACCTAAACAGGTACTGTCCAGAGCACATAAAAACTTACTGGCTTAGGCCCGGTATCCACTACGCACCACGCTAAGCGGAGAGATGTCCACATCTCTCCGCTTAGCTTCGTTGTCGCATAGTTGACATCTGATTGGTTATCCAAACACATCTCCTCTCCTCTCCGGTTTGGTGGATAACGGGCCTTAAGAGCCAAAGGGGGCCTCCAAAAATACACAAACATTAAAAAGAATTGAGAATCTTCATTATTTTAATGTCGTTTGAAAATAGAACTGAAGTCGAAGTTGTTGAGCATTATAATGCGGACCTTCTTATTGAAACGCATAGTGGGTTCTTATATTTTAGTTGCACATATAAAATAACTAGCTGTTGCCAGCGGCTTCACCCGCTACTACTCGAAGATTATCCCACAAGAACATACAATCGGGATATAAACTAACCTATGTGTTAATCCAGATTATAAACTATCTGTGTACCAAGTTTTAGCCAAATCCGTTCAGTGGTTTTTGCGAAAGAGTAACAAACATACCTACATGCACATACATACATTCTCACAAACTTTTAGTACATTTGTATTAGCTTTGGTGGACCCACTCGCGTGTTCTGAGCGCTCTATCTGCCTATTTCTTTGATCTGAGCTTGCACCAATACTACGAGTAGATGACAGTATAGTTCGAGTTGTCTTGAAGTTTACTTTTTATGACTCACAGTTTTCATAATAATGGCAGAAAATAATTATAAACCCGTGTCTTTTCATTAAAGTGCTAAAACGAAACTAAAAAAACTAAAAGTTTCAAAGAAAGTTAGTACTTATAAAAATATATTTCTGTTAAGAGAACGTGACCCGAAACAGTAAAGTTGTTTGCACTGTGTGACCGACTAACCGTGTTAATCCGAGATATTTCGGCACGTCAATGAGTCAAATGATCTCTAAACGCATTTTCACGTTCTTCAGAGCTTTTAGACCTAGTTTCCCCCTTTTTTCACTAAGACATTTTTTTTAATACGTCTAGGGTTTGAAGTTTTCGAGGAGTCGAGAGCCCTTTGTTAACGTTCGTGTAGTTCGTTTGTTTATTGTATTTTCTTATTCGGTAGTGTCCGCCTCTACCTTTCAGTACAAAAGTCCAAAGAGAGTTGTGTTTTTTTTTTCAGGAAATGTATGCCAAAAACACAATTCACTACACGGTGTAGTAAATTGTTTTTTTGGCGTGAAAAATCTCGTTTTACGGCAGCGATCAATGTAAAACAACTAAAATATTGTAATGCATTGAAGGAAATCACTTTCGAAATATTTGTAAGTTGACTGTATTCTACTTCAGACTGAATAACTAAACTAGAATAAATTCAATTATTTATTCGAGTACTCGTAACACAACTCATAAAAGAGTTGTAACAAATTGCCTTTTAGCTATGTTACTAAACTAAATAAAATTAAAAAGATATAAAAAAACTCTTGAAAAGCATGTTCAAAGCTCGACTTTTCTTTACGAGAGGCCTTACCACGAGCTCTTAACGCGATCCAGTTTAGGCTGTGAGAAAGAGATGGCGCTAGACGACTTGTGTAGCTCGTGTCTCTTTTTTCCTTATGAGCTCGTGGTGGTAAGGTTTCAGTACTCTTTCCAACAAAACACATCTCCATGCTTTGTTGCGACTTGCGAGAAAGTTAGTATTGAGGTCTTTGTCATCTCGTTGCACTCATCCGCAACTCTTGGTCTGGCAACACTTAAATTGATTACTACGAACACTACACAGTACCTTTACAAATTCGTTTTAACAAACGCTCCTACAAAGCATGATTAAACTAAACAGTGTCTGCTGAGCTACCATGAACTCTTAACGCGATCCAGTTTAGGCTGTGAGAAAGAGATGGCGCTAGACGACTTTTATAGGTCTGTCTCTTTTCCACAGCCTAAACTGGATCGTGTTTAGAACTTGAGGTAAGGCTCCTGATCACTAAAATATTCTGTTGTTAATAGAATACAATTTTTCTCACCTTCATAAAGTTACAATTCATTTTGTTACATTCGATCGATGCAGGGACTTGCATTATTTCTGACGTGCCTGTTACCCTAAACATAGATGTACAACCTTCTAGATGCATTTCGAATGACGAGACATGCCATTTCATCCATGTCATGGCTCACAAATAACCGTCAATCATACCTACTGGCCTTTTAAAAATAGTACTCTATTATTTCCCAATGACGACTCGGTTTTCGTTCAATATTTTAGATGCAATCTGAATGGTTTTTATTATGAAACGTGCGGCTTTGGCTTTCATAGTTAATGCTCAGCATTCAGAATTAGGTTTCTACCAATTATAGGGAGTATACTAACGGAAGCTTCATTGCTTTAATTGTGAATTAGTGAACCTACTACCAGACATTTAACACGTGCCGCATACACTTAGCCTGCACATTTGCTTAATCCGCTTCTAATACGATTAATAGGGATTACCTTTGCCTTAGCAACATTATAATATAGTGGTTTGGCAGACAAAGGTAATACAGCCAACTCTCGCCAATTAAAATATTACGTATTATCGAGTGTATGACATATCGAATGGTTTGAATATTTTCAGAGAGAATTAGTATAAAACTGAATTTTAAATTATTAATTATGCAGCCAACGAAAGAGGAACACTAGCTGAAACATAACTAAACAAACCAATTCGTTCGGAAGTGTACTGTCTCAAACTATTATTAACAAACAGTTTGAACTTGTCTGAAAATGTACTTAAACTTTCTGTCTATTTCTCTCTGCAACTTTGAATTGTCGAGTGTTTGACGCCGATGAGTTCTAATTAACGCGTCGTTTTGTTACGTAGCAATGATTTTGTCAGTCTAATTATCAAGTGCATAAAAATGAATTGATTTAGTGCGAAATGTGAAGAGATTTTGTAGGGAACTCGTGATAACTTTGAACTATAGAGACGTTCGAATTATCACAGGTTTTAACTAACAATTGTCGACTGTAATTAGTATGAAACCAGACAGTAAGTACGGTTTATTCCGCGTTCAACCCCTAAGATTTTCTACCCTCTTCCGCGTTCGACCCTTAAACGTTTCCACATTCAACCCTTAAGGGTTGAACGTGGAACTCAGTACATTGATAATCTTTTCGTTGTCCAGATTCGACCCCTAGGTACAGCCGGGTGTCCTTAAAATTAACATGAGGTTAGCTTTCAAATAATGTACCAACCAAACTATTATTCGATTACGAGTACAGATTGATCGCCTACATTGCGTATAACAAACGATTATAAATAAAAAGCTTTGCCTTGCCTAACAAAAGGTTGCCGACCACTGATCTAGTATTATTTCCACGTGATGGTCAAATTATGGAACGGCAGTTTTTTTATTGCGATTCTGGTAGTTCCCAAATCTAAGTATAATATAATCCATGAATCCGTAGCTGGGTATAATTCCCATAAATAGCAAGTATTCCATAGAGATCATCACATAGATACCACCGACAGACTCATGAAAGCGGTGAAGAGTTGATAGGTTAAGTAAGATTCGATCAATCATAAGGAATTCGATAAGTTACTTGGTCTATCCTTATAACTGCCCATTCTAGACCTTACCGCTGTGATAGGTGACTTACAGCTGGCCAGCCAGCGGTAACATCAAATATGTATAGAAACGTTTGAAACACAACATGAGGAGTCGCCAGTAGCGAATTCGCGTACTTACAAAGATATTAATGTCTTATTCACCCGTCGCACCGCTCAACGCTTAGACCGCTTAGCTGTAACGTCTTCTTTCCGTTCTTCCGTGGCTTGGATGAAACATGACCCTCCAGCCTCCTATTAAATACACATCTGTTGCACAAGCCTCACAATTTAATATCCAAAAACCGGCCAAGTGCGTGTCGGGCCACGCACAGTGTAGGGTTCCGTAGTTGCCCATCAAAATACTTATGCGAACTAACGAAACTGATTCGCTGAATTTAATTTTAAAAAGAAGAATTTTCAAAATCGGTCCAGGAGTCTTTGAGAAATTGGGGAAAATACATAAGAAAAAAGATTACAACGAATTTAGAACCTCCTCCTTTTTTTGAATTTAGTTAAAAATAGTTGACGATAAAAACCTACCTATCCCCAAAATACATACCTATAAAAGCTGTAAAAATAAAGTTGACAAACTTACATTTGCAGTTGTCTCCGATACATTTTGTTTAAGAAAATATGATATCAAGTACATTTTATAAGTTGGTCGACTTTTACTCGTAAAGTTGTAAAGCCTACTTAGTCATGATAATTTTCTTTTAAACTTCGTTATATATACTACTATTGTGAATTTTTTCACACCCCCAAACATAACCGTTTAGCTGGTAGAGCGGGGGGACACTCGAATCGAGCAAAATTTAGCACTTTAAAGCTTAATATTTCACAAACGAATTTTTTTATCAAAAAATTGTTAATGGAAACTATCATTATTTTTTAAAGGCCTATTTAATGATACCCCACACTAAGGGGTACGCGAGAAAAAAAAAATCCTCACTTTACGTGTAAGTACTGGAGGTACCCTAAAAAAAATATTTTACGAGATTCTATTTTACCACTTTTTCGGCACAACAAATCGGTATATTTACACCAAATTACAGCTCTCTAGTACTGTGCGTCTCTGAGCTAAACTGCGGACAGACGGACGGACGGACGGACGGACATGGCGAAACTATAAGGGTTCCTTGTTGACTACGGAACCCTAAAAACTTTGTTGGCTCAGATATGATAGCCGTTTTACATAAAATTGGTATGTTTGCTTAATATATCGGTCATTTGCCTGGTTGGTTCTCGTTTTCTAGTGATCGTAAATGCTGCTGCACGGCATTAGGTAGTGACTTGGTCTAAATGCTTTAGATTTTTTTTTTAGCGTGGTAAAATCATCAAATGAGTCCTCCAACCCCGGGCAGGGCGGGAGGAACTGTCAGACTTCTACTGACTAAAATCCACGGTGTCCTTCAATAGCCCTTTCTGTTCCGGGGTCACGGTAAGGAAATAATCCCGCGACCCCGGCAGGCTTTGGCCCTCTGAGAGGGGGGCCCCGTCATTATGCTGACGCTCTTTGAGGCACGCGTGGGACACAACGCGCCGTCGACCCGGGCATGGTCCATGGTCAGGCAGCGAGTTGCCCTTTACTCGCTTCCCGCATGCCCGCGCCTACGGTGGCCGGAGATCATCTGCTGACGTCCGACGCCGCGGGCACCTACCACTGCGGTTGGGGCGGAGGGAGGACGCTGTCCTCTCTCGCTCGCGGCCCGCCTCCTCCTTCACGAGCATTACTGCCTCGCAGAAGGAGCAGACCGCTTCCCACTCCGTCTCGCCCCGCAGCATGGCCGCAACCAATGCCGGGCGCGAGAGGTCTCCGCCTAAAAATGTTTTAGATTAGGAATTTCTTAGCAGTAATCTGAAAGTTTCTTTGCAGTAGACTCTCTATATCTGTCTTATAACAGATCATCTAAATATCAGTTCTTTACATCAAGCGACTACCTATCTGGGTAATGCGATACCCCTTGGTAAAACAGGTTGTTAGACTACCACACGACTAAATAATAAGTATAATTATAATTACAAACCTCTTCCTTACGTTATAATTTTATCAGCAATATATAGATTTTAGATTGAAAGTGAAAAATAAAATGTTTTTTCTTTGACAAGTGCACTTCATCAGTTGATTTTGAATATATCCAGCCGAATAATTATCAGATTACCTATTGCGGTACATAATTTCATAATTATCTTATTTTGCCGTTCTAAAGTAACTAATTAAAAAACTTCCAATAAAAGTTCGATCGACAGCTTCTTAAGACGACAGCGTTATTTTTGTTAAAGTTTTGCTCAAAGAAAAAACTTTGTCAATGAAGTTTTTTATTTTTAAATAAGTTCGTTACGGAGATGAAGAACGTGAAGTGTAGAGGCTATTTACCTATTTATATGTTATTATGTCTATTTGAATTGCCTATTTTTCAATGCGAAACCCAAATTGATGAGTAGGTAAATAAAAGGTCGCGTTTTTCAAATATTCACCAAACTTTAAAAATTAACAGAGAGAGTTTTTTCTTCGTATTTTGGAGAAAATAACCCATGTCATGTGAAAACAATAAGAAAGATTTAAAAAAAAAACAATAGTTTATTGGGCACAATGAGTATATTGTTACAGATTTGTATTTGAAGCCTCCTTTTAGACAGACAATGCCTGTGTTAGGTCACTTGAATATGAAATGCCTTAGTAAAATTACACCAGTACGAAGCACCAGTAAGACAGTCATGTCACAGACGAGCGATCGTACATATTGTCAAGACTTTAATATGGACGAGCGCTCGGTAGACGACGACGATTGTCTTAAGGGCTGCGATTCAATGAAATATTAATGTTATTACTAATTTTACTGCATGCAAATGCATTTTAGAAGCGTCAAAACCTGCACGCACGGCCATACTGCTCGTTTGCACCGGCGTCGTCGTTCAAGAACATTCCCCTTCATTCATCCTCATGATCATACATTCATAGGGTGCAGTCAGAAATAATCCATAAAATATCAATACCAATTTTTAAAAAAAGAGCTTGGTGCATTGAATTGCAACAAATGTTATAAAATCATCATAATAGCACCATTAATTCCCAACCTTGCCAATAAATGCTTGTATTCGGAGGAAATAACTTTAAAAGTCTTTCTTCTATTCTAGAAAGCTGCAGTTGTGAAATTACAATAAATGTTTTATAATTATTGCGAGAATACCTTTTAATAGGAGAAAATTGCCTTTAAAAGCTTAACTGCACAGCACAATGATAACCCCTGTGTCTACATGGTACTTATTACGTTTAATCAAGGCATTATACATTTAAATGTTTGAGAACTGGTTGTAGTGTCGACAAGCTGTTTTATAACGTTTTTCAGTCATGCGATTGTTATGTTATATTTCAATCGAAATATTTTTTGATTTAATAACAAATGTAAAGTTCTGCGATACTCGATTGGTCTAATGTAGCAACAATTAGCACTTTATTCACAACTGATTTACATCAGTAGGTAGTGAAAGTTATGAATAGCAATGAAAAAGATTTATACAATTTATTGTATCTTTCACTTCTCCTAGCCTTTTCCAGGTCGCTGGCGTATTATGTCTTTTTGAATGAAAATCTCTTTAGCCTGAAAAACTTTGAAAGTCACAAGCGCTCCAGCGCAGAGCTCTGAGGTGTTAAACTCGAGCTCGGTTCAAAAATTTTTACTGAAAGTTTTACTTTTAAACTTGAAATATAAGTTGAATCTTTTTCACTAACCCAGTTTTATTTTCCAATGTTATTGCGTCGTAAGGTGAATCCAGTATACATACATTTTGTTGTTTTACTTTATAACTTCACTTGTATGAATAATTTTCTTTTATTACCTTGCCTAAGACTATCTTCTACTAACTTTCAAACTGGGTCGCATTTTGATGGTGTAGTTTGAAATTAATTAATATTAATAAGTTAACAATAGTCGTGAACAAAACAGGTTGACTGGGTTTATTCCACTTATTGGCCCAGGTTATATCACCCAGGTAAACAAAGTGGAATATACCGTTAACTGCACCTATTGCAAATGAAGGTATTTTGGAATCTTCAGAATTGTTCTACATGAAAAGTTGAAAACATTAAGGGAGACGGTATTTACCGCTAGTTACTTGATCTCCAGTAATGCTCAAAGTTGAATCCATAATGTTACATTTACACACATTTATAATTTTATCAGCCAGGGAGGTAGTATTATAAAGTAATGCTGAAAGTCGAATCTACAGTGTTACCTTACACGAGACTGCTCCCGATGAGGAAGCGCCTTTAAACACTCTAAATTTTCTCTTAAATTTTTATTTATAATAAGTATGATCTAATTAAGTATCATGTAGAATTTAAAATTGGGGGGTCACGTTACCCTTATCTTAATAGGTAGTATTACATTTCACTATAGAAGGAAAATATTTTAAAAGTAACGTGGTTAAAATCAAAATTAACAGTATCCGTGGGTAATATTTAATAGTGTTAACGTGCTCCGGTCCGATCATAATCACCTAACTTAATTTATCTGTGAGTTCCCCCGTTCCCCGACATAGTCAATCTTATAAGCTTGCAATAAGTTTAATTTTTGTTTACCTTAAATGTTTTGAAGTTCCCATGTTTTCTTCACTGCATAGAATTTTTTTTAATAGCCGGGCCACCCTTACTCCATTTCTCTTTGAATTACGCGATAAGTCTCTAAATGCATACTAAAAGCAAAGGTGTGTTTGGTTGAATTTCAGAACTTTTTGTATTTGAAAGTCCATTTAGAGAGGCCGACATGCAGGCTTTCGAAATGAGCATGGGCTTTTTCTTTTATTTATTGAATTTTTCTATCGCTATTATAGTGACTTGTAATGTTCATCCACTTTACTCACATTTTAACAGACAATACAGGTTTTTTATTCTGTAAATCATTAAAAGAGTCTCCCAGCATGGGCCGATGAATGGCGAATGAGATAATCAGACTCTCACTAGTTACTGACAATTCCCTAGTTCGTTCCAGGGTCCCGGTATCATGTTTAAACTGTCCCGCGACTCAGATAATGTGTCTTTCAGTATTCATTTAGTAATCAGTTGATAGACTTAATAACTTGTTCAAGAGTGAACAAGTTACTTCTAGGCAAGCGTGCTTCACCGTCGACCCCATCTTCACTCACTACCTATCAGGCGTGATAGCGGTCTATCGCGACTCTATGATGAAATTTAAAAAAAATATACTCGTGTCAGAGCCGAATTCGTCCATCATCGTAACTCGGCTCGCTTCGATTAAATTTTAAAACTAAAATATTCAATATGCTGTGATCGACGTCATTAATTTGTCTATAGAATAGGGTTGTGGGTTTTTTGTTTGACGTTATTTTGATGAATACAATAATTCCTCGTTTGTACATTAAAGGCCTTTATCTACTCTCATATCGTAAACTTCGAAATACAAAACTCAAAACGAGTTTATAATGACATACTTTATACCATAGAGTATCGTAATGAAATTAAAAAATTAAATTATAACACTGTTTGTCTAACAAAACAATGTTATAATTTAATTTTTTTTCATTATGATACAGATTACTGATCATAGATACATTTTTTTACTTTTTTATCTGTGGCTGCGCGCGCTTTCTAAGGGAATGTTGGGATTTTGACGTTTGTGTTTCGGTGGATGACATGGTGGATGATTATTAGTGTTTATTAATTTTTATCTTTTATTTGATATGTTCGTGTTCAATGAGAGTAGATAAAGTAGTGTATGAAACTGTACATAACTAGGTATTATACCACTCGTGTGATACTATTATAAAACTCGCTTCGCTCGTTTTATAAACTCACACTCGTGTATAATACCCCTCATTATGTACCAGTTACATAAACTACTATTTTATTTGTATGTTTTTTCATCAATTTATTTCGTATAAATTTCAAATACGAAGTACGGACAAATACCGTAACTAGAATGAATCCAAACACCAGATGGTTACACAATAATTTATCCTATAGGAGTTTATTTAATGAAATGTTATCAAACAAAGGGTTTGTTCTGCGTTCAACCCCTAAGATTTTCTACCCTTTTCCGCGTTCGACCCCTAAACGTTTCCACATTCGACCCTTAAGGGTTGAAAGCGGAATTTTATTTAAATGTATTTGTTCCACGTTCAACCCCTAACCCAAACTAAAGTATAGAGCAACATAAGAACATAATTGCAACTTTCACCTTCAGGTTCAGTCTAACTTAGTAAATGCTGATCTGACGAAAGACTGATGCGCTGCGCACGGTCCCCGTGTGAAGCACCAAAACGTATATAAAGTTACATGTTTTATTTATTTTATCAGACTACTGCTCTAATTTTCAGCAAAGACCTGGGGGGTATTACAAAGTCGCCAGTGAGTGAACGAGATGGCGCTAGACGACTTGTATAGCTCTGTCAATTTCACTCGCCGGAACAAGCCGTTGTAATACCCCCTTAGACCATTCCAATCTTTCTTTTTTCCTCATTCTTTTTTATTTTATAAAAATCGAATGTCCGTGGTGTGATTCACTCTTCATTTTCTTACACTTCATGCAGTACACCACACTGGTATTAAAATGAAAATCGAGTGAACAATTAACTCATGTTTCTATAAATTGATTTATTTATAGAAATGGGACATCTCTGTTAAAGCATCAATTTCGTATACGGCGCAGTACGGTCGCGTGGCAAATGGAGTTACATCAATTATTCACAACGAATCTGTCAGATTAGTACTTACAATTTTGTTTACAATACGTTATTTATTGATGATTTGTAAATACATTGATTTGTACATTTTGGTAATGGGCTTGAATATAGATAATCATAGTTATGATCATGTAACTTTATTAGTGCTGGGGGTCTAGAAATGAATCTAAGGGTTGCACCAAATCTGGCAGCACGGAATCGCGACAATGCGATAGCACGCGGCCGATTCGAGGATTCCGCCGCGTGCTATCGCATTATGCTTTCTGTCTCGGTCTAGCAAATGGCAGTTCTAAGCGACAGAAAGAGAAAGGGCGACGGAAAAAGGCGATTCCATGCTGCCAGATGTGGTTTAACCCTTAAGCAACAAACACTATAATTACTCGTAGAACCTCTTTCCTTTACAGTAGAACTTCTATAATTGTATTCCATTTCTCGAATTTTATCTCAGTTCATATTATGATTCTTATGACTCAGATCGGTGCTGTCAAAACAGAAATCTAAGGTCAGGAAGAAGCATGATATCTTATGTATTTTGCCGCGGCTTCTTTTCCCAGAAACTCTTTGAACGTACTGGTTAACTTCTGCACTTGACTTGCAATGCAAAGACAGTTTAAAATCAGAAATATTGCTTCCGGTAACTTGTTGGCAACAGGAAATTACAGTCTGCTTTATATCTGTAACCGATCTCTGAACTCCTGGTAACGGTAGTCAGTGGCGTAGCGAGACCGAATCTTGGAAGGGGCAAGACGCATCTGCGAGGCCCTTTTTTTTTGACGTGAAATATGATTTGCCCCTTGCCTCAGCTGATCGTGTGAGGCTCCCTATTGTAAGATAAGTTTCCTCCAAGTCATCTGCATCAAATGCAACATTAGCAACATCAGTTTTGCGAGCCCTTTTTAACTCTTTCAGTTCCCAGTTATACAAATAAAACTTAACCAAGTCATTTTGCAACATGGGGCCTCGCACAAGCAGAGGAAACACTAGACCTAAACGTGATCGTCAGCGAAATCAGCATTGCGAGGCTCTTATATTCTTTCAGTTCAAATCACTCATCGGACACACCACAGGTATATAATTGTGGGTCATGTTCATTTATTTTTACTCACTGGTTGCAAACTTCATTTAAACGTAATCGCCTTTGTCACATTTTTTTTTCTCTGAGCACGAGGCCCCTTTTAGTTGGAGAGGCTGGTGGCTAGAGTCCGCTACGCCCCCACCTAACTACGCCACTGACGGTTGGAACCTACAAAGTCATAGTTTCTTACCTTTGTGGTAACGGACAGGAGGATATTGCATTAAATGCATGAGAAAAAGATGCAACTGAAAACAATGCGGATGCGGTACCAATCGGAGTTATATGCTAAACCGCTCATGTTTTTATCCAGAACAAAGCGAAATGCTGTGATTGCTTCGCAGGGATAAAAAGTTGGTGCTCTTTCCGGTATTCTGGTAAAGATATTTTTTTTGCCAATAAGTTTTAACAAAGGTAGACGATGTCCTAGAACCTAAAAAATCGAAAACGTGTTACATCTACCAACCCGTACCGAGCCCGATCACAGCCCAAAGAAATGAAACGTTAAAAGGACATCATTCATGGTCCATACGTTTTTGAGCCTGTTCTGAAAGACGCGGCCAACGAATAAAATGGTACCAATGGGTATTATTAGTCATTTGGATCAATAGTTACTATGGTACAATATTTATAGGATTGCTCTCAGCCAAGTTATAAAAGTTCACAGATTCGTCATTTGTTGATTTCAGTAAGAGGTTTAAAAAAAAATGTCCTTTAAATCCATTTCAAAACATTTGTCTCTCATTCTTGCTGTAAGTTTAACCCATTCGAACTTATCAATGGAGGCTCATATTTCTATGGCTAAGCAATAATAATTAATATACCGAATGTGTATGTTATGTCGAACGCGCGGTATAGTAAGCCATACGTCACACCCACGTACTCAGGACGGCTCATAGTAAAATATATTTAAATGAGTTACGCAACGCTACTTTAGTCGCACAAAAGTAAATGTTCGGTAGACCCACTAAATACCTGGGCACGCCGTAATCGCTGCGGTAAGACCCCTCTTTGAGAAATGGCTGGATAGGCGTCACGTCGTCCTGACCTAACGCATGCCGCAGGTCCTCACCGGACACGGAAGTTTCTGTCCGACCATGGCCCATGCCCAGATCGACGGCGCGTTCTGTTCCACGCGCGCCTCTAGGTGTGTCAGCTTTATCACCCCTGGGGGGGGGGCTTTAGAGGGACTCACGAATTACGGTGAATAAAGGGGTATTGAAGGGCATCGTGGATTTTAGTCAGTACGTGTCTGGCAGTCCCGCTCTGCTCTGCGTGGGAGGACTCATTTGATGATTTTCCAAGCTAAAAAATATTCAATCAACTCAGCCTATCGAGTTCCAATGCTGGACATAGGCCTCTCCAAGACTGCACCCAGCCCCCGGTTGTCGGTTCATCTAGCTAGGAAAGAGAAAAAAGACTAAAGATAGTAATTCAGCCTATTATGTGAAGTCATATTTGAGTAGGTTCCAGTCAAATCTAATTTCAGTCTGACTGCCAAGCTTTACTAATGGGTATCGAAGTACCCTACAGCTGGGTTTTGGAGGTAAGGCAGTCGGTCTTTGTAAAATATAAATGAGTATTCAGTTGCAAGTTGCAACTCGTTTCACTGGAAGCTGACCCAATAAGAATTGGGAAAAGGCGAAGGCAAATATTGAAGTGGAATTAGCTTAGTTGGAACACGTTAGGCAGATTATGCGTTCACTTCAACTGTATTAAAATATAATATGTGAATGACCGACTCGAGCTCCTGAGCATGGAGTTGACCTCTAGTCTCAATTTTGGCGCCACCATTGAGTTCAAAGCCCAACTTGCGGCCAAAAAGCTGGGCATCCTAATCAGAGTGAAGCGGTACTTCACGCCTGGACAGCTATTAACTGTTTACAAAGCACAAGTCCGATCCTGAATGGAGTACAGTAGTCACCTTTGGGATGGCTCAGCTAAATATCAACTTGCCGCTTTTGACTCAGTGGAACGCATAGCTAAGAGGCTCGTTGGCGACATCAAATTGGTGAATGCCAAGCTCCATAGCTTGACTCATCGCCGCAAAGTTGCCTGCCTGTCGGTTTTCTACAGATTGTACTTCGGAGAGTGTGCCCAGAAACTCCACGATCTCATCCCACCAGCCCCTTTCTATCATCGAACATCTAGACGCACGGTAAATTACCATCCTTATTGCTATACCGCCAATTCGCACTAAGCGTTTCTAGACGTCTTTTATAATGCGGACAGCGAAGGAGTGGAACTCTCTGCCTGCGTCTGTGTCTCCGAACGCATACAACCCTAATCTCTTCAAAGTTAGAGTGAACAGACAAGGCTTCTTCTGGGTAAGCTCGCTCCACCGAACATTTATTTGATTGACAAACACAATAATACCAGAGGTAAACAAGGGTTCTGTACAGGAACTGTCCCGCTCTGCCCTCGATGGGAAGACTCATTTGATGATTTTACCACGATAAAAAAGTGGTCAAGGGTTACCATCTCAGCTTTTGCTGGTCGAAAGACACCCAGTGTTGATTTTCAATTAACACCCCGCAGTGAACCTTCTTTTAATTATTAAAATTTGTTGGCTCCATTGATGCCAAAACGCGAGTGGGTAACGTACGGTGATCCCATAAATGTTCACGTTGCCGCACCACTACGTCTTTTGAGGACGTACAATCTGCTTCCAAATGGTTGGTATTCGTTCATTTGATTCGAAGACAGCTTGTCTTGTACTCAAGCATGTTGTGCCCTTCGCCGCACACACGCTTTGATTTATGTATTACATACGAGCACCTTTACCCACTACAACTCGAAAATTATCTCACGGGAACACAAAATCGGGTTAATAACTATTTAATGTTTTAACCCAGGTTATAAACTATCTGTTTTTATATGATTGTATGTAATAATAAATCCTAGGGAAATCCTGAAAAAATCGAGGGAACTCTTCAATAAATCAGTTGTGATTAGCATATCTATGCATAGTTGCACCAAAAAAAAAACCAGTTGTAAAAGTCATTGACTGAATTCTTTTTTTTTTTGTATTTTTGCAAGCTATTTCATAAAACCATTCATTCAAATTATTATCTGTCTATTTTAAATGGCCTCAATAAGCAAAAACTTCCGTATCCCGAATCAAAACTTTTAAACAACAATATTTACAGCAAATAACTCTGTCTTAAAGCTGGTTTGTTTATCTGATTACTAATATAAACTATTACTGATTAATAATAGACTAATTTGGCACAGTTAAGACAATGGCTTGGGTCAGGGGCCTGTCTGTGCAGGATACCGCGGGTCTGGGACGTAAAGAGCAGCGGAAGGAACAGGGTGGACATTTAGTCGTAGATTCTGGCAGTCCGCAGGAAACGCCGACGGCCTGGGTCTCAAAGAGAGACAGAGAGACGAGGGCAAAACCTGCCGAGCTCGAACATTTTACATTGATGTGATTGTGAGGTTTGTAGAATCCTTGTTTCGGGTGTAAATGGGCTTCGTGAAAAATCCGCTTACAGCAACTCGTCGTTCGGCAACCACTTGTTGTCACCTGTTCACGACCCATGCCTAGTTATCACCAGTGAAGATTGATTGGCACTTGTCTCCTTCAAAGAATGTGGGTTCGGTTACCAATCCACACATGTTTTCTCTCCGTTAGAGTTCTACCCTGCCAGTTTCCTACAATACTGTACCCTTAGCAAGAATTTTCACTCTTTTACTTTACAGCGTCTTTCCAGTATTTACAGCGTTTTTGTATGCACCTCTGGTGTGCGAAGAAAGAACTAATTTTTTCCTTGAAAATTGACAATTTGAAATTGTTAAAGTTCCAGTTTACTATACGTCTCTCAAATACTGAAAATTCGTGCTAAGGGTACTGAAATAACGTGACTTTTTACACAGGACCTAACCTACACAAATCAAAACCTAAATTTAAAGACATCATCAATCTGTTTCTAAATCCGACTTGATGGCTATCTCATTCTAGATCACAGTCATTAACTGCATTTAAAATTAGTTCATCGACAGCCCTGTGCCTAATTCAATCGGCCAGATGCGTACGCGCACTAAACTAAACATGTCACATTCGAATTACTTGCATCGTAATTATGAACTGACATCTAAAGTTTTAAACAACTAGCTGTTGCTAGCGAGAACATAATAATCGGGATAAAAACTATCCTAAGTATTAATCTAGGTGATTAAATATCTGTGCATCCAAATCCACTCAGTAGTTTTTGCGTTAAAGAGTATCAAACATCCAGCTACCCCACATACGTCCGCAAAAACAGCATTAATTCTATATTTAAGTGAGATTTAATGGCTTTAAAACGGAGCAAATACCGGCATTTTCTACTCTCCCTTTGCAACGCTGTAGACCCAGAAAAACATTCGAGAGAAGGAAAACTCCTGCCTTAAGAATAGTGGCTTTAGTGGAGCTTGAGTGGAGAAGAGATGTGGATTTCAAGCCATGTGCTCTGCTCCGCTCCGCCTTAGTGGAACCCCAGCCTCATTTTTTTATCGTGTTAAAATCATCAAAAGAGTCCTCCTACCCAGGGCAGAACGGGAGGGAATGTCAAACTTGTAGGTACTGACTAAAATCCACGATGTCCTTCAGTAGCCCTTTGTGTACCGGAGTTGCGGTATACGTGTGTCCCGCGACAACCTAAGCCTCATAGCAAAAAAAAGAGAAAAATAGAGAGGCCATAGTGGGACATAACAGAGTTATAATGATACATCAATAGAATTGTAAAGTGTAACGGCTCGACAAACCGAATCAATGACCATTGACCTTATTAGCTAGGGGAGAGGGTATCGAATTTGTTTTCAAAGAACATCATGTCACGGGAATGAAAAAGAGCGTCAGGGTGGATTTTAAGTCAGTAAGAGTCTGACGGTCCCTCCTGCCAGAGCGGGAGGACTCAATTATTGATTCTAACAAAAACAACAATAAAGCTTTTGATAATTAGACAAAGGCAACAAGTTCACATAAATATTTACCAAAAGCCCGCCCTACCAATGTCATTCGAAAACAACCAAGCAGCACTGTACTGGACACCTGTTGCCAACATTATATTAGTAACCCTAATTTTTGACAAGTTTGTTTACTGAGCTCGTAAAGATCATTAGTTATGGCCATAACGGCCACATGCACATTATGACGACCTCCAGATGTTTGCAGAACTAAATATTATGTGCGTCGCGCGAGCATTGGACTGACATACTTATGTAGGTGATATGTATAAACACTCAATAACATTAAGACGATTGTGGTGCGGTGCCAATACACATTAGAATGATGAAGTGCGAGGCTCCATACTAATGTGCCCTAACGGGAACAGAACCGTGGCCTTTGGTACAGACGCCACCACTTAAACCTACCCGAATTTGTCAAATCTTCTTAACTATACTTAATATTGTAAATCTGAAGAGTTTTTTTGGTTGCGCTAATATCAGAAACATAAGGTTCGAATTGAAAAAAAAATAGTTGGTCTGTCTTTTTATCGGGGAAGGCTATATGTATGTATGTAACAGCACGCTGTGACAAATATGGAGAGGTGTCACACCGCGGGAAAAGCTAGTTACATTATATGTTGAAAATCTATTATGCGAGCCATAATCCATACTTCCTATCGTCCAATCGGCACGACGATTCAGGCTTGGTCCAATTTGGAGTTCGTCCATATACAGTCACGAGCAAATGTATGTAAACACTTACAACATTCAAACGCGATTTTCTCGTCAAATACTGGTTTCTACTTTCAAATAAGACCTATTTTGTAATAGCATGGCTTCCAAAACTGACAGTTTATAAAAACGCAAATAAACCTTAATCAATACAGTAGGAGCAGATCGCTTTTCATTTCTGCCAAGTGTATACATATTATTACTCGTGACTGTACACCACACACGATCAGTTTAAACTTTCCAATCGGCAGAGCCGTACAGTAATACAGTTGAAGCCATGACATCACCACTGACAGATGACGATGTTTTAGCCGTTTTGGGCATTTTACTCGTGATAAAGAAACACAAAATAAAGAAAAGTTTGAGAAGAGTGTTGCAAAAAAGTAATTTAGAATTAAGCCAAATGATTATCGTAATAATTTACGTATGAAGCGACTGGATTACTGCGCAGCGTGTGTTCGTTGTTCTCTGTTTTATCAGCATCGAAAATATATCGGATTATTTCTCGAAGATGACTATTATACGAAAATTTAAATAAACGCTCACATGTCAACACAATGCTACTCAGACATGTTTATTATGGTTGCTAGTGTGGTCGTAATTAAGAGTCTTATTTGTCCGTCGTAAATAATGTTAACTGCATGTTTACGGGTTTCACAGCAACCGGGTGTGCAAATATCGCCCGGATTATCTAAACTGCAGGATATGCCAACTGCACTTCATCATATTTTGGAAGTATATACCAACATAATATTTACTTTATATAGAGGACCTTGTAATTAGTGTACGATACTTAAACACGTGATTGTGATCATGATAACCAACAAACCTCGAAAAAAAAAATTAGCGTTTCAGTACATTTATGTTTGCTTAATGTACTGAACAGCAGATTTTTTTTTTCACGATTTCGGCTTTGCTCCCATAGTAAAAAATGTTTGTTATCATAAGCACAATCACGTGTTTAAGTATCGTACACTAATTATTACCAGTCACCCCATATACTGCTGCTGTAGATGATTTAACATAATATTTCTCTACTCAAAGCTGAATATAGGTCTACCACAAGCACAATGTTCACCACAGTTTTACCTGCGCAAGCCTGGCCTGCGCGTACTTTGTGTGTGGTTGGGCGTTCAGTGTTGCCGTCCGCGGTCCGTGTAAATGATGTAAATAACTTATCTTTCGGAAGTCGGTGGCAATAATGAATTCAAAAAACAAATAAAACAAGCATTTTTTTTTTAATCGTTTAGAAATATAAGTTATAATAATCCACCACCATCGGGAAGTGTCCAGAGTGATTTTTTTGAACTCTGTGCGGCTCTTAGCACTCACTGAAAAGTCAATAAGAATAGATAATTAGCAGAAGTTGCGAGGTCAGTTCCTGTAAACAGTGAGGAAAAGTATCGAGAGCGCTCTAGAAACTAATTAGCTTCGAATCAGTTGTGCAGAGCAGTCCAGTTAGGACTTATTGAAAAAGAAACGGGCTCTCTCTAGTTACAAGTTTATTTGGAGTGCATTTCAATGTACACGCTTTTGTTCATTCATTTAATTATTTACTTTTCATGAACAGCCGCTGAGAAAATTCATTCGTCTTAATTACAAAGTTAACTGCAACTTATGTTTTTTTTTTGTTACAGAATCATCTAGACATGAACACGTTAGACATGACAAGGAGTGATCATCGCCACTTAGTGCTGCAGATTGCTCTGAAATGTGCCGACATCTCAAATCCCTGCCGCCCGTGGGAAATATCACGCAAATGGAGCTTGAAGGTATGCGAAGAGTTCTTCCGGCAGGGTGACTACGAGCGGCGCCTCAACCTACCAGTGACGGCTCTCTGTGACCGTCATACCACATCTATTCCGAAGATCCAGACAGGTAAATTTAATGAACACGAAACAATATAACAAATATATATTTTGCAAACTACAATTTATATTTCATCATTACAGGTTTCTTCAAATTTGTAGTGACACCCCTGATTAGCGAATGGCATAGGTTCTTGCAAAATGACCTGTCCACTCAGATGCTGCGCAATCTTATATATAACCAAAACAAATGGGAAACCCTGATGAATGAAGAAGCAAACGAAGAAACGAAGACTGAGACATCTGAAGCCGATCCTGTGGATGAGGACGCAGGAGCAGACAATGACAGCCGCAGGCTACTCCTGCCGCCGCGCAGGGCTTCGCTCAATCCCCCAGTTAAGAAGAAAAGTCCATTTAAGGACCAACTCCGACGCTTCTCTGTGCCCTTGAACGTATTCCAAGATGTGAGGTACAGACACCGCGAGCTTCGTGAAAAGAGCCAGGCGTCGTCAGTGACAGACGAAGGCGCGCGCCGGCAGCCCAGCGCCGACGGCAGCCAGCCCTCGCTGCACTCGCAGCTCAGCGTGCGAGGACACTGCTCGCACTCAGAGGAACCCGACGGCCAACTCAATGCGGATGTACTATTACCCGACTCGACTATAGCGTCCATCACGACCCCCGCGCAGGCCCAACGCCTTAACACTGTGCTCAGAGAAGGTGGCAACGTCAATAAATTAATCAGACAAAAAACTTTCCCACCTTTAGAGTCAGCGTCTCGTGATGTATCTCCTCCGCGAAGATCGCTAGTCACTGACAACGAGGATGTCGATTTCTTATCAAGGTTAAGAGCAGACTTTCGGTCTATTCCGTCTACAAGTAAGAAAGATCCTCAGTATACTTATTTAGTTGTGAGAGATGTTAAAAAGACTGATTCTGGAGACACTTCTGATACTAGTGTAGAAATATCAGAACCACCGCGTAAAGTAGAAAAGGAAAACTCTGGAAAGAAGTCGAGTCGGAAGGAGACCAGCACAGTAGGCAGTCAACTGCGTGACAATTTGACGTGGATGCCTCTGGAACTCGACTCTGACCCGCTGTTACAGCGCCGACGGAAGTCTATGCCCACTGAAGTTTTACCATTTGGTGAGTACTTTTAACACTACCTACTTATTCGAATAATTCATTTCAATTTCTTTGAATTACTTAGTCTCTTATTCCCAATTATATTGTGATCGGCTTTCTATATAACTAGAGGAATCTGAATATCAATTCCCGGGTTTCGGTACCGGCTACATTGTCTTCATACTGAATGGCAGAAGGAATCCATGTTCTGATAGTGTTTTCCGAGGTATAAAGGATACGCTGTCCCATCCATGGATGGAACTTGGCAATCTTCACGTTGAAGATCAAATGAGCTTCGAGTGTTTCACGAAATTAGTTAAAAAACCATACCTATTAAATGTTCCAGTGCCCAAAGAAAAGAAGATCCGCGAGGTTCCGACCGTGGTCCCTCAGTTCATACGGCGCACATTCTCCAGCAAGGAGTCTTGGACGAAGAGGCGTGGGTCTGCCCCGTCCCCGGTGGCGCCGTCAGAGCTGCGCAACCTCGCTTCTGTGGGTTCCCTGCGGCACAGCGTCAACGGAGGCCGCAGGAAGCCAAGCCTGACAGTGACTTGCCAACAATGGCTCGCCAAAGCATCCTACAGTGTTCAGGAACGAACTCAGTTCCCACGCCGAAGCTCACTGCCTGTTGAGGTGATGACAGGTGCTCGATAGCTTAGCGGCTTTTTTTATTTTTCTTTTGCATGTTTTTACTACATTATTATTGCATAAATTGGTTTTGTTTTACAGTGCCGTCTGCACTATTACTTGTTCTTTTTCTGCAATAAATGCCATCATAGTTCTGTCTACTGCTGCGCATGGAGGCCTGGGTTCGATACCGAGGTCAGGAGAAGAGTTAATTCAACTTTTAATGTAAGGTGGGTTTGCTCTTGACTCGAGCCTAGATCAAGGGTGACGATGAAAAAAAACTTGTTAACAAATGCCACGAAAACCGTGACTTTGAGTCTGCCTCCTGCTATATACTACTTATAACATTACTGAGGAAATATGTGTTTACGATTGTCTCACACTTTTGTCTAACTCTTTGGGGATTACAGTTGTAGTTTTATGTAGTTCACGTTCTAACAATATCACTTGTATTAAAATGTAATTAAGATATAATTCCAATATTTTCCAGGTATATCATCTCACTAATGCCGGCGCAGATACCTAATATTTGCTTGAGCCTAAAGAGGCTCACCCGTATGATTCCTTCGATGAGGATGAATCTGTACGATCTAACAATAACTACGACGCAGACGACGAGGAGCTAGACGAGGACAGTTCGTACGACGCCGAGTACACGAGCCAGTTCCACGAGAACATCGTGCTGGAGGGATCCAACGATGAGAACGAGGAGCTGGACCCAGACGACGACGATGCGAACCTCCTGATCAACCTGCCGTTCGTCAACCGCCACCGTGCGTCCTCCATGTAAACGATCCCTCCCCCCTCCCATCTACATTTCCTGTAAATACGTCTATCACTATTTTCTTTGACAATTTTATGATCGCAGAGTGTTTAAAACTATAGTGACATTGTGTGTGTGAGTTTTCGAGAATGTTCCACGATCAAACCCCCCCCCCCACTCCCACTCTTGAACCGGATCGTTCGCGTCTGCATCAAAAATTATAGACTTTTCAGCCATAGATGGCGCTAACATAAGTTTATGTGATTGGTTCTCAAACATTATAGCAATTTGTGATTATCATAAATTAAACATAATTAACTGTTTGATCTTAACGATGCTACATAATATTTTTCAGGAAGTTTAGTTGCCCGTTTCATTATGCTTAAAAATTGTTTGCTTGTTGGTGAAAATGATGATATAAATAGATAGTGTACAGTGGAAGCGAAAAAGTGCATGTTAGTATAGTAGTATAAGTGTAAGCTAAAATAGGTCTTGAACGCTATATTAATTTGTGATGATCATAAAGAAGTAATATCAGTAGTAATAGCCTTATATTCAAGGCAACATAATAATCAAAATAATTAATAAGATGCAGTGAGAACAGTCCTGTTTCATTGCGCTGTGAATGTCCGGCAATGTTATTATATTGTTGACGTCTCCCGCACTGGATGGTGGACCGGTTAAACGCGGTAACGATGACGGTTCTCATTGAAAGTATGTTGATCATTACGCCTAAAACAGTGGGCCGACCGCCGACAATGAACGAGTAACGAGTAGAACTATAAACTCTAAAAAGAGTTGGCGATCGGCAGGAAGCGAGTAGTTTCGATAGTTTTGTCGCCGGGCGACGAGCAATTACTTGCGCTACTCGCCCGCGGTCGCTTTATGTGACATTTCGTTCACTGTACCGAACGCGAGTAACGAGTGAGCGGGCATCGCTGAACGAGTATCGCTGAGCGAGTTAATTTTTGAAAGCTCGTCGCTCAGCGACAGAACGAGTAAAACGAGTTCGCCGGCAGTGTGAACAGTCAGAGAGCAACTATTAATATATGCATCTCTTTCGTTTACACGGAATGTACATTTATTGTGCGTTTCTTTAGAGAGAAAATCGCCGAGAGTTACTCGTTCTCTCGCCGTTGGTCGGACCACTGCCTAAATGAGTAAAACAGAAATGACACTCTCCATAACATGGATATATCAAGACTATAATGGATTAATGGACACTGTAACACTGTTGTTATAATAATTTATAACAACGGTGTCCATTGTCCAACGAAGACGAATGTTGGAAGCTCACATTTTAATTTAATTCAATGCTGCTTACCACACATTTGAAAATGTGAATATTTTTATGTTGCAAAACCGCAGTACAAATAATTTCCACAAAATTAATTATTTTTATTTTTTTATTGTATAGTTATTAAATTAAATTTCTTTAAATGTATTCTCATAGGTTATAAAATCACAAATTTATTTTAAGTTTTAATAACAGAATTTATGTTTCGTCTAATTTATAAAAAGTACATTATGATTATACCAAAAAATGCTTATCCTATTTGAAAATGTTTTGGTTATTAGGCTTATAATCAGCGACGTTACTCATAGTGTAGCCAGAACATCACAGCACCTGGTAATTCAATTGAATAACGTCGTTGACAACAAGCTTCACATAATAAAGGGATTGAGTCTCAATATTACTTTTAGTAACTTTAGTATTTCGAAAGTTATATAGTCATAGAATTAAGTACTTAGTAGATTGTAAGAAGGAAACAGAAGAAAGTGGTAGACGCTCTTTTTGAGTGATGATGTGTGAAGGAGTATGGTTAGAAAAACTTCAGTATTAAAACATACAGCGTAGGAGCCGACACTGTTGATCGCTTGCACGACCTCACGGAGGTTAACAGGCCCTATAGCCAAACGGCAATCGACTATCGCTAACGTTCAGCAGTAGCTAATACATTTTCAACTTGAACCCTGTTACATAAAGTTGAAAATCTATTATCGTTTTCTTTTGTTTCGTTCGCTTTCGCTCAACAGTCTTTACTAGTTTTTCAACTATATACGATAGGGTATAAAGTTGAAAATGTAATAGCGACTGCTGAACTTTAACGATTGTCGCTTGCCGTTTGGCTACAGGCCCTGACTTGTTCAGAATAATAACTGCTTCGAGAAGTATAAGAACGCCACCCATTCACTTGTATCCTACATAGCCAACTTCAGAATACCTACTATTGTGCAGTAAACCGGCAAAACTTTTTGTAATATATATTTCCGACGTGTAGAACTTTAATGTTTTTAATATTAGTAGAATTATTGAATAATTGTAAATTGTTTCTCATATTAACATGCGGTCAACAGAAGCGCGGCGTAGTGTGGACAATTCGTGAAAAGTTTTACTAAAGTATTCAATATTTTCATTGTAACGTTGATTTGTATATTATGTTTCTTTTTAAAGATATTATTATTAAGTCAGATTTAGGCTAAATTCGCAGTAAATTTCTTTCTTCGGAATTAATTTAAAGACGGTTTTTTATAATGATAGATTTATTTAATCCAAAGATCTTTCATTGGTTGTCCACTGTTGGCACGGAACTCGTGCCATTTTTGTCACAATTTGGCTCTGTAGTAAGGCAGTAGTTTACTTTGTAAAGTCCGGGAGGTCAAAGACAATTTTGAATGTGTGAATTAATTTATCATCTTGTGTCTATTGAGAGTTTTTAGTTGCAATCGCATTGCTACTAAGATTGCACGAACGTTGCCGTGCGCCGGCAGGACCGTAGCGTAAGTAATGCTTGTGGTCACACTAGAGGTCATGTTGCTAAAAGCAAGATTATTTTATTTATAACTTAGATGTCGATACAAGTGACGGCTGAGCTAATTGACTAGAGAATACAGTACAAATACAGTCGACTCTCGTTTATTCAAACCTGTGATAATTCGAACCTCCCCATTATTGAAAGTTATCACGAGTTCCCTAAAAAACATCTTCACATTTCGAACTATGTAAATCAGTACATTTTTATGCACTTTATAATTAGAACGAAAAAATCATTGCTACGTCACAAAACGACGCGTTAATTAGAACTCATCAGCGTCAAACACTCGGAAGTTGCAGAGAGAAAGAGACAAAAATATTGTAGCTACATTTTGGGTCAAGTTCAAAGTACGAGTATCATAATGAATATTTTCTCTCAATTTAGAACCATTTGGTATTTGAAACACTCGATAATTCGTAATATTTAAACACTCCCTCGAGATCCGTATTAACAAGATAAGAGTCGACTGTACATGTAGCCGACACTCGGCACTCCAGCGCCCTCAGTCGTCACTGTCATAAACCTTGCCAGTGCTGGATCACTGAGCGATTGTCGATACTCCCAAGAGTACACAATCCTAGGACTTAGTATTTTAGTGTTACGGTAGCAGGACTATAAGGGACGGATATTAAAGCAAAATACGACTTTTGTCGATTTGAAATTTTGAGGGATTCTGAGCTAAGCTCACGAAAATATTTTTGTATACTTTTTCCAAAGAGCATCAACTGATGTCTTTGGAAGATTAAGTACTTTTAATTTATTATAACTATATAACGGTGGTAAGTTTAGTTAAGATGGTAAGCAATGTCGGAACGAAACGATTCCTACAAAGGATAAATCGCGAAGGTTACACAACGCAGATACGTTTCATGTTATAGACCTCTAGTGTCCAAAAGCACTGTAGTTAAAAGTTCTCTTTTAAATGTACCTAAACAATGAGTGTGTTTCACTAAATGTTAAAATGTTAATTTATTTTGTGATCGTGTCCCGAGTAGGTTTCTTGACGAAGTGTTTATGTTTTAACATGGGTAGTCTGTTAGATGTGCCGATGTTGAGGTTTGTTGATATCACACTTTTATCTATAGTGTGGAATGACGACCGCCTGTCTTTGAAATTACCATCGATTTCGAACGAGCATTTTTATCCAGATAACAGGAGGAACGATTCTATTTATAATCCTGGATATCTCCAGTATATATACCAGTAGACTACGACAATGTTTCGTCTCTTCAACGTAATCGTTAGTTGTTAAGGTGTTAGCGTTAGTAGTACAATATCAGTCAGATCTTGTGTATTTTGATCAATAGTTCACTTCATGACCCGCCGTATCGCGTTTAGCGCGAATTTCTTGCATAATTCTGTAAAAGATACATAAGTACAAGTTCGTAGGTGTTTATGATACAAATTTATAGATAGACCCATATAAACCGTGCTCAAAGGTACACTCCACATTATATCTAGTCACATGACAACCATTACAGACTAAAAAGGCACACTTTCACGTCACATAATAATATTCCACAATTCCTAGTTGATATTTATTAAAATGTGTCAAACGTATCAACAGCAGGGTATATCACCCTTTTAGGTAAATGTAGTACGTAGATTGAAAAAATAAAAATGCTCAAAAATATTTACTTATTCCGAAGGGTCTTTTCCTTCGTACTTTTGAAGCACAACACTTTATTTTGAACTATTACTTATGGCCCACGGTCCCACTGCTAGCCAGCAAGAAGGACGTTAACTAGTCTTGTACCTGTTAGATTGATATTTGTTCATCGGTCTCAATATAATAATATAAACCGTAACTTTTTAGTCGTCTTACAAAAGTGGTCCACTCAATGTATCTGACTTAAAATACCTCTAGACGCGATTGTTTCTTTAATAATTGTTACCCAGTCTCTCCGAGAGGCCATGGTTGAGCGCTTGAACCTGTCTTTGGAGTCTGTCTCACAATGGGGTGAATCCAATCTGGTCAGGTTCAATGCTACTAAGACTCAGGCGTATCTTTTTTCCGCAAAAAAGAGCCAATTCCACCCGGCTCTATCTTTTCGAGGTGTGACCATACCGATATCTAAAGCTGCTTAATTTATATAAAGCGCAAGTTAAAGTGTTAATTAATATATCTATTAATAGATACATTAGAAATATGAAAAACCCTGCTCAAAATTTTTATCAGCGCACAAGTCAAGCAGATTATTCCATCTCAATTTTCTATGAGACAAGGGTGTTTCTAACTAAGCCTTGCATCTTTTGTTTTTAAATTATTCAAATCTTATAAATACCTATTTTTTTGGTCACTAGAAACATGATGTGGGCCTGCCGTTGTAAGACGACTAAAAAGTCACGGCGTTTGTTTATCTACTCTCTATACACGATAGATATGGATGTTTCAAATCTGTGCTTGCGAATAATCAAGTAGTTCCGCACCCGGTGATCAATGTGCTGCCCTAGTGATGTTGGGCCTATTTCACAACTTGAACGCCCCATTCAACTAGTAGTTTTATATTTTGGATGTATTTTTGGTGTTAGATAATAATTTAAATATTGATACCGTCTTTGACGTCTTTGGCTATGAAGTCAAAAATCTAAGTTAATATGTTTTAAATTAACTGGTATTTATCAATAGATGAATGTCAAACAATATTTAATCAAAAACTAAATGTATCTCCATATAAATAAATTCTTTGAAAGTCTCCGGAGATCCGGGTCTTGTCCATGTTATGTACAGTTCAACTACAGTTCTTAAATTCAGTAATAAAGGGAACATTAGTAATTTTTAATAAGTAATGGATATTAAAGGAGCTCTGCATTCTGTGGTTTAACTGTAAACGAGTGAATTTTGTCATTTAAAGTAGGGTTTTATATGCAGTATATGTATCTGTAAACTCATTTTTAATTGGACAGACCTATAGGCTAAAATATCGGCTGGAATCCGGATGTTTTATATTGTAGGCCTGACCTCACTTCACTGAGTAAGGTAGTATCACAAAATAAACAAAAGGAACAAAAAAAACTAAATGTTACTAGAATCTGAATGTAAATTGAATATAATATGATAAAAATCGAATTTTAAAATATATAGATGTACCTACCTATCTATTCGTTCACAAAATTAGTAACGAAAAATTTCTATAAAACATACTTCTACAAAATGTTAGTAAATTTTTAATAGGAAAACTTGCAATGTTTACCACGTAAATGTATGGAATGGAATCCTACCCTGCTTTATGTGTTGATAGAATTCGGCCCTGACTTTACCTATTTCTATTCTGTTCGTAGACAGAAACAAACATATCTGCCATTTAATTATGTCCAGCATAGTTGGTTTCATATTCCTGTCAAATACTGACTCTAAAGTGTCAAGTATTTCACTTTATGTGTACCTACATAAGTAGCGATGAGAGGCAATCAAATGTAGCTCAAATTTTATACTAATCTTGTACTAACACAGAAATAAGAATTTAGTCATTGATATAAATAAGGGTGTTCAAAAACACTTAGATGACAAGACGCTATGTAAAATTCACGCTCGAAGCAACTTATCATAATATCTTTTCGATTAAACAAAAATTATGTGATTGAGAACTGAAGAAACTAAATATCTTTTAATTCATCATTTTTTCCTAAGTTAATCAAGCAAAATAGTGCTCCCGGCCAAGTACTAAGTATTTATACAAATAGGGCAGAGTACTCGATGGTATGTTTAAACGGATAGTTTACTCGACCGAGAGCACTGTCCCGCCCGTTTGCTCGTTACGTGTGATAAATGATAAACTAGAACACAAATCAGAAATTGACCAAATTAATATGGGACCAGCGTAGAAATACCTCTTTCTAATAACAAGAATCATCAAACGGCCATGACATGATTTCTAAATCATATAAAATAAATATTCATTAATTTTGGAATTGTGTCAAAATATTATTCCAATCAATGTGTTCTCAACAACGTCGAAAATAGCAATGATTGCACTCTACGTCACGGATACACGTCTGACTTGCTAAAATCGGATTCAGCTTCAATTTCTGGTATTTATATCAATGACTTGAATCTATATTTTTCTTATTTCACGTACCTACTACATAGATGCACAATAATTGTATATCATATACTTACCTTAAAACTAAGTGTTGTACTTAATAGGTTTTCGAAATAAATGTTTTTTTTTTTCAATAGTTTTGTTTTAATATATAAATTACCTACTTTTTACTTTTGTCAGACTTTTTTGAGTTTTATTTTTACATTACAAAACTTTCTATCAAGATAGCATTTCGAATTTATTACCACACTGAATGCAGATTTTCCTGTTTTTGCAATTGATTTGGTAACTGTTTATCTACAGTCTTTCACAGTATTTACGTGTAACAGAAAAAGAAAACAAAATAAAAAATCAGAGATAAAATAACTTTGGAAGAACTGTATCAGTGAAGACTGCAAAATTTTGAGAAACACGTAGTTTCATAAATAACACCCCCTATGTAGTGTATTTCAAATGGTACTTGCAGTACTATTAACTCATGTACTTTCTCTTCTGACTATTGTCAAAGATTGTGTTATAATTGATGTTGTAATAAAATGTAAATAAATGGAATGGTTATTTTTATTTCTGACCCTTGATGTACCGCAGCTATGAAAAAATTAGGTTTAATTGTCACAGATCATGTATTTCTGTTGCCACTATAACAACATTCAGCAAAATAATTTAATTTTCGATCGGTAAGACAGATCGGGGTAGGTTGACCTTCTGGCGTCTGTGCAGTAACTATCCCGGTTGAAGAGGCGCCATGTAATTTGCATGTTCAATGATTCGAAAAAAAAAGAGTTTCGGTTTGTGATGAGTAATCTCTAAAATTGCTAAACCGATTTTGAAAATTCTTTAATCAGTTAGAAGCCACATTAGTCCTGAGTGAAATATGGTATAACGGCGATGGCAATGAGGGGGCGTATCCGCAAGCAAAACCTACTTTAAAAAAACGCAATTGTCTAACTAACATGATTTAATTTACGTGCGTTTCAATAAACTTATAACAAACAATCTTTTTATATACATTTATTATCATACGGGAGGGCCACTGGGCTTGGCTGACGGAGCCCCGATGGGGTTTGTAGAGGTGGTAGTCTCGGACGTGGCCGCCGTCTCCAAACTCTTCATGTTATTCTCAAACTCGACGGGCTCAATAAACTTCTTGTGCGGGAATGGCGTCGGTCCCAAAATGCGTTCGACATCTTTGAAGTTTAACGTTTCTTTTTTCAGAAGTTCTTCGGCCAACTGCAGAAAATAGAAATTTTATAATGATTTACTTGGCCAGTGAACACGCGGGACGAAACAAAAAACTAGTGTACGAACAAGATCGAGCGATAATTAGACTCGAATACATTTGACATTGTTTCGCTATTCTCGCACAATTTTGTCGAAATATGAAGAACCATCGAGAGAAGTGGAAGGAATGGGGGAGGCCTTTGCTTAGGAGTGTGACAGTGCAGGCTTGTAAAAAAAATACGTAGATGGTCGATTTACAACAAGTTCTTTCAATTTTCTCAATAGTTATTTATTCATGTTAAACTCTTTGAAACTAAGATAATGTAGTGCGTAACTTACCAGGATAAGTTTGTCCTGGTTGTCTCTGAGAAGCTTCTCGGTCCTGAAGTACGCTTCACCGATCAGTTTCCTCGCTTCCAGGTCGATGAGGTTCTTCATAGTCTTGCTGAACGGACTCTTGCCGCGAGTCTTCAGGTCAGGGAACGATACTAGCCCTACTTTCTTTGACATGCCATAGACTCGAACCTGGGAAAGAAATAATTTAATAGTCGAAGGTACTATAAGAAGTTGGGATAGTTTTCTCTCTCAACTTTCAAATAAAAATTGCAAGCAAGTAAATTAAATAACGCGAAAATCATTCAATAATTTATAAACAATCGCAACAAGATTTTCTTTTAGTTCGCTGATTCTAGAAAAAAAACTTCGTATCAGCCAAATTGAGATTTCAGATACACTGTGCGGGACGAATGAACTATCGTTGTGTAAATAGTAGTGTTATAAGTGAATAGTGCAAACAAACTGATAAGACAGTGATAACAGTTATACTCGTAATCTTATAAGATAGTGTTTATTAGAATAAGTGAATTTTTCCTTATTAGAACTTTGTTTTTGTAATAGATCTAGTTATATCTTGTAAGAATTAGTTCGTAAGTTTTATTAGAATGTTTTATTCCTTTGTATTTGATAGTTTTTTGATAGTTTTTACGAAGTACTTTGTACATAGGTCGAAATAGTAAATTATGGTTTTTTGTGTTGAATTTATTTTTCCCCAATAGAAATAAGTTTATAGATTAAGGAAATATATAGTTTGTTATATGTTAGTATAGAAAAAACTTGTAAAATACGCGAAAATTGTCACGCGGCTCTCGTTACGGTAACGTTTCGCTGTACTTAAGCTAACTGCGTCGAATCCGCCCTTTTTCTAATTGGATAAAATTCGTGCGCTCTGATTGGTCAACCAATCAGAGACCTTACATTTTTTTAGCGAAAATTGTATAAAAGACGGGTAGGTCCGGGCGATCGACACAGTCGGCGGGCAGCAGCAGCAGAAGAAAGAAAACCTAGAAGAAACATGAAAGAAGAATAAAGCTCTTCAAGTACCAGCTTCACCAGTGTTTTATTCACCAATCCAGCGAATCGAATGTGCCGTCCGGTACATTTATGGTCCTGTCGAGTCCGGATACGTGAAGAATTCTGCGTGAAGATAGAAGATAGTGCTTCAGTTTGAAGATAGAAGATAGTACTTCAGTTTGAAGATAGAAGATAGTGCTACAGTGAAAATTACTTGAAGAACGTACTCCGTGTTCGTGTCTACGTGTCGTCGACCTTGAAGAATCAGCTGACATCATGCCCGTTACGCGCTCCGAGGGTAGGGGCCGCAAGCCGTCGAGTGAACAGAAGCCGTCATCGTCCGAGGCCACTCCAGAGACCTCTGCGACCGGTACCAGTACGGAAGTTACATCAGAATCGACCCAATCGGGGACGACTGCCACGGAGAGTTCCCAACAGACCTCTACCTCCGCGGCGACTGATCCCACCACCGTGACCTCCGCCGCCACCGCCTCGACCGCTGCATCCGCATCAGCCGCCAGCGCCCCCCCCGCGCCGGCAGCCACCGCGCCCCCCCCCTCGGCCGCTACCGCGCCCCCCGCCTCGCACCCCGCCGGCGCCGTCGCACCTTCCGTAACCCCCTCCGCCGCGACGACGCTCACCGCGGGTGCGAAATCGAAACAGCTGATGAAGCCGCCGCCCGCCGCTGTCCCATCGAAAGAAATTCGCCGTGATACTGACGCCTCGACTGTGAAGCAACGAGTTGTCAAGAATATCGCCGCCGGTACGTCGAAACCAACCGGCACACAGACCCTCCGCCCCCCCAGCAAGAAGGGGGGAGGGGGGGGATCGACTTATAGCAAGACGAAGATACAGAAGATCGCTAAAGCAAAGGAAGATTTGCTCCGCCTTCAGGTTGAATTAGCTGCTGCCCGCCTGGCCGCGCTAGAAACTGAAGACACCGATAGAGAAGATGAAGAAGAAGAGGAAGAAGGAGTCGAAGATGAAGTCTCCCTCTACTCAGAAGTCAACGCCCGTGTGGACAACTGGTTGGAGAACCAGGTGACTCGCCCCGTCCTAGCCATCGCCAACGAGCCTCACCGCCCGCCACCAGAGCCGACGATCGTCCACGAAGAACCACCGAAGCAAGAAGAGGTTCATCGAACACCGGCGGGAGGTCAAGGGGACCTCGCCCTCCTAGCTGAAGCCATCACTCGGGCTGTCAGCGCCGCCCAGCGACCCAAATTCATCGAGCTACCTTTCTTCAGTGGGTCGCACCAGGAGTGGCTACCCTTCCGCGCCGCCTACTACGAGTCTGAACCAACGTTCAGCGCCGTCGAGAATATCAACAGATTAAGAAGAAATTTGAAAGGGAAGGCCAGAGAAGCAGTCGAAGGGTTACTCATAACCAATGCACACCCTTCAGAAGTTATGAAGACTTTGGAGTCAAGATTCGGAAGACCAGAGTCAATCGCAATGATAGAAATGGAAACGCTTCGAGGTCTACCACGTCTCACCGAGTCGCCGAGAGACATCTGCATATTCGCCACGAAGATCTCCAACGTCGTAGCAACATTGAAAACATTGGGTTGTTTCAACTACATGTACAACCCCGAACTTGCGAAGACATTGGTGGACAAGCTGACACCGACGCTCCGGTACCGCTACTACGACTTCTCATCGATGCAACCTAAAGAAGATCCCTGCCTCATCAAGTTGGAGAGATTCTTCAAGAGGGAAGCAGAACTGTGCGGACCCTACGCACTGCCTGAACAGGTGGCAGCACCATCGACATCCGCACCTCCAAAGAAGACTCAGCGGGTCACCAACGTCACAGAGAAGAGCAACACATCGAAGTGCTTCGTGTGCGACGAGACAAGTCACACCAACCCAACAGAGTGTGACACATTTAAGAAGATGGAAGCCAATTCAAGATGGGATGCTGCAAAGTCGAAACGCCTCTGCTTCAGATGCCTACGTTATAGGAGCAAGACTCACAGTTGTCGAACGAAGCCATGTGGTGTCAACGGGTGCAAGTACACGCACCACAAGCTGCTTCACTATGAAAAGAAAACAGAACAGGCTGAGAAGACAGAGAAGAAAGAAAATGAAGACAAAACAGAAGTCATCAATTCGACATGGACAGTTAAGAAGCAATCCTATCTGAAGATTCTGCCGGTCCAAGTGAAGGGACCAAAGGGAACAATCAACACATTCGCATTGATGGACGACGGATCAACGGTCACACTCGTCGACGACGACGTCGCTGCGAGCATCGGAGCTACAGGACCCGTAGATCCACTGAAGATAGAAACCATCAACGAGTTGAAGACTGCGGAATCGGCATCAAGAAGAGTGACCATCGGGCTGAAAGGGGTCAACGAACATGAAGAGCAAATACAAGCAAGAACAGTGAAGAACTTACAAGTCTCATCTCAACGGGTTCCACGCGACTTAGTGGAAGGATGTCCACACTTATCGGACATCAAGGGACATCTCACATACTCCAATGCGAAGCCACGCATCCTCATCGGTCAAGATAATTGGCATCTCCTGCTGACTGAAGAAACAAGAAAAGGGGACAAGAACCATCCAGTGGCATCTCTCACGCCGCTCGGATGGGTACTCCACGGAAGTCAGACAAACTCCTTCGGTCAGAAGATCGACTTCGTGTCACACATGAAGGAAACAGAAGATGACCTCGAGGACATGGTGAAGAGATACTTCGAGATGGACGCCCTCTGCATCAACCCGAAGAGACCGAAAACCGACCCAGAAGAGAAGGCACTTCGAATACTCGAACAGAAGACTGAGAAGATCAGCGAAACAAGATACCAGACCGGCCTCCTCTGGAAGAAAGAAGACGTCAAGTTCCCAAACAACTATGAAAACTCACTGAAGAGGCTCTTCAACATTGAAAAGAAGATCGATCGCGACCCAGCCCTCAAGAAGAAGTACGTCGAACAAATGGAAGCTCTTATAGAAAAGGGTTACGCCGAGCCTGCGCCGCCGCAGAAAACTCCTGAGAAAACGTGGTACCTGCCTCACTTCGCGGTCATCAACCCCATGAAGCCGGACAAGCTACGAGTTGTGCATGACGCCGCCGCCAAGACCAGAGGGGTAGCTCTCAACGATATGCTCCTCAAAGGTCCGGATCTGCTTCAATCGCTGCCGGGTGTCGTCATGCGCTTCCGACAACATTGCATCGGGGTCACGGCGGACATAAAGGAGATGTTCATGCAGGTCAAGCTTCATCCAGAAGACAGAGACGCACTGCGGTACTTGTGGCGCGGAGATCGCCGCGACGACCGACCTCCGGAGGAGTATAGGATGACATCGTTAATATTCGGGGCATCAAGTTCACCGTCTACAGCAATATACATAAAGAACCTGAATGCCAAACAACATGAAGACACTCATCCGGAAGCCGCAGCTGCCATCGTAAACAAGCACTACGTGGATGACTACCTCGACAGCTTCAGAAACATAGAAGAGGCAGTCAAAGTGACAACAAGTGTACGTGAAGTACATAAGAAGGCCAGCTTCGAATTGAAACAGTGGAAATCGAACTCAGCGTCACTCCTAGAAGCACTGGGAGAAGAAAATCGAACCGAAGACTTAGAACTATACAAAAGTGAAGAGCAAACCGAACGAGTACTGGGCGTCATATGGAAGATGAACTCAGACGAACTGACGTTCAACCTCAACATGACAAGAATACCTGCAACACTCATCGAAGGCAAGCAACCGACAAAGAGAGAAGCCCTGCGCATAGTGATGTCACTCTTCGACCCATTGGGATTCGCCTCGCCTGTCACCATCAGGGCGAAACAGATACTCCAAGAAGTGTGGCGCCGAGGAACGGGTTGGGACGACCGCATCGACGAAGATCTGGCGGAGCAGTGGGAGTCGTGGATAGGAGATTTGAAAGGCCTCCACGACATAGCAATCCCGCGGCAGTATCTACACTACAGCGACGCCGCCTCCCTCGAACTTCACATCTTCAGCGACGCCAGCGAGTCGGCCTACTCTGCGGTGCTATTTTGGAGAGCAGTGACACCAGACGGCGAAGTAGGAGTGTCGTTAATCATGGCCAAGGCAAAGGTTGCGCCGCTCAAGCTGACTAGTATACCAAGATTGGAATTACAAGCAGCAGTAATGGGAACCAGACTCTCAGACGCAGTAATCGAAGAGCACGAGAGGAAGCCTAACAGAAGAGTGTTCTGGACCGACAGCAGAACAGTACTCACTTGGATAAGGACCGGGTCACGGTCTTACAAACCGTATGTAGCTCATCGCTTGGCAGCCATAGAAGAGAGTTCAAAAGTCAACGACTGGCGCTGGGTCCCCACGAAACAAAACGTCGCCGACGACGCAACAAGAGACGTACCGACAGCCTTCAACAAAGATCATCGGTGGTACAAGGGGCCGGATTTCCTGTACTTAACAGAGGACTCCTGGCCAACAGAACCTGTGAAGACCACAGAAGATGAACCCTCCGAAGAGGAGAAGACGCATCACATAACCGACAAACAGAGGCTGAAGCTTGCAGAGGGCCTGCCTGATCCGACGAAGTTTTCCAATTGGGACCGCCTCCGGTACACGACAGCACGTGTCCTACAATTTATCGAACTCTGTAGGACCGCTACGCACAAGGTCAACTACCGACGGACAAAAAAGAATAAAGAAGCGGATCCCACATGGCGGAAGACCAAACCCAAGACAGTGAAACAGCAGGTACCCACGCCAAAGAAGATAGTTACGAACAATCTGCTTCCAGTCACGGCCGAGCTCCTGAGAAAAGCAGAAGAGCTCCTGATGCAGTCTTCACAACAAGAGGCCTTCACAGCAGAGATAGAACGATTGAACAGCGGGAAGCCGGTTGAAAAAGAAAGCCGCCTTCACCAACTCAGCGTCGAATCCGTAAACGGCTCACTTCGACTTCGGAGCCGTATCCGAGCAGCCAAAGACATCGAAGAAAAGGTCAAGAGCCCACTGGTCGTCGACGGGGATCATCCGACGGTGAAGCTGTGGATACTGGCAGTTCACAGGCAGCTGCATCATGCCGGCGTCGAGGCAACAACAAACGAGTGTCGCCAACAGTACTGGGTACTAAGACTGCGCCCCATTGTGCGCGCAGTCCTTCGACGGTGCCTCTTCTGTCGCATGAAAACACTAGCGCCACCATACCCACGAACCGGGGACCTGCCAGCATGCCGATTAGCACATCACAAGCGACCGTTCACCTTCACTGGGGTGGACTACTTCGGGCCTCTCTCCGTGACCGTCGGACGCACCAAACAGAAGAGATACGTGGCCATCTTCACGTGTCTCACGACGCGAGCCATCCATTTAGAAGTCGCCGGCTCGCTCAGCGCAGACTCAGCGGTGATGGCGGTCAGACGCATGATCGCACGACGAGGCTGCCCGGCTGAAATTTGGTCGGACAACGGCACCAACCTAAAGGCTGCCGACAAGGAACTACGACAATCGATCGACGCGGCGACTGCGGAAGAAGCTGCAAAGAGGACCATCTCCTGGCGCTACATACCGCCTGGAGCACCGTTCATGGGAGGCGCCTGGGAGCGTATGGTACGCTCAGTCAAGACAGCGCTTGCAGCCACACTGCACGAGCGCCACCCTACAGAAGAAGTCCTCGCCACTCTACTAGCTGAAGTAGAGTACACCGTCAACAGTCGCCCGCTGACCCACGTCTCCGTCAGCGCAGAAGATCCCGAGGCCCTGACTCCCAATCATTTCCTACTGGGGGGTCCGGGGCGAGTGCCGCAGCCAGGCACATTCGCCGAGCAAGACGCCATCTCCAGGTCCAGCTGGCGAGCTGCACAGAGGCTCGCTGACGTCTTCTGGCTCCGCTGGGTAAAGGAGTACCTACCTGAACTCCAACACCGGCGGGAGCCCAACGGCCGAGGTCAACAAATCAAGGTGAATGACCTCGTGCAGATCGTCGACCCGAACCTGCCTCGCAACGTGTGGATACGAGGACGAGTCATCGCCGTGTATCCTGGGCCCGACAACATCGTGCGGACGGTGGACCTGCAGACCAAGGGAGGTGTCCTGCGCCGGCCGGTGAGGAAGCTGGTGATCCTGCCCCTGCCTACGGACGACGTGCCCGCACCGGAACGAGATGCGACTCAGTCGCACGGCGGGAGTGATGTGCGGGACGAATGAACTATCGTTGTGTAAATAGTAGTGTTATAAGTGAATAGTGCAAACAAACTGATAAGACAGTGATAACAGTTATACTCGTAATCTTATAAGATAGTGTTTATTAGAATAAGTGAATTTTTCCTTATTAGAACTTTGTTTTTGTAATAGATCTAGTTATATCTTGTAAGAATTAGTTCGTAAGTTTTATTAGAATGTTTTATTCCTTTGTATTTGATAGTTTTTTGATAGTTTTTACGAAGTACTTTGTACATAGGTCGAAATAGTAAATTATGGTTTTTTGTGTTGAATTTATTTTTCCCCAATAGAAATAAGTTTATAGATTAAGGAAATATATAGTTTGTTATATGTTAGTATAGAAAAAACTTGTAAAATACGCGAAAATTGTCACGCGGCTCTCGTTACGGTAACGTTTCGCTGTACTTAAGCTAACTGCGTCGAATCCGCCCTTTTTCTAATTGGATAAAATTCGTGCGCTCTGATTGGTCAACCAATCAGAGACCTTACATTTTTTTAGCGAAAATTGTATAAAAGACGGGTAGGTCCGGGCGATCGACACAGTCGGCGGGCAGCAGCAGCAGAAGAAAGAAAACCTAGAAGAAACATGAAAGAAGAATAAAGCTCTTCAAGTACCAGCTTCACCAGTGTTTTATTCACCAATCCAGCGAATCGAATGTGCCGTCCGGTACATACACATTTGCTACAATTCGCAAGTAACGCGTAGCTACTATTTTTAATCTGTTTTTTTTTTTATTACGTTTGATATGCCACATATTATTTTCTAGATCTCGCATTGCATCAATCAACAGTTTCTAGTTTCATATTATTTCTATCTGAAGTGTTCCGATCCATTAGTAATATAACGCTAATGTATATTTCAGGCATGGGTTCAGATCAAAGAAATAGGCAGATATAACGCTCAGAACACGCGAGTGGGTCCACCAAAGTAAATACAAAATCAAATCGAATTACATTCCATATTGTTTTCTTTGTTTTTGAGAACAACTTTTATAATGTTTAAAGACACGAGACGGCATATTTTGGCAAACAATAACAACGGTGCGCAGCTTGGTACGACGCGTAGCTTGGTACTGTCGCGACTTTGTATTCGATTTTGATTTTGTATTAACTTTGGTGGACACACTCGCGTGTTCTGAGCGCTCTACCTGCCTATTTCTTTGATATGAGGGCATGGGCATAATTATGTATAGCAGTGATTGTTTTTGATGATGACGATGATGATGATGAAGGGTTTTTGCTACCTGAGCGTATGCGATCTTGGTGACTTTCTCGAGATCATTTTGTGCGCCACTGGTGATGGAGTTAAAGGTGATAGCTTCGGCCGCGCGCCCGCCCAGCGCCATACACATGCGGTCAAACAACTGAAATATAAACATGTATGTTAATGAACCTTGTCAAAAACTTGTGAAGTTAAGAAAAGTGTGTACTACTCTATTATTAAAACCCCTTCTACACTATTCAACCCGACCGCCCGACTGAGGTGACCGTGGTCTGGTTGATGTGAAAATCTACCGTGTAGACGTCGGTCGGCTGACCAGATATGGGCAGAGTCAAACGACCTTTGGACGACCTTGGTCGGGAGCGCATCCATCGCGACAGGTTGCGTCCGTGGTCGGACCCAACCGTGTGTAACGCTGTCGGCGGACAGCGTTCCAGATGGTTAAGGACGGTCGACGCGACCAAGGTCACCTCTGTCGGCGGTCGGGTTGGATCGTGTAGAAGGGGTTTAATTGTGTAGGTTCTGACCTCCTGTTGGCTGTAGAGTTTTTGGTCGGAGGTGGTGTACTGCGCGAAGCCTAGCGCCATGTTGGTGCGAGGCACGATGGTGACCTTGAGCAGTGCGTCGGTGTGTTCTAGCAGCCAGCCGGCCAGAGCGTGGCCCGCTTCGTGGTACGCCACCACTCGCTTCTCCGCTGGAGACATCGCATGACTACGCTTTTCTGTACCCCCTGAAATACAATTAGAACAAAAGTTTACTTAATTTAATTCTTCCTCAAAATTTTATTACTGTCATAACAGTATATTATAGTGTGCAGCTCGCCTAACCTCATATTTGTAACTGCACGCACGAATTATTGTCATTATTATAAGAATCGACGAACTAAACAGTTCTTTTTTATTTCAACAACATCACTATACATGGAGACCTTCAGCCAGCAATTAACGCAAAAGAAAGCTACGCGATATGCGTCCGTAATAGATGTGAGCGCCGATGGTCAATCAGTCGGCGGCGGCGCGCCGACTTTTTGGAGTCGACGGCGGCGGCGTCGGCGGCGCGGCGTGACCTTTATTTAACTACATTAATTAATTAATTTAAGAGAACAAACAGAACAATATTTTACGTATAATTAAACATTTATTATAATTTTGACGAGACAAATTGAATTGGCAAAATAAACTAAAAAACGGGGAAAAAAAAATTAACATTTAAGATTACTGGTGGCTATATTTTTACAGTAAGCCTTGATGAGTATGCCAGAGGGTCATGGCTGTCCGGATGATTCGGGGATACCCTACGATCCAATCTCCGGATCTGTCGGATTGCTGCCCTGGGATCTGGAGGCGACTACCTTCCAGGGCGGCTAGAATGGCACGTGGTGGCGCAGCGCCGGCGTATCCCCGCTGCCTCGAGAAGTCGAGGCGCGGTGGGAAGACCACCGGCGCGATCTCAGAGCAGTATAGAGGGACGTCCGGGTACGCCACAATCGTGTCGGTAAGACCCCTCTTGGAGGAGTGGCTGGATAGGCTTCACGGCGTCCTGACCTACCGCATGGCGCAGGTCCTCACCGGAAACGGAAGTTTCGGGAGGAACCTGTGTCTGATAAGGAAGTAGGAAACGCCTGGGTGTCACAACTGCGAGGATCGCCCGGAGGACACAGTAGAGCATACGGTGCAAAACTGCCCCGCTTGGGTCAGAGCACCAACGCGTCCTTACGGCGGCGATAGGCGGAGACCTCTCGCACCCGGCATTGGTCGCGGCCATGCTGTTTCTGCGAGGCAGTCATGCTCGCGAAGGAGGAGGTGGGCCGCGTGAGGGAGAAGACAGCGTCCTCTCCGTCCTAGCCACAGTGGTGGACGCCCACGGCAACGGACATCGCAAGACGATCTCCGGCCACCGTAGGCGCGGTCATGCGGGCGGCGAGTACAGGGCAACTCGCTGTCCGACCAATGCCCGGGTCGCCGGCGCGTTGTGTTCCACGCGCGCCTCAAATAGCGTCAGCATGATGATGTGCTCCCCCCCCCCCGTCATCATGCTGACGCTCTTTCTCTGGAGGGCCAAAGCCTGCAGAGACCAGCGTCGAGTACTAGCTACTCGACATTTCGCTGAACTGGACCCATTTGACGTAGCCGTGGGACACACAATGTTATAATTTTATGTAGGTATATTTTGTTGTATGCGTAATGTTTTACACTTTTGTTTTTTTTTTCTCTCTTTGTTCATTTATTTGTTTATATTGTGTGTACCACCGCGGTTACCCAAATAAACGTTTTTTCTTTCTTTCTTTCTTTCATAAACGGGCTATTGAAGGACACCGTGGAAGATAATACGAGTCTGACAGTAGTGGTGGGAAGTCTCATTTGATGATTTTACTACGCTAAAAAAAAGAAGCCTTGATGAACGCTCTTCATCATCTGCCTAGCCTTTTCCCAACTATATTGGGGTCGGCTTCCAGTCGAACCAGATGCAGCTGAATATCAGTATTTTTTAAAACTGTGTTTGTTTGCTGATAACTTGGACAACACAGAAATTGTATTATCAAAGAGTATCGTTTTATAAACGTCTACGTCTAGTGCCACCGTTTTGCCAGCATTTATTATCGTGCGTTCGGTTTGATCAGCGTGTTAGATTATACTGAACATCGCCCGCTCGGGTTCGGCGCGCTCGAGTTCGGCGCGCCGGCGCCTGTGGACAGCGGCGGCGGCGCGAGGAAAATAACGGCGGCGGCGGCGCGCCGGCGCGGCGCTCATATCTAGTCCGTAACAAAAGAAATTATAAAGATTATACTAATGGATTTTTGCGAAGACGGAAAATTATGGTAAGCGTCCACGGGTCCGCATCGCACGTATTGGACGTATCGTACGTAACGGATTTTAGTTTGCCTTGTATTATAACTCATACAACTGCGTCCACTGATCCGCATCGTACGGACGGCTCATCGGCAATGACTACATGCGATCCGTACCGATGACGTCATACGGAATGACGAGCAGTGGAAGCGATGAAGGTGGCATCGGCAATCCGATTGCTGATACTCTCGTCGGCAATCCGATCGCTGCCGATACAGAAATCCGTTTGATGCGATGCGTCCGATACATACGATGCCGACCTGTGGACGCTTACCTTTAGAAGAAAGAAAGCAAATATTTTGATGATGATGGTGACTAACCTACGACTCTCTCGACGGCGTACTCCAGGTCAGTGTGTCGTACGATGGTCTGCTTGTGCCGCGCCGCGTGGAGCGCCGCCTCGTTGCACACGTTCGCGATGTCAGCCCCACTAAACCCGGGCGTCAGATACGCCAGCCTGCGACATTTTATAACAAGTTTTAGAAAGGTTAATTATGTAATAATACTAGCTGTTGCCAGCGGCTTCACCCCAAAATTATCTCACGGGAACATAAAATCGGGATAAAAACTATCCTATCTGTTAATCAAGGTTATAAATATAAAATATCTGTGTACCAAATTTTAGCCAAATCCATTCAGTAGTTTTTGCGTGAGAGTAACAAACATACCTAAATACACATACATACATCCTCACAAACTTTCGCATTTATAATATTAGTAGTATCTTACATACTAAATATTGATATATGTTTTAGGTATGAAACAAAGATACCACGGTAAGAGTGACTCCTGTTATTATAGATGAAGTAACAGTCATTTAAACTCAAATGAACTAACACCCAGATATTTATTCCGTACGGAAACAACTAACCATCATCGGATTACAAGACCTACGGCAATGCTCCATCGATACATAGTGGACAACTGGACATCCCTCCGGTACGTACAAAGCGTTTTGCCAATACCTTTATCGTACACACACCAAAAATTTCCCGACAGCTATAACCTTGGGGTCTTCAAGTCAAGAGTGAACAGGTTACTTCAAGGCAAGCGTGCTTCACCGTCGACCACATCTTCGCTTACCATCAGACAAGACAGCGAATCTTTCTTTAAAAAATTTAACCCGATACACTCGCATAGCAGTCAATCGTTCAGAAAAATATAAATTCTTACCTCTTGACATAGTAGTCTGGTAGTTCCTCAAGAACAATATTCTTGAGATGCCTCGTGAATATCTCCTCGCGCTCGATCAGAGTGGGCAGGTCGATCAGAATGTGGCGGTCGAAACGACCGGGTCGCAACAGAGCCTGCGGGAACAATTTCAATTAACTAGGGTAGAGCAATATTGCTCTTCTTTCATCTGTGGCAGTTATCTAACTGTGAACGTTAATTTAAGGTGTATAGAATCTCTAACGCCCGACGTTTACCATATAAGATTACTTCCCAGAATTTGATTCTTATAAGCAACACTATCGAATGGTGGAATAATATAGGATGTAATTTATTTTCAAAATTGATTGGTATCAATTCCTAGACAGGATTAATGAATTTTCGCAAATTCAATAATGCAGATTTAGTTTTCGTCAAAATCGGCCTCGAGACTCTTTTCAACGTTTTTCGATATTTATCATAATTCACTCAGTAGGTATATGATAATATTATTTACGCTGTGATAAAACATTTACACAAACATACTTTAGGTACATTTACATAAACAAACATAATATGTTACAGGATTTTTGATAGTTTTAACATAGTAAATCGTAAAAGAAAAACAAAAGACCGACGTAAGTAGTAAGAGGTAAAACGCCCTAAATGGATAAGCAATGCATGTATCGATGTTGTCAACATACGTAATGGAGAGGCCTATTTCCAGAGATAATAATATTCCACAACTATCACACAACGCCATCTAGTCCCAAGCTAAGCAGAGCTTGTGTTATGGGTACTAGACAACTGATAAACATACTTATATATTTCTAAATACATACATATTATAAACAAATGATCATGCTCATCTCACAAACATTTTTCCTGGGTGGAAATCAAACCCACGACGTCCGGCATAGCAGTCAGGGTCACTTACCACTAGACCAAGAGATGGACTAATAATGAATGAATAAGACATTACCTTATCTAGTACATCAGCTCTGTTAGTAGAAGCTAACACAACGACCCCCTCGCGACTCTTCATGCCGTCCATCTCCACGAGGAGCTGGTTGAGGGTCTGCTCCCCCTCCCCGCCGCCCGGCCCGAAGGACGTGGGCCCTGTGGCCCGGGCCCGCCCCACGGCGTCCATCTCGTCTATGTAGATGATGCAGGGGGCCCGTGAAAGTGCTTCCTTGAATAGGTCCCTGGTGGAAAAGATACCTATTGTATATTTTTGTTTTTAAGAGCGCATATTCTGAAAGTTGGCAACGTCACAAATAGCTGTGAAATATTTATGTGTTTTAATTAATTTTACTAATTTACTATATGAAAATAAGAAATATTGCTCTGTAGGGCACTAAAAAAATTATTAGGGACTGCAATAATTAATATCGTAACACCGAATACCGAATATACCGAATTTTAGACGTAACAAAAACATTCCATGCCTTTTATACTCCTGAAACGGTCACAAAAACAAATTCAGTGTTTTAATTGCATTCCTATATTAGTTTTCTAGTGCAATACAGAGCCATATTTCTTATTTCCGACGCAGACGAGGCGCGGATATTTGTCCCTACAGCGTCCCTTCCATACAAAATGTATAGAAACATAGAGATGAGCCAGGTCGCGGGCGCAACGCTCTTATGTTTGCGCCTGTCCGCGTAGCGTCCCTGTCTTACGTCTCTTCTGTCTGGCCTGCGCTTATGACACAATATCCTTCTGCGAGCCGAAATCACAATGTGTTTATATCATATCGTTTTTCAATAAAATAACTTCATTTAAAATAGACTCAAATACGTTTAAAAATCTTCAACTATGAAATACACTATAATCATTTAAAACTGCAAAAACAATAAAAAATGCAAACAAATAATATAATTTTGAAACTTAACCTTCCATAAATTGGAAACTTAGACTAAATGGATCTTCTAGTTTCTTTGAAATCATTAACAGTGTGCTTAGTGCGAGTTTTTTTACGTTGAGGCTATAGTAACGTTTATACGCGTTTGACCTTCTCATTGGCTGAGAGTTCTCACCACATTAGACCGGGACAATAAGAACGCCGAACGTAGTAAAACGGTACTATCGCGTCAACGTAAAAAAACTCGCACTAAGCACACTGATTCACTGATTACAGAATTGCTTATCTCATCACCTAGTGCGTAGTATTCGCAACCGTACGGAAATGACCAGTCTAAGCTCGCCAGTACAGATATCCGGATATATGAACGTATACAAAGTGAAAAAAATATGCACAAATCGCAACACATGGCGTTCAGTATGTCCTATATCTGCCACAGTAGGAAAATACCTGACTTTATCTACTATATAAAAATAAGTCGGGTTTTCCTTCCTGACGATATACGAGTAACTCCAGAACGCAAGAACCGATTTCCACGGTTTTGCATTCGTTGGAAAGGTCTCGGGCTCCGTGAGGTTTATATCAAAGAAAACGAAGCCATCTGGTGGCGAAAAATTACCTGACTCGAGCTGCTCCAAGGCCCCCGATCATCTCTATGAATTCCGACCCGTTCATTGATAAGAACGGTACATTGGCTTCAGTTGCCACCGCTTTCGCCAACAAAGTCTTACCACAACCCGGGGGTCCTAGTAATAAGGCGCCTTTCGGAACCTGAGGATGCAAATAAATGATTGATTATGAAATAAAAACATCGGCAGACCAAATGTAAAAGACATTTGATATTGTTCGTCGCGACATTAAATTAAGCTACGTGATCAATGACAAATGCTTGCACTGACTGGACGGACAGGTCTACTCAAATCTGTGTATGTGTGTGTGTTGGGTGTCATATGGCTTGAGCAATATATAACTTTTGGACTTTAATAGAAGCTTCCTAGAGATACAAAACACCAGTCATCATCTAGGTTTAAAAATGAGGAGGTATGTTCATGAGAAAAATATTATAAGGAATCCTTTCATTTAGAAATTAAAAGTAGAAGGGATAATGTTGAAGATAATATCGAAGCGACTGTTGTGACATTATAAGCTTATTTTTAACGTTCATTTCTAGTTTTACTCATATTATTTCGGTGGTTGGGTAATGGCCCCGACTTATGAGCTGGTTGTGGCTTCGAACCCAGACAATAACATTACTTTCTGTTATATATTTCATCACTAATCTTCTCAAAACGGTGTAGGAAAACAACGTAAGGTGCGGCGTTACCTTGTCTTCCATGTCCTAAAACCAAAAATTCGAAGACATATGACAACCTCTCGGCTCGCGTGGTGGATAATATCCCACTCCCTCTCACAGAGAAGAGATTATAGGTTGACTTATGTACACACTAGCACTACGCCCGCGACTTCGTCCGCGTGATTTTCGAACTTTGCCTTCGTGAATTTGAAAGTCCCGGCCACCTTCTGTATGGGATACTGGTGGAAAAACTAAAGCAATATTCAACAAAAATTCTATCAACCCGCAATATTCCGTCTTAGATAACACCTAGGTCCTAAAAATTTAAGACTCCTAACTATCAACCCCAATACAAACTTTTAAGGGTCGAATTGCGTATCATCCTCTCTTAGTGATAATCATTATCCTAAATAGAAACCCCCTGAAATGTCGAGTCCTCTAATTACAAACACAAAGACAACCCCTAAGGGGTCGAAGTTTGTAAAATTCCGTCTAAGTGATAACCTAGGTCCTAAAACAACCCCCATGTAGAAACTCCTAGCATTTGTAGCAACAAAGTTTCATACAAACTGTCAACCCCATGAACAGCCCCTTAGGGGTAGAATTTCAGAAAGTGTTTAAAGTAGTGCCTTGGTGTGCAACTGTGCATTTACGTCATAACAGAACAACGTTGCAAAATGTAATACTACCAGCATTTTTGTAGAAACGAAGTTTCATACAAAATATCAAACCCCTAAATCTCCCCCCCCCCCTTGGGGTCTATTTTCACAAAACACCCGCTACTGCGTCCAAAACAGAATCTCTATGCAAAATTTGAGTCTCCAAACTATCAACCCCGAAAAAGCCCCTTAAAAAAAAAAAAAAAAAAAAAAAAAAAAGGGGTCGAATTTCGCAAAACCGTCTAAGTGAACATTTAGGTCTTACAAAAAACCCCTCGTAAAATTCGAGACGCCTAGCACTTATAGTAACAAACTTTCATACAAACTATCAAGAATTTCGCAAAATCCCGCCATGGTGTGCATCTAAGTCCTATAAAGGAACCCGGTCCAAAATTTGAGGCTCCTCGCACTTGTAGTAACAGAGTTTCATACAAACAGTCAACCCCAAAACAACCTTTTAGGGATTGAATTTCACAAAATCCCGTCTTAGGTATTAGTTACGTCCAAAAAAGACCCCTATGTAAAAATTTGAGTTTCAATACTATCAACCCCAAAAACAACCCCTGAGGGGTCGAATTTCTCAAAATTTCCACGATGTAAATGCTCACCGCATTTACATCTTGAAAAGTACCACCATGCAAGATTTGAGACGCCTAGCACTTGTAGTAACAAAGTTTCATGCAAACTATCGACCCCAAAAACGAACCCTTCAGGGGTCGGATTTCCCAAAATCCCGGCATAGTTAGCATCTACGTTCTAAAAAGACGCCCCATGCAAAATTTGGAATTCCTAGCACCTGTAGTAGCGAAGTTTCATACAAACTATCAACCCCAAAAACAACCCCTTAGGGGCCGAATTTCGCATAATCCGTTCTTAGTGCTTACCTACGTGGTATAAGGAGGGCTTATGCCAAATTTCAAGTTTCTAGGCCCAGCGGTTTGGGCTGTGCGTTGTCAGATCAGTCAGTCAGTTTTGAATTTTATATATATAGATTACCTTAGCCCCCAAATTTTTATAAAATTCAGGTCTCTTGAGGTAGTCGACAAACTCCATGACCTCGACCTTGGCCTCTCGAAGGCCGGCCACGTCCTCGAACTTCACTCCCTTACCCTGGCCGCTCATAGAGTCTACCAGGGTAAACTTGGCACGACCCATCTGATTCTGAAATTATTAATTCATTTTTATTTATAGTTAATATTGAATCTGTATGCTAAGCGCGACTTTCACCAAAAGTTAAACATGTTTAAAATTTTTTTTAATGTCAAAATTCAATAGAATTTTGACATTAAATAAGATTTTAAACATGTTTAACTTTTGGTGAAAGCCGCCCTAAGTGTACAAATGAATCTACTAATAATAAGTTACTTTTTTGACTGTTTGCCTGGTTTGCACCAGGTTGCTGGCATCATCTTAGTAGCATGTAAATCCCAATTTAGATTTAGACATGGGTCTAACCCATTTTTATTTTATTAAGGGCTGATTTCTCAATAGTCAGATAACTTTTTACTTTCTGACTATTGAGAAAAATCAGCCCTAAGGGCTAATTTTTTAAAAGTCAGATAACATTTATCTGACGAATAAAAATAACGGTTTGACATACTTTCTTTATATAAACTGTAATACCGCCATTTTTATTCGTCAGATAAAAGTTATCTGACTATTAAAAAATCAGCCCTAAATTATCAAATGTATCTTGTTGTTGAGAACTGTGACTTTACTCATGACGCGAAACGACTCAATGCGACGCGATTCGAACGAATTCCAACCACAAGTGAAAATAAACCTTGCCTCTAAGAAATAAAGATGCAATTCGATTGACTTGACGTTGTCATGGCCATCGTGTTTTGTTTTTCATTTACCCATAGATTACAACGAGTTTTATGTCTTATGTCATAGTGCTAAGGTTGATTTTCACTTGTAGTTAACTAAAGACTAAAGTTCCTTACTGACTAAAATTATTCCCTGTTACTTCGGGTGCTAGTACTGTAGATCAGAGATGACAATACTTTTTGCTGTGAAGATCGACTTGAGAAAAAGTTAGGGGTTTAAGATCGACAGCTTTATGTTTATGTAATTTTAGTTACACAGTTTCTGCAGTTTTTCAGCAGTTTTACATAGTTTCTTACTCTTGTAAACTTTACACACATTTGTAGATCGGAATGCTCAGTAGGTAATTTATAATTTTGGAAAATAAAATCTTGTAGGTACTAACTTGCTTAACCTCTAAGATCGACCGTGGAATCTCTCGCGATCGACCAGCGAAAAAAAGGAGAATACTCACAAACCCTCCGAGATTGATGTTCATTCTCATACTCTTACTGGAGTAGAGGAAGGAGAGTATGACGGCCGCTATCAGCAGCGTTGTTATCACCTTGCCGGTCACACTGCCGTTTCTATCATAGATCACACGAACACCTGACAAAATAAAATTTACCGACAAGAATTAATACAAAGATCGCTTGCTCATTTCGTGTGTAGGAGTTTTTAGGTTCATCATCAGCCTATAATGTTCCCACAGCTGGGACACAGACCTCCTCTCTGTGAGAGGGAGTGGGCCATAATCCACTACGCGGGCCCAGTGAGGGTTGGTAGATGTCACTCATCTTCGATTTTTTTGTTCTAGGACATGCCGGTTTCCACAACGATGTTTTCCTTCACCGTTTTGAGAGTAGTGGTGATGAAATAAATTACACAAAGTAATGCGTCTGGCGGAGTTCGAACCCCACGACCTACAACTCGTAAGTCGGGACCGATACCAAGGGCCACCACTAGTCCACTGCTCACCACTGTTTTTAGGTACTTACGTATTATTTTTATACTACGTATCTTGTTTTAAGGGCCTTAAATACAGGATAAATAAAATCTATATCATAGTACCGAGATAATAATAATGATGAAAATTTTGTTTGTTTCTTTGGTTAAACACGCTAATCTCAGTAACCAATGGTTCAGTTAGAAAATATTTTTGCGTTGGATATTTTATTTATCGAAGAAGGTATAGGAAGGAATAGGTGGAGAGGCTATACAACATCACGCTGCAGTCAATAGGAGACAAGCAGCGGGGTTGAAACCACATCCACAGGGAACAGCTAATCCTACTAATATTATAAATGCGAAAGTTTGTGACGATGTATGTATGTGTATGTAGGTATGTTTGTTACTCTTTCACGCAAAAACCACTGAACGGGTTTGGTTAAAATTTGATACACAGATAGTTTATAACCTGGATTAACACATAGGATAGTTTTTATCCTGATTTTATGTTACCGTGGGATAATTTTCGAGTTGTAGCGGGTGAAGCCGCTGGCAACAGCTAGTTATAAATCAATTACCACTTTCAACATACCTTCTTTTACACCTAAGCTCTTCTCAGTTGCTCGGAGTTTCTCTTCAAAGCGATGGATGTCGCCCACATTCATATGAAACACTCGATGATTGGACTGCAAATAATACAGACAAGTTATAGCTCATTACGTTACTCACCCTACTGCTACCTAATTAAAGCTAGATAACTAGTTAAGCTAAGTCTGGCCGTATTCAGCCACTCAAAAAAGTAGTATAACATTACAAAATCATAGAACATAGTTAATGATGGATTCTCAATTAATTCTGAGGGATAAACTCAACAATTCCATATAATATATGTAATTTATTTATTTATCAACTATCGACGACTAGCTAAAAAAAATTGTTGTCCCTAGGAATTTCTCCTGTGTCGTAAGTAAAATATTAAAATAGAAAAAAGCCAATTAAGTTTTCACTCACTAAAAACATATTGTTACTTACCCGTTTCCCTTTGATAATGGCACCTTCATAGAGGATGATTGTGACCACTTCCAGGTCTGGTCTGACGATTAACTCCTCAACCTCGCCCTTGGCCAGCATGGAGTACACAAACTCGTTCCATGACACATAACGTATCATCTGAAAGTTCATATAATAACATAATACTGCTGTAAGACTTAGGCCCTGTATCCACCAAAGCGGAGAGGAGAGGAGATGTGTTTGAATAACCAATCAAATGTCCACATCTCATCTCCGCTTAGCTTCAGTGGACATCTGACTGTTTATTCAAATACATCTCCTCTCCTCTCAGCTTTGGTGGATACCGGGCCTTAAGCATACATACAAAAAAGTTATGCTAAAAAATGAGCATTAGCTATGTCCTTATTAGGCAGAGACAAGCCATCGACCCTTCCATTGTGGATAGTGTGGATAAATACTAGGATAATTATTATAACTGCAGTTCATTTTTATTTTAAGATACCACGCACTAAGCTAAAGCTAGAAAGAAAGACAATTGTGTGTATTGGCAGTTGGCACTAAAACTTAAAACTTAGGAATTTTGCTTGTATTGTGGATGTGTCAACCAGAAAAATTACTTATAGGACATACAAATATTAGTTCAGGAATTTCGTGATTGAACTCTTGACACGCAGCGACACGCAATTATCATCAACTGCACCAACCATGACAAAGGGTAAGGTTAGCCACAATATCTGAGCAGCACTTAAATAAAAATGGCAAATGCTGAGTAGCATAGACTGGGCCAGTTGTCAAAATGGTGCACTCTCGTCTGAACTCAGCATGGTTTCAGCCGATAATTTAGTCAGAATAGCTGAATGCTCTTCAGCATGATTCGATTTCTGTCCAGATTTTGTATCGGCTAACCATACCCAAAGATTATGTCAAGCGTACCTCATTTTGACTGTTGTCTCCTCCTGGCACAATAAGGGAACTCATAATAATCAAGAAACAAGTTGTAAACATCCAGAAGGCTGCTTTCAACATCAATGAAGACATTTCTTCATTCTTTTTCTTTTTATCCTCCTGAAACAGACATAATTAGCAATAACAAAACGATTTTTTTTTCGTAAGACATGGGTCTCTTGGCTCATTGCTAAAAGACAAAATATTGTAACTCTTGGCTTGCAACAATGAAATGTGTCTTTTGCAAATGTTTTTGATATTTTTTTATGTTTAAAATAAACAAGTTACTTCTTACACATATTATATTCCCACGACAATTAAAATGTTTACTTGCAGCTAGTATGTAAGAATAAAACCTACCTTATTATCTTTTTCATTGTTATTATAATTTTTGGGAGTAGAATGAAAGCCTCGGACATTATTGAATATAGAACTTATGGCTGGCAAGTTCGACCTCTTAATTATTGCACAAGCTGCTTTGTATTCTGCATTAAAATGGCGGAGTTGCTGTGAAAAGACAAGAAATATAATTATTTCGAAATTAAAATAAGAATACATTATGTATAATAACCATGACCAGCACTGAATCTTTTAAGCATGAACATTCACTCTAAAATGTATTGAAATGATGTAGAGATATAATAGAAACATTGTTTGGGTATAGGATGAGGATCTTTTTCCTGAGATATTCATAATAGAAGTAATTTCATGATCTTCTGTCTAACCTACCTTTTATTTATTTTGGGAAAATAAACAGAAATTACATAATAATAGTGTTATGTAAAACTGACAACATTATCCACATTTTAATAAACTTCTTTCAAGAATATAGTGGTTGCTATTGATTCTTACCAGTTGCAACTTAATATTAATATTTTACATGGAGCAACTGGCTATCTGAACCCCCCTAATACAGTAAATGAGTAATACAACACCCCTTGGTAAGACTAGAAACCTACTGTGTTTGCATTGTTTTTATGCCGAAAAACAAGAACATCTACAAGCAGTATAGTATAATGTGCTATATTCATGTAGGTTTGCAGTTTTGTTTTGTTTTTAGTGTGGTAAAATCATCAAATGAGTTCTCCCACCCCGGGCAGGGTGTGACGGACTGTCAGACTTGTACTGACTTAAATACAAAGTGTCCTTCAATAGCCCTTTATGTCATGGTAAGGAAATAAGTCCTTTGACCATGTAGGTTTGCAACTGCCACAACTATTTTTATTGCTCATGTGAGAGTACAGTGCAGCAATAATGTGTCAAGCTAGAATCTGATTAAAAGTTTCCAAGTTGCCATGTGCACTTGCTGCTTAAAATAGTAAAGAAAGTTTTGATCTAATTCTAAAATAAATTATTAGCTTTAACCAAGTTAACATTACACATATTGGTTACATGTTCTAATATTGTGCAATGAAATATTAAAGCAAATTATTTTTATGGCAGTTGTTGTATATTAACTCAATACTCCAACTTTCTACCTAAGATCTTCTAGCCAATTACTGATATCAAAAAAAATATCATCATATTTCACAATATATTACTGAATTACAGTAGAAAATGATCATCTGGAAAAGTATTACATTGAATAAAATCTGATAATTAAACAGCTTCTATTGGGTTATTATTTAATTTGGGTTCTTTCAAGTGTAGTTTATTTTTATCCAATAAGGGTAATGTTCTGAGCCCATATTTAATTTTCAGACTTTTGAAGAAAAGAAAAGTAACTACATCACACATGTATCTGAATGGAAGCTAAAGAATACTAAATTTCAATACGGTACACTTACCGGGTGTCTAGATTTACTCGTTAAATTGTGTAATACAGAGAATGATCTACACAAATTCACAAAATCATTTTGGCAATGTTTATATAAATTCCTTTCAACAACACTATTTCGCAGCAGAAAATTTTGTTTAGCCTGTATTTTAGATGCAGAAATTGCGGGCAATCGTTTAATGGACAACATGTTTAAATCAAGCGCATTCGATTATTTATTCCAATTAAATATATATTTCAAGTAAAAACATTCATTTTTTACTATTCCCAGGATTTAAAATAGGTTAGCCCATTATTGTCATTTTGACTTTGACAATGACATACCAACGTAATGCCAAAAAAGACTTCATATGGTTGACCACAGATGTTTTTTTCTCACCAAATTCCATAACTATGCCCTACCTAACCATAGACTTAATAAAAAGAGTAGAAGATTGAGCCCGGCCAGTCTTCCAGTGCTATTCTCATAACAAGTTCGGTGTAAACGTTAAACAGCAGCGGTGAAATTATGCAGCCCAACATGTCACTGACCTGCAAATTGCAAAAAACGAAAGAAATTTTGAATTTCGCGGGCTGGTTGGAGCATCCCCCTTAAATGCTGGCAACACTAAAGATCAAAGATTTGCTTTTTTTTTAAATTTGGTTCGTTGCGGAACAGGCTAAGGTCTGAGACCATGCTGCCTAGACTTCAGTTGGCATTTTTCTTGAGTATAGAGCACGTATAGAGTTTAGAGGTTAAGATTTGTATATTTGACGTTTGATGACGGAAAAATGTTGGCAGCCTTGAATAAAAAAGTTGTCAGTTGCTTTTTTTTTAGAACATAAAAATATCAAAAAGTTTGCTATTTTTTTTAATTATTTTATGCAGTAAGGGGTAAGTTCACCGTATGTGATGACTTCCTGGAATTTGATCAGCAACACTATCCAATGGTGTAAAGGTTGAAACTGCGGTCGAAGGTGTAACGGTCGAAGGTGTAAACGGCGGTGCGGCTAAGTTTGCGCACCGCAGCTACCTTTAGCATGCTAGTTTAAAGCACGTGTATCTGTACCTTAATAGTACAGGTTGGGATTTTTTTCCAAAATCAGCGGGTTCGATTCCTTGCCACTTTTAGTTTTCGTCAAAATCGGCCTCGTAACTCCTTTCAACGTTTTTCGATATGTCTCATAGTTTCGGAGATAGCCATCAACGCCCTGCGTTCACTGCCCGCAGCGGCAGCAGTGCTGCTGAAATAGAACCATACTAACCTATTTATGATAGAAATCTCCATTCACTAATGTACATTATAATTAAGGACTGGCTTGTCCGGATGCCAAATTTATTAATACTATAAAACAATAGACTATCGAACGTCAGTCAGTCGTATAACTAGTTTTCAATTTCGCTTTCTCAATCGAATCGTACAACTCTACATTATTTTCTAAAGTATCTCAAAAATATACTAATCGGTGAAATGATTCGTATACGATCCTTAATTTCAGGTACTCTGCGAGCAAGAAATGCTTTAGTTCATATTGCTTGTGCAAATACACCTCAAAGAATGCAAAAAGTTGGAACTCATTGTGGACCACCACAGCCGTTTGACAATTTGCCGTTTAGAGTACTAAATCGGTTAGTTTTCTTACCACACAGTTGTACATTAAGTAGCATTATTACCCAGTCTTCTTCAAAGCCGTAACAATCACCTAAAGGGAAAGTCTGTCTGTCACGACAAACTGTGCTACCTACCTACTTACGTCGCTACTTGGTATCGGCATCGGCTGAAAAAAAAAACGATTTTGTCAGCCCACTGCAGACAAATTATTTTGAACGTGCACGTGCTTAGTGTTGTACTTCCTAGCACGTCCATGAACATATTCATTATAACTTTTGGTGGTAATAAATTTCTTTTATTTTGTACTATTTTATACCACTAATTATCAATTTTGTACCTCTCAATTACCGTAGATATGCAGGTCGTGCTAGGAAGATTGCTTCCCAGCACGACCACGCTAAAATTCCAGTTCGCATTGAAGTTGAAGACACGGGACCATGCCTAATATTTTGTACTCATTTATACTCCGATTTAATTACCGGTATACTGTCGTAAATTGTAAGAAAAAATTAAATTTAAAAAATTATGCCCATAATTTTATTTAACGCCATCTCTTGACAAGTTTAAAGATCAAATGCAGGCTTGTGGGCAGATTTTTTTATTTTATTTTTTTCTTACAATTTACGGGTAATTAAATCGGGGTATAAATAAGTACAAAATATTAGGGCATGGTCCCGTGTCTTGAACTTCAATGCGAACTGGAATTTTAAGGTGGTCGTGCTAGGAAGCACCCTTCCTAGCACGACCTGCATATCTACGGTAATTGAGAGGTACAAAATTGATAATTAGTGGTATAAAATAGTACAAAATAAGAGAAATTTATTACCACCAAAAGTTATAACGAATATGTTCATGGACGTGCTAGGAAGTACAACACCGTGCTTACACTATTGGGCTGACGTTGCCGCTCTTCTGTTATTGACTCTCTGCCGCTGTGCGGCTTAATATTGAAGCCACACACGGAAAATGCCGCCGGCATCGGCATGTAAAGAGACTGCAGCACTCCAAAATAATTGGCCTTTACCAAAGAGATTTAAAAGAACCTATAAAGCGGGCATTGGGAAAATTGTCATACAAAATTGTTAATGCCGTGCGTCAGTAGCACTATCTAGCGTTGCTTAGCAACGCGACTACTAGACTGAGGGACTTTTTACCTATTGGTAAAAATTTTTGGATCACAAATTTCTTCGTGATGTCCCGTCTACTGCTCGTATATAGTTTAATGTCTTTGGCCTTTACCAAGAATGGTTCCCCATTCTTGGTTGTTTGTATCTTGCTTGTTCTGAAGTAGAAAATTTAGCTTCATGCTCAACTCTTTGGTCCTTCAAATATGATGTTCTTGTTTTTTACAGGTACGTAGCGACTGTGTTCTTTTCGGTCTTCTTTGGTGTTGGTTTATGGGCTCCCTTCCTAATAGTGTGGTATTCAATGGCAAAGAAAACTATGTAATAATTTTGGCATCTTCAATATAAACCAAATATAACAAAAAATATTGTTTTATTTTTATTAAAATAAACCCTCTTCATTATAGACTACATGCCTATGTCCATGTTTTTTATTTATTCATAATAACCAACTTGAATTTACAGTTTAAAACCACACATGCATGTTATTGGTCTGTACAAAAAACATAATATAAATCATATAAAAAGAACAAATTAAACATACAGACAAGATAAAATAAATATAAAAACAGAGAACAATAGAAATAATACTATTAATTATGTCACAGAGAAATTATTATGCGCTGCAGGCGGGTGCGGTGCTGTTTTCATTGTAAGCTCATCGACGGGCGACCCGCTGCACGCAGCGCTAGCCTATGAGATTACATGAAACGGCGAGGCCACGCGGGCACCCGCCTAACGCAGCGCCCAAGAGCATAAAATAATAAGATTCAGCACTATTTCGTCACTTGTAAAGCCCGGGTTCCACCGCGAGCGGAACGGACCCATTAATGACTCGGTTAAACTCGCAAGCGTAAACTGCATACTTGTATTTCCATCAACAAAGAGTTTTTTCGTTCCCGAAGCGAGCTCATTTTTACTCTTTTCACCCGTTGAGGGGCCAATCTTCAATTTTTGAAGAAAATTGAAGATTGACCCTGAGTCGTTGTGTCCGTTCCGCTCGCGGTGGAAACCGGGCTTAAGCTGTCCAACTGAGTGCTGGTGGCAAAACATATACCCAAATGTAAAGTGTGAGGATTTGTTACTGTTTCATAGGGATTTGGATGATCTGCGGTTCTACTGAGGCGGAGCGAAGCAGAGCGGAGACGATCTGTGCCGCGATTCAGGTTGCGGTTTCACTAAGGAGGAGCGGAATCACAAACAGCAATCGCATGGCTGACGCATATGGCTGGCCACGTGACACATGTGTAATCAACCCATGTGATTGGTGAATCGCGGCACAGCTCGCCGCTCGGCTCCGCTTCGCCTAAGGGTCAGCTCAGACCACTATATACAAATGTATTCTATGGCTCAGACCGAGACGACTGTGACGCTGCGCGTAAATAAAATAAACTGTAAATAATACCAATAAGACTATATTTTAAAAATTACAACTGAAACGATCATTACAGTTAAAAAAAATGTTGAGGCCAAGATGGACATTTGTCCTTGTCTTTAGTGTCTTTACGGCCTCCATACAGTTGAGACTTGTCCCTGTAGCTGGTCATTCTTAGCGTTTCCTCATAATCCACGAAGGAACCGAGCAAGAACCCAGAAATGGGTACAATAAACCATATGTAGCGAGGGGTGATGCCAAACACACCCATCTTACTTGGGTTCTTTTTGTTGCAATTTCCAGTTCTTTGTGTGACTCCAGTCAATTAATATTACAGTAACAGCAAAAATTGGGAAAGATATGCTAACCAGGTTACGAAGAATGAAACTTGTCACTGCCATATACCTGTGGAGGTTAAAATAAAGGGATATTATTAAAACCAGCATTAGTTGAGGAGTCCATTGGTATTAATTAAGTGTAGGTATATCATTAAGAGATTCCATTTTTTGTACTTTTTGATCAATTTGTCTTCACGCCTAGGGTAGGACGGGAGGGACCGTCAGACTCGTAACGACCAAAGTGCATTTTGTTCTTTAATAGCCCTTTACGTTCCAAGGTCACCGGTTACTAAGACAGTCCCGCGACCCCGGCAGGTCTTGGCCCTCTATCGTCAGATTGCTGACAGCTCTTAGAGGCATGGCGTGGAACACAACGCGCCTACAATCTGGGCATGGTCCGTGATCAGATGTTGAGTCACCCTTAATTCACTCAGTGCCCACATGCCCGTGCCTAGTGGCGGGAAATGGTGTAGGCGTCTAAGAGTCAGTTCAGACCGCGACGCGAAGCGACTCGACGATGCGCGCACTCTTTTAAGAGCCATTCAAAATACGACTTTATTTTTTACACCAAAAGATACACATTTTGTTGAGAGAATTTAAGCGGCGTCAAGCGGTGCCGGATGCGTCGCGATGCGCCACGCTGCGCAGCGCGGCGTCGCTTAAGCCGCTCGAGGCCGCTCGTGGCCGCTCGACTCTGCGGGAGGAAGGGGGTTGGGGCGGGAAGCACGTAGCGAATGCGAATGCACGCGCGCGGCCTTTGGATGCGCAGCGCGACGCATCGCGGCGCAGCGCGGCGCATCGCTGCGCAGCGCATCGTTGCGTCGCTTCGCGTCTCGGTCTGAACTGACGCTAATGCGGCTGCTGGGTCGTTAGGTTGACGCTGTCTTGTCCCTCACGCATCCCGCCTTTCCCTTCGCTAGCATGACTGATTGAATTGGTCTCAAGCGAGGCTGGGGCTAGTTTAGAAGGTTACTACCATTACCTTATATGTGTTTTACATAAAAAAGGTGGCTACTATGATTACAACGACATAGTTTCACTAAGCGCTAAGCCGGTCCTCTAGAATAAAATGTAATCATTCTTACCTATCACCAATGGAGAAATCAATCTCTTTAAATGTACTCTGTGAGCATGTGAGTCTAGATTTTGTTTTCGTCACAGGTTTTCGTTTTGTGACCAAAATAAATATGTTTTTACCTTACTGTCTTTTTGACGTCAAAATAAATAACTGTTTGGTTTGATACTTGGGTTTTTCGGTTCCTACCAATCTAATGCCTGTTTTGCACAATAGGTACTAAACTTAAAGACGGTGGGCACCACGTGTGTCAGGGCGGTATAGAAACGGGTCACGCCATAGAAAAGAAAAGACAAAATTACAGAACGTAGAAACATTTTTATAGTTGATCGGTACAGGGAACTTGATACTAAATACCTGAGCGAAACTCGCGCGGTATATTTATATTTATGTGGTTACGTTAACAACTCGTCTGTAGATGTACAACCCACAGCGGCAGCGAATATCGCTTAGGTCTGAATATGCCTTTAGTCCGTACTAAAAAATTTTTATTTCTGACAGCGTTTTAAAATCTTTGTTATTTGATGTAAACAAAGATCGCAGGTTTCTTAGATTTATTATTGTGCCATAAAACTAACGTAATAAGTGAAAAAAAAAACATTCAAAGTGTTGGTAGCGCGAAGACAGTGGCGACTTCCCGTTTTCTACATTTTTATGTCAAGCTGTACGTGTCTATGAGCTGTAATGACTTGCATACTCTCTACTTAGTCTGTGTGACTTGCTGCTCAGACTAAAGTCAGTGCCGTGTGGACTCAGCTTTAAAATAACCTAGCAACATTGTTCTGTTCGATTATGTTGGCATTATGAAATTATGTACCGATTTCGACTTGTGCGTCGTGACGATCGCGAGTGAGCATGGACCTTAGCGAGCGAGTGCCTTCGTCATCGTTTGCTGATTTTCCAAGTTAAAAATTGCAGTGTAGGGTGCTAAAATTATGTTAACGAAGTGAACAATAGAATTGGTGATGTTGGCCTTAGGCTTATTGTTAGTTCGCAGAAAAACTGTTAAAGAACACAAGTTTACCGTAGTAATCCGTCGAAAATCGAGAAAGCTTCAAACGTGTTTGAAGCTTTCGTTTTTGCATTAATGGAACTATGAACCTGGACCCTTTAACGTTTAGCTTATCGCAAATCAATTATCTTGTTGTAAATTTAAGTAAGAAGAACTTCAAGCAGACGAATCAAGAGTTGTCTCAGGTGAGATATTGCCACTCAGTATTCTTTGTTTTCTGTTGTCGCCATATTGTGCATACGGAAAGTCATGATCGTATAATATTACAGCATTGATTAGTTTTGATTGTCATTACTATAATTATTAATATATTGTGCTGTGATGCGCTGTATTAGTTGCCAAATCATCTATTACGTGATTTTCGTCTTCGCCGTACTTGTTACGGACGTGGTTGGCTGCGCGCTTCAGCCTGCCACCGTTACTTGCCTACCTACCTACTTTTATGTTTCTTTCCGCAATTTTCATTTTAACCTAGATACGATCAAGCAATACCAATATACGATACTATAGGTACTAAAAGTTATTTTATAAAATCGGATACCTACGTCATAAGTCAAGGACTTATTTTTGTTAATGTTGTTCAACAGCAGTCTCTGCTGAATTACATAAAAATATGTAAGTACTTCCAGATAATTACCATGCACATGGTTAATAACATAATGCCTCAGACATTGGACGAACTTCAGCTGTCCCATAAAAAGAGAATAAAATTTTTAAACTGGCCATAACTGATATCTTGGCAAGTTTTGTATGTAGATAACATATTTGCACTCTAATTTACTAAAAAAAGAGGTTGATACTGATAAATAAAAAATCTGTTTCTTTCCATTTACTTCTAAAATTGCTTCAAACATATAAAGCTCGTTTACTTCTAAAATTGCTCTTCAAACAAAAATAAACATCACCATGATAACTTTTCAGTACTGTAGCTATTACTTCGTAGTTTATAGACCAAGACCCCAGTGCCCCCAGACCTACATCATTTGAGCAAAGCTGTAATTTTGTGGGTTTGTAGTCTACTTTAAAGTTAAGACAGTATGCATACTTACTAGCTCGAAAGTGGGGCCCTTCCACAGGAAGCGCATCCTAAAGGTGGATAAAAACCTTGTTCAACTACGTAATTTTAGCAAGCCTACATATTTCATGATATTACTCATGGTACTATTTCGAAACCATTTATAAGTTGCCAGACCAATCCAATGGGTCAATCATTCTCCCAGACGCCTTAAAGTCCTTACCTTAAACTTGAATACCCCTTTTTACCAACTTGGCGATTTTCGAAAATCCTAAAACATGTGTTTCATTATTTTGATCTAATATGTAAATACTGATTTTCGAATTGATTTGCCCTCGCGTTATGATTTTCCAATTAATAGTTTATTTTTAAGGTTTTTTACCCGACTGCGCCAGGAGGGTTATGTTTTTTATTCATATAACTTACTAAAAGTAATACATTAACTATGTGGCATGAACAAAAAATAATTATGATAAATAAAAAAATTTTTGTTTGGTTGAACGCACTTATCTCAGGAACTACTTGTTCAAATTAAAAAATCTTTTTGTGTTTTGATAGTTATTTGTTTAAACTTATAAATGGCAAATGTCAGTCTAATTGTTGTTCCTAAATCAAATAAATAAATACTCCATTTCTCAAGGATATAGGTGCTTGCTTGATCATTCATTTCTCATCTTTGATTTTGTTCAAGAGATCACATGTCATGACTGTCCCATCACATAACCATGACCCTTGAATGTAAATGGCTATTGAAGTATCACCTTAGTTAGCATGAGTCTGAGAGTCCCTCCAGTCTATCCTTGGACAAAAGGACTCATTTGATGGTTTTACCACATTAAAAAAAAGGGTAAGCCAAGCACAGAGGTGGACACTGCAGGTCATCATCAGCCTATAATGTTCCCACTGCTGGGACACAGGCCTCCTCTCTGTGACAGGTAATGGGCCATAATCCGCCACGTGGGCCCAGTGGGGCTTGGTAGATGTCACATGTCTTCGAATTTTTGTTTCTAGGACATGCCGGTTTCCTCACGATGTTTTCCTTCACCGTTTTGAGAGCAGTGGTGACGAAATAAATTACGCTGCAGGTAACAGCTTGAATTCTATTCTACCTAGGTTTTGGTTGCATCATACCTGTAATATTGGAAGCTAGTATCTATATATATGCAGGGATTTTGTATTTTCCTGCAGTAAAATAGAACTTGCATTTTAAATTAAACTTGTAAAAAACATTGCTCAAAAGTCTTGTTAGATTTGTTCACAGATGGATTAAAATTTACAAAAAAATGTTATTTGCGTGCTCTAATAAAGCCCTCCCTATCAGATTGCACATGAGTAACCGCAAAGATACAAAAAAAAGAAAATCAACTAGATTGATTATTATCTTTGCTTTACTCTATGATTTGCTGCTTTTTTTTACTTAGCGGTGTTTGCAAGTGGACTGCTCACACGTGAGATACATAATTTATAAATCACATGTAGCTAGGTTTTTTGAATTCTTATTTCCAAAATTACGCAAATAAATATTTTAATGAAAATTTGATGAATCTATATTGACCAACAATACTCATTTTAGCTTAGAGATTTAGAATATTTTTTGGAGCCAAAGCATGGGCAAGTTAGTAGTAGTTCTATAAAATAATGAAACTTATTAATTTATTTTTAAATGCAAGAGACTGAATGACATGAACACCAGTTAAATTCTTACACAATCAGTCACTAAAGGTAAAAGTTTCACATCAAGTTACTGTACTTAGAAGGTTTCAAGTTCATAATACTTCTCAATAATTCTTGTTTGAGCAATATTTGTTTTGTTTTTATTGTCATCAACAGCAGCTTTTTTTCCTTATAAGGAAGTATTACGACCATTACATATTAATTAACAGATAATTTTTATTAGATAAATAATTGACAAAGATTAAAGCACTCAATTTCTAAATCATAAATTGGTCTGAAAATATTTATAGTTACGTAAAAAGCAGTTATAACTCATAACTTGTGTTCATAAAAGCACTTTTAGTATATTTCTCACCAATAAGCTATTTGACTAAAACGCTATTTAAAATATTTCATGGAAAAGAGGAGCTCAATGAAACACACATGACGAAAATAGTGTATGAGTAATTGTGTTCAAACAATTTAATTTATCAAGGTGCTAGATGATATTTTTAAAAATATCTTTCATGTATAACACATTCCATGTGTTCGTAATCTTAATGATATACTGTTTTTATTATTTATTTAATATTTCAATTCATTTATCTTCTAAACATAGACCAATTTACAATTATTCCCTTATCATCATGTCTTTTATTTTCTATTTTTTACCAATTTATGAAGTAACCATTCAAATCATCCAATCATTGACACCCAGGCATGAATGTAACTGGTTGTTTTAAAACATGTTTCAAACAGTTGTTTAAACTATTTTTTTTTACACACTTTTAAAAATACAGATGACAATTGGGCTAGTGGTTATTCCCTTCATTTAAATATAAACATTGTATTGTTTCCAATATTCTTAGAATAGAATGCATAGTTCATAGGAATTCCCAGTCTGCTTAGTCCTGCTAGTAAAGTCATAGGGATTTTCCGCCCAACTTAAAATCAACATTAGTTAGAACATACATGGTGACTGTAAAGCTTTCAGTATTGATTAGAGATAGGCAACATACATATATAAATGTTAATCTATTGATCATTTTTGTTTATTTTATTAACTATTGCGAATTTGAAAATATTAGTTTTTCCAAACCTGTTAACACCTTGATTAGTCACATATTTGTCTGTCACTTTTGCGATAGTTACATACTAGCAAAAATTGCCTATGCGAAATCATGTATTCTTTGTCATGCGATGGATAATTATAAGATTAAAATGAAAGATTACTTCTGTTAAAAGCCAACAATAATAGATTTTATCAATTCATTATGCTGTGCTAGAAATATGATAGTTTTGCCCAAATCTCTCATTAAATAAATGACATCAAGCAGTTTTCTTTGCCAGAACAACTTCAAACATTGAAAATTCTTAATCTTACTGTCTGTCTGTACTTACTTTTGTTGTAATATGCAACTTTTAGAAAACAAAGCCACTTTGTATAAATTATTTAATTTGTCATGGAAAATATCCTCTTGAAGTCAACAAACGAACGTGAAAATTATACCTAGCCAACTCAATTGATGCATAGGCCATTATCATGAATAAAAAGTGCACCAGGTTCCCTCTGTAATTTGGTTCAATTTATAATGTCAAGTCATTATAAAATGTCTGAGAAACAACACACCTGATAAATTGTATTTGCTTGCTTTCCCTTCATGGAAAGGAAATTAGTTTTACCTTGAATGTTACATACATATTCTGTTATGCATCTACAGCGAATGACTCATTATAACAGTATTGTTTGTGATTAAATGGGGATGGCAACTGGGAAACTAATGGCGCTAGTATAGCTAGTTCCCAGCAACGTCATTGGCTCAAATCTTATAGGTACTTCAAAATAGTACTACCTAATTGGGTGGATTAGGACTTAGCTATGGTGGCCCCATCTACAATTGGATTTGATCGGCCTTCCCCGTTTGAGCAAAGTGGTTGTCAAAGAATGCTTATCAAGACAATCATGTGTCCAGGGCAATACTTAGTGAGACTCTTGAATTAATTGCTTTCAATCACCTTAAGCAGGCCGCACACCAGGCATACATTTGTAGCTCGATAATTGTAGCGCAACACTTGAAGCGCGACACATTTAACGCCCCCGTATATTTGGACGTGAGCACGCACACCGAAGCAACATTTGTAGCGGGTGCACTTTGTAGCGAGACGTTGTCCTCGCCACACAAATTGAAGATCGAACACGTTCGTTTTTTGTGGCGCGTTGGTTTGCAAAAATGAAAGAATACATTGAATTTTACTTTGAGTTTATTGCAGAGGTTGAAAAAAACCCTGTATTAAACAATCATACGCTCAATGACTACAGTTACTGATGAATTACAGAAATTATTTGGAGTATCTTACTCCAAATAATTTCTGTAAAGGCAAAAAATTCAATTAATACAATTAAACGGATGAAACCAATAAAGTCTTTTTTTTTCATTAATCGCCACATCAAGAAATCGTCGTCATCAGACGATGATGTCGACATTCTCAAAGCGGAGCCACGCTACAATTGTGCTTCCGATGTGCGCATATACAATACATTTGTAGTAAGCTGAATTGTAGCGCAATGATTGTAGCGACGTAAATGTTCGATACGTGTAGCATGTGGCGCTGGTGTGCGGCCTGCTTTACAATGTTTTTTATCTGTATCTAATTATTTTTCATAAAACCTGAACTTTGTCACATCGACACCGGAAGTATCAATTAACGTAAGGGACAAAATACGACTTTTCAGGAGAGCCAAAAAACGATTTTTATTTTTTTATTTTGTCTATAACTTTTTACTGTCTGGTCCAATTTCTATGGTGTTCAGAGCAAAGTTTCTTAGAATTTCCCCTTCTTTCTTGTTTTATACGAAAGATTTAAGAATACCCAGTAGTTTCAAAAATAGCATGTCCTTTACATTAAAAAAAAATGTTTAGATGACCGTTACGTTACTGAAATTTTATAGATATTCCGTCGAGCGTAGTGTAAGCAGCAAGAGAAATAGAAAACTATACGAAATTTTATTGTAAAGGAATTCTCAGTGTTGCAATTTAATGTAACAATAGATTATCTACTTATTTTTTTTACTATTTTAGCACTATTGAAATGAGATTAAGGGGTAAATGAGTTCAGTTTCAGGTTTTACTGCTAGCTATAGCAGATTTAAGTCCGATTTGAGTCGGACCGCGTCCTTCTGCTCCGAGCTAGCTCGGTTACTAGAGACTCAGAGTAGTTCTACATAGTTTTAGATGTTTTTGAAGCAGGATTCACCTGTTCACTTTCTCGGAGAAAATTGCTAGATGTGCGATGTTCTTCGTGGTCGCTGAATCAAAGGAATAGTCCAAATTCTTCTCCTTTTCACAGATTACTATCCTTTTGCTATAAAAGACTTGTTTTTCCTGTCTTAACTCTTCGATTAACATGTCTCTGACAATTCAGATACTATTTAAAACAAAATCCGTTTTTTTTTCTTTGTTGACTATAAAATATTTAACAGAATTAACCACTATCCGAGTACACTTTGTATGCAACTTACTCGTTTGAGCCCACTCGGTCCGAGCACACTTTGACCGTGTCAACGCGGCTTTAATTGGCTTTATAATTTGATTATATTAACAATTTAAGTTTTCTTGGAATTTATTACTACCTACTACTTTTATCCACCTGGCAAGAAGTGATGATGTGTAGGTGGCGGCTCAGAAGAGGATACTTTCAGAGGATCTTCTTCAAAGCCGATGAATGAATGAATGTATGTAATGGAAACGAAAGGTCGATGAATTAAAGCAAAGGAATTGTGCGAAACATGATATTATTATGATAAAGTAGAAGTGACGAGTAGAGAGGACGTAAGGGGAAAAGTAAAATAAAAGGTGCATGGGTTGTGTGAAAGATGAAGCAATAAATATCTGTTTGACGTATTTCATCTGCAGTAATTTCAGCTCATTTCGACTTAGAATGGAGATCGTGCGCTGTGGTGCTCCTTGGGTGAAGGAAGCCTATGTCCAAAAGTGGTCTTTAATATTTAAAAATGATAATGGTGATGAATTTAACCTGCAGATTGATTTGTGTTGTCTATAGTTTATGTATTTTTATGTCTGATAGCCATAATTTTCCAAATCCGTTCATCCTTTTCTGTTGCATTTAAATTTTTTCGAGGTAATTTTTCGGATTTTTTATGTCGTAAGTGTCACGATTCCTAACATTTTATATAAACTTCAGATTTCGTCAAACAATTTTTTAAAGTAAGGGACATATTGTTTACAGTGAGAGACATTTTATTTACAGTAAGGGACATGGTTTTTAAAGTTAGGGGCATTTTATTTAAAGTAAGGGACATTGTCATTTAAATCGACTTATTTTTGACTAAAGTAAGGGTGTAAATTAATTAGTACGGTGACTTACTTCAATTTTTTGAGAAGAAAAAATATTAATGACTGTTACATCACTTTTTTTTTCAGAAATCGCGTTACGCGGTCAAAATTTTTGTACTGTAAGGGACATTTTTTTAAAGATAGAATTTTTTTGATAATACCAATCGATAGAGCGCGAAATTCTGAATCCAATGATATATATAACTCATTTTCGCCAAAATGTCCCTTACGTTAATTGATACTTCCGGTATCGACATTTGCTGTGTCCAGATATTTTCTTCCTGTTTTGTTTTATTTGCAGTTTGTTATTTTTCAAGTTTTTGAAGGATCCACGTAACCTCATATATTATTGTTTCATGGTTCATCAGTTTTTTTAAGTGTTGCTATGCCCTAGTTTGTAATAAGCATAGGTCGGAATTTAGGTAGAGTTATTCATGTACTTACACTAATTTCATACAGCGTAAGAGTAGAAATTATTAATTTTAAATTCTACCTACATTCACCATGATTTAGTTAGAGCATCAGCTCTAGTATTCATCTCACTCCAATAGTCATGACGTTATTTTATCGTTTTAGACTGGCGACATCGCACAGTATTATTATTGCCTCGAAAAGCGGACATTCCCTTTTTATTAACTTATCCGATAGAACAAGTTATTTTAAAAGTAAGAGTAAAATACCCGTGTGACAATTTTGTCTCAATCAGGAGATATAATTTTTTTTTTTAAATTTTCTATGGTTTCCATAAAAACCATAGAAATCGCAATAACTTTAGATCCAATTAGGTTTTGTTATATCTTTGGTTGCAATTACTTGATGCTTTATATTAAGTAAATTACCAAGCAAACGCTCAATTTTTATCGTTACCCGGTGGTGAGTAACATCGAATTTTATATATTTACGATTTTATTTTTTTATGGGCTTATTTCCTGGTATTTGGATTCAATATCGAGACAATCTGTTGCTTTGGCACTAAGAAACACCAATTTAAAATATCATATCCAAATCTTATGGTATCCAGAAATTATAGGATTCTGAAATTTAGGCGCTAGGGTTGGCATAAGTCGTATTTTCTTAAATGTTTTTTTTTTATTGTAAAATATAGTAACATAACAATAGGACCTGTTACCAAAACCGGTGGGCCACTTATTTTTATATTTTTAAATGTTTATCGTACATAGCACTGAATTTTTACCTACGGAAAATTATAATTAAAGTAGGTATTTATGCAAGTGAAGTCTTTTTTTTTGGGACAAACCCACCGCACTGTTCCTAAATCACAGCAACTCCTGAAAGCCAGAATCAACAGTGGCGACCGCCAGAAAAGCGCCGGCAATGAAGCTCGACGAAGTCCCGGAGAATGAATTTAACTGTCTTGGATCCCGCAACGTACGTATACGTCGATAAGTAACCAACATAAATTTAAAACTACAAACAAAAAAAAAATATATTTTTTGCGAAGTGATGACCCTAAAATCAAAATTATCAGAAAAAACTTTAGAAGTGAATAACTCCCAGATACCGCGAGATTTGGATGTGTTTTTTTTTCTACTGATTGGTTGGGGTCTATATATGATTTACCATTAATATTGAATCCAACTAAGCAAAGATACAACCATGAAAAATCAAAATCTAAAAACACAAAAAAAGGATATTTCTTAAAATCTCTACTAGGTAGTACCCTTTTGTATTTTTTTTTAAATATCTTTAACATAGTTTTATTACTCATAATAAAGACATGTGTAAAATAATGCGTATTTATTTTTAAATTAAATAATTTAGAAAAGTAAAAAAAAACACATAACATTTTTTTACTCATGTTTTATGTAAAATTGGTACACGGGTATTCTACTCTTAGTTTTAAAATAACCTGTTCTATCGGGTAAGTTAATAAAAAGGGGATGTCCGTTTTTCGAGGCAATAATAATACTGTGCATCGCTCGCGTTAATATAGACTTTATCAATCAGTTCTGGAAAATTGATTGAAAAAGTCCTAAAAGGGAGATTGACAAAGTAGTACCCCTAAAAAGGAGTAGAAAATATAACCCATTGTTTCTACTCCCTTCTAAGAGTACATACTAACTTTATTTAAAAAAACATTAGGTAAATAAACACTAGCTCTTTCCCCATAGTTTCACCCCGCTCCTATTACTTGTAGCGTGATGTTATATAGCCTATCCTCGATAATTAGACTAACCAAAACAAAAATATGTTGTCAATTTGAACCATTAGTTCCTGAGATTAGCGCGTTCAACCAAACAACAAAACTCTTCTGCTTGAATATTTTGTTTTAAACATTTCTTGCAGAGTTTGGAGCATATTGAACATACTAAACTTGAAAGCGTATACTATTATAACTCACTGTCGGGTGACACATAAAGGATGTTTTATTTTTAAGAATGAAAAACCATCTGATTTAAATGGTTCAAGGTCTTTGATTCAAACATGACCCATTCCTTGTGCGAAATAATGCTCTACTATTTACAATACTATCAGTGTTTTTTACCACTCTTTAATAATTAAATTTTAAATGTAGGTACCTATATAAATAAACGTTTCGAAATGCTTCAAGAACTTTTTGGGGACCAAAAAATCGTATCTTTAATTACTTCTGGCATGGTTAATTCCCAGTTCTTCTCAGTCAAATCTGCATTTCTGTGTTTAGGAATAATTGAAGAAGTATTGGGCAAGTTTAGTGTGCATCAAGCATTTTCGTAAAAAATCACGAAGCACTCCAGCTAATCGATTAATGCACAGACATGGTAAGATAAAAATAATTTTGTTAAAAATGAGTATTACTTCCCTCCTATTAACCTCTCGAGCCCCGAGGAAAATGTTTTTCCAGTAAATACTGATCGAATTTAAAACTTATTTTTCCAAAAAAAAGGATTAATATCGGTCGGGGTTTGGTGGCACAAAAACGTGCCATTGGGGAGCATTGGGGATCGGGCGGTATTACTCGTATCTTTATCAGCGACACTGTCTTATGACTTGAGGTCTGTAATTAATACCTCATACTGTGTATGAGTAAGAGAGACGCGCCGTTGACGTCAACACTCGTATAACGCCAGTGGGATAGCGGCCTATGTGAGTGTTTTTTTTTAAAATCAGGTGGTTCAACAATAATAAGCTCTTGTCCTTAATAATGCAGTTTTAGTTTACGTATTAAATCGTTCTGAATATTTTTTACTATTCCTCGTAGTTGCTAATTTTGCAATCCACGTCCACTTGAAAGATTCACCCTGTATTGTATAATTAGGATATTGACAGCCGACACTTCACCTCTGCCGAGTTTCACTAGCTTTAATTTGCCCTTGAACATTTTTACATTTAAACCAATGTTCTATTTCTAACTTTTACATTCTTTTACTTAGTTTAAAATGGTTTCTTAACATTGCTTTGTCGAAGAGCGTAAGTTATTGAGTCTTTTTACAGAACAAACTAAGTTACTCGGACTGTGTTACGAATATAAAGTTTTTCAAGTTCGTGGTAACTTAAGAGTTATGCTTAAAGGTTTAAATTACTCAGTGTTAAATCAACCTTAATACACTTCTACTTGATTATGCTATTAGCTATGCTTGTAATCTAGGTTGCGATTATTGTTATGAGCTCAGAATAACACGTCAATGTTATCTTGTATGCGACGCGACAACTTAGGTTTAGGACGATAACCCACATTGTGACTGATTATGTGACCGAAGCAAGCATTAACAATACTTTTTTTTAAATAACCTTTGCTCCACTCTAAGCGCTCATGTACACGACGCCGCCGCCGCGCCGCCGCCGCGCCGCTACCGCGCCTCTAGGCTGTGTACACGGTCGCTACCGCGCCGCCGCCGCGCCGCCGCCGCGCCGGCACCGCGATGCCATTCGCTAGTGTTTTATTTATCTTACAAAGGAGATGTCTCATTGCGGCCATATAATGTTTTTTTTTTTGATAATTCAAGGATAACTTCTTCGTTTATGAATCGGTTTTGATGATTCTTTTTTTGTTGGAAAGAAGGTATTTCAAAGGCGGTTCCATGGTATGGAGATTAGGGTTTGATGATGGAAGACCAGAGAAATCGAGTGGAGCTAAATAGTAAGAAATATCTGCTTTCCAACAAAAAAAGAATCATCAAAACCGGTTCATGAACAAAGAAGTAATCCGCGAATAAACATTAAAAAAAACATTATGGCCGAAATGAGAAACCTCCTTTTTCAGATAAATAAAACACTATCGAATTGGATTCGCGGTGCCAGCGCGGCGGCGGCGCGGCGGCGGCGCGGTAGCGACCGTGTACACAGCCTAGAGGCGCGGTAGCGGCGCGGCGGCGGCGTCGTGTACATGAGCCCTAACAAAACTCCAATATTGTGGATGCGTTTATACAAACTAAAACTACATGCACGAGCACCCATACTTGGAAAAACTACTTGTAGATCACACAAATATTTGTTCTATAGATGTGGGGAAATTGAACCAGCGACACATGTACGGCATACCTACGATACATAATAATAACGATATTATATATACATTGTGTATTTGTCACACATTGCCATTCAATTTTATTGAACAGGGGATCGAAAGTAGCCAATAATTAATGGAAACCCACGTAGCCGGTGTTGCGGTCGTTAATCATAAAATTAGTCACATCAAATTGTTTATTTTCATCATCAACATAGTACATAGATCTTTAGACTTTAGCGATAGTACATAAAGTTCAAATTGGCAAAATCGTGGCAGCGAAACCATGGATACGTGGACACCAAACAAAGGCCTGCTGTTAACAGTATACAATTGTTGAATCCAGTCTACTTCTCCAGTCGTTGCTACAATGGCAAGATGTCAGTGCGGTGTAAGAAAGTGCACGCATTGGCAGAAAGAAATAATGGTTTTACGACTACTTTTGATTAGACATTCGATTACGCTACTTCAGTAAGGACCAAAATAACTTAGTGCCATGTTTACATCGTGAAACCTACTAAAAAGAAAACATTCCTGTTGAGCTGCGCTAGTTCGCTTGTTGTTTTTGGTAAAACTTACGTAAATTTATGTCCGTTAAATTTTTAATAGGTCAGATTTAACAACACTTGTTTTATATTTTAGTTCGAAATATACCTATTTCGGCTCATTTTACTCCGTGAAGAAGTTTTCTTTGTGATTCGACTGCGTCTCGATTATGACCTACTTACAAATTAAATTTTTATGGTTTGTTTGGCAATAGAGATCTGAAAATTTGGCAAGTGATGCTATTAAGAGGAAACAGCACGGTCGTTTTTCCATACAAACGTAGTCCCCTGTTTTCTTCCTGGATAATGCCAGTAGAGCAATAATTTTTTTACAAAAAATCTATGACCACTATTGGCATGTCTCTATGTTTTCCTTTTTTCCATAAATTAATTATTAAAAGAGATATGAACATTCAAAATCCTAAAAAAATAGCCAGATTTTCCGCTGTGTTCAAATATCCAGAAAACAAATTTGACGGGATTATATAAAAAAAGGAAAACATAGGAACACGGTCAATGCCTTTCTTTATTTTTTAAAGAAAAAAGTAGTGAAATCGGTTAAGTTTTGGAGGAGTAATCAGGGGACTACGAATCGTTGATTTTGTGCCATTTCATAAGGTATTTTCGGTCCAAGCTGCTGTTGTCTCTATCGCGCTCTGTAACTCTGTTGTGGGCACTGCGCGACAGCAATAGATTTTACAAATACCTATTTTTCAATTCTCCAGCCCTTGCTGTTTCCTCTTAAAAGAAATAGGGAACTTAAAAAAAGAGGTTTTCTAATTATCTAGTTCTTGTTACGACAACTTTCTTCATAACAAACAACAGTTGAAGTAACGTTTTATGCTGTGTTGATAAAGCTCCCCACAATTTTTGAGGACGTGACGGTGTTGTGTAAAAGATGTTCGTTTAGAAATGCGTCAAGAACCTTGTTCCGACAAAAATGATACTTTTAGAATCTATCTATAGGTTTGAATACTTCCCGCTTATCCCTAGGTTTAATGGAGAAGTCTTAGATAAGATTTCAGCGTGTCTCAAAACACTTTCCCAAAAATGTATCTAGCTTTTGGGCCATAAGAATCATCTCAATGTACTTTTATGAAGAGATATTTATGAGAAAAATCGTGATAGTTGGTCAAAGGCCTTTGAATTATTTGGCCAGCACAACTTCCGCCATGTAAATAAATTGCGGAAGCTTAACAGGGCAGCCTTGCCTAACTTGTCTCGTTGCGGCTTCGAACCCTGCACGAAACAAATACATTGTATGGCCCACAGGTAGTTGTTCCGGTTCCGGCTGTTATTTTATGCGAGACTTTTTGTAAACGCACCATATGGGAAAAAATCCTAGAATGGTCAAAAGTAAAAAAAAAAAGAAATAATAGTAAGCAAAACTACCCAAGTCGGACTCGCGCACGAAGTGTTCCGTACAATTTTTCTTAATCTGTGCCATAAGACGTTACTTCGGACCGAATTTCAAAATTCTGAGTTCACTGCCCTGAGTTCCCTATGGTTTTGATTCCCTTGTGAGTTACAAAAAAATAAAAAAAAATGAGGCATTAACGGCTGTGTCATTTGAAATGTGTTCATACACGCTAATCTATGACTTTCCTTATCTAAATATTTTTATAACAATGTGTTTACACGACACTTCCCCATGAATCACCGTTTTGGTGGTATTGGAGAATTTCCCCGAAATTTTGTCTGTTCTCTATGGTATGCATTCGAATTTCCGGATTTAAAAGATTTCAGTCATATTATTTTTAAAGTTAAACGTAAAATACACGGTGATCTTGGTCAGTCATTATGACGTCTTAAAATAAAAATCATTTTACATGTATCAAATACTTAAAATTGCATAAAAGTTCCTCAAAATATTCGCGTACATGGAGTAGTGTCTGAGTTTATGCGGCTACGGAAATTACTAGTTGAATGAATGTATAACTGCACTCAACGTGTCAGTCTATGCACATAGAATCGATCGAGTCCCCCACTATGGCGGCCCAACGTCTGACGCTTACCTGTTCACCCGATGACATAAAAATCGCCGTGAATTTTGCAGGGTATTATAATTTTCGAGTTCGCGATGAATTTTAACTACAAAGTCATAATATGATCAAACAAAATATGTCTTAACGAAATCTATAATACTATATCTATTTAAAAACTGTATTCATTTTTTTAAGAGAATTTAAGCCCTTGAAATATTCTTTAGTTTTGCCTCGTTGGTTTTGCCTAACTCTAAAAAAGAAGTATTCCATATAGGGCACCCGCTGACAATGACACCTGAGCTACTAGCACCTTATCTAGTCCACATAAAGCTCCTGTCAGAATTTGGTGCCAGGTGCCCTACGTGGAATACCTTCTAAAAATACTTCAAGTACTGAGGCCTTACCACGAGCTCTTAACGCGATCCAGTATAGGCTGTGGAAAAGAGATAGCGCTAGACGACTTGTATAGCTCTGTCTGTTTCCCATAGATTAAACTAGATCGCGTTAAGAGCCGGTGGTAAGGCCTCTGAACTAAACTTTAAACTAAAAACTTTTTTAGATTGTATCCGTTTGTGCACCAATCTTTGAACGCTGTTCTAGAATAAAAAAAAAACTTGAGAGGTGTCAAGGGACACCCGGATGGAACGATGTTACTGTATACACTCAACAAAAATAATCGTCGCGACTCCACTCCGCTCCACTCCTCTCCACTCTTTGAGCTCTAGCACCCTTTCGCAACGCGCGATAAGAAACTTCGTTCCAAAAAGTGTCGTGACAACTTTTCGTAAGAATTTTTTCCGTCTAGCCCCCTTTCACAACGCGCGATAAGGAACTTCGTTCCAATAAATAATTATTATGATACTAGTAATTACATAGCACGGCTCTTGGTGAGAGAAACGCGAAAAGCTCTTCAGTAACACTAGTAAAAATAGCCGGCGAAATTTATTTCGCCTACATAATGCTATACGAGATTCCGATAATAGATTTTTTTAAACTTTTCATTTAGCGTTTAACTAAATACAATACAAATAGGTTACCCACATTTATACAACATAACATTATATCATTTGCGGATAAATAAAAAAATAATTATCTACCAACACATTCGTAAAATCGTACGGTACGATTATATTTTTCGCAATGGCAGCCCTCGCAATACGATCCATAGTGTAACATGGCACAAAGGCTCGGAAGCCATGCCAGAAATTTTAAAAAATCCATAGTGGAGCAATTTGTTTTGTAACCTCGGCTTGCAACATTTCACGGCTGGCTTGGTGTGTTGTTGTAGAATGTAGATAATATTTGGAAATGTGAACAAAATGTTTCATTTACCGGATATTATATTGGCATCACGTGTCGTTTTACTTCACTCGTCATCACATTGTGAAGAACGTGTTTGTAATCAAGGTAAAAACAAACTACCTGTATCGTGCACACTCGTACTTACATTGTCTGCACTTTTTGTTCTTTTATGAAGTATTTCCGACTTGTAGGTATTCTATTGACGACGTTTTATGACCTTTTGACTTCAATATATTCCTCGTTAAAGTTTGTATTTAAATCTCTGTGTTGGCGATAAATTATTTTGGTCTGTCCATTGGTTGCAGAGTTATTTTTTCATTCATTTGTTGACATTCATGCATGAATGTTGCAAACTATCGCTAGGTCTGTGCTCAGAAAAGCAAAAAAATATGCAATGTTTTGCAAATGTGTTGTCAGTTAAAAGTTTTATAAAAAAATATTTATATTTGTTGATAACGGTTGACGTTTTTGTGTGCAGTTTATCTGTTGCGATTTCTATGCCGAAATCGATCAATAGTTTAGATAAGATAAAGAAAGTTAGATTATTACACAGCTGTGTGTATATTGTGTATAAATTCGTCTACTTTTAGGCCACGGATTCCCTGGAAAACAATTGTTAAAGATCTCAAACAACAACTAAAACCAATTGCTTCCCTTAGGCATGAAGGAAACTGGCTATGTAATAGATGGATGATATACTCACAATAAAATAATACTTATCTAAGGAACAATTATGTAGGTATGTAGTTGGTACATTAGTGTTTTTTCTATAATAATTTTTATATTCATGACGCACTGTGGTTTACTGTATAGTTTAGTTTACCATGGTTTACTTTTAACACCCTAACATAATTATACAATTTACCTAACTACTGAGTTGAAAAATATTATGTTAGACTTTTGCCTTGTTTTGTATTTTAAAACCATGTTATGTTGACCATTTGGGATTGGTTCAAAAAACCGGTTATAAACTCTCAGTTGGTTGGTACAACATTGCGCAGGTTAGCTGACTGCTCAAAAAGTGCCACTCCACTTTCTAGTCTCACTCACAACACGATATTGTTCCCGACACACAAAACTCACTGTATCTGCTCGCGAAGTAGTTACTGTGTTTTTTGGGTTTTTACACAATTGGACCACTGGGTTCCATCCAGACTAGTGACAATGGTAGTGGAGTCGAACGCAAAAAACGAACGAGACGGAGGGTAGACCGATTTGTCTGCTCATAACATCCACCCGCAAAAACTTCAGTTCATCCGTGATCATGGTGCTTGCAACAGTGCCGAAATATCGGAAACTCAAAACAAATAATAAACATGGTAAATATCCCGTTTTAAACCCTAATATGTATAATAGTGACCATGTCAGTTTAAAATCATTTGTTTAACATTCATGAATTTAATAAAGTAGACTTGACTAAAGTCTACTTAAATAAATTCTGAAATACTAAATAAGTTTAAGATATTAACTATTTTATGAAGTTTACATTGAAGACATTGGTCTTTAAATTATCTGCCCATACTTGACTTACTCTGTTGAAGTTCCAGTACTGCTAAATTTTGTTGAAAAATATCATTATCATCGGTATTGGTGAGGATTCATAAATTATTGTTCTCAGTGAAATGGCATTAAAAAAAGTTCCAGTAAAGAGCTTGGAAGGTATAATGTTAATGAAGAAACCGCAAAGGCAACACCATTAGCAACTTAGGCATTCAATCTCCCAGCTATGCAAAACACTGCTGCCATGTTTATTTTCAATTTGCGAGTTCAGACATGTACACATATGAGTACTATACAACCATAATAGAGTGAACATGTGAGTGTCCCTTATCTGCAAACTAGTTTGAAAGAAACGTTTAGAAAAAAATGTAGCATTCCATACAAAATTTGAAAAAATGTGACTGTTATTATCTTGTTAATGCAAATTGTTTATTTAATGTAGACTGTGCCATTGTTAGAAAAGAGCATGAAGACACAATATGGCACCGTTGCAGCTTCAGCCTTAGGTTTGTTGGTTGCATAGTAGCCAACATGTTCAAGTTACTTCCTTGGCGAAATGCGACGCGACGCGATTTGTGTGATATCGAGTCGATTGCCGATTTAAATCGCACGTATTTACTATTGGAGTAATGCGATGCAATTCGACCGTGAACTTCAAAAATCCGCCTTACTACTACGACATAAAGGCTCTGCAAACCAAAGACAAAAGATGTCGCCAGTGACGAGTAGTTGGGCTATCGAATTTCGAACAGAGAATCATGCGCTTATAAAGGTCGCCGGAAGACGCTGGATGCAGGTCGCATCCAACAGGTATATGTGGAGATCGAAAGGGGCGGCCTATGTTCAGCAGTGGACGTCCTACGGCTGAAATGATGATGATGAATCATGCGCTTTGTCATTAGTACATACATGCAATTTGATATCGAGCAGATCTGTGAGCCATATCGTCAATCCGTGCGACTCCATTAGCAAACACAAGCGATTATCTATACATTTTTTTTTCGGCCGGACGCTTGTGTGATATCTGACCGATATCGTCAATCGATGCAATTCGGTATCGCGTCGCGCCATTGGTAAAGTCCCTACCTGTTTGTACAAAGTGACCCTATTGAATTGCAATATAAAGCAGTGCGATTTTTAAAGGTATTTCACATTTAGACATTCCAATGATTTATTTTATTTATTCTGATTTTGTTGTCGCATTCACCTTTTGATAATAACAAATGGTTTTTCTCTTGTCGCAGCTGGTTAGTCTATATGGGCTGGAAGCAGAAAATCAACTCTTGAGGTGTTTGCTTACTGAGGCAGCCAAGAATTGCTGGGACACTGATCGTCCAAGCAATACTCCTAACAACAGCATCCACGCGTCGTTGCTCGCGCAGCACCTCGCGTCTCTGCTCAACCATCCCGCCAAGTCGACTGTTATCTGTCGCGCCGTAGATCAACCCACCAGAACTCTCCAGAAGGTAAGTAATCCTTAAAAAATCTCTTCCTCCCCAATATGTAAAATTAATATTCCAATGCCCATTTTGCCTGTATCGTATGTTTGTCCTGATATCCATACTATTATTATACAAAGCCTTACTACCTGATAATAATAAAATCCTTGTCATTATCAAATGAAATAGATATTTTTTAATCATTTACTAGTTCCACTTTGTTTAATTGTTATAATTTACGAAATAATGTAGTTTTTGTCATTTTTGGTATGACATGTTCTTTGAATTTTGTTAACTGCAGCTGGCCGGGAGGCCAAGGGGATAATCATAAACACAAGGACATAACACACCATACAGATGTAGGTACTATAAGTTTTTACTATGTCAATGTTATACTATATTGATATAGTGTAGATGAGGTTTAACAACCCCCCAGTAACTAATTCAAGATAATACTATTTGAAGTCTTTCCAGACGAGGGCACTCGGAAGCAGTTTATTATTATTTTCCGGTGCTTTTATTTAACTATTAACTTAATGTTTGAATATTACTAAAGCACAGATTTCTTGCAGATCTTAAAACCATCAAATACTTTACTCAATCGACTGTCAAGATTGTTAAAGTTAACCACTGCTGAGGATGTTGCCCTTTCGCTGGTTCTGAGGAGGAACTCGTCGAAATCTGAAATCGTAAATTTATCCAAGCAACATCTTAAAAAGAGATTTTTAGATCTCGTACAGTGCTACCTCGACGCAGGTCGGTATTTCGTATTCTATACTTATATAATAAGCTGAAGAGTGTTTGTTTGTTGTAATCTCTGGAACTACCAGATGGATTTTAAAATATCTTTTTGCATTTGATAGCCCAATAATTCTTGACGACAGTGAATGAACCATTAAAATGAGAAACAGCGGCGGTCGAAACCGCGGGGCACATTTATTACACAATATAATATTTTCTAGAAATAATAATTAATCAAAATGTTAAATTAGAGTGATGTGTATTCTGCGGCACAACAGCGGAGCTAACAGGTCCTGTTTCGGTTCACAGAGCGCGGACATCAAGTGGAGCGTGCCGGACTTCAGGAATGCAGCCCTGAAGTGTTGCAAACTCTTCTAACTAATCTCGCGCATGAAAACTTTCGTTTAGCCGCAGTGACAAAAGACTTGTTTTTGAAAAAGTTACGAATCGATTTTCCTCGCGCAGTAGTGCCCATAGTGCTCGCGCCGCTACTGTATCCCGACGATACTCAGACACCACTCGAGGAAATGACTACAGCTGACGACATGGCCGCCGCCATGATGGACAACTCACTGGCTGAGATAATCCGAGACATCGGTTATTCTTTTACCTCATCCGTTGAGGAATGTAAGAACAACATGTTGAATTTCGGCGCTCGAGAACCTACGGCTACGGATGTCGCCAAGATAATATCTACGATGGTGAGATACCACACGACCGTTCCGGACGGACCTCCGATACAGACACCAGGCAACTTCTGGCACGAAGTCAAGAAGGAATTGCTCCAAGGACACGGCGAATCATGGAATGCAGAAGTGTTGGTGCAAACACTAAAAGATCTAGCTTCCAACCTAAACTGGAAGGAGGTCATTCTGCAACTTGATCATCCTGAATTTTACGTACCCGACAGGCAAGGACTAAGCTTGCTTTTTACAATTTTGCGACTCGGCCTTCAAAGTGCGGGCTACCCAGCCAACATATTCCCGGTAGAATATTTATGTCGCCGCTGGACAAACCTGGAGGGTCAGATGAGTCTCATCACCAATATACTGAAGTATTCTGATATCTTCAGTTTCGCTGATCATCCATTCCATCCAGTGTCGATCGATTTACTGAAATCGCCCCCAGAAAACGACAACAAAGATGTAGGAACTTGGCGTTGCTTATACTTGGTCGAGCTACTTTTGTATGCTTCAGAGCGCGGATACTACATACAAGTGCAAGATCTGTTCAAGATTCCTCTGAAATACTGCCCTGACGTTCTGATGCTGGCTCTACTACAGATTAGTCCGCCTGTGAATGTTGTCAGACAAGAACTATTCACAACTCTGATACCAATATTTTTGGGAAACCATCCTAATTCTGGAATCATTTTACACCATGCATGGCATAACCAAAATCCGAATATCAAACCTGTCATCATGCACTCAATGGCAGAATGGTACATCCGTGGAGATTGTGATCAATCTAAACTATCAAGGATCTTGGACGTCGCACAGGATTTAAAAGCGTTGTCCTTATTATTGAATGTTCAGTCATTTCCCTTTGTGATTGACTTGGCTTGTCTGGCGTCCCGGAGAGAATACCTTAAATTAGACAAATGGTTAACTGATAAAATAAGGGACCATGGAGAAGCATTTGTGTCCTCTATGGTAAAATTCCTTCAAAGGAGATGCCCGTTAGTTCTTGGCAAAGGACCAGAAGAACAGTTGCCGAAAGCGGCCCAGTTACCGCACGAGACTATCGCTACGATGTTGGCATGTTTACAATTGTGCATTCCCAACGTCCAGCAAGAGCTACAAGAGGCGATATGCAACGTGATTGCTAACTGCCAGACTCTCATACTAAGCAAGACGCGACAGAGCATTGCGGGTATTGCACGCCCGCATACCCGAGTTTTGGAAACACCTTTCAATCCTGCCGGACTCGGTGGTCAGCTTTTCCCGCCGCATGTCGACTCCATCACGAATTTGACCCCAAATGTTGCGAACATGAGCTTGGGTGCTCCAGCTAACACTGCATTTGCGATGCCCGGTACTTTGGGCCCGCTAGTCACGACACCTGGATCACCATCGCGGCTGATGGGCGCCGGACCTAATAGCCCTTTCGCTATGATGCCGTTACAACATAACGCAAATGTTGCTAATATGGGATTGGCCAGGATGGCTCCCGCTCCGGTCATGGATAAACAACGCATACCGGATTCCATCCACTTCCCTGAGATAATGCACAATGTTGCCAAAGAAATTGAGGACGAAGCTAATGGCTATTTTCAAAGGATTTACAACCACCCTCCCCATCCAACCCTGTCAATCGATGAAGTGCTTGACATGCTGAAGAAGTTTCAAGACTCGCCGAACAAACGGGAACGGGAGGTGTTCTCTTGCATGCTGAGAAATCTCTTTGAAGAATACAAGTTTTTCCCTCAATACCCTGACAAGGAACTTCACATAACCGCCCAACTATTTGGGGGCATCATTGAGAAAGGACTAGTACCTAGTTACGTTTCGCTCGGCTTGGCACTGAGGTTCGTACTTGACGCTTTGAGGAAACCAGAAGGATCTAAAATGTATTATTTTGGCATAGCAGCCTTGGACCGATTCAAGTCGCGTCTCAAGGACTATCATAAATACTGCGAACATGTTAGAGCTATACCTCACTTCAGCGAGTTCCCTCCACATTTGATTGAGTACGTCGAATACGGACTCCAGAGTCAAGAACCACCGACGAAGCCCCAGGGATCCGTGTTGCCGACCAGTCTCGCTGCAATGTTAAATCAAACTGCAGTTGTTACTGTATCAGCACCATATAGGTATGTACTTGGTTGCTTCTTCTAAAAAAAGTCCATAATATATGATGTTAAGCTTCATTGTAAAAGATCTTGTTCCACACAACACACACACTCGGTAATGAGTTTTATTGATTAACTAGTGACCTATGCTATCGATGTAATAATTTTCATCTGAACCACCGCAATAGATAAATCATGCTTTCTTAGTAACTGGTAGTGTCCCGACGGTATACAATAAACCTCTAGTTGGGCCTCCTTTCAAACTAAACATGAAATTCTAATACCTTGTACATTAATTTTGGAGTTGATTTTTCATTCGTCAAGTGTTTGTTCTGGTGAAGGAAATAATATCTGCACTAATACATTTATTTATTTACAGGGCGGTTGCACCAGCCATTTCAGTGATATCAAAAGTAGCGAACTGTACCAGTGGTGGGATGGGGAGTCGACCTTCCATCGCGAACGCTACTAACATCGATACGCTGCTGACGGCTACCGACAGAGAAGAGAAGATAAATGCTCCTCCAGAACCTATTCAAGACAAAACTGCTTTCATTTTCAACAATTTGAGTCAGCTCAACTTACAAACTAAATGTGAAGAGCTCAAGGAAATACTCACTGAAGAATATCATCCGTGGCTATCTCAATACCTAGTTATGAAGAGAGCATCTATCGAACTTAATTTTCATGCATTATATTCTAATTTCCTTGACGTTCTTAAAATTCGAGATGTCAACAAGATGGTTACAAAGGAAACTTACCGAAACATCAAAGTATTATTGCGCTCAGATAAAGGCATAGCAAACTTCTCTGATCGTTCACTACTGAAGAATCTCGGTCACTGGCTTGGCATGCTAACCCTGGCCAGAAATGAACCGATCTTGCATGTTGATATTGACCTCAAAGCATTAGTGCTCGAAGCTTACCATAAGGGCCAACAGGAACTCCTGTACGTGGTACCATTTGTCGCCAAAGTTTTAGAATCGTGTGCTAAAAGCATAGTTTTCAAGCCACCCAACCCTTGGACGATGGCATTGATGAATGTTCTAGCTGAATTGCATCAGGAACCAGATCTAAAATTGAATTTGAAGTTCGAAATAGAAGTACTGTGCAAAAATCTGGGCTTAGACATAGCTAATCTGAAGCCAGCTATTTATCTAAAAGATCCTGAAAAAGTAAGACAAATTGAATTCCAACTGTCTCAACCGAAGCAGAATAAAGAGGTGGCGGCAGTGGTACCCGTGAACCCGGCAATCATACAGGCCCCGCAAATGCAGATGATGCCTCCGCAACCTCCGATGATCCCCGCGGAGGACATGACTGTTACCGCGCCGACTCCGACCAGTGGCCTAATGGGCGACCCTAATCTCATGGGCGTGATTGGACTTCCAGAGCCCAGATTCAACTACTTGGACGTGAATGTTTCTTCTACATCTGCGTTTGGCCAAAAGATTTGCTTCAATCCCCACATCCTGCTGTTCCAAAACTATCCCCATTTGAAACAGTTTGTTAAGCCCGCGATCGAGAGGTCGATCCAGGAATGGATCCACCCTGTTGTGGATAGATCAATCAAGTATGCTTTGACTACTTGTGAGCAAATAATAAGGAAAGACTTCGCGTTGGATCCTGATGAAGTGAGAATGCGAACCTGCGCGCATCACATGATGCGTAACCTGACCGCTGGCATGGCGATGATCACGTGTCGCGAGCAGATCATTAGCACCATCAGCACCAACCTGAAAGGCGCTTTCGCCACTGCCCTGATGCCTTCCACACCCCAGCAGGTTAGTATTTCATAAACAAAGTGAATTGATTGCCTTATAATGCATCTTGAATAGGGAGCTGACATGGATCCATTCTGCGGATGTGAGCTCTCCATGCAACATGCACAACGTATATGAAATACTAGTTAGATTGACTTTGTTGACAATTTCCATAAATGTTAATACTATTCAAATTAACTTATAACATTTATGGGATAAATTGTAGTGGGCAAATAGGTAATGCCTAGGGAACTGATTGGCCTGCTCAAAATTATATTTCAATGGGGAAACACATTATTTGTATTTTTTTTCTAAAACTTAATATGCTAGTGATAGTCTTGAAGGTAGGTGTTAGGTTGTGTCATAGCATGGGTGGGCTAAGATTTTTACAGGTGCCATTATAGCTGATCAAAGCCCATCATGAAGAGATGTCCCGGATGTAACTGTAAGAAGGCTACAAAATTATTTGTCTCGTTCAATGATAGGATTAACATTATTCAAATTTTTTTTTTTTTTCATTTTTATGGCCACACTTTTCAAGTTTGTAGAATCTTAGTTTTACATAATATCCTCCCCCATAATCTCTCAAAAGTAAAGTGGACAATTCTAACGTTTCTCTGAACTACCGACTGACTGATTCAAAACCTATGGCCCTATGATTTTCTTTTTTGTTTTATTTCCCCTATAATGGCAATCAAAAGATATTTTACTATCATATTAATAGTTTCTGGTATTTCAGAAGGAGGTTATAGAAAGCGCAGCTGCTGTTCTAGCTACAGAAAATATGGAGCTGGCATGCGCATTCATTCAAAAGACAGCGGTGGAGAAGGCGCTGCCCGAACTCGACAAGCGACTGCACAGCGACTACGAGCTGCGCAAGCTGGCGCGGCAGGAAGGCCGCCGATACCTCGACCCCATGGTGCTGGCTTACCAGACCGAGCGCCTGCCCGAGCGCGTGCGCCTACGCGTCGGCGGACCCACCGACCTACAGATAACGGTCTATGAAGAGTTCGCATGCAATATTCCTGGTTTCACGCCAGTACGCGACGTTGGACTGTTCATACCTAAGCCATCGGCTCAGGATCAGATGTCTCAACTAGCGTTCAGTCAGGTCATCAACCCGACCCAAGTGTACGGCACTGACGAGATGAGCGCTCTCATCACGAGCGCCGAACTCTTCCTGGCGAACTGCATCGGCGTCGCTTCCCTCGCGGTGCAGGCCGCCAACATGCACTCACTGCTTGAGTGCCTCTGCATCGCCAGAAGAAATCGTGACTTTGTGTCAGGATGCGCTTTACTGCAGAAGGTAACATAGATAAGCTTTACAATAAAAAATTTGCAACGAAGTATCAGCAATTATTACATTACTTTTGATGCAATAGTTCATTGATGCATATTTGTTGCAAATTTTTTTCTTACTTATATTTCCTCTTTTTGTTTCAATCTATCCTAATATTTTATTTTGTTCATTATTTTGGTTATTATTTATTTTTATCTTCCCTATAATATTGCACGTGCTGATGAATCAGTGGTCTCATTAATTTGTAACTTACAGATATCTAAAAGCAACCTTGACAGAAGACGGTAAATTAGATGTTGTGGCAATCAGCACGAAATAACATGTCATATCATAATTTTGAACGGTCATCATAACAGTAATTTGCATTATTTAGGCGGTGGAAGGCTTACTGGACGGTCACATCGTGCAGCCCAGCATGGGCAACGAGCACCTCGAGATGATGGGCAGGTACCGCGACACGCACCTGCGTGTGCTCAAGCTGCTGGAGGACGCCCGCGTCTACGGACACGTGTGGACCACCAAGCAGATCACATGCTGCCTAACCGAGTGCCGTGAGGAACTGCGCTACAACATCGAGGCTGTAGATTGCCTAATCAGGAACCACCTCATCAACTTGCCACAGGTACCTCATCAATTAAGCCTGAATTCAAGTTATCTTATACTTATATTGAAACTTGATGAAATTATGTAAACACACTCTGACATGAACATTTTCACCATCAGTACGACCTGGCGCTTGCTCACATGATGGACGGCGGCAACAACTACATGGCCGTTGCTTTCGCGATGCAGCTAGTGCAACTGTACCTCGTTGACGACCGCAACAATATCTTCGTGAACGAATCTGATCTGTACCACGTGACCGAAACGCTGGTCCGTGTCATGTCACACTCACGACAGCCACCACCTGAAGGCCTCGGCTCCCTCATTGAGATGCTTCGCGTTAACCAGGATCCTAGCGCGTATCTTGGAGAAAGGTCTCCGTTGGGCCCCACTGCTCACATTCACTCTGGCATTCTGCAAGTCCGGGTAAGTTAGAAAAAAACCTTATGACTTTGGATAACAATGTACTATTCAACTAACTTATATTATGTCGGAACTCATAAAAATTCTGAATAATAATACATTTATAACTATGAAGTAGTGTTCCTCATTGTTAAACTTGCTCTGTCCAACAGTCGCAGACCTATGACGATCCGCCTGGCCTGCAAGAAAAGACGGAAAACCTTCTCCGCGAATGGAGGAATGTCCTTCTCAGCCCCCTGACTGAAATTGAACTCGCACAGAACTTCAACTTGTACGTGCATCGCATGAACATGAACGGCATTCTGAAGTCTGACGAAATGATTACAAGATTCTTTAGGATCGCGACACAGATGTGCGTTGAGAACGTGTACCAGCAGCTCAATGAGGACAGAATGAACACCCCTCCCTTGCCTCCGAAGAGAGACAAGTATTACAACATGTGCGACTCATTCATCAAGCTGGTATCTCTGCTGATCAAGAACACGGCCGATGGCGGCAATCCGACACCCAAGTTGAATTTATTGAACAAGGTGAGTTTTATTGTCAAGTTCTTACAAAGTCTACAGTTAGGGTAAAGGGAGATTATTTGTTGAGACAGGCAACTCAGTGATAGAGTCTTAAATTTATAGAAAACAGACTCAGCGGGTCCTTTTTTTATTATGTAATGATTTACAATCAATACATTGTTGGAATTGTATTAATAAATATAAAATTTTGTGTGGTTTCTACAGATCCTGGGCATAATCGCCGGATGCCTGCTTCAGGACCACGAAGAGCACGGCACCAACTTCCAACAGCTGCCGTATCATCGGCTGCTTCTCATTTTATTCCTAGACATGAACATGGCTGAACCCGTTCTAGAATCTATGAATTATCAGGTAAAAGTGAAAAGTTCTCATTACAATTATAAGATTTATATGTTGTGTCTGACTGAATTGGTTTCCGTAAATTGTAACAATGCGTGCTTTGCTACTTTGACAGCAAAATCCCCAATAACAAAATGATCCGCCATTTATTAAACTCATTAGATGATACGATTTTGTGCAAACTTCTCTTAAACCATCTACTAAATAGTCTGGACAAAGCCTAAACATTTGGTTTGGAGCCCGTTCTTGAGTTATAAAATAACAACGGAAAATAGCATTGATTTTAATATTGATTTTGTTGTCTAGCGCTGTCCCTGTGTTGTATTTTCTACTTGTTTGTTACTTGTAGTATAACGAGATGTGTTGTGGTAGGTTCTCACGGCGTTCTGCCACACACTGCGGATCATCCGGCCGTGTGCCGCGCCCGGTTTCGCGTACGCCTGGCTAGAGGTGGTCGCGCACCGTGCCTTCATCAATCGGGTACTCGCGGTAACACCACAACAGAAGGTAGAACTTGTCATATTTTATCAGGCAACCAGGATATTGCTGGGTTTTTAACTCATTTTCATCTCCCATTTGCTTACTAACAATACTTTAAGTTTTTTCATCCAATACAAGCTAACCATGCAACTTTACCATTACTAATATAATGTTCTAAAATAAAAATAAAAAAGAACTTTTGATAACAGATGTCATTTTAAGCAAAATCTTTGAAAATAACGTAGCTTAAAATGTAGAGTGGTCTAATACCGTAGATTAGTAAGTGCATTCAGACTTTGACCATTCTTAAAAGTATTCTTCATCTTCATAAACATCTTCTACTTAAAGTTAATGTGATACCATATTTCATTCATTTATCATCATAACACAAACTGCCATTTTATTACTAACACTGGTCCAGGAACATGATCATCAACTTGGCCATTTGATATTGAACCACATCATAATTATTATATCGTCAACACCGTACTGGGCTGCCACCCCTGATGTTGATTCCTATACACACAATCAGTTTAAAGGGAGTTGAAAATAATCGGGATAATTGCCTGACCTCAATTGAAACCTTGACTTTTCCAAAAAAACGTTACAACCCTCCAAATAAGTTAAGATTTAGACCAAAAATAACATAATATTTGAATTGCCTATTCGGCTTCATCCATTTTTTTTCTAGAGAGATAGAAAGTAAATTTCAAGTGCTGTGTGTACTTTACCATTTGCGTCAAGAAATCATTTTTTTAATAGAAAATGTAATAATGCAAGAGAAATATTGAACATTAGAAAAGACCTAGTTTTGCAGCTCAAACAGGTCAGAAACACACACAAACTATGAGTTACCTGATGAAATGGGCAAGTGTGCTATCTTTAATTCATCATCTTTTCTTTTATACTGATTATTTTCTTTCTTTTCTTTTAGCTAACTTGCGGAGGCCAGGCAATTATATTCATTACCTTTTGTGTGTCTACTCGAGCGGCCTAATTATTAGAGATGGGCCAAATACACGACCAGATTTTGTGGTTGAACTATTTGTGCAGTATATTCCAGTTATGAATTTAATGCAACACTAGTTCTAACATATTGCATTACAACTTCACATCGTCCATCCCTCACATTCATCATTCATGCTTATGCTAAGCTGTTAAGCAACTGCTATTGGTTGATGACCAGCTAGTGGATGTCATCTATAACCAAACATTCGGCCCATCTCTATTAATTTACTTTACACCACAGTGTGTTTTTCCATCAGAATATCGTAGTTCGAATTTACTCTATATTCATAGAGGTATCAGATGCTTCTGCCGCAATGAGTCTGCTTTTGGAGCGTACAGATTTGCTTTGTTCTTATAAAATGAATTATTATTTGGCTACATTTTACATCAGAATGACTTAAACAAAAACTTAATAAAAAGACAAGTAATTCTGAGTGTGTTCGCTTTATAAGTTAAACCTGCAAACAAAATGATCTTGAGTGATGATTCTTCTTTTCGTTACTCTCTACTCGTACTCATTTTTTAATTACTTTATAATTGACATTATGTGCATACTATGATTAATAATAATAGCAATTCAAACTAATCTCGACATAATATTCCTGTATTAATAAAGTAAAACAAGATGCAGAAGATGAAGTCAAAAATCATTTGAATATCAAAAATTCCAAAAGAAGGAATACTTTTATTATTGAGATGATTTGATAATCATTATGCATGTGTGTTGCATGCAGTTTGTGTTGAATGCGGCACTGCCGTGCTGCAATCGTTGTGTGCAGTGATCCAAGTGCTAATTACTTCGCAGGGCTGGGGGATGTACTCCACGCTGCTGATTGACCTGTTCAAGTTCCTGGATCCATTCCTGCGTAACACGGAGCTCGCCACTCCCGTCATGATGCTGTACAAGGGCACACTGAAAGTGTTGCTTGTGTTACTCCACGATTTCCCCGAGTTCCTCTGTGACTACCACTATGGTTTCTGCGACGAGATACCGCCAAACTGCATCCAGATGAGGAACCTCATTTTGTCTGCTTTCCCGCGTAACATGCGACTGCCGGATCCCTTCACTCCCAACCTGAAGGTAGATCTGCTAGCGGAGATCACACTGCCGCCGCGCGCAGTCATCAACTACAACACCATCATCCCTGCGTCGCAGTTCAAGAAGGACTTGGATGCGTACCTAAAGGCTCGCGCGCCCGTCACCTTCCTATCAGAGCTGAGGGGCAACATGCAGGTATGCACACTTACTACCTATCATGGGCAGTCATTCAATAGTGGTAACTAAAAGAAAGTGTGTAAAAAATGTGGAAATGTTGCAGGTGTTGAACGAGCCCGGCCGCCGGTACAACTGCCAGCTGATGAACGCCGTGGTGCTGTACGTGGGCACGCAGGCCATCGCGCACATCCGTGCCAAAGGACAGACCCCCAACATGTCCACCATCGCACACTCCGCGCACATGGACATCTTCCAGAACTTCACCGTGGACTTCGACTTCGAAGGGCGGTAAGAATGTTCACAAACATTTTAAATACAAAACTAACAGTAAGCTTATAACATCCGTAAACATGTGTTTCATACTATTCGCGTGTTTATGATGATATACCAAGATAACCACTGAAGGACAGCTTAGACTGATGTCAGTTAGGTCGCGAGATTACGAGTTACAACGACGAGACGACTAGCAGTACACCTGGTTCAGATCGAAGTCCAAGAAGACAAGATGAGAAAGACTGCTTTTGTGGTGCAACTGCTAAAGCCAGATGTGGAAACCACGAGGTTTAAGTTATTACTTTAGAGGATAATAGTATTCCAGAGGCAACAATGAGAACTGAATAAATATCAAAATCATATAACAAAATGTTGAGTAGCGCGTGGACTGTATATTTAAAAATGGTCAGAAACAAGGTTAGGAATTATAATCAGTATTTTATTTACTAGCAAACAATGTACAATATTTTCTCACCGAATGACAACTAGACTCACCCTGACATCCAAAACGAAAACGATTAAAAAACCCAAAGAGGCCAGTTGCCAACATTCCCGATAAGTGTTAGTTTTAGATTTTTCTACAGTGTACGTCTGCATGCAGTACACACGCACCCTTATCGTCAGTGCAATAGAGGCTCGTGTTCGCAGGTACTTGTTCCTGAACGCAATCGCGAACCAGCTGCGCTACCCAAATAGTCACACGCACTACTTCTCTTGCTGCCTCCTGTACCTATTCGCCGAGGCCAACTCCGAGGCCGTGCAGGAGCAGATAACTAGGATGCTGCTAGAGAGACTCATCGTGAATAGACCACACCCCTGGGGACTACTGATCACGTTCATCGAACTGATCAAGAACCCCATTTACAAATTCTGGTCACATGAGTTTGTGCATTGCGCACCCGAGATTGAGAAGTACGTACCTACTTTTGATACTAACTAAGTAATTATAGACGCTATCGCAGTCATTAACATATTAACCATCCATGGAGTAGTATTCATGTACTATGAAGTGATAGAATATCATTCACCATTTTGTGTGATGTCCGGGGTGCGTATATTAGTACAGACGTTACTTAGCGAGATTACGATTTAACAATGACTACGTCGATGTAACCGTTCACCCGCACATTATCACTCCATTGCTTACAATCCAAAATTAACATAAAAAGTCCTATTCACAGTTTAGGTATATAGTAGAAGCTAGACACACTATTAGAATGTCTCATTTTTAGCGTACATTCTTTCAATAAATATGTAGACAGTATGTTTTAAATTCAGTCATTTAGTCAAATATGGTTATTCATGGGCATAAAAGGGGCGAATTAGTTATTTCTATCAGATTGAGGCTGGATGCACTGAAGGAGAAACATTCTGAGCGCATGTAAAAGGTTTTACTTTGAAATATAAGCACATGAAATATCGATTTGTTGCTGCATGCTTGGAGAAGCATATTGCTTTTCTTTATAGTCGAGTGTAGTAGATACAAACAATCCGCTGACGAAGTTTAGTTTCCACTCCTATGAGATTTTTATATGAATGTTTTAAATAAGTTTCTAAACATAAAGACAATGCCATATGACATAGCCTCAGGCTATATCATAATATTGACTGTAAGCCAATGTATTTTTTTTTAAATCTGTATCCGGATTGAATTTCCAAAAATCTTGAAACACCTCAAATCAATTTGTTCAATCTAAATTCGAAGTAAATCAGATCAAATTTCATCCTGTTTTTAAACCTCTAAAAGGAGGAATTCCTCTAAACCTGTTCTTAGTGCACACTTATGATGACATTTGTGCAAAATTGCATTATTCTAGAATTCAACACAGCTCAAATGTCTGAGTGTTGATCTATCACTTAGTTAATGACAAGCTATATTCAACCAAATTAGCAAGAACTTAAAATACTTAATACTTATTCAACAAGGTTGACTATTTGAAACACAAAAAGTACAGGTTACTAATGTAAAAAAGCTAAAATAAATCAATGTAACTACAATAATTCTCAACATTCTGTAAAATAACCAATTATTTCTATTGTTTGATTTAATCATGTGAGACCCCAGGAAACATCTCGATTCTCGACAAAATAAGTCCCTTGTAAATCGATCAACTATAAACTTCGTCAGAGGCACAACTCTCTCGACTATAATGTCTTTCATTATCTTTCAATTTATGGTGTTCGAGGCAGGTTTAAACATCTCTGGCCCCTTTAACTAACAAAATTGGACAACATTGAGCTGACTTAAGTAATACGACATTTACATGATTCGAATAAATAATATTTGTCATCGTAGTCACTAGTTGTTACACTGATCTTCAGGGAAGTGTATGTGTAACGTTACATGTAACACACACTAAACTATTCCTAACACTCCCTCATACGAATAGTGGAGACGTGTAAATCTGCCTTTAGATAAAGTTTACATAATAATTCAGTACAGGTGATGATAATCATGTTTTTCTTTTTTTATTAATAGTGCTATCCGACTTCACCTGGAGCGGTAATTAGCCCCCCTTTTATAAATGCTTGTCGCGTACCGATCGAAGCCATACATCTGTCTCAAGTTATTTTTTCTTGTACATATTTAATTTGAATCCTCCCTTTTTGGTATGACGAAAATATTTTTCAAACTAGCCTACAATCTCTTACGGCAACCATCCTTGCAGTTAGGGATTGAGCATATTTTAAAATTCGGTATAGCCCTCGATCAGTACCCGTCGGAGCACATAATAATACCTATTATAGTAATAACTTAAAGGACTCTCGCAATCATACAGTGGTCAGGCGTTCTATATAATTTATTCGGTTTTTCTAACTATAATCGCTAGTATCAGTGACGACGCATGCTCGCTAGACAGTCTTATATGTTATAGAACAAACGCTAGCACGCACGCGTACGCATACCGCTGATCGCTTTCTGGTTGCGCGTGCTCCTTTAATAGGGTGAGATTCCAATAGGATTATAAATCATAACTCATTAGTACATATTTTCGTGTTTGCTTCCCTCTGCCTCAATGGAGTTTCACCCTAAAGCTGATTCCAAAGCAATAGTTATGCCAAGGCGGCCGTTTGGCGGTGCAGGTACGGATGGTGGATGGAATACGTAGTATCGCATCAGACTGTCATGCTCGTGGCCCGCGATGAGCGATATTTCGGGCTGCCAAGGTAGCAATGTAATCCATGCGCTCCAGCTGCTCCACTAATCGGCCGCGTTGACGTAATTGTTGCACTGGGATGAGCCGAAGCCGAGATTACAAGACGATGTTGTAGGTTCGGCTCCGATGTCTAGACATAAGCTAGTTGAAATCATTGGTCCTGCTCAAAGATGTCTGGATACCGTAGCGTAACCACCTTTCGTCTGGTCCCGGACTAAGAAGTGCTAGTTAGGAATGGTGACGGCCAATAACAATTGAAACTAATTTTCATGATGTTAAGAATTAAGTGTACACAAATTAATTAGAAATGAGTCGTCAGTCTATCGCCTATCTAGTAAACTAGACACTGCTATGCGCGTATGAAAACTAAATCAATCGATCGATTTTGAATAAGTAACAGACGTCAATTGCGTGATGAAGGTGTTACTAACAACTGAATGGCACTAACAGCTTTCATGTCAATCGCTATTTATTTCGTGTCTATTGGTTTTACAAATGTCTCGATACATTGAACTCGGCTGATTCACTTAGCGTTCATACGCAACACACGTACATCAAACACGTATGGTGTAGCTTTCTTATCGGCCGACTGTGCTAGCTTTCATGCGCGTCTAGCTTTTATAAGTTTAACTTTAATCTTTGTGCCCAAAGTAATTCACGCGTTGAAAGAGTTTTCATTATTGGAACAGTTTATAAATAAGCGAAGCCTGGAACAGGCTGTTCAGTTTCGAAATTATTATTTTATTCTGATTTCGCGTGAATTATGTATTTTTTGGAATAGGAGTAGGCAGGTTTCAGGATAATGTTGATGCAATATACTGGTCTTATTGTCCCAGTGTTCAACATAGTAGTGACTCCAAAAGAGTTGCATGTTATCCCCATATACTAAAATTCTTATATTTGCAACCACCAATTTGCAATCAACACCTGGGACAACAAACCATGACTAATGATTTTATTGTTAAGAGGATGCAGTTTATCTCTTTTTTGTGCAAAATGATAAAATTATTTTTAAATAAATACAGTTACTTCTCGTGAAGTATTTTATAAGATCAAATTACATTTCATGAAGAATAGATGTACGGCATTCCATGTTTTTATTTTGTGCTGCTATGGATTACGTAAGTTAAAAATCATTTTCAGAAGGGCTCATTTCATTACATAATAATGGAATATCAAAGAGAGCCATTGTATGATACAAATCGAACTAACAGTATTAATAATTGTATTGGGCAAATTATTCTGGTCGGTGCCGCTTTCGTGTACGTACTTGATATTTTGATGTTGGTTAAATAATGTAAATTGCCTGGAATTTGATGATCGAAAAAATAAAAGAACTGTTTCTTTGTCATTATAATAATAGTATTTGCATGTAAGTGGCGCCGTCTAGTGTTAGGTTGTGTGTAGTAAGCATGCTTGTTGTTGCGCAACATCACTTCTGTGGGATTCTAACATTTCTTTTTGGCCAGGCTCTTTGCGTCAGTGGCTCGTTCCTGCATTGTAGACAAGACGGGTGCGGGAGGGGGGGAAAGAGAGATAGCCGAGTAGCGTCGCGCCAATTGGGAGTCTCTCCGGCATAAGCAAATGTATAAAAGCTATGTCGAGAAAGGTATGTTGAATCGCCATTACTTTCATTTTCACATAAATTCATGTAATATTATTCCATAATTAGTGTTCTTAACTGTATTGGGTTGCTTAACTCAAATTATTTAATATTACCCCCCTTTATATTTTTAAAACATTGACTAATGGCCTATGTACGGTTCCAGGCTTCCAAGGCGAGCCAGGACCGAGCCAGCCGCCGCAGCCACAGCCGTCCACTTCAGGTCAGCCCCCCAAACAGCTACTGCAGTGGAACAAACTGTTTCAAAAGAAGTAAATCAGTGATGAACTATTTTAATGTAAATATATTTATATTGTAGTGATGAACTCTTGTAAATTAATCAATTGATTTTTGACATTATCTCGATCTGTACAAACACCATAAAATGATAATTTACTCATTTTATAATTTTGCCTCCTAAAATTTACCTTCAGGTAACTTTTGGTCGGAGTTAGAATTCTCTACACAACTTAGTACCGGGCGTCGATTTTGATGTAAGTAGTTCTCTCTAAAAATATCTTCCTATTTGTAATCCGTTAAAACGAATTCGTGGACTGAAATATAATTCCTTGAAGTTTTAGTTCTTCGACGGCCGGACTAGGGTTCATCGCGACACGCATCGACTTATGTCAAAAATCAATTAATATAAATAGTATACATATGGAATGTCTGCGCGAATGTCTACAATGTCACGAGAATTCGCTATTTTGGTGGTCGAATCACAAAATTTGTTGTATTATTAAGTAAGTAGTGTATAAACCTAGCGTGATCTCTAAAGGTCGAGTCTCCAACATTGTGCTACTGTTAAACGTGCACTCGTTCCATAGGAACAACTTCTGTATGCTCTTGACTCGCACATGTAAATTGTTTTTAAAATTTGTTTTAATTTCTAGTACGACGAACCGAAGATTTCTTCTCAAATTGATAATTTAAAAATAAAATAACTTAAGAATAAATTCTAATTTGAATCGCAATAAAATAAAAGCGCAATAATAATGAAAATAGAAATATACTTCAATATTTAAATTAAAATGACTAGTAGACTTATTGAAAGTTCTTATTATAGTATTCTTTTAAAATTTCAAAGACTATTGAGTGTATCTATTTCAGCTTTGTGGCATATAGTACTGTACAATTTGGGTTGCCTTCATAGGAGGAGAATTATCACTTAAGTTAGTTTTCTGTAAAGACTGTTAGAACAGAACAGATTGTAGTTGTAGCTCAGTGATAATTTCGTTGGAACCCGCTCTGGCGGCCCTAGTAAACATTATCTCGGACTATTCGTTACTTGGCAATATGGCGTGGCTCTCGCCTCCTCGCCGCGGCAGCTCAGAAGTCGATGTGACTCGCTCGCGCCGGCTCTGCTACAATGTGTAACGTTGCGCACTAGCCGTAACGCGCGCGGAACCTGCGACCTCCTACACTCAGGACTTGTATGTACCCAATATAATAATACAATTTAACCCTTTTACACCACTGGTGTTTGACAACAAAAATACAGGAATCAAATGATCAATTTTATAAAATGATAATGTTACAATATTAGATAAACAGTTCATAAATGTATACTTGATGTTGTATAGACGCCAGCAAGTCAAACTACCCTAATCTGTCAAATTTTACCAATTGACCTTCCACTATTGTGAAAATGGTTGAAAATCTATTAAATCATTTGACTGATTGAGGTAGGTTGATGTGCTGGCGTATGTACTACAATAACACTGAATCAAGAGAAAGAAATGAACAATTTTACAAAATAATTTGTATGTTTCTACAATAGTTATGCGGTTCAAAGTGGATTGTTGATGGTGGACGTTTTATAATGCGAATGTAGTGATCACTTGGCGTGCAGCGTGTGGCACAGGTCCGTAACATTTACGCGACGTTGTATTCACTCGTGTTGGGTGTCTTGTGCGGCTGGTCACGAGGTCTATAAGCTGCATCACATTCATCTTGCGACCAGACTCACAAAACACCCAACTAAATTATTTTAAGGCAAATTACACTAAGTGATACAGAGCTAGCTCGTCGAATTAAGTAAATCGACTGATTAAAAGTAACCGCAAAATCGATTGTTAGTTTTAAATTTGGGTATTTTTAATTCGACACGTAACTTGTAGTTTTCATTATTAATTATTATGATCGATGAATTATTACAACGGTTGGTTTAATTGTAAAAAATTTAGGGTTAATTATAATATTTAATAACTTTTGATGAGCGTAAGTTCACGTTGTAAAGTTTTCTAGGTGTGATTTGAAAGTAATAATTATAATATAGTAATGCACTCACCGGTGAGGCAGGCGCGCGTCGCTTGTAGCGCTCCGCGACTGTAGCCACGTCTCACTTCACCGGAATAAGCATTTTAGACTTATTGCTAAAATTAAAACTTCACGATTAAGATATGTAATCACCTTTTTCTAAAGTGTTTAACAAAAGTATTTTTCCATCAAACTGTTTTTTTATTACTTCACTGAAACCTGCCCAGTTCCTCCTACTAACTTCTCCAACACTAAAACGTCTTGTCTTTCAAACGAATAGATGAAATCTTGGCAGGGTTCACACTATGCCGGACCGGTAGATCTGACGGAACCAGAGGTGGGACAGAATGTTTACATTACACTTGATCCCAGAGCAAAAATGGCCAGTGTAGTACTCACCTCAGTCGAATTTGGAACAGTGCTCAGAATGGGCAATCTGGTTCACATAACTCCGGTCCGGGTTCAAAACGCCGAGCTCAGTATTTTTTCCGGATCCGGCATTATGTGAACAGTTTCATATTATGTATATTCTGTAGCCATTTATAGCTCTTCCGGCCGTTTTATTGAGCCGGTGCATCTGCCGTTCAACTCACACCATGCATCAACCACACTCATTATTTCCCAACGAAGTGGGCACGGGTCAGCTAGTCTTTTATATACGGATTACGAACGTAATGTGTATATATAATTTTTTGAAGTGAAAACTTCTTTAGCGGCGTTGTACACTTTTTCTGTAATGGGTAAAAAATTTAAAACTCGCGTCAGGGTCACGTGACCAAAACTCGCGTCAGGGTCACGTGACCCTGATCGAAAATGAGTAAGACGTCATTCAAATTAAAAATAAAACATAGTAACAAAAAAGTTTTCACTTCTACCGGCACTCCTGGAGTGCAACCTTTTTTTTTTTTTTTTTATTATTTGGGCTACATTTGCCGCCCCCCTAAATCTGCTGCCCTAGGCTCCAGCCTACTTAGCTTATTCGTAAATCCGCCACTGTCCATCTTTGGTTAGCAAGCCGCTGTGAACGCTCGTTCAGGTGAGAGAAGCTTTTCTTGCTTGCAACGTTCTAATTTATAGAACGTATTGAATTTCTAAAGTCAGTAGGGGCGGCAAAAATTGAATAGCCTTCTAGCGGTAAATTTGTAAGTCCGCCAATGCGGGCTCGAGAAGGCGCGCGGATTCCCGCGACTGCTCGAGAAGTCGCTGGAAAGCTTGAGAAGTCGCGGAACTCGGCTCTTCGCCGCTCTTTCGGTGTGCGTCGACCCATAGGTAGTAGGAACCCGGCCTTACTGAAACAATACCAAAGTTATTTAAAAACAATCTCATAGGTACACGAAATATTGTAAATAAGAACTTGATTCCTCAAAGGTTTTAACCACCAATAGGTTCCTTTCTAGAAGAATCCTACACGAAAAGTAAGAAACCCAAACATCTCGAAATATCGAGAAACGACTGGTCCTATAGCTAATAATTTAACTTTCAGGAGTCTTAAGGCCGGCCGCATACATCAGTTTTCCCAATCAGGAATCCTTGATCGAAATTTGTACGGGAAGTTACACTAATGTGTGTGACATTTATGCACACTTTTGTATTAATTCACTGTGTACGGATAGAAAACGGATCAGGATTCCTGATCAGGAAATTGATGTATGCGGCTGCCCTAACACATTTTCAACTTATCACCCAATGAGATTAGTTCCTGCCGTGGTCGCAGGATTGTAACCCTGGAGCGTAAAGGGCTATTTAAGCACCACTGTCCCTCTCACAGAGAGGAGGCTGTGTCCCAGCAGTGGGAACATTATAGGCTGATGATGATGCATGATGAAGCACAACTTTCGGACAAGTCTGAAGGTAAGGGGTCAAATAACCTTTTAATCCACCTCCTTGTTGAATGTTTAGTTTGGGAGTTGTTGGGAGATTACAACGTATGTTGTCGCGGGTTCGATCCTCGATCGTCATGGGTTCATGTGTGCTAGTTTATATATGTAAGTAAAACGCACCCACAGGACACGGCCACAGAATGACACGGAAGAAATTTGATAGGGCACCAAAAACACGTTACTGTCGAACAATGTTTTATTTTTAGTTATTTCACATGAGATGATGACATTTAAATGGTGCAATACTATTAAAACAAATGAAATAACTTCAAAGTAACATTTATGGACGATCCCTCCCCCCGGAGCAACTGGACAGTTTCGCATCTGGGACGAAGAATGCGTAAAGATGCGAGTATAAGCTCTCTGGAAGCAACTCGACATTTAAGCTACCCATACATGTGTCACATCCAGAAGGCGTCGCGGCAGACCTCGCAGAAGAAGGTGGCGGGATGAGCTGGACAAAACTAACAACCAGTGGCTCACACTAGCCTTAGATCGAAATAGCTGGAAGTCATGGGGGAGGCCTTTGCCCAAGCCAGCAGTGGGATGTCACACAAGCTGACAGTATCAGTTTCAGTACCCATACATAATGTCAGTACGATACTCGATCATCGATATCGACCCCGTTTGGCGCTCTCGTTGGCCCGCTCCAAGGTTGTATGAACTCTCAAACAATGAGAGCGCCAAACGCGGTCGATGCGTATGATCGAGTATCGTAATGACAACTCATGGTATTGTCACTGCTCTACACTACTCGTGAAGTCGCCTCGACGATGTACTCGTCGAAGTTGATCGAAGGAAGTCCCGAAGTATGTGACAACACTACTCGCGAAGTTGTCTTGTGTGTCATCACTGTGCCCAATGATATTATAAGTAAAAAGGTGACTGTGCCCTTATTTGACTCGGTCGCAAAAACCGCCAACAAATGGAAGTCGCCCGAAACGAGCCAAAGTTCAAAGCAAAGTGAAGCAAAGTTCTACACTATCGTATTCGGTCAACATCGCGAGTAGTGTAGAGAGGTAGAGCAGGCTTTAGCCATGAGTCGCAGGGTCGATTTCCCATCCTGTACAAAATTTCCGACGGAGCACTCCTCCACCCCGGGGCCAAAGCCTGTCGGGATTGCCTGACTGGCTTATCTGTTATCTGGGGGAGTTACTACAACGTCTTAAAATCAGGCTCGTTCCAGTGAGTGAACGAGATGGCGCTAGACGACTTGTATAGCTATGTCACTTTCACTCGCAGGAATAAGCCTGGTTTTAAGACGTTGTAATACCCCCACAGGTAACCGTGTCCCCAGAATGTTAAGAGCTATTGAAGGTTATAAATACCGTGGATTTTAGTTAGTACAAGTCTGACAGTGCCTCCCGTTCCTGCCCTGTGTGGCAGGTGGCTCGCAGGCGCAAAATGACTCCTCAAAACTTAAAAAAAAAGTACCAACTTCAAAAACAAATACAAAAAAGTTTAAAATAACTCTAAATTGGAAGTCGGTGGCTTTGATTTCTATTTCATTGACTATATTTTAAACTTTATTGTATTTGTTTTTAACCGCCTTCAAAAAAAGGAGGACGTTCTCAATTCGGTCGGTACGTTTTATTTTATTTTTATGTATAATAATTATAATATCTGGTTGACCGAGCTTCGCTCGGTTTTTAAAATGTCTATATCTTTAGAACCGAGCTTTTCTCGAACCTAGAACCTTGATAAATCGATTCTTTGAGCCGAAAAACCCCTAATCTGTAACTTTCATGAAAATCCTTGGAGCCGTTTCCGAGATCCTGATTATTATATATAAATATACAAGAATTGCTCGTTTAAAGATATTAGATTAGATACATCAATTACTCCGAGTTTTCTAGTCCGATTAGTGTGATTCTTTTTTTTTTCGATGCTGTTTACTTGCAGTGTGGTCCCATAAAAATTTCATCCAATTTGGTCCAGTACTTTTTATTTTGTCAGCATTTCTTTGATTTCGGCTACTTTTTGCGTGTTTGATACGCGATCACTCCGACAATTGTGGACCGATTTTTAAAATTCATTTTTTGTTGTACTGGGGATTGTTCACCATATGGAATACTGCATGTTTCATCAAAATCTGTTCCATCAGTTTTTGAGATAGTGATTTTTATTAGCATGTGTACATGAGCGATGTTAATACCGGTACCACGGATTATAAAATTCTAGTGGACGTCTAAGAAAATTATGTATTTGACAAGAATTTGGGTTGAATACTTATTTAAACTAAAAAGAGTAAATAAAAAACTTAAAAAAAAAAGTTTTGAAGTTGGTACTTTTCTTAAAAAAAGTTTCTATTTTACTCATGTACGATCCAAGTAGGCAAAAACGTCCCTATCTCAAAAACTACTGAACCGATTTCGATGAAACTTACAGTATTCCCTAAGTAAGTTGAACAATACCTAGTACAACTAAAACATATTTGGCTCACACATCGTTTTTCGCAAATAAGTATTATGTATTATGAGTACCTAATTTAAGTACTTGCGCATGTAGCTAAGCTGATCATGGAAGGTTTTTCACGATTTTTATACTCACTCTACTCGCTCTTATGTGAGTCCTAGTTATTTAATTAGGTAGGTAAGTCATTTGTCTTTTGAACGTTTTAAGTGCCATTTTTATCTGGTTTGCGTATCCGACAAATTCAATGCAATTCACTGATGCAATTATAACGATATAACAAAACCAGCACGCGTAGCATGGCGATTCGATAAAGAACGTTTATTTTCCATATTTTTTACATTAACATGCTTAACACGCTAAAATTATTTCTACGTTCTGTCATTTTGTCTATTCTTCCGTCGACAAAACCCAACGACGGTAATGATACTTATAATAATTTAATAATATCGTCGTTGACAAAACCCCTTTCTACGGCGCCATGCTACGCCTGCTGGATAGAAAGGACTAATTGCTCGCACATTATGCTGAATTACTGAATTATCCAACTGTAATTACTAAGTGATGTCAGGCAGATTATTTTTTAACCGATTTCAAAAAAACGAGGTATTATGTATATGAGCGATGTATAACGGTGCTAGTGCTACGGAATACAAAATGATAGAAACACATGTAAGAAAATTATGTATTTGACAAGAATTTGGGTTGAATATTTAAACTAAAAAGAGTGAAATAAAAAAGGTTTTTTCACAAATAAAAAAATTAACCGCCTTCAAAAACAACCACAAAAAAGTTTAAAATAACCTACAAAATAACTTTTCTTTTAGAGGTCGGTGGCAAAAAAGACAACAAAATAATTCCGACTTCCGAAAGAAAAGTTATCTTGTTAGGTTATTTTACATTTTTTGTGGTTGTATTTGAAGGCATTTTTTTTTTAACAAGAATAATATTTAGATACCTACCTGATTTACTTCCATGTTTATTTTCCTTGCAAAAATGTGTTCGAAATGCAGGTAGATACAGAACTTAGCTTTGATAAATTAAAATTATGATCTTCTAAAATCAAATACTCAAATAATAAGTCCGTAGTCAAGCACCAAGTATTTTCTCTGTGAAATCCACAGCAAGTTGTGTTCGCAAATAAAAAAAGGCAAGCGAGGTCCAGACGGGTTCGGCGTCGGCGGCGAGCGGCGCGGGGGCGGCGTCTTCGCTCCGCGGGGTCGCCGCGCAGCGCCGCGGCGCCACTATCGCATGTCACCTGCGACGACCGACGACGACGCTCGGTGCCGTTACTACAAGTCTACAACTCTTGCGCCGATCGACGGCGACGCGACGCTTTATAAAATTCCTTTCTAAGTTTACGCGCCGCTAAAATCCAGTGAACTAATAGTAAAGTGTTTTATATTCTGTTTGGCTTGGATTACACTGTTACGGTAAGTGTTTCAATGTTTATAACAATAAAGTCGAGTTTTGTATGCACCTGCGCACGAGGCTTCACTGACAGATATCCGATGTTTTTGTTTATGTTTGTTGTTGTTGACATTGTTTATTTTGAATTCGATTAACAATAATTTTATCAATTTCTATGCATTTAGGTATAATTTAACTAATAAATATTGCGAGCTGCAGCTATTAAAAGTCAACAATCGATAATTAAACCTAAATAAAGTAGGAACCTACCTAAATACTTGTAAATGTAAGTTCAGTTGCGAATGAAATCTCATGCAAATGCTTATTGTTGTTATTTTTCTTGAGTTTAAAACTTTGAGCCGCTACGAGTTTAAGGCTCGATTGTACGGCCGTGCATGCTTCATAAAGATTTTGTTTATGGAAGATACGACTGTATGTGGATGGTGTAAGAGCGATATTTCCGTGTGCGTGGGTGTAGCCTTGGGGGAAAGGGACGTCGAGTCGCCGCCGCCGCGCCGCCATCCAGGTAGGCAGGCTATCGTCGCGGTAAAGAATATTCATTCCAGAACGGACACAGCTTTGAGATTCGTCTTACTTAATAGGCCCTCGATCCACGATCGTAGTAAAGTATTCTGTGGCGCGGGCTACTTTTCACTGCTCATAAGCTTATCCAGTGTAACCTAACCAAACCCAACCCTAGCGTCCTAACATAACAAATGTGATGATAATTTTGTTTGTTACCACATAGCTAATTTAACCCAATTCGGAAATGCATAATATAAATGTGTATGTTTCTACTTACCTTGTTGTCGTTGTAGTGTCAGGTGTGCAAAAATGGACATAGAGTACCTACCTCTACCTATCTATTTTCTCAGAAAAAAATACAATTGACAAAGTTGAATCATAACCGATTTTGACAAGAAAGCTTTTGAATCCGTCAAATTGATAAAGATTACGACTTATCTGTATTCGAATCAGGGTTGGCATGATTAAAACAAGTTGTTTTAAAACACATGTTTAAAACAGTGTTTTAAACAGTTTGAAATTAAACAGTGTTTTTTATTACATGTTTAAAAACAAAGATTAAAACAAGTTTATAACATTGTTTAAAACAGTACGAAAAAAAACATGTTTAAAACTACTTTTCATGGCGCTTATTAACTGAATATAAAATGAAAATAATATTTGAGTCTGAATAGTTCAACATAAGACCGACAAAAACTAAAAACTCGATTGAGTTTCTATTACTAAGTATTATATTTTTGAACTTTCATTGGCGTTGTAATTAATTTTTTTTTTTAATATAACGTTGCCCCACACTAGGAATTTCTACCTACTGTGTCGTAGGTGCATTTACAAACGTAAACTCACACACAAAAAAGCCCAGCCCCGCCAACATTATTTTTATGATAAGTAAGTATGTACTCGTATTTCATTCAATCAAACAAATATCTAAGTACCAGGATTTAAAATTGTAACAATTTTAATTAATAGACAACATTGGTCATATAAAAAATTAAACGTAAACTTCGATCTCTAATGTCAGCTGTCGAAAGAAAGTAAAGGATTATCGGTTACTCCCCTATTTTTTAGACATCAAGTACCGAACACGGTCGGTGTTTCGTTTGCGGTAACTCCCCGCGGCGAGGGGATTTACCTTATGAACAATGAACAATTCTATGAATAATTATGAGGCGCGCCGCCTGTCCCGCTAGGAAAGTCCCTACTTTGGGCGACCCCAATATAAAATCAACATTACAAATTACTTACCAGATGAATGTAACATACAAATAAATGTTATCTATTGATCGTTTTTTGTAAATATTTAATTAATTATGGCGAGTTTATAAAGATCTAGTCTAAACAAGAAACATAGTCGATATAATTTGAAATTATGTACTAAACTAAAAAAAACAAAAAAAACACTTGTTTAAAACATTTTGAACTGTTTGTTTTATATAATTTAAAAAAAAACTGTTTTTTTTCCAACCCTGATTCGAATGTCTGTAAAGGTGCATCCACACATGCCCGGCGGCACGGCCGGCGGCATGGCCGGCGGCTGTGCCGCCGGCATTTGCCGCATCTCAGCCGCGGCACGCGCGGCTTTTGGTTGCCGGCGGCAGTTTGCTTGCGGCTTCGATACGGAGTGGTAGTGTTGTCGTATAATTTCATAGAAGTAAATAACGAAATGACAGAATGACAGAACAACACTACACTTGCGATACACGCAACTATATCATAGTCCAACATCTTCCAATCCTACGTACACGACTAACTTCGACGAAATTCACAACACTACTGCGAAAATTGCAACCGCATCTGCAGGCCGCCGGCATCCGCCGGCGGCCGGCGGCCTGCATTCAGCGGCAAGGCGGTCTGAAACCCGGCGGCATAAGCCGGCGGCATGTGTGGATGCGCCTTAAGAAAATAAGCTTATGGTGGGTCATGAATTATGATTCAACTTTTTCGATTGTACTTACCTACGATATTTGCAATGAACTGTCTGTCAGTATTATTATTTGACCCTAGAATTTTACAAAAGGTCGTCGGTGACAGTACGTGTAGGCAGAATACAAAATAAATTTGTCACATCTGGGCAGTTGTTTCATCTTTGTACAAAATGGTGACCGAGAAGTATGACTGCTACCCGGGTAGGCTCTATAATTTTAATTAAAGCCAACACTTAATTAACTATTGTGAGACGTTAGGTCCTTAATCGAATTTATGCTGTTTGTGTTATTTTTCATTTGACAGTCATCTGATTGGTTTTGAGAAGAATTTGCGCTGTTGTCGAGTTCCAAGAAGTAGTAGCGTTAGCGTGACTAATCGAATGTGTCACATTACTTGCTCGTAAAAATATTATTTAGTTTTCCTCGTTCTTTTTTTGCAAATTTTGTAATTAAGCATTTTGCCCATAAATTAGTTTATTGGTTTACCTGGTGCCACAAAGTGAGTGTAAATCGAAAAGGAACATACCTACAATCAAATCGTAGAGTTATGAAAAAGCTCTCTATTTTACGAAAATTAGATTAAATGGCATAGATACCTACAGTCTTGTTGGCCAGTTAGGGGAAATCCGAATACCTACTTATATAATAAGTAGGTATGAAAAATATAAAAAAAAATCTTAGGAAGCTTTAGCTTGTTTATTTTAGGTCTAACAATTTTGGAATAGGTACTTACTTATTGTTTGGGTGTCGCGTGGGTATGCGGGCGCCGAGTAGGTAATGGGCGACTCGCTGTCCGACCATGGACCAGTCGACAGCGCGTTGTGTGTGTTCCACACGCGCCTTCAGAGAGTGGCAGCGTTATGACGGGGTCCCACTTTAGGAGGACCAAAGCCTGCCGAGGTCCCGGGACTCTCTAATTACCGTGACCCCGAAACGTCGTAAAGGGCTATTAAAACTAAAAGACACCGGTTTTAGTCAGTACGAGTCTGACAGTCCCTCCCTCCCTGCCCTGGGTGGGAGGACTCATTGCATGATAATATAATTTTGCTAAAAAAAAAGTGTGAATTCTCTATGAAAACGAGTGAAATATTGGAACTATTGGACTAGCGAGCGATCGACTGCTTCGCCAAATTTTTCGGGTTCGATTTCCGCACGGAATTTCCTTTCCATCTAGGAACAATCTTTCATTACCATCTAGGTTGTTTCCACAAAAGCTTTGGAGATCCGATTCAGCAATACAAAGGCACGACTTGATAACTCAGACAGGCAGCTGTTTCGCCATATGGTTCCGTAAATATTCAACAGATGGCGTTACTAGTAACGTTTCATGGTTGGAGCGATGTAATTTTTACTTATTGAGGGCCTCGCATCACTTGTAAATACTAAGTCTATGGTTGCTCGTTTCTTTTAATTTTATAAAAACTGTTTTTTTTTTAAAGTCCCTATATTAATCTCAAAAACCCAATCATTAAAGATATTGTTAAACAGACAGGCGAAACGAATGCGATCTGAAGCGTTTTAATTTGTTATGTATGAAATTGTTTGAATCCAGTCACAAAAAAAAGTGAATAGATAGCGAGTTAGCGACAGTCTATGATACATTACAAACAAAAACGCTTCGTTTCGCGACGCGATCGCCACGCCTCGCCTGTCTGTTGGTTTGACAAAAGCTTAAAGCTCCAATTGTCATCTGTTTTAGTTTCTGGAACAGAATTAAATTACTTACATAAGTAGGTACTTGTATTTTATAGAATCAAGTTGATTACAGCTGGTCCATATTTCATTAAATGGCCTGAGTCTTCCCACTGCTGGACAAAGGCTTCATCCATATCCTGCCAAACAGAACTGACGGCTGACGGCACGGTTACCGCGCTGGATACCGGACTGCTGCGCAGCGTGTCGCGGCTTCGATTCCCAGATAAGAGGCACTGACTAAAAATTTGTAACAACATTATTGGAAAATTGTTCCTACTCCCGATGTGTAATCAAAATGGAGAACGAAAAAATTTAATAAAACCGGCCAAGTGCGTGTCGGGCCACGCACAGTGTAGGGTTCCGTAGTTGCCCATCAAAATACTTATGCGAACTAACTAAACTGATTCGCTGAATTTAATTCTAAAAAGAAGAATTTTCAAGATCGGTCCAGGAGTCTGAGAAATCGGGGATAATACATAAAAAAAAGATTACGACGAATTTAGAACCTCCTCCTTTTTTTGAAGTTAGTTAAAAATAGTTGACGATTAAAACCTACCTATCCCCAAAAAACATAGCTATAAAAGCTGTAAAATAAAGTTGACAAACTTACATTTGCAGTTGTCTCCCATACATTTTGTTTAAGAAAATATGATATCCAAGTACATTTTATAAGTTGGTCGACTATTACTCGTAAAGTTGTAAAGCCTACTTAGTCATGATAATTTTCTTTTAAATTTCGTTATATATACTACTATTGTGAATTTTTTCACACCCCCAAACATAACCCTTTAGGTGGTAGAGGGGGGGGACACTCGAGTCGAGCAAAATTTAGCACTTTAAAGCTTAATATTTCACAAACGAATTTTTTTATCAAAAAATTGTTAATGGAAACTAACATTATTTTTTAAAGATCTATTTAATGATATCCCACACTAAGGGGTACGCGAGAAACAAAAAAAACATTCCCACTTTACGTGTACAGGAGGTACCCTAAAAAATATTTTTCGAGATTTAATTTTACCACTTTTTCGGCACAACAAATCCATATATTTACACCAAATTACAGCTCTCTAGTATTGTGCGTCTCTGAGCTAAACTGCGGACAGACGGACGGACGGACGGACGGACGGACATGGCGAAACTATAAGGGTTCCTTGTTGACTACGGAACCCTAAAAAAGGGAACTAACTTCAAAACCAAACACAAAAAAACTGTAAAATAACTTTTCTTTCGAAGTCGGTGGCTTTGTTTCTTATTTCATTTAATAAGTCCACCGACTTCCGAAGGAAAAGTTATTTTTTAAACACTAAAAAATAACTTTTCCTTCAAAAAAAACATTTTTTTATTTTATTTTCTCACACCTCGAAATCGTTTACGCTAATTAATTAGTATACCTAGAATAGGGGTTTAATCTTAAAAAAGTGAGAGTTCTTTAGATTATTTATCGAAAAGAACACATTGGAATAATTTTTTTCTTCAAAAATCATAATTAATAATATTTTATTTTTATAAACGTATGTCCGCTTGCTTTCATGAAGTCGACCCGCATTACCGCAATTCATATTTTGATAAAATTACAACATTTCACTGGCCTGCAAATTGCAAAAAACGTAAGAAAATTTGAATTTCGCGGGCTGGTTGGAGCACCGTCTACCGAGCGCTCGTCCATACTAAAAGAGAATACGTTTTCCTACCCCTAAATGTTATCCTATCTCAATAAAGGTAACTTTGATCTTTGTCAATTTGACGAATTCATACGATTTTTTGTCAAAATTGATCATGTTTCAACTTTGTCGACTGTACTTAACATGGAAAGAAAACTACATTGTTACCAAGTGCCATACTGATATTTTTCCTGGTCGCCAAAGAAGTCGCGACTCGCGACACTGTATTTATAGATAACTAGGTAACTAACTTCTGAAGAATTATGAACCCTACCTACACACACTCGTTAATAAATTACCACTTCAGGTGTGTATCACTTTGTCATAATAAATAAGTAAAAACGCTCATTTTTTACTTCAAATAACAACATTTTCAACAGTACTTTACGACCACAATAATTGTTAGTGCTCGTCTAGAAACATTGCTCCAGGGAACGCGTTTAACCTAACTATTATTATTTAACAAGTGCAGTCTGTCCGTCATGATAATATTTATTGTTTGCAACAATATAATATTAAAAGGTTTGCGTTTATGCTCAGTTAATACCTTTAAGATTATACGTTGCGAGAGCCTGATCGTGGCTTTTACAATAAATAAATTCAGTTTGACGGTAAAATTGTATTATACGTAGGTACGTTTTAATAAATACCGATAAATAATGACAGGCCTTTGAACGTGCAGATTGCGAGGCAATGCTTTAGAAAAAAAATATGTTGAATCTTTGGCGAATGGCGAATTAAGCGAGGGTCTTATAGGATAGAATATGCATTGTGTATCTTGGTTCTTCTAAAGCTATGGCTTATTTTATCTTGCTTAGCGCTTCTACGGGTTTACAAATCCAGCAACAAAATAAGAAAACTCCCGACACTTGTAGATATCACCATTAAACTCAAAAATTCATTCGCAAATCTAATTCTTGATCCCAATAACATAATTGTAAGGGTGATCGAGCACCCAACACGCCTTGAAACCGACATTTTATGTGATTTGCAAGTACGGAACCCCGTCGAGCGGATTACATTGAGCAGTTGTGTTTGGAATAGGCCCTCGGGTACCGCAGGGCGTGCTCTGCGGGTTTCTAATAGGTTGTTTAAATATTTTTCATTTTGAACTATTTTGCTTCCCGTGGAGTTGTAATCAAATCTAAATAGTTCAAAAATAGTTCAATATTATGGGGTGCTACATAATGTGTAACCGTTTTGTGCGTTGCTTATCTACACCTACGTTTTTTTTTGGAAAGTTAAAAATTTTCATATCATTTATTTGAATAAAATAAATAATAATATGAAAATAGGACATTCATTGTCATTAAGTTATTTAACAAAGCTTTTATTTACAAAATAGCGTTTAGGTAATTTTCTTAAATTGTTTTTCTTTGATTATTTTTCTTTCATTAGTGTGTTAATTGGACCTTTAAAAAAAGACAAATAGCCATACATTTAAGACAGCGTTACACATCTTAAACTTAAACTTCTCACACAAAAGTCAAAACCAGAAACATTGTTCAGCAACACTACGAGTTCTGCCCACCGTCGAACGGCGAGCATGTATGGCAGGCTATCGACCGCGTCCGTACCGTGTAATTCTATCTCATAAATATTAGCGCAAATAATACATATTCGAGTTCAAATCGCTCCTTGATTGATGTCAAAGCGTTCACCACAAGCCGTGGTAACTCAGAGCAGTACATTTTCCCGGCATCGCGCCGGTTGTTGTAATATAAACATAAGAGAGAATATTAGGAATCAAGTTTTATAATATTTAAAAATTTATAAAGGTTTAAAGACGGGAAATGTCGTTCATTTTCGCTACTTATATAGATTTTGATTTGACATTTATCTAGTCTATGGATCATTGTAAAATGGCGTCAGAATACCTATTGTTTGGCGCTAAAATCACTTTGAGAAGTTGTCTATGAGAATTCTATTGATGAAACAAGATGGCGGCGTTACATAAAATTAGCCATTTCAAATACATGGAGAACTCATTTGATGATTTGACCACGCTACAAAAAGAATCCTAAGGAATCGAAGACTTGCGTCGCTTAGTGTACGAAGGGGCTCAGGTTCAACATTTTTTTGTTTGTCGTGTTAAAATTATCTAATGATTCTCCTACCAAGGGCCGGGAGGGGCTGTCAGACGCGTACTGACTAAAATCCACGGTTTCCTTCACTTCAATAGCCCTTTAAGCTCTATGGTCACGAATATCTGATAAGACAGTTTCGCAGGATCAACATAGTGTTTTCCCTTTGTCACACTTGTGCGGAAATAATTTGCACAGATAGCTAAGTCCTATTGGTTCTTTGTCGTTGGCGGTGTTTTTTTTTAATTTCAGCAATGAGTTCTACCCCAAAATTAGTCAAGCCTATTGGCAAATGCTTAACTTTTGATAAACTACACATAAAATAGGGTACCTAAGTATATTTATTTCCCACATCAGTCAAAGTTTGAAAATCGTGTGAATTGCCCGTCATTGGCAGTGTACCCAAATCTGGATATATACATGCCTTCGAGCTTCGGCTGCTTTCATTAAATCTAATGTCAACGTACTTTTGACAATGCAATAGATAATTTAGTGCTAAACCCCGTGAGAAATTCTAGAGTAGGTTTTCGCTTGCGAAATATTTCCATCTAGGAGTTTTTGGAAACTAGAAGATCTTTCGGTCTAGCAAATGACAGTTCTAAGCGACAGAAAGAGAAAGGGCGACGGAAAAAAACCGATTCCGCGTCGATAGATGTGGGAGCACCCTTAAGCGAAAAAGCCTAATTCGTAAAATGGCAAACGATCAAAATTGATTTTTTTCTACGTAATCATAGAAATCTAATTAAGATTGTTTCTCTCTGTTTAACTAAATTGTTTCATGTTGTGCGAAGAATTACTAGATTACTTAATAAGAATTACACACCCAAAAGTAGAAAAAAAAAACATTCTGATCACTTGGAATGTTACAAATGATGGACCATGTTTAGAAATCAGAACTCATGAAATCTGTAGTTTCGCTAACAAATTAAATTTGACCTTGTATAAAGATTAATTTGACGTCGACGGGGGCACAGGAGCCTGCGTACGCGCCGCGAGCAAGCGCACTCCCTTATTAGGAATTATAAAAATATAATATGCCCTTGTGCACTTCTTGCTTTTTGTTTCGGTAGCCGATACTCACCACAAATTAGTATGTATTAAAATAGGCAAGGTGCCATTGTAAGCGGGGTTTGGGTTTATTGAAATTATTTATCTACAAGCTGTTGCCAGCGGCTCCGTCCGCTACAAATCGTGAATTATCTCACGGGGATATAATATACAATCGGGATAAAAATCTGTTTTTTAATGCCAGAAAGAAAGACAGAAAAAAAAAACCTAAACCTCCGAACAACAACTCGGATAAACTCCAGACGATGTCCCGAAAACGTGGACAATAATCGAGAGTTCCAGACAGATTAATATCCTGACTAATGTGGTTTTGGCAAAGCTTGATTTTTGTCAATTCTCAGTATTAAAACAAGGAAGAAGAAATAAACTTCCCAGTCCAGAATTTTGTAACTTGAATAAAGTTACATATGTGCTATTGTATGGTAATAAAATAATCTACTATTGTCATTTTCTCACCAGAATCTAGTTTATCAGACCAATCAAGTACCTAAACCAGTTTAAAAAAAATAGCTGAGTTTAAAATTGGTAGGTATGGTTTAAGGATTAATCCCTACAACCATCATCAGCCTATTAATGTTCCCACTGCTTGGACGCAAGCCTCCTCTCTGTGGGAGGGAATGGGCCATAAGTGGGCCACGCGGGCCCAGTGCGGATTGGTGGATGTCACATGTCTTCGAAGTTTTCGGTTCTAGGACATGCCGGTTTCCTCACGATGTTTTCCTTCACCGTTTACCTTACAACAAGACACCCCGTAACTGTATGCCATCGTATTATTTGTTCCGTGTGAGAATCTAACCGGTGAGTGCTGTGACTCCAGCGCAACAGCCAATCGCCAATCGACCAGCTACTCCGCCAACAGCGCCGCATTTTCTTGTCACATAGGTCAATCTCTAGTAAACTGTCATTCACATCATTGAAAACAATTTGCTTACAAGTCGCTCCGCTCACAATGCGACATAGGTCAATACAGAAGCGTGAGCACCATTACTTTGTTTTACTGTAATTACTTTTTTGAATTAATCCAATATTAAAAAAAGTACACAAGACTGTTTTTTCGTTCACCGTTAATTGTTTTTCGTGGTTCTGTCTATCTACCTACTAGAATTAACTAGCCTAGCTAGAAAGGTCTTTTATTTCATGGCCAAATGAGTCCTCCCAACGAAGGAACAAGAACGACTGTCAGACTCATACTGACTAAATACTGACAATAGCTCTTTACGGTCCAAGGTCATGGTTACCCGATAAGATATAACCGTAGGGTTGCCATCCGTCCGGGTTGCCCCAGATTTGTCCAAGCTTACTGGGCATCCGGAGAGCGTCCGGGAGGGGCTTCATTTGTAGTCCGGGTTTAAAAAAGTTTTAGTCTCAGACTATAAATTAAAACCGGAAAAAAAATTATCGGAATAGATTTAAATGGATGAAGACTGATATTTTCTGCTAGACAACAGAGGCCTTATCATGAGTTTTCAGTTATTCTGATGTACTTAAAGTAAACTGGGACATTGTGATAAGGGTACTGTTCACGAGTTTTCAACTCGAAAACTTGAAACTTGTTAATTTAAAAATGTCAAAGTTCCTGTTTACGTCAGATATTTTTTTCTTCTTACAAACAAGAAAGTGATTCAGATAGCCCAAGCATACTCTAGTCAAAATCAATTCAATACAATGTAGAATTCCTAATGTATGCATAAACTAATGACCCACTATTAAAACCACGCATCAAGAAATCAGTACAAAGGTACAAAATTTAAAAAAAAAAACCAAGGGAACACTTTGTTGCCGATAATAGGCACGTACGCATAGACCGCCCTTTGCTTCAAAGCCTAGAATTTAAAAGAAAATTTGCTAGTTTTACATTTGCTATTTAAAACTAGCCAAACGTGACAGGTTGAATAGTAGGTTGCTCGTCACACAAGTACTTACTTTAATAATTTGTGCAAATAGTGGTGTGTGTGTTCCAGTATAAGGCCCGGTATCCACCAAAAGCGGGAGAGATGTGTTTGAATAACCGATTTCAACTAGATGTCGACTGAAGCTAAGCGGAGAGGAGATGTGGATATCTATGCTTATAGCCAAACGACAAGCGACAATTGATAACGCACAGCAGGTGCTCATATGTTTTCAAGTTTTCAACTTTATGACCCATCGCATAAGGTTGAAAATCCGTTAATGATTTCAGAGCGTTTTCGTTTGTTTAGTTCGCTATCGCTCAACAGTCAGATTTTCAACCTTATGAGATGGGGTATAAAGTTGAAAATGTATTAGTGACTGCTGTACGTTAGCGAATGTCGCTTGCCGTTTGACTACAGGCCCTGATTGGTTATTCAAACACATCTCCTCTCCTCTCCGCTTTGGTGGATACCGGGCCTTAGGGTGCTTTTCCACCAGAGATGTGCTATGCTACGTTGCTGCGGATGCGTGTGAATTCTACCAATAATATTCATTGGTTTAAATACCTGTTAACATAAAAGTTTCAGTGGTTTGGGAATAGTGTGGTGGGTTTGTCCCAAAAAAAGTCTTTTACAATATTAAAGGTTACAATCACTGAGTTATGTGTATACAATAACTTTAGTGTTAATGTTTCATTGTCACACTGCCAATGGAGGTGAATCTGATCGCCTGCTATACTCGATATTGACACCGTATCCGCTATTAAACAGTAGTTTTTGCTGTATTATAATTATCTTGTCGTTGACCGTCTATCGTTATTATTTTACCCATTAATGGGGCAAAGTCTGCAAGCAATTTGATCATCAGTAACTTAACTTTGCCCTGAAAGAGTTTTCAGGATCGTACTTCATCAACATACAGTTAACCTTCAGCAGGTTTTGATCTTTCAACCCGATTTTAGGACATTGAAGTTATAATAGCGTTGAAGATGAATTTAACGATGCTCTATGATAGTTTAATTTAGTTTTATTTTAGTATTTTATATTTATACATTTAATTTTGTTTTAATTAAGTCAATTATTAAATTTCTTAGTTTAACAGTTCATATATTTAGTTTAATTTAAATATAAAAGATCATTGAAAAAAAAACTAAGGAGCGTTATGCGGTCCAACTTATCGCTGTCAACAGGAATTACTAAATACTTTTGATGTCTTTGACGACATAATAATTATCTGATTCTTTTGCCAAAAAATAAGTTATGTAATCCCCCTGGTTGACTTACATAACTTTTGCGATACATAAGTTCCACATAGGTTATTTACTAATACCGAATAATTGTCTAAGGAACTGAACCGCAGTGGTTCTCTAAATTTTATGACAATTTAGCTACTGTTAAATATATAATTTCCTTGTCTGTAGTCAGAAATACGGGCAGTATGTAAGAAACATGTCCTGTAATTTAAATGATTCAAATTATACTAAGTACTGCTAAATGAAGTCTTCAAAATATAATTCTGGAATCGTTTTTTGCTTTCGCCACGGGTAATCGGGAAAATTACTAACTGTCTTACTGGCTATTATATAATTATATTTGCGGCAAACTGACTCGAGTTGCAGTCGTTGCAGACAGTTGCTGGGCATTCTTATTTTGTTGCTAGGTAGACAATGTAACGTGGGCACAGTGAACGACCAAGGGTTAAATTAAACCAATTATTCAAAAACATTTAAAACACCGTTGTTAGGTTAGGTTTGGTTCACTAAAGCATATTTTATCTTATTATCATGAACGTCTTCATCATTTTAATCTATTTTCTCATCCTTTCCTGGTCCCACAAAACTACTGACGTCGTTATCAATAAAACCCTAGCCACGAATTAACTTTACAGGCACAGGCATTTCAGAAACCCATACCTAGATAAACGCAATGGAAGCCACGAATCGAAAGCACTAAAAACCAGCTCACTAACCTGACCTAAAAGGCAAAAAAACGGAAGAAAACGCTCGTCTATCCGTGGATCGTGAGAAAGTCATAATAAACATATCAATTTTAAGATCGATCGGCTTTCTCGTGATGCCTAACTGTTTATTAGTACCCTATATAAAGGGTTCGTAAGTATAGCGAGGTTCTGCAGTAGCCATATTTATTGAAATTACTTACAATTTGATTGTGGAGTGTAATAATGGCCTTGCAAGTCGGTAGCCCCGCTCGCCTTAATATTAGCCCGCATTTTGTTAGTAAGCACTCGAATTAGATGGTATATATGTTAACGATTTGGTCAGGCTCGCAGGCTCGGAGCGGTTAGGTCGTGGCCTCCGAGCCAGGTAGGCTAATGTTAGTCTTCTTTCTTCAAGCTTGTCTATGGTTACCGGCTAATTAAAAATTGGATAGATTTCTTTTGCTGATACGGGACTAAGTTTCATTTGATAGTTTCGTAACTCGAGAGCACACGATTGTTTACTTTTCATATACACTTCCTTCCATATCATTGTATAGTCACGAAAAAAGGATTGTACGTACAATCGACAACGTGCAATCATGCATGACCCATTTTGAAAATAGATCGTTTGAATCCAAATCAAAGTCAAATTGACAAAGATCGAAGTCATTATACATATTATATGGACCTAATTTTATTTGAATGTCTGTAAGAAAATAAGCTTAGGTATGGTGGGTCATGATTCAACTTTGTCGACTGTACATTCAGGTACAACCACCACAGTTAGTAGGTAGTCAAAATTAAAAACCGATATTGTAATGAAATATGTTTCTACATGGAGAAGTCGTAATAGTTTGGTTTCGAAAATCCCATAATTATTATCCATTAACGAAAACGAAACATAGTCATTAATTATAATAGGATAAAAATCAGTTTCGAAAGTTGTTGCTTAAATAAAAATCTTTTATGGTACGTAATGTTATTAAGTGTTTATTGATTTAGTTTCAGTAAGATTCTTTTGATATATTAGTACTAGCTTCTGCCCGCTACTTCGTACGCAGATCCTGATATGCCAGCGACAACGGGGTCTACAAAATCGAAGATCTATAACGTCTGATGATTCTTAGAGCCTGGGGACGGGAAAACAACGGGACGCGCGTGACGATTCCAGACGTTCCAGATCTTCATTTTTGTAAGTCAACAGGAAATCCTCATCAGACTAAACAGCTCTTGCTAAGACGTGATTCCTGTATATGTTATAGTGTAGCTAGGCTCTTGGAGTTCCACATCACATGTCTTTGTCTTGGTCAGGTGTTCCGGATCTCAATTTTCATATGTAAACAGAGACTGCTCATCAGGCTAAACAACTTTGCAAAGACGTCATTCCTGTATATGTTATAGTGTAGCTGGGCTCTTGGTGTTCCACATCAGGTGTTCCAGATCTTCAATTTTTATATGTCAACAGAAAGTGCTCATCTGGGTGAACAACTTTGCTGAGACGTCATTCCTGTATATGTTATAGTGTAGCTGGGCTCTTGCAGTTCCACATCAGGTGTTCCAGATCTTAAAATTTATTCTCTCAGCAGAAAATGCTCATAACGTGAAACAATTTTTGCTATTGCACCATTTTTGTATCTCTTATAGTTTAGCTGATCCGTTGCGGTTCTGCACCAGGTGTTCAAGTTTCCAAGATAAATTATAGCCTATGTGTTGGCCAGACTTAATACCTATACAACAAAAAAAAAATCATTCAAATCCGTCCAGTACTTTTTGAGTTTACCCCGGACATACATACAGACAAACAGATAAACAGACAAACAGACAAACAGACAAAAATTCTAAAAACTATATTTTTGGCTTCGGTATCGATTGTAGATCACATCCCAAGTATTCTTTCTAAAAAATATTCAATGTACAGTTTTGACTTTCCTACTATTTTATTATATGTATAGATTTGAATCCGGAAGATTTTCTTTTTATATATACTTACTTAAACTCGTAGTAAACAATTAAGTACATAGTTAAACAATTTTTATTGTATCATTAATTATGACAGAGTTCTACCACAATCTCAGTACTCGTAGTACCTAATCATTTTTGAGATTTTGTCTTTTCAGTACTCATCTAAGGACACAGTAACATAAAACTTATTAACCTTATTTCGCGTGATAAATCTAGCAGTGGCGTAGCTAGGCGGGGGTGAGGCGGACTTTAGCCCCCGGCCTCGCACTTGAAGGGGCCTAGCGCCCAAAGACAAAATTAAAACATCTTTACAACGGCGATCACAAGTTTGTAACTAGTCAGTAAAGCAGTACAAATAACCTTCTACTACTATTTCTAACTGAGAACTAATAGAGCCAAAGAAGAGGCTTCCAAAAGCTGGTGGATCCGACGATCACATTTAGGTCTAGCGCGAGGCCTCCTTGTTGCATGCTGACTTGGTAACTTTTTATTTCTAACTGGGAACTGAAAGAGTGAAAGAGACCTCGCAAAGCTGATGTCGCTGACAAGATGACTTGGGGAAAGAAGTCGATCATCTCACAAAAAGGGAGCTTCGCGCGCGATTTAATTTTGCGACCATCTATAACCCGTTTTATTTTAATACCCTACTCGATGGGATTTTTAGGGATAGTTACATTTATTTAAATACTGAATTATAACCTAATAACAATTAAACTCGATGGGTTTAAAAAAAATCCGATGAACATTTTTCGTCCTAAAATAAAAAGGCCTAGCTAGCTACGCCACTGATTCTGAGATAGTCCATCCGGATCATCTCAAAGAACTGTTAACCATCAAACTCATAACCTATGAGTTTAACAGTTTCAGGAGCATAACTAACCTTATACTTACTGAAAATTTTCAATTCGTCAGCAAGTCGTTGTAAAATATGAAAGCTTTGAAAGTTATCGATAAAGGATTTTAAAGCATTTCGCACTATCTGGAAAAAAAAAACATAAAACAATCCGTTGCTATTTGCTACAACAGTGGAACAAACTTACGGCACAAAGTAGCTAGTTATTCAAAGTTCGTCCGCTATTCAAGCTAATAGTTATTCTTATTTGTCTGGCTCGTTGAAAGCCAGGCATACCGACAGGAGCCCGACAATTAATCATTTAGATAACCCACCAATGAAGGAAGGAAGTATGCAACATTTATATTTTGTATGACAAAATACCTAGCGGTTTGATCCGGACATAAAAACTCAAACAGTCCGCGTTATAGGGCTGCCCGGCTCCGGTATGTCGTATCGATGATTTCTTCATTATTTAGAAACTGCCGCAAGTTTTTTAGGCATTTCAGAGTCGTTGCTGCACATGTTCTTTAAGAATATTTGTTTCTATGGGACCAAACTGATGATCTTTGATGAGATTTTTGGTAAACAAATCACCTTGATTTTTTTCTAAATATGTTTTGGACAGCACTGACATCTGTGAAGAAAAACATCGTAGCAGTGCTGATCTTTTAAATAATTTGGAGGAGGCTGTATCATCTTTAACGTGGTGATATTTTTTACCAGTTTAGATGACTATTCATTAGTTTGATTCTCAATAAATGGTAGGTCGTTTGAACTAAATACGTATTCTACTTTTTTTTTTATAGCATCTCGCAACCTCTAGTAGGATTTTTCTGTGGATGCCTTAAGAATTTAAGGCTCCAGCCAGGGCACGTATTCTACTTTATTTCCGTCACAATACCGCTTATGGTCAGTATCGATATCGGCATGCAAACACGGTAACATCACTACCGTTTCACATTTGAGCCTTTCGCGTAGTCGCTTATCGGGCACGTTTTACATTTTTATTGCAAGCGGATACGGGCCGCGCTGTGGCGGCGTTATTATTTCTCCCTACAATTATTGCTTAGAAGTCCGGCCGGCGACGGGAGACGTGCGGACGACGTGCGGGCGATGTGCGGGCAACGCGCGGCTGTCGTGCGCGTGTCGTGCGAATGTTTCTACACATGCGACTGGGTTTTGTCCTTGTTTTTCCATTTTTGTCGTGGATTTTGTAAGGATACGTTTAACTGACTTAAATAAACTTGAACGCATCAGTTTATATTTTTTACTTGCTTAGCTAAAAATTCATCCTCACAAACTTTGGTTTTAGTAATCTAAGAGAATCCAATCCCAGTTGCAATATGAATGCCACGAGAAAAAAAAGACAGCATTCAAGTCTTGCATACTATAACATATCACAAGCCGCGACTGTACTTGAGTGACGTATTGTGGAATGTGGTGAAACAGGGTGTAATTCCTTCCATAGTACATGGTGTACTTAACAGCATGTTTCTTAATATCTCGACTGAATCTAAACACTCTTATTAATTAAGAATATTTCTGCAAAATTGCAAATTGAGATGTATAAGAATTAAAAGTCTTAATTTTTGTAAACACAGGTACATATTTAAATGATAATTTTGATTATTGTTGTACAATTGAATTACCTAGTGACATTAATATTTCATTAGGTAATCTTACCTTACATCATTATAAAAAGTAGAGAAACTATAAAGAAAATATAATTGAAATCAGAATCACATAATAAAGGCACTTTACCATCAGGCAAGTCTTGCATACAAGTGACACCACGTTTTCATACATAGAGCTTGAAGTGTAAACTTCATCGGTTTATTATTAGTTCCCAATTAATTTGACAACTACTTGGAAACAAAATGTACAAGTTTAAACTATCTAAGTACCTACTTGCAACTTGTAGCCTGGTTTGATCAAGTTGCATACAATTTCTAACTTGTTTACAAGTAACTTGCATAATCTATCTAATATCTTTAAACGAGCAATTCTTATATATTTATATATAATCAGGATCTCGGAAACGGCTTCAAGGATTTTCATGAAAGTTACAGATTAGGGGTTTTTCGTCTCAAGGAATCGATATATCAAGGTCCCAGATTCGAGAAAAGCTCGGTTCCCAAGATATAGACATTTTCAAAACCGGTCAACCAGATAATCTTTTTTTTAACCTTCAAAGATCTAATCGGATTTTTCTAATAACTATTTAAACTTTAACAAAACCGTTTTAATGTACGGTAAATCCGTCAATACATAACACATTTTTTTCGTAAGAGTTCCGTAGCCCGAACATTTAAAAGATTCCACCGCACATAATGCTTATATATCATTAGAGCGCCCTAGACGTGGTTATGGAAAGTTAGCAGATTAGATTTCCGCTTGATTGGCGAACGTGCGATGCGGTGCTCAACGAACGTAGGCTTCCAAACATTGTACAATCGATACCTTGCTACTAATTAAACATTGTTCAGTTCAAATTGGAAGCCTGCTTGCCAGTGCACCTGTGTGCGTGCGCCGTACTGCCTAGCTTGATTTACACCTATCATTTGTATTTCATAAATGTATTGGGGTCTCTGCAGGGATGAGACAGACATACAGAATTTATCTCTCTTCTTTTTATTGTGATGGTTGTCTTCAAAAGATCTTCAGTCGCACCATGTATTTGTATTTTGTACATAAAGAAGAGCATTCTCTATCTATTTAGTTAAATGGATGTCATACAGAAAACCCTTCACCAAGAAGGCTTTTCTGCTGAGACTGCGGGCTCCTGAAAAAATTGCAGATAAAGTGTGGATGCGTTCTCGTTTCTTTCCTGTTAAATATTCTAGTGTTTAAATGTACATAACCTTTCCTCGGAAAAACATTACTTTAAGGCTTGAATTGCTAGCTTTTGCACTGTACTGCCATTGGTAACCAAGCTAGACTATTGAAAAAAATTGCAATTTCTACACTTGAATAGCATTCAGCTAGTATCAATTAAAAACATCTAAATATCAACAATGTTTCTTTGCTCACAAACATGTTCTTTGATGGATCACAGAACTTCTATAAAAGGTCAAACTCTTGGAACGAATATATCCATCAATGCTATAACTACCACCACATCAGTACAGCCCTATGTGCCTGTAATTATGACGGGAGGAACAGGATATTTCGTCTGATTGATTGCACACTTCCAACGTTTTGTTTGATGGTTACAGAATATAATTTCCAATTGTAGGTCTTAGAAGAGCATCCAAAATGTAACGTTAACATTATTTGGTTGGATATAGCTACACCCTATTTGTTAATATGAGATATCTCGTATTATAGCCAGCAAAAGTATGGAATCACTTGGGATTGATACGGAATAGCGAGATTTGAATGAGTTTTGTATCAATTTAAAGTTGACAGTTGCACCTTGAAATTGGTACCACTTTACGGTACAATATTTTGGTTAGTTTCACCTGTCCTGTATTGTATATCCTGCACCTAATATTATTAATGTGAAAGCTTGTGAGGATGTATGAATGGATGTTTGTTACACTTTCACTAAAAACCACTGTTACCACTATTCATCCTGTATAGTACAAGGGGGTACTTACAGAGTCTAGAATTTTATAGAATTCCTTAAAAATTACTACACCAATTATCTTTCCATTTGAGAAACGTCACAGATGCAATTGAAATAGTAGCATAACTCATGAACATTCCAAGACGTCGGACACAATGGCGTAATGACCAGTCAATCTAGAACAAAAAACCCAAAAATACATCCATCAGTGAGCATTATTTTTAGCAGACCCTCAGGGGCCAAATTATACCGATTCGGAACCGACCTAATTTTATATACGCCTTGCACGGAAGCTGGAGCCTTGAAAACTTTAAAAAATGCCCATCTAGAAGACGTTAATATGAATAGGTATTATTAGGGGCGTAAGTACGATCAGGTGAGGAGTGTGGTGTCGAAAGGGCGTAACCACCTTGCAATATCCGCGAGGAAGGATGCCAGACCTCCCCTGTTACTTGGATTAACGTTCAGGGTTAATTTTGCTTGAAGACTATGTACTGAGTCTGAGGGGAAACTGTTCTTGATTTTCACATGTTGGCATTGATTAGAAAAATGTTGAGGTTTTTCAGTTATATCCAACGTTGGATGAGAGAAAAAAATGATGATAATAAAACAGGTTTCGATCCAATTACAGAAAAAGCAAAAATTGAAAGCAAAGCAAAAACTAAAAGGTAAAAGACGTATGCTGAAAATCACACTCTAAAAAGTATAGCAAGAAAATATAATCGTCTGATATTGTTTTGTAGTTGTGGTCGTAGGCTCGTAGGGCAGGTTAGTCGATGACGTTTAGACCGCCTAAAACGGGTTGCCACTTTGCCTAAAAGTTATGATTCTTTACTACTGTGAGAATTTATGTTTTTTTAGATGACGATACCCCAGTCAATTTATGATCAGTATTTCAGAATTCAAGAATTGGTTATGAAGAAGCAGGTGAACATAAAAACATGATGCTCAAAATCGTAGTACTGCAGTAGCAGGGTAAAAAAGACACCCTCAAAAATAAAATCGTACCACAATATATACCGTTGATAAACACTACAAATTTTCTTAGATGGGTTTATTCGTTTGCAGTGTAATATATACCTAGATATTACATATTTATCATATAATATTTCCCCAAATAAACATAATCTCATCACGACACACCATCCAATATCTGTTTATTAATGTATAGGAGGACGGAGAAAATTAAATAATCTTCCCCACGAAAATAAATTGCAATAAGGCGAAAACCGCCGTCGCCAAGTGACAATATTTTAAATTATATCAGTTTATCAACGACCAATAGGAGGACGGGAATCGCAGCAGCTCGATTCACCCTACCAATAGGATAGGAGAATTTGAATTTGGAATTTTACGCTATGAAGCGCGGCTTCTGTCGGTAATTGTTGGTATCGAGTGGCCTTGGGGTGAATCAAATTGCTGGGAACTTCGCGAACTCTTGTTGATTTTATTTTGTAGTTATACTTACGTGTAGTTTTTGAACCACGCTGTAGATGCGCATGCATTTTACGGAGTAAAAAAATTGATAATTATTATTTTGTCTGCGAATGTTTATGTGGGTAGCTAAGGTTAGGTTTTCAGCCATAATTAAAAACCGAAGTATTTATTTAAGACTAAATACTGTTCTTTTACAATAATTGAACAGTGCAGTATTGATTGCGATGTTTATAATTTATTTGATAGACTAACCTATGTTTTATGTTGTTACAGGTTTTTTGGAATTACTGCTCCGGCAGGGAAACATGATTTACAAAAACTTTTAGTAAGTAGACCACGTTTTTACTTATCCTTGGCTTAATTGATTGAAATCAACATTTATTGTTTCACAGTCACATCTCAGAAAGAGCTTAAGTGATTTAATTAAATTAGAATATTTTGATTCCGGCTTGAAAGATAGTTTTAAACCGGATAAGTTTCCTTTTATAAAACTCTTACATAATATATATATCTATCTGTCAAATCAAATAAAAATCAATGCCACTTTTCGTTGTAATTGTATAACTCAAGAACGGGCTCACCCATCCAGACCAAATGTAACTTAGTATTGATAAGACTATGTAGTAGATGGTGTATGTGAAGTTTGCACACATTCGATCGAGCGGTTCTTCATTTGTCACATTTTTTGCAATAAATGGCGGATCAATTTCATAATAGGGATTTTGCTGTCAAAGTAGCGAAGCACGTACTGGGCCGTTAGTGCACCAGTGCACATGGCACCTGTGAAGCATGGGCGATACAATAGTCACAAAAGCACCGCAGTAGGTACTTTCACAGTTATTATGTCTTATGAACTGGGACTGCACAACCATAATTTATTTTTGACGATTTCGTTATACCTGTGACTGTCCTACTCGAAATGATTTGGTTTTGATTTTGATATTTCTTATAAGATTCTAATAAGACGCTTCTTTTTTAAAATTTGCCAATGTTTTTAAGGATATCTGAACACTTTTTCTTATTTCTTTATAGCCAACCTCAAAAAAGGAGAAACTTATGAATCCAAAGAGTTTTTTTCAAGTTTTAATGGTAGGTAGGTGATTGGTGATCTTGGTCCAATTAATACTTATTTGATTGCTTCAGATGACTTCTACTTCTCAAGGCTGCTCAACGGATAACGGGAGGAGCTAACTTCAAATATAAGTTTGGTAAGTTCCTTACATGCCTTGTTTCGAGTCCAGGACTCAAGGGCTTCACACACAGCAGCTATAATGTACATTATAGCACGATACATCTCATTACATCTTTCCATAGAGATTCGAAGATGTAAAAATATACATTATAACTGTCGTGTGTGGTCTCCTGACGATTTCTATGCAAAGATGTAATAAGATACGTATCGTGCTTTAGTGTACATCTAATAACTTTAAACGAGCAATTCTTGTATATTTATTTCTATATAATCAGGATGTCGGAAACGGCTCCAAGGATTTTCACGAAAGTTACAGATTAGGGGATTTTCGGCTCAAGGAATCGATTTATCAAGGTCCAGGTTCGAGAAAAGCTCGGTTCCCAAGATATAGACATTTTAAAAACCGAGCGAAGCTCGGTCAACCAGATATTCTTTACATTATAGCTGCTGTGTGTGAAATCCTTTAGAGTCTGCCATATTTTTTTCTTTGACATTCTTCTTGAAGTCGCAAGCGTTGCTGGAGGGAGAGTACGATTTCTTCAGTCCGATTTTCAGTGATATGATTTTTCATTTGCAAGATTTTTCATATTAGGAAAGTGTCAGTTTGTTATACCTTATGAACTAGCTGTTTCTCGTGATCCTATTGGCCATAGCGTGATGATATACAACGTGTAACGTTAAATGCGCAAAACCTCTCGTGGGGTAACTCAGCTCATGTTACTGAACAATTTTTGTTCTAAGACTTTTGGAAATTCGCAAAAAAAGAGATTTTTCATACTGATGCGGGCCCTATCAATTACTCTCAATTTGTATGAAAAACCATTTTTTTTTTGCGAGTTACCAAATGCTTTAGGACAAAATTTTTTCATTAACATGAGCTCAGTTACCCCACGCGAGGTTTTGCGCATTTCACGTTACACGTTGTACATATATTTCCCTCCTTATACATAGCGTGATGCATATAGTCTTCCTCGATAAGTAGACTATACGCACTGTAGTCTTACTGTATAAAATACACTATCCAACACATAAATATTTTCTCAATTCGAACCAGCAATGCCTGAGATCAGTGCTCATCGAACAAATTAACTCTTCAGATTTACACTTGAATCGAAAGATATAGCAAAGAAATTACACCAAATATCTCCTTCTCATAATTACTTTCACTGGTTCTATGGCATCCATTTAGCCATGAAACGTTTGGCCTTCTTTGGTCACGGCGGGAAGTAGCTTTCCTCAAAAAAGTCACGTTAGTTCTCGCCAGTTTTCCTCCTTCATCAATCCTCCTCCTCGTCCTTTATGAAGGCTCCTCCTCCTTCAAATTATTGCTCTCAATTTAATCATAGCATTAACCTGTATGTATACTGTGTATTTGTTTTTTATAAAGATTGTTATAAGCCGGAGCATTGAAGAACGGATTCTAAAATGGCGGCTTCAACTTGCGTTGACAGATAGTACAATCGGCATATATAAGATTTCAAATGAAAGTTTTTTTTTCAAATTAAAAATAATAAAAACAAGGCTGGATCCCAATAATTTCTCAAACTTAACCTAATAATAAAACAAAATTAAAACAACAATAACTAACAGGTAACAACGGTAAAATAACAGAAAACTATAGTAAATATTCTTAAAAAAGATCACTGAGCATGTCAAGACATCAAGACTAAATTTTGTTTCTGATAACGCTACGCGCTGGAATGAGTATGGAAGGCACTAGTGTGCGAGCGAGAAAACACGATTAGCGCCGCCATTTAAGAATCCTTTCTTCAATGCACCGGGTTACTGTTATTACTGTAGGTACATAATCCGCCTTAATTTTTTCGTCCAGTCCAAAATAAATAAAAGAAATAAGTCATTAAAATGTTCATTCGTTTGCCTTCCGATCATTCATCCCCCTGCTCCTAAAGGGAAGGGCAGGTCGACGTACAAACAAGGAGATGTAAAACAGAGAGGACTTTTCGATTTCCGCTGTCGTATCTTTCTTTATAATATTGAGTTCCCTGAATTACAATTCTCATCTCCTTACATCCTTTATATCTATCTCTATCGTTTCTTAATACGTTAGAGTGAGACAAATATATTTTGCCTGTACCACCGCATTTTGTACCTGATTTTGAGTGTGTGGTTAGAGATATGTAATATCTAGTACATTGTTATCCGAGAGGTGAAAGATACTTATTTCAGTCCCAAGTTTGGCTGGTTTGGCGCGCGTAACGTAGTGAGGGTGTTTTCACCTCACACGGTCGGAAAGATTCTATTTCATATTCCAAATCTGAGCGCAAACCTCAATTTTTCGCGCTAGGGCTAACTGTTGTTCAAAATTCGAACACGTCTTGTATTCAATTATTTTCTACACTGAAAAGCGAGCCGCCCACACTGCATTTCCTCGCTGTGTGAGGTGAAAAGTTGTGTGTTGCACTCGGCAGCAATGTTTTTCTGCGTCTCGTACTTTTGAAAACTTCGCTACGCTCAGGATTCTATATTTGAACCTCTCGCTTCACTCGCGATTCAATCTTAGGATTTTTCAAGTACTCGCGCCAAAATTCAGCTTTGCAGCCTTGCATAACAAATTACTATTCTTGGATCGGTAGTTTCTCTTGCAGAGACTGGCAATTGCCATTCAGCGTGGTATCGCTTAATTTTAGGGTCTTTTGTGCCAGGAACGTTCCAGGGTGAGTTAAAAAAAAATCTTTCAAACAGAGTGATTTCTTTATGTTGGCTAAAAAGGGAAAATACGAGTGAAAATGTGTAGAACTTTCTTGGAAACTCCATCTGATCCAGAACTTTTTTGGTACCATTATGATAATATAAATTAAAAGGAACCTATTTATAATTTATTATTAAAAGTCAAACAATTTTTAATGCCTTTCACCGCTGCTTCATGTAAGGCTTCTCGCGTTGTGCTGACGATGAAAGTTGTCACCCTCTTTTTTTTGTATTGAATATGAAAAAGTTGAAATCATACCAAAAATTTCAGCGGCTACCATACCATTCGTCTGAAATAATATTTCTTGTAAACAAAAAAAAACATTACAAATTTTCAACCCTCACTATAAATCATAAGTTTCTTTACACCCACACTTAAAACAGGTAAAAAAACAAAGTAAAACAATTAAGCCAGCGATATGGCATGGCTGAAGCAGTAAAGTGCGGGACAAGCAAATGTTTAGCCATCCCAGTGATAGGAGGGCGGTGGTACAATAAATTAATACTTTATAGGCTGTACTCGGACGAGCGTGCGTCATAGACACACCCAGAGGTTTTTTTTTACCGTTTTTTCTGTTGGCTATTTTATTAAATGTAGCTACTATGTGGTTTAAGGTGATTACCCCGCGAAATTCAATTTTTCTTGTGTTATTTGCATTTTGCAAATCAGTGACATGTTGTAACTTTATCAATTTATGATTCGCGGCAATAACACATTTGCTCCATTAGCTCTCACATAGATTTGGTGTAAATTGGTAAAATCTCCGAAATCTAACTTACATGATTTTGACGCGGTTTTTTTAATAGATACAGTGATTCATGAGGATGGTTTAACTAATATCTTTAGACGAGCAATTCGTGTAAATATAACCAGGATCTCGGAAACAGCTCCAAGGATTTTCATGAAAGTTACAGATTAGGGGTTTTTCGGCTCAAGGAATCGATTTATCAAGGTCCCAGGTTCGAGAACAGCTCGGTTCCCAAGATTATAGACATTTTAAAAATCGAGCGAAGCTCGGTCAACCAGATATTAGGTATGTATGTATAATACATTGCACCCTTGCGGAGCCGGTGCGGATTCCTAAATGATAAATGATATTTAGTTTGCAAATAGGTTTTCACAAACACTTTTACAAGTCAAAATTCTAATAGTTATTAATAGCTAGTTAAAAATAGCTAGTCTATAAATAAATAAAATAATCTTTAATGTACGGTTAAAACTCTTAAACTGTAGCCCTATCATGACTTTTCCCGTTTTTGTGACGTTAAGTAAACTAGGAGGTTTGACGTTTTTGAACGAAAAATTAGTGCCTCGTTCATACTTGAGGCACTTATCCATTTTTCTATACAATAAACACTTCAAGTAAGACTTTAGGCTGTGTGACTGTATTCGTTCACCACTTCTAGTACGCTGAAACAAACTACAGATATCTTGTATCTTGTAAGGCCTCTAAACGTAATTCATTCAACGTTCATTCATCTACAATTTACACATTGAATTTGTACTGGCAGCCCGCTAGGGACATCAATAGCAACAATACTAAGGACTTCCTACAGAGCTGGTTGATTTGCGTCCAGTTCAATTATCCAGTGTATGTACGCAATGTCGGAGGCTGTGCAATATTAAGCCAGCATCCCTGCATCTCCGTGAGAGAAATCTTTAACACAGGCATTTGCAATGGCCGCCTAATAAATATGCTAACGGAATTTAATTGCATTGTACGGTGAACAGTGAAGTGTATTCTGTTAAACGTAGTTTGTCATAATAGTTGTGTGGTTTTGTCGAGTTTTAGTAATTTCAGAGGCCGTAAAGAGTTTTCACGGACTTTGACCTTAATTTTGTCTGTTTAAAATGAGTTCGTCGTTCATACACTAGAGGCGCTTTCTAGGGTTCCGTATCCAAAGGGTAAAAAACTGGACCCTTTTACTTAGTGTCGATATCCGTCTGTCTGTCTGTTTGTCCGTCCGTCTGCGACCAGGCTGTATCTCATGAACCGTTATTCTGACGTAAAGTAAACAGGAACTTTGACATTTTCAACTGACAAATTTCAAGGAAAAATAGTTCCTCCTTTGCACACCAGAGGCGCTGTTCAATTTTTCCATACAATAAATGCTGTAATACTGGATAGACGCTGTAAAGTAAAATTAAAGGAAAACTCGTGATAAGGATATGTAGGATATAGGATAGACAGTTGAAACTTTCACAAATTCACGTATTTTTATTATTGCTGTTATAATTAAATTAGAACTAGAATATTTATATTTTAATACGCATTCCTAATACTGAGATAGAGAGATTCTTGAGATTTTGTGAAGGCTCAATAAATTAAGCAAAGAAGTCTATTTAAAATAAGTGTGGAATATAGACAGATAGTTTTCCGTTAGGACTCAGTTTAGTAACGGACCTGACGTATGCAGTAGTAAGTTCGTTTCCACTTAGCAGTGTAGTACTGTGGGTCCATAGATAAGTTGCGACGTGACTGCTAAGCCGTTTCTGTAGGCTTCAACTTCGGTCTTAAAACCACACGCGTTAGGCTGGCCGCACACACACATTTTCCGTATTTCCGAATTCGTTTTCCGTATTCGGAACCTGACTGACTTTTTCATACATAGTGTTCTACGTCGCGCACACGTTCGTGTACATATTTTCTAAAAGGAAAAAATCTAACGATTGTTTTGAAACCATAAAAATGTAACGTCTGCGCTTCACGGATAATCGAATAGGAATTTTACATTTAGAAAATGAATTCGGAAAATGTATGTATGCGGCCAGCCTGATTCTCAGCTACGTTCCGTCTACGGAAAGTCGGATTTTCAGCGGGTGTGTAAATTAGGTATTTAATTGTCCCACAAGTCAATTGAGATACTTTTTATGAACTGCCAATACGCTATTCAGGAGAATAGCGTGTACATAATCTATGGGAATAGATTTTGTATGGCAAAAACAAGTTGTTACTTCATTATTTACTGAACTCAGTGATTAACCTAGCTTTTTTGAGTCAATCTGTTGTAGGCCTCTTGGCCTTCAATTACTTTTTTTTAAATTTAAGTATGTTAATTTTAGGGCTGATTTTTAATAGTCAGATAACTTTTACCTGAGGAATAAAAATGGCGGTTTGACAGCTTACATATGGAAAAGATGTCAAACCGTTATTTTAATTCCTCTGATAAAGGTTATTTGACTATTGAAAAATCAGCCCTTAGTTCTAGTTATATGTTTTAAAGTAAGTGTGTCCGCTTTGTATATGGCCTGTCGAGGAAGTGACTGGCTATCGACTATTTTCTCGTTTATAAGTAATAGAGACACACACATTAATAGTATGGTTGACTGTTAACACTGCTAGCCAATAGTTCCACTTTCTACTAGCTTTTTTTTTGGGACAAACCCTCCACACTATTCCCAAACCACTGCAACTCCTGAAAGCCAGAATCAACAGTGGCAACTACCAGAAAACTTTCTACTCGCTTCTTTTCAGCTATGGAACAAGGGGTCTAATCTCTTAGCTTGATATCCCGTGGTTTCAGCCTTAGTTAGGGGCGTTTTCACAACGAGCCCGAACTTAGACTGAAATGATATTACGATTTGACAGAGAGGTCTTTAGAAATCGCGCCACCACTCATAATCTGCAGAAAATTCGTGTAACTACATTTTTTCAATGAAAGCACTCCAGTCGTGGTGCTGTCTCTAAGTACGGTCTCTAAGTACTGTCCGTCCGCAAATTTGATTTTGACATTAGTTACGTTCGTTCCGTGTCTTCGTCTACGGAGAACTTTGGCAAATTTCAATTTTGCTGTAAATACTGGAAGTAAAAGAGTGAAAACTCGTGCTAAGGGTACTGTACTGGAACGAAAATGACAACCCCCATGACTGTTTTAGGCACCAATCAGTAACGACATCTGAACTAATCTGTTACAGTCTTTGCTGCCTCAAATGCTTTGTAGTTCTGTCGTCCTTACGTCACGCGCGCCTCTGCGAACAGGCCCACCAACTTAGGAACACAGTCCAATCAAAGGAAGTTCGGCTATACCTCCAACAAAATAAGGGTGGTCGAACGTGTAAGGGCATCGTGGTAATATTGACAAGACAGGTAGTAGGGCCCGCACACGTTTGCCTCTCACGAGTCGTGGGGCAAATCACGACGGTCCGTGTTACGAATAACAATGGGGTGACCATACCCCGCACGAATTGATTCGGTACTTCAATTGTCTAGGTTTTCACGTATTTGTCATTATTTTAATGTGACAAGTGTGGTTGGCCTTCTTGTGTCGCAATTCTGGTGGTGTAATATTAATGAGGTACCTAATAAACACACTTCGTTTGAGTAACAGGGTAGCCCAACATGGGGTCTTGGAATTTCGTAGGTGCAATGGAGCCTAAAAGTTGCATTTGTGTTGGCCATTCGAAACTCGGTCTAAGGTAAATCATGATGGATCGCGGTATTGATGGATAAACAGATAACAGGGCAATTGAAAGGAACACGGTGGATTTTAGTCACTACGAGTCTGACAGTCCCTCTCAGTCTTCATATAACGGGGGGCTCATTTGATGATGTGACCTACTAAAATATATAATATAGGTAAGTATTATAAGATTTTTCAATACACTTTCATGCGTTAAACATTGACGATGTCAATCTGGCTAAAAAAGTTCGAGATTTCGCGAGAATGAGATTATATTCCCTAGTAATTACTTAAATATATCTTTAGCTTACTAAGTTCGATATCAAGTCAGAAATATTATTGTACTATTTTAACACTTCAGCATGATGATGTTTGATGCGAAACCTAGTACCTATACAATTTGAATATTACCATTGAAGCTCAAACAATAAAAATTGCTCATTCAATCACAGCATATACCTACTTATTTATTTTTTTCCGCTACCACATCCTGGCAATACCTATTGTAGATAACCAATGGACTAGCAGTTATGAAATCATGCACTAATTGCATAGTTGCCGTTCAAATCTGATATCCGGAGCTTTTAAACATTACCAGTTTTTTATATTGTAAAAAATAAATAAAAAAGGAATGGCAGCTTTCTTCCGCCTAAATGATAACTGCACAAAATTGCAAATACCTATTTGTATTTTTTGCGTTTCGTAATTGACAAGATACGGAAAAAAAATTGGGAAATCCGTAGAGACTGCCGCACATTTGGACCCTTGTGTTTGGTACAATTTTAATAATATCTTGTTTTGCCTTCTCCAGTCAATTAGGCTGGAAGGAACGATTCTAATTCGCTAAGCCAGCGTTGTTTGGGCTTTCTTGGGTCCGTTTTCCATGCCAGTCTTTTTATGACTTGTCAAGAACATCGACGCCGATACTTACTATAAAATATCCAAGACACTATTACGAACTTAAATAATATTTGCAAAACACTTGAACTAAATACGATTATCGACAAATTATTGATAGGAGTTCAAACCGGAATACAATAGTTGCTTTACACAGGTGCCCTACTAATAGTTGGTCACGTAATTACGAGTTTTTTTTATTTAGCATGGGTTCTCTCCAGACCGTTGTATAAGTCTAAGGTGACTGAGACAAATAATAGGATGGAGTGCGCTTGCCCAGAAGAATCGTTAAAAGCATTCGGAAAAACAGTAAAAAAAAAGAAATAAATATAATTTTCTTTTATTTCTTTTAAAAAACTTGTAGGTAATCAATTGCATCAATTAATATTGCTCAACGTTATCAGATAATAATGTGCCCAAGCAACAGAAAAAAAAAAGAAAATAATCTAGTAAGTTTAAAAACTGCTGACAGTATAGTTTGCCAGTCACCACAATGATATTGTGCTGGAGGGGTTCGGCCGGCAGGCTCTCAAGTGAGCCCCTGATAGATTACTACGGACCCTATATAGGGCACTAGTTGTGGGCAAATATGCAGACAACGATACCCACCTATATGTACTCGTAGGACTGAAATATTCACTGAGAGAAAGGTTTTTAACTTTCTATCTGTTACTGTAATCTACCTCTAATGTTATAAAAAGGAAAGATTTGTATTTTCGTGTGTGTGTAAGTTTGTAATGAATGAATAAACTCAAAAACTACCTACTGGTTTTTTATCATTATTTTATTTATTTTTATTTATTGGCCAACCAACAATTGTTTACACTTATAACTATACAATATGTTTACTTACTGTAGCTAGGACTAGTGCAACAATTAATTAAAGGCTAGCACCGCATGCAAATTGTAATTGGAAAATAAAACTACATAAACATTATTCTGTGCCAGTAACAAGTAAATCTCAAAATCCAAGTGTTCAAAAGCAAACTAATTAATTAATTAATTTGGAAGTGACAAATAGAAATGATACAATATTATAATATTATTAAGAAAATAAAATTGTCTGGATGATAATTAAAATAGGAACACAAAACAGGAATATGATATCATATAATAAATTATTATCTGCAACGAACGATTGATTAGAAAGCTACATTCACCCTGAATGACATAGGACATCCGTGTGAAGCCGGGACAGGCCGCTAGTACTTTAATATTTTTTTTTTTTTGGTACCTAAGTGTGATTTAATTTTTGAAGAGCTACATAATAAATAATTTGTGAAAATTGGATGTTCTGATGGGATATAGGATAAATAATGTCAATAACTAAGTGGAAAGACGCACTTAATTTGACTTAATTGTTGTCAATTGACTTTATCTAAATATTGATTGTATTTACCAATTAATATGGCTTTAATTAGTAAGCACATTTAAAATCCTTCTCTCTTATTTTAACTGACCCCAAAGAAAGAGCAAATAACTGCACAGCTTTGTTTTAAAAGACACGTGTTGGAGTCACGATAGGATGGCAATCGTTTATTGAGTAAAGTATCTTGAAAGTTAGGAAACAGAGGAAGTTTCATCATAACCAGTTCAAATATTTGTGAAATCGAATCGACAAAATAAATTTTCAATTATTAAATCAGGGATCACAATATTTGCAGTACATACCACAGATATTTGCAGTACCTACCCACTGATTAACGAAAAAAAAACAACACTATTAAAATCTAGGCCACAGAATCTTTCGGGGCCATTTTTAATCGGATTACATAGTGATCAACCCGTCTGACAGGCCACTACTGGTCACGGGGGTGCTACGGCACTACCCCACCGGTCGTCTTGACCGTCCGACACGAGAATTCGATTAGGTTGCGTGGCCAACGTAATTGAGGAACCGTCGCATCTACATCTCCTATTCAACGTCCCGATATACTGAGACCCCATTACCCTATATGTGTAGAGGCCTTAAATGGTTGTGTATGTGTATCGATCATCGTCTTTTCCCCTAAGAGCGGAGATTGCAGCAGTTGGTGGGAATTGATTTGATTAGCCGACGAACGAACGGCGAACGGCGACTTGTGGAGTGTGAATCAGTTATTTCCGAAGCGGTTTGACATTGAATCCAACTGTTGAATAGATTATGATGTAAATATAGGTAGGTGTAAACTAACCCTTAGAAAGGCGTTTACTATGACAGCACGGTTGACGCAGTGCATGAGCAATAGGCTATTTTAATAAAAAAAACCGAAAGGTATTAAAAATTTGGAACGGATTTTGTTTTTGTTAAGGAAATCAAAATTGACAAAGATACGATATAATATACAACGTGCAACATTAATAGCGCAAACCTCTCGTGGGGTAACTCAGCCCATGTTACTGAACAATGCTTGTCCTAAAACGTTTGAAATAAAAAAAAATGATTTTTCATACTGATGGGCTTCGTCAATTTCTCATTTTGTATGAAAAATCTTTTTTTTTTATTTTTTTCCCAAAAGTTTTAGAACAAACATTGTTCCGTAACATGGGCTGAGTTACCCCACGAGAGGTTTTGCGCTATTAACGTTACACGTTGTATACGTATAATTTTACAGGCATTATGACGTCATAAGCCCGTACTCCCGAATTTCGAAGCATTTTGTTTGTCAATATGAATTTATTTAAATAAACAAAAAATACGTGTTCATTATAAAGTGCGTACTTTATTTATGCAGTAAACTACTATTGATTGATACACAAGTATGATCAACAAGATCTTAATATAGTTTATAATGTCGTACTTAAAAAAAGTATAATTATATTAGGTTCACACTGACAGGATAGAATATTCATATTATATGCATATACAACATTGTAACATAATTAACGCACACCCTCAGACACCCCAATAGAATATTATGTTATACTCATAATACATATTGTATTGAATTTTTAATTTAACATGTAAATGCATTGTTATTAACTAAATATGTTATTTTGCAGTATGGTTTATTTTTCTTTATTTTGTATTGAATGACGGAATATGTATCAATACAAATAAATCTTGATGCCTGATCTTATTTTGTTTTGACAGTACAGGGGCGATGTGACTATAATTTCCGTAGATTTAATTATTTTTGATAAAAAAAATACCTTTATTATAAATGACTAGCTGTGCCCGCGACTTCGTTCGCGTGGATGTCGGAATTTGACAATGTATTTTTTTGTGCGAAGCGCTTAATTCTCGCCAGGGTTCTTATAAATCATATCGTTTTCATATAAACCCTATATTTAGAATTTATTTAGATTTTTCAAGAATATTAGACGTGTTTGTAATAAACGCCCTCTGTAGTTCAATTAGAGCACCTATTCCATCTCATTCCATCCCATTCCATTCCACTCCATCCCACTCTATCCTACTCCACCCCACTCAATCCCACTCCATCGCACTCTATCCCACTACATCCCACTCCATCCCACTCCATCCCACTCCATCCCATTCCATCCCACTGCATCCAACTCCATACCACTCCATCCCACTCCATACCACTCCATCCCCCTCCATCGCTCTCTAACCCACTCCATCCCATTCCATCCCTCTCCATCCCATTCCATCCCACTCCATCCTTCTCCATCCCACTTCATCCCACTCCATCCCTCTCCATAGCACTCCATCAAAATCCGTCCCGCTCTACCCCACTCTACCCCACTCCATCCCTCTCCATCTCAATCCATCCCACTCCATTCCACCCCATCCCACTCCATCTCACTCCATCCCGCTCTATCCCACTGCGTCCCAGTCCATCCCACTCCATCCAACTCCATCCCACTTCATCCTACTCCATCCCTCTCCATCCCACTCTAATCCACTCCACCCCTCTCCATCCCACTTCAGCCTACTACATCCCTCTCCATCCTACTCCATACCACTCCATCCCACTCCATCCTACGCCATCCCACTCCATCCCACTCCATCCTACTCCATCCCACTCTATCCCACTCCATCCCACTCCATCCCACTCCATCCCACTCCATCCCACTCCATCTCACTCCATTCGTTTCCATCCCATTCTAGTTGTTGCCAGCGGTTTCACCCGCTACAACTCGAAAATTATCCCACGGGAACATAAAATCGGGATAAAAACTATCCTATGTGTTAATCCAGGTTATAAACTATCTGTGTACCAAATTTTAGCCAAATCCGTTCAGTGGTTTTTGCGTGAAAGAGTAACAAACATCCATACATCCATACATACAAACTTTCACCTTTATAATATTAATTAATAGGATAGAAGGCCTTTGCCCTGCAGTGGGACGATAGGGGCTTATAATAATAATAATAAATGATAGAAATCAATTCAGTAAACGATTCTGAACAAACTAATTTCAGGATGTGCGTTAATTATAATAATAAAAATAATGTAAACTCTTTTTGTTACACTTGTGGCAAATTCATTAGAGTAAGGTCTAAAAAAATTAAGTTTTTCGACAAATATAAGACTTTGTGAAGCTTATAAATCTTAACAAAATATGGGCCCCTAAATTCTAGCTTCGCAAACTACCTCTTTACAAACTACTTTAGCAAACTCAACTTAAGCTTTCAAACTCATGGGTTGCAGAATGTCTCTAAGTGCTTATTTATGCTACATTCTGATTTAGACCAGTTTAAAGATAACTAGGAGGCATATATTCAGAAGAGCGCTTGAGGAGAACGCTTTCACCAAGACGTGATGAACTTTGAACAGCGTTATCAAGGACAATACAATGAAAACATGATGGGTGACTTGTGGGTGATTACATTTGGAGTTAATACGAGAAAGTTCTTACTTACACAAAAGAAAAACAAAAAAAAAACATTTTCAAAGCTTTTTTTCTGTTTGTTTTAAATATTTAGATATTTACCTTTATTGTTCTTTCTAAATTAAAGTGATTAACATATAAATTATACTTAGTTCTTTTTCTTACTTTTGAATTCCACCGGTTTAAAAAAATCAGATATTCTTAAAATTTTAAATTTCGTTCTGGTTGCTACAAAAGCAAACTTTATTAGATAAAAGTATTTTTTCCTTGTTTAGTTAGACATAATTAATCAAAATCAGCACCACAGAACTCAGACTCAAAAATCGTGTTTACTGTTGTTATTATGTTACATGTTGTATACGATCGTCGATTATGGGCGACTTTCACCAAAAGTTAAACATGTTTAAAATTTTATTTAATGTCAAAATTGTATTGAATTTTGAGACTAAATAAAATTTTAAACATGTTTGACTTTTGGTGAAAGTCGCCGTTATTTACTTGTTTCGCATTCACATCTATTCATTATATTAACTATCTTTTTGTACAGGTGCGACAAAGTGCGTGGTGACACAAAGCGGAGGGTTGGCTGATCACGGTGAACGCGGTGTCTTCGGGTACCTGGTTCGTCGGGCGGTTCGGCGATCGGTTCCACAGGCGGTTCGACGGGCAGTTCGGCGATCGGTTCGACGGGCAGTTCGGCGAGCAGTAACAGCAGTGTTCCAGCAACCATCGAACTGGCGTGCAACGTGTGACACCGTAATCAGTACCCCACGTACTACATGAAGAATTGAAAACAAAAGTCCTTTGTGAGTGTTTTAAATCAATATTGGCTTGGCTTTACAACATTTTTATGCATGAAAAAACTAATTTAGGTGGTGGATAATATCCACCATCCACTGGATATTAAGTAAAAGCATGCTATAGAAAAGTTGAAGGTAGGAATTATTAACAGATTGCTAACTAACTAACTAACTTACAATTAATCTTATCATGTAACATCTATTAAGTAATCTTTTGGTTTTTATTTAACTTGGGGAGGACATTTTTATTAATGGACCACCATTGGCATTGTCAAGGAATTTCTAAATCCATGCAATCTAAATTAATGAAAAGTAACACTATCTGTCTGTCTATGGTCTATGTCCTACTAATATTATAAAAAATGCGAAAGTTTGTGAGGATGTACATAATGTATGAGTATAGGTATAGGTTTGTTTGTTACTCTTTCACACAAAAACCACTGAACGGATTTGGCTAAAATTTGGTACACATAATAAAATATTAAACAAAATATAATGGCCACTTCAACGTCAACGTTTGTCATCTATTAGATAACAGCGTGTTATATGTATACAGGGTGGAATTTTGTAATGCCACCTGGAGGGAAAGTACTCTTAATACTGCAGATGGAAAATTTTATTCAAAGGAAACATTCCTTTATTTTTAAATAGAAAACAAACTGCATTAAAATATTTTCGAAAATTCTCTTCTGGAACACCCGGGAATCGAACCGGCTAAAATCTGAAAAAAATTATACCGCGCACTTTTATTGCATCGGTCGTTAGGGTCAATTATAAGGATGAAATCCCTCTAAGAAACATGATAAATTAAATGAAAGGAAAACCAGAAAATCTTAAATTACTTTAATTATTTACAAAGAATGGTTCGATTCCCGGCTGTGGCCGTGTGGGAGAAGAGAATTTTCTAAAATCTTTGAATGCCGTTTGCTTTCTATTCAAAAATAAATGAATGTTTCCTTCGAGTAAAATTTTCTATCTGCAGTATTAAGAGTACTTTCCCTCCAGGTGGCATTACAAAATTCCACCCTGTATCATTGTAGTGGTAAGGTTGATTTTCACTTGTAGTTGGAATCTTGGAATTCGTTCGAATCGCGTTGCATTGCGATGTTGATTGACTTTATGCAATGGGATATAAAATTGAAAATGTATTAGCGAACGTTAAAGATTGTCGCTTGCTGTTTGGCTACAGGCTCAGTAGATATTATAAAAAAAAAAAACCGGCCAAGTGCGTGTCGGGCCACGCACAGTTTAGGGTTCCGTAGTTGCCCATCAAAATACTTATGCGAACTAACTAAACTGATTCGCTGAATTTAATTTTAAAAAGAAGACTTTTCAAAATCGCTCCAGGAGTCTTTGAGAAATCGGGGAAAATACATAAGAAAAAAGATTACGACAAATTTAGAACCTCCTCCTTTTTTTGAATTTAGTTAAAAATAGTTGACGATAAAAACCTACCTATCCCCAAAAAACATACCTATAAAAGCTGTAAAAATAAAGTTGACAAACTTACATTTGCAGTTGTCTCCGATACATTTTGTTTAAGAAAATATAATATCCAAGTACATTTTATAAGTTGGTCGACTATTACTCGTAAAGTTGTAAAGCCTACTTAGTCATGACAATTTTCTTTGAAACTTCGTTATATATACTACTATTGTGATTTTTTTCATACCCCCAAACATAACCGTTTACCTGGTAGAGGGGGGGGACACTCGAATCGAGCAAAATTTAGCACTTTAAAGCTTAATATTTCACAAACTACATCACAACACATTAACAATTTTTTTATCAAAAAATTGTTAATGGAAACTATCATTATTTTTTAAAGGCCTATTTAATGATACCCCACACTAAGGGGTACACGAGAAAAAAAAAATCCTCACTTTACGTGTAAGTACTGGAGGTACCCTAAAAAAAAATATTTTACGAGATTTTATTTTACCACTTTTTCGGCACAACAAATCCGTATATTTACACCAAATTACAGCTCTCTAGTACTGTGCGTCTCTGAGCTAAACTGCGGACAGACGGACGGACGGACGGACGGACGGACGGACGGACGGACGGACATGGCGAAACTCTATGGGTTCCTTGTTGACTACGGAACCCTAAAAAACAGAATAAAACAAATATTTCAAGGGGAGCATAGCTTCTATACACCAGACTTGCCGTTTTTATTGATAAAAGATACCTACCTAACGTCGCTAACATCACACGGTGTGTTTGTCGCTGAAAATTACAGATTACCCTTTTGGTGTGGTGTGAAATATCTGGAGTGGTTCAACTGTGATTTCCGCACCGCAGTATAAACCGTGTATTGTGACAGTCATGTGTTTGCTGCGAGCCGTGGGAGCTAACACCCGAGCGTAGGGCGCACATAAGTACGCTATAAGTCTGTGGTCGCTACTGTGATGGTTGATCATGGCCGCACATAAATACATTGTATAATTTAGACTTTTGGATCAACAGGGTATATCTGACGTGAAAACAATAAAATATGATCGACGATGAAGCGTAGAAGGACCGATTGATTTAAGAGGAAACAGCACGGTCGTTTTTCCATACAAACGTAGTCCCCTGTTTTCTTCCTGGATAATGCCAGTAGAGCAATAATTTTTTTACAAAAAATCTATGACCACTATTGGCATGTCCCTATGTTTTCCTTTTTTCCATAAATTAATTATTAAAAGAGATATGAACATTCAAAATCCTAAAAAATAGCCAGATTTTCCGCTGTGTTCAAATATCCAGAAAACAAATTTGACGAGATTATATAAAAAAAGGAAAACATAGGAACACGGTCAATGTCTTTCTTTATTTTTTAAAGAAAAAAGTAGTGAAATCGGTTAAGTTTTGGAGGAGTAATCAGGGGACTACGAATCGTTGATTTTGTGTCATTTAATAAGGTATTTTCGGTCCAAGCTGCTGTTGTCTCTATCGCGCTCTGTAACTCTGTTGTGGGCACTGCGCGACAGCAATAGATTTTAAAAATACCTATTTTTCAGTTCTCCAGCCCTTGCTGTTTCCTCTTAAGGCTCCCCCTTTACGGGGTCAAAGCCTGCCGTTGTCGAGGGACTTTTTTTTTTAGCGTAGTAAAATCATGAAATGAGTCCTCCCACCCCGTGCAGGGCGGGAGGGACTGACAGACTTCCACTGAGTAAAATCCACGGTGCCCTTCAGTAGCCTGTTATGTCCCGGGGTCACGGTAAGGAAATAATCCCGCGACCAGTTGTCGCGGGACTTACATACCGAATTACCTTGACCCCCGAAACGTTATACGTATTGAAAGAAAGCGTGGATTTTAGTCAGTACGAGTCTAACAGTTCAGCCATGCTCCACACGCTCTACCCTGGAGGACTCATTTGATGATTTTTCCACGGAAGAAAAAAGTCCTCAAGGCTGTGGGTTTTAGGAAAAACGGACATTGTAGAATTTACAAGAACTAACGAGATACGAAAAGTTGAATCTATGAAATTCTGTTCGGAGTAGGTACTCAATATACTGTACCTAGCATGGCTTTTCACGTTTTAAAAGTAAACGGAAACTTTGACTTAATTTTTAAACTTAATTTAATTTCTTTTTTTTTTCCAAGATGTGCTTTTTTGTTTTCATTTCTACAATAAACGCCTTTTGTTAAGCTCCGCGGCCTTATCATTAGATTTATGTGTTTAATTTACATCGTATAGGTACTTGAAGTATTTTCTGCGTTTATTTTATGGAAAAAAGATAAGGCGCCTCTAGTGTACGAACATGGAACTATATCCTTCAAATTAAGACGAGCGTCTACCGACCGCTCGTCCATACAAAAAGAGAAAACGTTTTCCTCCCCCTAGATGTTATCCTATCTCAATGATTTTTTAGAATGCGTTTGACAGAGTAAAAAACTAGGTTTATAGGTTTTCTTTTTCTCAAAATTTATAATATTTTGAAAGTTACAGGCGCCTAAAAGTTACTATTTTTATGAAAAAATCTTCATTGAACTGAAACCTTTGTATTTAAAAAACAAAGAAATTTAAGAAAAAAGCAAAACCTACTAACCTAGAATATAATATGCTGAAACGATTGACACCAGAATCTAAGAGATTGGTTGATATTTAGTATGTGAAAAACGTTTTCTCCCGAGACACAAATTTCATATAAAAATACTTACATTCAGTCGCGAGTTGTAACGCTCTCTATCGCACGATCGGGGTTTTTTCAACACGTGAGAGGGATAGTACGAGTTTTTCTAAACACCTATTATTTTAAATGGCTTCAGCTATTCTATCCTCTTAACGAATTGTTGCAGATTCGCCACAAAATTAATTCCCCAGGCAAAAAAGTATTGATCCTGTTCTCCTAGTACTTTCTGTTCAGATTCCACATTGTGTCCTCCTTTTCAGTAGTTTTGTCCTGGATTTTTGATTTTTATGCTATCCGTGCGAAAAAAAGAAATTGGGCAAATTTAAAATAACCAATTAAAAAAAAAAAACTTTTGGCTAATTTATACTTTTTCTCATGGATTTTTTTTTGTGGCGAACGTACAAGAACCCAAACTATGATAAGGTTCTTTTGCCAATATTCTGAAGTGAATATAGTGATGTCAACAACCAACTATGTATATAGTTGGTTGTCAAAGTGATTCTTCAGTTGTATCTGAGTGGCGTGCGTCCGATGCAAGCGTTAATTCGTGACGAGCAACCGCCGCTCAGTGCATTGTGCTAATATTACACGAATACGAGAACTACGAACCGATTGATCTGTCTGTGAAACATCCGATATCTTTATTTACAAAATTTTGTATGAAATTTACTTTTAACTTTAACTTTTTTTTGGAGAATTTTGATTTTCGTGTTATGTTCAGTTTTTCCCGGATAGTGATAGGGGTTAATAAAAAAAAAAAATGAAAAGAGCTTGGGATTCTCCCCTGGGGGATTATTACTTAGATCAGATATAGATGTCGTATCTTGGCTTAGAATGTGTAGGCATATTATAGTTAAGCATGGTGATTTCACATAATTTTTCAGCATAAAATAATATTTGTACTTAATAAGTTTAGCATAACTATCTTTTGGTATAATTTCTTTTGGCATAATTTAAGCCCGCAGTATTGGGCAGAGATTTACTCTGTATTACACCAACGTTTTGTAAATCATCTTAGAATAAATGAAAAAAAATATAATTTTAACTAATTTTATTAATTTATAAACCGGCTAATATGAATATTTACTTCAACACGAGCTTTCTCTTACTTAACCAGTTAGTTACAAACAAACATATTTACAAAGAGACTTTCGCATAGTTAATTCAAACTAATACGAGTATAAGTAAATGCGACATTGAATTTGTTTGTTTGTTACGATACGACGCGTACAACGTGTAACGTTAATAGCGCAAAACCTCTCGTGGGGTAACTCAGCCCATGTTACTGCAAACAATGTTTGATCAAAAACTTTAGGAAAAAAAAAATACAAAATGAGAAATTGATCGAGCCCATCAGTTTGAAAAATCTTTTTTTTTAATTTATTTTTCCAAAAGATTTTGATCAAACATTTTTCAGTAACATGGGCTGAGTTACCCCATGAGAGGTTTTGCGCTATTAACGTTACACCTTGTATAAGACGAGGTTTGAAAGTAGCGCTTGTGTCAGATTTATTAAATAAAATGAAAGGGAATCGGCAGTCTTGGTAAGGAGAGATGACACCTCATGTAACTAAGAGAGTGATGAGTATGAATGTTGATGAATGGAGAGGAAGAGGAAAGCCAAAGAAAAGATGGATGGATTGTATAAGGAATGATATGAAAGAAAAAGGAGTAAATGATACTATGGCGTCCGCGTGTGATAGGGGAGAATGGAAGCAGAAAGCGTGTTGCACCGACCTCCAGTAAAATGGGAGAAGGGTAGGAAGACGATAATGTTACAATTGGACGCGTAAGGTAAGATTCCCACCAACCGGCCGGAATCGGCGGCATTTTACAATGCGGTGAAGAACATTGAAATCTATCAACAGTAAATACAGTTGCTTGCAAAGTTATCTCCGTCGGCATTCCGCGACACGTAGCGACTGTCCCTTATGTTGCTTGCAAAAATGAACTGTATTTACTGTTGATAGATTTCAATGTTCTTTACAGCATTGTAAAATGCCGACGATTCCGGCCGGTTGGTGGGAATCTTACCTAAATCGTTGAACCGATTTTAAAGTTGACTGCCAACTTAACCGCAGTAACTGAGCGTTCGACTGCTGGGCAACAAGACGCGGGTTCGATCCCCACAGGGATTAAATATTTGTATGAACTATAAGTAACTTGTTCCGGGTCTGGGTGTACGTGTATCTGAGTTTCAATGTATGTAAACAGACCCACCATACAGGAGGCATTCCTAGTGTTTTTTTTTTTTTTTTTTTTTTAAGAATTTTGGTTTAGAGTTTTAGAATAATTATGGCTCTGCCTCTTTAGTGATTAGGTTACTCTTTTTTTGCACACAATTTAAAAGGAAATTGAAAGGCCGGGCAAGCGAAGTTTCGGGCAGAAGCTAGTATTAAATATTCTGCATTATTATAGCATTGAACTCTAGCTGATCAGGTAGGACATGTTCCAACCACATTTTTATTATTTTAATACCGTATACAATGTTACCAATCGCACAATCTTTATCGACGAGACTTGTTTTCCTACAAAGTTATTTTAAGTATAAATAATTACTTGTTTTAAAGTTATTCACACGCGGACATGAATATTACATTGTTGATAGGTATATGAAAAGATCATTTTTATAGATCGCCGTATTAAGGCTTTTTTTTAATAATAAAACAGATCGCTGACTTTTATGACACGTGTCCTGTTTATAAAGATTAATTATGAATATAATCAGTAGTTGCTTCATTTACCGACAGTTTACTACAAATACGTTTGTTACTTAGGGTCGTTTCACATGTACCACAACCATAACATTACGTTTTTGTTAATAGGAACAGAAATGCCTTTCAGTTAACTTGCGCAGAATGGGGAACATGACTAAAAAATATAAGTTTTATTACTTTAACCATAATTGACGACGCCAACACGTCAAGCAACCAGCAAGTACTGTTGTTACCTGCTTTGCGTCCTCACTTTCGAAGTTTTTAAATGCATTATAATCTTTGTTAATACACATTGTTATTAACAAAGATATGAAAATATTCATTAATCAGTACGAGTCTGGCAGTCCCTCTTATACTGCCCTGACTGGGAGGGCTCTTTTGATGATTTTACCACGATGAAAAAAATGGGTAAGTAGATATTATTATTTGATCGAATAAATAAGATCCAGTTATCAATGTTACACATATGACAGTAGTTTGAACTGTTTTCTCTACGATTGCTTTTAACCTAAACCTACGTTTTCGACACAACTGTACCCTTATCACGAGTTTTCAGTATATTGAGAATTAAAATACTAATATTCAGCTGCATCTGGTTCGACTGGAAGCCAACCCCAATATAGTTGGGAAAAGGCTAGGCAGATGATGAATTCGCCCTATGGTTAACAATATATTAGTCAAAGGTGGAGATCGCTTGCCTAGAATCAACCTCACTCTTGACTTTCTGACTTTGTTTTATTATGTGTAAATGTTCCACCCTGTCCATGACGGACATGTCCACTCGTTCTTAAATCCTCGGGCCGGAGCCGTGCACGTTCATTATTAATTCTAACTGTGCTACCGTACGGTCTCGCATATGAATCAGAGATTTCAGATCGGCCGTCAATCGAGGACACACTTAATTGACGATATTAATTGCGGCGTTTGTACTGTATTACCTATTTATGTGATGCTTTCTACGAGTATTTACATATGTAATCAGCTCGTTTTGGGATTCCAGTTAATGATTTAACAGCCACATGTGATGTTGGGATGGTTTGGTGAAATTTAATTTTGATTCTGAGGGTCTACTCTCTAATGTCTGAAAAGGATGAAACGGGCACGTAAAAGCTCGTTCACGATCTAAAGGTATTGTCAAACAGACAGGCGAAGCGAATGCGATTCGAAGCGTTTTTATTTGTTATGTATGGAATTGTTTGAATCCAGTCACATAAAAAAGCGAAAGCGATCCGAATAGTCTATGTGACTGGCTTCAAATAATTCCAAACAAAAACGCCTCGCTTCGCGTTCGCCGCACCTGTCTGCTTGACACTAGCTTTAGCGGTAAGCGGCGTGACGGGCGGTGACTTGTAAATACCTACGCGAATTCACCACTCTCGGAGCCTCGTGTCATTTTTCAAACATTTACATTTTTGATCTAAAGAACCGCTCGCCGCTCATCGAAAACGTGAGAATTTCATTGTATGGAAAGGAAAATATCTGGATAGGAGTTATTTAGGTATCCCTCTGTCGGCCAACAAAGAAAGAAGTTTAAACGTCTCAGTAATATACCAATAATAATGATACGCCTCCATCAACAGCGCCCCTGCCGTCACAAATGGTCATTACCGCCGTCAAACCAGCAAGTGCATCATAGTTAGCATAAAGCAGGGGAAACATGGAGTTATGACACACGTGACACCGCTAAACATGCTGCCGATGAACTAAAGAGAAATTATAATCCGGCCGTCACATAACTATGGGTTAAGTTTAATTAGTCGCCACCATTATTAATAACAGGCCGGCTAGTACGGGTGGAGACACAAGTGTTTGTAACCAAACTTCAAGTAGGACAGTAAAAATATGGGACAGGGACGTTTAGTGAAAAAAAAAAATCTGACGGTTTATTAAATTTATAGTTTTTACTAGCTCCTCCCTTGTTCTCTCCTTTCAGTTAAAGCACTTTTAAACGACTTCAAAAGAAAAGTAGATTTTCAGTTCGATCAGCAGTACCCTTAGCACGAATTTTCACTATTTGAGACGTAAAGTAAACGGGAACTTTGACAACTTCAAATTGACAATTTTCAAGGAAAAAGATCCAAATAGTAGTGAACCCTATCGATTCAAATCCATTATTAAAGACAAAGACTAGATAAGTGACGGTGAAACGTAACAGAATACCAAGTTTTAAGCGCAGATTTTAATCAGTTGGACATTTGTCAACCGTGTCCACTTGTCCCCCTCTCTCTCTGCTAACCATCAAAGTAAAGCGACTGATAATAAAGGCGTTGCTGTGATTTCCTCCATTTTTGTCTGATCCATGCATATTTGGCGTTCGATTGAGTGGTAGGAAATCAGAACGACAAAGTTGGATAGAAAATGGAAACGTTGACGAACTTTTTGATTAACTGTGACGTGGCCTGAACTGTGTAGTATTGTTAGGTTGTTACATTAGCTTTCGACAAAATACAGTAGGTTATTTACGTGTACATTTTATCCGGAGGGGACTGAGAGACACGTCTGCGAGAGATTTTGTTTTTCCGTGGAAACTGAGGGGATTTGAACTCGGGTAAAAGCTCAGATACGTTTATGTATAGGAAAGGGAATCGTCGAAGTGCTCGTCACCTTACAGTACCTACTGGTTCTCTCGGTGTTCTTTATTTTGGATTACTTGCTTCTGTCAGTTTGTTAGTTTGATAGTTGCAAGAGTCATTTTTCACTATTTTTGGTTTGTTTGAGTGGTTGCAACAGTAAAACTTTTTGCTTGTAGCCCAGGATTTGGGGATTTCTGTTAATCTTCTTTGTTGTTTGCGTATACAGTAGGTAAGTACATATACTTTAAACTACTTTTTACCCAAATTGTAAGCCAGAAAAGCTTTAGCTAAAATAAATGAAAATCTATACCAATATTCGTGTTGTACTTCCTAGCACGATCATGAACATATTCACTATAACTTTTGATGGTAATAAATTCCTCTTATTTTGTACTATTATATACCACTAATTAGCAATTTTGTACCTCTCAATTACCGTAGATAAGCAGGTCGTGCTAGGAAGATTGCTTCCCAGCACGACCACGCTAAAATTCCAGTTGGCATTGAAATTGAAGACACGGGACCATGCCTAATATTTTGTACTCATTTATACTTCGATTTAATTACCGGTATATTGTCGTTAATTGTAAGAAAAAAATAAAATTAAAAAATTCTGCCCATAATTTTATTTAACGCCATCTCGTGACAAGTTTAAGAACCAAATGCAGGTTTGTTGGCACATTTTTTAATTTTATTTTTTTCTTACAATTAACGACAATATACCGGTAATTAAATCGGGGTATAAATGAGTACAAAATATTAGGCATGGTCCTGTGTCTTCATTTTCAATGCCAACTGGAATTTTAGCGTGGTCATGCTAGGAAGCAATCTTCCTAGCACGACCTGCTTATCTACGGTAATTGAGAGGTACAAAATTGCTAATTAGTGGTATATAATAGTACAAAATAAGAGGAATTTATTACCATCAAAAGTTATAGTGAATATGTTCATGGTCGTGCTAGGAAGTACAACACCAATATTCATACCAAGATCAGGATGAGTATGGTAAACATGTTATTAATTTATTCAAATGAGCGCGTATTCAAACAATTGGCAAAATCGCAAATAGTTGTCTAATATTTACAAGTTTTAATTAATTTGGCAAATTTATTGTATGAAAATAAGAAATTATTTCTGTAGTGCACTAAAGCTAGTGCTTGCGGACAGCGATTACCGGGCAGCGATTACCGGGCAGCTCGCCGTCCGACAAAGGACATGCCCGCAGCGGCGCGGTGCTCCTCAAGGGAACTGACGGGACCTCCATAAGGCCAAACGCCTAATATGACGCAGGAGAAAATGCGAACAGAAGCTCTTTTTTATAAGTGTGTGAGATTGGTTTACACTTGACCTCAGTCCAGGTCAGGAATGACTAAGACACGGTCGAAGATGGAGTGAGCTTACCCAGAAGAAGCCTGTTCACTCTAATTTTGAAGAGATTAGGGTTGTACCTATGCGTTCGGAAACACAGACGCAGGTAGAGAGTTCCTGTCCTTCGCTGTCCGCATTATTAAAGACGTTTGGAAACGCTTAGTGCGAAATTCGCACTTATCGAATTACCATCCTCACCTTATTATGTGAGGATGGTAATGTGCCGTGCGTCTAGATGTGCGATGATAGAAGGGGGCTGGTGGGGTGAGGTCGTGGAGTTCTTGGGCACACTCTCCGAAGTACAGTCTGTAGAAGACCGACAGGCAGGCAACTTTGCGGCGATGAGTCAAGCTAGTTATTAAATTCTCTCTAAATACAAATCCACCGAAACACTTCCGTTATCAGTAGTACCCACATAACTACCATGTGTATTAGCCTTTAATTGTTATGTATATTTCCAGATATACTCACTCATATAGTATAAAATTATGGACAATTGAATTATGACTTCTTTCCGTCACTGTGTAATTGCGCACACGCAAGTACCAATGTCCGGTCGGTGTCTACTGTCCTTTAATCAGCACTGTGCAACAGTGCGATATACTTCAGTACTATTGTCTTGATTACATGTCCGGACACGTTATTAAATATGAATTCCTCTAGTCTCACGGTTGTGTAGTTAGAAAAATATAATTGAATTACGAGAAAAACTACCTATATTATTATTTTTATTACGTGGTCTTTGTTGTTGACTTGGAGTACTGTGGAAGCTGCTGTGAGTGTTGTGAGTTAGGTTTGTACGAAGGCACTTATTCGCTCCCTTCTGAGAAGCAGTCATGCTAGCGATAGCGACGTATTAACACGGGCAATCAACGATCATATTTTTTGATAAAATCTAACTGATGGATTTTTTTTTGCAGTCAATTCTCTAATTAATTCTCGACCATTCAAAAATCAATTTACATTTAAAGTTGAACAAAAAAAATACTCTATTAAATTATCTTTTAGCACTTTTTCTCTAGACATTATAAACTTTTATAATTCTTTTACCACAAAATGTTTCGTAATTAAAAATGAGGTAATCTCACCTTTTAAAATTACCTTAAATTCTGCATGAAGGTCGCGGGACTTATCTCATTACCGTGACCCCGGAAGGTAAAGGGCTATTGAAGGACACCGTGGATTTTAGTCAGTACAAGTCTGACAGTCCCTCCCGTCCTGCCGGGGTGGGTGGACTCATTTGATGTTAATAGGTACCATGATAAAAAAACTGTATGAAGCAGATGCATGTCGCTAGTCTAACTTCCTAAGTAACCTGAAAGTTTGTGAGTATGTATGGCTGATGTTTGTAACTCATTCACGCAAAAACTACTAAACAATATTGGATGAAATATATCACAGAGATAGATCAAAGTCTGAATTAATATTAGGTAAATATCTGGTTGACCGAGCTTCGCTCGATGTTTAAAATATCTATATCTTGGGAACCGAGCTTTTCTCGAACCTGGGACCTTGATAAATCGATTCCTTGAGCCGAAAAACCTCTAATCTGTAACTTTCTTGAAAATTCTTGGAGCCGTTTCCGAGATCCTGATTAGGTATATATAAATATACAAGAATTGCTCGTTTAAAGATACTAGAAGATTAGATAGATTAGATATTATGTCAGTAAAACATTCCCGTTGGATAATTATAAGCTGTTTGTAACAGCTACTCTAAAAAAAAATACATATTGGTAAACCAGCAAAGCTGAAAAAAAAACACCGTAACTTTATTAATTAGTGACTAATTACCAGCAAATTAAACGGTAACTAGTTATAAGCTTACCGGTAATGTCAATATTTCGCGCGTGGCAGAGGACCTATTAGTAATATTAGTACTACCATCTAGGGAGGGTAGTTGCACGATGTCAGCTTAATTTGCTTGATCAACTTAATGGCTAATTAAAAATGATTTTAATTAGGAAATTTACGAACTGTTTGTGAGATTTTTCACGTTATTTATCGGACTGGAAAATGTAGACTTGAGTTTTGGAAAATTATTATACTTTGTTTATTTGGATATTTACGAGTAGGTATCAGCCCGTGAACCAAAAATGAAGAAATTTGATTCGGTTTTGGAGATGAAATTTTCAAGTATTATTCTTATTTGTATTACCTACAGTATAATGTTAATTTGTTAATTGTTTTACTTACTTAAATACGGTTGGTACTTAAATCTATTCTGTGAGAAAAACTTTATTTATATTTTTAAGTCTTATGTAGGTACTGTTTTATTGATTTATATTCTAAATCTATACTTTCAAATAAAGAATCTAAAAATGAAGAAGTCGTAATAATAATCTACCGTAACAAACAAGATTTAGATTTTTCAATCTTGTGTTCGCATTTTTTTTTTATAAGTACCTCTCGTGTGTACTGTACTTTTTACCCTGAGTTTTTCTCAGCTTCTGGGGTCAGTTAGTTTGTTCTGTAATCTGTACCTCCATGTTTCGAATAGAGAACCCATTTATCCCAATTTCATCAAGAAATCCACAGTTTACATTATTTTTATGACATCAATAAAACAACTTAGAAGGCTTCCGAAGTCATTAGTATAAAATCATCATTCATGGGGCATAAAAACAGTGCTAAAGTTGCATTTATCTTAATTGTGCCTAACGCAATTTATTTGTTCATATAATAATCATATAGCTTCTTAAATAGCTAATAAAATCCAAAGAAAACACTGGATTTATTTAGTAGCTATTACAAGACGAACATAGGGGATAGACTGATGAAAGAAATTGCATTTATTTAACTACTTGCAATAATAAAAGTTAGATATTGGTAAAGTGCGAGCTGGTCTTACTTTTAGAAGGTTCCGATTTTATCTTATTTCACGATCAACAGTATAATGTCAACACTATTGGAACACTGACCTAGTACTAACATGTGAAAGAATTTAATAAAAGCAACTAAAATAATAAGGCGTCCTAAAAGTCTTTGGGCCTTCGTATACAACGCGACGTAAGTCTCCGATACCTTACGACTTTGGTATACATTGACGAGTGCCTTTGCATGAACCTCTATGGATTTGCGGTGCAATGGGGAAGGCCGGTTTAAGGTAATTGTAGATGGCGCGTCCATAGCTAAGTCTTAATACTAATGAGATAATGCTATTTAAAGCACCTATAAGATTTGACCCAATGACGATGCTTGGAACTAGCTATACTAGCGCCATTCGTTTCCCAGTTGCCATCCCCATTGCCTTGATACCAAAGTCGTAAGCTATCGGAGATTTGCGTCGCGCTGTGTACGAAGGAGCTTTCAGTCAAAACTGAAAGGCTTTTGCATCATTTTACTAAAGACACGGTCTCCTAAAAAAGGAAAGACAACTTAATTAAAAGTTCAATTTCACGCGTTTCAGGCAGCAATCATTGAACTATTCAGTTTTATAACATTATAAACCGACTATGCTGTAGTTAGTGGTCTCAATGACTGTTTTATTTGTTGTTTACTTTATGTCTATAAGGCTTTATGTTTTAATTAAGTATCAGCTACCTTCTCCTTTGCTATTGTGGAGCTTCTGTGTCAGTAATAGCCGATCGAATGTAACGCAGAGTAAGCTTGTTTTATCGAGGTATGGACATGGATGGGTGGCCATTTAATTCTTATAGTGACACCAGAAAAGCTTTTCTTAGATGTGCTGGTCTTTAGATATCGTTACTGGCAGTTTCCTGCCTTCACGGTAAGGATTTCTCTAGTTTTGTAGGTGCAATTATTTACATACACAAACTGCCAACCCCGGTACAAGTATACTTGTAGATTAAACATCTTCGCGGGAGTCGAACCCGGCACACCTTTTGTCTCAGGTTGAAGTGCTGAAACTACAGAAGGTTATTCCTTACCTCACACATTGGGCCCATACTGAAAAGTGGATTTAGGCAACAAAGTTCCAATATCCTATTCTATACATCTATTCTATCAATATGATATTCCTGACAACTCTATCTTACAAAATTTCTTCTATAGGTAGTTAGTATGTCTAAAAAAAAAAGGATTTTTTTGAACAGAGTGAATCAAGTTTAATTTGTTTTTCTTCAATTTTTCTAATGGGTGTATGGCGCTCCCGCCATAATATTATCATAGCTATTGGTCTACACCAACGCTACTGATCTTTCTGAAGAATCCCGACACTGTAACTCCACGATAAAAGCCGCGACCTGACCGAAATATCACATACGAGTAAGCTACAGAGTTTCCGTACAATTACAAAGTAATCTAGATTACTTTACCCACAAAATAATGATAGACTCAACCCGGACTGTCACATTAAATGGCCTCCTTTACTACTTTTATGCATAATCAGTTTTAGCGAAACTGATTGCACCTAACTAATCGTTAAACTGGAAGTCAGTAACTTTCCCTACAGACTACAATGAACTGGGTGTGCTAACACCCACTAACAACCGTTCCGTGCCTTTGAAATGCCAATGGCTTTCGATATAACATTAAAAATTTCGAACTAATCAACAATTGAGGTGCTATTTTCAAATAAAGACTGCGTGTTTCACTCCAGTAATTACTGAGGGGTGCTGGGGCCTGGCTGGGGGTGAAAAGGGGGTATTGCGAAGTGAAAGCGAAGCAATAGTGGTAGGTGGCGCCCTCAGCGATTTATTGTTTTTAATAATAACGTGAACCCGTAACAAAGAGAATAAAAGTCGGCGGTGCGCCGCGGTGCTACATCGTTTCCGAACGCCCTAGATGCGGTATTTTACTACGCCTATTTGACCTACCTACATTTTGAAGTTCTTTTTTCGTGAATTGGAATGACGTAACAAGCTTATTACCGTGACACAGTCACAACATGAGCAACGCTACTCAGAAAATAATTGTTTTTTACGTTATATATTATAATTATAATTATTAACAACGCAACGCAGTCCACAAAATTTAACCGTGCGTCTCTGGAGTAAAACTAAATAAAAAATGTCTAATTACAATAAGTAATAATATAAACATCCATATTATTTACTCTCACTTTCTATTATAAATAGGAAAGTTGAGAGGATGAATGTTTGTTTCTCTTTCACATAAAGACGAAAGGATTTAGACCAAATTTGGAATTCAGGATTAACACGAAGGATACTTTTTGTACCAGTATGTTGTATACGGGATAATATTTTCGATGTTTAACTGTGGGAAAGAGACAGCTATACAACTTGTGTAGCGCCATATCACTCCCACAGTGGAACTACTTATTCTTTTGAGACGTCATGGTAGGACACCAGTTCTCTATAATCTTATAGTACATGCCATACGGTTACACGTCAAGCTATACAAAACCAATATAAGCTGATCGTTGTATGCGCGAAATGATCATAAAAAACGAGACTACAATAAAATGGTTTTGTATGGCTTGATGTGTAGCCGTGTATACCCAGCTAGTACGTAGCTTTCAGCCTAGTATAAAAATGCCGCCACTAACTAGTATAGTTCGTAGCTCGATGTGCGGCTCTATTCACAGTCACACTGAAGCGGCCCGCGGTCGCAATATTAACGTTCGTACGTTTTCATCCGACTGCGCTTTTTGTGATTATAACCTAACTTTCAAACGTCTGTCCAACTATTTAAATAGTTCTGCTGTTCGACGAACTTGTCTTTATTAGATTTGTTTTTAATACTTAACATCACGCCTGAAATCCTCAATGGGTCAAATATTTCATAGAATACTTAATAGTACTATAGACATCATCATCATTTCAGCCTATTGCAGTCTACTACTGGACATAGGTCTCTCCCAGAGAGCGCCACAGCGTACGATCTCCTACTTTTTTCATCCAGCCACTGCCAGCCACCTTCTTCAGGTCATCGGTCCGTCTTGCCGAAGGGCGTCCCACCCACCCTAAGCTTACTTACACGCGGTCTCCATTCGAGAACCTTCCTACTCCACCTATCATCGGTTCTGCGGCAGACATGACCAGCCCACTGCCATTTCAAATGGTGGAATTGTTCCTGTGTGGTTTCATCATCATCATCAGCCCATAAATGTTCCCCCTGCTGGTACAACACAAAAAATATGATAGGTATGTTAAAAATGAATGCTTTCCGAGTAAGCTTTTGTCTTTTCGTACTAATATACTCAGATCTGTTAATATAAAATATATCGTAATGGAATTGACGGTACAATATAACTGTAATGGAAAGGCGTTCTGTATTATTGCAATTAAATAAGTCTCATTAACTAATTTATATTACAATAACAGAACGCATGTTCCATGGAACTACTGGAAGAACAACATCCCAGTAGTTCCACAATGGAACTACTGACTGGGATACGATGGAAATTTGTCATAGCTATTACTCAGGAATAAAGTAGCTTCCGACGAGCAAATGTAATTGGATCATTGCTTTTGGAACTTACAAACAAGTAGGACATTATGTTTATGTTAGTTTTTTTCTTATCCTAAACTATTCAAGTGCTAGGCGAGAACCTTACCCAATTCCTGGCATAATCTCTATTCCTGAACCGCGTCGAACGAGCCTTCGTGGTATACCTACATATGTCTAGATCTCATATCTTTTTCTGGATAGATTTTCCATCACTCCGCATCTATTGTATGGAGACTTAACATTGATAGATTATGTTATATTCTATTCAATGTGTTCCTTTTCTCATGAATTTATAAAAGTGAATGGACTCATGCTCTCGAAGTAGGCAGTATGCCATATATATCGGTGTATCAAACGGTGCCCAGACACAGACCAGATCATTACCTACTACCAGGCAGGAGGGGTATTACAAATTACAACGTCTTAAACCAGGCTTGTTCCAGTGAGTGAACGAGATGGCGCTAGACGACTTGTATAGCTCTGTCACTTTCACGCGTCGGGTCTAAGTAAGCCTGGTCTTAAGACGGGCCCAAGTGCCCTATTCAGGGCCGGATTAACCATCTCGGAGCCCCTAGGCACAGCTCGTTTCTGGCCTTCCCTTTTTCATACCACAACAACGCAATTTGTCAATAATAGACCATGATACCGTTTTGCCCTGTCAATAATATGTATAATACATACTCACACTTGATTTTCTGATTTCAAATAAATATATTTGCGATTATATTTTAAGTATACAAATTAAATTATACAAGTAAAAGACAAGATTACTATACAAAAAAAAATGTTGTAGTAATTAGATTAATTTCCATACAATTAAATAATTGAGGCATTCGCCGTCACTCTTATAGTGTCAGTAATGGGGGCTTTTACTTTATAATGTAAAAAATAGTTTCACTTTTACCGTAGTTTAATTAAACCACACAATCCCCTTTTTTCATTATTTAATCGGGAGTGCTGGGCCCATGGTGTTGGTGGGCCATTAGGCACTGGCCCTACCATGGCCTTAACATGTCATCGTAGGGCTGCTGCTTAGACATGTTACAGCGTGCAAGCACATCTTCCAAGCTCTTTAGTAAGTAAATGTGTCCAATTTTCCGCTTTCCGCATCTAATTTTCCGCTGCAGTCATCAGGTTTAACAATGTACTTATTTCATTTCCAATCATTTGTTTTCAATTTAGATACGATATTCTCCCCTCTAGGAGTTTCTCCTGTATCTGTGTATGTAAGGAAACTCACATACACAAACAACCAATCCCGAAACTTGTAAGAACTGAATATATTTGTTCCGTGCCGGAATCGAACCCGCGATACGCAGCGCAGCAGTTGATTTCCCAGCCACAGTGTCAGTAACATTAATAAAATACCTCATTGACATAATTATCTACTTTTTAGCCAACATAAAAAATGTATCCGCGATAATCTCCCGTTTGGCTGAACCGATTTTGATGCGGTTTTCAGAAAAGTGTTCGTTACATTCTTGAGAAAGTTTTTGTACTAATGGATATCCCGTGACATTGTTTGCATGGATCCGTGTTTGCTTACTTGGATTGTTGATTTTCAAAGAAGTCGATTATACGAAAATTTTTGTTGAATATCTGAACTCTAACAGGCTAAAGTAAAAAAAACTTTGTGGAAAAAAAGGAACCGACTTCAAAACATAACACAAAAAAGTGTAAAGTAACTTTTATTTCGGAAGTCGGTGGTCATTATAGTCATTGAAATCAAAAACAAAACCACCGAAATCACTTAATTTTTTTAATTCGCTTTTCGTTAGAACGAGAAGATAATGTTAAGATTCTTGCAAGCAAACAACAATTTTATTTTCAACGTCTCGTGTTCTCTTCTTATCCCAGTTTTAAATTCTTTATTAACACAGCCAATGAAAACTCAATAGCCATAAACGGATTACTCTAGAGAGTAATTAACACCTCAATGAAAATATCCGGCCCGGTCGACCGAGTCCTTTTTATTTTTATAATGGGGAGACAAACAAATCTCGTCTTCAGTTGCAGTCTCGTAGTCTCGTACACTTAACCTATTTAGCAAATGACTCGTAGAATCTTATTATAGTCTTTTTTCAAGTGTTTTCTTCTCTCAGCAAAACACTGTTTTGTTTTTGAAGGAAAAACTTTCAGAGAAAAAAGTTCAGTTGATTTGTGGCGTGGCTGTGCCAACCAGTAATTGAATTATATCATCGATTTTCCATTAAAATGGTTTATGGTACGGAATGTAAAAGTGTAGGAGGGGTCCGTGGTACTTCTCGTGTTTAACTGCAGATTACATTAGGCGGTGGGCCCACTGTTGTACCTCATGAATGATGAATGCACACGTTTCGGCATTACCCACTGATCCCTGTAAGGGCAGACTTGCATCCGTGCACCACTCTGCATCCCGATAACTGTCTTAATCCCACGTGGGTGTAGGATTAGCGACCTTATATTTTTTTCAATCCAAAAAAGATATTCGCTCTCCCTGTACTATCCGGGCTCAAAAATAGCGAATTTCGGAATTTCAGGACAGATTCATACTTCGGTCGGAGACGAAAGTTGGTTTACTTTGTAATGTTTACAAAACAAAGAAATTGAATAAATATCTACTAGTATATACCATACTTACTTCTTTTTCAGTACATTTTCCAACAACATTTTAGTCCAACATAATTTTTCCATAACTTGGTCAGTTATTCTTTTTCTTTTCTTTAGACCTCGACTAGAGTTTGGACCTGCCAATATTTTGCACAATCAGAGACTGAAAGCTTGAAGAATCGTTAACCAGTAACTTCTAAGCTCAATAAATATTTTCATGAGAACCGCTCCCAGATTCTCATGGTGCCCGCAGCATCACAGGCAACAGGTGCCCACAATGCATTATACTCCTTACAAAGCTAACCGCCGGTGTGTACCCTGCCCAACTCAAAGACGTTCGGCCGGGCCCTTTGATTAATTGTTCTGAAGCCAACTATACAGCATTATCGGCCTGAACGTTCCTGTAACGTATTGTTCAGCTTTCTGATTCCTGAAACTGAAATGGTTGTTTTGAAGTAAAACACATTTTGATGTTTGGTGAAACATTATATAAAAGGCGTATTAGACTGAATCTAATAAGACCAACAGATTATAAAAAAAAAATGCACAATTTTTTTCAACGGTATGCGAAATTGACGAAGATGCGATTCTTTTTAAATTGTCAATCCGTCCCTAACAAGTACAGTTTTTACTTGCTTCTGCTGTTCTGACGTCATGTTGCCTACTCTCGAATTTTGAAGCATTATCTTTGTAAATATACACATACCTAGGTACAATCGACCAAGTGGAATTATGACCCACCATAAGGTTATTTTCCTACAGACATTCAAATACAATTAGGTCCACATTCGCGTAAACATACATATCCATGGTAACGACTTTGATCTTTGTCAATTTGACGGATGCAAACGATTTGTTGTCAAAATGGGTCATGATTCCACTTTGTCGATTGTACATTGATTTAACAAAAGAGAAAAAAGGCCGGTGATAGGTCCTCGTTAGACCGTTTTCTTTCACGTCTGTCCAGGCGTCTCGTCGGTTCACTTATTAGGACCTTTACAAATTAAAGCAATTTATGTGTGAGTATGAGGTCCTTCTACGAGGTTTTCCTACCCAGGATGGGAGGACTCATTGGATTAATATTACCACGTAAAAAATAAAAAAGTAACACTGTAGTCTGCGGTCAACTGTCAATCTACTCCAATCTGATCGAAAACCGATTAAAGCACCAATTTACACTTGGAGTCCAAAAAACAGAACCGCGATATTCATAGATATGCGCTCGTGATTTCAATTAATGTCTTGCAAAAATAGTCGTGAAAACGTAAAAAAGTCGCGCACAAAGCTCTTGTTCACACATATCGACGTGTCGCGACATCGTGCGACTGCTGTCTGTCCGACAACCCTTTTCCAATTAACCGTGCGTCACTACGACAACACTCACAAATCGGAAGTATGGATGAATAAAAAATATCCTTACGCCGCCATCACCATCGTAGTAACCAAGTTGGCTACGGCTAGTGCGGGCTTTTCAACTAAATGTACTTATCAAATGTTTGATCCAGATTTTTTTATTGTATGTAATAGCTTCAATACTTATGAAGTCATTATGAGTATGAACAAATGTTACAAGTCCAACCAATGTTGTAAATGTTATGTTGATGGTATTTAGTTAATGATCAACAATACAGTGCCAGTGAAACCTCGCACATTTATCCGCACCGTATGCGCCACATTTCGGAAAATGCTGTCAGCATCCGAATATTGAGAGAATGATGCTAACAGTCCTGATGACGTCGAATAATGGGGCGCGTACGGAGTGCGGTAACGTACGGCGAATAGGGTACGTACGGCGCGCACGGGCTGTACGTTGCTGATGAATGTGCGACCTCCTTTATCCCACTTGGTAGTTGGAAGACAATGTTTAGTAGTCATGTTGCTTGCAACCACTGAACAGCTTTTACGACTTGTGAAACTGGTGCTGATAACTTATTTACAGAATAAAAGATTTCTTGTTCAGCGAGATGTTTGACAACCTTCCCCTTTTTGAACTCGGTTTAAAATCAATTGCCACATGTATGTGTGACGGCGAAAATAGTTTGGCCGGTATTTTTTGTCAGAATAGTTAGAATGAAAGATTAAAAAAGAGGAAATGAAAGAGGAGCTCGTGGCTAAATAATAACAGCCGCACAGGTCGATCTTCCGGGTTAAGCCGCGCTTCCCGAGGATGGTCTGTGGATGAGTGGCCATCTGTCACAGGCATAGGCAGTTGCTCCATGTTAAATACCGATATTCAGCTGCATATGGTTTGACTGGAAGCCGACCCCAATATAGTTGGGAAAAGGCTAGGTAGATGATGAGTTAAAATGGAAGATTCCTTTTGGAAATTCCGACTAAAATGTTGAAAATTTCACCGTTGTATTCAGCTACCGAACGAGTTAGAAACAGAGTTAGGTTATACTCTGTTTCTAATAGGATTTTCGATACGATCAACTCTAGCCTTTCTACGCTAGCAATTAGCGATATAAAAACTATTTTAATTAAGTACCCCGGGTATATCATAACATGAGCCATTTGTACACAATAAAACGCTATCTGTCGTGTGTATCTTTTAATTTATTACGTGTACAACTAGTTTTATGTCGTATTTTACACGCGGCCGTGAGTGAATGAGGGAGAGGGCGGGTTGCCTTCCGTTCATTCATGTTTTAATTCACTCTTCCTTGGACTTTGTATTATTATGCTGTCGTTTGAGATAAGTTTCTGAATTGAGGAACTTTCACACTTTGCATAAGATGATTAGACTGGCCTGTTGGTCTAGTGGTTAGTGACCCTGACTGCTATGCCGGAGGTCGTAGGTTCGATTCCCACCCAGGACAAATGTTTGTGTGATGAGCACGATCATTTTGTTCTGTGTCCGGGTGTAATTTATCTATAATATGTATGTATTTAGAAATATATAAGTATGTTTATCAGTTTTCTAGTACCCATAATTCAAGCTTTGCTTAGCTACTAGGGACTAAATGGCGTTGTGTGATAGTTGTGGAATATTATATTATTATGATAAGATCGATTTCTATTTATTTATTTAATCATCCGCTTTTAACATTTCCATTGCAATGGCCACTGCCCCTTCCATAACTTACTTCTTATTCAAAAAACACTAGCCATTTTCTATCATCCCGCAAGTAGACGGTATCACCACCGCTACGTTTGCTGATGATACAGCCATACTAGCCAGCAGTACTGACCCAATACGTGCCTCAGAAATGCTCCAGAATGGACTAAATGAAATCACTAAGTGGCTGCAAAAGTGGAAGATCAAAGCTAGCTCGTCAAAATCGGTACAAGTAACCTTTACCTTGAGAAAAGGAAACTGCCCCCCAATAACATTAGATAACACCATATTACCTCACTCTGACTGCGTTCGTTACTTAGGATTGCACCTAGATCGAAGACTGACATGGAAGCACCATATCAAAGCCAAAAGAGAAGAACTAAATATACGATACAGAAACCTCCACTGGCTGCTTGGGCGCAACAGCAAACTCTCCATAGACAACAAACTTCTAATCTATAAGAGAGTATTGAAGCCTGTGTGGATGTACGGCATACAGTTGTGGGGAAGTGCCAGTAACTCGAACATAAGTATCCTGCAAAGAATGCAGAATATAATTCTCCGCACTATAAGCAACTCACCTTGGTTCATCACTAATGATGAAATACATGCTAACCTCAACATGTCTACTGTGAAGGATGAAATCAAAAGCACTATGCAAACCTACCAGCAACGGCTGCAAAATCACCCCAACCCTCTAGCTTCACAACTAAAACGGCGAAGCTATACAAAAAGACTAAAAAGGAAAGATGTAATCAGTAGTGATTGAATCTGATAAACATAAGGAGTAGATGGTCTCACTGGAGGTCACACTCGCCGTGACAAGCTCCTACATTAAATCTGCTTAAAGTGGCACTGATTGCAGATAAAAAAGTACAAAAAAAAAAAAAAAAAAAATTTCTATCTCATAAGTTGCCAAAACCGTCTCTTAAATGTAGGGGGTAATGGTAATGGTATGTGTAATTTGAAATTTTCATAAGAGGTTTATAAAAATTTCAAATTTTTAGTATAAACGCTGACTAGCGAAGGCGGTGTCCGTTTATAATCCATTCTGGGAAATTATTCTAAAAGCCCATAAGAGTGTAATTAGATGCGTCTTTCTAAACACACAGGACAAATATTAGTGTCGCTTCGTTCGCCATGTTTTTACGCGTTCTTTGAACTTTTGAATTTATTTTTTTGTATCTAAACGCTCGCTGTTATAAAGTCACTTCCTGGAATTTCGTGTTTTTGATTTGTTTCACGTAAGCGGGACACATGGTGAAATAATTTTTGGAATTGAATCTGTACTTGAAAATACTTATTTCTACATCTAGATAGATAGATAGATATTTTATTTAGTGCAATAGAGACACAAGGAAAAAAAAATTAAACAATAGGTACATAGTTTCTCATCACAGCAACAAGAAAAAGAATTAAATTATAACAAATATGACAGAAAACAAAAAAAAAGAAAAGATGTAGGTATAGTTTCTACCTTCAGTACCTAATAAACTTCAGTCGTCGAGGCAGTGAGGCAAGAAAATTGCATAAATAATGTTATGTCTTCCTTGCAGAATTCAATATTTTACTAAGTACTTTAGTTCTTCGAAGACGAAGAAAATATATTTTAAATTTTGTAGGGAAGATAATATATTACAAGGTATATTGTAGCCAATAACTTATCTTCAATAGGAAAACTCTCATATGGTCATGTTTATTCATATGGAAGATTGTAAAATAGGATGCACGTAGACTACGATTTGAACAAGAGCAATATTCTAGAGTATCACAGTGCAATCTTATATTATTATAGTGTACGTTTCAAAGCCATCAATTTCCTTTTCCTTTGGTACATCTACTTTTGATCAAAAGAGAACATAAATAAAGCTGAAATTATAATAATGGGACTTCTAAAATCAAAATCGGACTGGCTGTACCACCGGGCCCCAGGCCCCCAGCCAATACGGGCCTGACTTACGGGGCTAGCCTAAACCCGTGGATAAGATCATTCGAATCTACTAGGTCAGGCTGGTGCTTTCTGGGCGACTCTGTCTGCTGTCCCTGTATTATGGACCCTGCTGTATGTATGGACCCTGCTCGGGTCGACGCGACGGCGCGTTGTGTTCCACGCGAGCCTCAAACAGGGTCAGCGCAAGGACGGGGCCCACTTTAGAGGGCCAAAGCCTGTCGGGGTCGGGACTAATGAATTACCGTGACGCTACCGTGCGCTATTAAAGGACACCATGGATTTTAGTCAGTAAAAGTCTGACAGTCCCTCCTGCCTTGCCCTGGGTGGGTACCATGACTCTAAAAAAAAGCTGGTGTTTTTACGGACGCAATGGAAACTATATCAGGTAGTCCTTTCATACAGTTACAGAGAAACGAAATAGAGTCAATAACTGAGGGCCATTCCTGAAATAAGTTTAGCCCGAGAAGTTTGTGGGGGCTCCCCACAACCCGGGCCCTTCCAGGCCCATCCTAGCTGACTTTGATCATTAGCATAGGACGGAATTAGGCAGAGGTATTAATGTTTTTACACTGATTTCATAGTTATATTAGTCGCTCGCTATTTGTTGTTACTTTATTAGGTACCCCTAATAACAACATATAGCGAGCGACTAATACAATAATAGAAAGAAATAGTTGGAGTGGATTTAATTTTCTGAAGGCGGCGTCTGTTGTGAAATATATGACCATAGGTACAGCTTGACAAAAAACTGTAGAAAACCGGAAATCGCCACTGTCTTCGCGCTACCAGCACTTTGAATGATTTTATTTTATGTTTTTTCACATATTACGTTACTTTTATGGCACAATGATAAATCTAACAAACCTGCGGTCTTTGTTTACATCAAATATCAAAGATTTTAAAACGTTGTCAGAAACAAAAAGATTATTTCCGTTTCAATCCGTTCTAGCCAAGCTGTATATTTTTGTAATTTTACTGCTACTACCATTATTGCCATTCTTTACCTGTGTTATAATACAGAATTAATGCTGCTTTAAGTTATAAGGTTAAGGTATGTACATGACTGACGACCAGCAACTTAATTTTTGGTTGAAATACTATTCGCAAACCATGTTTTGGGCTTCAGATGCTTCGGACTAAAAACTTTTTAATTCAAATCGCAAAGTTCACGATGTCACAAGCAAGTTCCGTCCGGTGCAGCTAGATGGCGCTGACTGCCAGTAGCGACCCGCCCCCGACTTTATAGATCCATAAATATGCTAATACAGCCATGACTTTTTTATAACTTAATTAATAACGTGTTTGCCTGACGGCCGTAGTCGAGATTATGATTTAGAACATTTTATGTGGACAATTTAATTGATGTTCGGCTACCTCGCGTGCCAGGTATTGTCGTCACATACACTTTACGACTGATGTTAAATAATGAAAAATACCAAGACTCTTTTATAACCTGTTTGATTTAGTACTCAATGTTTATGGATGTATGTTGGTTATAAGTGAAATTGTTATCTTAATGGATGGGTAATGAATGTGCTGTGTGTGCGTGATGACCCTGATTATGGCCGTTGGACGCAATCAATTAAATTATGTTGATAGTTTTCTGAAATTATTTCGGGTAGCCAACCGTGGCTTGTGCGATGACAGAGCTCAGATTTATTAACCTTTTATTAAATACTCACCCCTGCTTTACAAAGGTTACCACACAAAACAACATTTCATTTAAGTAATTATTGAGAAACAACAGCAACAAATAGACACAAAAGGTACTTCCATTATATTTAGGTGAATTGACTGAATTTGAGTAAAAATATTGAAACATGGACACTCCAGCTATTATTGTGTACATATTCTCGATTTTTAAAAAGATGTTTTTTTTCTGACATAAAGTAAATTAGCCAACGTAATTCGCCCCTAATATTTAATTAATTACGTTATTTAAAAATATAGGCATGTACCACATTAGCGAAATAGGTACTTATCTAACCTCAAAAAATTATAGGTTTTATTCCAATACAAAAGCTCTTTTTATTTTACATTTAAATGTAGCAACAAAACTTGATGATGGTGATTGTACTTACCGTTTTTCCAATGTCATTGTGTCTATTTAAAAAAGAAAATGTACACACGAGAGGCATGAAGGCATCCACACTGGATGTCACTGCGCAACCCCCACCGATACATAAACGAACTTGTTCTTTCTCCCTCTAACTTGTGTAAACGCCAATATACTTTATAGTAATCGAGATTCGAGACAGAACTTAACAGGTCTCTAATAAAATATTGATTTCCTGCGTTCCCTTTTGCTTAGGTAGGCCATACGTGCACTACGAAAAACGTTTGTGTTTTTTCTAAATAATGTCTGACTGTCTAATTTTTACAAATAATTTATATTAGTATGTTCCGTCCCATCCCACTGCTGGGCAACGTATCCCGCAAATTTTCTAATCGTTATAAAGTACCTAAGTCTTGCCTTTTCTGGCCATTCTCTGAAAAAGGAGTCCAATTCTTCACGCCAACGTTTTCTAGGCTTGTCACTCCTTCGACGTCTGTCTTCAAGTTCCCACTCGGCCTAATTAACTTAAGCGATGATTAAAAATAAATTAGGTAGAAAAGTATATGAAACAAAAGTAAAATAATTTCAATGAAAATATAAGCAGTTACTGATGGTTTCACGAACTGTCGTTCAGTCATGAAATCAGCAATACACAAAAAAATACTCGAGAAATTGAGATATTTTATCCATAATAAATAATTTTGAAGTCCTAACCTTTTTTTCCTAGCCTGCGCTTTCCCACTCCTGGACAAAGGCCTCCCTGCACTCTTTCCATTTTTCACGACACTGTGTGTCCTCCTTCCAGTACCTTTAAAGCTTTGAATTGGAATGCTGTACTCCAAAAATCTTATTAGGTAGTTCTAAATATAGATAAAACACTCTCACTTTTTACATCTGAGATTTCGAAATCCAATGCAAATTATAGTCAGACTTACTTACTCGACAGTAATTACTATAAATTACTGTCGAGTAAAATTCAGTGAATCAAGAACGGTACTGGTTTTTATCGAGGGCTCTGTAGGCGGCGACCGAATAAAGAAATACCGTAACGAAAATAAACCTCCCATCACCAACACCCCGCATCATCTACAGACTTCGGCACGGTGTTTGTTTTTCTTGACGTGTCACTTAATAGACGTGGCTGAAAAAAAAAACTATACCTAAGTTGATAACATGCTATGCAATAGCTTCACCGCAGCAGTCTCCGAGTGCCAAAAGTGTTTTTTATGTCAAAATTTTAGTGGGCACAGGCGTAATATTATGTTGTGTGATTGCGTAAACAACAGGTAGGATAACAGCAGTCGCCAATGATTTGCTGTCATTTATTGAAGAGTTCACTTGATTTCTCCAAATTTCCATGGTAAGATCCTGACTTGATTACCATGGGCCAAGAGACCAATCTGCTTATGTCCAAATCGGTTTATGTGTCATCGAGAAATCGGGAAACATAATGTAGAGAAAAAAGGTTCCAAGGAGTGGAAAACCCTTTTTTTTCCAAGTTGGTTAAAGACATGACGGGGCGGCTCTCAGAGGGGCAAAGCCTGCCGGGGTCGCGGGATTTTATTTCCTCACCGTGACCCCGGAACATAAAGGGCTATTGAAGGACACCGTGGATTTTAGTCAGTACAAGTCTGACAGTAGGGGTCCCGGACTCATTTGACGATTTTACCGACCTAAAAAAAAAGTTGGTTAAAGACGACGCAGACCTGACTGTACAATCTCGTTCTACTGCGTTCTTTTTAATTACTTCTGATTCCGAAGTTCTGAAGTCTTGTGAAACTCTAAAAAGTGATATAGTGGTTTCTAAGAATAAAATTAATCTGGAATTTTTAAATTTTTCTTGTGAAGCCTCACGTTAAGATTCCCTCGAGCTTTCATTTCAGTGCGTGGGTAGAGACAGCATTTTGATGAAAATAACTCCCTCCTTAAAACCCCTCCTTGAAAGTGTAGGTGCTTTTAAAAGGGGGTAACCACATCAACATACATTTATCACCAACTGTGAGACCCTTCGTACACAACGTGACGCTAATCTCAGATACCGTCTGACGACTTTGGTATCCATTGAGCCTGCCTAGGGTTTCCAATTCGAATATTCGCCCCATTTCACTACTCGAATAAACTAGGGCTATTCTGATATTATTCGATTGTACTTACTAACAACAGGTTTTTTTTTAACTTACCGACTTAAATATAACGTTGCATAGTATTCGAGCGTCTTTATTAAAATTTTCTTACAAACGTAAAAAATTACAATTACTATTAATAACATTTGAATAATTGGAATATTTGATTTTTAGAAAATCGAATATTCCAATATCAAATGTCATCGAAAATTTGGAAGCCCTATCGCGTGCCTGTGTACAAACATCACATGGCTGGATACCAAAGCCGGAAATAAAAAACAAATATATTTATTTGTCGTAATAAATAAAAAGCCTTCAGGTCTCGACTTCGTCGCGGAACTGTCTTGCTTGACACCTGTCTTGCTCTTTAACCTGTCTTAAAATAGTCTTACTTTGACCCTGGAACGGAAAGGGCTACTAAAGAAACAAAACGGAGTTTAGTCAGTACGAGTCTGACAGCCCATTCCAGCTACTTTTGGTATACAACATTATCATTGTACTTGATTGGTAACCGAAAAAAAGTGTGAACACTGAACTAAAAAGGGAACTTTTAATGTTGAACGACGCCTTATAAACAAACAAAAGTGTAAAATAATAAGTTTTCCTTCCGTGTGTCCGACGAATTGAGAACATCCCTCTTTTTTTCAGAGTCGGTTACAAAACAAGTCACCAACCTCTGAAAGAAAAGTTATTTTACATTTTTTTTTCTAACTATGATTTTGGAGCACTGCTATATAAAATTTGTCAAATTGTCATTTAGTAAAATCGATCTGTGTAAATAAGAAAAGAAAACTTTTTACTCATACCACAAAATCCTACTAAAATAATAATAAACATGAAAGTTTGTATGGATGGATGTTTGTTACTCTTTCACGCAAAAACTACTGAACGGATTTAGACGAAATTTGGTACACAGATAGTTTATAACCTGAATTAACACATAGGATAGTTTTTATCCTGATTGTATTTTCCCATGGGATCATTTTCCCCTCGGAGCCGCTGGCAACAGCGAGTATTAAAATACATATTTTAAAGAAACATTCCTAGCAGTTTCCCGGTTGAAGTGTGACCGTGTAGGTAGTCACAAACAACCTTCGCTGCCGGGGTGGTCCGGCCGTCCGTCCTTCACACAATTCTATTATTAACTATTTGAACAGAGCCAAAACTATTATAATATTTGTACTATATACTTACAAGCCGTGGGATACCGGCAGAGTAGAATAGTATCCCCCTTTGTACCAGGTGTCGTAAGAGCCGACTAAGGTACCAGAACCGAATAATGGCGGTATAACCATTCTAACTGACGTAGCTAAAATGGCACAGGACGAGGATGGGCAGCAGCATCCTCGGCGCGAAGCTACGTCTCTGCGATCGCCACCACGCCTGCCCAGCGTGGCGATTATGGGCAAACCCCCCCTTTAAAAATGAGTGACAGCAGAAAGACCAGGCCCCCAGTTCCCGGCAGCTCCGCTATTCCTGGTTACGGTAGCGACCACGGTAACGGCGGAGCAGGGGGTGCGAAGAATCACCGGCAGACGCCCGGCTACCACCCCAAACGAAAATTGGCCCTGGTAACACACAATATACGCACTTTGAGGGTAGACGAGAAAATTGTTGAGCTGGAAGAGGAACTGAGTAGGTTACTCTGGGATATAGTAGGGTTAGCTGAAGTCCGTAGAGAGGGCGAGGACACGATAATCCTAAAATCAGGTAACCTACTCTACTACCGGGAGGGCGACCATCTGTCTCAAGGTGGTGTCGGCTTTCTCGTTCACAAGTCCCTCGTTAACAACATAATTACCATCGAAAGTGTTTCGAGCAGGGTCGTATACCTAATACTCAGAGTATCCAAGAGATACTCGCTGAAGGTCATTCAGGTGTACGCACCGACCTCGTCACACCCAGATGATGAAGTGGAGACTATGTATGAGGACGTCAGTAGAGCCATACATACGTCCGAAACCCACTTCACTGTTGTAATGGGGGACTTCAACGCAAAGCTGGGCAGTAAAAGCGATGATGAGCTGAAGGTGGGGCCATTTGGATATGGGCAACGGAACCCCCGGGGACAGAGACTGGCTGATTTCCTGGAGAAAGAGGGACTCTTTATGATGAACTCTTTCTTTCAGAAGCCGCCTCACAGGAAATGGACCTGGATAAGTCCCGATGGTTCCACGAGAAATGAGATAGACTTTATCATGACCAACAAGAAACGAATATTCAATGATGTCTCAGTGATTCACAGGATAAAAACCGGAAGCGATCACCGAATGGTCAGAGGCACGTTAAATATTAACGTAAAACTTGAAAGGTCCAATCTGATAAAGTCCACGCTCCGACCTACTCGCGCCTCTATCCAAAACCCCGAAAGCTTTCAACTCGAGTTGTTTAATCGCTTCGACTGCCTGGAAAATTCAGCGTCAGTGGACGAGATCAATAATAGGTTCGTAGAAACTGTCCAAACGGTGGGCTCTAAGTACTTTAGACCCCGTCGTGCAAATAGACCTCAAAAACTCTCCGACCATACTCTAAACCTCATGGCTGAACGACGCTCTTTAAGACTGCAGACTTCCGGTGACGCCGAGTCATACAGGCAGCTCAATAGACAAATTTCTAAATCCTTGCGGCACGATGTACGCCTCTTTAATGCTAACCACATTAAGGAGACGATTGAGCGTAACAAGGGCTCCAAAGTGTTCGCAAGGGATATGTCTATTGGGCAAAGCCAGCTGACAACGTTGAAACGAGAAGACGGTAGTACAGCGTCGACCAAAGCTGAGGTATTGGAGGAGGTCGAAAGGTTCTATGGACAGCTATACGCTTCGGTCACAAAACCTGTTAGCAGCGCGGCCAAAGACCCAAGAGCCAAATTGACCCGACACTATACCGAAGACATCCCGGACATCAGCCTGTACGAGATTAGGATGGCCCTGAATCAGCTAAAAAACAATAAGGCGCCGGGTGAAGACGGAATCACTTCAGAGCTTCTGAAAGCGGGTGGAACACCAGTACTTAAAGTCCTTCAGAAGCTCTTCAACTCCGTCTTGCTCGAGGGTACAACGCCAGAAGCATGGAACAGGAGCGTGGTGGTTCTATTCTTCAAGAAGGGTGACAACACCTTATTGAAGAATTACAGACCCATCTCGCTCTTGAGCCACGTTTATAAGTTGTTTTCGAGGGTCATCACGAACCGTCTCGACCGCAGGTTTGATGACTTCCAGCCTCCCGAACAAGCCGGTTTCCGAAAAGGCTACAGTACCATAGACCACATACATACGCTGCGTCAAGTTATACAGAAGACCGAAGAGTATAACTTGCCCTTGTGTTTAGCGTTTGTGGACTATGAAAAAGCCTTCGATTCGGTGGAGACATGGGCAGTGCTTGAATCTCTCCAACGATGCCGTATTGACTATCGGTACATCGAAGTGCTTAGGTGCTTGTACAATAATGCCACTATGTCGGTCCGAGTACAGGAGCAGAGTTCGAAGGCGATTCCTTTAAAAAGAGGCGTAAGACAGGGAGATGTGATATCTCCGAAACTGTTTACTACCACTTTGGAAAACGCCTTCAAGCTCCTAGAATGGCAAGGACTCGGCATCAATATTAATGGCGAGTACATCACCCACCTTCGATTTGCCGACGATATTGTTGTCATGGCAAAATCGATGGAAGATCTCAGCACGATGCTCGGCGACCTCAATAGAGTTTCCCAACAGGTGGGTCTTAAAATGAATATGGACAAGACAAAAGTAATGTGTAATGGCCATGTTGTGCCCACCCCATTGTCAGTTGGGAACTCTATTCTAGAAGTTGTTGACTCGTATGTCTACCTGGGACAAGCCATCGCGCTAGGTAGGTCCAATTTCAAGAAAGAGGTCAACCGCCGAATCCAACTCGGCTGGGCAGCGTTCGGGAAATTGCGTAACGTTTTCTCGTCCAAAATACCTCAGTGCCTCAAGTCGAAAGTTTTCGATCAATGTGTGTTACCAGTGATGACCTATGGCGCCGAAACGTGGTCCTTTACTATGGGCCTCATTAGTAAGCTCAGTATAGTCCAACGAGCTATGGAGAGGGCTATGCTCGGAGTCTCTCTGCGCGATCGACTCAGAAATGAGGAGATTCGTAGACGAACCAAAGTAACCGACATAGCCCAACGAATCAGCAAGTTGAAATGGCAGTGGGCAGGCCATATAGCTCGCAGAACTGATGGCCGATGGGGCCGTAAGGTTCTCGAATGGAGACCACGCACCGGCAAGCGCAGCGTAGGACGTCCACCCACTAGGTGGGCAGACGATCTTATGAAGGCCACAGGACCACGCTGGATGCAGGCCGCTTACAACCGGTCCTACTGGAAGTCGAAAGGGGAGGCCTATGTTCAGCAGTGGACGTCTTACGGCTGATATGATGATGATGATGATGATGATACTTACACCATGAATTTTTCCACCCCGACCATAGATTTATAAAGGTAGAGAGCTGATTAATTCCGCTGTGATTTTTTTTTTGTTAGGCACTAATTTTTTTTACTTCAACGGTTTTGTTGAGATGATTAAGGTTGGCAATACCCATTACCCATATAAAAAATAAAAACTTTTTTCCCGGATTAGAGTTGAGGTTAGAGGCGGCAGAATTCCGAACCTATGCTATGCAGCGTACTTGTGATCTACTCCTAGTTTTGCACCGTTACTCATACAGTCTCCTAAAACCAAATTACCAGAAGCCTTTCAAAAATAAAGTGCCTTCCTGTCCTAGATGCACGAAAGGGGACATATCCTAACCTTCAATAACCCTCTCAAAGATACCCGTTCGCAAATTCAATATCCTCGTAGCTTACGCGGAAAGCATGCAGCAGAAAAACTCTCAAAAATTGTGTAGGATTAACCCTACGGTAAAAGTTTGAAGAAAAAAGCATAGTGTCGCGTCTAGGGGAGGTTTAGGCTGTGGCCGCATGCGTTCTCTATTTGTTTGCAGTCCACTGAGGGCCCTTGTATATTTTATATTGCCCCTGTCCAAACACAGCCGAACCGGTTCCTAGAATGACTTTATGTCAGGCCTGTGTTACTCTTTTGTCTTTGATAGCTTGCATTTTGTTTGTTATCTCTGCCGCGAAAGGGTTATCGCGCTTTTGAGTGGGTACTGGCAGGAGTGGTCGGCTCAGAGATACTTCAGATCGTAGGACAGCTATATTAACTGCTGAGGATAACTTTGTTAAGGAACTCTGTTCGTACGTTTTACCGATTTGTAAAGCGTGTACGGTGTAGGTACAGCTTTTAATAGGTACAAGCTTTCAAGTCCTGATTTTTTCGAAATGACTGGCTGCACCGATTTTTATTAAACTTAGCACGCATATACATATATGCAGGATACATAGGTTTAAAACAACTTTTTAGACCATATGTATAAATATATCCTGCGTATGCGTAATTACAGACATTTTAGATTCAGGCACTTAGTGGTCGCCGAGGTGTGTATTTGACCAAATGTTTGAATTTGGACGATCGCAATGTATTTTTTTATTTAAAGCTTGCCGGTCTGCCAGATTGAAATACCTCGCTTGATACCCGACATAGGCCACCCGACCTACTGGCACCTTATCTATTCCACATACTCGACTCCTGTTAACATTTTTCGCAGTTGCTCTGCAGACGATCTCCGGCCACTGCTAGGCGCGGGCATGCGGGCAGCGAGTAAAGGGCAACTCGCTGCTCGACCATGGACCATAATGCCCGGGTCGACGGCGCGTTTTGTTTCACGCACGCCTCAAGGAGTGTCAGCATCATGAAGGGGCCGGAGACCTCTAGGGGGCCAAAGCCTACCGTGGTCGCGGGACTTATCTCATTACCGTGACCCCGGAACGTAAGGGCTATTGAAGGACACGGACATTATTTTTAAGCTTTCTTCCTCGTCGCAAGACGTTTCAAGAAAGACTGTACAGCCACTATAATAGAATGACCTGGAACACTTATAAGCTATAGCACGAAGCGCATAAACAAGCCTTCATAAAAGTATAAAAGAAATACAGTGGTCAGTGACGTACGTGCATTGTCTCTTTAATGAAACTCCATTAGCGTAGAAAAATGAAACAACCTTTCTCTGTTAAGCCAAGTACACACTAACAATAGTGGAATATAGGGTATTCATTTTTAGGGTTCCGTAGTCAACAAGGAACCCTTATAGTTTCGCCATGTCCGTCCGTCCGTCCGTCCGTCCGTCCGTCCGTCCGTCCGTCTGTCCGCAGTTTAGCTCAAAGACGCACAGTACTAGAGAGCTGTAATTTGGTGTGAATATACTGATTTGTTGTGCCGAAAAAGTGGTAAAATAAAATCTCGTAAAATATTTTTTTTTAGGGTACCTCCTGTACTTACACGTAAAGTGAGGATTTTTTTTTTCTCTCGTACCCCTTAGTGTGGGGTATCATTAAATAGGCCTTTAAAAAATAATGATAGTTTCGATTAACAATTTTTTGCTAAAAAAATTTGTTTGTGAAATATTAAGCTTTAAAGTGCTAAATTTTGCTCGATTCGAGTGTCCCCCCCCTCTACCAGCTAAACGGTTATGTTTGGGGGTGTGAAAAAATTCACAATAGTAGTATATATAACGAAGTTTAAAAGAAAATTATCACGACTAAGTAGGCTTTACAACTTTACGAGTAATAGTCGACCAACTTATAAAATGTACTTGCGTAATATGTTTTCTTAAACAAAATGTATCGGAAAAACTATAAATCAACTGCAAATGTAAGTTTGTCAACTTTATTTTTACAGCTTTAATAGGTATGTTTTTACGGTATGTTTTTTTGGGGATAGGTAGGTTTCTATCGTCAACTATTTAACTAAATTTTGGTTCTAAATTCGTCGTAATCTTTTTTCTTATGTATTTTCCCTGATTTCTCAGACTCCTGGACCGATTTTGAAAATTCTTCTTTTTAAAATTACATTCAGCGAATCAGTTTAGTTAGTTCGCATAAGTATTTTGATGGGCAACTACGGAACCCTACACTGTGCGTGGCCCGACACGCACTTGGCCGGTTTTTTTTTAATGTAATTACTCCGAAATATAGGTTATTAAAAAGTATTTGACCTCTTTTTTTTCTTTTGTTGCGTAAACAAAATTGACAGAAAGAAAGAACAACGCTTCTAAAAATCATAAAACGTCACTCGGTCTGTATAACTTTACAGGCGTTATGACGTCACCAGCCCGAATTTCAAAGCGTTTAATCACGGGTTTAATTGATTGATTAAAAAAGAAAAATAACGTGTTCATTATTTTTAATAAGTACTCTAATTTATGGAATAAAGAATTTCATATTATATGTATTCAGTAAACTACCCTATTGTAATATATACTAGGGCCGCTACTAACGACTCATCACCTTTTTGGGTTCATCACCGATTGCCGGATCTGGAAAAAAGTTCTATTGGGTTTTTGTATTAGAGTTTATTCAACAGCCCGGGGTTTGGAAGCACGTTAGGTGGTGGGATCAGTCGCCGATTTAATAAAACGGCCAGACGGGACACGGAACTCACTACCAGAGTGTATGCTGCCTAAGGCGCGGGCCACATAGAAAAGACGTAAGAGACGCGTCCGCGCCCCGTCTCTTCTGTGTGTTCTACGTCGCGACGTTTCTATACATTTTGTTTGAAAGAGACGCCGAAGAGACATGTTGTCTCTACCCCGTCTGTGTCTTACCTACGTCTTTTCTATGTGACCCGCGCCTAAGATCACCCATAGTTTATTAATACTTCAAAACATATATTTTCACAACACGTGGGGACTCGCATCATGTCGCTCGAAGCTTTCTATTCTTACAAAGGTGTTATTCAACGAAGACATATCTAGGTGAACGGGAAAGTGTCCATTATCTCTTCTAGCATCTATAGAGACACTAGATATAAAATCTAGATTAGTCTAGGTATAAAATTGTATATAAGAGAGCTTTTAGATTCTTTGTGTGAGGTCTTCTTAGGCAGTTGTCCTACTAACTGTCGACTTTAAACCCCTTATAAATCCCTTCTACACAATCAGACCCCACCACCGACAGAGGTGACCTTGGTCGCGTCAACAGTACCCAACCGTCTGGAACGCTGTCGGCCGACAGCCTTCCAAACGGACGCAGACTGTCGCTATGGATGCGATACCGACCAAGGTCGTCCAAAAGTCGTTTGACTCCGTCCGATATCTGGTCGGCCGACCAACATCTAGGTACACGGTAGATTTTCACACCAACTGGACCAAGGTCACCTCTGTCGAACGGTCGCTTTGGATCGTGTACTAAGGGGTTTTATTCTCGCTCAACATACGCAGTGGCGTAGCTAGGTATAGGGGCAAAGCGGACCCTAGCTCCCAGCTTCGCACAATGTATAATATCAAAGCCTGTCTTGGGACTATCGGGTACCAGTGGACCGGGAAAATAAAGGGCTATTGAAGGACACCGTGGATTTTAGTCAGTACAAGTCTGACAGTCCCTCCCGCCCTGCCCTGGGTTGAGGACTAATTTGATGATTTTACCACGCTATAAGAAAAGCCTTTTGCTTACTTTATTATTTCACATTTACCTACACTTACCTGCCATATTATCACTTTGCACACACTTTGAATCATTCAAAAATCAAACCCGGGACCAATTTTAGCAGGAGGGTCTAAATGGGCCTGGTCATGCCTTGTCTAAGTGTGTGTCCAGTTTGAATGGGTCCAGTTCAGAGAAGACATATCTAGTATATTAATGTGTCGTCACTGTCAATGTCAGGTATTCTGTATAAATAGCATCTAATTAACAGTCCAGCCTATAATTAAAATAGTCCTTTCGAAAGGCCAGAGGCCGCCAATCTGTGGGAGTGGGTAGCACATAGCATACAAAGCACTGAATGCTCGAATGCGTTGGATTCTCCGAAATACGATCCACGCATTGTTCCCCTGGATAAAACAACAATTTCCAGAGAAATATCATTAATGTGAAGCGTACATAGGAATCACGGACGAATTAATTCAGTCATCAGTACCTATATTTTTCCTTATAGAAGATTTCGAAGTCAGTTAAATTTTTGAAACTTGCGTGGCCCGTAGCTTCGCTAAGGTTAATTTAAAACCGACTTCAAAAAACAGATCAATTATTTTTTTTACTCATAAGTAAACTTTTTTCCTTTTCCTCAGTAATGTAAATAACGCGTGTATGACTTATCTACACAGTCATGCCAGAATTATCCATCCACAAATTGATTTTGAACTAAATTTATAATATGTTCGTAGTCGTACGTCTTTGTCCGTTCCCATGTCTTCGTTGAAGGACTTAGGAAGTAGACACCCTGAACCGATACATCATATAAACGTCCATTAACGCGATAATCAACAGTAGTGTAAAATTGCAACTCCAACTGGCGATGGGCAGGCCACATCACTTGTAGAACTGACAACTGATGGGGTAGAAAAGTTCTCGAGTGGCGATCATAAAGTGGAAGACGCAACGTATGCAGGCCTGGGATCCCACTAAGAGGATGACGACATCGTGAAAGTCGTCGATGGATGCAAGTGGCGAATTGTCGTTCACCGAGGTATTCTAAAGCCTGCTCTACACTACTCGCGAAGTTGGTCGAAGTTGACCGAATTCAATAAGCCTGCTCTACACTACTTGCGAAGTTGCCTCGACGATGTACTCGTCGAAGTTGGTCGAATAAGTCCCGAAGTATGTGACTACACTACTCGCGAAGTTGTCATGTGTCATCACTGTGCCCTTTGAGTCGGTCGCAAAAACCGACAACAAATGGAAGTTGCCCGAAGCGAGCCGAAGATGCACGAAGCGAAGCGAAGTGCCCTTGCTACACTATCGTATTCGGTCAACTTCGACCAATTTTGCGATTAGTGTAGGGAAGCTTCCTCACGACGCGATGCGACGCAATACGACCGATTCCAATTATTCGTACAAATTCATACAATTCGTGAAAATTGTCATTACCACTACGACATATGACATAAAACACGTTGTTAACTACGGTTAGATGAAAAACAAAACACGCTCGCCACGACGACGTAAGTCAATTGAATTGCATCATTATTTCGTAGTAGCAAGGTTGATTTAGTTTTAGATCCCATGAATAGCGACTTAAAGACCTGGCAGCAATCTTACGGGGCCATAGAGAGTCAAACTGGCAGGTTCCAGGGCCACCATGTCTTAGCATTGGGTTAACCTGTCTACTGACAATTTTACACCATCATCTAGCCTAGCCTTTTTCCAAATACCTACATATCCTGGGGTCGGCTTAAAGTCGAATGGTATGCAGCTGAATATCAGTATTTAACATGGAACGACTGCCTGACGTCCACAACCCAATAAGCGGGTGAAAAGCAAAGGTCGGAATTAGGTAAAGTTACTTCATGTAGGTACTGTACTGTACTCACACTGATTTTATACAGGGAAACAATAAAGTGGATATGTCCCAAATCCTGTAATTACTTTTAAATAGCTGAAAATTCCGATGATTTATTGAATAAAAAAAAACATAACATAATTTATTAGACAATTTGTCTAACATAATGCCTGATGTTTTATTATTATTTAATATTAATAATTGTTTTCCACACGAGATTGTCTATTAGAAATCCAGGGAATATCCATATTAATATGACATTGCGATGCAAGTACTAAAATAACTACCTAATTCCGTCTCCTGGTGATAAGATACCCCTTTTTTTTTTAACGTGGTTTAATCATTAATAGAAGGACTTGTAAGAGTGGATGTTAGACTTCTGGCTAAACCAAGATCGTCCTTACCGCTACGCTACGACCTATGACATAAAATTTCGATGACCTATGTATGACAAAAAGTGCGGTTGTCTACCAGCTACAGTAATGAAAAAACAAAATACATTAACACGTTGTTATCTACGGGTAAATGAAAAACAAAACACGCTCGCCACGACGATGTCAAGTCAACCGAATTGCATCATTGTACCGTAGTAGCAGGGATTATTTTCATTTTTTTGTTAGTAGAAATTGCAAATCGCACGAATGACCATGAAACTGAAATTAATAACGTTATTGTAAGACTGATTGAAAGGCTAAATAAAAATAACTTAAAAAATAATCTAAAAAAGTCCGGCTGTCTGTTAAAAAAGGTTTTTATAGTGTCAATGAATTCCTAGAGCATAAAATCGTATGATTAAAGTTGAGTATATTACTGTAAAATTTGCATGCCTAAAAAGCAAAACATGTATGTTCTAAAACTGTTTCCACCATCTTGTATACCATGTTTTATGCAAATAAATTGATTTGATTTGATTTGAATGATGTCATGGGAAAGCTCAGGGAACTTATTGCTAACGACGCGATGCGACGCAATCCGTAATATTTCAACTGCAAGTGATAATCGTCCTTACCACTACGATATAAATGACATAAAAAGTGCGTTTATCTAGGGGTAGATGAAAAACAAAACACGCTCGCCACGACGATGTCAAGTCAACCGAATTGCATCATTATATCGTAGTAGCAAAGATGATTTTCATTTTTTAGTTAGTAGAAATTGCAAATCGCACGAATGATCATGAAACTGAAATTAATAACGTTATTGAAAGACTGATTGAATGTCTACATAAAAATAACTTAAAAATTAATCTAAAAAGTCCGTCTTTATGTTTACAATTTCATAAATCAAAAGCGCTAAATAGGTATAAGATAAATAAAATAAAATTACAAAAATGGCTGTCTGTTAAAGGTTTTTATAGTGTCAATTAATTCCTAGAGCATAAAATCGGATGATTAAAGTTGAGTGGGTATATTACTGTAAAATTTGCATGCATAAATATCTAAAAAGCAAAACATGTATGTTCTAAAACTGTTTCTACCATCTTGTAAACCATGTTTTATGCAAATAAATTGATTTGATTTGAATGATGTCATGGGAAAGCTCAGGGAACTTAATTGCTAACGACGCGATGCGACGCAATCCGTAATATTTCAACTGCAAGTGAAAATCGTCCTTACCACTACGATATAAATGACATAAAAAGTGCGTTTATCTAGGGGTAGAGTAGATGAAAAACAAAACACACTCGTCTCGACGACAAATTGCATCATCATTATATTATCGTCGTAGCATTCAAAATAATATTTTTTAACATTTATATTAAATTACTTACATAATGTAAAGCTTAGGATACAAAGCTTTTAAGTTACAATTGATTGAATTCAATCGATGCCTTGTGATACTTGTCTATATCTAAAATGTGCACTTGTCAAATAGAAACAACATTTACGGTAAGAGTGATTAATTTAAAATCATTAAAATTACCAAGAGTTATTAATATTTACCAAAATTGATGGTAAAAGTGCTGAATTATTTACTTTTACGTCGTCTCTGTCAAGCTAACTTAATAAGTGGAATCAGTATTTTGACTTAGAATACAAGCGCGAGGGCTTTTGGGCACCCCGAAACGGACAGGGTAGGTTCGAAGGTGTGTAAAAGACCCCAGCCACGGTCCCTTCGTGTTAGGTTAGGTTACTTTAAAGCTAGCACGCGGAAATAGGAGCCCCGTAAAGCGGGGCTCCGTCTATGATCTATCTTGGCAGTTGGTGTGGAAGAGGTATATTTACTCAGAGCCAGGATTGACCATAACCTGTTTGTGTAATGTACAAGCGATACCGGGATAGCGATAGTTAGAATTAACCTTGGTTATTATTTAAATTATATGGTGATCACATTTACCATATCACTTGCGTACATAATTGTGAAAGTTCAACCTGCATGCTAATAGAATTATAGAATATACTTACAATTATTTTGTCAGCATGTAGACCTGCATGAAATACCGGTAAGGAAACTAATGGAGAGCTTTGGGACATTCAATGTTTATTAATGTTATGATTAGTGTGTTTGACAGCAGTACCAACTTGCTCATGTCTCATGTCAACGTGTATTAATTAATCATTTTAAATCATGAATTAATCATTGATCAATATATTATAATTTCTATATGAAATCGTGCGCAGTGAGTGCCTCAATAATTGTATTCGATTGTAACTAATTAACTTTTTGTGGTATCTCTAACGTTTACCTGCGAACGGCACTCATCTAATGATAAAATTAACAATTTAAAAAAGTCATATTTATTGCGCTACTTACTACTAGAGTTAGTATTTGAATTGCCATTTAATTGTAATTTATCGCCAAATGTAACGCGAACATTGTACAGTAGAATGTGCGCGCGTGGTGCGCGGGCGCCGACAAGCGCGCGTGGGGGCGCGGGTCGCGGCGCGGGGTGCGCGGGGCGTGGCTCCGGGGGGCGGCTAGGCGGCGTGCCCATTCGCGGAGCGCGGCGCCGACTCCGCCCCCGCTCGCCCCCCGCCCCGCGCCTCGCCGCGCGCCCGCCGGTCCCGGCGCTCAGTGCCTCGCGGTCCGTCGTCTGTGTCGCATGCGTAGTGTGTCTAACTCGCGCCTTCCGCTGCAGATGCGATCCCGTTGTCGTTGAGTGATGCCGGCCGAGGAGGACCCCGCGGTGATGGAGTGCCGGGAGCCGGTCGACTCGCCGCAGCAATTCTGTCTGCGGTGGAACAACTACCAGAGCAACTTGACCAGCAGCTTTGACCAACTTTTGCAAACTCAATCTTTCGTGGATGTGACTCTCTCTTGCGATGGACAAAGTTTGAAAGCGCACAAAGTGGTTCTGTCGGCATGCAGCCCCTACTTCCAATCGTTGTTCATGGACAATCCCTGCCAGCACCCGATCATAATAATGCGTGATACCAAATACTGCGACCTGAAGGCCGCCGTGGACTTCATGTACCGCGGCGAGATCAACGTGTCGCAGGAGCAGATCCCGGCGCTGCTCAAGGTGGCGGAGTCGCTGAAGATCCGCGGGCTCACGGACGTGAGCGGCGACCACGCCGTGGTGCAGCCCGGGGGGCGCAGCGCCAAGAGGCCCGAACGCAGCCGCGAAACAGACTCGCCGCCCAAGACGCGGCGCCGCATGTCGGAGGAGCGCGCCAGCAGCGCGGCGCCGGCGCCCACTCCCAGCCCCACGCCGGCCACCGAGCTGCTGCCGCCGGCCGAGCCCGCGCCCGCGCTGCCGCCGCTGCACCCCGACGACGTGGACATCCGGCCCGGCATCGCCGAGATGATCCGCGAGGAGGAGAGGGTGAGTGTGCACACTGTCTCCGTCCGCGCCGGGCCGCTCCGCCCGGCGCGTCGCTTCCAAAGTTTTCCCGCCGTCCGGACGGCGCGGCCCCCCTCACCCCGCCTCGCGAAACTTTCCATACAGTAGCGCATTACGTAATTAATTTATATTTGACTTGACTACTTTGTTAATGCTATTGTGAAAGTTATAATAGTGTTTCTGACTTGCTCCGGTCGATGTAGGCCTCCGTTATGTGCACATTGTTAATAATGCAGCTGCACAAATTATTTGCATAATAACAAAATTTTGCAAAATCAAATTAAATGAAATCATCTTATCTTCCGAGTTTACACATTATAATTAGCCTATTTAGTGTTAATTTTCCCTGGGTGCAAAAATGCAATAAATTATTTTTTTTTAATTATAAAACAAAATTTTAAAAATTTAAGATATAAAACAGCCCTCTACTGTTGTTGAAAGCAGGGTCTTAAGATTCCTGTGGTTAGCTCCTGATTTCTCACAGTGCGAGTAATATCGAGGAGTAGTGCCTTCCGCATGCATCAGGCCCTTGATACAACTGCCTGGGGGTGAGAGATGTACCTTTTATTTGTGAAACACTAAAGCATACGATTGGCTCTCTTATTTGAATTTATTCGAAAGCCTCTCGTTCCTGCAATGTAAAAAGTTGTAAAAGTTGCGAAAAAGCTGCTCTCGTCTACTTTTTGCTCGGAGTAGAAAAGCGCAACCCTATTTTATACAAACAAAAAAGTTGTGAAAGCAGTTACTTCGTTTAAAAACTGGTAAAAAAAAAATTCAAATAAATGATTTGATTAACTCAAATACCTAAATGATGCAAAGTTTTTAATTAGAGTGTATTAAAAATATTATTGGTGCAAGGTAAATTAAGACGAAAATAAAATTAATTATATAGGTACCTAATTAAAAGGTATAGAAAATAATTGCGGAATTTTGAAAATCGTTACCAATTTTAAAATTAATAATCTACCCCAAAGGTGTCTGAGCGAAAATGAGATAACACGAGCCTTAAAAAGAGATAGATAATATCGTCCCCGTAGTTGGAAAACTAAATAACTCCGATTTTGTAGTTCTGAGATAAACGCGATTTAGTGTTTTTTTTTCAGTTAATGTGGATTTGTTAAAAAATGTGAGACAATTTTATTGTCGGTAATTTGATATTTTGTGGACCTGATTACCTTTTACATTATGCTTTAACAAACTGAACTCTATCTTTAACCATAACTAAATAACACATAAAAAATCAAGTTGTTTAATTTTGCCACAACTGTTTTTTTTTAACGTACTGTTTTTATCTACTTATTTCGGCTATTTATTTAGTTTTCCTACAAACTAAATACATTTGGTAGAGTAAAATTTGGTGAAATAAATGCAGTTATTGAATTTATCAAACTCGAAATATTTTGAAATGTAATATTTAGTGGCTTTGTACGTTATTATTACTTCGATATTTTTTTAGCTATCATTGGCCTCATATAAAATAAAAGTTGTTTTATGATATTAATAAAGTTATATTCGGGAAGAAATAGAAAAGCACAATAAAATTAAGAAAAAGTGTATTGTAAACAGTTAAATCTTACAACAAACTTAAAAAAAATAAACAAAATTACACCAACAACAAGTGGAAACTAAAAAAACTCAAAAAATTAAAATTATTTGCACACAAGCCATAGTCAGTACTCGACTAAAAAATGAACACCAAAACAAAGGTACAGCAATCATTATAAAACTTTCAAACGACTCAATTCAACTAAAAATATTTCGGAAAAAGGTAAGGAAAACACAACTAAAATAAAACTCAAAACTCAAAAAATAATGACACTAATCAGGTACATTGAGTACACCAATCAACAACTTATTCTAATATCAATTTACTTAGAACAAAAATACTTTCATAACGAAATAAAACATAACTTAAATTCGAAACAATGAGGGTTTTCCCGTATGAAGAATCCACTAGATGGCAATACGTAGGCGTGAGTTCCAACTGCAGCATGATTGGTTTTTTTCGACATGACATTGTCAGAAATGTCAAAATTAACCAATCACGGAGCAGATAGACCACAAGCCTACGTATTGCCATCTAGTGGATTCTTCATACGGGAAAACCCTCATTGAAATGGCTGTACCTAATCAATACTTAAATGTATACTTGTAAAAAAGACATAAACATAGGTATTAGGTACCCATTTATTCAAACACAGCGTAAATCCCTTCAAAGTTAGAGTGAACAGGCTCCTTCTGGGTAAGCTCGCTCCATTGTAGACTTTGTCTCTGTCATCTCTGACCAAGACTAGAGTCAAGAGCAAACACATCACAAAAAAAGTATAATTTAAAATTAAATAACAAATGTATTACAAAACATGACTCTAAAAATAAACATTACGTTAATTTAACAATGTAAAAACCCTATTGTAAAATCATTTCACTCATGCTGTTAGCAAGGGGCCAAAATAAGCTTACTCATCGACTTCAGATGAATGAGTGGAGCGTGATGGACCCTGGTCTTCGTTTGAACATGGTAAACTTTCGTACCAGCCGTGAAGCTCTTTAGGAATTATATTTTTCTTACAGAGCTGTAAAAGGTCTTTCTTTTTTTGTTTTGTTATAGGAAGACATTGTTTATATGCCCGGGGAAGATCTTCAGTATTTCAGAGTTTGGTGTTCTCCTAGTCGGTCTCCCTGGTTTACAAAGAGTATTTAGTAAGTTATATGGCCCATCGTAATCGTATCTGTATTTAATAAAACCAGGTAATTCTTTTTCAAATCTAAGACATTTTATTTTCAACCAGCACACTTTCTCCCCATTCTCCGCTATAGTTTTGTTTTTAATTATTTTCGAAGCAAGTGCTTTTACATCAATCATGTCTTGATATGATAATTCAGTTACATTAAATGGATTTACATTTTTATTGTGTCTTTTTGATGTTGCCCGTAGCATGATTCCCTTCCAATCTATTATAGAATACGTGTCTGTGTACTTTTTTTCTTTTTCTATGGCACTATGCATTGAATCTACTTCCATAAAACTATGACCACTTTCTAGATACTTCTGTTCTAATACTTTGATTGTCTCATGCGTACATAGCAGTATTTTTATTGTACTTAGTACTATAGTGCGTACATAGCAGTATTTTTATTGTACTTAGTACTATAGTACACATGAGACAATCAAAGTATTAGAACAGAAGTATCTAGAAAGTGGTCATAGTTTTATGGAAGTAGATTCAATGCATAGTGCCATAGAAAAAGAAAAAAAGTACACAGACACGTATTCTATAATAGATTGGAAGGGAATCATGCTACGGGCAAGATCAAAAAGACACAATAAAAATGTAAATCCATTTAATGTAACTGAATTATCATATCAAGACATGATTGATGTAAAAGCACTTGCTTCGAAAATAATTAAAAACAAAACTATAGCGGAGAATGGGGAGAAAGTGTGCTGGTTGAAAATAAAATGTCTTAGATTTGAAAAAGAATTACCTGGTTTTATTAAATACAGATACGATTACGATGGGCCATATAACTTACTAAATACTCTTTGTAAACCAGGGAGACCGACTAGGAGAACACCAAACTCTGAAATACTGAAGATCTTCCCCGGGCATATAAACAATGTCTTCCTATAACAAAACAAAAAAAGAAAGACCTTTTACAGCTCTGTAAGAAAAATATAATTCCTAAAGAGCTTCACGGCTGGTACGAAAGTTTACCATGTTCAAACGAAGACCAGGGTCCATCACGCTCCACTCATTCATCTGAAGTCGATGAGTAAGCTTATTTTGGCCCCTTGCTAACAGCATGAGTGAAATGATTTTACAATAGGGTTTTTACATTGTTAAATTAACGTAATGTTTATTTTTAGAGTCATGTTTTGTAATACATTTGTTATTTAATTTTAAATTATACTTTTTTGTGATGTGTTTGCTCTTGACTCTAGTCTTGGTCAGAGATGACAGAGACAAAGTCTACAATGGAGCGAGCTTACCCAGAAGGAGCCTGTTCACTCTAACTTTGAAGGGATTTACGCTGTGTTTGAATAAATGGGTACCTAATACCTATGTTTATGTCTTTTTTACAAGTATACATTTAAGTATTGATTAGGTACAGCCATTTCAATGAGGGTTTTCCCGTATGAAGAATCCACTAGATGGCAATACGTAGGCTTGTGGTCTATCTGCTCCGTGATTGGTTAATTTTGACATTTCTGACAATGTCATGTCGAAAAAAACCAATCATGCTGCAGTTGGAACTCACGCCTACGTATTGCCATCTAGTGGATTCTTCATATGTCAGCTCTTTGAGGCGCGCGTGGAACACTACGAGCCGTCGACCCGGGCTTGATCCTTGATCGGACGACGAGGTACCCATTGCTCGCCGTCCGCAAGCCCGCGCCTAACGATGGCCGGTAATCGCTTTGCGTGTACAACCGTGTCCGGTGAGGACCTGCGTCAGACGGACGGTGAGGACGCCGTAGCGCCTATCCAGCAACTCCTCAAAGAGGGGCTTTACCGCCGCGATTGCGGCGTGCCCGTGCTATAGGTATCTACTAATGTTTTTCTGCTGCAAATTATTCGATAATTGATTTAAACGTAGGTACCCTGCGTACACATAGTTTCACTCTTAAAAGAATATTTAACGAAAATACCCAACAAAAACTATTTGTGTGACAAGCTAAAAGTACCTAACCTTAATTTTTCAACTTAAGAGTCGAAATTCCAATGAAAGCAGAAGAGTTATCAACTTCTCCCACAACTCAAAATGATTGATAATCAAACTCGCGGAGGAAAAAATAAATAAAATAAATAATTATCAGTACATAGTTATGACATAATTATTAAATAATGTTGTTCAAACGTTCTTACGGTTAACAAAGACGTACTTAATCGTATTATTTCTAATTTCTTAGGGTGCTTGTACACGGCGCATGTAACCCGCGCAAGTGCCTCAACATGCTCAAGCTACATGCGCCGTGACACACGCCACGTACAGCGATGCATCAAACCACACCCGCTCACCCCGCGCTCCCCGTCGTCGTTCCCGATCAGAATATTTCGCGCTAAATTCTCTTAAAAATTTAACGATAACTTTCGTCAGGTGCATTTCGTTTTATGATAATTATAAACAACTTAATTTATTTAATTTTATTTGCCTAGTATCTTATAATTGATCATTATCTAGATGTAGAAGAAATAGATAACATCAAGTATTCATAAATTAAGTACGTTTTATCAGAATTCTGAATAGCAGAATTAAATAAATAGAGTTATTTAGTTTTCCTAGAACTTAGTTAGTTTTGTGAAAGAATTTTGAAGTTGAGGAAAAATTAAACAACTCATGTTATTTAATTTATTTGATATTCAACTTATCATTGACCACAGTTATTGATTTATTTACTGAGTTATTTATTTTTCCTTCAAAAAAATAGTGTTTGTCTGAAGATATTTATTATTCCATCTGTCCGACAAAATTGGCTATATTTTTGGAACGGAATAAGATACGAGAACGCCTGTAAGGCTCAAATATGCAGCATGTTTTAGGTGTTTTGAAAATAGGGAAAAGTCAATATCGCCAAAATCGGAGTTATTTAGTTTTCCAACTACGGGGACGATATTTGACAACAGCAAAAGGACGCGCGGGAAAACTTTTTTCACTCTCATTTTCACCAGCGGACGAACGGACTCATACACTTCATAGTTTTTATTTTATCTGGTATGTACAATCATTTAATGCAGTGGTTCTGAAACTTTTTTGGTGGCGGAACCCTTTTGAAAAGCAAAATTTTTGACGGAACCACAAATTAAACAAAAAATTACGTGCATTACTTATTCAATGTAAGGGAATATTTTTAAATGAACGAAGACAGGGCGTCACATTACAGTGAAGGTGTTGGTATAAAATAAAATCTAATTGATGTGTGATAGGTACTGTACTGTTGCTTATTTTCTAATTAATCGGTTTATAATATTATTGGTTTTAAATAAATAAATTTGATTTTTAAGTTTTAAATTAATTAAATTTTAAAAATCAAAACCTATAGGGTTTTTTGCGTTGTATAATCGTCAAATGAGTCCTCACACCCAGGGCAGGGCAGGATCTCTCCTGCCCTGTCAGACAGTACTGACGAAAATCCACTTTGTCTATCAATACCTAGCCCTTTTCGTTCCGGAGTCGGGGTAGCTCGTAGTCCCGCGACCCCGGTAGGCTTATGCTCTGTAAGGGGGCCCCGGTCATTGTGCTGATAGCTCTTTGAAGCGCGCTTGGAACACGACACGCCTTGACCCGGAAATAGTCCATGGTCGGACAGCGAGTCGCCCACTACTCGTTGTTCGCATGCCCGTGCTTACGGTGACCGGAGATAGTTCTACGACGTCCGTTGCCGTGGGCGTCTTCCAATTTGGCTGGGTCGAGAGGTGGACGTTGTCCTCTCCCTCACGCGTACCTCTTCCTGTTTCATCAAATCAGTATCGCTAGTCAATACCTATTTAGGTATTTTGAGATAGTTGTAGAAATAACAGTATGTAAATAAGGCTATTGTATAATTTCAAACCAGCACTAGGTCTTAGATACCTACTAGATAATGCACTATTTAGGTTCTGTTTTGTTTAACCCTAGATTACTAACCTTATTTTTCGACGCTTATTACGAACCTTCGTCGTTTCGACTACGGTATATAATAAAGGGGATAATGGGTTTTATTTAAATCAAACTCGGTAATTTTTTATTTTTATTATTAATAAATTATATTTTTCCTATAATTTACTATGTTTACATAAACTAAAATGGCATATTTAATAACCAATCAGCCTTATGAATGTGATCATCCGTTTTATGCTAAATTGAACATAGTGGCATTTTCAAAGTTGCTTTGTTAGTATATTACAAATAGTAAATTGTTAATTTATCTTTAAATATTAAAAATAAAGAATTAAATAAACGAATTAACTAAAAAATTTGCTAAAAATCCATCAAGTAATGTATTTGTGACATACGTCAAGTTCGTGTTCCCCGCTCATGGATTTATTGCACTTGGTGCGACTACTTTTAGTCAGATTTCGTTTTGCAAAGGGACACAAGGCTTATATTTGCTTTTTTATTGAAGGTAGGTACATCATTAGCATTACTTGACCTTGTTTTTTTTTATGAGGTTTAATCATCAAATGAGTCCTCCCACCCAGGGCAGCACAGATGGGGCTGTCAGACTTGTATTGATTAAAATCCACAATATCCTTCAATAATAGCCTTTTACGTTCCGGGGCCACGGTTACTGGACAGTCCCGCGACCCTGGCATTCTTTGGCACTCAAAAGGGGGGGGGGGCGTCATATTGCTGAAAACTCTTTCAGACGCGCGTGGAACAAAACGCACCGTCGACTCAGGGAATCGTGCATGGTCGGACGGCGAGTCGCCAGTTACTCACTGTCCGCATGCCCACGCCTTAGGTGGCCAGAATTCGCCGAATTACTTGGCCTGAAAACTGCTGCTGGGTTAAAGTAGAAACTTTCTCTTCACCATCTGTTTCATAAGCAGGATCAATCTCTAGGTGGTCTTCTTTTCGCTTTCAGATATTGCTGTCATCTTGTAATAATAACTGACGAACTATATCATAAACAACGAATAATAAATAACATTGAATATAAACAAAATAAACCAAAGTACAACCCGAAAGTACTCCACTAAGTAACACAAAAAGTTACGTTACTAATAACCTTCGTCGATGCGACGAGTCCAGGTTACTGGAACGGCGCTCACGGGCCCCGTGGACTCAAAACAACACCGTCTATCGCAGGGGCAATGGGTCGACAGAGATAACATAAAGTGTGGAAAAAGTTTGACCGCGCGCGCAAAAGTTAAGGCGATTTATACAAACCCGCGTCGTCGAATCGACGAAGGTTCGTAATCTAGGGTTAACTCAGTAGGTACCTATTCAATAACCTGGCTGACTACCAAACATTTTACACCTAGGTAGATTTCTTTCAAGACTTGCATTCGATATGCTAATCTAATACCTACTTACCTCATCCATCAATAGAAAAAAAGGAATAAATGAATCATGGCCGATAATAACTTTAACAAATTGAACCGATAAAGGAAAAAAAGTTGAACTAAAAAGCATTCGTTGAGCATACCACTACTTCAATATTTAACTCAACTGTCGAAAGCAACTTAATTTTAGAGCATCGGAAACCATACCGTATGCAAGTCGACTTGCCGACTAAAAGGTCCGACTTAACCATTCAGAGTCAGAATATTTAATGTAGTCGGTTATATCGAGCAAGCGGTCCACCGCTGCCCACAAAACAAATTAAAAATACATCAAAATATACTTCCTTCACCTACTTCAAAGCACCCGTAAGCAATAATTCGCGACATTCGAACTAAACAATTCATTACAATCCTCGTATGTTCCTCGAATCTTACTCCAACATTTGAATAATAACCATTATTTTATAACAACGACCAAGAAATACTAAGAAAGGCTCACAAAACCACCGAGCAGTTGTAGAAACATAATTTTTTGTTGAAAATATAAATACTAACCGTCCATTGTTAGTGCAAAGTTGTATAATTTAGCGTTTCGCGACCAAAACTAGGTCTTTCTTGTAACAAAAGGATATTGTTTCAGTACAATTAGCAATGCAATCAACATAGATAAGTAAATGTTTGCGTTATTCCACTGCCTACTTTGGTTAAAAAATGTTACCATTATTTAGCAGCGTTTGTTAGTGCATTATCGTTGGAAAACGAGGGGCCGACTCATGGATATGCCGAAGCCGAATATTGGCGCAGGCCGAATGACGAAGCCGGATAGTCGTGCGAGGGGCGAAGCTCATTGTTTTTCGGCTTGTTGTCAAGTTCAGAAGTTACTCGTGATTTGAGACCGAGGTTGTATCGATTCATTCAAAAAAGGATATATATTTTTTTGGAAACTTTCGTTGAAAAATTATGCTAAAAGCACGTTATCATATTTGGTTACAAAATAAAATATTCCGAACACTTTTCGGCTGTCAAAAATATTCGTATTCGCATAGCACCTCTAGTCCTCCCCAAATCTCGTTTGATGCGACCGCGTCCACTTAAGAGCTTGTATCTCCCTCAACCCTTCCGTGGGAGGATTTTCCCTCTCGACTGGTATAACCTGAGGCGTTGGTAATTTGAACTTAACTTTGAACAAATAGTTACACGATTGGTTACGACTAGTTTATAAGATGTTGAATCAATTGCCTTCGAGCAAGTTCCAAGATCACCTGTCTACTTCTACTTGATAGTTACTTGCATAAAGTTGCATACATTGTAGGGTAATGATTTTAGAAGATACTTTTTTCTTTTTTTATAATTGTTGTTGTAATAAAAAACGTAATGTATTAATTTGCATTTTAATATGAAAGAGTATTTTTGAAGTTTGAGTAAATTGAAGTGATTACGACATTTATTTTCATATTTATTCATGAATAAATTATTTACATTAGAAAAAAGATAAAATTAAATACCTTTAACATAATAGTCACATTTCTTATTATCAAATGAGGTAGTTACAAAAATTTGTTTTTTTTTTTTTAAAGCATCAATAAACGAACGCAGAAAGAATCACATTCGATGAGCTTTTGTCAAGTGCTTAAAGTTCTTTTTCTTAACAAATTCTTCAAAGTTTTTGGAATAATTTCATTGTATTCTCAAAAACTTGTTCATTATGTACGTTTGTAAGAAAAAATGCATAATTTATTGTATGACATTGTCTTTATTGACTTTAATTTTGATGCAAAACCTGAAACGGGTCAGAAACACGTTTGTCACATACGCAACGTACCTACGTATTTGTTTGAATTTTGACATAGTGATAACATCCATCTAAGATCCTTTTTTACATGAATTAAGAAAAAAGTAAAATAAATCGTGTTCTTTCATGATAGGTATCTTTTAACTGTTTTTTTTTAGTACCTAGTTTAAGGTGTAAACTACATAGAAAAATTCTCGCTTCTCACTTTTATAGAGATTAGATGGTTGTCAATCAAGTTGGTGATTAGTGATACTTAACTGATAATTTGCTATCACACTGATCATTGGTGTTGCCTATCTTCTGAACTCTTTTGGTAGGTACTAAGCTTCCTTTATCAGAAAAAAAAACGGTTATAAAACATTCCAACAATCAAACTCATTCTAGAGCTGCAAATTAGAAATCTTAGAAAATTAGTTCTTAATGAAATTAATAATTTTTAATTAAGATTTTTAATTGAAAAAACATCAAATCTAATTATTGATTATTCTTTTTCGATTAGTGATGGAACTCAGAATATCGTGTCCTAGCTTTACTCTTCGTTGTTTTTTTTTTTTAATTCTAGAACAAACTAGTTAATATTGATTCCGCATATGAAATCAGTAGCACGAGCATGCAGGTTTCAATTAACGTTCGTAATTAAAAATGTAAGTAGAGAGAATAAAAAAAATATAGTATTAAGTAGTAGATTAATTTATGCCAGTTGATAAGCCTATTTATTATAGTTGGTGTACGATTAATTCTGTTAATATCCAATGGCCGAAGTAACTTTGATAAGGTAACCGATTTTATTACTTGAATCAAGATGGAGAACATTATTTTGCGTATTTTTGGTACAATTAGAAAACTAGGTCGCTACGTCTCAATAGAGATGTGCGAGAATGCGTAGCGATGTGCGTGAAAGTAATCAATAATATCGTTATTTTTTTATTGATGTACGAGCCAGTTGTTTGCAAAAATATTTGATAAAACTCCAAACATTTTTTTATCATTTGTAAAAAATGTCCACTACACGACTGGGGACTATTGCAACCAATAGAAATATCTACTTTTAGATTCCATGTTCACTTTACAATGGTATTTTTTAATTTTAGAATAGCACAGTGTAGTTCGAGAATGCCAAGTATTTTCACTTTTTAATACACTTTGACAGCACACATACGTCAAAATTGACAGCCGTTGGCGTTTGTCAAGATAGTAGAATTCGAACAGATAGTTTGATTAACTCTTGATCACTCTTCAGTAACCTAGCCATATAGTTGCTCATCTGTGGCTACACATCCCAACTTCTTATATTTAGATCTAACAGCGTGTTTCACAAACTTGAAAAACTATCTTAAGAGTCGTAATGTATATCGGCATTATCGGCTTCATTATAACTTACACCCACAGCTTAGTTAAAACTTAGCGAGGTAAGTCTAAGTCATGTTATTGGTGTGTTCATTTAAAAAAAAAAAACTTAGTTTCCTAGGAACTTTATATGGATGAAGATGAAGACTTTGGCGAGTTGATTGATTAAAAATGGTTAAATTATTTAACTTAAGCCGCGCAAAGGGAAGAGTGGAAGGTTATGGGGGAGACCTTTGCCCAGCAGTGGGACAATATAGGTCAAAAATCTTAAATAATAGAGGAGTATGATATTGGGTACAATTAAAGTTTATTTATATACGTATAGAAGAGAGAAAAGCAGAGGGCTGAATAATTTTTAGCTTCAAAAAATTTGGATGAATATCCACCATTTTCCGACCACTAATTCCTGTAAAACCTTACAAGTTTTTAACAAATAATTAAAATATTTTCGATAAAAAGTCTCACGAAGCTAGGGAGTCGCCTGAGAATTTGATCTCCGAACTAGTGCAAGTACTCATACCTGTTCCGGTATTTCAAGTAACAGTTCCGAAAACATCGAGGAGAATCGGAACTGTTATAGATATTGAACGAGACTTATTGTGCTTAGTTCCTCAAGTTGTATGCTTGTTGTTGTGTTGCTTAGATGTGACTTTGGGGTATCTTAGTATGGTACCCCTTTCATTTTAGGGTTTTTGAAATTGTAAGTTGGGATTAGGAATGTGTGGGAAGCGCCGGGGTAATATGGATCGTACTTTATTAAGCACTGATTGAATACTTGAGATGCGGTTATGAAAGTATGGCGGGAAAAATTGCATGGGAAGGGATTATGAAGACTTTGCCTAATATTACGAAAAAAATAGATAGAAAGTAGAAAAAAAAAATTATCTGCTGATTATGTGCATAGTTGAATTAAGAAACAAACCGAATAATGAACTCCAGTCTCCTGAGAGGTGAACTTTACTAGTTACCAGGCGAACTTTACTAGTTATCAGCTAGGACCAGTGTTTGTTTTTAACCGACTTCAAAAAAGGAGGAGGTTCTCAATTCGTCGGAATCTTTTTTTTTTTTTTTTATGTATGTTCCCCGATTTCTCGAAGACGCCTGGACCGATTTGGAATTTTTTTCTTTTGTTTGAAAGGGTATACTTTCCATTTGGTCCCATGATCACCAGGTCAGGATCTGATGATGGGATCCTAGGGAAATTGAGGGCAACCTTCAAATTTTATAGGCACATAGTACCATTTTCATATATTTTCTAAAGCTGTTCAAGTATCTGCATCTGATAATCATCATCTCAGGTGGATGACCTGATGATGGAAGGTACAACTCCTTAATAGTAAGGAGTAGGCATAGATTGATTTATATCTCCGGAACTACAAGTCCGATTTAAGTAATTCTTTTTTTGTTGTACTAGGTATCATTTAACTAAGAGAATACTGCAAGTTTCATCAAAATCGGTTCAGTAATTTTTGAGATATGGAATTTTTAGCTTAATGTGTACATGAGTGATGTAAGTACTGGTGCGAAGGATTACAAAATTCTAGTGCACATGTAAGAGAATAATGTTCTTAACAAGAATTTGGGTTGAATATTTAAACTAAAAGAGTAAAATAAAAACTTTTTCAAAAAAAATATAACCGCCTTCAAAAACAACCACAAAAAAAGTGTAAAATAATCTACAAAATAACTTTTCTTTCGGAAGTCGGTGGCTAAAAAGACAATGAAAAGAAAAAATACAAAGGCACCGACTTCCGAAAGAAAAGTTATTTTGTAGATTATTTTACACTTTTTTGTGGTTGTTTTTGAAGGCGGTTATATTTTTTTTGAAAAAGTTATTTTATTTAGTTTAAGCTCCCGTTTCACCACTATTTGATTGGTTTTGTGTAACGTAAACTAAATGTAAATTCCTTTTGTGTTTACTTAGATTTCTTTTGTCAACTAAAGTTCGATATTTCATTGAAACCCCAACTTTTGTACTCAAAAACATAACTTTTGTCAAACTTCTGATCGTTTTTTTGCTCAATTCCTACATTGCATAGATTAGCGATGATGTGGCTGTGAAAGACTTAGGGCGATTTTTACTAAAGGTTAAACATGTTTAAAATTTTTTGAATTTTATTTAAGCACAAAATTCTATTGACTTTTGTGCTTTAATAAAATTTTATACATTTTTAACCGTTGGTAAAAGTCACCCTTAGTCTGTACTTATAATTTTCGCCACAGAATTTAAAAGATTTTACTAATTACTGTGTTAATGAAGATTCATCATCTAGATTGAATCACGGATGATTTGAATCAATACAAGGTAACCATTACTGTGTCTGCATTTGACTGCCTGCCTCTGAAATTAATTAAATTAGAAACGGGAGTATTATAATGTGTAGGTATGTCATGTAATTGAATTTAACAGATTATATTGAATATAATTATGTAGTTATAGTACCATAAGGGCTCATAGCCAGATAGTTGGCAACGTCGCTAATAGCTGTCAAATATTTACAAGTTTTAATTAATTTGTTAATGTTACTGTAGGGAAATAAGAAACATGGCTCTGTACTCTGTAGTGCATTAGAAAACTTATAAAGGCATGCAATTAAAACAGTAAAGATGTTGTAACCGTTTCAGGTGTATAAAAAGCATTTGGAAAGTTACCAAATGCTTTTTTTACGTCTAAAACTATTATATTCGATGTTACGATATTAATTATTGCATTCCCTAATCATTTTTTTTAGTGCACTACAGAGCCATTTATTTCTTATTTTCATACAGTTTTGTAAAAATAATTAAATCTTATAGATATTTGACAGCTATTTGCGACGTTGCCAACTTTCAAACGGAAGCGCTCTTAAATGCCTTTACCTGAATAATTTGATCTAATGAAATTAATTTTCAGGTCTAAGTACGTATCCGTACCTTGTATGCAATTAAGCTTTGGATCTAGACATATTTAGGTGCACTTTAGGTTTAGAATGGCAACTAATAGTATTATCCTCGGCACTAACTAAATCGTACTAAGGACTAACGGACACCAAACCGGTACCTAGGAGTTAAGAATTGTACTTCAACGTTTATCAAGGAAACTCAAAGTTCTTTAAGATTTAAAAGTTCGATTATTAAATCAGAAGAGTTTTTTTTTTGTTTTGTTTGGTTAAACGCGCTAATATCAGGAACTTTCAAATGGAAAAATCATTTTGATTGGTTAGTCCATGTATCAGGGAAAGCTTTTGGCTATTTTACCCACCTTTTTATGGAAATCAAATTGATTTTAAACTAAAATATTACTTGCGAAGGTATTTTTTTAAACATGTTATTAATCCTTAACCAAATAATTACATTAATTATCACAAGCATTTAATTTAGCCGTTAAAATCATTTTATTAACCGATTCCAAAAAAAGGAGGAGGTTCTCAATTTGTCGGAATCTTTTCTTTTTCATATTATGAGAGTATACTTGCAGTTCTATTCTACCGCCCTGTATGGTCATGGAAGGGACTGTCAGACTGTTTGACTAAAATGCACCTTATTCTTTCAGTTGCCCTTTACGTTCCAAGGTCCCAATAACCCAGACGCTCCCACGATACACGTTACCCCTTACAGGCATCAAGAGGTTATGGGTTAATCTAAACTCCAAACTAGTATAGAAGCTTTCAAGCACTATTTGCTCTCTATGAATATCGTATTACTTTTACTCGACTAGGTGGGCAGTGGCGTAGCTAGGCGGGGGGCCAAACGGACCCTAGCCCCGGGCCTCGCACCTGAAGGAGGCTCGCGCTCACAGTAAAAAAAACTTGACAACGGCGGTCATCAGTCAGTAAAGTAGTGCAACTTAACTTCTACTAAGAAGTTAACATGACCTACATAACAATTGGGTCTACAACGTGTGACGCCATTAGCACAAAACCACTTTTTTTGCGAATTTCCCAGTCTTAGGACAAAGATTGTTCAATAACATGGGCTGAGTTACCCCACGAGAGGTTTTGCGCTTTTGGCGTTACACGTTGTAAACTTCTGGTGTCTGATGAGTGGTAATTGAAAGGATCACGCCGATCACGTTTACACTGATTACTTGCTAACTTTTTATTTGTTACTAGGAATTGAAAGAGTTCAAAAGGCCTCGCAAAGGTGATGTCTTTGCCACATTACAATCACATTTAGACTTGAGGCAACCAAGTCATTTTTAAAAAAGAGGCCTCGAGAGAACACCGGAGACAAAAATTTTTCATCCTAAAAAAAGGGCTTCATATTCGTCTTGCCCCTCCCAAATTCAGTCTCGCTACGCCACTGCACTGGACTAGGGTATAAGTGTAAGAGTAATTGACGTATCTAGTAGTCATTCAATAAACTATTGGAGCTAACTGTTACTGTGAATTTGTTCGTAAAATGCACTATATCTTCCTCTAAAAAGCGACAACCACGAGCAGAGCGGACATATTAGGCTAAATGTCCACAGTAGCGGAGAGGAAAAATTATTATGTCTATTAGTCAGAAACTCTAAAAGTCTTACAACAAGTCTTACCATTAGGTATCACCAAGTAACTGAGATGTGGAGGTTCGGTAGGCAGTCGCTTCATATAAAATACTGATGTCCAGCTGCATCTGGTACGACTGGAAGCTGACCCCAATATAGGGTAGGTCCCCTTAATTTAAATATCTGTCACTTCGCGCGCTGCGATCGGTTTGAGAGTCCCCATCACCAACTTACTACAATCGAATAGGGTGACTAAGTAAATAAAACACAAAGCAACCCTGAAAAGATATTGCCCTTGAAGCCTCGACCCACAAACCCAAAAAAAAATGAACTATATCACTAAATAGAAAAAACAATTATAGAATTTGAGGGTACAAATTAATTTTCAAAAGCATATGAAAAAAAATATTTAGACGTATTGAGTGTACTCAATACAAACATAACTATTGTTAACATAAAAAATAAACTTTTAAACAATTAAATATATTCATATTTTTTGCATATTATTCTCTTATTATTTGTTTTACGATATGAATTATAGATTATTATTTAGAAATTCACATCATTAAATTTTTGGACACAAAATGAATCAGGCCGAATCCTGTCATACCCATTTGTTAACCCTCCACCCGTCGCGCCTTTTTTATTACGTGGTCTCTGAGAGACTTGTGTAAAAATACACGTCCATACCTCGAAGGGCGCACGCGCATGCTTAATTTTGATGGTGGGAGGGTGTAGTGTAATCCTTTTTAGGAGAGTACCTAAAGTAAGAGATCCGAAAACGTATTCTAAATATTTATTTTCCAATTTTCTGAACCCTGGGCTTTGAAAGACCCCACGTGACGGGTCGAGGGTTAAAGAAAATACCTACCTGTTTAGTTTCTCCACGCGTAGCATCGGGCCAATAAATTTTTAACAACAATTTTTAATGTAAATATTGTATAGCTGTAACAATAGTTTCGCGTTCATTGCTCATAAAGATAAAATGGTAATTACATTCTTAATGATCGTGATTCAGTGCTTTTGGCCATTATTTTAGCCGATATGTGAGTAAGTTGTGCCTTTTATTGCAGTACCGGTGACTGTACGACCTACTTTTCTAGAGTTTATGTTCTTAGACCTATGTACCTATGTGTCATCGGTTGTAAAACTTTTGAACAAAAAACGTAACTTAACATTTTTGAGAATAGTGTATTTTTGACTGAAAAAATCGAATTAGTCTGTCAAAAATATGATGTCAAAATGTCAATCAAACTGATTATCAAAAATAAATATGACACATATTTTCTTTTGTTAAGTTGATGATGTGATAAGTTAGATCTTCCTATGTGCAAAAAATTAAATCCTATACAATTTTTGTCTTAGTTTTCAAAAGAAACCTTAAAATGCGAAAAAAATTCAGAGGCCTTAGTTAGCAGAAGATTTCCGTATTTTACCATAAAGTGTACTTGAAGTATTACTCGTATGACGTTATTTGCATGAAGAAAAATAATGAAAAGCACCTCTAGTGTACGAACGAGGAAATAAAAGTTTCTATGGAATGAAGTCTTTACGTTTTTGTGACGCAATCACAAAAATGTGAAAATAAAGGCCTCAGTTCCAAAAGGGGCTTTTACTATGATTACTAATCTATCCAAAGTTGCTTAAAAGCGTTCACCACACCGGTAAAACAAGGCCTTTAGAGCTGGGTCAGTCTGCCGATGCCTCAATAATTGAGCCATGAACATAACTTAGTTAAACGGAACCCAATACAAACATGACTCCGGTCGCTTTAACTAATTTTCCTATGGTCTTGATTATGTTGACCGGTCCATAGACAGGATTTATCCCATAGAAATGATCATTATCTACGACTGAATTTTTTTTCAAAACTATAGTAAGTTGTTACTTAAACTATCTATTATTATATTTATTATACTTAAATCAAATGAAAAATCCTAAAATACGTGCTATCGATAGAGCAGGCAACACGAGTATTTTCTCAATTATGTTTTATAGGAATTAACACAATAAAAATAAATATTCAATAAATTGTTACTAGACCTCGTCAAACGAGAAATAAAAGTACCAAAATGATGACAGAATAAAAAAAAAACTGAAAGCTATGAGTCAAAAATTTAGAAAAAAATCATTGTTAGAAAAGAAAACATTTCTACATCTCAGTATTTACAAAAATAAGCAGAAAAAAAGTTTTAAAAGGCTGTCTTCTAAACTTAATAATTCAAATTGCATAAATAATTAGTAGAACGGTGTTATGTATCTGTAAAGGGTTCGAATAAGTGCAAGAGGGGTATAAAGGTCACGGGGTCGACGACCCCAAGGGACATTTTTGCCAAATGACTGCCTGCTCACCTAGCTATATCATTTACAACATTATACCTACATTAGAAACTCTTAGTCTTATACATTTATAATTATTAAAGGTTTCGTGTCTTTATTGAAAGTTCAACTGTCCATTGTTGGTTCGTTCCTAATCCTAATATGAAGACAAAATACATTGGTTTTTATACAAATCTTGGTTACTGTTAGGCAGCATAAATTATTAAAAAATAGTTATATTTAAATTTGAAGCACGATACCTACCTGAAAATATAAATGGATTTTCTTTAAAGAATATAAACTCGTTAGCAAAACATTCTTTTTAGCCGCCTATAGTGGGATCAGCAGCATAAAAATACGTTTTAATTTTAGGTTGCCTTTTTAGCTCAAATGCCAAAATAAAAGCCGACTCTTTCGCTCAAGCGGCAAAATATCACGGAAAGATAAGATAAAGTAATTACAACGTGTATTATCTGTTGTTTAAACTAAGATATTATCTTTAGATGTTGGACTTAAGCCGTTATGCGTAAATAGCGTGGTTTTAATGCTGCAATAGTTGTTCAACATTTAAAACTTATTGAAATATCTTCTTAGGAATTAGGTGTTCACTGTAACAATATTAATACTGAACAAATCGTACGGATAATCGTTTAAATCGCTAACTACGTAAATAGGCACGTGAGTTTTATTAATATTATACGTCAGATTAGGCAAAAATAAATATTTATTCGGTTGAAAATATACAGCAAAAAGGTCTATTATAAGATAAAGTTTTGTTTGTAATTGTCAGTTTTGTGTGACAATAATTCACTAGCCGTCCACGAAAAGACGAATTCGTCAAAAACAAAAGACGCTCGCCACGTCAAGTGACAAATATTTTTTTCTGACAAACTTTCGTTGTTCCACGGTCACACCGTAAAGTTGTTGGCACACCAGCGGTCACAAGAATCGACGTGTCAATAAAAACTTAACCTTAATTCATAGGAACTGACACTTTTTTTTTGTTATCCGTGTTTTTTTTAATTAAAGAGATATCCGATGTTTGTCAAAGCTTAATGAGTTAAAGTACCGCCCAAGTTTGTTCTAGACAAATTGTGTAAGGCATGTTGTATCATTGTATGTACGGTGATAACGTAAAAAGATATCATTTGCATTGAGTAATGGACTTATGATAATATTCTTAAATAAATCCCTTTGTTGTGCCTGCAAGTTACATTAAAGGTTGTTTTTGTAATGATTTGGTTAGGTAGGGATTTACCGCACGCAAAATACGCGCATATGACGTGGAGTTGCGGATACCAGCCCGTTACAATACAATAAGTAGGTATTTATGTTCGTTTTGGTACATATTGAAAATAACCATTGTAGAAGAAGCGATCATCTTACAAAATCTGATTGAGAAAGTTAAATAAGATTTTTTGTAAATATTTAAACGGAAATTGCTCTTTCGAAATTGTATAGAAAGACCTCATTCTAGTCAATAAAAGTAAAATATATTTTATACGATAGGTTTAAAATAATGAAAATGAAACGAACAAAATTATCCTCAACCATGATTTTGTTGAGCTCCAAACGTGAATAATTTCCTTATAAATAAGACATTAGTATGTATTTGTTTCACTACGTATATTTACTCTCATCCATAGGTTTATTGAATTAATGAATAAGAATCCCTTAGGCATTGAAGAAATTTTTTTTTAAGTATTTAACGTAACATCTTATTATTTTTAACTGACGTAACGGATTTGAGGCGCATTTTTTAATCAAAATCATATTTTTTTTATTTTACATTGGCCTCAGTGGGCACTTATAAAACGTCGAAAAATTGGCACGGTTCGGGTTGGTCGTTTCCATGGAGAAGAACCGGCAAGAAACTCAATGGTCACTCTTTTAAAATGTTTTTATTACAGTTTGGTATACATAGGTAAGAGAGAACATCGTTGGCACGATAAGAAGAAGGATCTTCCTACCAAAGCTAATAATAATAAAAAATACATTTATAAAAAATATAAAAAGTATATAATAATAAATACGTAATAAAAAGGATGGTCCCATAAATGGCCTGATGACATCTTGACCTCAACACGACCTAACACGGTCAAGATGTGAAGAAGAGAAAAAGAGAGAAATCGACAGAAAAGGAAAGCAAATCAACTAGGATAGCTGCACTGCATAAATTTGCATTATAATAACCTACGAACCTACTTCTAAATAAAATAGAAGAAATATTAAAAGAACGGTTTAAACATTTAAATGTTTTTCCTTGGAAGTCCAAGGAAAACAATTTAAATGCGTTATTTTTGTTTGTTCATTTGTTTTAAGTAAGAATCGAGCGAAGGAGATTTTTTATTTATTTTCAATTCTATTAGGAACCTGGACTTTCTTTACGCTAAGAGCGGTACTTTATTTGATATTTTTTCATTAACAAAAAGAAAATCCGATATGGATTAACGTAAACCCTTTTCAGGTCAGGTACGGAATCCTTTAACCTCTACCGCAAACCGCATCACGGATATGATTGTATGAAAAAATATTGTAATGAACTGATCACATTGCGCATGATTTGAAGAATCGAGTAGATCAGATCGACGACCGCGCATGACATTCAGTCAAATTTAAATTTCGAATCGAATGCCCTAGAATAACAAATTCATTGATTCATCCCATGGATGCGTATGACGCCGTTATCTTGAGTAGACCTTTATATTAATGAAATATTAATATTTTGACGACGACTTTATAAACAGGCTCTTGCCTTTACCTTACTAAATATTCATGATTGTTATGCTGCGAAAAATACTGCAATATACATTGTTTCTTTTATGATCACAACTTGACCCTGGCATGAAATTAGGAATCATGGTCAGAGACAGAAGTAAGATTTAAGTCGCAGTACATACACAGACAATCAGATGCGACCCTGTCTCGATGCGACATGCGACGCGTCGCATTTACGTATACGTTGACATTCAATTGAAAAGAAATTCAATCAATACCTCGGTGTATTCCCACCTTATTCCTAACAAAAAGTTATAAATATTATTAATGTGAAATAATAAAGAATTGCATATTGCGTGAATTTTAATAATCTCAACCGATATATTTTTTTAATTTCACGGGCAAATAAATATTAATTGAACAATAAAATATCTCGTTACGATTATTAATATTTTCAAAGTTTTATTGCTTTTGTATCGATAACTTGAGTATTAATCTGTATAAAAAAAATTAATTTACACACATAGGTAAATACAGGACAATTTAACTTCAGTACTGGAAAGATGAAAGAGAGTTGTGCACACTGCACACTCACAGTGAAGTACAAGTCAGCAGATAGTCTGTGTAAGGAATCATAATAATTATAATTAAAATAATAATTATAAAACCGGCCAAGTGCGAGTCTAATCTCTATTTGTTTAAAAATGAATAAAGTAAGGAATCAGTGTTTGTAAGAGGAAGTTTGAAACCACCTATTATAGAAAAAAGAAAGCTAATCGTCTGTCTTGGTATGGCCGTGTATGTGATGAGGAGGGATGACACCCATGTGACAAAGAGAGTGATGAGTATGAATGTTGATGGAAGAAGAGGAAGGCAAAAGAAAAGACGGATAGATTGTCTAAGGAGTGATAAGAAAGAAAAAGGAGTAAGTAAAACTGTGACGTCGAAATTCGGGTCATTCTAACATTAGATTAATCTACACCACATTAGATAACCATAAATCTTCTATATTATAAAGAGAAAAGATTTATATTAAGCTTTCTTAACCCGAACTAAGTCAAGCAATGCTCATAGAAACGTTACTTACGCCGAATCAGACACTTGGCTTAGCCAAGCCAAAGTGATACTTTCTGAAATAATTCTTTCAACAGATGCTTAGCAACGACTAATTATCTCGGCCTTAATAATAAAGAAAACTGGTAAAATGATATTCAAAATATGTGTATATTTTGGTAATATAACCCATTTCTCGTTAATCCTGTTGGTCGAGTTTCCTCCGATATTACTAAAATGGAAGTGTGTGTGTGTGTGTAAGTGCGTAGTTAGTAGCTTCACACAAACAAACAATCATGTTTACAGAGATTTAGTTAACTTATCATACGACTGTTTACCTTTTGAAATAACATTAACGTGTTACTTATTACATACTGCGTAAATGAAAATGTACTGCCTCAACAATCTATACTTAATAATATAAAGCTGAGGAGTTTATTTGGTTGAATGCGCTAATCTCAAGAACTACTTGTACGAATTGAAAAACACTTTTGTTGGATAGTCCATTTTTAAGGTTTCGTAGCCAAATGATGACAGAAAACGGAACTTTTATAGATTCGTCATGTCTGTCTGTCTGTTCGTCCGTATGTCACAGCCACTTTTTGACGGAAGTATAGGAGATATCCTGTTGAAATTTGGTAAATAGATGTATTATGTGAACCGCATTAATTTTGGGGGTACCCATCATACTTAGAATTGTCGGTTTTTTGAGGAAGGATTTAGGCTATATAACATGACGCTACGACCAATAGGAACCGTGCAGTGGGGAGAAGTCACGGAGAAAAGCTAGACTTAATATAGATAGATAATAGCTAGATAGAATGTACTTCATTGGACACCGTAACACCACTTTTCTACTCTGTACCCTTAGTGAAAAGCTACTACTACTACTTTAGGCTCATTTTGCATTTTTTTCCGCAGTTGTGCCTTTTTTGCTTAAAGAGGCACAGGCAGTCGAGTTGTATCACTTTTCACTATGCTTATTATTTGGTTACAATGGCAGTTTTATCGCTAATAGCGATATTTTCTAGAAGTTTCATTCCCACAGATTAAATTAACATTTGACGGCACGCTTGGCGTAGTGATTGAACGATCGACTGCTACGTAGCATGTCGCGGGTTGAATCCCCGCACTGAACAAATATTTATGTGACTTACAAGTAGATGTTGGTTTGTTCCGCGTTCAACCCCTAAGATTTTCTACCCTCTTCCGCGTTCGACCCTTAAACGTTTCCTCATTCAACCCTTGAGGGTTGAACGTGGAACTCAGTCCTTAGATGCTTGTGAGATTTTGTTTCTAAACGCATCATTGATACAGGAGTAAGTACTTGAGTGGGGAAATTATAAAAAAACAGTTAAACATTGAAGCAAAATAAAGATTTTTCCCAAAATAATATGCGACTGTATCAAAACAATAGCTACTATTTTCCGAAAAAAATAGCGATCAACACCTACTTTTGCAACTGCGAAAATGAAAAACAGTTACTATTCGCCCGGAAAATTAAAAGCTCAACTAGCACAAAAAATAAACACCCAATTTGGACGGCAAAGTTCTAATGAAGTTTTTAATAATTTCAAATACGAATTTTGACAGATCGGATTTACCAAACTACTCTATAATGGTAGCCATACACCCTAATGCCTATTTGTCAATTCGGCATAAAACTGCCAATTTGCTCAAATAGAATTGAACGTGTATGGGGGTGGAATGCCAATTTGATGGCATGACATGCCAATTTTGATAGGTCATCAAATCGTTTTTGACACAACGTCAAATCGGCAGCAGTGATGCCATCTTAGCAACTTCATAGATAGTTAGCCAATTTTATAAAGGTGCTAGAAAAAAAGCTAAAAAGTGTAACTTGTGGCTAAACTTTTTAGCTACTTTTCTACAGGGACGGTTAGGCCACGTTCACACGGCGATTATTTTCCCGTATACCGTACACGAGATTTTATCGAATAGAGTTGACCAGTTTTAGGACAACTTTGCACGGTACACGGTAAAATATTATATTTCTCAAACACGGGATTTTCCCGTATGAACGCCGTTTAAACTATTTTTAAGTTTTCATTTGTGAACTGTTATTACTGCTCTATTCGATAAAATCTTGTATACAGTATACGGGAAAATAATCGCCATGTGAACGTGGCCATACCAGGAAAACTGAGGCTTTTCGCACACACATGGATCGCATGTACACTCGTAAAAAAAAGAGTTATTCATTTTATTTTAAACCAAAATACGATTGAAAACTTGAGATGTGTCAAGGGACCACGAAAGCAAGTTAAAAAAAGGTTCATGCTATTTTCGACCTTATTGACATTTATGCAAACACCTGATTTTAATGAAGGAGCAATGTTAACGAATGAGAATGTGAGAAAAACAAACTAAATTTTAAATGTCGATAAGGTCGAAAATCGCTTGCACCACTTTTTTAACTTGCAATCCTTAAGCAAATATTTTTCCGACCTTCAAGCGATTTTCGACCTTATTGACAACGATGCAAACACCGGATTTTAATGAAGAAGCAATGTTAACGAATGAGAATGTGAGAAAAACAAACTAAATTTTAAATGTCGATAAGGTCGAAAATCGCTTGCACCACTTTTTTTAACTTGCAATCCTTAAGCAAATATTTTCCGACCTTCAAGCGATTTTCGACCTTATTGACAACGATGCAAACACCGGATTTTAATGAAGAAGCAATGTTAACGAATGAGAATGTGAGAAAAACAAACTAAATTTTTAATGTCGATAAGGTCGAAAATCGCTTGCACCACTTTTTTTAATCTAATTCGATAGTCTCATGATGAAATGAAAAGGTGCTAGAAATTGTAGCTGTCGTCACCGAATAATAGCCAGATCTAGTTGCTGAGTTGGCATCACTGGTGCAGATTTGAAGTTGTGACAAATCTATCGTATCGATAGGCAGGATGGTGTATGGTGTATATGGACGAACTGCCGATTTGAAACAATTGCAAGCGTCAAATAAAAAACAATTGCAAATATCGATAGGCAGGATGGTGTATGCCTACTATAAAATTATAAGTTCTTGAACTACTGAGAAACCGACAAAGTGGTTGCCATGGCAACAATCGTTATTTTTACAGAAAGGTATGTCTTTTCGCACTTGTTCATGGCTTTTTGGGTTGTGGGATTTATCAACATATTACCGTGATTCTGGAACTTAAAGGGCTATTGAAGGACACCGTGGATTTTAGTCAGTACGAGTCTGACAGTCCCTCCCGCCCTTAGGACATTACCACGTTAATAAAATGTGTTAGTTCACATTTTTTTGACAATAAATTCAGCTTGTACACAAGGCGCCATCATTATCCTTTTTTGTAACGTGTAAAATACAAGAATAGATTGTAACATTACAGAATGCTCCGGTTAGGAGGCACCTTAAGGCACTCAACCGCAATATCCGTCCACCATCGTTCTGTTATTGGAAATTGTGGAGAAAGTGAGTTCAGTATGTTATTGAGTAACTAATTGCCCAACAAATCGTATACCAATTAGGTTTACAGGCTTTCTATGTAATAATGGGATGGGCTGTGATGCACCATTGCGTTTTATTTCCCTCAATTGATTTCTTATATTTTTCTAGGGTGCGAACGGTAGATTATTTTTATTCTCGGTGACTGGGCAACTACAGCGGGTCTCTAATAGAAGTAAATAGTTTCGCTACGGGCCTAGAACAAAATGGCGGGTGTAGTATCCTCAAACATGAACTGAATCAGAGTAGATACTGTTTAGAAGAAGAAATTTCTTTTGGACACACCTAATTAGTGTAATTAATATGTAAATGTGTTATCAAAGTCATGTTAAGGGCGCTCCTTCACCGGGAGAATTCGCGTGTAAACTGTAATGTAACATTATAGTTTAGACTTTGAGCATTACATTACAATGCTACCGGGTCACTGACGAGCATTCGCGTACATTTGGTATAGATTTGATACAAGGTGCCCACTGTGATGCTCGATTGTCTTCCGTCACTGATGAATTGTTCGAATCTGAAACGTTACATTACGGGTGAATGCTCGCGGTGAGGGAGCGCCCTTAAATATTATTACGAAAGCAGTGTTCATTCTTTTTCGTGGTAATTCATATTAAAAATAAATAAGAATATTGGAAAGAAATATAGATTTTTCGATGTGGATAAAATTCATGCAGTGTATATTTAAAGCAGCTCTACTTAATCGACATTACTATACTCAACTGACTGGCAGCTGGGCCCACTTTATCGCAAACGTAGACGAGATAATAATAAATTGATATAATCGTAACATATTATTTTAAAAGGCAACACCACGCACTCGGATACATTAAAATCGCTAACGCAATCGACACGTCCCGTACAACGATATCTCATGGACTCAATCGAATTACATTTTAATATTAAAATTATTCATATTGCCAATATATTACCGCTGGACCGCTGTCGATTGATCCAACTCCGGTAGGATTAAATAACTTGAATACATGTGAAATTATAATTAAAATATCCCTTATGAATATTTTTTGCGTTATCAACGTCTGAACGGGCAAACATTTTAAGTTCTTTAAAGTCGAAATTTACATTTAAAACGTTATAGGATCATGTATCGACGTCGTCGGCTTGTGATTAAAAAAAAATTGTTACGTCATGATCCCAAGTTATGATAGGTACTTACTATTTATATTATTATGAGTGTTACATTCCCGGTACCGATTTGTACTTACTTCGTCATCAGAATATCAAGTTGTTAGTTTTTAGACAAGTGCCTTAAATAACACTTGAGTACTTAAAAAAACAAATACGTCAGTCTTACAAATTAGAGTCAAGTTAGTAAATAATTTTTCTCACACTATCTTAGACATGTTAAAGCCTTTTTTTGCCATGGGTTCCGTATCCGTAGTACCAATTTTTAAGCTATTGCATAACTTTTATTGCGGGCTCTGAGCGCGGCGACCGAATCAAGAAATTCCGTAACGAAAATAAACCTTACACCCCGCATCGTCCAGCATCGTTTCAGTTCGGCAGACTTCGGCACGGTGTTTGTTTTTCTTGACGTTTACTTGATTGACGTGGCTGACCACAGCCCAAAAAAAAAAGAAAAAAAAAAAGACGTATTTAGAGAATTGTAAGCGAAGATATTATTATGTATTGTCGACGGTAAAAAACGCTTGCTTAAAATCAACCTATTTTGGGTGAATACAACAAATATAAAACACGACCTGGCAATTATAAACCAAACTGCTTTAAAGAAAACTGTCGAAAGTGTTGTTGAGTTGATTCACTTTTATATATATTTCGCTTTTCAATCTAGTGTAGTTAAGCCTCACAAAACTTAAATATGAATTTAAATATCAAAGAATATGTATGTGGAAAGTATTTTTAATAAGAACTTAGCTTCGTTAATATTTTGCATATGACCATTATAATTATAAAAATGTTATCTTACGAGAACAGCAGGTGTATCGATTCGACTTCAATATAAAAACCCTAAAAAGCTTGACTTTATTGATATAATTAGTGAAGAAGCTTACTTCGGATGATTTTATTGGGAAATAGAAAAGATAACCAACTAATTTTCGAGGGCTAATGTTCGATTGGTAAAATTTTAGAGAGATTCGAGATTGACTTTCTGGCGATTGTACAACCCAACTGTTGACAGCGACTTTGACCAAATTTAACTCGAAAATTTTCGTTACGTCGGGATAAAAGATATCCCATGTGTAATTCCAGAATATAACTTCAGCACTAGAAATTTCTCAAACATAGAAACTCTCATACAGACCCAGAACAAATTGTTTTATAGAATACTAGCTGTTGCCAACATCACCCGCTACAACTCGAAAATTATGCCACGGGAACATAAAATCGGGATAAAAACTATCCTATGTTTTAATCTAAGTTATAAAGTATCTGTATACCAAATTTTAGCTAAATCCGTTCAGTGGTTTTTGCGTGTAAGAGTAACAAACATACTTACATACATCCTCACAAACTTGCGCATTTATAATACTAGTAGGATCTTGCGAGTATAGAACCCGCGACACAAGGCGCAGTAGTCCAATCGATTAGCCATTGCGAAATATGAATAAAAATAAACAATTGAAGCTTGATACTGACAGCAATATCCCTGTATTAACATTTACTTTAAAATTATTTATATACTTGTTGGTATTTTATACAAAGTTCAATGAAAGTTCTTACGGAACTTCATTGTGTTACCTACACACATTACGGTTAAATGTCAGTAGTTAGTAGTTACCTGAGACCTTATCACGAGTTTTCACGTTTTGGTGACGTAAAGGAAACGGGGGAAAAAAGTTCCACAAACTAGATACTATTTCATTTTCTATTCTCGTTACAGACAGGAAGTAAATATAAGTTGGAAAGTTTCTATATTTAAAAATAGGTAGGTAGGTGTTCCTTTTTTTTGTATTTTATAAACTTTAAAATAACAAATTAACGTCATTGATTTAAAACTGAATATTCGCGAATGTAAAAAAATCAAATATTCGTAACATCATTAGTACACAGTTCTAACCGAACATGATCCTTCTTCTCTTGTAATAAAGTGGAAAGTCTATTAAAGAATAACAGATTGGTGTAGGTTCTCAGTTATCGCATTCGCTTCGCTTGACTGTTTGACAATAGCTTTAATCTATTAGACAAAGAAATAAATTATTTAATAGCAAGTTTTGTCTGCCTGGGAAACCCGAAATATTGGATAAAAACTTTTCCTTCTTTAAAATCTTTTTTATTATCCGATTATGTCCGATTATGTCCTTTATGTCCTTTAAAATCTTTTTTATTATCCGATTCGGAATAAGTCCTAAATGGAGTTCACTCGTTCACTTGGATCTACGCTTCAATTTTGTTTTTAAAATGAAAAATAGAAGAAAAACGCGATCAAAACCCGACCGTGCATCACTACAAATGTGGTTCAAAAAGGATCAAAAGGGGTGTGATTGGCAACCGTATGGTGTGGTATGGAGGTTTCAAAACTAGGGACCCACTAACGATACATTTACGAATATAATTATCACTAATCATTGTAATTGATCTTCATCAAACTCTTTATTGACCTCAATTAAAAATATTAGGTGATATATTTTACGCTGATCTAAAAAGATTTACAACATTTTAAACAAAAAAAAAAAAACTCAAAATAACAAAGATTAAAAATAAATGATTTTGACTCAACAACTCATCACAAAAACTCGCTACGCAAAAAAGAAATCCTAAAAAGCACAAGCAAAGCCGTAGCAGCACTACTGAACCCTGCGCCCGCGCATTCATCTCTAAGGTGACGTAACTTATGTCAGATCTGTATTGAGTGCTGACAGCGGGCAGTATCAGTGATCGCCGGCGGAAGGTTAGCATGCTTCTACACGTGTTTGTGACGGCGCAGGCGCGACGGGACCCCAGATTAAGATCTACCACAGACTAAAAAAATATAGACGGGAACACGGTTTATAGGATTCAATTATTATTTATGTGTAAAAGATGCTACTTACTGTCCACACTTGCGAATAGAGACGAGATTTTAAGAAATAATAATTTTTGAAGTGAAAACTTCTTTAGCGGCGTTGTACACTTTTTCTGTAATGGGTAAAAAATTTAAAACTCGCGTCAGGGTCACGTGACCAAAACTCGCGTCAGGGTCACGTGACCCTGATCGAAAATGAGTAAGACGTCATTCAAATTAAAAATAAAACATAGTAACAAAAAAGTTTTCACTTCTACCGGCACTCCTGGAGTGCAACCTTTTTTTTTTTTAACAATACTTTCATTAAAATTAGAGAAGAATTATTAAATAAGTAATAGAAGCAATAGGTTTACATTGACATCCCTCACAGTAATTACTATTAATGTAGGAACTAATTTTCCGTCAAAAAAAATTAACTCTATTTAAAACTTATTGATTTTTTAAATTGCTATTTCTGTATGTAGATACAGTTAGTATTAAAAACCCTAAGAATAATATTAAGAACAGTTTTATTGTATTAATTGTTTCTTGAACTATGTATATATAGGCCGAATTAACAACCCTACATCAAAAACGGCGCGTGATTGTACCGAAAGAATCGGCTTACGTGGCGCGTCTATACGGATTTCTTAATCTGTGGCCTTAACTTCATATTAATTATATCGCTTCATGGGTCCGTAGCTCGGTGCTACCGTATCTTATACTATTGTTAATTACTTACCCGCAATAGATTTTTAGTTTGGACACTTTTTTTGGTGATACTGTAGATTGGACGATAGCACCGTGTAATTGTTAGTTATGGAACGTGTTTTGTTCATTTTAATATACATATTTTTATAGTAGTTCATGATATTATTAATTTTGTTTCTTTTTTAGGGTTCTGTATGTGAAGGGTTAAACGGGACTCTGTTACTAAGGCTGCCTGTTTATTGATACGGAGCGAGCTGGCAGGGCGGAGAAACGAGGAAATATGAATCAATGGGATTGTCCTAAATCTCCGATCCTCTTCAATGGTGCAATCCTATTGGTTAATATTTCCTCGTTTCTCTGCTCCACCAGGCAGCCTAAGACTCCCCTTTCCGTCTGTCTGACAGATGTCATGAGATTTAGCCTGGGCCCGCCCTTAACCAAACTGTAAGAATATCCCTTGATCCGTGATGGTTAGACATAAAGCCGAAGTCAAATCATTTATTCCAATTAGGCCATCAAAGTGGAACTTTTGAACGTCGAGTTTTAATTTAAAGGGAAATAGGAAGGGATGGGATTGATTCTACACTAATATTGTCATGCGCCCAAAAAACCATAAAACGCACCAATTGTTTTAAAATACATTTGTACAATTGTATTTAAAAGAAAAAATTCACACAATGATAGAAAGATGATAAAACTATTTACATTTATCTATAGTCCCGTGCCTTCCAGCCTTGACTAAAATGAACGTACAATTGTACCGATTAACCACATTAGAGCCCTAATTACTTACATCGCCTGTCCTTCAAAGCAGTTGGTTCATTGAAAAAGAGTTAAAAACACAGCAATTACCGCACTGCATAAAAATTATATGACAGTGCATGATTGGGCCCTTGTTGGAAAAATAGTTAATGATAGTTCGCCGGCAATTAAAGTTGTAATATCCTTGCTAGCGGATGCAAACTATACCTAAATTAAAGTAGTTTTAATGAATTGATACATAAAAGTGACAACAGTGGCCCCGACTTACGAGTAGCAGTATTTCATCACCACTGCATTCAAAACGGTGAAGGAAAACATCGTGAGGAAACCGGCATGTCCTAGAACCAAAAATTCGAAAACATCTGACATCCACCAACAAGCTCTGGGCTCGCGTGGTGGATTATGGCCCACTCCCTCTCACAGAGAGTCCCAGCAGAGGGAACATTAATAGGCTGATGATGATTGAGAAAAATCACAAAATAGTACATTTCGGTACAAGTTTAGGTTAGGGAAAGTTTGTAATTGCGTTCCAGGCGGAATATTCACCCGATCCGATTAGATCTTGTGATTTTTAAATAAAAGATCATCGTTAAAATAACGATTTAAATCAAAAAACACTTTTTGTACAGTACTTTTAGTTTCACTCTTTTTATAGAACACAGTGTTGCTAGCTGAATATTTTTGTCAGTTTGCTGAAAGTGTCGTGTCAACGCAGTCATGTGTGTCCAAGATAAGCTTCGTAGGTGTGTAGCCTAACGCAAACTTTCACGTTTACGTTTTGATACTACGTGTAACGTAGTAAACGTGGGCCGTAGTCAACGTAAATTCCTGATGGCCAATGTCGAGTACAGTGGTGGCCCAGTGGTATCGGTCCCGACTTAACGAATTGTAGGTCGTGGAATCGAACCCCGCTAGGTGCATTACTTTGTATAATTTATTTCATCACCACTGCTCTCAATACGGTGAAGGAAAACAGCGTGAGGAAACCATCATGTCCTAGAACCAAAAATTCGAAGACATCGAGATCTATGCCGGATGCGGAAATGTTAATTTTGTTTTCCAGGTCCCACCCCGGGCAGGGCGGGAAGGACTATTTTACACTCGACTGACTAAAATCCACGGTGTCCTTCAATAATAGCCCTTTATATCCGGGGTCACGGTAATGAGATAAGCCCCGCGTCACCGGCTGGCTTTGGCCCTCTAGAGGGTGGCCCCATCATTATACTGACGCTCTTTAACACAACGCGCCGTCGACCCGGACATGGTCCATGGTCGGACAGCGAGTTGCCCTTTACTCGCCATCCGCATGCCCGCGTCTACGGAGACCGGAGATCGTCTTGCGACGTCCGTCGCCTTGGGCGTCCACCACTGTGGAAATTACAGTAAAACTAGGGCCAATTGATGACCCGATCAAAACTGCTAATAACTGGGCAACTATCATGGCAGTCACTGGACCGTGAAGTATATCTTGTTGTAAATGTGGGGTGGACGGCTCCGGCGCAAAAACTAGACTTGAATGCAACCACTGTTTTCTATTTCAACGAATGTGAGAGCAGTGGTGTGTTCCAAATGGTTGACTTGCGAATCGATAGTTCGAACCCTGATTGGCACTTGTATATTTTTTTTAACTTTTTTTTTTCTTTTAATTTGAGATGGTTTTCTCATGACTCTAGTCCAGGTCAAAATCAAAATCAAATCGTTTATTTCAACTGGGTCAATTACAGGCACTTATGAATTGTCAAAAGACTTATAATAAAACAAGTACAAAAATAGTTACGGTGCTACAGGCCCACTACAGTTACAATACATAAAAACTGTGAAAGTACCGTAGGTGCTCATTCCAAAGCGTAGATCTCTATGGAGAAGAATGAGCAATTAACTCCATGGACACTCTTTTTCAATCACCAAAATTTTTACAAAAATTATGTTACATCATTAATTCATTCAAAAGTGACTGAGACAAAGCATAAGTACGATAGAGCCAGTTTACCCGGAAAAGATAGCGCAGTTCAGATTTGATTTGATTTTTCGATCAGTATTGTTCTCAAAAAGCTCGTTCGCAAGCTCGTGGCTATTTGTTATAACCTTTGGTCGGAATTAAATAGAGTTATTCATGTACTGTCGTCGGTCCACCTAGTGGGAGGCCTGCCTACGCTGCGTTTTCCGGTCCGTGGTCGCCACTCGAGAACTTTTCTTCCCCATTGGTTGTCAGTCAGTTGTCACCGACGACATCGTGAGGGTCGCGGGCAGCCGATGGATGCAAGTGGCGAATTGTCGTTCGGCGTGGCGGTCTAAGGGGGAGGCTTATGTTCAGCAGTGGACGTCCTCCGGCTGTTGATGATGATGATGATGATGATGATTCATGTACTTACACCTATTTCATACAGCGAAAAAATAAAGTGGTAGTCCCCAAATCCCGAAATTACTTTTAAAGAGCAGAAAAATCTGAGAGATTTATTTAATAAAAAAGTTATTTACTTTCACACTATTTGTCTATTGATGTTTTTATTATCATTATTTATTTTTAATATTGTTTTCCACACGTGATTGTCTATTATAAATTCTGGGAAGATCCATATTATATCAATATTCATCAACATTTCGATGCAGTACTCAAATAACCCTACCTAATTCCGACCTCTGGTCATAACAGTAGATTTTCAAGGTTAAGCAACGCATGCCAAGGTCGGTTCGCCAGTGGGTGTGGGTGGCCAGCAAATCTAAATTATGGTCCACACTTCCCAGAGGCCCACGACCCAGCAGTGGAAACACTGATGTAGTGGAAACAGAGATTAGGGTTAAAATTCTAGGGAATGTAGTTCAATGCAGTGTTCATTCGAAATGGATTGATAGATGTATTTAAAGGTACATTTTATGATACACCAAAATTGTTATTCTACTAGCTGACCCGGCAAACTTCTTACCGCCTCTAAATCACCCTTTAAGTCTGTCCTGTACAACCAAAAATAAGTCAATACAAAAAATTTGCCAATCGGTCCAGCCGTTTTCGAGTTATAGCGAGACTAACGAACAGCAATTGATTTTTATATTATAAGAAGATTGCTAATTCTGTAATTTACGATGGTGCTCTTTTTTTTGACCGCAGCTCGCGTTTGACTACTATAATAGTAAGATGTGGACGACGGTGAAGCACGCATGGCAGAAGTAAACTATTCACCCCAACATTGTAGCTAATAGCAAATATAGACCCCGGCACTCCATAACAGTGCGCACAATAAAAGTATTGGCAGAACACTTTTTTCTTAGAGGTAGGATGTCCACCACGACGAGAAAAGCCTGAGAAATCGTCCTGGCAATCTTTAAATATGCGAACTCAATAAAGGAACTCCAAGATCCCGGGTTCTCAATCCACTGGTCGGGCAAAAAATTAATTCTAAATAATTAATTATGTATTAATATTAGGAACAGATTCAGAATCAAGTTTTCAAAGTAACAAAGTTTGGCGAGATGTCCGAATCCAAGTATGACTTGAATAAGTAATGAGGTAGATTCTTAGCTAAGGATCAGTTCACACCCAGACGCTACGTTACTGGAAATGTGTATTTTTTCGTAGGGTAAATAAAGTTAATGACGGGGCCCCCTCTTAGAGGGCCAACGCTTGCCGGGGTCGCGGGACTTAATTCATTACCGTGACCCCGGAACATAAAAGGCTATTGAAGGACGCCGTGGATTTTAGTCAGTACAAGTATGACAGTAGGGGTGGGAGGACTCATTTGATGATTTTACCAAGCAAAAAAAAAGGGTAAATAAAGTTAGATGTTGAGTTTGTCTCTCATCATGCAGGTGAGGTGTTATTATTATTATATCAGCCCATGGTGTCCCACTGCTGGGCAAAGGCCTTTCTGCGACTGTGCTCCAGTCCTTCATGAAGCGGTCTAATTCATCTCACCGTCTTCGCTTGGGCCTGACACTCAATCAAATGTATGTTTTGCTCAGCGATTGTATGGCATTCAACATACAACAAAGGTGCAATGACGAGTCGTTGATAAGGTTAAATTTAGAGTCGCTCGCTCTATTGAAATGTGAGTGAGAGCGTCGCGTCTCGGTGTGTATTCACCCTAACTTCTAATAAGTTATAATAAATTTACACTGGCGGATATTATTGAATTTGTCAGAATACACAACATTGAATATTATCACGCCAGAAAACTTTTTAAGGTTGGAAGTAATGCAAAGATTTTTTTGTCAATAGCTTAATTTTATTACGAACGTGAACCTGCCACCGTCTGATTCAATACACCAGAAGCTATACTAACTAAGGAAGATTTGTTAGATCAGTAGTTAAACTAACAATTACTTAAATACCTATAAAATTTAAGTGGTTGCTATCCCGCGAATTCATACTCAAGCTGTTGTCAAAATGGTAAAATCATCAAATGAGTCTTCCCACCCAGGACACGGCGGGAGGGACTGTCAGACTCAAACTGACTAAAATCCACTGTGTCCTGCAATAGCCCCTTACGTTACGGTAATTTCAAAAGTTCCTCTACCCCGGCAGGCTTTAGCCCTCTAGAGAGCCCCGTCATCATGCTGACACTCTTTAAGGCGCGCGTGGATCACAACGCGCCGTCGACCCAGGCAATCATCTTTACCCTTAATCCATTCTTCTTCGGGTCAATATCTTTCATTCACAGTCGAAAGTCACATATCATTTACCGCCCGTGACTGCGCCACCATTTTTTACCGTTACTGTTCAAACGTACAATAATCGCTTCTTATTATTTGCGATGCCTTTATGACACATTAACACGATCGCCACAGATACGTTGCGGTTAGAAAACTTAGTAATTGCCACACATTTTTGCTCCACTCGACCATAATAAAGTATTATAGCCGAGATAGTTTTTATATACAAATAGTTTTTGTTTCTGTTTTGTAGAAGTTTGTACATGTGAGTGTACGGACAGTCACGACCATTAATATGTATACAACAAGGAGATCGAAAAAAGTTTTGCTGTTTTTGTTTATTGCAATTTCGCCTTATTATGGTTACATTTACTAGTAATATGTACAGGAAAATAAAAGAGAAAACGTTCATAGGGTCAAATTTGGTTACATTTGGTTCATTAAATCTGAGTTGATTTTTGCAATGTTCCCAATCATAAATTCCTTTTATTTTTTAACTAGACAAACGTATGCATCCCTATTTTTTGATGGTAAAATAATCAAGTGGGACTGTCTGTCTCTTACTGACTGAAAATCCATCCTGTTCCTTCAGTTGCCCTTTGTGTTCTAAGGTCACGGTAACAGACGGTCCCGCAAATGAACACCTTCCCTTTTGATATTCAAATGAGATTTTTTCATACCTATATGACTTGCAATGTTACTGTACTATGTTTATCAATAGAGAAAAATCGTGCTAATAATTGTATACATTTTAATGCTCTTGACTGTACAACCTGACTTCAAGAGTTTCTTTTTTCTTATATTACATGGAAATAATGATAGGGTAAACATTTTTTATTTGCATTTATCATACATTTCTTCTTAGTAACTTATTATTCATTAAGTCTGTGTGTAACTGTACTATAAATAAATAAATAGTGAAGTCTGCGAAACATGAATATATACGAGTACATTGAATTAAAAAATTTAACGAAAGCGATTTTCATCTAAATTTCCAAAGTGCCGTCCACTAATAATAAAAATATACTAAATTATTGAAAGAAATGTAGTACGGTTTTTTATATTGCCCTCACAAGGTGAATTTAATGGTGTGGAGGTTTTTTGAAGTAACTACTCGTATGTGTAAAGTACAATTTCAATTAAGACGTAACTAACAATAATTGTAAGCTCAAATAATGATAACAGAATTTTAAGCAGTAAATAAAATAATAATTTGTTAATCTACCTGGGCTGTAGGCCATAAAAAATATTTGCTCCGTGCGGAAATCAAACTCACGACAAGCAAGAAAAAATTTTTGATCGTTCTACCAATCAAAAGTTTTTCTGATTTTGGATTCGTTGTCAAACATTTGAACTCTCATACAAAAACATTGCTGAGTATTAGTAGCCCAGTTGGGCCCGACTTACAAGTTGTAGGTCGTGGTTTCGAACCCAGCCAGGCACATTGTGTAATTTATTTCATCACCACTGCATAAAAAAACGGTGAAGGAAAACATCTTGAGGAAACTAGTATGTCCTATAATCAAAAAATCGAAGACATGTGAAATCCACCAACTTGTAAGAACAGGGAGGGGTATTACAACGTCTTAAAACCAGGCTTTTAACAGTGAGTGAACGAGATGGCGCTAGACGACTTGTATAGCTCTGTCACTTTCACTCGCCGGAACAAGTCTGGTTTTAAGACGTTGTAATACCCTCTCTGGGCCAGCGTGGTGGATGGCCCAGGCCCTCTCACAGAGAGGAGGCCTGTGTCCTAGCAGTAGGATTTACTCTTTAATAGTAGTTTTTAGCCTACCTACCTTGGGCATGCGGGCGGCGGGTAAAGAGAGACTCGCTGTCCGACCATGGACCACGACGGGGTCGACGGCGCATTATGTTCCATGCGCACCTCAGAGTGTCAGCATTGTGACAGGGCATCTAGAGGGCCAAAGCCTGCCGGGGTCGCCGGACTCCATCTCATTACCGTGATCCCGGATCGAAAAGGGCTACTGAAGGACACCGTGGATTTTAGTCAGTACGAGTCTGACAGTCCCTCCCGCCCTGCCCTGGGTCATTTGATGATATTATCACGACAAAAAAAAAAAAGTAACCTACCTACTTATTATACCTATATACGTTTCACTGGTTCGACTAGCTCAGCGCCAGGAATCCAAACCAGCGCTACTCGTATAATTGAAGGAAGCCGAATGCAAATCGTTTATTATTTATAATATTATAATCACACGGCGGTTATTACATAGTTGTAGCAGTATACCAAATGTTGTCTGGTCGGTTACTGTACGGACTTACCGGTTGTTTTGCATATCTCGACGTTTCTCTGCATAACCCCTTTTCTATAGGGCGTTTGAGTCTATGTTTAGAAAGTAATGTTAAACTGATCATAGATAAGATGACTGAATTAAATGTGCCTTTTTTTCCAATATAAACTCATGTCTTTTTTTGTCAGAAACTAAAAAATGCCTCTCGGTGTGCTATACATACTCCTTTTAATTTTCTTCAGGCAAAGTCAGTTCTGGAAGTATTGGGGTCTCCTTGCGTTTGCTTTCCCAATAATGGAAAAAAGTCTACCTTTATCCTGTAAAGGCTAAATAAAAAAGTAGAATGTAGGTACTTCTGGAATAAATTGAGTTGGAGGCGAGAAGAATCACTCAGTACTAGCTAAGTATGTATGCTATTCTTTAACCCCCTTATTAATAAACGTGGACTAAAATTACAACCAGGATAATCCTCGGATTAGCCATACATTTTTTAAGGATTAACCTTGGCTTGGTAACTTTAGTTCACGTTTATTAATAAGGGGGTAAAGGACTATTTGTAGGCTGTACGCTACGCTGAGCGCGTCGTTGTGATAGTACCATGTGTTATTGTCGCGACACGTCGCTGTCTCTAGCTTAGTGAATACCAACTGAAATAATGTTGTGTCGAATCTAGATAAGCGCGCCATACAAGATTTACCCTTGGAATATAGCACTGCTGAAGAGGCTCACGACGACAGGCCTAAGAAACGCATTGGAGTTCTTTCTGAGAGATTGCGAGGAAAAGACAAGACATATGGAGACCAAGGACCGATATAGGGAGACCTTTTCCCAGCAGCCCAGCTGTGGGACAGTGCCAGACAGTCACTGGTTGCATGTCCATTTATGTCCAAGAGAACAGCCAAACTTTCTTCTTTCTTTCTAATTAATTAATAAGCTGTAAATTAAACGGACATCGCTCGTAGAACTGACAAACGATGGGGAAGAAAAGTTCTCGAGTGGCGACCACGGACCGGAAAATGCAGCGTAGGCAGGCCTCCCACTAGGTGGACCGACGACATCGTGAGGGTCGCGGGCAGCCGATGGATGCAAGTGGCGAATTGTCGTTCGGCGTGGCGGTCTAAGGGGGAGGCCTATGTTCAGCAGTGGACGTCCGATGATGATGATGATTATGAAATTAAACGGTATTATAAGCTGATCAAATCGCCAGATGAATATAAAACGGTCAATTACAAAAATAAACTAATAAATTGCAGTTCAATACTTATGAACATTATCAAATACAATTCGAAGAAATTCAACTCCACTGTGATATTTGAGTTGATCTCATCAGATCAATGTACCCGCTTCTACCGGTACATACAAGTACCATTCAATCATTTAATAAAGATACAAGTGTCTGTGACGTCATGTAGCTGGCAAAAAGCCAAATTAGGCAATTTTTACGTCGTTTGATGAATAAATATACGTACATTATACCATAAAATCACACCTTTTTCTACTAGGCAGGTACTATAGCAGGTTTAAAGCGGCCAAACAGGCAATATTCCTAAGTGATTCACTTAGTGAATTTCTAGCAACGTCACATTAGCAATTCCCGCCTACGCCTTGCCGAATCCTTTCAAGTTGTCAAGAAAAAACGTTGTAGGAATAAAGCCTTGTTCCGAAACTTAAAATAACATAACCAGCGGACAACTGAGACGCTTCTAACGACATCTCATTTGTCATGTAATGATAAGAAGTTTAGAAGTTATGAGGGAACAAACAAACATACATAAAAAACATACATACCGGTCAAAATCATAACCCTCCTTTTGGCTTTGCCGTTATGTGTTTACACTGGGGTCCACCAGCTCTCTCCACTATGATCCTTCGAGGAGAGCTCATTTACATCCGTGGACTAGCTCAGACTAGGTACTTGACAGGCATATCATCAAGTCGAGTCAAGTCAGACCCTGAAGGGGTACCTAACACTACAAAACTTCTTTGCATCATCAAGTTTATTGACATCTGGTCTAAAATGCTGGCCCGGTTAAGGGAGCATAACCAGAAAGTTTTCAACGTCGCTAATAGCTGTCAAATATTTACAAGTTTATTATAATTTGGTGATAATACTGTATGGAAATAAGAAATATGGCTTTGTAGTGCACTATATTATATGTATAGGAATGTAATTAAAACACTGAATTTGATAGTGTAACCGTTTCAGGTGCATAAAAGGCATTTGCTTTTTTTTACGTCTAAAACTATATATTCGGTGTTACGATATTAATTATTGCATTCTCTAATCAGTCTTTTAGTGCACTACAGAGCCACATTTCTAATTTTCATACATTACATTTGTAAAATTAATTAAAACATGTAAATATTTGACAGCCATATGCGACGTTGCCAACTTTCTGAATATGCGCTCTTAATAGTAAAGAGTAAATTTTTACTTCCTATAAGAATAGAGTGAAAAACACATACCGACACCTGCTTTTTTTTGGGAGAAAAATATCTAACTGTCTGAACTGTCAAATTCGTACTGATTGAAACCACCCTGCACTATCAATTGCAAAATATATGATTGTGCAACCTGGATTAAGGCATAGGATACTTTCTATCCCAATGGTGGGATCCCGTAGGACAATTACCGAACTTCACGCACGCACGCGGAGCCGCGGGCATAAGCAAGTAATAAATAAACATTTGAACAGTTCATACGGAACCATTATCTTTGGAAGTAGGTTAAAAGAAACTAATGTTTTAATAGGAAAAGCCAACAATATACAATAGAATCAGTGGAAAATATTTGTTATTGCGATGACGTGGACCTTGGGCTTGGCACGGGGTTCCAGTGTCGGCGGGGAGCGTAGCTGAGCGATCTATTGTTTTTGAACTTCTGCGTGGTTATTATGGGTTTAGTCGATGTTAAACCCCCACAATTACTACCCTCGTCCATGTTCTAACTCTAAACATTGTCGCCCGGTCAACTCCTAGGGGTTCAACATGGACAAAAAGAAAAAAAAAAGATTACCAATGTTTTGAAATGCTTCTTGAAATCTTATTTTGTCTAAAACCATAAAATCACCAAGCGAAAATAATTGGATTGTTCTGATCCTAAATATTAATATGAGAAAAGTAATTGGTAACCTCTGTTGTATTAACAAAAAATATATCATGTTAACTGTCTGTTGAGTGTAGCATTGTAGACCTATTCTTTGCCCGCTAACACTTGGGCCACACATAAAAATGATTCACGTTCGGGAGCTGCGCGTACGCTCATAATGTGCGTTAATTTTATCTAAAAATAACACCCATTCTTTGTTTGTTAGATTTTTACGAAATCTGCCTGCCTTTATTAAATGTGTAATTCGTTTCTCCTGTTATTCCGTTTTCTATTTTATCGTTTTATATTCATGTAAACTATAACGTTATGTTACGAGTAATTCGGAAGTTTTATTGCCGATACGAATTTTAATGTATACTTAAAAACGTAATATAAAACTTGGTAATCTATACTAAATATACGAACAGATGTTTAAGTAACGTATTTTACGTAAATAATTTAGTTACGTATCTGCGTACTTAGTTTTTATTTTCGTATTAAACTATTTCATGAGTTGGGTAAAATAATTGCAAGGCATACCTACGCATTATTATTATATTAGCAGTTTTTTTTTTCAGTGTGAAATTAAAACATAATGTAAGTACCCGAAATGAAATCTAGAAATACGTTACTGTCATGTGACCGTGTACATTTTTCAGGAGAATTAATGGCAAATAAATCTAACATTTTAGGTATGACACTGTTTTCCGACCTAAGTGAATGTAGATTGAAGTAGTAAGCAGTTACACATCACAGCTTATCAAATTGAATCATAAAATATAACATACGAGCAATAAAATCAATAAAAAATCGATTAGTCAAAATAATTCGATAACGTTTTTCGATTGGTCGATTCAAAATCTTATCATACAATTTGCAACGTCGCGATTTATACTGCCATTTATATATACAATAATGCATTATATATAATCAGTTTTATTGTAAACAAACGTGTTATTGCAAGTGTAGCGTTAAAAATATCACTAATACTGTTACTAATGGCCCTAATGGACGTTATTTGATTTAGTTATGTTCGTTGTTTCGTACGAATCGAATCGATAATATCGATGCACATTCTGATGGCGGAAAATTAAACCGAGCGTCATTATTGCAGACATAAGGATAATTATTCTTTAAACTAATTTCACTATCAAAACGAAATTCCTGTCAGTGTTATAAACTCGATCTCTGAAACGCCGTTTAGATTTGCTAAATGTGTTCAGTTTCATTACTGAAATGGGTTCTTAGTTTCAAAATTTTTACAGCCATCACTTATGATATTTCTACTATTTCGTAAACTTAGATACTCGTAGTATATAATTTTTACCATATAGGACTGGTATAAAGAAAACAGTGCTTGTGCTGGCAGAAATAAATATAATTACGTGAAATTATCGTCCTTTGATGGCCATAATAGGAAGCAATTTATTCTGATAAAGGGACAAAATTACTCCTTGTGTGTTTATTAATAGTTCCTTTATTAAAACTGCAATTTTCTTGTTACAGGTACGTATTATTGTGAATTTTATTAACAAAACTGTTGTTTTCGGACATCAAATGGACACGAAAGACAAGGTATGTTTTTTCTTTACTGTACAGACGATCGCAAAAGTTTTAGCCTCAATTTTTTTTCTTAATGATATTTCGATAAGTTTCATATTATGCTCAATCCTTTGAGAATACCTATGTTAAACTAAATAATCGAAGGACCCTATCCCAAGAAATACCGTAAAAGACACATACAGGACTTAAAGAAACGGGACAAAACAGAACTATACCACATTGACATGGTACTGTCAAATTGAGCTAGCTGGATGCCGGACCGGACTGCGGACACCACAATTTGATACACCCACATCTTTTTAAATTTCTGAGGCCACAACAAGTTTAATGCTGCCTGTCCATTGATGCGGAGCGAGCTGGCGGAGCGGAGAAACGAGGAAATATTAACTCTACACTAAACAGTGAAGATTTAATGCAATCCGATTGGTTAATATTTCCTCGATTCTCCGCTCCATCAGCTCACTTCGCATCAATGGACAGGCAGCATTACTTCCACGTTCAGTCTTCTGTCCGCAGTCAGTCCACTGCCTGGTAACCTTGGGTTGACCACTCATATAATATTCAACTGAGTAGGTTTTACTTGGTCTCAACATTATGACTGCTGACTTTACAGCAACACACATGCATGCGTAACGCGGAGGACGACCGAACGAGGCCACACCTAGCTCCAACAGGTGGCCACCTATTTCAGAAATAACTAAACGAACCATTATAGAGCAGGAAAAACGATATCCGACCATAGTTTGTCGTTCGATACTCGGCTGCAAAGCTCTGTTTCCCGCACGCCTCGAGGGACGAGTGGGGACGAACTCATCAAAATAAAAACTAATAAAACACTCACCAGCATTGACCAAACACCGTTACAATGAAATTTAAAACAAAATTGCATGGTGTACAAGAAAAAAAACATTGCAAGAATTGCAGAAAACACTTTAGCATTCGTCTGTACATATTTGCTTAATTATTCTATTATACTCCGTACCGTATTACAGAATTTATTAAGTTGTACAAAAACCTTTTAATCCCCATTTTATTATGCATATATATGTATATGTATACAGCGCGCCGCTTGTAATAAACTCTTATCTATAGTTAGATCAAAATTACATACAAAGTGGTACCGTAAAATCATACAATTATGGTCCAAACTTCGCAATAGTCAAACTTATTGTTGGTTTTACTCTAAACTATTATTATTTCAAATAATCTTTGTGGTTTTATTATTTGTAAGTATAGCGACGATTAACATGCGCCTAACAGCATCCAACAAGTATTAACCTTTTTTTTTTTTTTTTTACTTTTTTTTTGGACCATTGTTGGCAGCGGTGTTTTCAACTATAGTCCTACCGTAAAATAGCACTGAAAACGCTTTTATATTAAATTTGGACTATACTTGAAAGTAACTCTGATAATAATAGGCCATGTAAATACAAATAAAATAAAAATAAAACATTATATTAGTCATATTTTTTTAATTTTCCAAATATTGTAACAAAAATTCACTCATTGAACTATTAATGAAAGAAATTAATAATCAGACAAATATTTAGTTAGGTTTATGAAAAAACAGTTGTATTTTATATAAAAAAAACAAAAGAAGTTATTTTTTAGGCTTTCCCCACTTGTCTTCTAGTTCAGGAACCCTGAATAAAGCTCTCTTTGTGCTCATTTTCTTTGGAGTTTCAATTTTAAATTTAATTTTATTGGTTGGGTAAAAAATCACGTCATCCTTTTCAGGCCACTTCCAAGAAAGCCCGCAGCGTGTCAAGCACTTTACATACGCCCCATTAGCTTCTTTGGTTTGTATTTGGCCAGGCCATAACTCGCCTTCATATTCGACAACGACGAAATCATTTTCCTCTGGGATTAATTCGCAATTCGACGAGGTGGCAACGCAATTTGGAGACTCGTTTTCTTTGCAACTGCCGTTCACTATAAAATTTATAAGACCGGGCCCCTGGCTTTCTTCTAGACATCGCAACTCGTTCTGCAAAGATTCATAGGGTAGCTTATAAATATGGTCCAAAAAAAAACCTGGACTAAAGTTGAAAACATAGTACGAAATTAAAAAAAAAAAAACACTAAATTTGAACTAAGTAACTGTTTGAGAAATAACAACATTTAATTTAGTGTATGAATAACTTACCAATCAACCATAAAAATCAGGAACAAAACAATACACAAAAACTATTTTTTTCAAATTAAAGTTCGCAGTGAACAAAAACGTGCACAAACTCGTTTACATCGGTTGAGCTCACTGGTCGGATGCAAGTAGTGCCATCTATGCAAAATCGATCAAAACACGTTACGTATGACATTAACAACTAAAAACTTCCATAACTTCACGCTAGATGTCGGTGCGCGTTGTTTTAAATGTGATTATATGACTGAGTGAATTTGGACCATAGTTGTCCCCTAGGAATATAGTTGTATGATTTTACGGTACCGCACTATGTACCGTGAAATGGAGATGACATTTTTATAGTAAAAGTGTTCATTGGCGATGGATTTGTGGGAATTTCAGATATTGTAGATACTGGTTTTTGTAACCACTGCTTTGTAAGAAAATTTAGTTTTTCTAACTGTACTTGAGAAATAGAGTTTTTCCACTTTAGTTTGGAACTGTACTTTCATGACTTGTTCAAAGCAAGTATTTATCAGATTTCTGTTTTTGGATTTCTTCTAATATAATTGCTGGACTGATTACTTGAACAGTATTGCAATCCATTGCACTGTATTACTGGCGTCGTAAATGTAAACACGGTAACTTAAATGACTGTGTAACTTATGTTTTCATTTACGACCGCATATTATAACTCTGTTAAAAACTGACTAACTAACAAGATAATTTTAATAATAAGATTTCAGTTTCAAATTGCCATAGATTATCACTTTACTTTGGTCTACGGTAGTTTATAGTCGTCCTAGAAGGCACGAATTGCATTTTACAGTATTACGTGGGTATTTTTTCACCTAATTTATCATCTGCAGGGGGCACTGTGTTTTTTTTTAGCTTAGTAAAATCATCAAATGAATCCACCCATGGACGGGAGGGACTATCAGACTCGTACTGACTAAAATCCACGGTGTCCTTCAATAGCCCTTTATGTCCCGGGGTCACGTCAATCAGTTAAGCGACTCCGGCAGGCTTTCAGCTGCATCTGATCAACCGTTTAAAAAAAAAATCACAAAGTTATAAGCTTGTTTATTACCTGGTTGTCCGTTAAAAAACATGCTCATTTCGCGGTACACCCGCGTAAACCGCGTCTACTGTGATATACACTCGTGATAATAGTTTGGCAATAGGAACTTAACCGTACGGCGATTGTATTGTATAGTGGTAATAAAATCTTATTAAAATATTTTTGAAAAAAATTTAACATCGTAAGTATAAAAATTATTGGAATCGAATCAGTTATTGATTCTGATTGAACACACTATATTCAGGTTTCGCATATACTAAAAATAATGTTTTATTAAGTTTTACTGAAAGAGTTCCGTAGGGTTTCCAGGGACGGTTTTAAACTCTAACACCGAAGGGTGACAACATCTTCACACGAAAATGTACCAGTATGTTAAAAAACGCATATTTAAAAAAAACTTCCTATTCTACCACCGAGAATATTTTTATTAACATTATTTAAAATAATTAGTGCAACAATTGTTTCTATAATAAAATGTACATCCGAGTAGATGCCACTGCGATAACTCTATTGTTTTGTCAGCACTTAAACGTTAGTATGTAACGTTAAACATATTTTTAACTGCCGTCTATACATTATACGTTTTTTTATGTTCCCCGTTTATTACACCGTACATTAATTATAACAGTTAAAAGAGCGTACTATAATAAAAATGTATAACGCTCCCGTTTTTTTAAATGTCGATGGAGTTTTGGTATGTTTGTTAGATTGCTAATCGTAAATGTTAATTCCATGTCTCTCCTTGATATAACAATAAAATATTGTATCTAGGTATTTCTGTTTTTTTTTTATTACATAAATAATATTCTGTTTGTAAGTTCTTGATAAATTCATATTCGAATCAAACTTCCACTAATTAGAAAGTTGCCAAGAAAACAATCATTTAGTATTTATTTTAATCAGTCTCCTCAAAATAATAAATTAAAAACATACTGAAATGTCTTATAAATCTTGTAAAAACAGACGAATTCGGGATTTTAAATAAGTCTTAAAAATAATTGTTTTATAGTTGTAATTTGAGGTTAGGGTTGTCAAACATTCACATTAACAAGTCACTTCTGTAAACTATTATTTTTTGTCGTCTAATTTTTGCATTCAATCAAAATTGAGTTGCAATAATTATTTTAAAAATACTTAGGTGTTTAATTTGATTTACAAAATAAAAATGAAATAAACTTATAAAAGATGAAAAGAAAATCATGTTTTTTTCTTAAAAACGCGTACACAAAGTTTCGTGTCAATGCTGTTCATCCTTAAGGAGTCAGGGTTTAGTCATGCATATGGTACAGAGGTAAAGTTGTGACTGTTTTAAAATTCGACGACTTGTATAAAAAAATGTAAAACAAACCAGCGCCAACCCTAACAACACATGTGTTCTGGTGTAATCATTATGTTTCTTAAATATGGGTTAAGTACCTTTGGCCAGTGAGAGATTCCAACAATTATTCAACATTGAAGAATTAAAAAAGGCAGCTCCTAAAATAGATCCAATAAAAAATATTCGGATTTTTTTGTTATTGCCTACCTTCTATCTTTTCCAAGCTCGCAGTGTTTGGAATGGGAACCGAAATTGACCTATACCAAAATTCGAGAAAAGTATTCCGTTCAGTTTTATGAAATATTCAGCTTTTAGTTACTCTTTTTTTCTAAATTTCCGTTGCATCTACGAGTATTTTGAGAAGCCAGTTCAAAATTGAAAAATTCTATATTTTTCGTTTGTCTAAAATTTTGAAAGCATCGTGTCTGATATTCTGTTTTTTTTTTTATTGTTTTAGCTGTCTGTGGTACAGACGGCTACACAGTTTGCATACAAGGTATGCAAACCCAGTTTATACTGATCGTAGAATGTGCGAAAACATCAGTTGGTGCGAGACCAAGATAAAATGGTTTTGTGGGTTTATGGTAACATTCGTCTAAGACCTAAAAAAAGTCTTGTTAAATTGACCACGTGTCATTATGTTAAAAACTCAAAAATTTTGTTATAAAGATTAAGTAACAAAATGTCCATATAATGACATAAAGTAAAAATGATTTTGTATTAAAATTTATATCAAAAAATTCAAAATAATTAATTAATTATTTTGAATTTGTAATTCGTTTTGTATAGTAATTAATTAATTTGTTTTGTATAGGTTGGGGTGTAGTCGAGTGTACTTTTAAATGAGTGGAGCTGAACGGTGTATCGCTTCTGTCCACCTCGTATACTCACAAACTACTAGTTTCCGCTCCTAGTTATTTTGTACGTATGTTTGTTCTCAATTATTGACTTTAATAAGTCATTGACAATTCATGGTAGGTAGAGCACACAAACCTGCTATTTGTACAAGTTTTATATAGATATATGTTCACGTAGAACAGAGAGGAACTTTCGTGAATATGTATTATTTATTTTTTTACCTTGTATTTTATGAAAACTAGCTGTGCCCGGGACTTCGTTAGCGTGGTTGTCAGAACTCAACAATATATTTTTTACTTATTAAAATATAGGAATTTTCCTAAATTAAAAGAAGCTTAGTTACACCTTATTACATTTCAGCTACCTGCCAATAGAAATCCCGTCAAAATCGGCCCATCCGTTTCAGAGATTACAAACAGACAGACAAAAATTATAATAAAATGTTTTTTTGGTGTTATGCGTATAGTAAAAAATGGTTATTTCTACATTACAAACAGACACTCTAATTTTATTTATATGTATAGAAGATGTATAGATGTATGTATCTCCAGTTTATAAATATGATATTTTTTTATTGACATACTTGTTGTGTGTTCTATTTTTACATACGGATACCTCACGTCAATCATTGTTGAAATGCGAATATCAAGTCTATTCAATTCCTTGTTTCCAATTGACGTTGTTTTCATTTATCGAATAGTAATTTTTTTGCAGCGTGTGTTTAAGGCTGCTTATTCTGAAAGTTCTGAAAGACCAATCCGCACTGGGCCCGCGTGGTGGATTATGGCCCACCCCCTCTCACCGAGAGGAGGCCTGTGTCCCAGCAGTGGGAACATTAATAGGCTGATGATGGTGATTCTGAAAGTTGGCAACGATGCAAAAAGCTGTCAAATATTTACAAGTTTTAATTAATTTGGCAATTTTTCTGTATGAAAACAAGAAATATCGCTCTGTAGTGCACTAAAAAATAGGAATGCAATTAAAACACTGAATTTGATGTTGTAACCGTATCAGGTGTATAAAAGGCATTTGGAAAGCTTCCAAATGCTTTTTTTACATCTGAAACTATATATTCGGTGTTATGATATTAATTATTGCATTCCCTTATCAATTTTTTAGTGCAGTACAGAGCCATATTTCTTATTTTCATACAGTAACAAGGGTAAATTAATTAAAACTTGTTAATATTTGACAACCATTTGCGACGTTGCCAACTTTCGGAATATACGCTCTTAAGTTGATTTTCGAATGACTAGTTTTCTTTATAGTTTTAAATTGTAGTGAAAGTTAAAAAAAACAGTGAGTTTATTTAATTAATTTGGCCTACCTATACCTATTATTAATTAGTCAAGTGTACATTATTAACACAATGAGCGCATTATTATTATTCATTCTACATTGATGTTGTTTTTTATTTGCACAATAATTTATTGTATTGGAATAATAACAATTTGCTTGTTGCTTCATTTTAGAGATGCTAAAGATTCGCTGAACATTCAATGACGAATACAAATATTTTACTTTTTATGTATGTTTTAGATACTTGAATCGATAGCAGTTTCACACCAGTACCCTTAGCACGAATTTTCACTCTTTTACTTTACAGCGTCTTTCTATTATTTACAGCGTTTTTGTATGAAAAAATGGAACAGCGCCTCTGGTGTGCCAAGAAAGAACTAATTTATTCCTTGAAAATTGCCAATTTGAAATTGTCAAAGTTCCAGTTTACTTTACGTCTCAGTTTACTGAAAATTCGTGCTAAGGGTACTGGTAAACAAATTAAAATGTTCGATTTGTACATCGCTACTCAATTTTTTACCTACTTACACAAACTACTTGTATGAAACACTAGTTTTGTTCTTCTGCTGCATTTTTCTGCTCGTTTGTGAGTTGTTAATTTAAACATTTATGGTACTTAACAAAAACTTATAAATAAAAGGCGAATGAACTAGATAGTTTCGCCGGAGCCGAATGCGAACGGCAGTCGCTTGCGCATCTCTAGCGGACACAACAAGATTTAGTCATTGTGTTCGTGACTGGACCATTCATCATGCTACATTGTTTTGGCACGAGCTCTAACCTCGATACTACTCGTACATTAAAATTATACTAAAAAACAAATGAAGATTAAAAAAAAAAACATCTATTTTAACATATCAAGGATTTCGAGTAGCATTTTAACTTCTTTCTGTTAGTTAAAGTAAATTGTAAGGAACATAAAAATGTGATTGTTTTGTCTACGAATGATCTAGTCTGAGTTTTATTTGCTCTGTTTGAGTTTAACTGTAAAATTGGAGACAGCATGAGGTGGGGTCTCAGTGAATGTGACTCGTATAGCTCGGGCGATAGAAATTTGTTTATATCGTTCAATATATTAACATTAGGTTTAAAACGCAACACTAGCTACTGAAATTTAAGGGCAATAATGTTGCTGGAAATCCACGAAGGAAATCATTAAGAACATTGCTCATAGTACCCGTTTTAGACCCGCTGTTCTAAAGAATACTGTATTTTTCTCACAGTCATTTTTATTCTATGGCCTTGTAAAAGCAATTCTGCAACCTAAACACTATTTTAGGTAACAGAGATCCTTTACAACAACTCCTCTTCGTGCGAGTCCGCAAATGTGACTGGCCAGACCGAATTTGGTGTTAATATTCGATCACATTCAATGCAGTAGAATTATAGGTGTCTACAATCGACAAAAATGTTAAAACGTTCGAAAACAACTCTATAATAATAAAATTCTGAGAAAGCTCAGCAATATTCTGGCTTGTTAGCAGCTAATTCCCTCCTGAGCTTAAACTGATCCCGTAAATCGCTTCCCGCCGTCACAGATCCCCACCTCAATAAAACGTTCACACTCCATACTCGCCAGTGGCGTGTTTTGTCTCGATACACAAACAAAAATTGAGTCTTCGACGCTCCTAATATAATTGGTCGTCATATTGTACCGGTTCCATCACCACAGCAGATTACCCACTTAGGAACTCCATTTCAAGCTAAGTGGTTATTTATCTGGCGCTAAACCAGTATGGTTAACCAGTAACCACTAGCCATGACCGCGCTGACAAATGAAGACTTGGGTTTGGACCAACAATTAGATGTTGTTCCAAGCTGTTTGTTTTCTTTGACGAAAACGTTCAAGTGGCCTTGTGTTTTTTTTTTGAATAGGCAAAGGAATAAATAGAGAGGGTATCGGAAGATAAAATGTTTCCTAAATGAGATTCTATGTCTCAAAGTGTTACTCTTTACACTTGTACAGACAGCAGACGAATCTTTGATCACGATTTTGTTCGCGTTGTCCCGTCTTTCGTTCGTATAGTTAAATGTCTTTGTTTATTATGTAAGATAATGCACTATAACTTATTATATTTACCCACAGTACCTACCTATCACAATAATTGATGTGCAATTTGTGAAATTGATGGATAGTTTTAGTTTGTCAATTTTCGTCCCTTTAATTAATTAAGTCATCGTTTTCGGCTAATTAACTAATTATTTGATTCGTTACGCTTACGTCAGGTTTATGTTTGTCACTTTATTTCCCAACTCTCATATTTCATAACGTTTATTTTTTTATCTTATTTCTAGAACGTCCAATAAAATGCCTACATTTTGTAATAAAGGGTTGATTAAGGACCTCCAACCCTACGTACTAAGGTGTGAAAGTAAAAGGTATGAATGCCTGTCAAACGAGTAGCTTCAATTATGTCGATGAGAAAAAGGGAAAAAACGTCATGTGGTCCACCACCATGTACGGTGTAATGTGATGGCATTAACCATTTATTGGTTCGCATACTCGCTTTTGACATTAAAAAGTCGCTGTTCTTATTATTTTAATAAGACAATACATCAACGACTACCCTACTTCGTAAACTCAGAAGGCAGCCTCAAAAGCGCTGACTAATATACCAGTATTTGCAGGGGTTGGCAAAATACCAAAATGCGAAAACTACACATCAATCTTGAACTCCACTGCTCGATCTGGAACCGTCAGACTACGTCAGCCTTGAGGGATTGCGTTATCGGTTATAACCAAAAACTTTGGTCAAAGGATAGACCCCTGACTAATAAATTATCAGGCTACCAAATATTTGAGTCGGTCGTGTTTATTTTTTTTACGCCGGACGCATCGAACCTGCGCTATAGTATTTAAATGTATGGTCAAACAAAGGGAGAACACAGTGCCCCTCGGTGTGAAAGAGCTCCGTGGCATCTACTACTATGCATAGTGCCTAATTGAAACACTGGTTAGTGCGCTCCATACATCTTGATACTTGTAAATTTTTGTTTCACTTGATGAGATTTTTTCTTCTTAACTTTTTATGTATGGCTATAAAGTTCAGAAGCTCAAACATGGTGTAGGGATACAGTTTCTTATATATAGATTGCAATTTTATGATTAATTGGGTGAAGATGGCTAATTTATTGCTGGTAATAAACTCCTTGCAAGCTCTGGCTCAAATACAATTTCACATTAATTAGTAGGACTACATTCTAATGTATTATACTTATACTACTTGCTCATGGTGCTTTTACAGTCACAGTAATTTAGATAACAACCTCAAGTTTAAGTTTATAAAAAGTAGATCTACGTTTTCATTCAAATGAAGCCAAGAAGTACGCATAAAAGCAATAAAACTAAGCAGTGTTTACGCAATTTCTAAGATGTCTGTGCCCACAAAAGATATTATAAAACTGCGGTGTTCTAGCTTTTAACGCGAAATCACATCAAAGAGTTTTATTTATATTTTATAAACTTTTATTACGCAATATAAATCTTTTCCTTTGTTGTTTGGAATAATAAAAACTTTTGTTTAGGTATTTTATTAAACGCTTTGTATTAAAAAGCATTTACACACAGAAATTTAATTTTACTGCATATTTTCTGTTGACTTATTGTTTTAACACATTATCTAGTCATTTATATTTTGATTTGTTTGTTTCCTAATCCGCTGTCTAATGGAATAGTTTTGTTATTTAGTTAAACGATAAATAATAAAGTTCATCAAATAACTAGGTATTTCTAAGATTTTACACTAACGTTAATAAATAGCTGATATTATTTAGTTTCTAGTTTCGTTTAATGCAGCAAATATATTTTTTAACCTGTACTTAAAACGAAAAACAATATCAAATACTGACTTTACTAATCAGGAACCTTAATTAATTATCTCTCGGAAAACTTAGAGATACTTTTTGATAAAAAATAGACATTTAAAATACCAAGATGATTCATGCACTGTCCACGGTTAGTATTCTGGCCGGCCAACCTTAATGTTTACTTATAATATTAAGTTAAATATTTCACATACCCTTGTGAAACTGCTTTATGGATGAAGAATAATCACTTCCAAGTCTTACTGGGCGTCCAGCGTTCGTGTTTTTATGACAATTAGACGCGTTTTACTCGCCCTTATTGTTATGTGGCATTCGTGTTGAATGTCAATAGTCTACGCGCTGTGTGGCTCACCAGTGTGAGGTAGTCGCCTTTGTTCGGGTTTACTCGTTAAAAATATAGACTACCACGTTTTTGGTGGCAAACAGACTACCTTTGGTGGTGTAAAGAGTAATGCTAACACGACTCCGTGGTTTTTACCAGTGGTGGTCGGTCGTGGTCGGTCGTGGCCACACGTACACGCGATGCGCCCGCTGTGCTCGACTGTACGATTAAGGGCTCCTTATTACACGCATTTTAAGCTTGTTTGACTTGCGTATTGTGTGCTCCGTAAAGTAGTCTTAAACGGTCGGAAATATGATTAGATGGTGTTAACTATGGATACGGAAATCATCATCGGCTTTGACTGTACAAGTTTGAAGGTGGCTACGCTTAATTAGTATACATTGTAAGCTTGCAAGCAACAGTAATTAATTACGGCTTGGTACACACTGCACACCGTTCGTACTATTATTATTATTGGGTACTATCGTGAACGTTTACAGCCTAAACAGCTGATTCTAATTTGCTTATCGAATGTCGTTTGTTTCTGTACCTAATTTTAGCTTGAACATGACATGATACTTTAACTCTAACTAATGTTTTGTTCCTAGTCTCTTTGGTAATTAATATTATGTTACATTGATAACATAATACAAACATAAGTATCCTTCAATTATATTCGTTATTATAATTGAACACACTCCTAGTACAATGACTCACTTCTGAAATGCATAAAAACGGAGCTGAAAATGATTTGTTATATAAAATTAATTTGCTTGGGAAGTTCGTGAAGGAATAAACCAACAAATATTAACACTTGAAACGATATGAAAGCGAATCGAGCCACCCGGCGCTCGCTCAGCACAGATAAATAGAAACTCATCGGTTTGTCCGTGTTTATGTACTGCTAAGTACTATATTACAACTTTGGTATACTCCATTATAAATTCTTACTACTAATCTAAACTTATTGAAATATTTCTACTTAATTTCTTTGATGATTTTCTCACTAAAAATAACATAGGTATATCCTTTGTAATGAAAACTTTACCGATATTAACATAAAAGTAGCTCCTCATAAAACATGCCTGCAGCCTTCTAAAACACTTAACCGCTTCTGGGCGCACGTTATGAAATATTAATAACAAAAATGTCGGCGGACCCGCGTGCAGAGTTTCTATCACAATAACACTCAGCAAACTTTTCTCATTTTAATGTTGTTCAAGCAAAAGTTTAAATATAAAAATATAATGATACTGTACGCATTAGTGAGTCATTGAGCAGCGAGTGCGTGCCGCCGGAGCCGCGCGCACCCTCGCCTCGCGAATATACAACTTAAAACAAATGGAAAATAAACTTTTCAAATAAAATAAAAATAACCCTCTTGGCGGCCGGGCGGGCGGGGGGCGGGGGCCCTCTCCAATAAAAAATATAATAACTTTTCTTTTTATTCGACGTAATGGCAACGATTGTTCCTTTCTAATATTGTTTCTGTCTCGTTTTCTCCCAGATTATTATAATGGGGTGCGACTCCGCACGACGTCGTGCGACGCCGCGCGGTGCCACTTTTCAACTCAAACAATCGAACTGATAATGAACTTTTTAATATCTATAGTAACCACAATGTGTCGTCGTGTTACAAAAACGTTTCAATTTACCTTTCAACATTATGGATATGACAACCAATTAAGGCTGGGTATCGTTCTAAAACTGTAATGGAAAACGAGTTTAGTAAATGAACACTACCTTAGAAAATATTCCAACATATTTTCTTTAGTTATTTCTCAATTAAAATTTAACCTGACATTTATTATGTTTGCTTTTTGCGAAGATATTTTGAATCGAAAGAACTATCTTGAAGTTATTTAAATAGCTATAAAGATTCCTGCTCTTTTTTTGTAAAACAACATGCATTTTAGTTAGACACTTTTTATTAAAACGTTAAGTATACGAATCGAGTACGTAGTACGAGCACATTATGATCTAGCTTTTGCCACATTGTGTTAGGAAATTATCCCATTTAATATCTTTTTCGACACTGGGATATTTTTGTACTTATTAAAAAACTGTTAAGTAGAAGTGTAGCTCACAAGACATATATATTTACTAAAATATCATTGTCTGTAAGAAAATAAGCTTATGGTGGGTCATGATTCAACTTTGTTGTACTTGCATCTAGGGGTGCAACCTTATGCATCGTACAGCGTGTACCAACGTTGGCGGTGTGCTCTGACCCTGTGTCATTCATTCCTGCAGGAACCATGATAACTGTTATTACTGTTTAAGTCCTGAATATCCCGCTATTATTTCGTCACGCTGCAAATGTATACACTTATTTTTTTATATATTTTTACTAACTTCTCTTGTTTTCATTCCTATTTCTCCCCTTTCAAATAAGCTGATAACTATTCTGATAAGCGTATAATTCTCTGAATCAAAATTAATGAAGTCGTTTTAAAATTTGAGGCAAAAAAGCATATCAAACACATTAACAATGTGTCCCGTCAAATAAACTTATGTTCTTACTTTCTAACAAATTTTAGGCTTTTAATATTAGTTCTGTTAGGTTGCAGACAGCAACAGAATAATTACAGACACCCAGCACATAAACCTACATCAATCTGCGGATGGTCAAAGGACCACGGGCAACAATATACGGAGGCTGGACCATCGGTCAACAGCAATGAAACCTATGCCAAATGAAAGCTTTGAGGATGTTATGCATTTCTTATTATGGCAGCTAAGTCGAATTCGAGCGCCGACAAGGTGATTTCGAGCATCGGTGCAAATGCATAACATCCTCAAAGCTTTCATTTGGCATAGGTTTCATCGCTGTTGACTGATGGTCCAGCCTCCGTATATTGTTGCCCGTGGTCCTTTCTTAAATAGATTTTCGACTATATTACAAGAAGGTTAATGTTCGATTGGAAATATTTGTCAGATCCGGATAAATTGACCTGTTGGCGTCTGTAAATCATAGGAGGAAAACCTGCCAGAACGTAAAATGTAGCCAAAATAAACAAAGTTTTTTTTTTTTAAATACTGTGTCCCACACTTTGAATTTCTCTTGTATCGGGTGCGTTTCCAACATAGAAACTCACATACATAAATGCCCAGACCCGAAACATCATCATATCATACAATTATTTGATCCGTGTGGGCATCGAACCTGCGACACGCTGCGCAGCGGTAGAGCAATCACCCTGCACCAACCGTGCCGCCAACGTTGTGGAGCTCTGACAGCCAGAAGGCGTCGTGGCAGACCTCGTAGAAGATGGCGGGAGCAGGACAAACCCAACGATCAATGGTCCATTTTGGCCCTGGATCGCGAAAACTGGAGAGGCCTTTGTGCCCAGCAGTGGGATCAGGATGTAGTCATCATCATCATCTCAGCCGTAGGACGTCCACTGCTGTACATAGGCCTCCCCTTTCGATCTCCACATATACCAGTTGGAAGCGACCTGTATCCAGCGTCTTCCGGCGACCTTTATAAGGTCGTCTGTCCACCTTGCTGGTGGACGTCCTACGCTGTGCTTGCTAGTCCGTGGTCTCCACTCTGTATGTGTAGGCTAGCAGATCAGTAGTTACATTTCATATGGAATCATTCTTTGACCTTAGCGAAAAAACATGCGAAACCTAGTCGTTTTCTTCGTCAGGACAGGTGCCTCAATATGACACGTTTGAACGTTAAACCAACATCCTTTACCAAACCCTCTGTAAATGAGTGAGAAATTAAAAACGTTTTCTTTTCCGCTTCGATTGAACACACAAATACCCGTATTTACATATATTTTGGGGTTGTAGTGATGGCCTGTCAAAATGACAACCTGTGGTTTTTGGGACATTGTTCTATCGAGGACGAGGAAGCGGGTTTTTTTCTTCCTTTGCACCCTCACCACCGACTGTGAAAAAAGTACGTTTGCATATTTGTTTACTAGTAGACACTCCTAAATTGTAGCAGTTCAACAGCAGGCCCGAGTAAGCGGTGAGCGCTGCGGCGTGCGGCACGAATAACACTTGAAATTACTTTTTAAATTTGCGAATTCGACACTGGTGGCGCCTCGTAGGGTGTTTCAAACATTACTGTACTTGATCTAATCGCCCTCCGCCCCACCGTAAAAAGGTTTTCCTCACTGGCGGGACATATAAGTCCAACTTACGACCCATCTTGTGGACATCGCCGGCCACGTCTGCGGGCGATCATCGCAACCACGACCGCTGCGTAACCGCGCAAATACCGCAACGCCGCAACGGCGGTTATCGTGGGGAAAAAAACGCAAGGAGCGTTCTTAGCCTTAGTGAGACTACAGATATGCGGTGGAACGACACGTGACCTGTGCTCGTGCGACACTAAGTTGGGCGACCGTTTCGCTATCTGCGGAAGGTATTCTATAGAAATACATTAGAAACCAGTAGTGTCGCAGCGACAAGTCGTCTGCTGCAGGCTGCTGTCTGTAGTCAGCTACGACGACTCGTCCTCACTATACTTTACAAAATGAAACGGTTAAGGATGGTGGTTAGCGGCTGGCCGGAGTTCAGTTAAAAAGGGTTCACTGTTTTTTCTACCAACTTTTGGCATCCAGACCGGGGGTTTATTCTTTGAGTCTTTATTTTTATTCTGTATACATTTTAAAACGTTAAAACAGTAGAGATTTACTTATCTAGTACTCTCATAGTTTTGAGATGCAAACAAATATTTTCCGTGCTGCTTTTAGTTCTAAGTTCGTAGCTTGTATATTTCTAAGCTTTAAGCTACATGTCAGCCAAATGTTATCATAATAGGTTAAGTAGTTTCGCAGTTTAAACGTGACATATAAACTCACCTACAAAGTACTAACAAATGAGAGTTAATGTGTGACCATCATTACCTTACATCTCACAGACCACGATACCTATTATTATAGTATAGTATTATTAATAATAGTCTCCATGCATTCCAAAAGCAACTTTTATTGCGTCGAAGTGTGTGTATAAATGTATATTATCAATAATATCTATTGTTCCTGATACATTGTAAAGCGAACGTTGTTATGAATTCTATACGTATACAAATAATAATATTGTATTTTGTTTTAATGTTTTCCGTTCGCGCGATCATTATGTCTAATAATTATAAGTTTTGTTACATCCATATTATCTTTTATTCTAAAGAACTATCACCTTTGTTCCTCTACAGCTTAAGGTTCGTTTTTGTTTGCACTGCTTTCATAAATTTACCTTTCGAGATTTTTATAATAGATTATTAAATCAACATTATGGTTTTCGGTTTTTATATTTCTTGTTTCTACGAATGAAATGATAGCAGTTGTGTTTTATACAATAAAAAAAAAAGTTTTACTTAACTAGAGTAAGTCATAATTATACCGTGAGTTACAAACCGATACATACATAACACACTCGTAATTGTAGCTATGTACTTAAATTCATCATTAATGATAATAAATTAATTACTTTTGCAAGATTTCCATTTTTATATTCAGGGTAACAATAAAAATTCTATGTTGTGTTATACTCGTAATTATTTTTCCAAGATTACTTGTACATAATTATTACAAGATCATAAAATAAGTAGGTGATTAAAAGTCATATTAACATGTTTAAGTAGGTTTGACGGTATAAAAATACTTATATTTTAGTTTGGCTGATTTGGTTTTGTTCATAAATGTGGATAACCTTATGATAATATACTCGTATATTCTCTTCTCGTATTGGACTGGACCTAAGTTTCGGACCACAGTCTAAAAAAATCTAGACTCGGCCCATACCATACAGGGCAAAGAATATAAAATGGGTCTAAATGAGAATATAACCATTGAATTTATATTTTGGGTCAAAAAGAGCATAATATTCTTGGGCCGAATCTAGAATATTTGAAATGTGGGCCAAAACTTTGGTTTGAAATCGGTGCTGTCGTATTGTACCTTCTTAATGACAAGAGATGATAATTATAATGATACTAGCGGCCCGTCTCTTCTTCTCACGGGTGGACATGATGATGATTTTTGTCCTAAAATCTGGAGCTGATGGTTACAAACACAACAAAAAGAGAAGTAGTCGAATCGGTCCAGCCGTTTTCGAGTTATGAGCTTAGCAACATATTTCGCGATACATTTTTATATTATAGAAGACTACTAGAAGCATAGAAATAGTATACAACTACACATACATAGAAACCAGTTGCTGCAGTCAATTGTTGCAACCGCAGCATTGCCGCTGCGGTCCGCAGTTGCGGTTGCATAAGAAATGCACCTTAAAATACAGGACCTGCTAACCTCCTAGTAAATATCTGCATATAATTAGATATAAAACTAGAAAGTATAAGATGGCTGACATGCTTTTTACGTACAAACAACTTATTGAAATATAATAATTATATTTTAGTGTTTATGCAGGTAGTTACGAGCCGTGCTGTATCTTGTATGCCGCACCTCCTCACATCCTGTTGTCTTATTTATAAAAGCTGTTTTGTAGTTTCTCCGTATGTTTTTCCCTGCTTCAACCTCTTAGAAAATAAAATTACTTGACTCTAGATTAGTGGTTTTGATATAAGCTAGCTTTTGATTTGAAATTATATACATACCCATAAATATTTACATACAAATAAACATAATTATAAACGTTGCTTTTGTTCATTTTGTAGTGTGCTTTTTCATAGTTAGGTAGCAAACTTAAACAGTATGTATACCTAGCATAAAACCGTGGTTGCAAAGTTACAAGTGCTTTTCAACTTTGGTAGATAATTATTCTAGAAGCTGAAGATTTACCCGTATAAAACAAAGGGATAGGGTTGAAAGTCGATTACACATACTTTCCTCTATTATAATGCAGGAATTGCAGACTGCCACCTGCTCCGAAACAAACTTCTTGCTTACAAATAAATAACAATAGTATAAAAAAATTATCTACTCTCATAACGTAAAATTCGCAATACAAAACTCAAAACGAGTTTATAAAGACGTACTTTACCATAGAGTATCGAAACGAAATAAAATATAACACTATTTCCCTAACAAAATAATGTTATAATTTTTTTTTTTTCATTACGATACAGATTACAGATCATAGATACATCTATTTAATTTTTTATCTGTGGCTGCGCTCGCTTTAAGTGGGAATGTTGGAATTTTGAGGTTTGTTTCGGTGGATGATTAGGTATTAGCACAAGTGTTTATTAATTTTTATCTTTTATATTTTTATATGTTCGTGTTCAATGAGTGTAGATAAAGTAGTGTATGAAACAGTAAATAACTAGGTATTATACCACTCGTGTGATACTTTCCTCATTATGCCCGTGCCTACGGTGGCCGGAGATCGTCTTGCGACGTCCGTCGCCGTGGGCGTCCACCATTGCGGCTAGGGCGGAAGGAGGACGCTGTCCTCTGCCTCACGCGGCTATTTTAGCGCTTGAAAATATTTCAGAATTTTCTGTGTTCTTTTCATTGAAATATCAAATTAGTTCTCGGCCTAATTAAACAGTCATCCGTAGTAACTAATTTTGAAAAACTTTGTTAAATAAGGCTCTGTTAATTGTCTAGGCCAGCTATCTGCAACCTTTGGGCAGGCAACGGCCAGAAAGCGGCAAAATCACGTAATAGTGGGCGTAGAAATTTAAATAAGTATTAAAAATTTAAAAAAAAATCTTTATTTTATTTCTAAAAGAAAACCGAAAGCGGCCATCTCAACGGAGATGAGCCAACTGCGCAGGACTCACTGTTCCGGCAGTCCGAGAGGACCGGAGAGAGATAAGGCGCAGGACCAACTTAACGCCCTGGAACGTTAAGAACTATTGAAGAATCACCGCAGATACCCCTTTCCAGTTTTACTGCGATAAAAAAAAACTTTGATTGTGGACATAAGCGCTTTCTGAACAGTACCCTTAGCACAAATTTTCACTCTTTTAATTTACAGCGTCTTTCTAGTATTTACAGCGTTAGTGTATAAAAAATGGAACAGCGCCTCTGGTGTGCGACGAAAGAACTAATTTTTTCTTTGAAAATTGTCAATTTGAAATTGTCAAAGTTCCAGTTTACTTAACGTCTCAAATACTGAAAATTCGTGCTAAGGGTACAGGACAATCCAAATCCGCGATGACAATGTGGTCACTTCCTAAAGATCGATGATCTATTTCCTGTTTTTAAAACTTAAGAAAACCAAAAAACAGATCTATCAAATCGTCTAAATATAGGTGAGTAAAGCATTTTTGTTTAAAATAATAAAGGGATGACAATATTTAGTTGGAGAATTTGGACAGTCGACTTGAGAGACCGACCTTTTTTTATTTGATCGTCCAAACCTTGCCCCTTTGTTTTTATAGTAAACGACTGACTACACATTATTTACTTTACGGCCTTTCTAAAATAAATCGTGAAGCCACTACGCTTGGACGACAACTGGTGCATTCAAAATATTTATTTGGCATACATATTTTAACTTAAGGGGCATGTGACGATGCTTTCAATTTTTAAAGAGAATTTTTACTTGAGTTCTCTGTTTATTTTAGAATTCTTATTTTTTTATCAAAGAAATAACATAAAAATTAGGATAGAATTGTTAAATAAAGACTTCTTGTCGCTTCCTGTGACCCAAGAGCTACCTAGCTTTTTACTTTTAATAAGAGGAAACGCTACCGGTACCGGATTGCTAAAAAATCCCGGGATTTCCCGGTATTTTCGGTAAAGGGATTTCCCAGTTGCATGCCCTAGACGCAACTTACCAGCCTATTCGGAAAATTAGATTATAATTAGCTGATAGCGAGAACTGGTGGCCCAGTGGTATCGACCTCGACTTACGAGTACAACTCGTCATGGATTCGAACTCAGCCAGGCGCGTTTCTTTGTATAATTTATTTCATCACCACTGCTTTCAAAACGGTGAAGGAAAACATGTCGTGAGGAAACCGGCATGTCCTAGAACCAAAAATTCGAAGACATATGACATCTACCAACACGCACTGGGCCCGCGCGTGGTGGATTTTGGATTATAGCCCACTCCCTCTCACAGAAAGAAGACCTGTGTCAAAGCAGTGGGGGAACATTTATAGGATGATGTAGTTGTTGATGATAGCGTTCATGATGAATTTTGACGCAAAAATGTTTCAAAATGATCCATTCGTTCCTGAGATTCACGCTTTCAACCAAACAAACTCTTTAGCTCAATAATGTTTTATATTGACTTACGTCGCATCTCGTCTCGGTGTGTACTGACCTTAAGGCTACATAAAATACCTTTTATAAGTAGGTGATGTCGCGCGCAAATAATAGCTTATTATGACTTTTCTGTGTTCAGCTGTAATAAGATATCATTATATACTCTGCCCCATGAGTATATAAAAAACGCATCGATGTAATGTGTGGTTTTAACCCTCTAAGTCTAAACAATTAATGACATGGCATGCTTGGTGCATCTTTGTACATCAACCAACTTCAATCTGCCATTTTTTTCATTCGGTTTTCAACCATATTTATCACAATAGTGGAAGGTTAGTTTCAATTGATAAAAGTTGACAGACTCGGGTAGATTGGTCTGCTGGCGTCTGTACAATTTCCAAACTGGGTTGCTCGGACTGCCCTTATAGTAAACGGTTCATTCACTAAATGAATCATTTGGAATATTCCTATTCGGCCGTTTTTGACCCTCTGAATATTTAGTTTTAAAAATCGAAGACCTTGAATCTTAAAGTTGAGAAAATCGTTTTTAAACTCTACTAAAAGTATACAAAATACACATAGCATTCTCATGGTTGAACCTATAATAATGTTATAGCAATAATATATTATATTATAAAGGTACGCTGACGGTTTCAAATTAGATTCATAATATGTATTCTTATACGTTATTTGGCGAGCACAATAATTGCTCGCGTGTGTATTATAAGTTAAAATAATATGTCTATATTATTCTTTATGAATGTTAGTCATGTTATTATCGTAATAAATAATGATACACAAATGTATAATTTACAGTTATATTAAATACGTAGGGTAACATTAAAGTTTTATATTGTTTCTATGTTCTTAGGAAGACGGCGGTTTTGACTCTTTGATTTTAGAAATTTGCATGTTTTTCATCAATGTTGCGATTAGATGGGAGTTTGAATGAAGATGAGGGTAAAGGAGTATGTAAGGTTCGTAGTAGGTAGGTGGCTATCCCCACGGGAAAAAGGTGTTAGTAATATAGGGTGACTGATAAATAATTAGTGTACAATACTTAAACACGTGATTGTGCTCATGATAACAATTTTTACTATGGAAGCAAAGCCGAAATCGTGAAAAAGATATCAGCTGTTCAGCACATTAGATAAACATAAACGTACTGACCAGCAGATTTTTTTTTTTGCGATTTCATTTCGAAATTTGGCGAATTTACAATAATACAAACCTTTGGCTAGTCTATACAAAGGTTTTCGTGGGGATTTAATTGTGTGGCGAACTTACGACAACCCCACTTAAGTTAGGTCAATATAAAGCTTAGACAACACTCACCCTATCTGCTAAACAAAGTTTCAAACATCTGTCTCGACGGGAGTTCTAGGACAAGATGTTAATTGAGGTTTGGCTGGACTTAGAGCTTTGATTATTGTATAAAACTATGATTCGGTCCTTTGGTCGACTTACACTAAACCCACCAAATTTTTTTTATCAAAAATAATTAAAACTACGGAAATTATAGTCAAATTACCCCTGTACGGTCAAAACAAACTAAGATAGACCGTAAATCAAGGCAACAAGACTTGAAAGTGCAATTTTATTTGTATTAATACGAATTCCGTCATTCAATTACAAAATAAAGAAAAATAAACCTTACTGCAAAATAACTAATTTAGTTAATAACAATGCATTAACATGTTAAATTAAAAATTCAATATTATGTATTATGATTATAACATAATATTCTAATTGGGGTGTCTGAGGGTGTGCGTTAATTTACATGGTGTAGAAACTAAGTATAGATTAATAATAGGCAACGAACGTTTAGTATTACGAAAACTATGAGAAATATTTCTATCAGACATGTATTCACTCTCTACATCTACTATTATATTTTACAGCAATTTTGCCTCATTTATAAAAACTCATCGTCAATCCTTAACCCTAAAATTCCGTATGCAAATGCAATTCAAATTCACACTGTCATTTTATTTTCGTACAACTAAACTACACTCGGTTCCAAAAATAACGGGTCAGTCACATAAACCCGAATATCTCCCGAACTACGTATGCCATCCTAATGAAACGAAGACTGTTCAATTGAGAATTTAATTATACAGATAAAAAATAAAATAAAACTTAGTTGCACCCACAATATCATAATCTAAATTAAAAAAAAACTAAAGTAGTCATATTTTTCTTAAGATTACATTTTTTTATGATTGTTTTTTTGGTGTTTTTCATCACTTTCTTCATATTTTAATACTTTGTATTGCCTCCACGAGCTCTTCTGACAGCTTCCAGGCGATTAGGCATGCTGTAGACCAAATTTCGGAGCCGGTGCTGAGGAATACCTATCCATTCCTCCACCAGTGCTTGTTTGAGCTCGGGAAGCGTGATTGGTGGGGGATTTCGACCTTTCACGCATCTCTGAAGCTCGTCCCAGGCGTGCTCGATGGGGTTTAAGTCCGGGCTTCGCGCTGGCCACTGCATGAGTTCGATACCGACCTCTTTAAGGTAGTCATGTACAATTCTGGCGGTATGGGGACGCGCATTATCATGCATTAATATGCCATGCCGGTCCATCCTGGCCATGAAAGGACCTAAATGTTCATTGAGGATCTCTTCCACGTACCTCTCTGCATTTAGAGTTCCATTTTGAATGAGTACCAGCTCGGTGCGGGCCTCAGCAGAAATCCCAGTCTAAACTTGTACGGAGCCCCCACCGTACGCCACTTATTACTCCACACACGCTTGATGGAAGCGCTCCCCTGGTCTTCTGTACACTAACTGCTTACCATCATGCTTATAAAGCATGAATTTAGACTCGTCCGTGAACATTACCCTAGACCAATCGTCTTGTCCAGTTTAGGTGCTCGCGCACGTATCTCTGTCTTGCAATTCGATGTCCCCGTTCCAGTTTGGGGCCATTTGCGGGCCTCAATGGTTTCAAATTTGCTTCAGCAAGACGTCTTCTTACTGTTTCAGCGCTTAAATTGCCACCTCCAAAGCGAATAAAGTGAGTTTTTAGACCAACAGCAGTTTGAAAACGATTTCGGAGCATTGTAGCCACCAGTTGTCTGTCTTCCCTACAGCATGCCTAGTCGCCTGGAAGCTGTCAGAAGAGCTCGTGGAGGCAATGCAAAGTATTAAATGAAGAAAGTGATGCAAAAAAACAATCATAAAACAAAATGTAATCTTAAGAAAAATATGACTACTTTAGTTTTTTTTTATTTAGAGATTGATATTGTGGGTGCAACTAAGTTTTATTTTATTTTTTATCTGTATAATTAAATTCTCAATTGAACAGTCTTCGTTTCATAAGGATGGCATACGTAGTTCGGGAGATATTCGGGTTTATGTGACTGACCCGTTATTTTTGGAACCGAGTGTATTAAGCCAGCGTGTGGTTTGCCAACCCTACCGCCCGATAGCCAAAATGTTTGGACATGGTATTTACCCTGCCCGGCACTGAACCCCGTACCCATCGAACCGAGAGCCCACTACTATAATTATGTTCAATATAAGCAGTTCCGTATGTTATTAACATGTTTTTTGTTGATGAAATAAAATTATAATAACAATAAAAAATATTATTGTCATGTGAATTCGAGGATGGTAGAGTTTTGATGATCAGTTGGTTTTTTTTTTTTTTAGTTTAGTTGCCGTCTCTCTACTGTTATTTATATTAGTGTGGGTTATAAGATTCTTTGACTGCTGGCCTTTTTTGACACTCGATAAATCGATAGGTACATTAATATTAACAAGCTAATTTCACTGTACCTAACACTAGCTAAATTAGTTCATAATATTCTCACACACGTAAATTCCTTTGTGAATTACCGATGCTGTTAAACGGCGTCATTTCACTCCTGAGCAAAAGCTTCATGACATCCGCTACTCCCGATCAAATATCAATTATCTAGTTATTTGATTAATTTTCTCTTCGCCACGGTACAAATCAAAGCCGATTGTGAAACCAAAATCCGAATACAAGTACAAACCTGTGATGCCGCCATATTGTGACGTCATACGCAATTAGTAACACTCACTAATCGTAGTTTACTAATATTCTTAGTAAAAATTACTCGCTAGTGGATGCAGTAGCGGTTCTTCTTTAAGAACCGGGCCTGGATTTTCGGTACTGGCCACGGAACCGGGATTTCCCGAGAAATACGGTACTGTCTTACTTTTATAATTATGTACAAGTGTCGCACACTAATACACAAATTATTCTGCATTGGAACGTCGTCGTTTACGTTTATAGAGTCAGCAAAAGATTAAGGTGTGCAAGGCAGCAATTTTAGTTAATTATACCAAATTCTAACCGCATGTATCATCCAGCCAAAAACTGCATACATACATTAAATAGCTTGCATACTCTAAGCAGCCCCTGGTTCCTAGCTACCCTTTTTAAATATATGCAAGATAGAAATTCCTTTTTATTGTGACTTTGTCAGGTCACCACCAGCATCAGCATGGTCCTTTAAAAGACACAGTAAAAGTCTAATCTACCCAAATATGGTACTGAACAAATTGGCACCAGCCACCGTTGAGCCGAGTTCAAGTTCAAGCACCTCACATTACAATGACAATGTCGAAGACGGTACTTAAATCTAGGTAATTGAAAAAACCGGGCCAAGTGCGAGTCGGGTAAGCACCAAGGGTTTTGTACAATGAAACATAAAATCGTGTCTGTTGTTTATCCAATATACCCATATAAATCGGTACCTACTTAATTGAAAAAACCGGGCCAAGTGCGAGTCGGGTAAGGGTCGATTTACACTAGCGCAGAGTCTAAGCGCATCGAAGCGAATTTCTTAAACTGAACATAACAATTTCAACCTTAACTCCACAGCGTAACGCACACATTACTTCTAAGATTTTCACGATTCACGATCAGCGTTGTTCGCGCGCAGACGCGCGAATTCTGAAGAATGCGCGCGACTTTTTAAAATCTTAGAAGTAATATGTGCGTTACGCTGTGGAGTTAAGGTTGAAATTGTTATGTTTTAGAAATTCGCTTCGATGTGCTTCGACTCTGCGCTAGTATAAATCGACCCTAAGCACCAAGGGTTTTGTACCATATCTATAAAGTCGTGTCTGTTGTATGGCCCTTTAAATATTTTTTTATGTTTTTTTGGCGACAAATAAGAAGTACCTATAGGCTGTATACCTATACTGTAAATATAGCGCCCACCCAGGGCAGAGCGGGAGGGACTGTCAGACTTGTACTGAGTAAAATCCACGGTGTCCTTCTATAACCCTTAACATTCCGGGGTCACGGTAATTCGTTAGACCCGCGACCCCGGTAAACTGGCCCTCTAAGGCCTCGTCATTGGCTGACACTCTTTGTGGAACGCGTGGCGAACACATCGCGCCGTTGATTCGGGCATGCCTATTGGAAGTCTATAGGTGAGGCCTTTTTATGTTCAACAGTGGACGTCTTACGATTGGTTCATTCATCCCGCGGGTCCCATCTGAGTGGGGTCAATCGACCAAAGAGCCGGTCCGTGGTCGGACAGCGAGTCTTCATGTGGCCGGAGACCGTCTAGCGATGTCAGTCGCCGTGGGCGTCTACTACTGTGGTTTGGCTGTAAGGTGGACGCTGTTTCCCCCACGTACGGAACCCTAAAAACATTTGGTCATTCAGTTGCTTGTTAGTACTAGTAGAAAAAAACATTCACCATGTAAGAATCACGCGTGCACCTTGAGGATAAATAGCGGATTGTGGAATAACAATAAGTAGATAGATATCTTATCAAATGGATCGGTCGACCTACTTGTGGGCGCAGGCCCTACTTCTGTAACATGTTAGACTAGGTTTTGCATGCGGTTTTCCCCATTTAAGTTATAACCATGTTTTTAGATAGATTTTTTTGTTTAGCACAATTTCAGCGTTTAAAATGCTTGGAAAACTAATATTCAATTAGTTTTATTGCGGAAGTACGAGTATCCTTTTTGATCAATAAACATTAAAATGTAAGAAAACACAGCTCATAACTCGGTAACTTGACGTTTTACGGGGTTTTGTATCTCTACATTTTATGTTTATATTGATGTGATCTATTGATTTATACATGTTTCTTGCGTGGCTGCCATTTTGAAAAAAAAAAACAAAATGGCGGATGGCATGGTACACTGTACAAACATTTTTGTATGGGGATACAAAAATGTTTCAAATATTTTGAAATAGGTTCAGTAGTTTCAAAGCCTATTCAATACAAACAATAAATATTTTCCTCAGTATATTAGTGTACCTAGATACTCGTATAACTTTACTCGACAAAATGCACTATTCAACACAAAAAGACTTTTTCAATTCCAACCAGTAGATCCTAAGATGAGCGCCTTCAAACAAACTCTTCAGCCTTGTAAGTTTAATATTATAGTACAGATATTTAAATATAAATTTAAATTACTTAGGTACTTAAATATAATATAATATATAATATATAATATTCCAGAACTATTACACAACGCCATCTAGTCCCAAGCTAAGCAGAGCTTGTGTTATGGGTACTAGACAACTGATAAACATACTTATATATTTCTAAATACATACATATAGATAAATTACACCCAGACACAGAACATATGATCGTGCTCATCACACAAACATTTGTCCTGGGTGGGAATCGAACCCACGACCTCCGGCATAGTGTTTTTTGTAGAACACGATTTATAAAACTTAGTTTGGTTTATAATGTGCCTGGCAGGAAGGAACGCTCATACCCAAGATACAGGACATGTCCTAGTTAGGGTGTCAGGAGTTTCATGATATGGAGCTAGTACACTGCTTAATGCTACTTATAAGGATCTAAGTTATCTATGTACTATTTAAAACTGTAAACTAACTGAAAACATAGCGCAAGCGCCATCAGGGCGTCATTTTCAAGCGGCCAGTAACAAATGGCGTCCTGTACCCTTACCACGAATTTTCACTCTTTTACTTTACAGCGTCTTTCCAGTATTTACAGCGTTTTTGTATGAAAAAATGAAAAAGCGCCTCTGGTGTGCGAAGAAAGAACTAATTTTTTCCTTGAAAATTGTCAGTTTGAAATTGTCAAAGTTCAAGTTTACTTTACGTCTCAAATACTGAAAATTCGTGGTAAGGGTACTGTTTTATAACATTTTTTTTTCATTCGAAATCTAAGTCGACTATTGAAAACCGAGTATATCGTGGTACCGGACTTGGTTTATGCACATATCTGTATACTATCTACACATATGAATGTATACAAGTACACAGTTATGTATATTAAGAAAGTAAGTTGCTAATTAAGTGAGAAGCGCAACTAGCTCTATAGAACACTCGCTTGTAAACAAGGTAACTTTTTAATCAACCACACATATAAATATAGCTTTTAAATGAATGAGATAAAGTTGAAATTTAATTACAACGTTAAAATTATTCCTGCTGTGTTGTATGGGTATGGTAAGAATGTATTTTAGTTTTCCGTGTCTTTAAAGTTAAACCTGTTGACTTTCTTAGGGACTACTTTAATGTCATAAATATGGAAAGCATGTTTGTTTATTTACACATTTATCCTTGACGAAAGTTTTTTTATTGAAATTTTGCTAGTCTGCGTGTAAAATAACCATGTTTAAGTTTATTGCTTATAATTAAACGTTCAAACGGTAGTTCTTGGTTTTTTTGAGTTCCACTTTTCATTATGTGCAAGTTTTTGTTAAAAATTTTGTATATACCTAGAGGCTTTATCTCAAGATTTCTGTTTTTAATTTACAGCGTATACAACTAGAATTATTTACTGCAGTATAGAAAATTTGAAAAAGCGCCTCTATTAATTTTTTTTTCCGTCAAATTAACGTCAAAGTTCCCTTTTACTTTTTTAGTCACAAAAAACATAAAAAGTCATGCTAGGGCTTCCGTTTACTGCTTAGACGCGTAAAACTTTGAATTCTCATAATATTTTTTATCCAGTACTTTACTTTAATAATCTATACATATAATAAAACTGTAGAAAAATTATTTTTGTACATTAAAAAAAAACTCAAAAAATATAGCCAACGTGTTAAAGGACAACCAATAGAACCCATTTCTAGCATTTTTAGAATTTTTGTCTGTTTGTCTGTATGTCTGTATGTCTGTTTGTCTGTTTGTCTGTTTGTATGTTTATTTGTTCGGGCATCACGTAAAATGTACGAAAGCTATGTAGATAACTTTAATACACAACGACTGACCGTAACTTGAAGTAACATTTAGTTTTTGTTTCATTGAAATCGGACCAGTCTATCAAAAGATATTTGAATTTAAAGTGTTCCAGAAGTAAAATTACAGTCAGTAAAATTACTTAAACCGAGACGCGCAGTTCTGTATACCTATTCAAATATTGTGGATTGGAGTGGAGTGGTTTGGAGTGGAGTGGAGTAGAGTAGAGTAGAGTAGAGTGGAATGGAATAGAATGGGATGGAATGGAAAGAAAGAAAGAAAAGGTGTTTATTAGACTCACACTAGAATGGGATGGAATGGAATGGAAGGGGATGGTGTAGTGGGATGGAGTGGGATGGAATGGGATGGAGTGAGCTGGAGTGGGATGGAGTGGGATGGAGTAGTATGGAGTGGGATAGAGTAGGATGGAGTGGAATGGAGTGGGATTGAATGGGATGGAGTGGGATTGACTGGGATGGAGTGGGATGGAGTGAGATGGAGTGGGATGGAGTGGGACGGAGTGGGATGGAGTAGGTTGGAGTGGGATGGAGTGGCATGGAGTAGGGTGGAGTGGGATGGTGTGGGCTGGAGTCGGATGGACAGGGATGGAGTGGGATGCACCGGGATGGAGTGGGATGAAGTGGGTTGGAGTGGGATGGAGTAGGATGGAGTGGGATAGAGTGGAATAGAGTGGGATGGAGTGGGATGGCGTGGGAAGGAGTGGGATGGAGTGGGATGCAGTGGGATAGTGTGGGATGGAATGGGATGGAGTGGGTTGATGTGGGATGGAATGGGATGAAGTGAGATGGTGTGGGATGCAGTGGGTTGTAGAGGGATCGTGTGGGATAGAGTGGGATGGAGTGGGATGGAGTGGGATGGGGTGGGATGGAGTGGGATAGAGTGGGACGGAGTGGGATGGAGTGGGACGGAGTGGGATGGAGTGGAATGGAGTGGGATGAAGTGGGTTGGAATGGGATGGAATGGGTTGTAGTGGGATGGTGTGGGATAGAGTGGGATGGAGTGGGTTGGAGAGGGATGGAGTGGGATGGAGTGGGATGGAGTGGGACGGAGCGGGATGGAGTGGGATGGGGTGGGATGGAGTGGGATGGAGTGGGACGGAGTGGGATGGAGTGGGATGGAGTGGGATGGAGTGGGATAGAGTGGGATGGAATGAGTGCTCTAATCCAGTAGCAATTGAATAGTACTGCCTTTGAACGACAGCGGGCGTTTATTACAAACACGTCAAATATTCTTGAAAAATCTAAATAAATTGTAAATATAGGGTTATATGAAAACGATATGATTTATAATAAACGTGGCGAGAATTAAGCGCTTCGCACTAAAAAATACATTGTGAAATTCCGACATCCACGCGAACGAAGTCGCGGGCACAGCTAGTAATAATAATAATATTCCACAACTATCACACAACGCCATCTAGTCCCAAGCTAAGCAGAGCTTGTGTTATGGGTACTAGACAACTGATAAACATACTTATATATTTCTAAATACATACATAATTATTATAGATAAATTACACCCAGACACAGAACAAATGATCGTGCTCATCACACAAACATTTGTCCTGGGTGGGAATCGAACCCACGACCTCCGGCATAGCAGTCAGGGTCACTAACCACTAGACCAACAGGCCAGTCGAACTTTAATACATTACAATACATAAATTATAAAATTTAAAGTAAAATTTTTACAAAAAATACTAAATTAAAATTTACAGTGCGTCAAAAAATATTATCTGAATCCTGTACTAGTTTCACTTACTACGGAACCGCACATTTAACGATAAGAACAACTCCAGTGTACGCTCCCACGTTGTGTGCACTTTTTGTTCACGCCAGTGTACGTACAATGTATCTAACGTGGTCCTGTTAATAACATCCATTTTATTCGTTTTAGTGAACGACATGGTACGTTGGCCCTCTGAGTCCGGTCATAGAACAAACAAGCCCAACATTACGTATATTTTGTTGTTGTACCTATTAAATGTGACTCATCACGCCATAAACGTGCTGGAGGTAAGTAGCGATGACAGCGATCACAGTGTTTAATGAACTGTCGCGATTTTTTAGGTCAGAACAATCTAGATAGCATTGTTAATGTAATAGACTGCTATGAAATTAGTTCTTCCTTGTATTATTTTGATTTGTTTTAGTCTTACTATAGAGGAGCTCGTGGCTAATTAATTACAACCGCTCCGACCCATCTTCCGGGTTAAGCCGCGCTTGCCGAGGTTAGTCTGTGGATGGGTGACCAATGTGACCTGTCATAGCGAGTTTCCTCCGTGCCTCGGAAAGCACGTAAAGCCGTTGGTCCTGGCTGTCATTTGTAAATCTTTGACAGTCGTTAATTATAGTCAAAAGCTCGAAAGTCTGACAACCAGTCTGGCCATTGTATTACCCAGTTACTGGGTTGCCAATACATTTGGGAAAGGGCTTGGCAGACGATGTATGTTTCAGTCTTACTACTATACTGTCGGGTTGTCCAGTAATTCAGTTGCCGTATCAATTTACTGATGTCCAGCTGCATCCGGTAACACCGGAAGCGAACCCATCATAGGTACATAGGAGAAGGTAGATATTTGTAAGGGTTGGAAGTCTTACAACTAAGTTTGGCAAGAGTAATTTTAGACAAAACATTTTCCTGAATTAATTACACAACCACCAGAGCATTAACAAAATGTATTCGCCCTTTTAAAAACCAGTTAATATTTATAAGCGTTCGAATAAAAGAAAAAGAAACGTTATCATATTATTGTATCTCATTTTTAACTTTGCAATCAATGCGCACGTTTTAAATAATGCTCGTAGGCAATTACCATGCCGAGTCCGATCGAGTCCCATCTATTTAATTATTTAGTCGCTGTTATTATTATACATACGTATGAATCAATTTATTCGAGCGCTGCGCGCGAGCGGCTGCATATTTTTCAATTACGTCAATTTAAAATAATACATAATTCGCTATTGTGAGTCAGTCGGAGCATTGTGTCAGACCAATGTAGATTGTGTACAGTCACCACCAGTTATGTGTGTGTACTCTCAGATACTTTTCATGCATGTGGGATTCTCCCGGAAAGTTGTTTTTTTTTGAAGAATGGATTTTTGGTTCTTTTGCTCAGTTAAAACTTTTGAAACATTACTTTTATTTTAAATAGTTTTAGACCTATATATAACAAATGGAAGTCGCCCGAAGTGAGCCGAAGTTGCACGAAGCGAAGCGAAGTGTCTATATACACTATCGTATTCGGTCAACTTCGACCAACTTCGCGAGTAGTATAGAGCAGGCTTACGACTTTGGTATTCATTGACGCGTGCCTGTATACGAAACTCTATGGATTTTGTATTGTGATAGTCGCCTGGATATCAAAGTCGTATGGTATCGGAGACTTGTGTCGCCTAGTGTACGAAGGGGCTAACAGTGACTGTACACAGCAATGTAGCTAGCTGTACATTCTAGTGTACATTATTGTGAACATGGCGTATCGAAATGACACGCGATTTAAAGACTTTATAGTTGATTCGTGGTTTTGTGATTGATCTGTTACGTTTAAACTTTAACTGTCGTACACAGGGTTGTCAGTTCAAGCCCGGATGAGAAGGTCCTCTATTAAGATAAGAACTTTAGGTTTTATGAACCTGACCACAGAATACTTAAAAGTACTACGTACAGAAGTGTCACTTCCCAAAAACAAGCAAATGTAAAATCTTTGCTCGTGAGAATAAAGTAAAAATATGTACGGAAAGCGTGAGAAACAGGCGGCGGGCGGCAACCGATTGTGAAAGAAGTCCACGGTGCGCTCGTGTGTTATGCAGTTTCATACTACAAGCACACGCGGGGGCCCCGTTGACGTGGCTACACCGCAGAGTGCGCCAGGCGTGACCTGACTTTAAAAATAAATAGAATATCAAAGCGTTATGTATCAAGAAATGGAGTAGAACAGCTGTATTTTACGCAGCATTAGAGTTACAAAAACTTCTATGACTCTACTTCATCCCACTGCTGGGGAACTGGGGCCCAGTGCGGGTTGGTAGATGTCACATGTCGTCGAATTTATGATTCTAGGACATCCCGGTAATTCGTAAATCGGGACCGATACCACTGGGCCACCACTGCTCTCAGTGTGAAACGCTGGTCTTTTATCCCGTAGCGCCATCTTCTACGAGTCCTAATTTTGCAATGCAGCCTCAGGAATGCAACGAAAAGAAAAAGTCTGCCACACACTAGAAAGTTTTCATATGTGGTGGGTTCGTTTAGAAACATATAAACTCACATACACAAACGCGCAGACCCGGTACAACTACTTGTAGATCGGCGTAGCGGGTTCGATTCCCGCACGGACGCGACACGCAGCGCACCGTGCCACCATTCATTTCCAGTCTACAATAATAATTTACAACAAAAAACCTTTAAAAATGTATTATCTCATTCAATCCTTACAACAACGGCAGCTGTTACAATCACTCTACCAAACAATGTCACAGAATAAACATCTGAACATCTAAATGGAAAGTCCCATATTTCCTTCATCACCGAATTAGCGAGCGAGGGGAAATAAACGCTTGTAATTAGATGAACCCGGCGTCGCTGCTTCCGATTGGTTACTGTCGTACTATGTGCATTGAGTGTGGTACGTGTATGAAGACTGACTGCTCCATTCGCTACATACTCCGAGGAAGACTATAAAGTTCAGAAGAGAAATTAACTAAAGTTACTAATAATGTTTTTTACCTGTCTTGTCCCATTGGGCAATAAAGGTATACCTCAGAATGATCAGCAAATAACATGCTTAGCGTGTTTCCCGGAGCAGTCAAGACTTGACGACAATATTTCTTTACTAAAATTATAAATGTGAAAGTTGCGATCTGTGGTTGCGGTGTATGGATGTTTGTAATCTAATTACGTCAAACCGGCTGATCTTGATAATTATCTGGAACATAGGATACCGTTTATTCTTGTATTACGTTCCCCTAGGATAATTTAAGAGTTACACGTTAATACGTGGGCAAAGCCACTAGCAAAAACTAGCATATTTAATATTTAGAACCCACATGTCTAAACTTATGCATACAATAAAATAAACTGCCTTTTTTCTAACATGAAACGATGTAAATTAAAATTCCACGCTCCGCTAAACATCTCACAAAAAAGCAAAGCTCTAAACTCGATTGACGAAAGAAAGAAAGAAAATAATCGATTACATTAGCATCTGGAGAGCCCGCATATACTACAACGGTCTCATATAAATATCTAAGTAGTCCATTTTGAATAAATATACATAGCTATACATAGTAATACAATGTCTGTCTGTTCAACCCCGCTTCTGTATTTAGTTTATACGAAGCATTTACGTTTAATTACACAATTTATATTCAACTTGCAATGAAGTCTGCCGTTTTATTATTTATTGAGCGTATTAAAACAGAGAATGTTCTGTTTCAGTTATGTTTAAAAGGTCCAAATTGACATTAAATATAGCGTGGATTTTTTGATGGTTTGTTGAAGCTTTAAGTCTGTGTTTTTGGTGTTAGCGTAATGTTTTACAGTTTTCCTTCTTTTTCTTTTCCAGTCTGTATAGTTTCCTGCTGATAATTATGTAATCTGTGTAATACGAGTATCTTTTTGCGTAGTACACGCTGCGCCACAGACGTAGTTGTACGACGAGAAGTGGTTGTGAATATTGTAAGGGTAGCCAGCTTTGTAATAGATAAGTCTCGTGCGAAAAGGCGATAAAAATTGTTTATACAGTACAATATAACCAGCTGAAGATATTTGTTTGTTTACCATTTCACGCCTAAACCACCGACATTCCAAAAATTTTGTAATTAAATGTAAAATTTTACCAAACGGACAAATGGTACTTTCTATCCCAAAACCAGTACTGCTACGGCCTAGCATGACTTCTTACTTTTTGTGGCTTAAAGTAAACACGAACTTTGTCTTTAATTTTATGGAGAAATCCCTCTCTTAGAGAGGACGGGATCTTGCTCCCGTTGCTCAGCAGGGGACAATACACACCCGCACAACATAACCTTCCAGGCTAAGGAATCTTTCACTCTTTCCTTTTTGCGGCTATCTTCGGCCAACTTGTCTTGAGCCCGTCTGGGTCGCAGCGACCACGCCAGCGTTTACTAGACTCCCTCAGCAGGTCGCGGGACTTATTCCATCACCCTGCCTGACCCCGGAACATAAAGGGCTATTGAAGGACACCGTGGATTTTAGTCAGTACAAGTCCTACAGTCCCTTCTGCCCTGCCCGGGGTGGGAGGACTCATTTGATGATTTTACTACGTTAAAAAAAGGCCTCCCTCAGCAACGACGCCCGTCCGACACCCGCTGTGTAACCATTTTTATTATTTAAAAGATTTCAAAGAAAACTTTTGAATGGGCGCTGTAAATTTAAGGAAATCACGTGTATTTTCACGTGATTTCTAAGTTTTAACTTCCTGTTAGAAAAATTTAAGATATTTTTTTTTATAAAGTTTGAAATTTTTACAAGTCATATAAAAATGAACTTTAATATCTAAGTGTAAGTCACAGTCTAGCTTATCACTAGAGACCAGATAATATGCAAGAGAAATACTTAATTGCATATGCAATTGCATATTAGGACAAAAATAAGAAATTGTGCTTGTTATGATACTTGCAGGTAGATGTCAAACGAAAGTTTTCAGTACCCTTAGCACGAATTTTCACTCTTTTACTTTACAGTGTCTTTCCAGTATTTACAGCGTTTTTTATTAGTGTCCGACCGAAACTGATTTTTCAGCCGAAACCGAAACCGAAACCGAACCTTCGGCCTTGCTCTCAGTTTCGGCCGAAACCGAAACCGAAACTTTTTAAAACTTTTAATATTTCGATTTTTTTCTGTTTTTTTTTTTATTTATTGGCACAAGAAAAAGTGTCAATAACACAGAGCGAATTTTTCAACTGGGCGTAGACGGCTATATTTTTAACAATGAGGAATATCGAAAAACGTTGGATAGAGTCTCGAGACCGATTTTTCCGAAAACTAAAACTGTACCATGGATTTTAGAAAAATCAATAATCGTGGCCAAAAATCGAACCCGCTAATTTTGAATACAAAAATCACAACCTGTATTATTACACCATTTGATAGTGTTAATAGTAAGGATCAAATTCTGGGTAATAATGAAATACGACAAACTTATGGATAGATAGATTGACGATCTTAAGAATTGCTATTTTTCTATGTTATTTAACTTCTACTGAGTCCATATTCTATTCGAAATTATAAAAAAACCATTGTTTGTTTCCAATGTTTCACTAGATTTGAAGTCTCAACAATCGCACTATATTAATTTAGCAATACGAAATAACTGAGACTAAAAAAAATGCATTATTTCAAAAAAGAAACCGTTTACTTAATTATGTTTCGAATACCGCCTAATTAATCCTAATTCTAATCGCCTTGACGATTGATAAGTTTTTTATGATTAACGTACGTAACAAATATTTTTAATATGAAATGAATATACAAGACTTAGGTACTCTTGGCAGTAAACTCAAAAACATGACCTCGTTTCACGAATAAACGGACGGTGGCAAACTGAGCCGGGGCCCCGCGCCGGCGAGCAAGTACGTGTTAGCTACGAATTTTGCCGAACGACGCACGAAAATGCAGGAACACTTGAGTTTCGGCGGAGCCGAAAGTTTCGGCTATTTTTTGGCCGAAACCGAAACTAAGGCCGAAACTAGATATTTTGGCCGAAACCGGCCGAAACCGAAACCGAAATTTCGGTCGGTCACTATTTTTTATATGAAAAAACAGCGGAACAGTGCCTCTGGTGTGCGATGAAAGAACAAATGTTTTTTTTTGAAAATTGTAATTTTGAAATTGTCAAAGTTCCAGTTTACTTTACGTCTCAAATACTGAAAATTCGTGCTAAGGGTACATTTTTAATTTGACATTATTTTATAAGTTTAATTTAAGTAAACCCATGAAAATTAATACAACACAAGACACTACAACAGTTGCTAGTAAAATTATGAAGTAGGTACAGTAGAGTAGGACCTCGTTAATCCCTAGAGGCAAAAACAAGACCCATTGCGGATTATTTTTTGAATTTCTCTAATCATTTTTTAATTTTGTCTTTAATCAAATGTTTTTCTTAAACCGGGGAATACTTTCTGTAAGACCAACTAACTTATAATAATTAAACAAAACAGCGCTTTCATCCTCTTTCCTATCACCAACTAACTTTGCTGTGCCCGACAGGGTCCATAATTGATTCTATATCTTACCTTAACAACTGTTCTATTAAATTAACATTATGGAATGCAATAAAGTATTGAGTATTGAAAAACTTCAAGATTTTGTCTTTGTTTTTCTTCATGTCTCCTACAGTTGCCCGGGTCGACGGCACGTTGTGTCCCACGCGCGCCTCAAAGAGCGTCAGCATAATGACGGGGCCCCCCTCTCAGAGGGCCAAAGCCTGCCGGGGTCGCGGGATTATTCCCTTACCGTAACCCCGGAACATAACAGGCTATGAAGGACACCGTGGATTTTAGTCAGTAGAAGTCTGACAGTCCCTCCCGCCCTGCCCGGGGCCGGAGGACTCATTTGATGATTTTACCACGCTAAAAAAATAAAGTAAAAAATGTCTCCTACAGTAATTGACCTGCCTATACCAAACTTCCGAGCAATGATAGGGTCCAGCTGCTGTCACATTATTGCCCGGCCGGATTACAGCGATCACCGAACAAGTGAGAGTCCGGATTAACAAGGCCCTACTGTACTTTATAAAAGAAAATATTCCATATTTTAGTGTTGCATATTACAGGCGTTTATCTAGCATTTTTTGCCAATTTGAATGCGGTCTGTAGTCTCTACTCATCACGTCGCTTTTTCGTCAGACCGAAACGTCGAACAAACGTCAACGTGAGCTTCGGGGTGCGTTTGTACCGTATTCCAATATATTTTGAGTTGCTTTTGCAAGAGTCGGATGTAAGTCTCTTTTGAAAACTTATAATGTGTTAGAACATGAGTTTTAGTGGGGAAGTAAGTGAATGGATGAAAATTGTATCTATATTTATGTAAACCTGGACCAGAAATACTCGTAGGATTCGTCATTGTTATGGACTTATTTTTAAAACAAAATATATTCCAAATGACTTAATAATAATGTAATGAGTTTCTAGGAGGAATAAAAAGGGATCAAGAGTAAACAAACATACAAAAAACTTTTTTTTTATATGTTTATCAATGAAACAGTTTTGAAACATGAATAAATACAGGATAACATAGAATGAAAAACGGCCTAGACAAAACTTGAGAAACTACGGAAAATAAAAATGAAAACGTGGGAAAACAAATTAAAATATCTACTCTTATTATTATACTATATAAAGCTCGATTACCACTCACTGACTGACAGAATTGTTCTCCCAGATGGTGAAGGGGGAGGTGGGTATATTTTGACAGATTCGTATACAAGTCACTCTCGTGAGTATGGGAAAAATCCCAAACCTCCCCTTTTCGCCCCCCCTCTCCCCCCTCCCCATCGTATCTCGGACACTAAGAGACCCGTGTTTTGTTTTTTTACGAATTCGTATAGAGGGGGCTCGGAAACGTAAAAATCATTTTTTAGAGTCCCCCCTCCCCTTTTCCCCTTCTCCCCCCTTTAGGAGGATCTCGGAAGTTAACAGACTTGCAACAGTTTTTTTTTCAGATTCATGTCAAGGGCCCCATAGTTGGTCAAAATCATTTTTCAAAACTCTCCCCTCTCCCCCCCTTCACCCCTCCCCCCGTCGTATCTCGGAAACTAAGAGACCCGTGTTTTATTTGTTTACGGATTCGTATAGAGGAGGCTCGAAATAGTAGAAATCATTTTCAAAGATCCCCCTTGCCCCCCTCCCCCCCCCCTTTAGGCGGATTTCAAAAAAGTCTTGGAATATTTTTTTTTCAGACTCGTGTCAAGAGGTCCAGAGTATGTCAAAATCATTTTTCGAAACTCACCCCTCTCCCCCTCTTCACCCCTCACCCCATAGCGGTAAAGCGAAGCGTAGGGATGTGGTCACGATAGCTTTCCGGTGGTAGGTAGGTCCTGAGTGGAGCGAACCTGCGAGACCGAGTGGAGCGAAGGGGGGAGGTGGCGAGCGAAGCGAGCCGGCGACCTCCGTAGCGTAATGAAGGTTGAGCGGGTGAAGCGTAACTCGCGGGTGACGACAAGCAAACTAACTCCCCTTTTTGCTCCCCCCCCCCCCTCCCAATCGTATCTCAGAAACTATGAGACCCGTGTTTTGTTTTTATATGGATTTGTATAGAGGAGGCTCGGAAAAGTAAAAACCATTTTTCAAAGTCCCCCCCTCTTGACCCCGTTCTCCCCCCTTTAGGCGGATCTCGGAAGTTAACAGACTTGCAACATTATATAGGTAGGTAGCGGTAAAGCGAAGCGTAGCGTAGCGTAGGGATAAGGTCACGACAGATTTCCGGTGGTAGGATAGATCCTGAGTGGAGCGAACCTGCGAGACCGAGTGGAGCGGAGGGGGGAGGTGGCGAGCGAAGCGAGCCGGCGACCTCCGTAGCGTAACGAAGGTTGAGTTGAGTGGGTGAAGCGTAACTCAGGGGTGACGACAAGCAAACTTACAAGTAACTCTCATGAGTAGGGCAGAAGTACTTAGCCTCCCGTTTGTGGCCTCCCCCCCTCCAAATCGTATCTCAGAAACTAAGAGACCGATGTTCTGTTTTTTTACGGATTCGTATAGAGGAGGCTCGGCAAAGTAAAAACCATTTTTAAAAGTCCCCCCCTCTTGACCCCGTTCTCCCCCCTTTAGGCGGATCTCGGAAGTTAACAGACTTGCAACATTATATAGGTAGGTAGCGGTAAAGCGAAGCGTAGCGTAGCGTAGGGATAAGGTCACGACAGATTTCCGGTGGTAGGTAGGTCCTGAGTGGAGCGAACCTGCGAGACCGAGTGGAGCGAAGGGGGGAGGTGGCGAGCGAAGCGAGCCGGCGACCTCCGTAGCGTAACGAAGGTTGAGTGGGTGAAGCGTAACTCAGGGGTGACGACAAGCAAACTTACAAGTAACTCTCATGAGAAAGCCAAAAGTACCAAGCTTTCCCTTTTTGGCGTCTATCCCCCCCTCCCAATCGTATCTAGGAAACTAAGAAACCCGTGTTTTATTTTTTTACGGATTCTTATAGAGAAGGCTCGGAAAAGTAAAAACCATTTTAAAAGTTCCCCCCCCCCCCTTGCCCCTTTAAGTGGATCTCAGAAGAGACTTTGAACATTTTTTTTTAGATTCGTATCAAGGGGCCCAGAGTATGTCAAAATCATTTTTCAAAATTCACCCCATTCCCCCCTTCACCCCTCCCTCCATCGTATCTCGGAAACTAGGTAGCGTAGGGAAAAGGTCACGATACCTTTCCGGTGGTAGGTAGGTTCTGAGTGGAGCGAACCTGCGAGACCGATGGACCGAAGGGGGGAGGTGGCAAGCGAAGCGAGCCGGCGACCTCCGTAGCTTAATGAAGGTTAAGTGGGTGAAGCGTAACTCGGCGGTGAAGACAAGCAAACTTACAAGTAACATTCATGAGAAGGGCAAAAGTACCAAGCCTCCCCGTTTTTGGCCTCCCCCCCTCCCTATCGTATCTCAGAAACTAAGAGACCCGTGTTTGGTGTTTTTTTACGGATTCGTATAGAGGAGGATCGGAAAAGAAAAACCATTTTTTTCAAAATCTCCCCTCTTCACCCCCTTCTCCCCCCTTTAAGTGGATCTCAGAAGAAACTTGAAACATTTTCTTGGGGCCCAGAGTATGTCAAAATCATTTTTCAAAATCAAAATGAGAATCTAAGATGGCGGCTGCTATAATTTTCGAATTGTTCATCAATTTTATCATGGAAGTCGTTTTCATGGTTATCGAGGATGCTAAAGCCGATAGTGAGGTCAAAATCAAAGATGGCGACAGCAAAAAGTTCAAAGATATCATCATGGATGTCGTTTTCATGGTTTTCGAGGGTAATAAAGATGATAGTGAAGTCAAAATCAAAATCCAAGATGGCGGCTGCGATCATTTTCGAATTGTTCATCATGGGAGTCATTTTCATGGTTTTCGAGGATACTAAAGCCGATGGTGAAGTCAAAATCAAAATCCAAGATGGCGGTTGCGATAATTTTCGAAATGTTCATCATGGGAGTCGTTTTCATGGTTTTTGAGGATGCTAAAGCCGATAGTGAAGTCAAAATCAAAATCCAAGATGGCGACAGCAAAAAATTCAAAAATATCATCATGAATGTCGTTTTCATGGTTTTCGAGGGTAACAAAGATGATAGTGAAGTCAAAATCAAAATCCAAGATGGCGGCTGGGATCATTTTCGAATTGTTCATCATGGGAGTCGTTTTCATGGTTTTCGAGGATCCTAAAGCCGATAGTGAAGTCAAAATCAAAATCCAAGATGGCGACAGCAAAAAATTCAAAAATATCATCATGAATGTCGTTTTCATGGTTTTCGAGGGTAACAAAGATGATAGTGAAGTCAAAATCAAAATCCAAGATGGCGGCTGCGATCATTTTCGAATTGTTCATCATGGGAGTCCTTTTCATGGTTTTCGAGGATGCTTAAGCCGATAGTGAGGTCAAAATCAAAATCCAAGATGGCGACAGCAAAAAATTTAAAGATATCATCATGGATGTCGTTTTCATGGTTTTCGAGGGTAATAAAGATGATAGTGAAGTCAAAATCAAAATCCAAGATGGCGGCTGCGATCATTTTCGAATTGTTCATCATGGGAGTCACTTTCATGGTTTTCGAGGATGCTAAAGCCGATAGTGAGGTCAAAATGAGAATCCAAGATGGCGGCTGCGATAATTTTCGAATTTTTCATCATGGGAGTCGTTTTCATGGTTTTCGAGGATGCTTAAGCCGATAGTGAGGTTAAAATCCAAATCTTATGATCGCATAGAGTGTTCGAGGGGCAGTAAGCGCGTACCTAACACAATAATATTTTGAAATATCATATTTTTATCTAAACTGAAAAGTTTGTTTTGAAATTGAAAAATTCTCTTTGTCTTCGATAGTTTTTGTGTTTTCATCATGGGTGTCGTTTTCATGGTTTTCGAGGATGTTAAACTGATGGCGAGGTCAAAACGGCAATGCAAGATGACGGCTGCGATAATTTTCGAATTGTTCATCATGAGAGTCGTTTTCATGGTTTTCGAGGATGCTAAAGCCGATAGTGAGGTTTAAAATCCAGGAGGGCATAAACGACGTCACCGAAGGCCTGCTGCGTGTCGTCTGCGAGGTGGGCTGTAAACTTTTTCGACCGATTAGGAATGGACGTAAGTCGGAACTTAATTACCAGCGAGACTCTGGCACTGATGAGGAAACGACGAGAACTCACAAAGCCACACAGGCTGAGAGTCAGGTTCTTAACGGGGAGGCCAAAAAGCAGTTCATACGCGATACACGGAGTGGAAATAACCGAATTATAGAGCAAGCTTTAGCTCGGAATAAAGGCTCGAAGGTATTTGCCAAGCCCAATACCTCCCGCTGTTGCCGGACAAAGCTCAGAACGTCACAAGGCACCACCGTCACCTCAAAGCCAGAGATTCTAGCTGAAGTCGAAAAGTTCTACGGAGACTTATATGCTCAAAAACCTTGCCCACCTCAGGCCCACGGCGCGGATGACCAACGGGCCAAACTGACACGCCATCTCACAGACGAGCTTCCCGACATTGACATGGGTGAGATTGGAATGGCACTCAGGCAGCTTCACCACAACAAAGCCCCAGGGGATGACAAAATAACCATTGAGCTGCTCAAGGCAAGAGGAATACCTATCTTGACAGAGCTTGTAAACTCTTCAATGCCGTCATCCACACTTGCACAACACCGGAGGCATGGCATGGGAGTGTGATAGTATTATTCATCAAAAAGGGCGATAAAGCGCTCCTTAAAAACTACCGCCCCATCTCACTTCTGAGCCATATCTATAAGCTATTCTCGAGGGTTATTCTAAATCGTCTCGCCCAAAAGTTCGATGATTTTCAGCCACCGGAGCAAGCCGGGTTTCAAAAAGGTTATCGCACCATAGACCACATACACACCCTTAGGCAAGTGATTCAAAAGACCGAGGAGTATAACCAGCCTCTGTGCCTAGCGTATGTGGACTACGAGAAGGCTTTCGATACCGTCGAGACCTGGGCTGTTCTGGAGACCATGCAGAGATGCCTCATCGACTGTCGCTACGTTGAGGTGATGAGTTGTATGTATAAGGCCGCAATAGTGACCGTCTAAGTACAAGAACAGAGCACAAAACCAATCCAACTGTTTACAAACGCGTTGGAGGACGTTTTCAAGACGATTGATTGGAAAGGACGGGGTGCTAATATCAACGGTCAGTACATCTCACACCTCCGATTTGCGGATGACATTGTCATCATAGCAGAGTCTCTGCAGGAGCTGGAAAAAATGCTGAACAGCTTGAGCGATTCTTCAAGGCGTGTGGGTCTCGGAATGAATCTGGCTGAACAAAACCAAAGTCATGTTTAATGGTCACGTCACCCCGAGACCTGTAATCGTGAATGTTGCTGCCCTCGAGGTTGTGCAAGAATACATTTATCTAGGCCAAAGTGTATAACTGGGCAGGCACGACTTTGAGAAGGAGGCAGCTAGAAGAATACGCTTGGGCTGGGCGATCCCACAATCCCTTAAAACCAGGCAGGGTTTACAACCAGCGTGTCCTACCCGTAATGACTTACGGAGCCGAAACGTGAACACTTACCATCGGCCTGGTCCACAAATTTAAGGTTGCTCAGCGTGCAATGGAGAGAGCAATGCTCGGGGTTTATCTGGTGGATAGAATTCGTAATGAAGTCATTCGCCAGAGAACCAAATGTAGAACCAAATGGCACGTCTGTAGACGGACAAACGGCAGATGGAGCAAACATGTGCTTGAGTGGAGACCGCGAATGGGAAAACGTAGTGTAGGACGTCCTGCTGCAAGATGGGTCGATGATTTAAGGAAGGTGGCTGGATGGTTGGCGCTCTTTGGGGGAGGCTTACGTCCAGTAGTGGACGGCAATAGGCTGATGATGATATAAAGCTGATAGCGAGGTCAAAATCAAAATCCAAGATGGTGGCTGCGATATTTTCGAAATAATCATCCTGGGAGTCGTTTTCATGGTTTTCGAGGATGCTAAAGCCGGTTAAAATCAAAATCCAAGATGGCGGCTGCGATAATTTTTGAATTGTTCATCATGGGAATCGTTTTCATGGTTATCGAGGATGCTAAAGCCGGTAGTGAGGTCAAAATCAAAATCCAAGATGGCGACTTCAAAAAATCATTTTTTTTTTATTGGATGCCGTTTTCATGGTTTTCGAGGGTGCTAAAGCCGATAGTGAAGTCTAAATCAGAATCTAAGATGGCGGCTGCGATCATTTTTGAATTGTTCATCATGGGAGACGTATTAATAGTTTTCGAGGATGCTAAAGCGGATAGTAAGGTCAAAATCAAAATCAAAAATGGTGACTGCAAAAAATTCTAAGTAAGAAATACTTTTCAAAACACGACCCCGCGAGCTGCTTGCAGCTCGCGCAACGCGCAAATACTAGTTTTTATATAAAAATACAAAATTCAAAGCTTTTGTGCTTCTGAATTAATTTACATATTTTCAAACAAAACCGTAGAAGGAAAGTGCCGTTTCACCTTCTGCTAGCCGAGCAACGTACAGAATTCTAGCTTGTATTGTTATCATGACCACTGACGTGCAGTCTCCCGTACAACTAATACATTAGTTTCTATCAGTACAATGCAAGCCACAATAAATGGCCCATCTAAACAAATCATGGCTGTGAATTAAATCTGCCCGTCAATTGGTCAATGTATTTTATTTGTGAAATTGATCCCGTTGAACTTATCAATTACAAACTTATTTTGCAACAATATAGCCTACGGTGTACTGTTTAGTATTGACCGTGTTTTATTTTTCGGCTCAATAACCTGTCTAGCATAAGTCAGTTTTAGATTAGCTACTTCAATTAAAGTTGGAACTTGTTCATTGAAATCGCAGATGAGATTTAAATGAATAAATCTTAGTTTGTGATATAAGTAGGAGGTGGATGAAATTAATAAATTATTTATCTTAAATCTTTATTTTCTTAATAATTTTCCAACTGCCGTAGAGTACTAATCCGCACCGGTCCCGCGTGGTGGATTATGGCCAACTCCTTCTCAAAGAGTCCTCTGTGTGAGGCCTGTGTCCCAGCAGTGGGAATATTATAGGCTGATGATGATGTAGAGTAACACTAAACACAATAGTAACAAACCATAAAGTCAGCTTCAAGTAAGTACTAAGTACAGTCAGAATTGAAAATAAATGATCTTCGTACAAACTGGTTAATAAATAATGAATGAACGAAGACTCTCCACTATAACTTTACATATTTTATTGTGTATCTACCTAATTATGAATTATAATGCTGGATCTACAATTGCAGTTATTTCTCTTTACATCATTATCTGCAAACATTTTTGTGTGCGTAGACTTTTTGCTCGCATTTCATTAAAATGTTGTTTTCGTTTGCACGCCTCGACTATAAAATATTTTCTCTATTATCTTCATTCTAATCAGTATATTCAATGCGCCGATCCAGTTGTAAACTTTTTTCGTCATAATAAAATTGCAACAATGCACACAATTTTTTTGCACTCCACTGTAGATAACACTTGTTGCTAAATATAATAATTAAATGCTGTTAAAATGCGATACGTGTGTAATGAGAATTGAGATTTTGAAATAGTGCGATTGGTGCCCTGTAATAAGTAAATTACATTCGACTTGTAATTGTACTAAAACGTGAACGAACAAATCGTATTTTTCACATGAATTTTATATCTGGGGATAATAAAATACTTAATAGCCTATTATTTATTTATACACGGGCGTCAGGAGTGTCATTTCTAACCAGTCATTTGAGCTATCTAAATGATTGTAAAAATACTGTGACTGCCATATTTCCCATTAATCTTTTAGCGTAATGAGACTTCCTATCGTATGTCAGTTAGTAAGTACATTTTGCAACACAATAAGCCGTGCGCAAGAGCCGTGAAGAATCATATTAATAATAATAAGCATGGTTTTTATGAATGCGAGCGTGCTAGTGGCTGTTGTGCCTCTCAGCTGTTCTGGCGTGAGCGGCTGGTTTTTTTTTTTAATTTAATTTATCTAATATCATCTAATTATGTTAATAGATATAATGAAAATGCATCTCGACGGCTGTAACAAACGCGATTCAGCAATAAACGTAGATCAGTCGTCTTATTACATATCGACGCTTGAAAGGCAAAAATTACCAAGCGACATGTTGGCTACATGTCGCTTGGTAATTTTTGCCTTTCAAGCGTCGATATTACGTTTATTTGAAATACTTATAAGGAAAACCAATGACTTTTATACAATACCGACGCTGAATACTAAATTAGTTTTTTTTTATATAAATCATTATTTTACTAAACTGAAAATAAATTACTTTATAACACTTTGTTTTTTCTGCACTGCAGTGTGAGATCACGCGCACTCGCTTGCAAAGAAACTGGATACATTAAATTATGTATTGCACCTCGATGTATGCAATCAAATAAATTGCTACACAGTGTATTTGAAATTTATTTTCTTAGAATACAAAATATTTTAACTGTTATTACTATGTATTATAATAGCAAGACGTTATTTATTCATAGAAAAAGATCCGTCGCCATCAAACTTATATAATTGGATAATGGACGGGGTAAACTATGTATGTATAACTATGTACCTTACAAGAAAATATAATTTAAATTGTATATTGAAGTTGAATAATTGTAATAGTTACCTACTAATTTTCGGCATGGTGTATGAACATTAATTAATAATATAAGAAAACGCATACTTTACAGTTTACACCTTAATTGTTATAATTAATAATTATTGTAGTATTCTTTCGAGTACTTTGTAAAGAGGTACTTACTCTTAGTGCAAAATGTCTTGAGCAATAAAGCAGTCAAAATATAATAATATGTTAAATAATATGTAATTCATATCAGATTCCCCATTACATTACAAGGAATTCCGTAATTAACTATACAATCAGTGACATAACATAAAATCTGGATAAAAACTGTTATCCAGGTTATAAACTATCTGTGTACCAAACTTTAGCCAAATCCGTTCTGTGGTTTTTGCGTGAAAGAGTAACAAACATACCTACATACACATACATACATCCTCACAAACTTTCACATTTATAATATTAGTAGGATTATTTTGTGTAAATAAAAGTTATCTATATGTATTCAAAATTTTCATCTAAACTGTTAGGGGTCGTTTCGGAGATACGCGAAATAATTGTATATCGGGACTAAAACATCCAAAGATTTGTCCTTGTGTGGAGTGCAAGGAAATGTGGCAAAGGACATCCATCTACATCATCCTCTTTATTCAATTGTAACTGTTAGGTCGTGCAATCTTCTATTGGCAAAAAAATTGGGCTCTTCATTACTATTGCGTCAGACGATACGATGTTTTGTTGGAAAAATGTTTTTTTTTTTCTATTTTTGTTTTCCTTTATAAGGGTTGCCTCAGATGAAACAAATACCTCACTGTTGTTCTTATTCTTTCACACATAGTAAAACATATATAATTATGTAACTAAACAAACAGTATTATAAAATTGTCTCTGTATGTAACTTTTGTTTCCCCACATCTTAAACCCTTATTAAAGAGAGTTCGCCAAGTCATGTTTAGCAACAAACTAGTATGTAAATATGCATTGTATGTCTCACTCAGCTTGTAGCGCGCTTTTTTAGTTATTTTTCTTCGTTTCAAAACTGCTACTGTATTATAACATCTCCTGTTTTCTTTTTCTTAAAGGTAACATCGTACCCCAAGGTAAGATAACTGCAAGAAAATTAACACTACACAAATCTTAGAAGCATAATTTACAACAACGGGCAAATTTTACCAAAGTTTTCGCGTCAACTTGAGAATTCACTTGAAAGGTTTCTAGTTCCGGATGCTTTTTGTCGGGTCAAGTCTGAAATCTGAAAAATTTGAAGACCGATGAAGTGAAATCTACCGCTCTCTATTTCCAGTTTTGCTTTTGTCTTCGTAAATCATCAATTTATTTTTTATTGTTTTTTTTTACCGTAAAATAGTTATCCTATTTTAACTTGATCAAGTAATTACTTTCTTAAAAGAGATGTTGACGAGCACGCTGATGCGGCCGACTGTACTAACAATTTAAATGTATACGTACGTACAAACAACAATGGATAATTATAGTTACACAAAGTTACGCATCAACGGGCCCCTAGCAAGAAACACGGCATGTTTACCGTAAATAATAAATAATTTTAGGGTTGCCTCACTTCGCTTGTTTAATGTGATCATAGTTTAATATTTTGTGTGTGAATGCGGTGATGGTGATTAATGATCAAGGATTGTAATAGATCCTAGCACTTACTTTTCGTTTGTTTCTTTATTTGTAACCTTACGGATATTGTTTTAGAATATCAATTTTATTGTTTGGAGGTCCGGTGACAATGATTTAAAACATACTGATACTTCTAGCCTACATCATCCCACTGCTGGACAAAGACATCTCCCTATGGTTTCCAATTTCCACGATCCAGGGCCAAAGTGGACTGGTCATCGGTTTTGTCAAGCTCGTCCCGCCATCTTCTACGAGGTCTGCCGCGACGCCTTCTGGCTGTGTCAGGGCTCCACAAAGTGGTTATTTTGGCCCACAGCTCATTGGGCAGCTCAAGCCCATTTTAGTGCAGCGGCCTTTTGACCAATGTCAGCAATTTGTGTTTTGGAGCGCAGTGTGGTTTTGCAGTCGTTTTGTATCGTATTTAAAAGATAATTATTATTGCAAAATATACCATAGTATAATTAATTACTTAAACCTGTAAGTACTTATTTAGATTACTGTTTAAACATCGAGTCCATACAATGTGATAAAATAATTATTCATTTATCTCAAGGCCCAAACAGTTACTGCAAAATTATACATACAAAAGAAATTAAGACAAAATTTTATACTCAAGTATAAAAATTACACATTTTTTTATTACAAAATTAAAAGGACACCAGTGCTTGAAAAGGAAGAAAAGAAAAACGCGAGATAATAACCGGTTGTATTAAACTATAATATAAAAGGTTCATTGAAAAAGGAAGAAACTGGCAACACTGTAAGTACGCTTGACATTTTAAATAGACTCGCTGCGACTATTGTGTGCACGCAGCCTATAAGTATTTACATAGTATTACATTATTATAATAACACTAACTGTTGCCAGCGGTTTCATCTCGAAAATTATCTCACTGGAACATAAAATCGGGATAAAAACTATCCTGTATGTTGTTCGAGGTTATAAACTATCTGTGTACCAAATTTCAGTCAAATCCGTTCAGTGGTTTTTGCGTGAAAGAGTAACAAACATACCTACATGCACACATACATCCTCACAAACTTTCGTATTCATAACATTAGTAGGATTGTACTTAATACGATTCAACTTAATACAATAGTGGAATTCCCTCATTGTTGAATGATCTTAAAAGTCATGTAGACTTTGCTAACTGAACCTGTTGAAGTGTTGACCCTTTTCTCTTGCTATATTTTTTTGGTCCCACATTAGCACTTTCTCCTGTATCGTGGGTGCGTCGTTAACAAACAATAATTATAAACTCACATACCTACACAAACGCCCCGACCCACAATAACTTGTAGATCATACATGTAGGTACCATTCCCAAGCGTAGATATCTATGAACGGGCATGAAACTACATGGACACTATAATAATAATAATATATTCCACAACTATCACACAACGCTATCTAGTCCCAAGCTAAGCAGAGCTTGTGTTAGTAGGTACTAGACAACTGATAAACATACTTATATGTATATTTCTATAAACATACATAATTATAGAATTACACTCAGACACAGAACAAATGATCATGCTCATCACACAAACATTTGTCATGGGTGGGAATCGAACCCACGACCTCCGGCATAGCTGTCAGGGTCACTAACCACTAGACTAGACCAACAGGCCAGTCAACACTCTTTTTCACAATTGCCAAATTTATTACAGAACCCTTGAACGTAACTTAGTAGGCATCCAATATTATTTCAAAATGTTGGATAGGCAAGATCACTGGATTTCCTCACACATTAAAAAAAGTGTGATGTTAATTCCACCTGTTTTTATTAATTATACGATGTAATACACCGATAATAAAGTTATTATGATATTAAGCTTTCAATGCACGTGTCACAAATTGTAGGCGATGAGCAGCTCACGTAATTTGTCACGTCATACTAAATAGCGACTCTTGTGTTTATAATAGACCGATTCTTCGATAGCACTCTTCAGAAAATAGTAACCAAGGGCTGTTCTATCCCTATTGAAATTGTTTGTCTATTCCGAGATCGAACTGAAGCTCAAGTTTCTGTTTTACAAGATAATGAAGGGGAAATAATAATTAATATTAATTTAACTAATATACAGGGTGAATTTTTCAAGTGGGCGTGGATGGCTATTTTCGAAACTATGAGGAATATTGAAAAACGTTGAAATGGGTCTCGAGGCTGATTTTGACGAAAACTAAAACTGTATCATTGGATATTAGAAAAAACAATCATCCTAGCCAGGAATCGAACCCGCTGATTTTGGAAAAAATATCGCACTCTGTATCATTACACCATTCGATAGTGTTGCTGATAAGGATCTTCTTGCGGACGGCGAGTAACGGGTAGCTCACCGTCTGATCAGGGATCAGGCCTGGGTTGATATCAAGTTGTGTTTCACACACGTGTCAAAGAACTGTCGGTAAGCTGACGGAGCCCCCATAAAGCTAACAGTCGACGGTTACTGGACGGGAACGGAACGGGACTTTCTAAGCAGGGTGCCGTGGTCATGGAACGCAACAGACATTTGAAGAAACCGGCTGGATTTTTGGTCAGGAAGAACCTGACAGTCCTGCTCCTTGAGAATTATTCCCGATGGATCCCAGTTTTGAATCCCACTTGAATATTTTTCCCGTTGAATCCCACAAAAAATTTAAATGTATTCCCGTTGAATCCCACAACAAAAGAAAAACGTTTTATTCCCGTTGAATCCCAAAAACTATTCCCGTTGGATCCCACATGCTTTAAAAAATCAGAATGCGAGTACTTTCAATCACAAAATTGCTATAATAAAACTAGCTTCTGCTTGCGGTTTCGCCCGCGTCAAGTTAGGCGTATGGCCCTATGGTCCAGTCTCCATCAGCTGTTCTCTTGAGGTAAGCGTGAAACACGACGCGCCATGACTTGGGCCTGTCCTTGGTCGGACGGCTCCCGACTACCACCTTGAGCTTATGCTAGCCTAGTACTTTGGCAGGCCATTTAGTGTTACCTTACCCCCGCGCTGCGTGTCACGTGGCGCCAGAGCGCAAAACATACCACCTTGATCTTATGCTAGCCTAGTACTTTTGCTGGTTAGTGACATTCCATCAGTTTGTAAGTAAAGACTGAAACAAATTCTCAGAATAGGCTTTTCATAGACCGGTCGTCTATGAAAAGCCTATGGTGGCCGGATCTTGTGGAACTTTTTTTTTTGTAAAATTCTTAAATTAGTTACTCAGAAAATATCAGTAAAATAACGGTTACAGTTTTCTTCTGATATGTACACATGTTGTCAAAAAGTGGGATTCAATGGGAATTAAAAATGGGATTCATCGGGACTACCTAAAAAATGGGATCCAAAAGTGGGATCCAACGGGAATAATTCCTCCTTGAAGGGCGGAACGAGTGGGAGGATTCATTTCATAATTTTACTACCTCAAAAACAAATGGTTGAAAGGAATCAAGAAGTTCAATAAGTAAATAAATAATTAATAAACACACTAACATTTGAGCCGTCTGGCATCAGTACGTTTATAAAGAAGCTAATACATTAACCATTGATAAAGCTTTCCGCGCAAGCTTCTAAAGGTCGCCACAGACGCAGCAATTATCAATAATAAACAACGTTGTGTGGAACTTAAAAAAACTGAGTTTTTCAATCTCACATAATATCCAAATGATGTTAAAAAAGAAATATAATTTTTTAAACATTCCACATTCAAAACGGACGACATCCTTTTTAGATAAAAATTGGCACACAAAAAATTATTAACTAATAAATAACTAGGTACATACACTCGACAAAGTTGAATCATAGTGTTAATACATAGTTTTTTTTTCTTAAATAATAAGTTTTTATTTTTATTTTGAGTAGGTAATAATTAGTTCATTTGTTTCTATATATCTGTTTCCATTTTAAATTAAATAAACGTCGAACGCAACCAAACCACTCACTTTCACCACACACTTCCAAACACATGACACATTTGTTGTGGCTGCGTCTGCGCTGGCCTTTACTTTCCGTCTGCCGCTGCGATGACTCGCATAATAGTTCATTTGTCAACTAACATGAAGGATTTATGAGACAATCCTTATTATTTCCAATTGCAAAGTACTTTTTGTCATAATTATATTTATAAATGGCTAACGGCGAGTTGAAAACACTGAGATTAGATATTTGATCACTTGTTGATTCAATTAATCGTTAAAAAAAAAAAAATAGGAATTCTTTTTTATTTAGTAGGTTGTGTCTAAAATAAAGTCAATGTTACTGACTGATAGTCTAACATTTTTCACAAAAGAATGTTAAAAACTGGATAATGGACATCATTAATCAATTTTTTTCTGCAAAAAGACTGAATTCCAACTGAAAATACTGAAAGGAGTCTTAAGGCCGACGTTGATGTAAACTAAAACTGAATCATTGGGTTTTAAAAATCCACGCCCATTCGAAAATTCCACCTGTATAATAATAAGTTTAGACAACGTGTTTTAGATACACATAAATTATATTCATATAACAAACTGTACGCAACAGTACCCTTAGCACGAATTGTAAGTATTTGAGACGTAAAGTAAACTGGAACTTTGACAATATCAAAATGAAAATTTTCAAGGAAATAATTTGTTCCTGTTTCGCACACCAGAGGCGCTGTTCCATTTTTTCATACAACAAACGCTGTAAATACTGTAAAGTAAAAGAGTGAAAATCCGTGCTAAGGGTACAGGTCTGATTACAGTTACAACACCTGTTTCCCAGGGAAGAAAATGAGCCAAGAATGTTTACCAATATTACATCACAAATCGTAAAACCACATCGAAATAATCAAAAACTAACTCGCTTCTACAGTCATTGTCATCGCCACAGCATCCTCATCTTCGGAATTGCGGTGTACCATTCAGAACTCCGGCTTAAGGGCGCGTAACCAGAAAGTTGGCAACGTCGCAGATAGCTATCAAATATTTACAAGATTTAATTAATTTGGTGAATGAAAATAAGAAATATATTTCTGTAGTAGGTACAAATATATATATATATATATAGGAATGAAATAATAAAACTCAGAATTTGATGTTTTAACCGTTTCAGGTGTAAAAAAGGCATTTGGTTCCTAAATATTTTTTTTACATCTACAACTATGTATTCGGTGTTACAATATTAATTATTGCATTCCCTTATCATTTTTTTATTGCACTACAGAGTCATATTTCTTGTTTCCATACAGTAAAATCGTCAAATTAATTAAAACTTGTTAGTCTTTGACAACTATTTGCGACGTTGCCAACTTTCAGAATACGCGCTCTTAAATATGGCGCAGGTCGATTTCATTTGTGATCTCTGTACTATAACGTTATTACCTCAGATCAAAGAAATAGACAGATAGAGCGCTCAGAACACGCGAGTGGTTCCACCAAAGTTAATACAAAATCAAAATCGAATCACTGTACCAAGCTACGCGTCGTACCAAGCTGCGCGTCGTTGTTGTTGTTTGACAAAATATGCCGTCACGTGTCTTTAACCATTGTAAAAGTTTTTCTCAAAAACAAAGAAAACATTATGGAATGTAATTCGATTTGATTTTGTATTAACTTTGGTGGAACCACTCGCGTGTTCCGAGCGTTCCATCTGCCTATTTCTTTGATCTGAGGTTATTACTTTACATTAATAAGGACAATGACATGTCTGTTCCCTGAACAATAATAAGACTGCATCGTTTCTTGAAACAGCATCTTTTTAACGTTTAGTTTTTTTCTAATAGTGTTGTAAACCTTTCAGTTTTTTCACAAGTCTTAAGTATTTAAGTTGTTCGTAAGTTTTTTTGTTATGTTTTCACGTCTTTTGCTGAATCGATGATAACTCATTTTTATGATGAAAGAAAAGACAAAAATGAAAGAGGGTACTATCGCGGCCGCGAGCAATCTTGAGCTTTTATGGAACGGGAAGCACAACTCCAATATGATCTAAAAAAACATTACCCTCCTTTGCGTCGCGCAGTCGGGTAATAATTGATTAAACGCTGCCAAAGTCAGTCTCTACTCAACAAACTTAAAGTTGTCCTACTGTTCGATCAGCTGAGTCACCAGTATGTATGTGTGCGTGCGCACTCCGACGTGTAGGTACTATTAGGGTCAACTCACACCGAGAAGCGACGCTGCAAGCACATTGCATTATAGCGTCTCGCAACCAAACTTTATTAACTTCACGAAAAAATACACATTTTATCGATGAGGCGACGTCGACGCTGTTTTTAATAGCTACTCGAAATCTAACTTTATTTACATAAAGAAAAGATACACATTTCCAGTATCGTCGCGTCACTTCGCGTCTTGGTGTGTACTGACCCTTAGACGTTTCATATTGTGAGGTCGATGACTGCACTGTACATTGTAATTGTAATTTATAATATATTTAAATGCTCCAGCATTTGATAGATGGTTGCGAGATGCTGTAATGTACCGAGCGAACTTATAGAGGTTACAAGATCGTTCGTGCCAATATATTAATGGAATTACCTACATTTGATTTTACAGCTATATTTCTTTAGTGCAGTCTGATTCAATGTTTCGTTTATATTCATAATTTTAGTCTTGTCCACTCAATGATGTGATAGTCTAAACATTACATAACTTCCATACAAAAAGCTTCAAAATTATTTTTCAAGTTCACTTTTAGATGATTGCCTTCTGCCAATAAAAGGAACTCCTCATCGCACTTGGGTTACAATATGAACACCTGCATTTTGTAATTGTAACCATGTTTAAAATTACGATAATTACAATTTAATAGCACTCGATGTTGTTGTGCTCTGCTTGTAACTTTATAAGCTTTGCCCGATGTTTTATTTAAGTCCTAGGGTTGTGTTCGCGACTTACCATGACCCCGGAACGTAAAGGGCTATTGAAGGACATCGTGGATTGTAGTCAGTACAAGTCTGACAGTCCCTCCCGATCTCCCCTGGGTGGGAGAACTCATTTGATGATGTTATGATGATAAAAAAGTCCCAGGATGTAACAACAGCTCCTGCAATGAAAAAGCTTGGATAAGTATTCAGAGATTAATCCGAAACATACATTAAACTCTGAAACGTAGAAACATGTCTTTCACATTTATAATATTAGTAGGTTACCGTGTGTAAAGAAGTATACAATTATTTAAAGTGTGAACTAAAATGTATTGGATGCAGACCAAGAAAAACAATTCAAAGATAATTGTGAAACTACCTCAACATTACATTTTGAATATATTTTTTTCTTTTGTCGTGTTTTGTCAACTACTAAGGTTTATTTCAAGATGTAAGGAACAACGATGATTAATTGTATAATTAGGTATATTGATTAGGGCCGGTACAGTCGCGTGTAAAATCAAATGTTTGTTTTAAATCTTGCCATTTTTTTTTGCTGCAGTATATGAAATACTTGATAATATTTATCATCTGTACTCTTGGTGCCTCTTAAATAATCCTTTACTAAAATATGTTATGACGTTCAGACAATATAATTTCATTTTCAAAAAAATACATTATTTTTGACTTTATTACCTACCTACGTTTAGAGACGTTTGAAATAACTTGTAAATACATTATTTATAAACTGTACTACTACTTACTATAATAATAAATAAACTGTAGAATAACATAAAATAAAGTCCAACAACATTCTGTTTGCATTTCCGTTCCTGCTAATAATTTTGTTGAAGATTATTGCAATCACTGTGCATATATGCTATTTACGAATCAACATTACATCTACGTAAGGTAAGGCTCGTAAACCTACTTACATAAATATTTACAATAATACATATGTATTATTATTATTATTTATCATAGTTGCTGAAACACAATAGATCGTATCATTTGAATAATTTTATCTGATACAAGTATACGTAGCGCGCCGTTCACTGCACGTACAGTCGTAGACAGAAGTGCATACACGTTTATATATAATTTTTTCATCGTCACCTACCACCCGAACTATACAATTCTTTACTTGGAGCTAATGCACAAATAGAAATGACCATGTTATCTTAAGGTACGATAAAAATATAATTTAACACAGAACAACACTGAACAGTTTCGATGCGCAGTAATAACAAAGAAACGTTCACAAGTAGGTATTTACATTAAACTCATTCATCTAATAATTATTTTTATTATAATATAATAACGTAAAGCGAAAATTGGCTATCACATGTGTCATAAGAAAATTTAATAAAAAGAAATAGGCCATAACACTAAATCAAAAGTTACGACATGCCCCTACCGATCGCGAAGAACAAAATATTTTGTTGGAAAACGATCACACGTGTGTGGAAATAAACAACCAATTAACATTGTGCGAAAAAGCGGCCATTAAATCATCGGTATTATAAATTAGTCTTTCTGCCTCGATCTTGACCTCTTTGTCAGTTATTTTTAAAACATAATATGAATGACAATCTTTTATTTCATAGTATGCTCTAAAATAAATGCTCCTTGATTGAACTATATTTGGATTAATTTAGCAGACATGAAGTTGTAGATAGAGCTCAAGATCAGGATAAAATTATTGCAATAATGAAAGTATTTATCATGTTTATTGTTTGTTGTGTTTCCGATATTTTCGCGCTGTTGAAAGTGCCACGATCACCGTAAATCTCGTTTTAATTTCTAGTGATAGTGTGAGTGAACACGTCAGTTTTGGTCGTAAAAAATATGGCACAGAAAAGTATATTTTTAAATCTCCTGAAAATAAAATAATACATTGGTTTTTACAGTACGAGTGAAATACGAAAAGGGATAAAAGAAAACTAATTTTAAACAAAAATAAGTCTGATAATCTTGTTAAAATTGAATGCAAACAACGAGTAGACGTTATAGAAGATAAGAATCTGCTATATCAATTTCAAAACTGTTTTCATTACAGCTTTTTCCCCGAACAAGCACTTTTCGCGTCGACCGTACACAGACGGCAGTTACCACTTAAACTTTATGGTATCGTAATTTTGCCAAAATGTATTCTAATTCTATTGTATTACGGCTGTTTTTGTATTACACTGATCACTTTCACTCCTGGACTGTCTTGCAGATAATATTCAACGGCCCACAACCACTTTTAGGACTATTTACGCGCATTAGATTGATTATGGATTGTGTTTTAGTCATTTTGTATTGTGTTAGATAAATAACATGGACTGTTATAGGTACAACTCCATTAGTTATCCGACCTTGAATGTTTTCAAGTTATTTCCTTGACTGTACGTTCATACTTAGTTGTAAAATTTGCTGAGAAAGAGAGTTGCAGTTGTAGAGTTGCATTTGCCTACTAGTCGGTGCTTGCTAAGTAGTCACTGAAGGAATTTTCAACTGATTTTACACAACTTAGGGACGTAATTAGTAAATCCATTGTGCGCTGTTAAGAAGGTAATAAACCCCCCATGATACATCGCTTGTGTCTCTTGAGCTGTTTGAGCACACTCGTATCTCAAAATAGTGTTGTAAAGAGAAGTGTTCGCAGGACTACCACGTCGTACACACAAACAATACACTAAAAAAAGTTATTTCAAATAAACACGAACCCTTCGCTTGCGTATGTACAGTTGGAGTTGATATTAATTTATTTGATGTAATGTGCGGTGGGCGCCGGGCGCATGCGCCGGCCGCCGCACACCGAACATTCTGGACGCCAGTTTTTATGTGTTTATATATTCTAATTTTATTGTTTTCTTTATTTGCGTCCCACTTTTGTTTGGTTCGGAGCACGGCATTGTTCCCCGTCGTAAACGCCGATTTAGATGATAAAATGAAAATGTTGTATGGAATTTTTATTTGGTATGCGTAATTTCTTTGTCTGTCCGTCTGTACTGTTTTACTGTAACACGTTTAATTTTATTGTAGTTATGTCATAAAAATTAACTAAATATTGCAACACTAATATCACAGATGCTTCCATGTTGACGTATTTGTTCGTTTATAATGTTTCTAATATTGTTATTAAGTCGTAACGTGTTGTTTAGATCTCTGCGATTCTAAAGAATACCATTGACGCAACGTTTCCATACAAAATGTCATTCAATTAGACGTAAAAAATTAAACACGCTACATAATGTGTTTAGTGTCTGCTCGCTCGACTTCAGTAAAACAATTATACTTTACAGCTAATTCTAACATATTATTATAATTGAACAAAACGGCGTCGTTAATTTTATTGTTTTAAATCACAAAGTAAGTTATTCTATAATTAAATTTAAAATAAGACACGGGTTTTGAGTTATAAGTGGTGCAATGAGAACTCTCGTATCGGGCTTCGAGACCAAACCTGTTTTTATCGCGAATTAATATTAATAATGAATACTTGAAACGGGCGCGATTGTGAGTTGTATAGTTGTAATTAAGTGCGATTATAGCGGCACCGGCAATTACTGACAATGTCTGCGGCTTGCACCGGCATTATGTTGGCGCTCGGCGATGCTCGGCAACCCTCGGGGCCCGTCGGGAGAGCTCGGCTAAAGTTTTGTTCGAAGGCGATACAATGCTACGAGTATTTTTAAATTAGGAATGTTTGATCGAAATATTAATCTGTTGTGTGGTGATAATTTAAAATTAAAAGTTGTTTAGTATTATTTGCGCGATTGTACCGTGACGCTTGGGACTTTTTGTTGGAGTTTTTGTCAACATTATTAATTTGTGCAAGTGACTATAGATTACATGCACGCGTTGTACACACACATATAAGAGAACAATAAATAAGAGAGCACTCTCATAATGGCCGAGTAACTTTTGCATTTGGCAGTAGTTCAATATATTTGTATTAAATAAGATGAATTACTGCCTAGATATTACTGGGTCGTCTGAGATCACGTTGTGGTGCAGATAAATACCGTTCACAATGGGGTTTATTCTGGACTGCCGTGAAAAGTAGGTACCTTTTCAGGTTTTGGTGTTGATGGGTACCAGATGTGAAAATAATACATTATGTGTGTTTAATTCATGAAAACTGTTCTACCCGCATTAATATTTTCTTTACTGACTAAAACTTGTGAAACTCGAAGGATTTGTAGGAAGTAGGTATTATCATAATGACTTGACGTTTGATGGTGGTACGAACATAATGGCAAGTCATCACTTCGATCAATATTCGAAGTTAAGCAGCACCCGTCGACGGCGGATGGGTCGTTAAAAATAGGGGCGAAAGGGGGCGAAAGCTCCGAAATATCGCGAGCCCCGAGCTTTTGGACAAAGCGAATGTTTTCAAACTTATAAAAACAATAAGCGGTTCATTTTAAAGCTTTATGCGATGCAAAAAAATATCCTCCCTTGATTGTGACAGTTTGGTATCAAGTTGGATGGAAATGTTGTCAGAAAACTGTGATATACCTATTCGTTGTTTTAACTAAGGCTTCTTGAACCTCGTTTATCTAGATTCTAGAGAATACTAGAGCTAGGTGGTGCTAGATGGTTTTTTGGTATGACTCCCAGGTTGGCGAAGTGTCAATGAGTTCAATGAATGGTTAACTATGCTATACATACTTTTTTAAGTAGGATAAATCTACGACATTTTTTTTTAATACGCGTTTGTCAGTGACTGTACTTTTAAAATTTTATTTGTCGTGGAAATATACACTATAAATTACATAATTTTCATGAATTCTCTACACGAACTTTAATACACAGTTGTAGTTTTTAAACAGAAGGAATTTGATTTCTTTCCGGAATTACAGATTTTTCGATATTTTTAAGAAGCCACAGTGAAATTTCTATCACCTGATGCTAACCAAAACACTCAGTCGTACGTCACTATCATTTAAGTCACTGTCACTATATCACACTCATTTGTTTTGAAAACTGGTCACCCTCTGTTGACGCGGCCATGCGTAAAATGAACGCAAAGGTCACATGCCCGTGTGACGTTCGCTTAGGTTAGGATGTGGACTAAGATATATCCAGGTTTATTAAATTTCCTTATCAACCTAGAAATTGTCTTACTTATGGGACACGGGGGTCCGTTCGTGAGAGAGAATGGGCCATAATTCACCACGCGGGCCCATTGTGGGTTTGTACCTAGATGTTAAATAATAATTATCTTCGAATTTTAAACTACACAAAGTAATTTGCCTGCTAAGGTTCGTACCCACGATCTGTAACTCGTAAGGGCTCCTATACACGATTCCGCCGCGGGTACAAGTGACGAGTGTCAAGTCCCTGTCGATACTATTGGTCCACCCCTGCCCAGGTTTAGATGATTGGCACAGTTGGGCAATCGACTGCTGCAGAGCGTGTCGCGGGTTCAATTCCCGCACGGAACAAATATTTGTATGATCTACAAGTAGTTATTGCGAGTCTGGGTGTTTATGTATGTGACTTTCTATGTTTGCGCTTAAACGAACCCACGATACAGGAAGCAATTCCTAGTGTGGAAAAGTCTAAAAAATATTTATGTATAAACATATAAATCATTCAAAGGTATACAGAGGAGAATAGATAGGCAGACCCATGCAAAACACTAGTAGTCTATTAAGTTAGAAACGGCTGAGCGAATGTTTATTTTTGGAAGAAATTAATATTTTATGAAGCCTAGCTTAGCTTAGTATTTTGCAATGGAACAATTTTCTCTATGAAAAAATCTTACAAGAAATGGCGAACAGTCGTGATGATAGGAGTGGACTGTATGGTTATGAGGTGTGATGGAATAAAAATTTTGAAACGGAAAGAAAAATATAACATGCGCTAGCTGAAATATTTCCAACAACGTGGAAAACTAAAAAAACTGACAATTCTATTGTTTTTACTTTGAAAAATAGAAATAGACTATAAAAAGAAACCTACAAAATACCAAGAATTTTGCAACAAAGAGCTATGCATCCGATTAGACTGGAAGTCGATCCTAACAGTCAAAGAAAGGCTAGGCAGATGACGGACTTAGAAAAATCAATGCAGTCGTGCAGCGTGTTATAGTTTGTGGGAGAAAACGTCAACGCCCATCTTTCAACTGTCACTTAAGTGACGACTTAAGTGACGTTTAGGTAATAAAATTCTTGGTGAAAAAAAAATTAAAAATACATTACAATATTTTAGCATCGTTATTATTATTTTTGGTTATGTTATTTTCTTTTGATGATGACCACTATAATATAAAACATGTCAAGTGTCACTTGAATTATATTTATGTATAATATTGTCTCTTTACTATCAAGTAAACTGACAAATATGTCGAAAAAACATTTTCAAAAGTTAACAAATCTTTTTCGTCATATTTATTAGATTTAAAATCTTAAGATTTTTGTTTCTAATAAATGTTAGAAAAGCGTGTTTGACGTCACGATAAAATTTATTTTCGTCGCTTGGTACTCCTGTTTATTTTGGAATTAATGCATTATTCATTCCTTCAGGTAGATATGGATGCATGTTGTCAATGACACTATCGCCATTTTGTTACATAATTCATACTAATCAAAGGACGATGGAATAATAATTAGTACCAGAAATAATAGCGTCGCTTCAAACTTTGCATATTCAAAGCTCAGTGACGTATTCTGTTTGCCTCAGGGTAATTTTAGACCTTTACATTAAAATCGCAATTTGCGATTAGAGCTTTACTTATAAATAGTTTATCTTTTTTATACAATTTTTTTTCATTGCTGCTCCTATTAATAACGAGTGTGCGTTACTTCTTTCCACTGCTTAAGGTGATTGCGTCGATGTAGCCCGCGAAATTCAAATATTTTTACGTTTTTTGCAATTTGCAGGCCAGTGACATGTTGTAACTTTATAAATATTTGTGTTGCGCAAATAACAAGTATAATTTTAAATATAAAAATTGTCAAAAAATTCGCTCCACCAGCTCTCACATAGAAAAGGTGCATCGTAGTTAGATTTCGGAGATTTTAACATGATGCACCTTTTCTATGTGAGAGCTGATGGAGCGAGTTTTTTGATATTTTTTATATTTAAAATTATACTTGTTATTTGCGCAACACAAATATTTATAAAGTTACAACATGTCACTGGCCTGCAAATTGCAAAAAACGTAAAAAAAATTGAATTTCGCGGGCTGGTTAGAGCATCCCCCTTAAGGAAAACATCTATATTCATGTAAGAAAATTAGAAAATAAATGCAATCAAAATAAAAATGAAGTAAAAAACACGATTGCTACAATTACAAATAAAATAAAACATTTCAAACAGCAACTTAACAACCAATCTGGCTGATTTTGATAGTATGTAATTTAAATAATAAATTTTTTAATTAAAAAAAAACAGTCTTCTCTGGAAATTCTACTACAAATAATACCAGTATAATAATATCGTAAACTCACCATCACCGAAGTTGGGACATGTCACTAACATAATTATCATTATTTCTTAACACTTTAGTGTGTGATTGTACTTAGGGCAACTTCGTTATGAAGTGGTAGGAAAGAAAATTGAACAGATTTTTTTTTTCTTTTAACTAAAAGTCTTGATGGTCTGTTTTTAACAGATATTGGATACGGAAAGTTTAACTTAGTTTGCTAATGTGGGTAACACATTAATATTTTAAATAATAAAAAGTATAAAGAAAGCCTAAATAAGGTAATCGACATTGTTATATGGTTACAAAATTAATTCTCATCAAACGCATTAAGTTTTAAATGAACATTAGGCCATCTACAAACTCTGCTTAAATTACGCGAACGTACGGATCGATGCGAACAACATTTTACGTTCTATTTCCGAAGAAACGCGAAACCGACACGAGCATCAGCCATAATAAATTTCTTGTCTTATAAAAATAAAACTTTTCTTTTTGCTGGCGCGGGGCGGCGTCACAGTGTGCCATCGATCAGCATGTCAACGCTTCCGCGTGAGATGATCATCTTTATGATTTACTGTGACTCATATTTACCTTTGTATTGTTAGAGATTACTCTTAATATGCGAAATAGCAGGATAGTGACCCAGTGATAACGGGCTTCTTTATTAGTAGGCGGTTAGTTTGGAACCCAAACACGTGCATTACTTTGTGTAATTTATTTCATAATAATGCTCATAACATCACGCAGGATAATATTATACTAGATTCATAAATTCGAACAAATAAAGTGAATGAGGCTATGTGCCCCACTAATGGGAAGGTTATAACCAATTTTTTAATACATCGTTTTTGATTCTAAACAAAACTACTAATAAGCAAAATTACGCTCATTTAATAATCATGTGTCTATTGAGTTAGAACGTGACTTCGTTAATTCCACAGCTGGTTTTATAAAGATCAAACACATTAATTGAATTTTAAACACACACTTTAGAAATACTGTACACAAGTGCACTCATTACACATTAACATTTTATTAGGAAACTTTGCTTTACAGAGACATTAAATATTAACTTTATTTAAGACGATATTTGAATTGAGTAGTAGGTAAGGATGTTCAAAGTTAAAATCAAGTGAGTAACTTCGTTCCCAAACGCTGAAATATTGTCTAAAAGCATAGCTGCACATTTTTTTAAAATATTATATTGTCTACGTTAAACAAATTCAAGGAACAGAAAATAAAAACAAATGACAGGGGTGTCATTGACAATTAATTATAATGATTTTATAGAAATATAGCAAAAACAAGAAACACTGTACTTACAATAAATCTTGTTACCTGATTTGAAAGCAGGCGAGTTGTACTACTGACGACGCGGCACTATGTCGGGGTGCAGCGGGGGTGGTCGGAGGCATGGGGGGTACGCCCTGGGCCCGGTAAAGTTGTGAATTGGCCGCGCACACAGGCTCACGGAACATTATCGTGATTCATATCGTTTATAATTTTATATTATGTTAAAGCGAGGCGAGGAGGGGGTGATATTAAAAATACAAGAGCCCCGCGCAAGTACTTTCCACCCGGCACCGTCTACATGGTAACCAGCATTGTTTGTATTCAAAATATTGATCCATTTTTTAATAAACAATTTGGTATGAGCTCGCGGAATTATTAGTGCTTGAAGGATGAGCGAATGAGTAGGTTAGTGTTGGTCTAGTAAAACGAATGAATGATTATTAACTTAGTCGTGAATAAGTTAGATGGGCATTTAAAGAATATAGATGTTTTTAAGTGATTATGTCATTTTACAGGGTTATTAATTTTTTTATATAAAAATAATTAAAAATGTTTTTGTTATATTCGTTTTCGTAATTATCTAAGAAAAGGAAAAAAGGTAACAATTGAAAAAAAGAACTTGTTTAATTTGATTATAACTTTAGCACAGTCGTACACATGCAGATGCCCTTACGACTTCATCAGCTGTGCTTGTTTTGCGCCCTTCCCCATATAAAATATAAAAACGCACATTTTATTTATACTTGGCGTTACATCCGGTACTCAGCAATCCTGTAACTTGGCAACATTCTTGCCAGTTGCTTAGCCCAAATAAGGAGCACTGTTTTCTAATTAAATATCGAGAAAAATATTCATATTCCTACATGCCTAGTGCGTAAAACGCGTTTTTATGTCTCTATAAACAATTTCTTAATAGTATCCTTTATGCTTAAAGTTTATTGTGTATTGAAAAGCTAGAGTAACGTTTATTTTTATTCGTAATATATAAAACTGAGCAATTTTTGTGATGTCATCAATGAAAAGATTTCATAAAATTTTCATCAATGACATTTATTTACTATTTTCTATCTTTGGTAGATGGGGTCCGACATCTTGGTATAAATTAGCTTACAAATAGTCAGTTGGAAGCCATTCGGACGATATTTGATGATTGCATAGGTGGCAGCTTTAGTATAGCTCAATACCATGCTCTACTATACATGCTCGATACATTGATCATAGTTCATTTCAAATTTATAAGTAGCATTACTCATGATAGTTCAAAGGACAGTAGAGTGACATTATTAACTAAGGCGGGTATTAAAACCTGCATCAGTTAGTTCCTAGGCGACCCAAGTCTCCGATACCCTACGACGTTCGTACACATGCACGCGGATACCAAAGTCGTAAGGTGTCGGACACTTGCACTTGCTTGTCGCCTTGTGTGCGAAGGGGTTCTCGACTGATTCCTGTGCACAGATAGATAGGATATTCTTTGATATACATTATTACCCGGTCCTAACTGGGCTGTGTAGGTCAGATTTACACGCTTCGTTCCATTTCACAATACTAGTATTCATCTGCATCTGGTTAGACTGGAAGCCGAACCCAGTTTGAAAAAATCTAGGTGGGTGATGTGATGATAATGTCATCATGTATGTCACAAACATAGACTTTCTACCATGACACAATGGCTGGTCGTATTGCTAAAGGTGGCGGTTCGCGCCGCGACCGAGACATGAGACCGCGACCGTAGATCGTGACATTCGTGACAGTATCTGTCTCCTGTCTGTGTCTCGCTGGCGAACTGCCGCTCATACATTGCCTAATGTTAAGTAACGGTCGCGATCTCCTGTCGCGGTCTGAGACAGGATCTCTGTCGCGGTGCGACACCTTAACAGCGAACTTTGGATACAATTATAGCGACAGCGAGGTACAAATCAGTCCTCATACAGTTTTAAAACGTTAAATTAAATGTATAAAAGCATGAATACTATGTTAAAAGATAGCTTGGTCCCGCCAGAAGCTACGAGCCACCAGGAAGCATCGCTAATAAACAACAAGCGGCTATTAAACGGTCCGCCGAAGCGAGAAACACGATATATAACCATATATTTATATGCAATACAATTTCATTATTAGATGCCTATTTGTGACTCGTTATTTCTATTGTCGCTTTTTCTATTTATTATCCAACACAATGTGTGATTATAATGTGGCTTATAACAAATGAGGTATGTGGGAGTCGGATCGTTCCACACGGGTGACCACGCCGCTGCTACGAAATTTTTGTATGTCATTAACGTCACAATTGGCGGTGTGCTGTATAAGTTTTTTTTTCTCCGAACGTTTTTTGCGCGACCACGCTTATTTTAATTAATTTATTGTATATCACAAATGACATATCGTTCGTAAGTGTCATTAGGCACCAGCCACTAACAAAAGTTTCGTGAAAACAATTCTATTTGTTTAATTTAATTCGTGGTCCGCTCATGTAATTAATGGCGTCGTTTTTAAAATAATTGCACGTTTTTATTTGTAATGACTGAAGGAACACGAATAACTCTGTCATAATTTTGTGTTATAAGTATAACAAAACGTAGGTAATAAGAATTTTATGCTAAACTGATTCGCTTATTAAAAGTGAGCGGATGTGTGATACTTATAAATAGAGGAAATGTTTTAAATTACAATAAAGTTTCATGAATTTCGCTAAAAATAATGTTAAACTATTTGAATTGGTCACTTAGTACCGGCATGATTTTCCCTAAATCCAACTCTCTGCATGTTTCTAGAACTTCATAAAGCCTCAAAGATTGGATTGCCCTACCTTTTTCTTAATTATGGGTTATTCTTAGATTGCAATATATTTTACCGGCAATTTTATTATGTTAGATGTTTTCAATATCTATGATTGATCAAAAGTTTCATTGCAATTTGCAAGCGCCAGAGAACTTTTGAACCATTCGGAAAACTAGTCTCATTTTATTTTCTGTGAGGCAACATTAAAAATACGTTTTCGTTTCACTTGACTGAGCAACTTGAAACATGATATTAAAGACAGTCGTGCATTCATTTTAAATATTGAATTTTCATTTTAAACAAACATTTTATTAAGATAACATTTAATTTGATGTTATTTATTTACGTACATTAATTATACATATACAAATATAACAAAATTCATCATCATCCTCATCCTCAGGGCGTTAATCCCGGTTGCCACCGTGGCTTCCACCTCGGTGCCCGGGGTCCGCCTTCCCACCTAACCGCCTCCACTTCGCACGGTCTTGTGCATCTCCTGCCGTGAGCCCGTTAGCACGCATATCGTCCCTTACGACGTCAAGCCAACATTTCTTCGGCCTTCCTCGTTTACCTGGACCCGGCGGAGGCGGCATGGCAAGGCATTTGTTTCCCACGTAATCTGCCGGTTTTCGTAAAACGTGGCCATACCAGCGTAAGCGACTTTCTTGCAGTTTATCTGCAATGTCACGGACATGAAGGCTGCCGCGGATGCGGGAGTTTTTAATGCGGTCCTTCCGCGAGACTCCGCACATCCAGCGCAGCATATTCATTTCCGTGACACGCAGGTTCTGCTTATGTCGCTCAAGTATAGGCCACGCTTCACTGCCATACAAAAGGACAGGTCTAATGATGGTCTTATAGACCTGTCCTTTGAGCTTCACCGGCATTTTTGGGTCACAAATAACCCCCGCCACCTCGCGCCACTTTGCCCAGGCCGCCGAGATACGTGACTTGACGTCGCTATCGACGTCCCCGGACTCGTGGAGCATCGATCCCAAGTACCTGACCTGTTCCGTGCGTTCGACTGTATCTTCGCCAATGCGAACAGGAACAGCATTTGTGGTATTGCAGGCCAGGTACTCGGTCTTCGCCGCATTAATTTTCAGACCACCGTTTTCCAGCGACTCCTTCCATGCTGTCACACGTTGTACCAGGCGCCCCCCGTCCGAGTCCGCCAGCGCGATGTCATCGGCATACATGAGCAGCCAAGGCGGCTGCTCGTGTAAGTCCCTGATGTGGGTGGACAGCACATCTAACACCACGCTGAACAAAAACGGACTGAGGACAGAGCCCTGGTGAACTCCAACGGTGACGGGGAAGGGTTTCGTATCGCCAACCGCGGTCCGAACTATAGAACCGGAGTCTCGGTACATGTCCCGGATGATGTCAACATAGGTCTCGGGTACCCCTTTGGATCTTAACGCCCACCAGATCATCTGACGAGGGACACAGTCGAAGGCCTTCTGCATATCTAGGAACAAAAGATGCAGAGGCGTATTCTTCGATCTGTATTTCTCCATGACAACCCTTAGGGCAAAAATGGGATCCATGGCGCCGTGACCCGGACGAAACCCATATTGACACTCCGCGACCGTACACTCCTGTCGGATCCGAGAGTCAATTACCCGCTCGAAGAGCTTCATGGTGTGGGACATAACCTTAATACCACGATAACTACCACACTCCTGCACCGTTCCCTTGCCTTTGAAGACTGGAGTGATAATACTCAGTCTCCATTGGCTCGGAATCTTTCCGGTGAGGAGCATGCCGTTAAAAAGGTGGGTTAAGACGCCCACACCACGAGGACCCATCGCCTTCCAGGCTTCAATAGGGACTCCATCGGCTCCGACAGCTTTCCGGTTCTTCATGCAACGAAGAGCCACATGTACTTCCTCGTGAGTTATCGGGGGCACTAGTCCCAGATTTGGAGGGAGATCCGGTGAAAGCACCTCTTTATGCTGCTTGTTCAGCAGCTCGTGGAAATACGAGCGCCATCTCTCCTTCACCGCGAGGTCCTCGCACAACAGTTTGCCTTCAGGGTCTCTTATACAGCGGCACTTTGTAATATCCAGTGCCGCTTTGACCCTGGAACGTGCCAACTTATATATGAGCTTTTGCCCCTCAGACGATTCCAACTTATCGTAAAGTGGCTGTAAGTGGTCTCGTCTGGCTCTGGCGACGGCTCTCTTAGTGGCACGTTTTGCAGCTCTGTATGCGTTGCGGTCTTCGGGAGATTTGGACGCTTGCCACGTTTTGAAGAGAGCTTTCTTTTCTCTGATCTCCCTCTGGACAGTGTCGTCCCACCACCAAGTTTCCTTGTCACACTTGCGACCGCCCCTGGACAAGCCGAGCACCGATTTAGCCGCTTCGGTGATGGCAGCCTGAATCCTGTCCCAGCGGCTTTGCACAGGTTCGCCATCGGTACCATCGCACTTATTGCCGATGGCCGAAGCAAACGACTGAGACGTGGATTCATCTAGTCGCCACCACCGTATTTGGCGTTCTCGGCGCTCAATATACTTGTCCCTAGGCTTGACGCGCAAGTCCATAACAAGGAGACGGTGCTGAGCAGTAAGACTCTCGCCGGGTATGACCTTGCAGTTGGCTACCTTGCTGATGTGGTGCCGCCGCGTGAGTAAGAAATCGATCTGGGTAGCGTGCCTCCCGCTCTTGTAGGTGATCAAGTGTTCGGATTTCTTTTTGAAATACGTATTCACGATGGCAAGGTCGGCCGCCGCACATGTCTGAAGAATATTCTCTCCTTCTGCGTTACGGCTGCCGTATCCAAAACCACCGTGAACACGCTCAAACTCCTCGCACCTGTCACCCACATGACCGTTCAGATCGCCACCCAGAACGATTCCCTGTGACAACGGGATGTCACGAAGAACCCCACCGAGTTGATCCCAGAACGCAGCCTTTTCAGCGTCGCTGCAACCGGCCTGCGGCGCGTAGGCGCTTATTAAGTGGGTTACAACCCCATCAATAAGCACTCCCACGACCATAAGCCGATCACTATAGCGTTTCACCTCCAGAACTGCATCCTGGAACTCCTCAGAGAGTACAACGGCCACCCCGTTCTCCCCACTAGCTACACCCGTGTAGATCAGCTTGTAGCCATTCCCAATGAGCCGGGACCTGCTGCCTTTCCACCGAGTCTCCTGCAGGAACGCCACGGCCACCCTTCGCCTAAGAAGCACATCGGCCAGTTCCCGCGCGCGTCCAGTCAGCGTGCCAACGTTGAGGCTGGCGAAGCGGATTCTTCGGGTTGGGGCTAACCTCTTTAACCGTGCCCACCCCCGACACGGTAGCCCTCGCCCACTTGCCACAGGAGTCGGGCGGAACTCCTGCGCGCCGTTTTGCGGCGGCGCCCTATCTGTGGCAAATTTCCTTTTTCTCTTTACCATGTACTTTGGCTTGTTTTGAATATAACAAATACAAATATAACAAAATTATTATATAAAAATACCTATATATTAAAACTTAAATTAAGAGTAAAATTTAATTAAACATAAACACAACGTAACATAAACATTTAATTAAACATTTTATTGTAAAATCAGAGAAAGTAATTGCTTACTATATTAAGGGCTGATTTTTCAATAGTCAGATAACTTTTATTTGAAGAACTAAAATGACGATTTGACATAGGTAATATTTTCCATAGATAAGCTGTCAAACCGCCATTTTTACTCCTCAGATAAAAGTTATCTGACTACCTATTGAAAAATCAGCCCTAAATTGTCCGTATGTTCGAATCACAACTGTCATTATTTGACAGTTCATTTAAATTGATATGTTGTGTCCATTCGGTAGCACTATTTTTTCCTTACTCGCGACTAAATGTTCTATATATTGGTTACTACTGCACTATAAATTCTACAAATAGTGTACAACTGCGTCTTCAATAAAAACTTTGTGAGAACTTAAAATCTTATAGTGTGACTTGATCGTGTCGGTAATGGAACCTAACCAACCACAACCGCACAGATCTAACCCCCTTACCCTCGCAAGAAAACATCAACCTTATACATTCCCCAATAAAGATCAATGTCAATTGGCCCTACACAATTACGCTTCGAACTTTTGAACACTGAACTCCCTCGTATCATTGTAAGATCGCAAATTGTTTATTGTTACAACTAATTTGATTCTTATTGTTCGGTGTTAGGATTGAATTTTGTTCGTGTCCCCGCTTTGAGAATAAATCCCTATTGTCATTTATAACAGAGCTAAGGAAATCAACTGTTTTAATATAAGGTTATGTACATACAATGCGATTAATTAAAGTTATGTTTAGTGTCTGGGGCGAGTTGTTGATCTGAGGAAATCTGTGTTTGAACTTGTCTTTTAGATATTAATATCGGGATATTTATTTCTCTTGTTGCATTGTGTTAACTATTTTAAAGTAACGTTTATCTTGTTAAAGTTTAATTACTCTTTGTATTGTATTAAGTTTCAGAAGAGTATTTACAGAGTAACGGTGTAAATATAGTTTCGATGAATTCCTTTTCTCCTTTGTTCTGCAGTACCATTGAACGAGTCCAATACTGGTCATCAGCACTCGTAATTCCCAGAACGTTTTGTGATGGATTGAAAGCTAGCCTAATGCTGACTTTCAGGAGAGAATCCTTACCATTACTGACCACCAACGATTCCGAGTAGTCTTTGAATGGTACCCCGAGGGTCTAACAATAGTAAAAGCTAACTTATGCAGAACGTCACCCTCTCACACCTTTAAGGTCTTCGCACATTATAACAACTCCACGCCAACGCGGCAGCAACTCTACTCACACTCTCGATGAGTAGTCAACTAGTTGATCCACCCAATGGTCACTAGTGGACAACGCGGTGTCAAGGAGTGGCCAACGCGGTGCCAACGAGTGGGTTATTCAACAGACAACTCGTCTAACCTCAGTTTTCCCGTCACGCGTCAGTCGCAAACGCATAGTCGTTACGTGGACAACGTGTGGTCGTTGCGTGGACGACGTATGGTCATTGCGTGACAAACGTGTCGGGGTTGACCTCTAGTGTACGATGCGTAGGCCACTCGTTGTACACTACTTTATAATCATTTTTTGAAATTGAACCTTGAACATATGATACAGGGCTTAAATTTCAATGTCTAGCATAGAGTCGAGTCGCCGGTGAGTTGTTATAATGTGCGAAGACCTTTAGACTGTCAGTGAAACTTCACTTGAAACCAGTACTTTGATTGCCTGACACACACGCATCCAGTCAATGATTTTTGATCTCTTCATGACCGTAAATCTGTCTGTAGAATCCATCCTCATATTGATCTGTGCAACAGCCTAAATTAGATTTCCGCGTAGTGAACACTCTGTATAATGTCAAACGATATTGCAGTTCCATAAAATACATCAGACTGTATAATGTCAAATGGCAAAGATGGCGTCCGATGTTGTTGCATTCAAAGTGAGGCTTATAACTTCTTTTTTAAATAATTTTAACATACGACATTTAAAATTCAATATAATCCTTTTTAAATCGAGCTAAGCTTTTGAAACGTTAAAACTGTACTTCCGTTTGCTGCAATCGACATTTGATTGACTGGTTATCGTTTTGATTGGATTGATAGGGATAAAAAGCGTCTACTTCAATATCCGCCTGCGAACGGCTCACTACCTCACTAGTCTCGACTTTTCGGGAACTTAATTACAAACCTCCAATCATCAACACTCGGAACTGTTAAAATGAAAGATGAACCATTTCGCTTCCCTGATTGACTTTAATTAATAGATCATATATGAATAAGACTTTAATTTCCGATACTGAAAACTACGCGTAGGCTATGTATGTATCGAATATTTAAATGTAAAACAGAAGTCCCTTTAATAAGCCTCACTTAAAAAGCCAAACTTTAAATAATCTATAGGTTAACATCATAATTTGGCGATTTTTGGTTGATTTGTATTCTGCCATCCGAATTCGAAAGGTTCAGTTTCAATATAGTATCACTCTGTATCTCAAAATTACTTGCGTGGGTTTCAATTGATTCAATTTATCTGACAGTTAAGCAAGTTTTCATAAACTTCATAATATTAAGCAATCGTGAAGGTCATTCCGCCTTACCCCAAAAAGATAAATAAACACCCGTTGATCGCTTGTCTAAAAAAAGTGTGTAACTGCAAAACGATCCTTATATCAAGGAGATTAATGTCGTTTTGACGTTGTAAATATTTTTAGACAAGTGTTCAACGGGTGTTTAATTTTTGGGTAAGACGGTTAATCTTTTAAAGTTATCTTTAAAAAAAAAAAAACACCACATGACGCCTCTTATCCTCAAAGATTGGGTAGAGGAGGTGGGCCTATAGTACAGACGCCAGAATATCAACCTACCTCAATAAAAAAATTTTCACCTTATCACAATACCGGAAGGTTAATGTTCGATTGGTATTTGACAGATAAGGTTAACCTGCTGGCGAACATTTTAATTTCGTAACGTATCGAAAGTAAACCTTTTAGGATCAAACAGGTTGGATTGCTCTGACCAAAAACTTCATATTTGTTCAGATCAGTGAAGGTAAATCAAATAAACCAAAGTTTACCAAATCCAATAACTATTATTTGAGCAAAATCAGATTTGGAGCGAATACTTTGCGTAATTCTATACCGGGTCTGAATAAAATATCAGATTAGTTCAGATTTTAGCCCAATATAAAACTATGTTTTTGAACTGTCTAACTTTGTGGGGGCTACGGAGATATTGCAAAACTGGACTGTTTTTGCTGGCGGTATAGTCTTTTATCTTCCTTTTTCTATCCCACTGGTGGAGAAAGGCCTCCCCTATACTCTTCCGATGGTTTTTAATTGTTGCCTTTATCAGCCAGTCTTTCAAAAAGGTATCTAACTCGTCATATCGTAAACCGATGTCAATAAAAGAAATCTTAATTTCGTTTACGACTTCAAGAAACAAAGTTTTGAATTGAAATAACATAATATTTATGCCGTGATAAGTTTTTGCCAATTTACAATCGGTATGTGGTAATTGGTTACATACAAATAATTTTTCAGTTAAAATACAAAGAGACGCGGTCGCTGTAGGAATTAATGTCATTAAACATTCACTACTGTAGTTGTTACTGAAACAAATTGATTAGGTTTTTACCGAGCGATGTTAGAAAGTTTATTACATTTGGTGTTTCAGGTACAAAACCGGGGTTATCTTTTCTGCATTCGACTGAAAATAAAGGGTCACAGATTATACTGTAATGAAACAAGTAGAAGCTAGCGTAACCGTACCTTAGTAGCGGTGTAGCAGCAGCGTAGACGTCGTAGCAGTGGCGTAGCAGCGTTGTAGCTGTGGCGTAGCACTGTTGCAGGCTTTGGTACTACGGCGTAGCAGCGTAGCAGTAGTGTGGCAGTGGCGTAACAGTTGTAGATAAAGCGTAGCAATAGTCAAATTGATCCGTAGCGTACATCTATCCGTACATAGCCACCGTAGTTGAAGAGATTTAGGTGTCGAAATTGTGGCGTAGTGATTATTTTATTTAGCTTAGTAGTGGCATAGGACTTTCATAGCCAAGACAAAGGTTTCTTTAGCTGTAGCGTAATAGTGGGTGAGAGTGCTTGTACACGGTGCATGTAACCCGCGCAAGTAGAGGTGTGGGATACCCGCGTGAGTAACATGCACAAGCTACTTAATCAAGTTACTTGCGGGGTGCTTATACTCGGCGCATGCTACTCGCGCAAGTAATGGTGCGGGTGTAAGCGCCGTGTACAAGCACCACAAGACTTGAACTTAGGTACCAGTGGTATCCTATCGAGATGTCCTGAAGATGCTAATCACCATGAGGCTAGAACCGTTCCTTTTGTGAAAGCCATTGCCATTTAAGGAGTTGTTAAAGGATTAACAAAACAAATTGCAATTTCCTCGCGCAAGGTACTGTCAAGGATAAAATTCGCACCTCTAACAGGTTTATTGGAAAACTCTCGATGTCGCAGACACTGGTAGCAAGCTGGTGTGATGGATGTGAACGAGACGTTAACTGTCAATCTCCATTACTGGTACTGGTGTTCCGATAGGCTGGAGGACTTGGGTGTGGTTTTGTGAGTGTGGAACTGTCGTCCTTATGTTGGTACTCCTGGCTTAGTATGGCAATAGGGTAAAAATCTAATTATTCTGTCAGTATTATTGTTACGTAAACGAAAGCTGAGGAAGATTCGACGCTTTTAAAAATGCCAATACGTCACAAGCAAGTAGTGTTCACTTGCTTTTTTTATTTGGCTGTATAGCATTTTATTAAAGTGGTTATTTCATCAAATGAGTCCTCCGACTTAGGGCAGGACGGGAGGGACTGCCAGGAAATAATTTATCTATGAAATTGACGTCAAAGTCCTTTACTTTACGCCACAATCAGCCGTAGGAATTATAAAAGTTTATTTATATTTATTATTTCAGGCACAAATACGTGGTATTTAAAGGCTCCGCTAAGCAAATTGAACTTAGAAGTCAGCTCACAATCCAAGTCAAAAAAGCGTAAAGTTCAATAATTACTACATTCAACACCGTTTAGTTCTTTACAAAAAGCCGACCACGTTAAAAACTTGTCCATTTTTGCATCAGCATCGATTGCCCTATAACTGGGCAGGTTACACACACAGACAATGTCACTCACTGAATTTTAAAATTCATTAAATAATTATTAATAAAAAAATAAAATAAAAATGCAACGGCCAAGTGTCGTAGTCAGTTCTTTTTTTTTCGTATGGCTACATTGTTGCATCAAATTATATAGGGTAGTTCTGATCCAGTTTATAATAAACGATTGTCGTCCCGCCAACGTCACGGATGGACCCATTTTATTGTTTATGGTTGTTAATTTTTTTCTTCGTAGCTGGTTTTCCATCATGGAGGTATTTTAATAAATCGTTAAATATATTAGCGTTTATGCGGGTTACTTATTATGTTGGTTAGTTTATTACTGACTGCAAATTAGCTTTTTCTGTCAGCATGTCAATTACCTGCCTTGTATGAAGTGGTCGTACTATTATTTTAAATAATAAAATTTAATAGAAAATGTATTCAAAAAGCAAATTATAATGTAAGTTCCCAAAGTTACATAACTTCTAACAAACCAGCCATTCAACAAAATAGCTACCACTTTATCTAAAACATCGCCCCATCCTAACTTTAGCTAACACCAAAGTTTTATCCGCCGAAATCACGCAAAGTTAAACTCTCAAAAACAGCTTGTCATCACATTAGTCGAATAGTTAAGTCGTATCGTATCGTATCGCGTACCGCGTACTACGCGGCGTACCCTTCTTACAAGCCCCGCGATAGGGGTCGTTGCCCCGCCGAATGGTACGACGTCGCCACTAATTAAAGTATATTTTATTGTTCCCCTAACTATTACTATCAATACAGACATGGCGGACTGACACGAATGCGGGCAAATAATAATTATAATTACATTTTATTTTTATTCCTATGACGGGGTCTTAACTACGGTATATTGTGAGGTGCGCAACTGTGTGTCTAGTTTTTGCTCTCATTGTGCATCTTGCGTTGTTTTTGTGTGTGTGTGTGAACAATTTAAATTGTATTTACTTGTGGCTTGTCATAATCGAGATCCTTTAGCTCGTCAGTCGATCGGTGAGGTGACTTTGTTGCAATTTTCATTAAATACTTTAAATAGTGTGGTAATTTGATGTTTGTGGTGCGTCTTATAGGATGTAGCGGAATGAGACTTCCTCTCTCAGAGAGGAGGCCTGTGTCCCAGCAGTGGGAACATTACATACTTAATTATGCTGTGTCCACGTGTTGTGATTGAGAAATAACCCTTGCAGAAATGCGAATAATTTGTCACAATAGCAAATATTCTCCTAAGTACTAAGTATACGCCACGGGCGTCGTTTCGTACGTATCCGTTCTTGCATCATTCACTCGCGTTCTTACTTCCATTCACTGCTAAACAATAGACTAATTAACGTTATATCCAATCTACCTCATTGTTATTTATATTATTTTATATGTACATTATAATTATTATTGTTTTCCATCCGTGATGTCTGTTTTTGCGAATTTGCAATCTAATTTATATTTATTATTATAAACAACTTGCGTTGTTAATAGATATTGATGTTGTTGGAACAATTATTGTGTTAAATAATTATAATAATATTCCACAACTATCACACAACGCCATCTAGTCCCAAGATATGCAGACCTTGTGTTATGGGTACTAGACAACTGATAAACTTACTTATATATTTCTAAATACATACATATAGATAAATTACACCCAGACACAGAACAAATGATCGTGCTCTGTGTGATCACAAACATTTGTCCTGGGTGGGAATCGAACCCACGATCTCCGGTATAGGTCAGGGTCACTAACCACTAGACCAACAGGCCTGTCATAAATACAATCGAGATACATACATAACCAGCTCAAAATCTCAAATCCAAGTGTCTCCGTGTCACCAGCTGATCCAGACTGTCTAGTCAAGCTGTCACATAGTCCAAATAAGGGTTACTTTTAGGACATTCACCGCAATTTCTAGACTTAATTCTGAAAAATATGAGATAGCTGTAATTATTAGTTTACATATTTAATCTAGATATCTTCATATCTAAGGCGCGGGTCACATAGACAAGAAGTAAGAAGAGGACGCGTCGACGCGTGCGTAAATGTATGAGAGTCGCGTCCGCACCCCGTTTCTTCTGTGTGTGTAAGACACTCGAAGAAGTCGTGACGCTTCTTTAATTTTTTTATGAAACGCCGACGAGACATGTCCGCGTCTTACGTCTTTTCTATGTGACCCGCGCCTAAGGAGTTTCCTGTACGTCTATAATAGACAACCCCATACATTATTTGATTAAGGGCTGATTTTTCAATAGTCAGATAACTGTTATCTGAGAAATTAAAATAACAGTTTAACATATTTTCCACTGTCAAACCGTCATTTTTATTCCTCGGATAAAAGTTGTCTGACTATATTGAAAAACTAGCCCTAAAGCCTCATTTAGACGATGCAAGAACTCGAACGCGAGTTGCGTTACATTGCGGAATTTATAGGTAAAACAAATTCAGTTAATGAAACAAATGCCGCAATGTAGTGAAACTCTCATACGAGTTCTTGCTCCGTCTAAATGGCGCTTAAATCTCTAACCATAGGTTTGGATATTGCTACATTTCTACCCAAACCTGTCGTGATAACAGGTGTAATGTAATTTTAGACTGAATGCGGCTGTCAAAGTAACATAGGCCGCAAAACAATCAAGCTCGTACTAGATAAAAGACAACAACAATATTGTTACTTACTGTGATCGCCTCGTCATCTTAGGCCGAGTGCAGATGACAAGCGCTTCGCTTAGAACGCTTAGAGCTACACGGATTGTTCCGAGGCGTTCGTATAGCGACGAGCGCTCCATTCAAGAGGTGTAAACTCGTGTAAGCTAGATTTGCAAGATAGTGTAGACTGGGGCTTATGTCTCTTACGTCTTTGTTATGATTGCGTTACGTGTTCGGTTTTTAGTAGGTGTATTTTGTCGTTTTTAATTAAGGGCGACAGTAGTGTGTACTTTCCTTTTCGGTCTTTTGATTTTTTCTAATTACTCACTTCACCACATAAAACCCAGAAGCGTTATCGCTAAGAGACTGATAAGGAGTCGAGGGACTGTCTCATTAAGTATCCGTGACCTTGGAATGTAAAGCTATTGAAGGACACCGTGGATTTTAGTCAGTACAAGTCTAACCGTAGGGAGGACTCATTTGATGATATTACCACAATTTTAAAAAACGGTGCTCTTAAATTTTTACGTGTGCATGTATAACTATTTATGTATTTTGTGAACTAAATGACATTTTATAGATTAACATATTCTAAAGTTTATTTTATTGTGTGTGTGTGACGAGTGTGTGCTTCGCTTTAACTGGAAGTGTTGATAGTATCACTTCTTGTCTAATTCTGCCCCCGTATCTTTCTATACGCTCTCTTAAAGGTCTCTTTTCAGACAAGCCAAGTTTGCCTTTGGATAAGATATAATAAAATATAGAATCCTGGCTTCGTTTTGGCGTCCTTTGCCTCCTACTTGTAGTTGCCACCAATGCCGAGCTCCTTGTTTGTAAGATGATGGTACTTTCGGCAAAGTTTTCGCACTCCTACTGCTTCTCGTATATTCATTCTCTTATGACATTATAATATCTATTTTCATACAAATAACATCAAATATGGCTTGACAGATGGTATAATTCAGTGCGACGCGACGTGTACATATTCTTATTTATAGTGCCTCCTGTCAACCGGCGTTCGTTCGGAGAAAAAAACGTATTAAAATATATTGCGTTTAACTTCCTTTGCGTTTTGCACGAAAAAAACGAAGAAATGTTATACACATAACTCTCTCATTTTCTTGGAAGTTGATTTACAATTGCTTTGTTGAATTTGTTTATTTTTGTTAACAAAATTAAAACGGTTCCGTACATTTTAGCGGTTTAATGATGTTACTAAGAATGAGTGATACAGAACACGCGTACATACACAGTTGTGTTTATTTATATTCTTATATTTCTTTGTCATATCGCTGCTTTGCATACAATGAAGCTGTATTAATTTTCACAAAGTTTTGATTTTCTTTTTCAGCATTATTCGAATGAACAAATAATGATACTTATATTACCGCATTCCCGAAAACTCTTTGTAAAAGATGCATCCAAAATAAAAGTCACAGAACAGTAACATTTAATTCGCCAAAGGCCGGTGAAAGCGGAGTCGCTGTTGAAATTTTATTATTTCAGTTCTCGGAATACAAAATTAAAATAATTCTTTGGGTTGTGTCTCGTATATGGCGACGTGAGCCCTATGACAGACAGACAAGACAGCGGCCGGCTGCCAACAATTTATTATAATTATAATAAAAATATGATTTAAGTGAACTGATTCAACTTTTCGATCCCGTTATATTAATCATCGTTTGTTAGCATAAAATTGAAGTTATTAAAATCAATATCTATTTTTATAGTCTAAATTGTTTCTTACATAATTTAATCGCTCCTATTAACACACATTCAGTTCAAACGCATCACGCAATTGACGCAATAGTTGCAGCTACACTTGACTACAAGTAGGTATGCATACAAGTAGAGGCGTCTAGTCGCGCGTCAGACAGTCAGACGTGCGACAAGTCGCAAGTCGCGTGGAGCGCCGGCTCGCCAGCTGCGGTGCTACAATAAAGTTGAAATAAAACTTTTTGCCTGCTTCCGCTTCGGGGGTCGGCGTAAATGTTACATTTTTATGAATACTTAAACTAATAATTAACGCCGCACTTAGTCGCGCTTAGAACACTGTTTACGACAAAATTTTCTTCGAATCCATTGTTTTGTTATATCTAAAGAGCGTTGCGGTCCATTTTCAGAGCGGCTCATTATTCCGTATCAGACGCGTGCCAGTTTCGCACACCTTATTTTATAATGGCAACATTTTATTTTGTTTCTCTTTTTTTTTGCTAATTATTATAATTAATGGTTTTGTTGTATGGCATAGCGCATTGTGCGTTGCTCCGCGAAGCCATAGTCAATTAAAATGAGGTTGCTTTATTCGAATGCATTATCTTTGAGTTATCTGCATACAATGATGGTTGCTTTTGAAATTGCTCGTTTTAATGCAGTAGAACTTTATGCAGAAGTTCCGTTTCGAGAGTTTTGAGGCAGTTTACAAAATGTTGAACTGAATAACTTATTAACATTTCGTTATATTCATATTTTACAAGCTTTTACTCATACGTATGTTTCCAATGAAACAGCCTAATAACTGAATTCAACATAAAATGTAATTTGAATCGGTTACTTATATTATTTATCATATTTTCAACCAAGCATGCCAATAAATTCATTGTAGGTACAAATTAAGGGTAGTCGCATAAAAATACTACTTACTGAAAAACTTGGAAAACTAGGGTTGACAAAAAAAATATCTATCACATTTTTTTTTGGTTCTTGCAACAATCTTTCGGTAGGTAGTTGCAACACTTTAACTTATAATGTGCAACACTTTTGTGGTTTTCTTGCATGCTTGCGTGTGACGTAAAGATGCATTGTCTTATGATGTTCCGTTATTGTTGGAAAAGGGCGACATCTGTCGTCGAAGCGGGGTATTAGTGTGATGTGTGTCGACATATGACAGGGCTGTCGAAAACATTTCCTGACAATCAATAAATTGGATGATTTTTTTGGCATTATTTTATAAGTAGCTTATGGTCACGGTCTCGCGAGCGAGTAGTACAGTAATTGTCCCACAGGATTGCCAGGATAAAAATTATCCCAGACTAAAAGTTTATAAACTATTAGTGTGCCCAATCGGAATCTGTTAAGTATTTTTCACGTGGGATGGTTAACAATAAATTATCCACTATACTAATGACCACTAAAACTTAGGGATTAAATTCAATTTTTTTAACTTTTTGTGAAATGACTAACACAAACAATATTGTCTAAATACCGTTTATCGTTCTCGACAACCCTTAAACACCACTACAGGTGCATTTAACACAATGAAGACAAATAAAAGAAACGCGGGTGTGAATTAAATTAATAACATAGTAGAGTGGGAGGGGGGAGCGTCCCTCAGGGGGAGGGCGGAGGGGTAGACGATTGTATGGCTGTTAATACCTGATCAGTTTTGCAGTCAATTTGTTGCCTTTTTTCCCTTTAATAATTAATAACTCTATAAGACTGCAGTTCAATGATACGAGTGTCGTTTTCATTGTTCTTTATTTATCTTATTGTTGGGTTCGATTCCGGAGAATTGAAGGCCGGGAAAAAATGCTTTTGTTTTTTTTTTTTTGTATATATATGTACCTTCTGCTTATTAAATGATAGTGTATATAGGCCAATGAATATTTAATAAAATTTCTTATCTGCTCATGGCTTCTGTTTATATACATTTCTTTCACTGAATAAAATAAATGTACAGAATATTCTATTCAATCAATAAAATAACTAAACATTGTGACATAAAGTAGGTATCCAAGTGTGTTCCCTTTGAACATAATCTTAAATCTTCCATTGATGAAGAATGGTATTACAAAATAAACTTGATACAGAGGCAAGTGGATAATTTAATAGAATAATAAATGTTAACATCCGTATTAAGAGTAGTAGGGGCTTCGCATTGTATTGAAGCGGCTACAATGAGGCACGGCGAGGATAAAAGCACGTATTACTTTACTGTACAGTCGTGAAAAAAATTATTAAAGTACGCCAACGTCACAACTCCACACGCGCCCTCAAGAACGCTTCAAACTCGCAAAGGCGACACCGACCTGCCGCTGCTGCATGCCGACCGTTGAAGAACGCGTTCCAAACTCGAAATTTAAACATTTTCTTTAGCATCGTTAATTTAATAAAATGCAAGATGTTCATTAAGACTTTTTTCCACAAGCGTACTTATACGACAGATTCGTTCCGCCGTCGGACAATTAATATTAATTAAGATTTAAATTGGTCTAATTACATAGAGCCCAGCCCATCTACAGCGGCCAAGCGGGCTATTCTTTGAGTGCAACCGAAATATTAAACAAGAGTGTTACGATTTTTTATTGTTTATTATTCAACGGTGAAATAACTCTTTATGGCGAAGGAAAGTTTAATATAACACTTGTTACATTTGAATACGTGTCATGTTTTTCATTGTTTTGGTACATCATTTTGCGTATTTCATTTTTGTTTTTTTGTTTCCAGGTAAGTACTTTACACGCATCAACAAGCAGAAACCCATCGTGTAAAGGTAAGTATTTCCAGGCTGTAGATAAATCAACTGTTTTCGACATTAAGCTGAAAGCAGACTACCGTAATAAATATACTTATTAATGTAAGTAGTCACTTGGTAATTAAATACAGTGCACCTTCCCCAAAAGCCTGATTAAATATTGTTGTTGATTAATTCACACATTATCTGTTTTGTAATTCAGTATAACAAGGCCTGATTTCTCCCTTGTATGTAATGAACAGACCAAGTTCAAAAAGCGCATCATATAAAAAACGTGGTGTAATTTTCCTTCATTAAAACGGCAGTCGGTCTGGTTTATGAGCTGATTTCGCTAGAACGTCACACAATATGCTTAAAGTTTTTTTACAAGGTGTTTTGTAAGCGTTGCCGCGATTACCCCTTTCACGTGTCCCCCGCGCGAAGCTTTTATTTTATACAGTTGTGTACTTATGTTTATCTGCTCGCGCCGCGATCCTTTAACAACTCCCAACACTAGCCGCGTGTAACCGACTCTTTTAGACGCGTCAAAATATTTAGCGTCTAGCTCTCCCTACGATACAAGTTAAGGTTCTGTATGTTTATAAATTTTGTTGGAAATTCCATAGCTTGCAGTCTGTTGATGACTGAATCCTTTTAACGGAACACTTTTCTTTCAAACCACCTTCTATTTCCGAAAATCACTTTGATTTGCTATAAGTATGCAACTGTCATATTCACATCTTCGCAAAGTACTTATCGTCCCCAAATTGTTTATGGGTTTAATCAATTAGCAATTAGCTGCTCGTTCACTGAACGACGACCGAGATAATTCGCACGGCATTACGCTTGCGGTACCCAAAACGTGTACACTTATGAACGCAGGTTTGTATTGTCCCTCAATTTAGCGCACAGCTTCAGTGGATCATTGAGCACTGCAAAGCTTTGGGTTAGCGCGACAAAAGTGCTAGATCTCTCCCTTTTAATGGCGCGTTGGAAATGTTTTTAGTGATGTGTCGTCATGCAACTCTTTGTCGGCGTGCGATAATTTGTCGCGTTCCGACGACGCGTTTGAATAAATGTATCGCGAGATGCAAGTGCCTCAATTATATAGCATTATCGTTTTATATATTTGCGTTGGGGAAGCTTAAACGAGCTGCGTTCACGCTCACTATTACCTGCCATGTACCTGTTATGTACTGCTCAATTAGACTTCTGTAATCCGTGATTTGTTTTTGATTTTATTTCAATTTGGATCGAGCTCGCCTGTCTATTCTATGGCAGTAGATTGTTCATATTGTAGAAGAGGCTTTCCCGGTTCATTGACACTTCACATTCACAGTATTGAGCAAAGTGGTGGAAGTTGCCGCCGCTATAATTTTCACGTTATTCATTTCAGAATATGCACATGTTCCAGTCGGTCTCTTCATTATTTTCTAATTGTCAAATCTACCATTCTGTCCGTGGAAGCGATTGGGAAACAGTTTTGCGGTAGCGTTGCGGTTTAAGACTGATTTCACTGATTCATTTGAGCTATTCAGAAGCTATTGGACCGGGGGCTGGCTGGACTTGCTAATGTGGACGGACTCGAGGCTTCCGGTCTCTGGTACATGTTCTTACATACACACAGCATCTACGAAAGTTTGCTTTATTAATCTGTGGTCTGTTTTCGGCTTATTTTAAACTTCGATACGATGCGCAGTGCATAGTTAGTTTAAGGAGTCATACTGGTGTCGTATTGTTTTTTGAAGTTTTGTTATTAAGTCAAACAATACTTACGCTGATGAGTACTTCTTTAATATGCAAATGAAAAAATGACAAATTATTATTTTTTTAATTAAGTTTTTTTCAATTTTTTTAAGTTTTAAGTATTATTTTATTACAATGTCAAAGTTCCAAAATATTACTTTCTAATTTATTTTCGTTCTAAATGCATTCATCCGCCATGAAATGTAGTTAAAACGTGAGTTATACAACACTGTTTAAATTCAAACTGTTTCAAAACAACTTGTTTTAATCTTGCCAACCCTGTACCCTTAGCACAAATACATACATAATTTACAGCGTTTCTTGGGGTTTCTTGTATTAAAAAATGGAACAGCGCCTCTGGTGTGCGAAGAAGGAACTAATTTTTCCCTTCTAAATTGTCAATTTGAAATTGTCAAAGTTCCAGTTTTCTTTACGTCTCAAATACTGAAAATTCATGCTAAGGGTACTGTACCCTTAGTGTGCCCTTAGTATGAATTTTCAGTATAAGTAATAGAGTTTTTTCTTATAAGAAATGCTGTAAATACTGTAAAGTAAAAGAGTGAAAATTCGTGCTAAGGGTACTGTTCTGGCGTGAAACAAATGACAAACGCGCATGAAACTTGATGCACATAGCCACTTCGTCGGAACCACAAAACAAACAGCAACTCTACGAAATGTTTTTGTTCGTAACCTATTATCGGACGTTGGGTCACCGAAAAATCCGGCCGATCCTTGTTTTGTACAAGGTTTTCCTTACATAATTATGGGGCCATTACAGTAATAGAAAATTGATACATTGTTTACATGCTGCTAGTTAATTGTATTGGCTGAATAATTATCATATCGAATTACTGAAAACAAAGCAAGGTTTTAGCAATAGAGGCCATTGATTGGAGGAAAAAAAACTGAAATAAATAAAGGGAATTCTGACGTAGGTGACATAATGCCACGCGTAAGAGTCAAGTGCCAATAATATAGGAGCTGAAAATGCGTACGCCATTAATTCGGCCTCTGATATTTTTGTATGTAGGTACTTAAAGTTTTCACAAATAATTATAATTAAAACATGTTATCTAGGGCCTAGCTATTTCCAATAGCTAAAATATGCCATACTCATCGCACGCGGTCCGCGTGTTGGATTAAGACTTCAGACAACTTACCACGAGCTCTTAATGCGATACAGTTTAGGTTGTGGGAAAGAGATGGCGCTAAACGACTTGTATAGCTCTGTGTCTTTCTCACAGCCTAAACTGGATCGCCTTAAGAGCTCGTGGTAAGGCCTCAAGTGGCTCTTTGCGAAAGCGAGTCCTACCATGTAGATCTGTACCCTTAGCACGAATTATCAGTATTTGAGACGTAAAGTAAACAAAATAAATTTCAAATAGACATTTTTTAAGGAAATAATTAGTTCCTGCTTCGCACACCAAAGGCGCTGTTCCATTTTTTCATACAAGAAACGCAGTAAATACTGGAAAGACACTGTAAGGTAAAAGAGTGAAAATTCGTGCTAAGGGTACAAGTGGCTCTCTGCGATAGCGAGTCCTACCACGGAGATCTGTTAGTGAAAATTATACAGATTGGTGTTATATTATTCTCAAAGTAAATACAGAGCTTTCAATCATAATAATATCCAATATTATCTATCTGTAAGCAAAAAGAGCACCATTTTATTAGACGAAAAGTAACTTTACGGAAAAGTAAGTCATACAATTCCTTTTCAAGTTTTTGGCTTACCAAAAAGTAAAGTAAAAGTAACAAAGGTCCAATCAGAGACGAGCGCTACGTACACTCTAGCCGAACGTCAGGCGTGACACGCTATTGGTCAACAATCGGCGACGAATTCGAATTTTGAAAATGAAGGAATAGAGAACAAATACCTAAATATCCCTTGAGATACGTCAAAGACCATTCAGTTGTTTTGTATTGCTCTGGCCTTACTACGAGCTTTTAACGCGATGGAGTTTTGGTGTGAGAAAGAGACAGACCAATACAAGTCGTTTAGCGCCATCTCTTTCCCACAGCCTAAACTGGATCGCGTTAAGAGTTCATGGTAGGCTATCAGTTTTTGACCGTGTACTACATAGTTTATTGGGGTTGCTGTAAGTTCGGCACAAAAATAATTCATAAAGTATGTTTCAATTAACCAAAGGTTTTTGTTTATTTTTTTAATTTTTGATTTTAATCCTGCACAGAACTACCAAAAACGAAGACACAGTATGGAATCAGAACAAAAAGTACTAGGAGAACATGATTGAATCCCCCCCTAACTTATAAACGTTACTTATCTTAAATAGCTCTTAAGTCACTTGCCATCTCTATTCATTGAAATAGAAATGACAAGGACAGGTGATATTTAATCGGTAACTAAGCATCAAAAGTTTTTTTATGTAATCGGGTTAGTGCTTCTGCTTACTTAACCCACATTTAATTTTGACTAAATATCTAAGAAAACTAATTCTATACATGCTATAATTTCAAAAATTATTTGTTCCCGTAATCATATCAAGTATTTAAACAATAATTATCAAATCAATAACCGTATAACACACATCAATTTATTCAACAAGAACTATTTTTGTATTCAACTTGTAACGACCGTCCGAAGTTCCCATTTGACTTGTTAAATAGATAATTTTAGTTTAAGTGGATACTGATACTATGTTTTATTAGCAATTAGGGTAAATTAACTTAATTAATTGAAAGTTATTTGATATCTACTATCTTGTCTTTGTTAAGTAGTTTTTATTTTAATTATATTGGTAGTAAGCTCGACCCACTTTGCTTATCCTGCCCACCCCCGCTTAGTACGGGTGTAATGGTGACATGTCAAAATATCGAGATCTGATATCCTAAATCCATTTACAAGTTACATGTTTCTATAAAAGTTTCTAAGCGGTGTTCAAAATTGTATTACAATCCATCGTATGGTCTCTAAAAGAACTAAAAAATCATCATAAATTAAAAATGACGTCATCAAACTACATTTACTTCCCAATTAGCGTTGCAGTACGCTTTTGAATTGATTTTCCGCTTTCCCGTGATTTCCATTCAAAATAAATGATGAGGTGTCAAAGAGCCGCTTAACAACCGGGCTATTTTTTATACCAATGTGAAATAAAACAAAATAATCCCACTCAATGATTCCTGTTTCAAAAGGCATTTGGAACCACTGCGAAATGAAAAGCATCACTTTACGTGAATATCATGAATGCAACAAAATTTTGAGAATTTTATAATCCCCGACATATAATAGGGAGGTACTTAACCCACGCCCGCTACGGTGTCGGTAGCGCGCATTAAAAAAAATTAGCCATGAGCCCAACACTATTTCTCGTTTCCGTGTTTATTGCCTCTATAGAAGGCATTCAGGCAATGTTCGCTAATTCATGGGCGGGTTGAGAGAGCGAGTTTCACACTTACGTCAATCAGTGCGTAACTCAAGTAAAGGCATAGTGCTCCAACCACTGGACTAATTTAATGAGAGGGGCCTTTTCACCCGGCGCGCGCCGCCTTCCTGTCATACATCGCATATAAATGTGATTAACATAGAAATGACATAATTAAGACACTTCACCGCTTACTTTTAAACCGAATACTTTTATGAGTTTTTTTTGCAAGATGTATCTTTTTTTAGTTTTAATGTTTACTTGAACACACGGTTTATTCTTAAAGATTGTGAACGGACGCGACCGCTGGTTGAACGCTGTGGCTTATTAAAAACGAGACTATTTCAATATTTGAACGCAAAAGTTCGCAGCTTCGCGAATGAATGTGACATGGATTTTTTGAATAAAATGCCTTAATGTTTTATTTGGGAATAGAGGCATTACCAGGCATTCGGCTTCGTAAATGTAGTAAGTATTTCACAGCATATTCCAAATATACGAGCGCGGTATTATCTGTTTTTGGTTTTTCTTCATATCTCATGTTTGTGAAATTAATAAACTTTCGCGAATATTACTTTCTGTTAGCAGATGGCCGATGGGGTCATTGAAATCATGGGGGATATTGAAAAGTACTAGAGTGGAAACCACGGACTAGCAAGCGCAGCGTAGGACGTCCACCAGCAAGGTGGACAGACGACCTTATAAAGGTCGCCAAAAGACGCTGGATGCAGGTCGCTTCCAACCGGTATGTGTGGAGATCAAAAGGGGAGGCCTATGTTCAGCAGTGGACGTCCTACGGCTGAGATGATGATGACTTTCTGTTAATAAATTCATAATCAGAATTGTTGGTAACGGGTACGTTCCTATTTTATGGCTAGATGATCCAGAGCCGAAAACTATGATTTTCACATCAAACCAGAAATCAAAATATAAATAGAAACATAAAACGATTACTTAAAAAATGCTCGAATTATGAGCATGAATTAAAAGGGCCTGTTGTATAATAATTACAGCGGGTGCGACTACAATGCGAAGGGGCGCAGAATTAATGAGTAGCGTTTTAGGGTTGTCGGCCATGTTGGATCTGCGCAGTGCGCGCAATCGAGCTCAGTGCGCAGGCGACGAGCAGCGCGCACTGCGCACACTTAGCTCAGCTGATAGAACTATCGATCAGGGTGCACGCTCCCGATCATATGGGGTTCTTGTGTTTTTATTAGCGGGGTTGAATTTGGGTCAATCGCTTTTGTTGTTTATGCAATAAATAGCATTATGCGTGGACCGGAGTTTTGGATTAGTGTGACGGGTTTATTTGGAAGAGATTTTAGGACATATGAATATTTTAGTGTAGGTTGCATACGATAAAGCACGGGGCATGAAATTTTGCCTTCAAGCGGAAACTGTCGCCATTATTTATAATTTAGAGTTTCTTCTTCAATTTGGAAAGACTTCGCTTTACTAAGGGAAGTGCGAAATTTCGAAATACCCCGCTTTAACCAATAAGTACATACGTTTCCATTTCATTAGAATCGAACAATAGGGTCAATATTCTACAAAATATAAATGGTTTTACAATCTGCAGTAAAATTAGAACGGAGCGCGTCTTAATTGCACAAGCATTATAACCAATTACAGACGGAATACTTCATTATTTCACCTTTGAACATATTAGCAAGAAAATTAGAACCTGCACGTGTGTTACAGGCATTCACTGTATTATTAGGTCAGTAACTCTCTCTAATGTAGGACCAAACAGCACTGAACATGTCAAATAGTTTTTGTGTGTTTAACTTTGAAACGACCTATCTTCTAACTAATGTTATAATTTAGCGCAATGGCTGACGGACTGGGCTGCTGTGCTGCTTATAGCGGGTTCGATTCGATCTACAAGTAGTTGTTCCGGATCTGGGCGTTAGTGTATGTGAGTTTATAATATTTGTCAACACTCCCACGATACAGGCAATTCTCATTCTTTGACATTCTCAGGCATCATTATCTTCCTGCCCTTATCCCATTTTTTGTTGTTTTGTATTGTGGTCGGCGCAACACGTTTTCTTCTTCCATTCTACCCTATCAGACGTCACAGTATCATCTACTCCTTTTTCTTTCATTCCTTAGACAGTCCATCCATCTTTTCTTTGGCCTTCCTCTTCCTCTCCATCAACCATTCTCAGCAACGTCACAAACGTCACCATTCACGTTCGAAAGCATTGAAGAATTCGACCTTTGTAGGTAAAAACCTCGGTGGCTCGTTTGGTAAGAGCTTCGGATGTACTGAATCCATGAAGTAGCAGGTGAATTTATCAATCCATAGAAAATCTATATATCTATATACAGGGTGAATTTTTCAACTGGGCGTGGATGGCTATTTTCGAAACTATAAGGAATATCGAAAAACGTTGAAAGGAGTCTCGAGGCCGATTTTGACGAAAACTGAAACTGCATCATTGGATTTTAGAAAAGTCTATCATCCTGGCCAGGAATCGAACCCGCTGAATTTAGAAAAAAAAACACAGCCTGTATTATTACACCATTCGATAGTGTTGCTGATAAGGATCAAATTCTGGGAAGTAATCATGTACGGCAAACTTTAGGAAAACGTATAATTACAAAAAAACTGATCAACCATCAAGGCAAAATGTATTTGAAATATAAATTACTTAAAATAATAATGTTATTTTTAGTTCAACTCCATAATTTCATATTGCTAAATACAGCGGGATTGTTGAGACGTCAAATCCAGTGAAACATTGAAAAATTTAATTTTTATTAATTTCGAATAAATTATGGCTCAGTAGAAGTAAAGTAACATGGAAAAATAGCAATTTCATAAAAATCTGCTATTTCTTTAAGTTTGCGGTATATGATTACTTCCCAGAATTTGATCCTTATCAGCAACACTATCGAATGGTGTAATAATACAGGGTACGATTTTTTTTTCCAAAATCAGCGGGTTCGATTCCTGACTAGGGTGATTGATTTTTCTATAATCCAATGATGCAATTTTAGTTTTAGTCAAAATCGGCCTCGAGACTCCTTTCAACGTTTTTCGATATTCCTCATAGTTTCGAAAATAGCCATCCACGCCCACTTGAAAAATTCAACCTGTATATATAAAAGAACAGAGGTTTTTCTTTTGACTTGACTACAGCCGAAACCGCTTAACGCAGAAACTTGAATTTTGGACAGCATTTGCAGTCTACCATGTAGATTGGCAATAGGACGGGATTTTCCGAAAATCCTCCTCTAAGGGGGTGAAAAGGGGCGAAAACTTTTGTATGAAAAATCTTATTCCTTGGGTTTATAAACTTGAAACTTACCACGATTAAGAACACTAGTAAATAAATAGGATTAGCACCACTATTTTTTTAAAACTACCCTCCATTGATAATCTAGACGATGTTAAAGTTTGTATGGGAAAATCATAACGCGTGAGCCAATGAATTTGAAAATCAGTACTTATAAACTAGATAAGAATTAATCAAACACGTGTTTTTGGATTTTTCAAAAATCACCCCCCAAATTGGTGCAAAGGGGTATTCAAGTTTTAAAGGGAGGATATTAAACCACTAAACGTAGAACTTTGAATTTTTGATGGTAGTTGCAATTTATTATGTAGATGAGCATTAAGAAAAATATTTGCGAAAATCTACCTCTAAGGGGGTGAAAAGGGGTGAAAACGTTTCTATGAAAAATCTTATTCCTTGGGTTTTTAAACTTGAAACTTGGTACGAATATGAGTAAATAAAAAAGATGGACATTATTCTTTTTTCAAAATTACCCTCCATTTTTGGGTTTTCCTAAAATCACCCCCTAAATTGGTGAAAAGAGTAAGTTTTAAAAAGGGAAGGATTTTACAGCTTGCTTCGATGAACTCAAAACTGGGCAAAATATCTCTCAATCGAATAAAAGATGCGTAATAAGCCCTAGCGGGGTGATAATCGGAAAATTAGTTGTCTTCTACGATTGATCGTTTGTATTGTATTGAATAGGCTCCAAAACTACTAGAGCATTTTTAGATTTTCCAAAAGTATCCTTTAAGTAGGGTGAGCGGGAATTAAATTCACTGAGTTCGAAGTTAGAAACACGCGCAGACGAAGTTGCGGGCAAAGTGCTAGTCTTTGAATAACAAAATAAATGCCCGAGTACTGGCTACAATGAAAATAGGACCATATAGCCATTGCTTAACGTAGAAAATTCGATAAAAATAAAGCGAGCACCAAGCGTCGCCGCCTCAGCTCACGCCTTTGTACAATGGTCATAGAGTTCTTTTTTCAATGCAGGAAGCAAATTGCTTGAGCGTTTTGGCTGAACTGGGTCTTAGTTGGTGGTCATGTTCAGTAATAGTTTCATGTATTTACTCCTACGATATTAAAATGAGGATCCAATCGAGCTTCTCGGAAGGTATGACGCTTCTAAGAAACCTTCATGGCTAACATTTTACGTAATAATATTATTGACGGCAAGCTGACCGTACCTTCATAATAAGTACACGTTTTTTATAGGTTATCAGATTATCTAGTTAGTGGTATTTTTTAATGTATCGTGTTTTTGCTAGCCTTGTCACTAAGGCAATAATTTTGGTGTTTAAGCACACGTCTTATGTACAGGTAATATTCTAAACCTTTGATTAGTTTACATGCATCGAATTTTTGCTCAAATTTTCGCCCCACCTCCATTTCTCCAAAAAACCAAAATTATAACCGTCCGGGGTAACATCTACTACACAAAAATTCATCAGAATCGGCTCACCCATTTTGGTTTGAAATTTTGAATGCCTAAAACAATCTGAATTTCACATTTGTGTTAAAAAAAAAACTTTTTTTCTCTCAAATGCAAGGCAACGCCAGTTTTTTTTTTAGTGAGACAATAATTAACAAATTTTCATAGATACGAAATCCCAGTTCATATATAATTTAAAATCAACCCCTAAAGTACTATACCTACATTTTAAAACTAAAACACAAATTATGACAAACCATTACTTTTCAAATATGAACTTTCCGTGTGAGCAATAAAGTAAATAATCGATCGTTAATCCCAAAGCTATTTGTAAAATCGTCACATTCGTTCACAATTCTGAGTAATAAGGAATTAATAATTCATGTGAAGAAAAGGACTGCATGCTCGTTTATAGATTTATATGTAATAGCTCATAGTTATACTGATTACGGTAACATTGATTTATTTCTATGTGTGCCCGTTATTGTGGACTTGAAGAATTTTATGATATTTATTTATCTACTAGATAATTACATGGCAGGAAAGAGCCATGCTCGGAGTTTCTTTGCGGGATAAAATCCGGAACATGGATATTCGGCAAAAACCAGAGTCACCGACATAGCTCATAAAACCAAGTTGAAGTGGCAATGGGCAATGAAAAGTTCTCGAGTGGCGACCACGGACCGGAAGACGCAACGTAGGCAGACCTCCCACTAGGTGGACCGACGACATCGTGAGGGTCGCGGGCATAATACAAGTGGCGAATTGTCGTTCGGCGTGGCGGTCTAAGGGGGAGGCCTATGTTCAGCAGTGGACGTCTTCCGGCTGATGATGATGGCAGGCCACGGAGGAGATGGCGTGACGAACTGGACAGGAAAGAGGACGCTCAGTATCGTGAAAAGTGGAAGGAGGGAGGGAGGCCTGTGAATAGACAGTACAGTGGAGTGGAACAGAGGCCTTATCATGACTTATCTATCAGTTATTGTGACGTAAAGTAAACGGGGACTTTGACGCTACGATTAATTTTAAGGAAAAAATAGTTCCCTCTTCGCACACCAGAAGCGCTGTTCCAGTTTTTCCAAACAAGAAACGCTGTAAATACTGGAAAGATGCTGTAAAGTAAAATAGTGAAAACTCGTGACAAGGGTACAGAACAGGCTAAAAAAACATGTTTTTTTTCACTTATTAGGATTGTTTTAGTGCACTTTAATAAATCTAACAAACCTGCGTACTTTGTTTACATCAAATATCAAAGATTTTAAAACGCCAGCAAACAAAAATATTAGTTCCGTTTCAAGACGTTCTGGCCAAGCTGTACATCTGCGATGATACTTCTTCCTTCTTCTTCCTTTCAATTAAAAATAAGTAATAACAGCCAAATTTTTAACAAATTTCTTTCAAAATGGGTTACCGTGACACTGGAACGTAAAGGGCTATTGAAGGACAACGTGGATTTTAGTCAGTACAAGTCTGACAGTCCCTCTCGCTCTGCTCTGGGTGCCGAACTCATTTGATGATAAGAAAAAGCATACCTCACAAAGGCATAAATCACTACCAACAGTAAGGTAATGATTTGTTATAAAATTACCTTTTCCTTTTAACATCACTTTAATGTAATTATCTAAGAACTTGCATGAGAACCGTGGAGGTGGTGGCAGGTGCTTAGCATTTATGCACCAATAGACGGTATTAACAACAAATTACAACCATTCCCCCCCCCATTCACTTCCATTCACCACCGTTCACCCCGACAATCAGTAATCGATTCAGTGTCTTAGGAACAGCAATACAAAATAATAATTATAACAGGTCAGGCGATGCAAATGTACGCTTCAAGGAAAATCCAATTCGGAATACAGAATTAACTACACAAATAATGAATTAATAATGCGAGCTACGTGTAGTCTGAAGAAAAGTCATTTTTGTAGTTGTGATTGATTTTATGAAAGAGCTTAACTAGAAGTGGCGCACTGTATGAAAATCTGGCCGCTATTCCGTTATTTGTACCGGAAGTTGTTTCTAGCTTTTTTTTACGTGCTATGGGTTTGCTCTTGACCTTAGTCTAGGTCAGGAATGACTAAGACAAGGTTGCCGATGGAGCGAGTTTACCCAGAAAAAGCCTGTTCACTCTAACTTTGAAGTGATTAGGGTTGTATGCGTTCGGAAACACAGACGCAGGCAGAAAGTTCCAATCTTTCGCTGTCCGCATTATAAAAGACGTTTGGAAACGTTTAGTGCGAATTTCATGATTTTAGGTCAACGGGAAGTACCATATAGGTTTTGATAAAAACCGCTAGCGTCAAAGTGGGCGGCAAAACAGAGAGTAAACGGCCATAAGTTTTGATTGTGGTGAATTAGACTTTTGGTTTTTCTCTGCTCCAAGGGATTGAGATTCAACTTGATACCTTGACGCGTTCCTAAGAAAAACGATTCCGTTTTTCTTTTGAAGTACGGTACCCTAAAATTGATGACTGAGATGAGAAATAAAGAAGTTCTAAAAAAGAAGTTATACTGCGACGACCTCAAATAATAATTTAGTTAGGGACAATTTGGAAGAGGATGATGATGATTATTTTGATGTCACGGACTTTTCTAATTTGATTTTTTGTTCTGTATGTTTTGCTCTCTAGCTGGTTTCTTAAATAAAATGGCACGTGTCCTTTTTACCAGCACGACTATCGTAGTGCGACACATTAAAATAGGGGACCTCAATCGACACTGTCATAGTGAACACGATGCATAAAACGATAAACGTTTCCTCACTCAGATGCAAGCGGAACACTCAAATCAAACATTGACGCATATAAAAACAGTCGCAAATTGTCGCTAATCGCAAGACAAGTCGCGTACGTCCTTGACGGTACCGTTTCTTCAATTCGCTTCAGCCGCACAAGCGCCAATTTGACTTTGAACGTCGACAGGAACCAGCCGCGGATGCGTCTATTAGGGCACTTATTTAATACTTGAAAATAAAGGAGTACGGCCATTATGGACTAGCGCAAGTTTCCGGACGAATCGCATGCATACGACATGTGCGCTTGCGACTATTGCTTGATCATTGCGATTCTTTAACGATGGGATTGTTTGAAGTGGGTCATTGTAGTTGTGAGTTTATTAAGTTAGTGATAGTAATCTTGAGCGTCGATTTACACTAGCGATATTAATTTTGATGCCCGATATATCAATATTTTTTTTAATTAAAAAATAATACTGTTCTTGAAGAGACCTTTCCATGAGTTCTGACATGAGATATTAGGCAATTAATGTCAAATCTTATGGTACCATTACCTCGCGGCAGTGTGCAGCTTGCTCTATCTGGGGTCAGACGGAACTGGCCCACACACTCATCAGAGCCCCTAATATGGCGCTCGCGGCTTCCTCTGACGTCACACGTCATCACTTAGGACCCATTCACACGTGTTGATAAGCAACCGACTAGTTTGGAAATTGCTCTATTACTGACATGCTATGTAGTCTCATTTTAAAGTCATAATCATCATTATTTACTTACCTGACTGACTCAGTTTATGTGTTTCTGTTGGAAAAACGTTTTTTTGTATGTACTCATACGTGTAAGTTTAAAAATTATCCTGATTAAACAACGTCAACGACTGAGAGTATCGAAATTGTCGATAAAAAAATGTTTCATGCTTTTTTAGTGGGTGCAGGCGTAATATTTTGTTGTGTGGTTGCGTAAACAGTGCATAGATAAGTGATAGCAAAAATCGCCGCTGATTTGCTGTAATCTATTGAAGAGTTCCCTCGATTTCTCCAAGATCTTGTCATTAGATCCAGACATGGATATCATTGGACTATCTGTCAAACAAAAGAATTTTCCAAATCTGTCCAGGCGATATCGAGAAATCGGCGAAATGAATAAAGTAAAAAAAATACCGACGAATTAGAACCTCCTCCTTTTTTCGAAGTCGGTTAAATACTCATACAGGCAGAAAGCAGTCTTCGAACATTCTTCAAAATACGGTTCGTACACAAGCACGTGTCAATGGATCCCAAAGTTGTACTGTATTTGAGACTTGCGTCGCCTAGTGTACGCAGGGGCTAATGCACTCCTAAAGGAGATTGGATTTTATCAGTTAAGTATCAACATCCATTTTTTTCAACTCTGCTACTTAATCATCGTATCAATTATAAAAAAAGGCAATGCAATTGATTCAGAAATGAGAAATTTTAAATAATCTACGACTGTTAATGAACAGTTCAATATTACCTCGTATTAGCGCAATTTTATTTTCTTTTTGTTTGGAACTTGGGAAGAGCCGTCCTAAATGGTTAACATTACATTAACTCTACACGCTTTGAATTCTATTTATATTTAAAAGATTTATTACGTAGAAAGTAGGATCAGACCCAAAAAAGCAAGTTCTTTTTTTCGTTTGATTCGGCAGAGCGATCCGCGGAACATTTCCCTCCATGCAATATTCCTTTGAAATGCAGTAGAATACAAAAGCGTATCAAGCTGCATTTTTAATGGTGAACGTATTTGTAATTTCTAAAATAATCGATCCCCCACCCCACGCACTGGCTGCGTCTGCTCGGCTCCGTCGCGAGGGACGCATCGTTATCGACCAAATTTTTATTATGCATATTTTTTAATTTTATTTTTTTTCACCCCCTGTCCTGGGGCGAGTCCACGTGCGTATTAAATCAATACTGGCAGCAAGATTTTGTTTTTATTCGTTGGACGGCCCCAGCTCGGCATTTTTGGCGGACCTCACCTTCTGAGCGTGTATTCAGATTTCCGTCTAATGGAACAGCATGCGGGGTGCTCAGGAAGTGCACGCCCGTCAGACTATTTTTGCGTACGACTAATGGCCTTCGTGTCCACTTTTTGGTGTTTTTAGAACTTTATATGTATGCCCGGATAAACGGATAAAGGCCTATTTTTTACGTGTCGTGGCATGTCGTGAATGGAATTCCCTTTTTTGAGCGTTGTGCACATATCTTAGTCCTGCCATCATAGCAATGTTTTCTCACAGAAAACACTGGCCCCGTTTGCTTGTTTACTCTCAAAATAGTTTTTACTCGTTCTAATGAAGGCCACAGCAACTTTTCTTCGGTTATTAATTTCATAAATGAACGGCACATGGTTAACTGTGAGGTGTATCAGCTGCTTATCGTGGAGGCTGGTTTAATTATGGCTACCTACTACGCACAGCAGGTTATCATTATCTCGATCCTTAAACTTAATAACTTATTGCACACGGACCAAAAAAGTTAAATAACGGTGCGTATATTTTTTGCATCAATTTGACGTCGTACAAGTTGTGAGAGTCTTGCGTATTTAATGAAGAAGGCGTGTTATTACGTCGTTCGATCGACGTTTAGAGAGAAATGCTAGAAACGTGGTATTAAGAGGAAAGAATAGCTGCTGCCATTTCAAAAAATAGGTATTTAGAAAAACTCGTACTGTCCCTCTCACGCGTTGAAAAAACCCCGATCGTGCGATAGAGAGCGTTGCAACTCGCGACTGGATGTAAGTATTTTTTATATGAAATTTGTCTCTCGGGAGAAAACGTTTTTCACATACTAATTCACGACCAATCTCTCAGATTCTGGTGTCAATCGTTTCAGCATATTATATTCTAGCTTTGTAGGTTTTGTTTTTTTTCTTAAACTTCTTTGCTTTTTAAATACAAAGGTTTTACTGCAATGAAGATTTTGCCATAAAAATAGTAACTTTTAGGCGCCTGTAACTTTCAAACTATTATAAATTTTGAAAAAAAGAAAACCTATAAACCTAGTTTTTTACTGTGTCAGATGCATTGTAAAAAATCATTGAGATAGGATAACATTTAGGGGGAGGAAAACGTTTTCTCTTTTTGTATGGTCGAAAGCTCGGTAGACGATAGTCTTAATACTTACAAGTCGCATCGATGGCTGTCCGTGCATGAATAACTCGTAATCGACGTACAGCCCTCGTTGATATCCTGAAGGGGTTAATTTACGCTGTCTACGATGCAACTATGCTGTCACTTGTAAATTTTACAATGTCTCGTAGGTCGCGCTTTGCTAGCGAGCCCCGCCCCTCTGCTCGCAGCTCGATGCACCGTGGGATCAGCACATTATTTTTCTAACAACACTTTTTGTACATTACTCTCTCAATGCTTGTTATTTAAGAGTTTATTAGAAAGTGATTTTTCTTTGATATATCTATTGTGATGATGTTTCTGTTGATATCAGTCGTGGATGAAATGTATGGATGGATTGTTAAGATACTTCGTTTATTTAAATAAATTATGATAAGTGTTTTCAATTGAGCTTTAACGCATTCAATTGACAGCGTCAATGTAATCTTTTCATCAATATTTGGTACATTGTTGCGTTTATTTCTTTTACTTCCTGAATACGATATTCATACAAAAATTATGTGAATAATTTGTTCTGCTATTAATAAAAAAGAGTTACAGATAAGTAATAATATCTTCACAATTGTGTAGAAATTACGTAACGATTGTGATCACTGGAGTAGTTACTAACAATGTTAGTAGGTAAGTTTATGATATAAACGCTTGCATAAATTAGTTATATTTCCGCTTCACTAAAAACTGTATGCAATAAGTATTACTTATTAGGAAATAATTATGTCTAACTGGGAATATCGCCAACAATACGCATATAATTGAATTTATTCTACATTAATTTTAATTATGGAGACTGGAGTTCTTACGCACAGCGCGCGTACCCCACATTTACTGGAAAAATAAACTTAAAATAACTTTTCCGTTGCACTAACATTATAACGTATGAATTATTAATATAGCGATAGAGTTAATAATTCATTTATACTACGTTTTATTGTGTGCAATAAATTTTGCGGAACAATAAAATCTCTTAGATTGTTTCGCTTTTTTTTTTGTTTGTATTAATGTTGCATTGGTTGAGTCGTCCCACCCGGTTCTGCTCACGCGATATTTTATATAAACAGTGTTAATAAATGCGATCAAGTGGCTCAGCTGCTAGTTGTATTTTTATTAACTCGACAATCTGCACATCTACTTTATTCTATATAGTATAACATATTCTGCAAACATATTTTTCCATGTTATTCGATGGGATAGCCTGCCAAGTCGCGGGACTCGCGTGACCCCGGAACGTAAAAGGCAATTGAAGGACACTGTGGATTTTAGTCAGTACGAGTCTGACAGTGTCCCGCTGCCCTATGTGGGACTCATTTGATGATTTTACCATGATAAAAAAAAAATGTTATTCGATGGGATGTTGTCAGAAGATTAATCTGATCTGCCAAACAAACAGCGGGTATAAGTCGCGTCAAAAAATGTGATAACATTTTTATCAATCCAAATACAATCCTTGTCCGTCACATACATCCATCCCGTCCGGACGGTGGCCACTCTGGGCACCCGTGACAAGCTCGGAATTATTGAATTTTTTTATGAATATTTTCTCCCCTTCTATATTTTTAAAGCGAACGAATGAAAAGCCCGTGTTTTTCCTACACAAAGTTGATTCGTTTGTTTAACAAAAAAACATTGTTTTTACCAGTTATTAGCGTCAATTTGTTTGTATGTTCTTTTTACGATATTTTTTTTATTTGTGTTTGTGATAGTATGTAGATCTACGTTGGTTTTGTTTTGATTCAATTTTTTTTTGGTTTCAGTCGTAGGTTGCTTTGTACCTCTTTTTTACTATTTTTGTGGAATTTGTGCGTGTCCTGTTACCTACCTAAATCGTGGTGTACAATATCTATTGACAAATAAAAGTTTTTGGATTGTAAATGCTTTTTTATCATTATCATCATCTTCCTGCCATAATCCCATTTTACTTGGGGTTGGCGCAACTCGTTTTTTTCTTCCATTCTACTACTATTAGACGTTACAGTATCTTATCTTCCTTAGAAAATCCATCCATCTTTTCTTTGGCCTTCCTCTTCCTCTCCATCCATCAACATTCATACTCATCACTCTCTTAGTCACATGACTGTCATCATCTGCCTATCCTTTTCCCAACTATATTGGGGTCGGCTTCCAGTCAAACCGGATGCAGTATTTTACATGGAGCGACTGCCTATCGGACCTCCACAACCCAGTAATCGGGTAAAACAATACCCCATGGTAAGACTGGTTGTCAGACTTTAGAGCTTCTGACTAATAGTAACGACTGTCAAAGATCTACAAATGACAGCCGGGGCCAACGGATTTACGTCCTATAAGAGGCACGGAGGAAACTCGCTATGACAGATGGTCACCCATCCACAGACCAACCTCGGCAAGCGCGGCTTAACCCGGAAGATCGGTCTGTCATCAACATCTACTAAATGCTTTTTAATCATAATAAATCGTGAGGAACAGCCAGTTTGAACCAGTTTCCACAGTTCATCTACGGTATCTGTTTCATTCATACTATTTAGTGAATATTGTGAAAATATTGAACTTCAATATTTTCAACAATTTCATTCAGTGAAATTGTAGTCGCAACAGTAAAATATTATTAAAAGGATCATTTTCACTTTCCTTGTCGCAAGTGATACAAAACTATAATTAAGTGATTTACAATTTGTACACGTTCAGGAATTACTGTAGGTAAGTATCTGGTATCATGAATGAATATTAGTAGTTCGTCTTCTTATTTATCGATTGTACGACTAGATTTCTAAAGGAATGTCAAACCACGAGCTAGGCGTGGAATTGCGTTTTGCACAATTCGCCTTTTTTATCTTGGTAAAAATCATTAAATGGATCCTCCCACCCAAGGTAGAGCAGGAGGGACTATCAGACTTGTACTAATAAACCACGGTGTCCTTCAATAGCCCTTTACGTACCGGGGTCACGGTATTCATTAAAGTCCCGCGCTTTGGCCTTCAATGGCTCCGTCTCAAGGACCCCGTCATCATGCTGATACTCTTTGAGGCGCGCATGGAACACAACGCACCGTCGAAGAATACAAATCGCCTTAATGAAAGTAAAACCGTTTTGAAATAATTTATGTAACGAAAATCCGCCAAAGTAAAATAAAAAAAAAATCTTGATTATAATTAATATGTCAATTTTAAGAAATAATAATGACCTGAGATTTTGTTGATGTGATGAATAACTAAATTATTTAAACTTTGTTTATTTTGACTACAATTTTTTAATGTCATACAATCGTTCAGCAAGTAACCAAAAGTTATTTTGAATTTTCTGAGCTTACTTTTCTTTTGCATACCCCCGTGTTTATTTTCGCACTATAATTAGCGATTCGGTGACTGACCCAGCTCTACTGCTATGTTAGGAACTATTGCTAGAACTACTTTTTCTCCCTTGGGATTAATAGTTGATAAGCCTATAAGGAGACCGTCTGGCTGTTAAGACGTGATGTCTGTCCATCTGTCACAGGTCTAAGAATAGATAATGGACTGGACATCATGACAAGTGCTTGCTTAAAGTTGTTGTGGCTTACCCATTTTCCAGCCATCTTTTATGAAGTACTGACAGTTTATTTGGTAACTCAAGAGTGACTGGGTTCTAGGTAGGCGTGTTTCAACGTTGAACACATCATCAAACGAGATAGAAGACAAAAGCGAGCTTATCGTTACATAACTAAAACTTAGATACACTTAAAGCAAACTACATAACTGTCCTTAGAACACTTTCCTTAAAAGATTAAAAGCTTGATGATAGTTATGCGGAGGACCGCATCTCATACCCAAAATAATGCTCCATGACAACTGATTACCACACAATTTTCCGTCAACATATTTCATCTTTCATCAATCAAAGATCAGTTGATATTCGTTATTAAAAAGTCAGAAATAACAGTTAATAAGCAATCTAATTCGACTGTTAATAATAGCTGGCTTTCGCATCATTTAGCTATTTCCATCACAGAAATCAAACAAAAGACTTAAGTAAACATTTCTAATGATAGCAATACCATTTCGTACAGTTTATTTACTGAAGTCAAGTCTGACCCACGCGGATCGAGAAATGTATAAATTCAGTAAAAAGGTATCCACGTATTATTAGACTAAGAAAAGATGAAAGTTGGAAAGATATCATGTGGTTTCTAAATGATACTTTGGAAACTTGGTTTGGGATTCTTTTAAACCAAACCTTAAAAAATCTACTGCCTTTTAATAGTCTGAAACCGAAATTGGTGCGGCATCTGCATCGTGACCTATGTGTAGATTCGGCACAAATTATTTCGTAAAGATACACTAGAGTGCTGATTTAAAAAATCCTATAAGATGCCTATTTTAAATCGAAGCTAAATTAGGATTCTGCAACCCAGCAGAGCTGGCAACCCAGCACTTTACCCACAACATATAATATTACCATTCAATAGCGCAAAACCACTTACACTTTTTTGTTCCCACTTATAAATTAATAATAAAATATCCCACTGATCCAGAACGCAATATCACCCACAGAACAATGTGATCGAACCCTAAGATTTATACGAGCTTAGCACTCTTGCCCACTGAGGCGTAACGCAATAAATTCGTCAGTATAATGAGCAAAAACAGGCAGTCGACATGCTTGTCGACAACGTGTTGTATGCCCATCACTCACTGCAGAAATCGCAACAAATACGCTTTTGATACGAGTACTTAGACGTTGTGAAATGTCTTAGTTCGTGCAGGGCTTTATGCGTTAATTTTGGCAATCTGAAATACTAAATAACTTTTTTTTAAACGTTGCTCTTTATTCTGAATTTCTCCTGTGTCGTGGGTGCGTTTACAAACATAGAAACTCACATACAAAAACACCCAGACCCGGAACAAATACTTTTAGGTCATACAAATATTAGTTCCGTGTGGGAATCGCACCCGCGACACGCTGCGCAGCAGTCCATCGCTCAGCCAGATTCTAGCTTTTGACTGGTAAAGCCCTTTTATAATCTTTCTCTAATAATACCACTTCTCATAACAATACAAGTCTTTAAAGATAACCAAAAATCGCTTCCAGCAAAATCCGTGTCGCGGTAGTAAAATTAATATCCTTTATTCACACTTTCATCAGGTACAGAGTAGTTGATATTTTAATTAAATTTCGCACCCCAGTTTTACGTCGATCATACGTGTTTTAAACAGAATTTAATTCATCATTTGATCATGTTTAACTGACATATTGATGAACTGTTGACGGGCCGGTTAAAATTGGTGCCGTTCGCTTTTACCGCAATTTTGAGATTACATTTAAATTGTTGGACAGACGAGTGTTATCTGTGGATCGTCAGTTGCATGATTGAGTGTTCTGCTACTTGAGGAATTGTTCTATATTGATTTTACTAGGAGATTAATTATTTTCGATTATTTTCACAGGATTTAGGTACTGTTTAAACTTTTGGTGTTACATTGTCATGTACAATCGACAAAGTTGAATTATGACCCACTATAAGCTTATTTTCTTACAGTCATTCAAACACAATTAGGTCTACATTCGCGTAAATATACATATCCATGGTAACGACTTTGATCTTTGTCAAAATGACGGATTCAAACGATTTGTTGCCAAAATGGGTCATGATTCAACTTTGTCGACTGTACATACTAATAATAAACATTTTTTGTTCTATTACAAGAAACAAACCGTATAAACTGTGTGTGTTTTGTATTCATCATCATCATCATCATCCACAGCCCGTCTTCACCCACTGCTGGGTATAGGCCTCTCTCTGTTTGTGCCAAGCTCCACGATCTTGCGCCAGCCTCATCCAGGACACTCCCGCAATGGCAACAATGTCGTCTGCCCATCTCGCCGCCGGACGACCAACCCTTCTCTTTCCGTTTCTTGGACGCCACTCTGTCACAGCTTTACTCCACCTACCGTCACCGCGCCTTGCCAGGTGTCCTGCCATGTTTTGTATTGCAAAGATCTAATTAATAAAGAATATAATATTTTAAGTATCGCAAATCTCAAAAAGTTAAACTGGGTCACGACTTAAGTAAGATACCACATTTTTAACAGCAACAAGTAAAAAACAAGTTTGCTTAGACACAAATCTAAGGTTTCAAACCTAATCCAACAATGTGCCCCTACAATTGCGAGCTCCTCGCCACATCGCTCTAGAACTGACAACCGATGGGGAATAAAAGTTCTCGAGTGGCGACCACGGACAGGAAAACGCAGCGTAGGCAGGCCTCCCTCTAGGGACCGACGACATCGTGAGGGTCGCGGGCAGACGATGGATGCAAGTGGCGAATTGTCGTTCGGCGTGGCGGTCTAAGGGGGAGGCCTATGTTCAGCAGTGGTCGTCCTCCGTCTGATGACCGGTCTGATACCGGTCTGATACCGAAAGTATATCGAAATACGTAACGCTGTTCACCAAATTGATTTGCCCAACGACTTGCTAACATAGGAAAATGTATCATCTGTTGTAAGGTGAACAATCAAAACATGTTTTCACAATGAAAATGTCAACAACAACATCATTATTTATCAATTAATACATTCGACACGAAATTAGTGTAATATTCAGTTCACTTTAGTGGAATTTATTTCATTGACAATTAGTTTCAAAAACGTAGGTACCACAAGCGGTGATTGTATGGCTATCGTATAAACACGCCGGGCATTACTCGCTACAAATGTGCAGAGGAGCAAAAACTGTTTAATTGGGCGGTGTACGCGATACCGAATCATTCGGTATCACTGCGTGTGTGTACTCGACTTTAGTGATGCACCCTACTCGATTTTTGTGCGTGATTCATGAAGGATGAATGGATATAAAATGAAAATAAATTAATATTTTAAAGGTCGTAGCTCGATGAGACAATAATTTACTTACAAGTTTAGACGTAGATCTGTAAGTTCAAATATATTTGAATTAACTAAAAAAAAATTGTTTAAAACAATTCGAACCATTTCTCTTATAAAATTTACTTTATTTTCCAACGCTGTATACCTAAACATCCGTCCAGCTCTTCGACCAGCTTTTCCAACCTTATCGTTTGTTGTCAGACAGCATGTCACCTACGTTCATAATCATTAGTAATCATCATCCAAGATGACCACAAAAAAAAAAACTATCGACAAAAAAAATCCTCCCAAAAAAAAAGAACATCCCCACACTAAATTTTGTGCGACCACGACCAACAACAGGTGTGTCATGTCCCATCACTAGTACGGGACGCGTAAAAATAGTGGGCAAATCGAGCAACCTGTTAGTGTTCCGTTGACAGGCCCCGCGCGAGTCAACCGCGGTCGCTATCACCGCAACTGCTTTCGGCTTATGTAGGGGGATTCAGTTAGGTTTTTTTAAACAAAATTGGTTTATTTGTGCCCGTTTTACCGCTGATTGCATTAGGATTGAAGTTTGTCGATGTTGTTGGGGTTAAGTTTAAAAGGCGGTACACACGGCTAAGATACTGTAATATTTTATCTTAAGATACAACATCGCTTGCCTTACACGTGACATAAAACAGACCGTAACACACGACGAAGATAATGAGTTCTCCCGCCCAGGGACCCAGGGCCCAGGGCGGGAGGGACTTTCAGACTCGTACTGACTAAATCCACGGTGTCCTTCAATAGCCTTTTACGTTCAGGGGTTACCGGAAGTGACAGTCCCGCGACCCACAATTTAAGTATCCATATATGTTCTCATTAGAGATAATGACGTCATATTCTAACGTCTTAGAAAGTTCAAGGTTTTAAACGCCCCTGAAAACATTCCTTACTTTATTCGTAACGAGTAAAAATTTTGTTGCTTGGTACCGAAACTGAAAAGCTCAATGAACTTCATTTCATTACATCAATAAAGTTTCCAAAGAATCTAAATTTAGAAGGAGTTCAAAAGTTTGCTCAAATTTTTATGCCAAATTCATGGGCATTTTTTAAGTTGTGTAGTAGTGTCCTGAGTGACGATCTATTAATAGATGAACAGATATTTCTCGTACATGGATGGTGTAGACACATTCGTTTCTATCATCATCATCCGACTCTATCATCATCACTTTTTGTCTAAATCTAAGCCGCATTGGACAGTATAATATAAATATTTTCAAAATTAATTGAGGAATAGTATTTGTCTTGTACATCACCATTTTGTCTACATCTAGGACTCCGTTGACAGCTTTGTGAATAATTTTATTAAATTCATAAATAATTCGATTCCCTTAGCGCGAATTTTCACTCTATTACATAACAGCGACTTTCCAGCTTTTACATCGCTTTTGTATGAAAAAATGGAACAACGCCACTGGTGGGCGAAGAAGGAACTAATTTTTTCCTTGAAAATTGTCAATTTTTATATTTTCAAAGTTCCAGTTTACTTTACATCTGAAACAGTGAAAACTCGTGCACAGGGTGATTCTCAGTCATCGAAATTTCTTTCCGCCGTTCACAATATTCTTTATTAGTGTGGATTTAGACTATGTTTTACAAATTAGTCATTTGAATTTGATACATGAATGATTTTGACTCGGATCGGTTTGAAAATATTTTTCTTTATTCGTCATCTCCGTATCCGCTTCCCCTGGGTGGTACGTAAACATTCTCAAGAAAAATAGAAAAGCATTATTACTATCGGTCAACTCCGCCGTTTTAAAACACATTAATTTAAGAGCTACTCTAAATCTAAATTTGTTATTTCCAATACAAAATCCATTTACTTTGAAGATTGTTTAAAAGCCTAGTTATGACGTCATCGATTGGTTTAGTGATGGGAAAGTGATGTGCCAATGTTATAGCCGCACGTTACTTGTAGAAAATGATACATTACTTTGTGTTATTGCATTGAGTGCAATCCTATGTCGCCTTTATGCCAAGTGAGATTGTATGCACACACCTTTATAAATGAAAAGCGAGAGATTTTCAGAGTAATGAACATTTCTAAATAATATTTACACAAGTCTGAATTGTAAGCAAAAAAATAATATGTAAATGCATCAATAGTAGGAAAAAAAACTAACATAGCATCGCGCGACAGGTGGATGCGTAACTAAGCGCGATAAGGCCAATTGGCTTCATTTCATGTTGTCATTTTAGAGTGCGGACAACGTATCTATAGTTTACAATATCATTGAATTTAAAGGAATAATCGACACAACGAAGAAGATAGAAATAATAAACAGTCGTCCACTCTATTAGAATCATACTCCACATTGTGTGAAAGTGATTCATAGCTTAAAGTCCAGTTTCTCGACAGCTTCACGGAACGGACAGAACAGTGTTCATACTATGCTTGTTGAAATTCGATTACCTCCGATGGCTATGTCAATGACTTGAATTTCAATTAGAACAAATTATCTAGGGATACGGGAGGCAAACTTGATTTGTTGGCGCTTGCGCAAACCGGGTCGGCCTCACAGGGCACTGAATTAACAGACTATTAAATTTTAGTGGACTTCATACACGGATAAACATGACTGATACAGACGGACAGCTAGTTTGCATAGTTAACCTTATATTATTGTGAGGCAGTTTGTATCAGGGCCTCAAGTCTGCTAATTTTATTTAACTCTCATGATATTGATATTCAATTGAGACTCAATCACGACTCTATTATGATTAGAACAAATTTGGTATTCTGCAAAAACTTGTATAAGCTCAATAGAGTCGTAATGGAATCGTAGTGTAATTGTAATTGACTCTCAGTTGAGCAGTTATAAGTATTGCCATTAGAGAGCAGAATAGATTGAAGAGCAGATTAGCAAATATTCTGATAGCAGTTCAATGGAATGTCACTGGAAACCATTGGTCTTAAATTAGTAGCAGAATATCAAAAGTACTTAGGTAAAATTGCTACTGAGATCCAATTGATATTCAATTGAGTCATTACTAAATTAGCAGACATGAGGCCCTGAAAAGTTTTCATTAACCGACTTCAAAAAAAGAAGGTCTCAGTTTTTTATCTGTGTTTGTCAATATTCTGTGACATTGTCTGTACAGTCGTTCGTTGTCGTTAGATGACGCATTTTCATATCGGCAATATGTTTATTTTTTTCTAATAGCTTTTTAAGCTAAGCTATTTGATTTTTCTTTTCTTGGACTAATAGAAATCCAGAAATGCAAAATGTCAAGGTAGAGCCGTTGCACTTTCTGCACAATTACTATGATTACTTGGTTGGTCGAAAAACTGGTTTTTGCAACTACGAGTATGATCTCTTTATGAATAGTTTTCTGGTTTCATTCGTTTTGTGCCTTTTTTAATATTCTAAGCTTTATATTAATTGCCCTACATAATTAATTACATAATTAATTTAGTTACGATCTGTCTTTCTCTTTTTGCGCTAGAAGCTTTTTAAGTCATCATCATCATCACCATCGTCCTATAATGTTCCCACTGCTCTGGCACAGGCCTCCCCTCTGTGAGAGGGAGTGGGCCATAATCCACCACGCGGGCACAGTGCGGGTTAGTAGATGTCACATGTCTTCGAATTTTTGGTTCTAGGACATGCCGGTTTCCTCACGATGTTTTCCTTCGCCGTTTTGAGAGCAGTGGTGATGAAATAAGTTGTACAATCAATAAGCTTTTGAAGTATTTGGTATTTATTTTTAATCAGCACAATCCTTGCATAAAGTTATTGTTTTCGTTTTGGTAAAAAATAATTGAAATTTTGAACAAAGCTTGTTTTAATTTTCTTTTTTGCTTATCTATTAGAGGGTCTTAACTTTTTAGGATAAATGTTGGTATGCATGCATGTTTGTGACTCTTCCACACCTAAATGACTGAGCAGATAAAGACGAAACTTAAAAGCTAGATTAAAACATAGGATAGATTTTATCCTAATTTTATGTTCCCGTGAGGTAATTTACGAGTTATAGCAGGCGAAGTCGCTGGCAACAGCTAGTTAGAGATAAATACTGTATTAGTAACATACAAACGTGTCCACTAGTTGTTAGTGTCAAACCAACCTCTCTCGATTATTAATGAACGTATTGAGACAGTTTAGTGAGTTAAATTGATACCACTTATTCCCCTAGGTGATAAATAATAACTTCTCAGTGCTTACCTATTAGGTATTACTCATTAGGATCGTGAATTTCATTTATTTAATTTCGTTAGTGGCGCTATATCCCTAACTAAGTATACATCGATCGCCACAAATACCTACAAAATTGAAAAAAAAAGCAAGATGAAAGAGAAGAAAAATATCGAATCTATCTAATCTAATATCTTTAAACGAGCAATTCTTGTATTTATTTATATATAATCAGGATCTCGGAAACGGCTACAAGGATTTTCATGAAAGTTACAGATTAGGGGTTTTTCGGCTCAAGGAATCGATTTATCAAAGGTCCCAGGTTCGAGAAAAGCTCGGTTCCCAAGATATAGTCATTTTAAAAACCGAGCGAAGCTCGGTCATCCAGTTATTACAAGATTTAAAAGAGGTGTTTTATGATGTTATTTACTTTATTCTCTTCAGGGCTGCTGACCATTTCCTGCGCGTGTAAACGTTACTATCGCGTCAACGTAAAAAAACTCGTACTATGCACACTGATGTGAACACCAGCCAACCTTTGTCACCTTCTCGTTCTGCACGCATGCTGCACTGATCAGCAACAAAGGCGGTCGCGACGCTTCCTGCGACTCAATGCTCGCCGTATGCCTGCTTGATTGACGCGTCATCCCTAAAGGGAAATCGTGTAAGCCATTGTAAAACGGAATGGACGGCATTTCACGCCTTCAGTTCGACTCGATGCCAATTAAATCGGGATTGTCTTGAAAACAATTGTTGTTGCAGCTTTGTGAGGTATTTCACTCAAGTTTTGGTTTGTTGGTGAGAAGCTCATTTGGGTTGTTGTAATTGTATTAAGAAGAGTATCAAACTGGTGATGTTTTTTATTTTGTTTTCTTTTCTTGGTTCTGGGGTTACAGATGACAGAAACAAAGCAAGAAGCTTGCGGGCCTATAAAAGACTTCACCCACAGCAGCTATAATGTAAAGATGTACATTATAGCCCGATACATCTCATTACGTCTTTCCATAGAGATTCGAAGATGTAAAAATATACATTGTAGCTGCAGTGTGTGGTCTCCTGACGATTTCTATGGAAAGATGTAATGAGATGTATCGTGCTATAATGTACCTACATCTTTAAATTGTAGCTGTTGTGTGTGAAGCCTTTAACGGCCACTGAACAACATTTCTGATTGACTACGTAAATGAATAATAGAAGCTTAAATTGGGCGTTTAAAACCCTCTGTTCACTCTAACTTTGAAGAGATTCAGGTTGCATGCGTAAATATCAATGAAAAGGAAGAATGTGTTAAATATAACAAAGTTATAATTACCAACATAAAAACAGATTACCGTTATAATTATTACAAAATTAATTAAACAAACGAGTTTGATCCAGACAGCAGAAAATCGGACAAGAAAAATAAGAAAAAAAGTGTAAAAAATTGCAACTTACCCTCCGAAATCAGACCGCGTGGTTCCTTTCATCTCACTAATTGAAAAGTTCTACACTGAAACAAACAGACAAACAGTATCTACTGAATCTTTAGTAGATTTGATGAAAAACTTACATGTTCTCGAGTGATTAAAATTCAAATGCTGCTTACTGAATGATAAAGACGTGAAATTGTTAGAGAAAATCATTTCATCAAAATAAATCTAAACATATAAACACTAGATAAGATGGTCGGGACCAAATAAGCAAAATCGCTGAAAATTGCTCTGCAACTACCCTGTATTGAAGTCTATTTTGAAGTCAGTCTGATTACTGCATACAATTTTGTTCTTTGATTTTTCCGACTGGTAACGAAGTCTTTAGTCGATTTAATTACCTAAAATTATATGCTGAAATAAATGTCATTTTTTGAAAGTTCTTAGAAGAAGAGTAACTCTCGTTTTTGAATCATGGGTATACTTTTTTATTGTTTTTTCCTGGATTTTGCGTTCACTCTGGGCATTCAGCCTCGTCACTCGAAAGAGTAATCTAAAGGTACAGATACACATGCTTTAAACTAGCATGCTAAAGCACGAGAGCATGCTACTTTTAAGAAAATGCTACTTAGTAGCATGTGTATCGAAACCATTTGCTAATAATGAGCATGCTAATTTAAATGTAAACTATAAGCATGCTCTTTTAGCATGCTAGTGTAAAGCATGTGTATCAGTACCTTAAGAATAAAAGAATGACGCGCAAAATATTCTAGTTTCTGTCTCTTTCTATAGGCGACGTTACATGCCTATCTTCAGACGGTGTCGGTACGGAAAAACGTTAGCTCGTAGCTTGAATTTAGTATACCATTCCTATGAGCGTCGTACAGATCTGTTCTATGAGTTGAAACTCCAAAAACACGACAGAAATCAGAGACCGAAACCGGTATGATCAATACGGGTATTTTTTGGGTAACAACCTTTTTTTCCTTTACAGGTAATTTTAAAGATTACCTTTATTATTAAAGTGAATACATAACCAGTATTAATACCGGTTACCGAAATAAAAATTACCCCAATCTTGCTCACTTCACACGTACCGTCGGCAATAGTCACAGGGCGCGCATCGCCTGTGTGAGTGACAAAGAGTCGTCATCTTTAGGTAACCGGTATTAAAACGGTAACCTGAATAGAGGTTTCATTTTTCTTCGGTCTGATTACCCAGATAGCGGTAACCTAAGTCTGAAAAATAACCAAAATTCTTCAATAACTACCGTAATTTATAAAGGTTTTCGGTCCTTGACAGAAATGACTACAGCTTACGTTTCCTTATACACAATGCAGTGGCAAATGCTCCGTGATCACACACCGTAATGTTTGATGACGGATTGTGCCGTACGTAGCACTGTCCGCTCTTATAATGATTTGTACACACCCTCGTTGCAGATATAGGAATCTGATTTGCTAAAATGTACCCCCTCTTAATGTTTGCGTATGTAACGTTAATAATAGATACGTAGGCAATGTATGGCTGGTGTTCGACTTTGTATAGATATTTTTTCGATGCATTCCGTTCGTTTGCTTGCTTGGATTGTCGAGAAACTTGTGGCTGAATGACTTACGGAGCCGTGACGTGGACACTCCCGATACGGCTGATCCACAAATTTAAAGTCATTCAGCCAGATATGGAAAGGTCTATGCTCAGCGTTTCTCGAAGAAGTGATCTGAGAACAAAGTGATCAAAATAGCTCACAGAATCAGCAAGCAGTACCCTTAGCACGAATTTTCACTCTTTTACTTTACAGCGTCTTTCCAGTATTTACAGCGTTTTTGTATGAAAAAATAGAACAGCGCCTCTGGTGTACGAAGACAGAATTTTGTCAATTTGAAATTGTCTAAGTTTCAGTTTACTTTACGTCTCAAATACTGAAAATTCGTGCTCTGAGGGTACTGAAGTGGCAATAGGCCACTAACCAATCTCGAGTCAACAACGTCGTTGTCAATAATCGGTTATTCAGTAACGTATTATTAGAAGTCAGGCACCCGAGCCATTGCAAATACGGGGTTTGTCGATGGCCGATGGCGCGGCAGCTATAGTTTCGGACACCTGCGGTTGCGTAGGTCTTGGGCTAAGTCAGACTTGTCACTATTGATATAGACCCCTTTAGAGGACAGGCAATTGTATTAGTGCATAGCCTGGCCTATTATTGGATTGACTTCGGATTGTCTACCAATTGTGTAGTCACGAGCGATGTAATGTATACACGGAGCAAAAGCGATTTCCTTCTGCTTTATGAACCTGAATTAATTAACCATATAATAACATCTAATCTACAAGTATAATAAAGTAAATAATTTTAAGAAAAAGATACTAAATTAAATAAATCCTACTAATATTATAAATGCGAAAGTTTGTGAGGATGTATGTATGTGTTTTTTTTTTACGTGGTAAAATCATCAAATGAGTCCTCCAACCCCGGGCAGGGCGGGATTGACTGTCAGACTTGTACTGATTAAAATCCACGGTGTCCTTCGGTAGCCCTTTGTGTGCCGGAGTCGCGGTATACGTATGTCCCGCAACCCCGGCAGGAGGATGTATGTATGTGCATGTAGGTATGTTTGTTACTCTTTCACGCAAAAACCACTGAACGGATTTGGCTAAAAGTTAGTATACAGATAGTTTATAACCTAGAATCTAGGTTATAACTAAAATAAAAACTATGTATATAATAATAAAAACTATCATAATGTGTTAATCTAGGTCATAGATTAACACATATGATAGTTTTTATGACGATTTTATGTTCCCGTGGGATAATTTTGGAGTTGTAACGGGTGAAGCCGCTGTACAACAGCTAGTAATAACTAAAACAGAGCCAAAACTAATGCTTCAATCACTGCCATTCTACCGCCGTTCAGCGCCTTTCGAATAACTAAAAGAGTAACTAAGAAATAAGTTAAGTAACAATAAAGTGACAACCCTAAAAAACAATAATAATAAAACATAACTAAAAGGAACAGCTAGTTACAAAACAGTACTAACAAAACAATTTGTACCTTATTACAACACAAGTGGTTTCCTAACACACAAAACTATATTTTACATAGAATAACAAAGTATTACGAACAAGTGTTTAACACTCACAGCACATATTAGTTGTCAGCAAAATAAACTAACTATTCACAGCGGATGAGCCCGAGAGACACTCTCGTTAAGGACTCCTGATGCGACCCACAACGCGAAAAAACAACAATAACAGTAGGAAAACTTAGACAAACGTGAAAAATAAACTAGGACAATTAATACGAAATTTCAAAGAATTATAATCACTAAAAATAATTTTGGAAAAACTGTATAAAAGCTCGTTTAAGCTATTGTCAAATAGACAGGTGTGGCGAACGCGAAGCGAAGCGTTTTTGTTTGTTATGTATGGAATTGTTTGAAGCCAGTCACATAGGAAAGCGATCCGATAGTCTATGTGACTGGCTTCAAACAATTTATTTACAAAACAATTAATTACAAACAATGCAAAAACGCACCTGTCTGTTTGACAATAGCTCATAAGTATCTACGATTATTTCTAACAGATTTTTGCAATGGAAAAATATGTTTCTCTTAGTCCGTCAGCGACTATATGGTCCCGTACGAAATTAACTCTATTTGAGTGAACCCAACTCCTTATTAGTTTTAGATTCATATAATTTGTTCTATGACAGACGGGAGCAGTGGTGGCCAAGCGGTATCGGTCCCGACTTAAGCCTCCTGCAGACAGACGCGATTAACCGCGCGTGGCGACATCACCGATACCGCGCGCGTTTCCTTGCCGCATTGTTGTTCACATTAAGAGCGCGCTACGCGGCGACAGGACGGGACACGATTATAACATGACGCGGCGCGGCACTGCAGAGCCAAGCACTGCGAAGAGAAATGAACCGAATCATAACACATTTAGAGTTTAAATTACATTGGCAACCAGCGCCAGCGCGCGCGGAACGCGGCGTCTCCCGCTGCGACAAATTGCCACAGAAATATAAACTCTAAATTCACTACGGTAAGGACACGACGACGCGCCGCGGCAAGGCCCGCGCGCCGCGCGACAAGGCGAGCGCCGCGCGGCACCGCAGAGCCACGCCCTGCAAAGAGAAGTGAACCCAATCTTAGTACATTTAGAGTGGAAATTACATTGGCAACAAGCGACAGCGCGCGCGGAACGCGGCGTCTCCCGCTGCGACAAATTGCCAAAGAAATATAAACTCTAAATGTATTACATTAAGGACACGACGCGGCACGGCAAAACAGACGCGCCGCGCGACAAGACTCGCGCGCCGCGCGGCGCGCGGCGCGGCACCGCGGAGCTATGCCCTGCAAAGAGAAGTGAACCCAATCGTAGTACATTTAGAGTGGAAATTACATTGGCAACCAGCGCCAGCGCGCGACAACGCGGCGTCTCCCGCTGCGACAAATTGCCACAGAAATATAAACTCTAAATGTATTACATTAAGGACACGACGCGGCACGGCAAAACAGACGCGCCGCGCGACAAGACTCGCGCGCCGCGCGGCGCGCGGCGCGGCACCGCGGAGCTATGCCCTGCAAAGAGAAGTGAACCCAATCGTAGTACATTTAGAGTGGAAATTACATTGGCAACCAGCGCCAGCGCGCGACAACGCGGCGTCTCCCGCTGCGACAAATTGCCACAGAAATATAAACTCTAAATTCACTACGGTAAGGACACGACGACGCGGCGCGGCAAGGCGCGCGCGCGCTGCGCGACAAGGCGAGCGCCGCGCGGCACCGCAGAGCCACGCCCTGCAAAGAGAAGTGAACCCAATCTTAGTACATTTAGAGTGGAAATTACATTGGCAACTAGCGACAGCGCGCGCGGAACGCGGCGTCTCCCGCTGCGACAAATTGCCAAAGAAATATAAACTCTAAATGTATTACATTAAGGACACGACGCGGCACGGCAAAACAGACGCGCCGCGCGACAAGATGCGCGCGCCGCGCGGCGCGCGGCGCGGCACCGCGGAGCTATGCCCTGCAAAGAGAAGTGAACCCAATCGTAGTACATTTAGAGTGGAAATTACATTGGCAACCAGCGCCAGCGCGCGACAACGCGGCACCGACGCACTTGTCGCGCGTCAATCTTGTCGCAAGCCGTCGCAATAATAATATTAGAAACGCGATACGCCGCGCCGCTTCAGTGTGAACAGATATGGGTGTTTTCATAGAAAATGGACTAAGTAGGTTTTTCCAACAATCGCCACGCGCGGTTAATCGCGTCTGTCTGCAGGAGGCTTTACGAGTTGTTGGTCGTGGGTTTCAATCCCGCCAGGCGCATTACTTTGTGTAATTTATTTCATCACTACTGCTCTCAAAACGATGAAGGAAAATATCGTGAAGAAGGAAAATGTCTTAGAACCAAAAATTTGAAGACATGTGACATCCACCAATTCGCACTGGATTATGGCCCACTCCCTCTCACAGAGAGGGGGTCTGTGTCCCAGCATTGGGAACATTATAGGCTGATGATGACCGCGAGTCAGAACAAGTTGTTTCATCATGTGGTTATCACCAACTAATCTCAACTCCGTAAGTGATAAAAAGAAGAAAACGCCCAAAACTTTGGCCGAATCTACGGGTTTTGGTGCTTAGATAGTAACACCACTGACACGTTATGACGTTACGATATTTAACTGTTAAGTTAAGCTGACTATGACATTGATAATCACCACATCTCCACCAACAGTCCACACACCTCATCAAACCCATTTGGGTTTCTAAAAACCTTTAAACTCCACAGCGAATAGATGTTAGTGTACAATGGACACGTCATCTGTGCTGGACATCAGTACGGTCTCATTGTGCGATTGTCTCGTCTATGCAAAGTTTCTATTGTTTGTTTGTGTGTAAAGTTTGAGCTATCGACAAGCCGATAACGGGTGACTGAGCGGCCGCGTTGTTTGTTAAAAGGACCTCCGAGTTAAGTAAATTGGTAGGGGTGGTACTCTCATTAACTCGATAGTTAATGAGAGTACCAGTCGGCATTTGTGATGCTTTTTCTTCTAGCAAAGGAATTCTGGACACACAATTCCTTTTTTAAATTTAAAGATTTTTTTTTTCGATTTCCATGATTTGGATCTAAACCAGTAACTTTCACGGGAGTCGTCACAAACAGGTGCGGTGTAGGGCTGTATCCAGGCCTGTCCCACAATGCAATAAATATACCTAGCACGACATCTCACTGCTTTTCATACAATATGGATGTTCGCCGCATTAGCCCCTTTAGATTAACAAGTTTATACAAGCTGGGTGGACTTAGTTATGGATGAGATGCTGAAACGACGGGTCAAGTTAAGGCGGACGACCATTTTTTAAGTATTTTGTTAAAGTCGACTAATTTTATCAATCCTTTATCGATTGTGAAACTGTTTTCTACATCAATGTATTTTTATACCTCAATCAAGAAGAAATTATTTTATTAAGTTCATTTGAATATGTATGAATAGTATTTAATTAATAAAAAAAATAAAGAAGAAATAATTATTATTATTTATTATTAGCCTGAGGGAGGCCTTTGCCCAACAGTGGGACAATTGTCCCACTGTTGGGCAAAGGCCTCCCTCCATTCCTTCCAATGTTCGCGACTTTGCGCCACCTCTTTCCAATTCTCAAGGAAGACATCCAGCTCGTCCCGCCATCTCCATAACGGTCTAAGAAGAAATAAAACTTTTTAAAATCATTTTTGAACTACCCTTGCCTCAGTACAGAGAAACGTGGAATTGCATTTATGATGAAAACCACAACAGAATGGAATACGATTTCCACCCTTTCTAATAAAAAAAAAAACTCGTACTTTGATTTGAAAACGATCCGTCAATGCTCGTATCAATTCGCTTGAATCAAGTGAAAAACCACCTCGTTCTAAAATACGCGGAACAGCAATATATTATTATGTATTTTACAAGCGTTTGGAGAGTTTTGATTTCATGGAAACTTTATTTTTTTTACCTTTTAAAAATCATGAAACTAGTCCTCTCACCCCATAGCGACTGTCAGACTCGTACTGACTAAAATCCACGGCGACCTTTAATAGCCCTTTACGATCCGGGGTCAGCTATACTCAATGAAACATGAGTATAAGTTGTGGGGATTCTTGCAACCTGAGGCCAGTGCCATTCTTGAGGCCTGTGTTCAGCAGTGGACGTCCTCCGGCTGATGATGATTCTTGCAACTTCTTTTCTTAAATATCCGATTAAGACAGATACGGTCATGTTGCCGTATTTGTAGAAGGACCTGCCTAGTGCCTACATCTGGGCCCAAAATGCTTTCATTAGGAACTGGCTTAAGATGTATTAGAAATCAGTGTATGTACTGTAGAGGTTTTACTCTGAGGTCTAACCTTAGATGGTTTTGTTAGCGCTGGCAGCATCCTGCCGCTCAATGGTTTTTGAATATTAAAAAATAAGGGGTAGAACTGTCTAGTACATTCTAGACACAGAGTACTTTTACTAATAGGGCATAGAGATCTAACTTCACGGGTTTTTCGGGCAATGGACAACAGCGACATCTAGTTTTCCCGAACGAAAACATTTCTGTATATAGTTATTTATATATAGGTTGTATATAGGTATATACAAAGCTTGCTCATTCCTTTTAGTGTTTTAATTGACTAATAATAATTATATGCCTACATTAGTAAAAAAATAAAACAAATTTCTTATGTAATTATATTTAATTCACCAACTATGAGGCCTTTTACAGTGTTTTCTAGCCACTTGATATTTATCGGTGTCACTGATAGTATCTCGCTTTCCAGTGAGAATTTTATTAGCATGGAAATAACACACGGATACACTACTTTAGAATAGGACCAAAAGCAGAAAATGCAGGAAAATAACGAGCCGCACCAAACGAGAATCCATTTTTTTCTGCTAAGTGCAATGTGACACTGACATTTTATTGACGTATTGAAAAGACATCGCACCTTCGGTGCACCAAAGTCACAAATAGCCAAAACTGCAAAATCCGTGTTTTCCCGTTCGTCCACTTGACTTCGTCCCCCTAGTGGGACGAACGGGAATTCGTTATTTATTTTCCTGATGGTCCCACTACATTTTTTGAGTGGACGAATGGGAATAATTTATTAATTCTTTTTTGTAGTTCTATTGGTCCCACTAAATAATATAAGACCGGTGGTTAAATTGGTAAAAAAAAAACAAAAATGGAATAAAAATCCGTCATTTTACCAACATTTTTTCAACTTTGCGTTTTATAAAAATTAAAATAAATTTATAAGCAAAAATATTATAGCGCTTGTCGAGAACGAAGTGGAGTAAAGGACAAACAAAATACGAAACAACGAATAAACATATTTCTGCACAAATCTTTTTAGTGGGACGAATGGCACTAATCGAAGAACATATTCCCGTTCGTCCCCTCTTGAATTAGGAGTGGGACGATCGGGAACAAATTAAATATTATTTTTGTAAATTCCCGTTCGTCCCACTAGTGGGACGAAGTCAAGTGGACGAACGGGAATACACCGCAAAATCGACCTAAGTATGCCAAATTGTTTCTAAACCATGCCTTTACTTGGGGCAACAAAGACATCCGCGAAAGTATCTCGAAACTACACTAGATGGCAGAAGTGCCTTTGTGGTTATTGGCCGTTTTTCCATGCGTTTTGGGCCGACACCGTTTCATTGTAAGTAGTGCCCCCTCGCCCGCGACTTTATTGAGGTCTTTTTTCGCTCAAAATCTTGGAGCAACAAAGGCATAAAACATAACAGTCATAAAACTAAATAACTTCTGGTGCAACAAAGTCACAGTTCAGGACATTTTTTTTTGTTATATTCTTTTATTAGGATTTCTTTGGCAATGAGTGATTTTATTTTTATGTTTTCCCTAATCAATGGATAGATGGCACTGAACTTGATATGTTACTGCAATAAACGAACGTCACGTCATTTTTTGTTTTTTTTCACTTAGATGTAATTTTGAGATCGTAAAACAAAAAGTACATGTCATGTCATTGTCAGTCACATCACATCACACAAACAGCATTTTAAAAATAAATAACAACAAGGAAAAAGAAAAAAATATTCATTTACCAGTCTTTTTAATTTATGAGTTTTCCACGCCAGAAAGAAAATGTCCCAAGAGAAAAAGAAGAGAAGTCTGTGCCTCGTGGATTTGTCCAAAAATGAAAGCATACATCTTTTTCCTAGAGTAACACCGTCAGTTCAACGCCATCTATAGAGTTCTTGGAAACTATTTTTTTTTTAAGTGCGAAAAGAAAACCTCCCATTAAATACAAGATTTTTACGTATAAGTATAGCCAACTAAAAAACAATTAATTAAATGTGAAGATTTCAAACCTTCTTTAGATTTAAAGAGTTATCCAGAACCGAGGAAAAACATGCAATAAAAAAGTCTTCTCCTGTAAAATTTAAAAATGAGCTGCTACGTCTTTGTTCCACCGAAGGAGCGAATGAGTGAAAATTAGAGTTACCAGTAGGTAGCCCAAATAATTATAGAATTCTATTAATAATTTGGGAAAATATCGAAATAGAAAAACATACTTATATAAATATTGAAAAACGACAGGGACATCATTAAACTAGAAACGTAATAAAATACATGATAAATAATAGTATAAAGCTATAATAGCGACATCTATTGTCAGCAGACCGCAACTCTCGTATTATAATACTACTAAATTAAAAAATACATCTCTAAGAAGATTTATAAGTTACATTTGGTACTCCACAATTTTTTAGTATAATGATCTAAGTCATGCCAGGCTTTTAGTTAGAAGATTGATGACCCTGATTCTAGAAGGAAACAAGATGTAAAAGTGCGCGTGTCAGAAATATAATTTTAATTAACAATAAATATTTTTATTTAACCCGGTCCTCACAGTACCGTAACGACCAATATTATTAGGCGCATTAAATAACTTTCATATTTATAGTATTAGCATGCATTTACTAGCTTAGCTGCCTGAGCTATTGGCCTTCCACAGCAGCGCACAGCTTCCAATACACTCGAGCAATATTCTGAATAATTAATAACAATACAGTTTTAATAAGCTAATCGCTGCTGACCCATCGTCCCTCCACCCAAATTCCTTATTATAAATTAATGAAAATTACAATACATATAACGTCTGGCTTTAAATATTTAAAGACGTAGTTTTCCTCTTCGGGTTCTCGGGGCTCGGCGTAATGGTGCCTCTGAATTATTTATTACGAATTTTATGATACGTCTCCCGCTCTACTTCGTAAATAATACTTCTGATTTTCTTGGAGCAAGCGGCGCAGGAAGCGATGGGCGTCCTCCTCAATGTAGCTATCGGACTGTTCCGACGAATTTTCCAGGTTCCGACTCATTATCCGATCTTACCCTTCTTGCTAATGGTAAGCGTCCACAGGTCCGCATCGGACGTTTCGTACGTAACGGATTTTAGTTTGCCTTGTATTAAAACTCATACAACTGCGTCCACTGATCCGCATCGTACGGACGGCTCATCGGCCATGCCTACATGCTATACCGATGACGTCGTACAGAATGCCGAACAGTGGACGCGATGAAGGTGGCATCGGCAATCCGATCGCTGATAGTCGCGTCGGCAATCGGGTCGTTGCCGATACAGAAAATCCAATCCAATCCAATACAACAAATCCTTTTGATGCGTCCGATACGTACGATGGCCTGTGGACACTTACCTTCAACCTACACAGATTATTTGCGGATAAAATTTGATTTTTTGCAATTAAAAATACATAAAATGATATGTACAATGACGTTACCGACGATGACAGGGTCAGTGCACTTATGGTAAGTAGTCGGCCTCTAATTGATTTCAATTGAATCGTTTTGATTGCAAAAGTCTCTGTCATACTTATTTGATCTCGTCTGTCCTGGCTCGCCTACGCGAGACTGTTTTCATCTTATTTTCTGTACAGTTCGTGATTACGGTACAATACTCAGAAGTAAATTATTTATTCAACTAATTGGTGAAACTAGACAAGTTCGTAAGTAATGTTGTGAAATCATCATCAGCCTATAATGTTCCCACTGCTGGGACACAGGCCTCCTCTCTATGAGAGGGAGTGGGCCATAATCAACCACGCGGGCCCAGTGCGGGTTGTGAAATAAGTCGTTTGAATTGAATTACATGTGAAATTATTTGAAAAATTTAATGTCAAATATTGATTTTACTGCAGTCATGTTTTCTTTTTCATATTGGCACGAGTATTTTGGAGTACATGAAATCTAGCTCGACAGACTAGACTAGAAGGGACATCCGTTGAGAGCTTATAGGAGGACTATTTTAATGATTTCAGGAATGGATAATGCTTATTTCTATTATTATCGGATACCTATTCTGCCAACATACGGTCCTATCTGCCCTTTGAGAGACCGCAGGCTCGCTGATGTAGGCGTGTTGAGGTATTCGGTGCTTACGTTGTACCTGAAAATGCCTGAAATACTGAGAATAAGATTGGAATCGCAATATCTTTTTTTGCTACCAGCGGGAATGAATGGACCTAAAATGCACGTCTATTGTTGTGTTAGGGGAAGCGTGTGATACGTGCATATTGTAATGGGCGCCAATTTAATAACTGTATACGTTGTTAAGTTTTCAAATGCAAAATAACATTTTTTTCCCCGTAGAAACTGTTCCCGAGTAAGAAAACGATAACGTTCTTTTTTATGGATGGCGGATATTTATTGATAGCGCCACTTGTTCTTCGAATAGTGATGGAATCCGAATTAAAGTTATCTAACCTTACTAATATTATAAATGCGAAAGTTTGATAATTTTCTAGTTATTTGTAGCGGGTGAAACGGCTGGCAACAGTAAGTTAATAATTTGACAGGCCTGTTGGTCTAGTGATTAGTGACCCTGACTGCTCTGCCGAAAGTCATGGGTTCGATTCCTACCCGGGACAAATGTTTGTGTGACGAGCACGATCATTTGTTCTGTGTCTGAGTGTAATTTAAATATAATATTTTGGTATGTATTTAGAAATAAATAAGTATGTTTATCAGTTGTCTAGTACCCATAACACAAGCTCTGCTTAGCTTGGGACTAGATGGCGTTGTGTGATAGTTGTGGAATACTATTAATATTAGATTATTAACAATTTAACATATCAAAGGACGTTAATACATTATGTATTACTCTGTCGAAACATAAATTCCTAGTGGACGATATGACACTAATGGAACATAAATAAGCGATTGCTCTATGACAATCCTAAGAATAGTCCATTCCATTCATAATTATTGCTCTCCAAAAGCCAACATGAAAGAAAAAGCATTGCCGAATACTCACGAAATGGAAGCTTACATTATAGTAAATTGACATGTTCATGTTCAATTTTCACGTAATAAGTAAGAGGGCTGGAGGCTTACCAATAAGTACTTAGTGGGAGCAATTCTGACAGGACTTATTAATTAGAATAGTGGCCATCGATATTGCGAACTTATTACAGCCATGTTGTATTTGTTATTTTGACTATTGGTCGTCAATATTTGCTTTACTTTGCAGTCCAATATATTTGGATATGACATTCTATGTAAACTTATATTAAATGCCATATATGTTCACATATACATAGACCGGATTAATGTAACTAAATATTATTTTCTTTAATTTTAACTATAATTTATCTAATTGTATCCTATTATTGAACTATAAAAATACAAAAACGTTTGAGTATGATACTTGACTGTGAGACAAAACCTTACAGTTTCAGTAAGTACCCCGATTATTAACAGTAGTAAGTTGGCCAATGTGTTCTAATTATGAAGAAATGGATATGTCAGCGTAAAATATTAACAACCGTATGTTTATAATCTAACTCATCAGTTTATAAATTTACTGTAGGTTAGGTTAGGTTAGTTTATAAACCTAGTAAATTTATAAACTTGCGGAGCTTGATATTTTCCGGTGACAGATACAAAAGATGCAACAATATTCGCACAATATAATAATGATGACATTGCTTCGGGTTTCATGCGTGGTCGCTTTTTGTAGAATAATAAAATTAAGTAAGGCAGGGTAAATAATTATTATTCATTTCAATAGCTGGTTCTTTAAGTAAGAACGTTATTATTACTACGTAAATATTACCGTTTAAATCTCAACGCGCAGCTTAATGCTGTTACTCACTGTGACTACATAGCTTCCCTGCGGCGGATACGAGATATACCATCAATATATACCCCTAATAAGCTTGAACGCGTTGTTGCCATAAAACGCTAGCAAAACATAAAACAAACTAAAAAGATGTCACACTGGAAACCAGTTTACACGAGCCACGAATAATCGTTTAAAAAATTAAAGAAAAATCTAGAAACAAGGTGTAGAAGCGACAATGGACGTGGCCTGTTAATTATGTGCATCAACGCAGGGTGGGGGTGACAGGGGGTCAAGCCACCCTGTTGTCCCAAACTCTAGTTTGTCCAACAAATGTGCCTGATTAGGTCCGCTTTGTCGAGCTCTCCCCGACGCTCGCTTCGCCCGCTCCTACTGATTTGAGAACAGTTTTATCGAGCCTCCCAACTCCCCCCTAAAGGTATTAGGCTCGACCATAAGGTCAGTAGACCCCCTTTGTTTTGCTCGCAGCGCTGCTTTGATGCATTATCATGGACACTATCGACGGTGATAATATTTCACAGTTTTATTAAAACAGTAACCTTTTACGGGTTTATAAAAACTTTTCCTGTTTTTTTTTTTCATTTCGGTATATGGTATACAGAGAGGAAAATTTATCATCGTATTAATAAACTAGCCCGTTTCTGTTTTCAGAGAAATGATACAGCAGGACACTTAATATTTTTTTTAAATTAATCAACAAAAAACGCTTGTTCAGGTTTTGGTGAAGTAATATTCAACCGACTTCTGAAACGCCGAAAGTGGGTTATGTCACTTACGTTCACGAGTTCTGTAAGATTTTTCTTTAGAATAACATAAAACATATTTTAATCAGCTCGTGTGTTACGAATCATTCTTCTCTTCTCTGTCACACGTTTTCATTTCGAAGAAGTCACCGAAAGTACCTTAAGTACACCAATATCATAGACTTACACCACAAACAAGCCATCACAGGCATTGCAAGCAATAAATAGAGTTGCACCAACACCGATAGGGGCCACTATTGTCTAGATTTAAGCATGGCCAGGTGCAGCGTCCACCTGACTTGCTCCTAATTCACTTTTAGGCCGCACTTCGGATTCATGCTACAATGCTATGGCAATCACAGGCATGCGGGAGGGGTAAACATCGATAACACAGACTCATCCCTATTTGCTATGGTTGTGCTAGAAATGGATATTTTGATGCCGAATCGTCGTTTCGTATGATTCCTAGCCGTGTTTCAGATTCACATTTCTCGTTGTTTGTGAATGGTGTTAAATCTTCCTTAATGAATGTATTTGTGTTTTGAAAGGGTTTTGAACGATGATAATAGTACGCTTTAAAGCAGTTTTTAGGTTTTCAGGAAAAGTGATTGGTAAAAAACTCAATTAATAGGGTAATTTTCATGTTTTAATACTAAGTATTCCCTAAGAGCAATAAGTTTCTCTAGACATTATTTACACACCACCTAAAAATTAGCTAAAACCTCAAATACGAGTATGTTTAGCCAAAATACAGCTACGCAAAAACTGTTCACTGATGCAGTACATCTATCTAATACGAGCAATTCTTGTATATTTATTTATATATAATCAGGATCTGGGAAACGGCTCCATGGATTTTAATAAAAGTTACAGATTAGGGGTTTTTCGGCTCAAGGAATCGATCAAGGTCCCAGGTTCGAGAAAAGCTCGGTTCCAAAGATATAGACATTTTAAAAACCGAAGCGAAGCTCGTCAACCAGATATTACCATTTAATACGAGAAAGCTTATCATGCAATACTTTAAAAGCTACACCAAAAATCTATTAAATCCAAGCCTACCAAATTGTTAAGCTCGGGCGCTCACGTGGTGTCGTAGCTGCTACGAACCTACGCGTGTAGCACTCTCGTAGCTCGTAGATGGTGCTCACGCACCCCACATGTTCGGCCAACGCCGACGTGGACGTCATTAGGTAGCGTCGGTGTTACATGATTGACGTCGACGTTAGTCGTTACAAGACCAACGTCGGATTGGTGTCGTGTACACAATAATTTTGGTGGTGACGACTTATTTTGGGGAGGGTCTTAAGTGCAGTGGTTTACCGTGTGAATTGATTTATATTTATGTACCTAACACGTTCAGAATAATTTTATTTTGCTGATTTCTTTCTATTATTATTAGTTTGGTTTGTTCGTTTTAAGAGTTATTTAATATTCTTATCTCTGCTACTGAATCAGTATCTATGCGAAAATAAAATCGACGTTGTAGTAATTAACGTACTTACTCATTTATGTACAAAGTATATATTGTATAAATGAGTATAATATATTTAACGACTGTAGAAAAGAAAAGATGTCGTTTAAATTTTTTTTTTTTTATCAAATTCATTAATTAATTTTTATTCAACACATTTGTTCCAATAAATAATTAGATGCGAAAAATTATTGTTATTTGTGAAATATGAACTGCAATATTTCATTGTATATGGTTCGTTCAAGACAAACGGCCTCAGCCGTGGCCTCCGTCGCTATAGCAACGCCACGTCACCGGCGCGCGCGCATCAAATGGCCCGCAAGACATTACCGCGGATCGCTCGTATCCGCACCTAATTGGTCCACATCCGCATCAAGAGTATGTTTAATCGGACGAATTGTCCGCCAATTGGTTGAGCTAGAGGTAGACCAACCTCATTATGTTTTGTTGGTTTTAAAGTGGAATATACAATACTTTAGAGTTCAGAATTTTACAGGAGGAGTGAAAAAAGTTCGAGTGAAAGAAGTGAGATTTTTTTTCAATTTAGTGCGGTTAATGTAAGATTACAATAATGTATTACATGACAACACTGAAACGAATAAAACACTGTCTGAAAGTATGCAAAATGAAATAACAAATAAAGAGCACAGGTACATCAAAAATGATGATAGTCGTCAATATTTATAAGTATCTTAAGATCAACAATAACATTGATTTTATAATAGGTTTAGCATTCAAATTAATTATTCAATAAATCATTACCTATAAAAAATTACAAGTAATAAAAACAACAATAATTATAGATTTATACAAGAACTGAATCAATCTATTATACCTCCATTTAAGAGCGCGTATTCTGAAAGTTGGCAACGTCGCAAATAGTTGTCAAATATTAACAAGTTTTGATTAATTTGTCAAAGTTATTGCATTCCCTAATCATTTTGTTAAGTTCACTACAGATTTACAGAACCATATTTCTTACTAGCTGTGCCCGCGACTTCGTTCGCGTGGATGTCGGAACTTTACAATGTAATTTATAAAATTGACAAAGTTTCACACAAATTTTCATTGCCTATTTTATCCCCTTGGGAGTAGAATTGATCAAAATCCTTTCTTAGCGGATGCCTACGTCATAACATCTACCTGCATGCCAAATTTCAGCCCGATCTCTATAAGTATGATTACCAGTTTTAGCATGGGATATCGTATTGCCCAGTTACTGGGTTGTGGAGATTCGATAGGCAGTCGCTTCATGTAAAATACTGATATCCAGCTGCATCTGGTTTGACTGGAAGCTGACCCCAATATACATAGTTGGAAAAAGGCAGGCAGATGATGAGTTGTTTCGGGACTGGATGTACGTAAACGCTCCAAGATACAAGAGAAATTTCAAGTGAGGGGCAATGTTTATTTTTTCTTAAAATTAAAGAATACTAATGCAAATTCCCAAGTATCGATTGTTGAGTAAAATTAAACACGTTTCCATGCGTACATTTAAGTGTAAAAGTGATTATTAGCTACTCAAGTTGCTGATAACAAGCCCAGTTGCACAAGTTCTGAGTACATTCTACTTAGCAGTCTTTTTTTCCCTCACGTACGTTTTCAAACAGGTGCGGCTGATAAGGGATCCAAATCCAATAAGAAACTTTGTAGGTAAGTAATATTGGCCAGCAGTAAGATTATAAGTTAAAAACAACCATTATCAATACTAACGTCGAAAAAATCGTGTCTCTTGTAGGGGAGCCCTCTTAAACATTTATTTTGTGGATTCGATTCCCTCCCAGGACAAATGTTTGTGTGATGAGCATGATCATTTGTTCTGTGTCTGGGTGTAATTTATCTATAATAATTATGTATGTATTTAGAAATTATAAGTATGTATATCGGTTGTCTAGTACCCATAACACAAGCTCTGCTTAGCTTGGGACTAAATGGCGTTGTGTGATAGTTGGGGAATATTACTATTATTATTTTATAATGTTTTTAGTATTTCTTGTCATAGCGTCTTTGAAAATCTACAATCCAACTAAGCAGTAACGGATACATGCGGGCAACGTCACGAGATATCCTTTAGCGTTTTATACTAAAACCTTCTCTAGAATTTATCAAACACTTCTCTGAAACCGCATCAAAATCGGTTTAGCTAAACGCGTGATAACAGCGGACAAATATACGTACATATAAACTTACAAGTCGAACTGAGAACCTACTGTTTTCAAGTCAGTTAAAAAGATGGCCTGGGCGTCTCCTAGGCAACTGACAGATAGAAAACCCTTCTAGAAAGAGAGGAAATCCATTATTTGCATAGACTTATAAGCAAGCAAATAAATATTTCCCTTTCTAGAGACTGTGGTCAATGTTAGGCAACTATTGCTCAGTCTATCCTTTAACGGCCGAACTCAATAATGTACTGGAGTTTAAACTCGGGTAGCTACCAGAGCTTAACTCTTACATCTGATCTATCCGTTACTGCCGTCTCAATAAAAAATTTGCGTAACGCTAACTTTAGTTAACCACAGATCGGTCCTTAACTGCAGTTTGGACACAAAAAAAGAAGGGTTTCTTTTTTTACTGCCGTTCGACTCTGTTTCAGGTAAGGATCTTTCATTGAATAGGAAGAAAAAAAACGGGATCTCGGAACTTTGGTGAACAAAAAATTAAGAAAGAAACATTATGATGCTGTTACGATTACTTCATCACGTGAGGATGATTTTTATTGCATGCGAAGTCAATGTTTTATAGGATTTGAACCACTTCTGCTCTCCAGAAATCATCCTTTCCATACAATGAAATTATCATTACATAAAATGAAGTCAAACAGTATCTAAAAAAAAAATTATATTTTTTTGTTCAGTGTATGAAAAACGAATTGTACAACCAAATAAAATACTCCTGCCTCATCATCAACACACATCAACAACACACATCTCAATATCACGTAAAAAGCCATTATTCCAATGAAATAAGTTGTAAATACTATTGCTACCAGTAGTTAATCGCCCGATTTCGAGGGATAGCCAATTTGTAACTGACTGTAACTTTAACAAACTAAAGTTAACCACCAAAGTGCTATTGAGACGCTCAAAATTTTTTTTCTATAGCTTTACATAACTATGGTAAGCGGTAAGCTCCCCAAAGATAGATCAATGGTAAAGGTAGATATTCTTATCTATCTTGAGTTTATTGAAACGCACAAATGCGGCTACAGCTACTAAAGATTGGTAATTTAACAGATGGTTTAAGATAGATGCGTTATTGAGATCGGCCGTAAGTCTATGGTCGATAGAGATGTCAAGGCGTCAAGAGGACGATGACATAACTATGAATGTAAATTATTCAATGTTTTGGCAATATAGTATCTCTGAGATGTTGGAGAGGCGTGAATGTGTAATAGGCGCCATGAACGCCAGTTACCGTTAAATATTAGGACATAATTCAGATTGTGCATGCGAAAACATCGCGCTGCCATGCCATACCCCGGACGGTCGCTCAGGGTTACTACGATTACGACGCACGACTAAATGTACAAATAGCCGTGCGTGTACGCACTAACTTAGCTTTTAGTATTGGGTGAAACTGTATCGTAATATTTCAAATTATCTTTCTTTATTTGCTTTTTATATTGGGGTTAGGCGTACCAGTAAAAAAAAATAGTATGACAAAAAAAAAACTTAAAAAAAAATGATTTGAATGCGCCCAGTATTTAACTTTATCGCGAATTATTTTATGAATATTCTAGCTCAGGTACTTTGTAAACATCTTTTCTTAGTATTCTCGTCATTTAAGTCATCTCGGTAACAACAAAAACGCGTCACCTCACGACACACGATCGAATAATCGCACGTTCGAGCGTCTGCGTTTAACAATTAAACGCACAGAGTAAACTAAAGTATGTATTGTGTATTATAATATATAGGTAGGCGGTAAAGCTACCCCGTTCTAATCACGTTTGCACTCATGAATTTAGATTCGCCGCCCGCTCACGGAACCTAGGGTTGATAGATCTTACAAAAGCTATTTAAATGTTCAACCTACAAAAGTAATGTGAGATTAAAATGTACATGAGTATAGCATTTTAAGATGGCAGACATCAATTTGAAATTTTTCAAGACATACTTACATGGTTCGCGGGATTATTTCCTTACCGTAACCCCGGAACATAACAGGCTATCGAAGGGCACCGTGGATTTTAGTCAGTAGAAGTCTGACAGTCCCTCCCGCCCTGCCCGGGGTTGGAGGACTCATTTGACGATTTTAACACGCTAAAAAAAAATGCCATATCTATCTGTTCTGTGCGTCTCTTAACTTTACATCAATGTTAAAAAAAAAACAAATGTAGGTACCAAAAAATGCAATAAGTATTTACTGGTTATATTGTCAGAGTTATGATAGCAATTTCCTCATAGCCAATTTCCAGGGTATCAAACAAAGCGTTTGGATTAAGAGTCCAACAAATAGTGGCGGATGGCCAAACTGTGTATCGTCGTAACTTAGCTTTATTTACGAGGTTTAACGTGTCGCCTTCGCTTCGCTATGGCTCGCTAAAACTGCTCTTCTAAATGTCCAAATATCGGAAAATGGCTTGTTCTAATTCGAATGAAATATTATGCTTACATCATTCATGGTATGAGTGTAAGCCAGCCGCTATATTATTTGGAAAAGGAGAGATAGATTATGATCATAGTGAAACTTAATACCTTGACTTTCTCAATCTGGGAACACGGCAGTGCCCCCGCCAAGACGAGCCAAGCAAAGCGCAAGAACACTACCTACCGTTTCTCGAAATGTTTCGTCGTTAGTTTTTATCTACAACATCTCAGCTTTAACATGACGAGAAGTAGATACCTATGTATGTTGCACCGTCAGCAAATGAATTGGGATAGGCTGATAGGCGCAGGAGCAATGATGATGAAGATTTCCAGCCTCAAGATATTGACTGGACTGTACCCTTAGCACGAATTTTAATGTTCAAGTTTTCTCTGTACCCTTAGCACGAATTTTCACTCTTTTACTTTACAGTATTTACAGCGTTTCTAGAGGTTTCTTGTATGAAAAAATGGAACAGCGCCTCTGGTGTGCGAAGAAGAAACTTATTTTCCTCTTGAAAATTGTCTGTTTGAAATTGTCCAAGTTCCAGTTTACGTCTCCAAATACTGAAAATTCGTGCTGGAAACGATTTATTTACAGAGTAGCGGTCTTTCTGGGTTTGGTCTGTTAAATTTTTGGCTAATTTCTTTTAATTTGTACTTATTAACAAAACATTATCATAACCAGAGGTCGGTATTAGGTAGAGTTACTTTAGTGCTTGCATCGAAATGTTGATAAAAATATGGATCTTCCCGGGATTTCTAATAGACAATGACGTGTGGAAAACAGTATTACAATTTAATAGTACTCAATAATACAAACATCAGAGATAGATAAGACAATAACTTTTTTATTGAACAAATCAAGCGATTTTTCTGCTCTTTAAAATTGATGCCTTCTGGCACATCCACTTTTTTCTTTCGCTGTATGTAATATGAAATCAGTGTAAGTAAATGAAAAAGTCTACCTAATTCTGCCTAGTATTTTAAACTGTCATTTTCCAAGTTATTTAAAATACCCTCCGTTTAAATAAGTCTGTACGCGAGAACCCTGGGAGCGTGCGTCGCATCGTTTGTACTACTTGTCTATGACAAAATGGATGTATCGTGGATAATTAATTTATAACATAGTGCTGGGCTGCGTTTAAATATAAACATTGGCGTACTTTATTATTATTCTATCAATATTTTGTTGCCTCTAAAGGTGCACTGTTTGTGCAATCTGGTTTTAGAATACTAAATTATTTCATTATGCAGGTAATGTTTTTAACTGTTGGTGAAAATCACAATCTAAATATTAAAAAACATCGGCCAAGTGCGAGTCGGACTCGCCCATAAAGGGTTCCGTAACAGCAAGCGGCAACCTCCAAAATTATTTTTATTTTTGTTTAAAAATCCTAATGCGGTTCACATAATACATCTACTTACCAAGTTTCAACAGGATACATTTGACTACGGAACCCTAAAAATGGTTTTTTACCATTTTTAGGGTTCCGTAGCCTATACTATAGAAAATATAATATAGAATACTTAAATGAAGATCAAATCCTCTCCAGTAAAACTATTTCTCGTCAACAGAATACAAGCAAGTTGCTTTCGCTTAACCCAATTTCTATACTTGTATAGTTAATAAAATAGATAAATAATGATAATTTTATATGTTTACAGATCAATCATAATTATTCGTATCGTGATGAAATAATTGAACAAGCAATGAATCAGAAAACATCACGGAATGAAATAAAATGTAAAATAAAAACTACAGTTTTCCTATTACAAGGTTAATTACAAACCTAGAAAAGACTATTATAATGTTTTAAATGTTTTATTGTTAATTTTATCAATAGTACGCTAGTCTGGTATCACGCAATCTTATACAAGAAACATATTTATGGACGCAAATTTCTCCATTGTATAAAAACAATTAATATTCAATTAGGGCAACTCAGAGAACTAACTGAAGGTACCGTGGTACTGGAACAATGAATTCGCTCTTTGTTTTGATTGATAAAGTGTACTGATTATTTCTGTGTAGCTGAGTTTTAATCCTGTGAGTTTCCCACTACTGGGACATATGATAAGCAAGTCCTCAGAAAAGAAGGTGAAAGTGTTGTTATGTACAGTCGACAAAGTGGAATTATGACCCACCATAAGCTTATTTTCCTCATCATCATCATCATCAGCCTATAATGTTCCCACTGCTGGGACACAGGCCTCCTTTCTGTTTGAGGGAGTGGGCCATAATCCACCACGCGGGCCTAGTACGGATTTGTGGATATCACATGTCTTCGAATTTTTGGTTCTAGGACATGCCGGTTTCCTCACGATGTTTTCCTTCACCGTTTTGAGAGCAGTGGTGATGAAATAGATTACACAAAGTTATGCGCCTGGCGGGATTCGAACCCACGACTTACAACTCGTAAGTATTTTTCTACAGACATTCAAATACTATTAGGTTCACGTTCGCGTAAACATACATATTATTATTGTAGATTCGGAAGTTATTTTTCCTACAGATGTTCAACTTAATAATATGACTATTAATAATTAAGCTTGATTATGGTGATGGATGGAGAGGAAGAGGAAGGCCAAAGAAGAGATGGATGGATTGTCTAAGGAATCCTTAAGAAAAAGGAGTAGATGATACTATGACGTGTGATAGGGGAGAATGGAAGAAAAAAACGTGTTGCGCCAACCACAAGTAAAATGGGATAAGGGCAGGAAGATGATGATGAATAATTGAGCTTGATTCAAAACTCAGTCACACACGTGGAGAGGTAAATTTTATTAAATAAATAAATATTGAAAATAGGGCAAATTTTTATACCAATATTATAAAGAGCTTATAAAGTTTATAAGTTTTTATATAAGTTAAAGTAATTTCGCCTGCAGTTTCTTTTTTTTTATCAAATTCCTGCTGTGCTACCCAGGGCAGGTCGCTAACTTACTATAAAATATGTTCAAGTAACAGCTAGCTTATACCATCGCCTTAATAGCTGAACGGTTTTGATGATATTAGGAACACATGTAAAAAATAGCATAATCTGAGCTGCTGTAAATTTTACCCTGAAAGTAACCGTGAAAAATTTTTCAACGTTAACGTGTTTATAGCCACGGGCAAAGAGCAGGTAAAAAGTAAACAAGTTATCGGTTTAAAATAAAATCAAAATAAATTATTCAAAATCAAATTAGACAATATTTTCCGTAAGCAAATACAAGGTTTTTGAATATAACATGTTGTAATAAAGCGCTGTTATAAACTTCACTGTTCATTTGTGAAATAAAGTTTACAGTTTTTTTACTTCCAGACATTCGTCGAGTATTAGTAGTTAGTTTTTAATGAATGATAGAAATCAATATTCAAAAGGTAATGGCTATTTCGGAGGAAAATCAAATTCCACAATAATTTCAATTGTCGGAATCAAAAAAACTTGCAATATGTAATACAACATATATTAGCACTTGGCTTTCGTTTTTTACATAGACAAGATTTAACTATAAAGGTACGTGCACACGCTGAAAAAAAAATTGATTCAAGGAGAAGGAATTTGTTTGAATACATCGAATAAAAAACGGAACCTCGGGGTGACCAAGAGTTGACGGTGCCTTTGAATGTAGACGTCAGTTTGCACTCCAAGTTTCGATTTGGTTAGGTTTCATACATTTCCTGGCGATTTTAGGAATTAGATACATTTCCGTTAACATATACATAACACTCTCCTCGAATCTTGCTAACTTCGTTTACTTCCGCAAGTCAATCGTAGATATTCTTGACTCGCCTTAAGTTGTTTATACCAGTCGAAGGCTTCGACGCCTCAAGTTTAAACGTAGATCTCCAACTAAAGTTAACACTCCGCCGCCGGTGTCGACTCAACCAACCCTACAAACGTCCAGATTCAATTTTCGAATCGCCGACCGCTGTCGCAGCGGAAATTGTCGAAAACCCTTGGAGCACCACGGCCTTCCAATGTGCATCTGTGCAATTTTGTTATGGAGGCCTCATTGGCCCCGCGACGCCTATACGGATGACTAGCAGATCCAATGAAACAACTAGGTACTATACTATCTGCACGCAGTCAAATCGATTGGATGTTTGGGAAATTTAGATTGTTCATCTGTACACACGACATTTTGGTATTCAATGCTCTTGATTTAGTTTTTCTTCAAGGTACAAAGAAATGACTGGGCCCCCTCTCAGAGGGCCAAAGCCTGCCGGGGTCGCGGGATTATTTCCTTACTGTGACCCCGGAACATATCAGACTACTGAAGGACACCGTGAATTTTAGTCAGTACAAGTCTGACAGTCCCTCCCGCCCTGCCCGGGGTGAGGACTCATTCGATGATTTTACCACGATAAAAAAAGGCACAAAGAAATAAAAATAATTACAATTTAATTGATAAAATTATAGCGATTGATCTATCTCTCTTTAATGCCCAACCAATCAACGGTCAGGCAGGCGCGGTCCGAAGGGGGGGGTCACAGGGGACATGACCCCCCCCAAAATCTAAGGTCACATTGAAAAATCTCAAAAAATTTCCATTTATTAAAGGAAATTTCTAACTACTTATGAACGGCGATAAATTAGTTTGCTGGCATCTTGTGCAATATTTTATTCCAGATACATATTTTCATTAGTGTAGTGAGTGACCCCCCCCCAAAATTTCAGGCTGCGACCGCGCCTGCGGTCAGGGTTACTACTAAAGATGTCCGGCACGAATCGTTTACACGACGTAGTAACATCGCTTGCTATCTTCAGCCTGTGAGATATCAATCTCAAATAACTTTGTATAACACTTAACAAGTCCAAGTACTCCATATAACAGAAGACAAATAGGCGCAAATGTTAAACAAAAACAGTGTAAACACGCGATCGTGTTACAGCAAAACAACTATGAACAATGACAGTTTACATTTTAACAGAAAATCGCATTACAATATGGAGACGAGTTTTGAAATCTTAACAAACAGAATCATAACAATAACTGGACGAGTTACAGTGAACTGGCAGGTTTTCCAAATACAACACTACACTGTACATACAATACAAAGAATTTTGTTGACATATTATTGAGGCAGAATGCGGTGGGCAAAGCGTTCGCTAGATCGAATTAAAAAAAAAACAGACGTAGGTAGCGCGCCGTACTCTTGATTTAGTTGATTGCAATTTAGATTCGATATCCGAATGCATTTCGTATCTTCATCTAAGCTGTACAGGTGAGGAGTACATTGTACAATTTGACTTTTGATATCTAAGTAACAATTAAATCAAAATTGTCTTTTCTAGACGACTGTTATCACTATTTTTGAGATGACCATCGTGAAACCATTTACATACTTAGTTGAAATAAAATAGGCACATTTGAACATCAAAGTTTGAGGATGTTCTCAACTAGTTTTACCAAGTTGGTGTAGGCATCCTGAGTGCAGCTAAAAACCATTTTTTTACAGCGTATGTCTACCAAATTTTTAGTAGTTCATATCATAGTTAAGCCGACGCGTTTTTTATACGGGCAATTTGACTTTCAACTAGCCCGTTTATAAATTAATTGGCAATTTTCGAACATGATATCGTTACGATTTTCAATACCATTCATCCCATTGACTTCAGCCTATTAAATCTCTAAAACAGCATGACTAGTGAGAGGCTTAGGCTGAAGCCACACGAGCGTTTTTTAAGTTGTGAGTCGATAATGATGTTCTGTACCCTTAGCACGAATTTTCAGTATTTGAGACGTAAAGTAAACTGGAACTTTGACAATTTCAAATTGACAATTTTCAAGGAAGAAATTAGTTCTTTCTCCGCACACCAGAAGCGCTGTTCCATTTATTTTTTCATACAATTACGCTGTAAATACTGGAAAGACGCTGTAAAGTAAAAGAGTGAAAATTCGTGCTAAGGGTACTGCTACAGTGCAGACCACTCACTTTGCGTCGCGAAAGACTTTTTCTATGAAAGCGACAGAAATTTTGAAACTCACGACTTACAAAAAAACGCTCGTTTGCCCTCATCCTTAGGGCGGCCACATACATCAGTTTTCCTGATCCGTTTTCTATCCGACTGTGTGCATGTTTTGTATGTGTTGAACGAAATTATGAATGAAATGTTCACATTTTCGAATTCCGAACTGAAAAAAACGAATGTATGTGGCCGCCCTTAATCTTATGATGATTAAAGTGGACATTACCTTTGTAGGTACGAAGACAGTAAGATCACCAATAAGTATGGATCCAGACAGCGAGTTTTAAACGGTTTTCTTGTATATTTAATGCATACAATACACATATTTGGTTGTATACTAGAACAGCCAAAGAGGTTGATACGCAGACATCAGAAAACCGTTTACTTGCTGTCTGAATACTTAAACCCTTTTGTTGACTATACATGTGTGTGCAACCTTTGTGTCTAAGCTAGATTTAAATCTTACTACAGCCGTAATTACTACAAAAGTCTCCAGCAATCATATTATTCTGGCGCCATTTTAATCCTGAGCGTACATTTTATTAAAACGCTTGGTTACAATTTATTTTATTCGCTTCGTTTTTGTAGTTTTTTTTAATTTTGTAACAATAAACAAATGTGAGTTTTTGGACTGGCTTAAAGTTTTTATACCCGGAAAGCTTGACTGTTAAATAATCCTGAAGAATAGAAATGGGCAGATAAGTTGAAATTATTATTAATGAAATTAATTGTAAGTGTATCAATTTTAACAGTAAATATATCGGATAGAGTATCTCCGTTGTTTAAATATTTATCCAATTAGTCTATAGGGTTTTTATTCTTCTTAAACCTCGGTCCGTTTTATTATATTTTTTATGTATTTGCCTTGTACGTATGTCTTGTACACTGAAGTGACTATGTTTTTTAAAATTTTACCAGGAACACTGTAGATCGGTACTAACGGCATTTTTTTTACAATTCACGTTCGCCAGCTCTTCTTGTTACACAAGAACGAACAGCCGATTCATCCCGGTCTAAAATGGCACACTAACATCAATCTACGGATAAAATTCTCCTGGTTTTTACACCCGAAGAGTTCGAGTGCGCGTCGCAGCCATTATTTTTGATAGGGCCATAATTGGTGCACTTCCCAAGATGGCCGCTTCATATTCGCTTATTCAACACCTATTCGGGAGCGATCACGTTTATTTATTTCGAGTGTCCCGACGGCAGACTCTTAATGATTAAAACATTCAGTGAAGAATGTATATTGGATTTTACATACTTTGTGGATCCAGTGTACGTTAACAACGTAAACTGAGTTTGAATAGTTTATGAGACGTTCATGTTCCGACGTAACTAATCTAGTCATATTTTAGACTCATCCTTTAAATACAGCCCATCTCATACATTCTCGATGTCAACTGAATAATTATAAATCAGACAAACGGGTATCACGGCGGACGCTTCATTAGATATTTACCGCAGTTCGTGGATAGGTAGGCACATTTAGCGCAAATAACACTAATATAAACTAGAATCGAACGTGGTGCGCTATCGATTAGGAGCCGGCGTTCACAACAATTAATGACCTGCATGTCCCAGGCCCGACAAAGCTATGGCAAAACAAATAGACGCCCAGCGTGCCTCCCCGTCACACAGGCTGCTCCAAAACACCCGCCGAGAAAATTCTAACGAAATTGACGAATTCGGAGCCGCGCGTCCTCGAACGGATAGAACAAAACTGCTCTTCTTATTTCACAAAATAGCTTTTAATAAAACTCCTCTAAATCAAGCCACCTTTTTAACTGCAAAAGAGTTTGTAAAGCCGCATGGAATTTCGAATATTTTGAGATTATTAATTCTTGTTCCGCTGAAATGTTGGGCTGCAATTCTCGTTTATCGAAACGTGTGAGGTTGTTGGTGAATTTTTGAACGCATTAAAATATTATGAATATTAAACAGTGTCTAATAGCTTCTCAGCTCGTTAAAGATGTATCACAAAACAAGAATCTTCCAAAGTTGAATTAATGAATTTCACATTGTGTCTAATGAAATGTTGTAAGATTTTATGTCGTTGAAAATTCGGTGAAAGTCGTCGATCCCGCTGTATACAAGTGGCATGGGGTGTGATGCGGCTGTGTGCGTGTTGTCTCTGTGTGAGCGGGTTTAGGCTGCGGGGCTGTGCTTAGACAATTTTAGTATTACGTGTGGAAATAATGCAGCGCGGTCATACTCTATGCATAGCGTCCTGTCATACCCGCAGTTGTTTATACACGCTCCCTTACAAACTCTTTTTGTACGCTTTTATAGTCGTTATCTTTCGTGATGTCACTAAATATACTATGGTTAAGTACTAACGTATGGCTAGTTTATATTCAAATTGGGTTTTCCTTCATTTTCATATCGTTAGGGTAGCTGATTGCGTTTCCAACTTTGTTTATAAAGTAATATATGCGTGGGTATGCGTCCATCATCGACAAAATCTATTGATGAATTAGCTTTATTTTACACTGTTTTGGCTACTTTCATAAATTTATGAAATGCTTGCAATTAAGTTTTACTGGGCGAGGACAGGCAAAAGTGGTTTTGGGTTTTTTTTTTTGATAAAAGTCTCAGTATCAGCATGGAATCATCATTTGTGACTGTAACTTGCTAAAACATAATTATATAGAATATGTTTTATGTGTTTTTTCTCAGAGAAATTACATCAGTGAAAAAAAAAAGTCCCGACACGGACAGGTTAGGTTAGAAACTACTTTTAACAAAGTTAGTCAGTTAAAAGTACTATTACCGAGAGCTCGTAGTCAAAAGTATTTTTTACTTTTTTTGCCAGTAAAAGTAATTTTGACTTTGTGTGAGTTTTTTGTGTAAGTATTGCAACTTAAATATTTATTTTATAATGTATATTTAAAATATTCACCTAAAGTGTTAAGGCCGGTCTCCCCCTATCTCAAAATCCTGTCCTGTGTAGGTAATTCTTGTGAAGTTTAGTTTTCCTTACCACTTAATATTTCTGATAATTATCATTAATTAATGAAAAGCCAAATTAATGTTTTGTGTTCAGTAGTGTTTCAAAGTTTTCAGGCTAGTACCCTATTTGTAAGTAGGTATAAAATTATTGCTAGATTTCCTAACTCGCTGAAAAGTAATATTATAAATGTACTTATGATATTTTAAGGGCATATAGGCATAGATTTTTATCTTTTATCGGTAACGTATAACATAACTTTTCATTTGGAAAGACGTTTTCCAAAATATATAATTATAATACTAGCTGTTGCCAGCGGCTTCACCCGCTGCAACTCGAGACTATAATTTGAGATTTAAACTATCCTATCTCTCAAGTTGGATCGAACTGCACATGGTGTGCGAATTTCATTATAATCGGTTAAGTGGTTCAGGAGTCCATTGAGGACAAACATTGTGACACGAGATTTATATATATTAAGATTTTATAGCATCTATGGCACTACGTATGACACGGAAAACAAATTATCGTATGCAAACATTTAAAGTGCTACGCTATGCTAAGTGTAGGTTAAATTGGTTAAAAGTTAAGTTGAAACATAAATCCTCCATCTTCCCGTAAAAACCTCAAAAGCAACCAGATGCCATCATAATTGAGCAGCAGTCAGAGTGTACTCCAGTTGCATTATTAGCAAGGCCATCTGAAAGACAAAGCGTCCCCGGCTTAGGCAGTGTACGCACGTACGTCACCGCGGACATTCGGCTATGCGTTCGCAAGATTGTGACAGACGCGTCATTTCCGTCGGCCGTGCGTCGCCGCCCTAACAGCGTCAGTTACTCTGTGAGGATATCAAGAGGCCTTTGTCCAAATATAAAAGCTGCCTGTCGCCTTTTGTTCCGTGGTCTATGGTCTGCGGAAGACTGTGTGGTTGTCTTTCTTTTTTTTCCTTCGGTTTTTTTTTTGTTTATGTCGCTATTTTCTGTTTGGCGTTTCGAATGGTGTTTGGTTAGGTGTGATTCTGTTTATTTTATTGTGGGTTTGTTTTTAATGCGGTTTACTAGCCGATACAAGATCTTTATTTGTGATTAAATATTAACTAGGCTGTATGAGGAATGAGTTAAGAAAGCTGATTCTAGTATATGTTTTGGTGTTTTGGTTTCTTCGAAAATTTTTGGTCATTTAGTTTATCAGGGTCTTCTAGCAAGTTAATGTTTTTCAATTTCCTTTGGACATCTAAGTAGTTAAGCCAGCCAGGTTAGAGCTAATTGTAGAAGCCAATTTAAAGATATTTTGGACTTGATATGACAAAAGTAAAAGGCGCTTTCGCCATCTACCTCCAGCCTTCTCCGAGTTACAGAAGAAAGTATAGGTAGACATTTAAGAATTTATAGCACATAAATATTTATAACTTGTCCCCCACACCCACACATCTACTTACGAACATTATAGTAATAAATTGTTGTAATGAGCCATTTCCAGTGTCAAATTGTCGTCAAAGAAATACGAATATTTTCGAACCAGCTGTGTCCCGTTTTTCCCGCCGCCATATTTATTTTGTATATTAAAACAAATTTCTGACATGTAGCACCTTATGTTTCTAATATTAAACATTTCAATATTCAGTCATTAGCAATATTTAGTTCTTAATTTTGATAATTTTAAGTACCTACCTATTGGAAACAAATCCTGTCGCTGATAATTGAAATTGAAATATTTATTTACTGGAGCAAAATTTATTATTTTTCACGGTGATCATTCTCTGTAATACTGTTTTAATATTGTACTAGTAAGCTCAGTGTCCAGGTTTCTACATCATTTCTCAGCCAAAAGTCGTCTATTCGTCGCTAGTTGATCTCGTCTAGTTTTTAATTGCCCTAAACTCAATTAGAGAGCTGTAAGACCGGACAGCCAATTAACATCACAGTCGAGCCCATGAATGAGATTTGAGTATCGGCTGAAATGCCTTTATCTGAGGTAACAAGCCTAAATTCGAATTTCAACCGATGGATTCTTAACAAGGCCCCCGGCTCAACGGACTAACTGAAAATCTCGAAAATCCTACCGCAGATCGCACGAGAATTGGAATATGTAAGGTATTTAGCAAAATGATGCTTCGACGCCGATGCAGCTCGCCGCTACATCCAGCCGCTGCACGCCGCTCTAGTGGCATTCCTCAACGCGATTTCGAATGTGTTTTTGGATCTCACTGTACTTATGGCTACCGCTTTACTAACCGCACGGTCTAAGGGCGAGCTCATTGTTAGCATTATTTACAACTACAAAACCAACTTCTTTACGACTCCAGTACAACAAATAATTTTAAATAAAATGTTTCACATTTGCTGCATTACAGCTGGTTACTAGACCGTCTACATTACGGCTCGTAATTGTTCGTGTACATTTATAAATAACCAATCGCGCCGTACTCCTTTCCTTATTAGTGATTGTAATACAATTTTTTTCTTCTTTTTCAGGTAAGTTCGGCACCATAAAATCCAACCTGTTTAGAATTCCGAACGATTTCGTAGCAGTAAAACAATGAGTGTGAGTATTTTTATGTTTGCATGTGTGTGAGCGTGTGTGTGTGTGTATGGGTGACTTACCTACACATGCACTTAATACAATGAACGTTTCATGCGTTGATTGTTGCCTTTACTTGGAAATACATTATATGTATAGTAAGTAGTTAAGTGCAAGCAGTTATATCATCTGTCTCAGTTATAACTATTGTTGGGTAAATCAATTATTTACAATGCAATTTGAAAGTGCACGATTCGCACGTAATTTTACGTGCATTGAGTTAACCCGTTGTGCGCTGTAAAATATAGCATTTTTTCCTATTAGTGTTTGTGAGTAAATACCGTCTTTAGTTTTCTTCTAACTCGTTTCATATATGACAAGTAACAGTTTTAATTAAGTTCGACGGCGAAGTGACGAAGCAATTTTCTTGTCTTGACATTTTTATAATCATGGCGTAGGTGTCTCTGTAGGTTACTTCATACTATAACAGGCCTGTTTCAAACTAAATACTCAAATAACTATCATGAAACCATCATGATATTTTCAACAATTTGCATAGCGACAAATATCAAATATAACTACAGCACTTATTTCATAATCAATCGATAATTTTAGTGACAAACCCAGACACAATTTACGACAAAAATATACGCATCAACTTTCTATCGCACTTCGCGTATACAAAACACAGGAATGAGAGGTCTAGCGGCCATTTTGAGTTCCGTTGTCGCACAAACAAACGCTTAAACTTAAAAGCAGTAAAAAGCGCGGGCTGAGGGGGTACCTATTAACACATTACTCACACAAACGACAATGACAAACGGGGTAAAACAAAACACGGGAGCGTACCGCGTCGAAAAAACTTGAAAAAGAGAACGTCGATTTCGGATCGGGCGAAGTTCGCTACGAAAGTTGGCTCCCCGTTATGGTCCGCGCTTTAAAATGTACTTGCTTTAATATTTCAGTGTTATTTTTATGCTGCATTCTGACATGTGAAGTTTCCGATATTCAGACACATCTAAACTCGTTTCTCGCACGAGTAAAAAATACAGTTTTTATTTTTAGTGAACATTAACTATCAAAACTCTCAATCAGATTGTCAATTTAGTCATTTTCAATTCTCTGATTTTTAAACTTTTCGGTTTTGAGAGCTTTAATTTCAATATTATTTTAAAATAATAATTAACCGCGACTGCACGAGTACTAACAATAATGGACATTCGCGCATAAAAGTGTCTCGCGGCGAGTGGCTGGGGCAAGTATAGATAGGGCAGGCGTCACTTTTGTTGCGGCGCGCGGCGGCGGCGGCGTCGAGATGCACGGAGTACAAGTGCAGCTCAGAACCACACACAATTCGCGCACACTTTTAAAATAAGAACCATTCCTTTTTTGCTAAAATGTTTCCTTTTGCATACAGAAGAACAACCGTTAACATCTTTGTAAATAATACCAAAATGAACATGTTTTTACTGACCGTTACAGTTCGTTTAGAAATTAAAAAACAGTGCAATCGAGTTGTCAGTTATTCACAATTCATATTATAGATGTTGCACTTTTCAATTTTTAAGTTTTACATGCAATGTAATGCAGTTCAACTATATATTAAATAAAATACCTAACGATTAAACCTCAGTTCATTTAACAATGAACATCTGTTTATGAAAAAACGTTAAAGCGCCCACATACTTCATTATCTAGTAAAGTTAGCAAAATACTACGGCGAGGGATATACAATTTTCGATACAAATGCGTTGCTTATTAACGCTGGGGTATGAGCATTTTTTTTTAATTTGTTCGCAGTTCAAAACGGCAAACTTTGACGTGGAAACTTTTTAATAGTCGACACGTAGAACTAAGCGTTGCCTCTGAACATACAAACTCCACGTTTTTATTGCGTCAAAATGTTTTATACATTTAAACTCTGTTACGCCATCAAACGGTTTTTTGTTTTAATTTTTGATCAAACGATTATGAAATAAGTTTTAGGTTCATAAAGTCTCAAGTTCTCCTTATAAAAGGTTTTAACCTTCAAGTACCGACGTGAGCTTGTAGTTACATAAGTACCGACGTGAGGTCTGGCAGACCACCGTCGCTTAATTGACCAAAACATTTCATGTTTCTGGATTATTTAAACAAATTATTTTTAGTATATATTTTTGACATATCTAGTTGTCGTACGAGTAAAAAAAAATGTAAAAGTTTTCATTTTAGTACTAATTATAAGCATTTATCTGTCAGTCTCAACTTTTTTGAGACGAAAAAGCAACTTTTTACTTAGTAATTAACAATTTATAAACTGAACATTTTTTTTCTTCACAACATTTTTTTTCTTAAAGTTTAATAACTAAGGTAATAATGAAAATTAAAAAGTAATAAAAAAATGAGTGATTTCTTGGAAATCGCAATGCATAAACTATTCGAAACAATGAAATTTTACAAACAGTCTTTGCTGCATTGTAAGCACGCATTTTTATGCAAGTGTCACATTTATAAGCAGTTTTGCGCTGGATTAATGATGATCACTCTCTATAGGAATAAAATTTAGATCGATGTCATCACGGTTGGACTCCGAGCTCTCATTACGTCATTCCTCTATAATGTCCGCATGGTATTTATTTGGAGGCCTTGTAAGGTATTTTTTATTTTACGTTTCACTCCTGAAGTACATCGTTGATCTATTTTCGTATGTGAGTGAAAATATCATAAAAAAAAGATTAAACCTCAAACAAGTCTCATTCAGAAATATTACACAAGTACAGACGAGTGGTCTGGTAGACCACTCGAGATCTTATAAAGGCTAAAACTCCCTTGAATCGCACGTGCCAACACAACCACTATTCTTAAACGCTACGGGGCGACTGCTCCAGGGGTAGACAAAAGCGCGGGGATGTATGTCTTTGCTAACACAGGTAACTAGACAAATCGGATACCCAAAGTATCTGTCAGACCACACGTCGGTACTTAAAGGTTAATTAATATTTGAGAGCTTTATCCCAATCGCCTCTTGAAACTAAATTGGGGGTGAGTTAGACCTACATAATTCAGAATCTTTGCAGTTCCGCCTTAAAATCTATTCGCATGCGATTACAAAAAGACAACCTTGACAGGTGCTGGCGAGGTGGGGGGAGGGGGGGGGGAGTGGAGCGCGGTAACGTGTAACACAAATTATAAATAATAGGTGAACGTTATTTTTTCGGATACATATTTCATTTTATATTGTACGGGAACGCGTGGCGGGCGTCGCAAGGGTGGGGGTTAAAATAAAGAGAAGCGCAATTGAATTTTTAATATTTCATGAAGAGGGACGCAAGCGGGGCCCGAAGCAGTTTTAATGGGGTTACGGCGAGAGTCGCGCCGCGCCGGAGGGCCAGCGCCTGCGCCCCGCGACTGCCCAACGGGTTAGACGGTACATCCATCAACGACTATTAAACTAATTAATATCTGATACCTACACTTACTGATGAAGAAAACGACGTCTCACACCAAATCTTCACCGACAAGTAACTTACAAAACAGACGAGCAGTAGAAAGGTTTTCGATTGGAAACAGCGTCCGTAAACGTAGTGTTGGACGCCCCTAGTAAGATAGACTAGATGTGGACGGCGTGATATTGTGCGATGTGGTGCCCCTTGGCAAGATGGACCGATAACCTGAAGAAGGTAGCTGGCAGTGATGTCTAGATGGAAAATCTGTCAAAGGCGGGAGATTGTGCAATGTGGTGCCTCTTGGGCGTCCACGAGCACCACCACGATATGACCAGCAGTGGACTGCAATAGGCTGTATCTAAAAACTAAACTATAGAAGAGAGACCGAATAGTGAAATCGTAATAGGATTGTCAATGCTTTCCTAGTAATAGTTTTAGCCAAATTTTTGCCCTCATTGTTGCCGGAGTGGAGCTGTGTCAATAACGCAATTCTATTGGTTGTTCAAAACACGTCTCGACTCGCACAGCTTTGGTGGAGTCTCGGCCTAATGCGATACCCGTTGATAAGACAGCTTGGCAGACTTTCAAGCCATTGGCAACTTTGGCCAGTCTACATATTCAAGTAAAACATTCTAAAGAAGGTGGCAGTCTAAGTTTGTCTGCCTAACACTATGACCACACTGACGGCAAATGACGTTAATTATCGCGTTAACGGACGTATGTAAAGACTGTTGGGGTAAAACTAGGTAATGCTTTTGTTGACAAAACCGGCCCCAACCTGTGGCCACTTTGGCATTCAACATGGACTAGGCCAAGCGCCATTGTGTAGGGCAACAGTGGCTGCCCTCGCAAGTGGTTTCGAGCAGCAAGTTTGAGTAGGTACAAGAATGACAGGGCATTTTGTCAACTAGGGCGTATTACCTAGTTTTACCCTATGGCAAAAACCAGCGGGAATATCGTTAATGTGGCTCGGGTATAAGGGGTTCCTTTTGGACTCAAGTTTTTAGCCGTGACATGCTCATCTTAGGACCTTACCTTAAACTCCATACCTCTAAACGATGCTTGTTATTTAACAAACTCCCTACTCTCATCAAACTGAAAATGCACTCCCCAGATTAACGTGTAAACTCTTTAAATTTCCAATTTTGTCCTTATCTATTCAATTAAAATTTCCGGGACCATATCGTGAATGCCGCTCATTACCATCTCCATAGCTGTTAATTACCTCGCCTGCGATCTAAACCGTGTGCCGATGTTGATATGATGACAGACAGCGTATTGCGTGATAGTTCATGGTTTATTCAATTCTGACCACCCCGAAAATGGATCATCCCTGAAAAACAAAAACACCATGCATTTTTTTTTCTCTATCCGTTTATGTCCCACTGCTGGGCAAAGGCCTCCCCCATATCCTTCCAAGTGCTCTTTTCTAATGCCACCTCGGACCAGCCATGGAGGTACGAATCTAGATCGTCCTGCCACCTTTTTTTGCCGGCCTCGGCGGCGTCGTCCATTCTTAGGCACCCATTGAGTGCATATTTTTTGCCCAGCGACTATTTTGCATTATTTTAGACAATTGAGGAAACAGTAGCATCCAGCACAACCGGGTAGGAGACACCCGCAGACGACTGCTGAAGCTGGTCGCATGCCAGAGGGCCATGGCTATCCGATGATCCGTGAGGGAGAGGACAGTGTCCACCTCACAGCCCAGCCGCAGTAGTACACACCCACGGCGACAGACGTGGCAATACGATCTCCGGCCATTACTAAAGAACATTATTTATGTCACACAAGAACGAGAGTTTTCGTTCTTTCTACGCCTAGAGAGTATGGATAAGTGATTGTTCTATCTGTAGGCAATTTTAACCAGTTATGAATAAGTCTATGTTTATGATAAGCATTTTAGAAGAAATACTAATGAATTTTCTGCAAAATCACAATGTGCATCAATAGGAACATTGTTATGTGGCCGTTTTAGAACCGCAGTGCTTCAGTTAGTTATACATCGCACATTAGGTGAGGCTTCGGATATATCTCGATTGTGACCACCCACTCGACTGGGGGGAGGGGGGAGGATTACCCTGGCCCTGAATCCCGACCGATGCGTCCTTGAAATAATTATTTCTTGCAATACAGTGTAACCCTCATCTGTTATTCTGTGCTCTAGATACTATTATTATTTCAAGGTAATTTGTTCATCGTCCTTGTCATTTGCGTTGGGTATAAAATTCAAAGAAGCTGTTAGTAGCATGGTCTTCAATTTTTTGTTTTCGTGGCCATCCTCCGGTGTCAGAGTTAAACCGCACCACAAAACCCCAAATGCCTCTTCAATCACCTCATATGGAGTTTAATTGGTTGCTTACTGAAATAAGTAAGTGGCAGTAAGACAGTTAAGCAGTTGGTTACTAACTAAACAATAGGTAAGTAAAGCATTACAATGTCTTGGCGTCACTTTATCATATCCGCGATCGCGTGGCAGTATCACATGGCCTATTCACCACATATAGTTTTGTTACTTGAGCATAATATCCTGCCGGTATTATAATGTTTACTTTTCACACGTAACACTAATAATGAACGCATGCGCATCTATTCCGCATAATTATGAACATTGTTGTAGTAATAAAATATTTACGCGCCTGAACGAAATACTCGGAATCGCATTTGACGGGTTCAACCGAATTAGTAGAACAATAAATTGGGAGAGAATTTGAAGAATTTGTCGGAGTTGTTGCCAAAACAACTATGGCATAAGTTATTGAATAACTTATAGCTCCATGTTTAGAGCTGCGTACCTACACCTAAAATAATTATTTATTTACGAGAAAAAAAAAACTAATACGTTCTTTTGAATATACTCGTAAAATATAAGAAAAAATGATAGCTTAGTTTGTACTTTACTTCCGGTGGATGATGAAATGTCAAAATTAAACTCCTATCAAAATAGTGGTGTGTAAAGTCGTTAAATATTTTCGGTCCCACATGCAACAAAGGATAATGATCGATAATGAAGTTGCAAGGTAAAGAGGTCAGGCGGTCCGTCTGTACCACTACCCGCTTCTCTGACTGACCCACATCGCACAATACGCTTCCGTCTAGCGCCACGCAATTAAGCACACCAGACATAAAAAATTACCGAAACAAAAGCGAACGGGGGTCAACCCCCCTTTTCACCCCCGCCGCAGTTACAATTTATCATAGCAAATAAAAATATGCGGAATTAAAAGAAAAAGGAACAAGAAATTGGAGCGAGAGGGAAACGTTACTGCCGCCTGCCGAATGTTCAAAATAATACTATATATTTTTACTACCTCCCCCGGGAGCAGGGGCGACGGTACGTCGGTAACCAATTAAAAAAAGTATTGCTCCCGATAAATGTTTGATGTTCTAGGTACGTACAGGTCGGTGGGTGCCCAGTGTTCTTTATACACCTGTGTCTCACAGACCACTACTCTTATTCAGTACTACACAAACTTTTTAAAAGCTCTGGAATATTGGAAAAATACATTTTCCTAAAAGTAATAATAAAAGCTTTCAGAGAACTATTATGTTCAGGATACAGCTCTGTTAAAACAATGGCACACAATTTCTTCATTGTTTCATTATTTCTTTGAAACTTTTTCGAACGTCACACTAAACCTCATTTTGACGTTTACCTTTCGAATTTAATCGAATGGCGCTGACGTCATACCCCATCAAACTTTCTTTATAGCCGTCCAAATTACACTAATAAATTATTTAGCTCTAATCAAACTATACACTAATTATACGAGTAATTAATACATTATAAATAATGAATAAAGCGGCGCGGCCATATTGTCTATTAGTGGCTTAATTAAAAAATATATTTATTATTTATTTTCCATTATCCGTGAGCCCGGTGGTCTACCTATTGTGTTTTTTTTGTTTGTTCTGTTTGTACCTGATTTATTAATATCGGTCACAATATGGAAGTTTCGTTAATTTCCCCGCTCTACATTATTAAATACGTATTTGAATAAGAGATATTTTTTGGAAATATGATAATTACGTACAGGATGTTTTATCAGTCTAGCGAGTAAACTTAATTGCTGAAAATTTGCATAACTTATTGAATAGCAATCTACGCTTCATTTAATGCCTGCCTTTGTTAATTTCTCCCATAATTTACCTACCATCACAATCGGTTTAATAGTTTGCTGTTTGAAATTAATTTTCATTTCATTGAATTCCATATTGTTTTGGTGGTTTTGAACTGTATAATAATGGTGAAAGCATTTGTAACACAACACGTTACTGTATTTCTTCATCCTGATTAAAATGTATTAGAATGTTTTAATAAACACAGATCAATTAGACTACTTTAAAAAGCTACAAATAAGAATTTGCTGATGCAGGAAAAGAATTAAAGAAACATTTTCCCCGCTTGAAACGAAGAATAGACGGTGCACGTTTTTAAAATGCGGGAATTACCCCTCTAGACTCTGGTGTGAATCACTTTAACTATACAAAAACAAGCAATGCAGACAAACTTTTATGCATTAAGCACTTTCATTTTTTACATCAGCAGATCGTATTCGCATTCTCTGGTAGGGCGAGTGCCGTGAAGAGGGCATTGGCAAACAAGCTATATCGCACAAGCGACTCCACGATACAAATTCAATATTTTTTTCTACTCCAAGCCCTCATCTCAATGGAATCCTTCTAATTAAGGCCCAGTGCTTGAACCAAAGTTTTGAATTGGTAATCATTTCGAATCAAAGAATTCTTTCTATTCATCCTTCCACCTTTCAGTGTGGTATCGATCGACACTCGTCTGATCCCAATTAGTTTGGCTACGTCATCGCAGGTACTATTGATAGTTTATTAAATTAATCACATTAATACGGAGCTCAAATGAGGTGCAATTATTATTTTTTCCGTCGTCGAGTACTCGCAACTCGCGAGGGTGAACCGTTGCATGCAATCGGAAAAGTTAATAAATCAGTTTGTATTAATGTTATACTATTGAGCCAATAAGTAGCTCTAATTAATGAAATAAGGTTCCTTTAATGGTAATTAATTTATTATTTATATTTACTGGATAATTTTAAGAGAGTATTTTTTAAATTACTACTTAATTGATGATTAATTAAAAATAGTAGTAGTAGAGATTCATCTAAAGATCTTTATTTATTTTAATTTTATGTTTTCTCCGTGAAAGACAAGAGCATAGATAAAGAGAGTTAGAGATAGTCATTTTTTTCCAACAACGCTAAACACGAAAGGTTCCTAAAAAGTAAAAATCGCCTTCCTAAGATTTCGTGCCACCCTGAATGGCCAGCAAGTGCTCGCCAGTGTAACACACCGCACAGATAATAATATTTGAAGTGGTAGGGGGAGCATTCTCTACTAACTACACTGTCTGGAACACAAGTAATACCCACTAAAGGGAACAATGCGTTATCTCACCAACTACTCATATTACGTCACGGAGTCTACGGAACAATAAATACTGTCACAGAGTAGGGAGGTGCTGAGGGATTTGTCTACTTGTTACTCTGGTCCTTGCTTACTCTGTGTTTACCTTTTCATATTTTTGTTACACTTTTATTGAACCACTAAGTTTTGTTTTGCTTGGTTGTCTTTTCTTCGATTGTGTTGTAGAATGATAGTGTTAAATGTTATGTTGGTTTTAAGTAGGTATAGCTCTGTTTTGATCCAGTATTGTTTTTAATTTGTTTATGTGTTGAAAACAGGGTTTATTTAAAAATGTTGGAATGAATTGGAAGGAAATCGCTTAAAGAAGAAACGATGTCCAGTTATTCCAAAGTTTAGAACCGCCGACAACCCTACAGCGTGCACTACACATTACGAATTCGAAAGAAACTTTTCTCGCCGCTAAAATTGACGAGGTCGCCCTTTATAGTATTGCACAAAAATAAGAACGGAGGCGAACAGAAAAGCCAATGCACCTTTGATCTTTGTACACTGCGAGCCTCTCAGAGGCTACTCCCATTACTGCATGCAGATTTTATACTTTGTGACATTTTTGTGCGAACGGCGCGCTTCGCGTAGACCCCCCCCCCCCGGCCGTGCCCCCAGCTCACCCCCCCCCCCTCCCCGTCACCTGCAGGGGTGCGCTACTTAGCTGATGACTTATTAAGAGTGCATTCTTCAGAGGTGTCTGCTTGTCGCGGCGGGTTTAATGACGTGGCTTGCAGCGTGCTCTCTGATTTCGTACTTCGAGTATGTCCCACTTTTAGTCACAATGCTTTGCGGTTTTGTGTAGTGTTTGTTCGCCGCGTGAGGGTTAGAGCTTTAATGTGATTTTCGGATGATTGAATTGTGGGCATTTTTGAATTTTGTTTTTTTTTTTTGTTGTGTAGTACGTAATTAGTAGTTTTATAAATTGACTGTTATTGAGTTTCTGGAAAGTATAATTATTTTTATTTTATTTTTACTCATAATCGTAACTCAAACGGGTGCTACACAGAGAAACATCAAATACAATTTCTTATAATTAACAAATTAAAAACATATTAAATTCGTTTCTTAAGAATATAAGATGTGACTACACAACAAAAAACATTGTTTACCCAACTAAAAATAAATATTTTGAACACTAACGTAGCACCCCTATTTCGAGTCGCGATTGATGCTTAGAAAACTTGCCGGCCTAAATTACGAGTCAGGGCTGTCAGAGCCGATGATAAAAGGTATCTGACAAAGGGATCGCAGAAAATTAAAAGGGCCCTGTTGTATTTGTTCGTCATTTCCGCGGCTAACACGCGATCGCGGCCTCGCTTCGTTGACCTTATAATTTGTTGATAGCAGAAAAAATATATACGTAGTAGATATGAGCGCCGCGCCGGCGCGCCGCCGCCGCCGTGATTTTCCCCACGCCGCCGCCGCCGTCGACAGGCGCCGGCGCGCCGAACCCGAGCGGGCGGCGTTCAGTTTAATCTAACACGCTGATCAAACCGAACGCACGATAATAAATGCTGGCAAAATGGCGGCACTAGACGTAGACGTTTATAAAACGATACTCTTTGACGTTACAATTTCTGTGTTGTCCAAGTTATCAGCAAACAAACACAGTTTTTGTAGGACCTATTTTGGTCAGTTGGTTGTTAATATTAGAGAAAAAAACGAACAGATGATGAGCACTCATCATGGCTTCTTTTTTTTTGCGTGGTAAAATCATCAAATGAGTCTTTCCACCCCGGGCAGGGTGGGAGGGACTGTCAGACTTGTACTGATTTCCACGGTGTCCTTCAATAGCCCTTTATATCCCGGCAGGCTTTGGCCTTCTAAAGGGGGGCCCCGTCATCATACTGATGCTCTTTGAGACGCGCGTGGAACCGAATGCGCCGACGACCCGGGCATGGTCCGTGGTCGGACAGCGAGTTGCCCTGTACTCACTGCCCTCGCCTACGGTGGCCGAAGATCGTCTTGCGATGTCCGTTGCCGTGGGCGTCCACCACTGCGGCTGGGACGGAGAGGACGCTGTCTTCTCCCTCACGCGGCCCGCCTCCGCTTTCGCGATCATGACTGCCTCGCAGATGCAGCATGGCCGCGACCAATGCCGGGGTGCGAGAGGTCTCCGCCTATCGCCGCCGTGAGGACACGTCGGTGCTCTGCCCAAGCGAGGTAGTTTTGCACCGTATGCTCTACAGTGTCCTCCGGGCGATCCTCGCAGCGGTGACACCCAGGCGTTTCCTCCTTCCTCATCAGACACAGGTTCCTCCCGAAACTTCCGTTTCCGGTGAGGACCTGCGTCTGCGGTAGGTCAGGACCCCGTGACGCCTATCCAGCCACTCCCCCAAGAGGGGTCTTACTGCCACGATTGCGGCGTGCCCGGACGTCGGTTCCGACAGTCGTACCTCCATACTGCCCTGAGATCGCGCCGGAGCTCTTCCCGCCGCGCCTCGACTTCTCGAGGCAGCGGGGATACGACCCGGCGCTGCGCCACCAGGCGCCATTCTAAACGCGCTGGAAGGTAGTCGCCTCCAGATTCCAGGGCAGCAATCGGGCAGATCCGGAGATTGACTGATTCGCCGGCGATCGTGCGGTATCCCCGAATCATACGGACAGTCATGATCCTCTGGCATACTCATCAAGGCTTACAGTAAAAATATAGCGACCAGCAATTTTTAATGTTAATTTGGTTTTCTTTTTTTTAGTTTATCTTGCCACTTCAATTTGTCTCGGCAAAATTATAATAAATCTTTAATTATACGTAAAACATTGTTCTATTTCTTCTCTTAAATTAATTAATTATAGTAGTTAAATAAAAGTCACGCCACGCCGCCGACGCCGCCGCCGCCGGCTCCAAAAAGTCGGCGCGCCGCCGCCGACTGATTGACCATCGGCGCTCATATCTAATACGTAGAGATGCAGTTTGAAGATATTTTTGGCAATTTTTGTTGGTAAAAAGTTAACACATTCCGAAAGGTCAGGAGCGCAGTTCTCCGCGGGCTTGTAGTAATGGGTAACTCGCCGACCGATCAGGTATCAGGCCCGAATTGACAGCAAGTCTTGGTTCAGGCACACCTAAGTTGTCCGAAAGCTTGACGAGAAATGACGACGCCAAACGCTCGCTGGACCTTCTTATAGGATGCCGAGGCCACAACAAGAGAAAAAAAGGGAACAAGATGGACTTCTAGTCAGTGAGTCTGACTATTCTACCTTCCAGATCTTCCGCTCTAATCTCACTGTCTCTGAACTCATTTTAATTATTTTTCCTTGCTTTTTTTTTTCTTCTATTCGTATCTTCTTTAATAGTATCTTATTACAGTACTAACTACTCTGATGAGGTGAAATAAGTAGTCGCTCCGCTCCGTTCAGCTCCATGTGAAATACCGGAGCTGTTGAATTAGAAACCGATACTAGCATAGTTGAGAACAGGCCAGATCTTCGTCTTCCATTCAAGAAAATCGAATAAAACCAAGTAATAGTTTACAAATTCTACTTTTCAAAATAAATACACAGAAACAAACCACGTTAAATTATGTAAGCACAATCACAATAAAACAAAGTTCACGCCAAGTCAATTACAAACCCATATAGATAACCAATGGATTCGCAAAAACCTTTTTTTTTTCTAACGGTACCCTAAACAGGGGAATTACAATCGAATCGAATCATTAACCTTTACAAAGACTAGTAAGAAATGGAACGAAAAAAAATGTATGATGAATGCAATATAACGACTATTTTAATAGGGTTGTGTTTTCTTTCTTCGATAAATTACCGCTAATGCCGTAGATAGGCGACGTTTCTTTCATTGTGGAGAATTGTGAGTTTTTTGTTACGATAGTAATTACAGGCGTTCGCGTTTATTGCTGTTGACAGCCCTAGCGTGGTTACGTAAGCTTAAGTGTTTGAACCACCCCTAGACTTGAGGCAAATTGTATACCTATGTTTGGTGACTGCATTTGTCATCGGTCTGATTACTTCTAGGATTGAACCATTTTATAAACTGTTTTGTACACTTTCTTTTGCTGTTTATAGACCAGATTATTGGCGTTACATATTGATGAGTAATAGAACAAGCAAAAGGCAAGAATTATTCAATTTTTATGACACCCTAAGTGGTAGTTAGACGCTGAACTGCAAGCAAACGTGCAATTTAAAGCGAACTAATTTACGAGTAACAATAAAAGTTACTCAAGACATGTCATAATATTATGTAAAAGGCACACGTTATGGCGGGAAAACACACCATTCGCCATACTTAGTTGTAAACGCAAATTACTCTTTCTTAAGTAATAGAAAAAGGTAAGCTTACCCGCATGGGAAAAATACGTGTGCAACGTAATATGATGTAGGGAAGAAACATGTGTATGCGCCTTTAAAAAACTAATTGTTATATGGGAGTAGGAGAACAATTAAATGTGATAACTGTTTAATAACGATATTTACTGTTGTAACTACCTATGAACTAGAAGAAAATGATTATTTAGCTTCATCGTTTTAATATTTTTAATTTCTGAACTATAAAACATTAAATGCACTTTCCATAAAGTCAATCGTAACTGTCCTTTTAAAGCCTGTTACTACAAGCTATATGATAAAAAACCAGGAATTTAGGTTGTCCACGAGCTCGGCTATTTGCTGGGACAACATTTGTGGACACCCGCGGCCCGCACGTGCCGGCGTTGAGATTGGCGCTCCTCACGTGTCCGTTTGATTGACAGCCCCGAATTATATTGCTATCTCTAAAAATAAAGTAAGCTCCCAAATCAAAGGTAAAAACTGTAAAAAGAAACAAACATTCGTATAGTACGACGAGAATTTGAGCAATTTAGATCTATTTAATTAATGTTACTATTTGCCTACATAACCCCACCTACCACCCTAATAAATGGTAAAATTATTAATACTAAAAGACTATCCTTATACTCGTACATTTGCTATTGGTGTCGAATGTCACTCAATAATGCAGCTCGTTCAAGTGCCGTAAATACAACGCAAACCCGTCAATTTTAAACCTATTATTATAAATGTACAGAACCCTAAATTCTACAAAATAGCAGATTCTATCCTGTCATCAATCTACACACTGAAAACACCTAAAGAGCTAATTACTCGCTGCGACTTCCAGTCGTCGCGGACTACTATGAAACGATTCATTCTCCTTTATTATTTACGTTCGGTGTATAATTTAAAAGCTGTTTCTGCCGCCAACAATGGTTCACTCTGGGCGACTTTACTTCTGTCCTTAAATACGACGATCGCGTGCACCATCTAGTGTGAAAAGCGATGTATGTTTCGAATGTAACACGTTGTTTTTACACCCTGTTTCCCATACCAACTGTTACTTTAAATACCATTTTACAAAACGACTTTTCTATCAAAATATAACCGCGAGCTTACAGAAAATGAAAACTACGAATGAAGCAGAAGTGACGAAAAAGTGCGAGTGAAAGTATTGCGTTGTGTCAAACTCGTGGCTTCAATGTTTGCATGGAGAAATGTTTTCGAATGAACTCCCCATGGCCACTGGCGTGTATATTTTTAGATATTGACAAAACCCTGTGGACAAGTCATGTGACTGAGTTTTTAAGCTCCCACTGTGAAGCTTTTGCTAACTTAGTTTTTATGCAATAGAACTGCAACAACACCCTTAAAAATAAAGAACGGCAGTACGTTACCTACGTTCATTGTTATCGTATCGCAACCGGCTGTTAATAGGAAATTATACTTTAATATATTTTGCGTTCAAATAGTTAAAAGCCGATGATGCGCTCTTTTCATTTCTATAAAAAAAACTTGTACGGTCGACTGGCTCGGGCGATTGCCGCTTGCTTTCACATAAATATCACGTCACGGCATTTATTATTTACTTTACTTCATAAACTATTTTAAGTGTATTAAATGAATACAGTTAAAAATGTTAATTGCTCATGCGCTGCGGTGTTATATCACTTGCGGTTTCATCTTCTTGGCAGATATATGTACATTGTATACTGAGAAAGTAGCCATTTAATTTATGTATGATTAAAATATTAGTTTAAATAAGGCACGAACGCAGTAGCTCCATTTAAAATGCTGCTATTCGGGTGCATCTGGTAAATATAAAACCGACCCCAACATAGGCATGGGCTCCCGGGTCGACGGCGTGTTGTGTTCCACGCGCGCCTCAAAGAGCGTCAGCATGATGACGGTGCCCCCCCTCTAGAGGGCAAAGCCTGCCCATGCCGGGGTCGTAGGACTTACCTACCTCAATATTACCGTGACCCCGGAGCATAAAGGGACAGGGAACTATTGAAGGACACCGTGTATTTTAGTCAGTACAAGTCTGACAGCCCCTTCCGCCCTGCCCGGGGTGGGAGGACTCATTTGATGATTTTACCACGTTAAAAAAAACATAGGAATGGGCTGGGCAAATCAACACTTCAACAAACTTCCTATTTTCATACTTTACTTTAAATATGAAAACAGATTCTCAATGCTACATTTATGCAGTATTTGAAGTAAAAAAAACCTTTTACCAATCAATCAATCAATTGAAAACTAAGTTACATACATCAGGAATAAAAGCCTGTCGAACTTAAAATCAATGTTTGTTATGAAAAAAATAAAAGGAAAAAGCATGTTTAGTTTACCACACTAATTTAAAAAAGAAAATTGATATGGAGATTACGGCTCTGTTGCAGTAATAATATATACTCTCTCTTGTTCGAAAACTTGTGAAAAAAAAACAAGATTTTTCATACAAAATTAGAAATTGATCGAGCCCTATAAAAATATATTTTTTAAATATTTTCTTACAAAAGTTTTAGAACAAACATTGTTCAGTAACATGGGCTGAGTTACCCCACGAGAGGTTTTGCGCTATTAACGTTACATGTTTTAAATGATAGAATCACCATTCGCGCATTATTATAACTCTGAGTTTGTAATATACAAATAACAGTGTTCTTTATGGTGACCACAATAAGGTAGATATTGATTTCTAACCTAAAAGTCTGTTAAAAAAGGGATGTTCAAGCAAATCATTGAAACTTAACAATATGAACGTTTGGTGTAAATATCTGCGTGTGCGCATTGGCCCAGGTTGAACGTAACAGATACACGTGTGATCAAATTGATCTCTCCGTCTCTGCTACCTATATTTTAATGCTAAGTTATGTCTTAGCATTGAACGCTGATATACTGACAAGCATAAATATGTAAGTTTACCGTCTCACCAAAATTTCAAGGTTATTTTTTTCAGCTTTTTTAAAAAGGAGGTTAACAATACGCATAAGAATAACTATTAATACTTTTAAGGGCTTATTTTTCAATAGTCAGATAACTTTTATCTGAGGAACAAAAATAGCGGTTTGACATATTTTCTATAGATAATCTGTCAAACCGCCATTTTTATTTCTTAGGTAAAAGTTATCTGACTATTGAAAAATCAGCCCAATTTTAGATGCAGGAAGTACCTACATAATAATTTTTAGGTTTGTTCATAATTGCTTGTTATGCCATGTATTGCCATGTCTTCAGAGGATGGTCAGCTGTCATCATGTCAGCAGATGACAGTTGTGATTGCGGTCAAACACCTATGTAATTTTCAACTTCACTGGTCATTCATAGAGCTTTACTTTGATAATACGTACTTATCACACAATAACATAGAATTGCGCAGGAGCAGTCATTAACTTCCTTCTAGTACCACTTACAAGATAACCGCATCGCTTCAGATCTAACTTGTTTATGACGAAATATCACATCATCCACTATTCAAATAATGTCTTCCAGCATCTTGTTTATTTTAATTCTCTGTTATAAATAACAATATATGAGCGCCAATATTTCAAATTCCGTGTGAATATTTAGTCCCACGAGGGTGCGATAAACCGATGGCAAACAATTTTCAAATATTTAACGCCTGTGTAGCTGTTGTGCAAAATAATAACATCAGTCGTATAACTAAAAGTATTTCGAAGGGGGAACATGAATCCTGCATTGTAGGTCCTCTTCGATACGCTATACCTACGTGGGCAGACAGGCGCGGGTGCCACACGGACTGAAAGCAACACTAGTCGAGCCTGATTCCAAGTTCGCACGTGACGATTCCCCGTTCACGCCTTCATTATAAATCATTAAACCGAAGTTTTAATTAAGCATTGTGCTCGCAAATATTCGTACAGCGGAGGCTCACATACATACAACATGTCCGCATTAAGTTAATTATATCAGAATGTAAGTGACATTGTGCTTCGATTATGATTCGATACCTTTTTATAGCGATCACATGGTGGGCATTGTTTGGCCTGGCGTTCTCGCCTCTCGGCTCGGTTTATTGCTTTAATAAAGTGATTAAATACCATGGCGTAAAGCCAGGGCTCGATACAGGCCGAGCTAATTTCGAAAACTTGTATTCGCTCCCTTTTAGGTCGGTCGGTTTTAATGTGGGGTCAGTGACTGTAGATCCTGAATTAGAGTTGTAAGCCGCGAAGGCGCGCGAATGATCGAATGTATGCGACAAGCGCGAATGTTCCAACCTGAAAAACTTCCAGCGTTTTTGTGATTATATTTAATGTTCTTTTGTTACCTTAAACGGTTTGTGAGAACTAATGAGACTTAAATCGATTGTCGGTGCATCTCAGGGGCTGGATTTTTGAACGAACAACTTAACCGAGCTTTTGATCTACATAAAATAAATTAAGTACGAACTCGCCACATATAATTTAAGTTGCATAAACTAAGTTACAGTTCCATATGTTCAAGAAGCAAACAATCGGCAAGTTTTGAAGTAAGCTTAGTTCAGTTAGTTGTGGTATTTGGTAAGTAGTGTTAAGGCACAGGTGTCCTGGCGCGGCCGAGCGGGCACTAAACATTAGCAGTGCAGCGCGGCCGGCGTGGCGGCGGCGGCGCGTGCACGCGGCGTCCACGACGCAGCGCACCCCTCCGCCACTTTTATTTTTGTTGCCTTACTTTTTTCTATATGAAGGTCCACTCACTTATTCATGCGAGCGGGATTGTAATTTTTTTTCTACTTTTTGCATGCGCCGTATATAGATATTTTGGCTACCTACCTCCTATTTTTTCGTGACTATAAAACTGGGCCGGGGTTGTGCGCTTTTTCCGCGGCACCCCTGCCCGCCGAGGGGTGTGGAGGGTGCTCGCAGTTAGAGAATTATTCATTGCCTACCTCCGCCGAACCGGCTTTCCGTTATTTCTGTTTGTTATGAATTATGTCCGATGACTTTTCCCGACGCCCCGTTTCTTTCGTTTTCACTAATTACTTTTTCTATAGAAACTATAAATCTTCATTCCTTAATCGAGTTGGGACTTGGGAGTGGAGGCGCGCGGTAATGACATTGGTCGCGTGGCCCTCCCGCACTCGCCGCCCTCACGCTCAGCCTTGCTCTCTGATAAATATATTCGTTTGTGATAAAACATTGTTTTCCTGTATAAACTGACGTATTAAACGCTAACAAAAGATTCAAATTCACACTCTGCTGCCTACTAAAATATGTAGAAGAGCTCGCTCCCAGCCCGCTACAAATTTGAATTTCATATGTATGTTTCGCCTATTACGGATGCACTCATTAATATCTTAAGTGATGTGTGGAGGTTTATGGCGCGCAATTTTGAGCTTTATTACTTTGTAACACGGTTCATTGCCGTCATAACGTTTAGGGTTGTCTCCATTTATACAGAGCACGCGTTAAGATTATGTCGGATGAAAAAATGCTGCAAATTGTATGACCCCCATGAAAAAACATTATCATTACGGGCACATCCGTTGGGTTATCTTTTCGTATGCAAATCTTGAGTGCTCACACCGCTTCTGTGATACTTGCGCTACTACAAATTGTTTATTGTGTGCGGAGCGGCGCGGGCGGACGGTCAAGCGTGAGTCGCGCTCTAAGGAGTGCGTCAGGCGACCGCTCGACCGGGAGTTTCCACGATCGTCATACCATGTTGTACTTGTCGAATGAGCAATTGTGGCCTAATCTTTTGACTGGGAAAAAGTTGCTTTAACTTTGTTTAAAACTGTATGTGGTTGTACATAAGTTAAAGAAAATATATTGTTCCTGATTACAGATACTATTAAATAGTCTTACCACGATCAATAAAACGGTAATTGGTCTGTCAGTTCCTGGCGTGTCGAGATGCCAGTAACAGCTCTCATACATGAGCCTTGACATTGAAAATTAGGCGTTGTTTATTTAAGTCACAAAGTATTTTAGTAACACACAGGTACCTGATTATTTATTAACTCGTGCTAAAACAGTCCGAATATTCTGGAACCCGGAAAGTGGGGTCGGGGTCATCAATGTTTAACTGTTTCAAGGGTGATTTAGGGTCCAAACATATTCATTAGTTCTTGACCCTGACCCACAATGATTTCTGCGAAACCTGATTCTTTTTTGGACACACGCTAGAAGCATAGTACGAATTTTCAGTATTTGAGACGTAAACTGGAACTTTGACAATTTCAAACTGACAATTTTCAATGAAAAAATTAGTTCCTTCTTCGCACACCAGAGGCGCTGTTCCATTTTTTCATACAAGAAACGCTGTAAATACTGGAAAGACGCTGTAGAGTAAAAGAGTGAAAATTCGTGCTACGGGATGCAGGTTGCTTGTTTTTTAGAAACACACTAGAATCATTTTCAGTAGAAACTGCCGCGAAATACAGGTTGTAGGTTCGAACGTCTTACAGTTTTTTTCAGTGTTCGTCTGTAAAGGGAGAACAAAAATTTATTTTTTTTAACTTAAGTACACTTGATCAGTATGCTGACCTACATTTGACAAGGACATGTTTCGTTTATTTTTAATTATTTTTGAGTAGATTAGGGTCGAGATTTTCTCCTTTTCTGATTTTCTGTAAGTTCTCACTAAATTGCATTTTTTTCTTGTATATTTTGTCTCCGCATAATGCGTATACTTTGTTTATATATTAAGTAATAATTGATATAATTTATCATATCATATAGGTACCTACCTGTTGGTGACATTAGCCATTGTAAGCTAAATCTATAAAAAATGTCAAAATTGTACATAAATTTAGACATTAAAAGTGTTACTTTCCTGTTTATATAAAGATTCAGTTCAAGTGAAAAAATCACAGACACTTAATGAATAATGGTGTCAATTAATTTAAAACTATTAGAACAATCCCTTATGTTTACAGTTTTATTCCTCGAGGGGTTCAAAACAGGACCTCAATTACTAAAGCCGATTCTTATTTACACACTCTCAAAATAAGTTACTACCTAAAAGAACCCGAAGTACACATCCCAACCTCTGCTACGAATTGAATACCCATCCAAAGATATCGCCTATCTTTACACCAGAGATTTTTCAAACACAAACCGTGACGTACCGTCTCACAGACCCCCTAAAGCTAACTAGCAACTAGTCTACTACACATTTCTAATTAGCCCCACACATTCCCCTTAGAAAATACTCATCAGCATCATCAACACCATAAAAGTTTGATAGTCTCATAGACGTGTGTATGTATATTATGTAGTTAGTAATTCGCGGAGTAGCAATGTCACAAAGAAGTTCTTTGATGAAAAGGACCTCAGTGCTATTCATTCATATATAGTGTGTGAGCGAGAGGAACCCCGCTGTACGATCTTACTCCAGGGATGTAGTTAGGACGGTTCGAACGGGGCTACGTTTGGTTTACGTTTCGTTTGCGTTAAGTTTTAGTGAAGTTACCACGAACATTTTGTTATTGCTATTACGACAGTTTAAAATCTTTTAGAATTTAGATTATCGTCGTTAGTTTGGAGAAATAAAAGTTACTACGTCATTTAGTGAAATAAGTAATTTAAAATCGGTTTCCTTTCTAGAAGATTGAAACTTGAAACATACATGATATTTTTCACTTCTATGTTACTTTATAACATTTTAATTGAACCTTATTGATATTTATATCAGAACCGTAAAAGTTTTAAATTGAAAGTTGTATCAATATTCTTAACGTCGATTAGCAGGCACTTTGTACCATAAAAATGCATATTTAATTTCGCTTCAACCATAATAAATATACAAGATTTAAGTACAAATATGAGTTCAGGAGTCCAATTTTCAGGCACTTAACTGGTGGCGCGGTTGTTCGATTAAAATAAGTATATTCGACTGATTGCTCCAATCCATAACATAGTTTTTTATGTATTATATCCTTATGATTAATTTCTTCGTATCTAAAATTCACAATGCTTATTGTTCTTTCTTGATAATGGTCTTAATATTTAATGTTTAAATCAATACAGGTAATTGATTTATTAATGGTATCAGAGACCCATTGCTTTGTTTATCTCATTTCATGATTTTTAAAGTATAAATTCCGACTATGACTCTATACTTGTGCAAGCAACCCTATCTTTCTTTCCCCAGCCCTGCGTATTTAAAACGCCTGTAACACGGGGAATTAATAATGTATTTAGTCGCAATATTAAGTCGATCTTTGTCTGTAGCGAATTTGCCAATCTAAAAGATAATCAAGCAACCGTCAAAGAATACGGTGATACAATATCCAGTATTTCGAAGTATATAAAATCACGAATCAATAATTAAGTAAATAATCTTCACAAAGCAGATTCCTAAAATACTCATTAAACGCCCTCCAAATCCGTACCTGTACTTCTTAGGTCGCTCCGACACTAATAGACGTATGTTGCGTCCTCTGATGTTCAAACAAAGAGTGACGCGCGACTATTTTTATTAAAACCCGCAAGCTGAGGCATACTTTTTTTAATAACTTATGTACGTAGGTGCAGGTCGAGTCATTTGAATTGCACTCCGGGTTAGTTCGCGCTCACGGTACGAGATTTTTTTCCCAGAAAATTGTGGAGTGTAAGCCTTTGTGCGGCAGGCTTTGCCGCCTTGAGTCGTACGGGTTTGTTTCAAAATGTTTTCCTTTTTACCCCGCGTGGAGGGTGCCAAGTCGATAATGTTCGTGTTACTCGATATCTGAGGGTTTAGCGTTGAACGTAACAACAGTTTGAGATGTCATCTTTTTACGGAGTATGAAGTGAGTTGTGGTGAAGATAAGAATGATACGATTGATTTTGATTTATAAATAGTTCAAACAATATTAATTTAAAAAAAAAAAACTGAAATGTTAATGTAACTTTTTAATAAATATTTATATCACAAAAAAACACTGCACATAAAAAATAACGTTTTTGTAACGCGTTGCCTCTATATTCACATTCATATCCGCAATGCTACATCACTACCACTAAAACTGGTGTTACAAGATCAATATTAAAAAATCATAGCAGGTACACAGAAGCCTTTGACATGTCAAACTTGCACAGAATTTCAATGAGCGACGACTAAAAATATCGGAGTAGTAGTGATAGTTATGTTGCGTGTTACCGTGCATCTGCAAAGGGTCTCCACGCCTTTCATTCATTTCACTCCATCCCTTAGACTCTTTTCACTAAGCCCCGCTTTTATACAGCCACTATTTTAATATTAGTACTCACTCGGCTCTAAAATGCTTTGCTTATGTTTATTAATGTGACATTTTGAAGATTTTCGTCTGCAAAATGTATAGACATTAGACAGACGGTAACAGAATAAATGCATCTAGAATCATGTCTGTTTTTTGAGCCTACAGGTGACAAGTGGCCATTTGAATAGTCTGTGACAGACAGACGGTTATTCAGGTACCATACATTAGAATGTTTTAGACAAATATTCACATACATAAACGTCGCCAGACGTCTAAGCATTCGTCACATTTATTCATTTGGTAGGTATAACGGTGGCAATGAAAATTCGATTACATTCTCAAACATCACGAACCACAAAACAGGTTGCTACATCAAAATTGTTTACGTAAATCCTCGTTTATTAAGCGGCACGCAGAAGTCATGGCATTTATTATTAGTAGGAATAAAGATAAGTACACAACGGCTATAAAAATCATGTCTACAGTTCAAGATTTCCGTCTTGGAGGGAAATTGTCGAATTGGAGGAGCGTAGCGCCCGTTCCATCGGCGGGCCTTCTGAATATTTCATTAGGACACATCGCGCATGCGCGCAATCCGTCTCAAGATGACAAAGTTCAGGCTTCGGCTCCTGTGTTCCCGAATCAAGTGTCGCCGAATGTTGCCGAACGGTTGCGCAAACTTTTAAAATTAATGAACGTGTCTTTTTTCAATTCATATTTTATACAAATGGAGCTGTCTAGTCATAGGTACATGTCTGTCTACCTGTCTATCACAAGACAATGCATTAATGAGACGTGGCTTATAAATATAACAATTTTATAAATAAACGTTATGTATTCCCGTGATTTTTCACCACCTGCTTCTAAACTTTTAAATTGTGTCTGAGCAGACAATGAAAAATGTATGTTGTTTTAATAGACACCTTATTATATGTATACAGTTTGAAGTTTCATGTTTGCAAAGCAGCGAAACTAAAAAAAAAACGTTTCAGAAGTATTATTTGCAACCAGGCCAGGATTTTCTCATAAGACAGTAAGACACTTTCCGAGAAAATGTCAAGCAAATTATAGTTTAAACACGTTACAAAATTATAACCAAGTCCAAACAAAACTGCACCCCCACACGAGTTGATCAACGAGGAAATCTGCCACAGCATCCCGTTTAACTAGACGAAAGACGTCTGGAATTAAAAGGAATCAAATATGAACGCAGTATACATGTTACATGAACGACCGGGGGCTTGGCGGGCGTGCCTCTGCTCTCCGACAACTAAAACTTATACATTAATAATGCGTTTGCTTACAATGCGCTTTAAATGTAGATCCAGAGGGCATCTCGTTCGCACGGTGCGCTCTCTCTCCCTCGCAGCGCATACGACGCGGTTCATGCAAAATGTACGAAGTAAGCGACTAACGTACCCCGCTTCCCTTTCAAGATAATGCTGTTGGATGCCCTCCCAGTCCCCTGCCCCCTGAACAGTGGCCCTCCCTGATCGGCCTCGTATCGATGGTCATCGTGCTCGTCCCACGGCCGCGACTCATCAAATCATCGTCTGTACGATGCATCGACATTGTTTGGATGCTGATTTATTTGTGTGCTCGCGATCTGCTAATGAATAGTGGTCCAGCAAATTACTATGCTTGATTGGGCTGAACTAAATGTGGGATTTCAATCATTATTGTTTACGAATTTTCTTTAAAATATCCAGTTACCAGGAAATATCGTCCTCTCTGAATCTCAATGATATGAAATATGTACGAACTTGCTGAAAATATATCTTAGTGGATGCTGTGGGCGTTGCTATCCGAGTTTGCTCAATAATGCAGTGAGTAATTTGTCACCAGTCTCTAAGCGGACAATGATACCAATCATGTTTATTTATACGTTCATTTCTAGCGTTTATGAAGATACGGTCATGAATAATGCTTTTATTGGAAAATAAATAATAGTTTCGCTTTGTGAGTTAGCGATAGGTACTGTATCGAATCTTAGAGTTTTCAGCGAAAAGTGTCTTTGGAAAATAAGTTTTCTTCATGAAAATGTTGCATTTTGTTGGTTAGGTTTTTGGATACCTAGTTGATAGGTAGGTATTTGGTTTTATTCTTAAGTAATTTCTTAGGTAGATGAAATCTAATATAATAACGAATAGGTAAATTAAATCCTGAAATATCATCGTTTGTCCAGTCTTGAAGTTTTTCAAGCTTCACATCATGATTGTCACTTCGCTGAAACGCGATAGCCACCTTTTTTCACCTCAAATCATAAGAACAGGCTGTTTTTTCACAGTATTGTTGTGATAGCCAACTCGTCTGTTCATTTAGTAATGACATGTTTCGACTTTCACAATGTAAGTAAACATCCTACTCCGTAATTTTCCCACAAACATGGAGCAAGACTCACCAGAATCGCTCCAAACTTATTTTATCAATAAAAGAAGCGGCACTATCGGACTTCCAGTAAAACAACGAATAAATAATGCTAATACCCTGAAAAGGCTGTGTAAATGCGAGTCTTTTGCAACTAAATTAGATAATGGAATCCTAATTTGCTTGGTTTAGAAAATAGAATTAAAGAATCGGGAAGAATTTATTGGTTCTTTTCGAGTTTACACATTGAGAGTGGAAAATTAACACATTAGCTCAAGAATTTTCCTGTAAATGTATTTTAACACATTAGCTCAAGAATTTTCCTGTAAATGTATTTTAACAGAACCGCTCATTTAGTGAATGTTAGTGTGTTACAGCTTACAGCCTTCTTCATGATTTTACGAGTAGTGTTTTACATGACATGCATTATATACAGTCAATAGGTAGGAGCCAGCCGTAACTTGGGAATGTGTACCTGAATAAATGATTAGATACACCGCTTACCGCTAAAATATGCAATAGTTTTGTGTAAGTTGAACGCCTTGGGCGGGCACACTTAGTACCGCGCGATATTTTATTTAATAAAGTTACCCAGTTACAGCGTTATTCAACAAAGTTTGTGTAGTTTTCCACCTATTTGTGTAGCGTCCGGATAAATGTTAATGACTGGGACAAACGCAAACGTGTACGTACGCGTTACACTATTTAACTTGTGTTGTGTACTCTATGTATATTTAATGAATAACACGAAAGTAATATTGGGGACATAGTTCACATGGTAGAACTTGAATTATTCTTTTATAATCTGTTAAAAAGTTGAAGTATCGTTTGGGTGAAGGGCTTCTCTCAGTATTTTTATGTTCGCATCGACAAACGATATCAAGTAGAGGTGTTGATAGCTCTCCACACCACGTTCGGTAATAACAGGTTAAAAAGACTGCAACACTGAATAAAAAACGAGTTAACGAAGCTTTCGAAACATTTTTTATCTGAAAGCGCTTTCAGTTGGCGGATTAGCTGTATTCTATTATCGAGAACAATGTACAAGCTTTTATGTATTTAGTTAACATTTTACAGGCGAGAGCAACTTGTGGAAGTTATACGTGTCGCTCTGCAAGGTTAAGCTGCGCTTGCTGAGGTTAGTCAGTAGATGGGTGACCATCATTACACAAAGAGCTTGCATACAGGGTGTACGGGACAGCCCTCCACAAACTTTCAGGTCTTGCTCAGCAGACGAAACTGAACAAACGTCCACAATTTTTTTTTCAGGAAATGGAATAAAAAATCAGCTTCCATACTAAACTGACCAATCAAGTTTATAATTTTCTATAGTGAAGTCGATTATTTTTTCATTTCCTGAAAAAAAATGTGAAAGATTGTTCAGTTTCGCCTACTGAGCAAGCCCTGAAAGTTTGTGGAGGGCTGTCCCTTACACACTGTATATACAATATTAGTATTGTAGTGTAGTGTATAATACGAGAAAGAAAATCGTTTTTGTACACTGCTTACTTATGGTATCACAGTCTCCTAATATAAAAAAGTAAGACAGTTCCTGTCTTCAATCAATACACATACGTTAGGCAGTGTGCACATAGGTGAGGTCCAAGTAATTGGGAACAATCACGGGCGCCGTGATTCATTCCTCATAACCCGAGCAACCAATCAAAGCCTGGGATCCGTTTTTGAATTGAAATGATACAGACGATGTAACAAGTTTCTTCCAATTGCAAACGACAAAACTGGACGGTAACGAAGTTTAGCTTTTAATTCCGCGCTCCGTCGTACAGTCGCCGTATCAAGTGTTAGCGCTCTGTGTCATCTAATTTCAAATATATGGGGTGACTGGTAATTAGTGTACGATACTTAAACACATGATTGTGCTCATGAAAACAAACAATTTTTACTATGGGAGCAAAGCCGAAATCGTAAAAAAAATATCAGCTGTTCAGTACATTAAGCAAACATAAATGTACTGAACAGCTGATTTTTTTTCGAGTTTTCAGGTGCTTTGCTACTTTGACAGCTTAATCCCCATTTACAAAATGATCCGCCATTTATCAAATTCATTTGTTAAAAAAAAACGTGGTAAATGACGAACCGATCAACACGATTTTATACAAACTTCACATAAACCATCCAATAAATAGTCCGGACAAAGCCTAACATTTGGTTTGGATAGGTGAGCCCGTTCTTGAGTTATAAAATTACAACGAAAAGTGGCATTGATTTTTATATACAAGTACATTATGGTGATTTCGCTGAATTAAGCCATAATTTGTGACTGAAGCAGGTTGAGAAAATAAGGAATATAAATAGGGTAAAAATACATACTTGTAGTCACAAATAGTATATTGATACTTGACTTGTAGAACTCTGATTGGACGTATCATTCGCCATCCACGTTACACAAATGAAGATGTTTCACGGGACTGTCAACTGCTTATTAAGTGAAGTAATTAATAAATTAGCTGAGGCAGTGAGCAGTAAATGAAGACAGTGATCACTGGAACTCGTAATGCATTGCTGCACAGGTGAACATGAATGTTTCTTTAAATAAACAATAATTATTTAGTATTTTGCTGTCCGTAGCTCTTTGATTGACTGTTAAGTGGTGTGCTCCTACAAATTTTTTTTTATCATCATAATTAAAAAAGGGCGACCTTTACCTAGCTGTCAATCTACAATGAGTTAAAAACAAAAAAAAACTTTGTAAACAAAAGTTTATCTCCTGAAATAGTGAAGTGTTCTTCCGTAGTATCATCATAACATCATCAGCCTATAAATGTTCCCACTGCTGGGACACAGGCCTCCTCTCTGTGAGAGGGTGTGGGCCTTAATTCGCCACGCAGGCCAAGTGCGGGTTGGTAGATGTTACATCTTCGAAATTTTGGTTCTAGGACATGCCGGTTTCTTCTCGATGTTTTCCTTCGCCGTTTTGAGAGCAGTGGTAATCAAATAAATAACACAAAGTAATGCACCTGGCGGGCTTCGAACTCACGACCAACGACAACTCGTAAGTCAGGACCGATACCGATGGGCCACCACTGCTCACTGCTCCGTAGTATCGATAAGATCTTAGGCTAACAAAATTAGAGTTGACAACTTTCGTCCACGACTGTACATATACGGTGAGGCTGTTTTAATTGATCTTGGTCGTTTTCTATTCGTTCTGCGTCGAAATCCGATCCGATTGTGTACTACAACCAGCCAGTGACTTGAGCACCAAGTTGTGACATAAAACTGGTATACAGGGTGTTTCTTTTAAAATTTAAATTGGCCAAAAGGGAGAACTCCGAATCCATAAGAGATACGGGAAAACTTTCTTAGGAACCTTAGCTTTTTTTGATATTGACTATTTTGGCGTTTTTTTTTGGTCAAGTGTGAGTAAGTTGTCCTCAGAAACTAGTGAAATTGGGCAAATTTTTTTTAGTGCCGTTCGGCTCTGTCTGATGTAGGTAAAAAATTATCACTATTTTTTTATGATGTTATTAATTTGATTTCTCCCTTTTGGACAATTTAAAAGAAACACCCTTTAAATATCAAGAGAGAAATTAATTCGAATACTTGGAAACTGAAATCCATTGAGAGCCAGTCACAATGTTAGAAACAAAATCATCTGTCTAGCCTTTTCTCAAATATATTTAAATGGGCTTCCTGTCAAACCGGATACAGCTGAATATCAGTATTTTAATTGGAACTACTACCTATCGGACCTCCACAAACCAGTAACTGGGTAATACAATACCCCATGGTAAGACTGGTTGTCAGATTATTTAGAGCTACTGACTAATAGTAACGACTGTCCAAAATCTACAAAATAATGACAGCGGACCAACGGCTTGACGTGCTTGCCAAGGCATATGGTCACCCATCCACAGACCAACGTCGGCAAGCGCGGATGAACCCGGAAGATCGGCATATGCGGTTGTAATTATTTAGCCACGAGCTTCTCAATGTCAGATTCAAGATTCATGTCAGTGTATTCCAGTATTCCTTACGTGGCATAATGAGATGAAATTCCTGGACAAATCTGAATTTCGGTCAGAATATTCAACACAATAGGTGTGCAATGTACATACTCTATTGATTATTAAGACAATATCTATGCACAATACTGCTTTGAACCCCTTATAATACTGCCAAACATAATTGTATGCAAACAAGTACGTTATGTAGAGATAGCTTGCGTCTATAATGGACAAACAACTTGTATACAATTATTAATTAAAACCTGAAAAGAAAAAGTTAAAAAGAGCATTCAAAATTATTGTTAGAAAACCATCTTGAACCAAAACATGACCGTCTTACTACTAACAGTTGAGTATCTGTTGAACGCTGTTTAAAAAAGTTCTTGTTATTTAGTAGTTGGTTGTAACTTTGAAAGATAAACTGCGGTTTACGATATATGACGGTATTAAAAAAACTAATTACTTAATCTTTTTCAAACCAATTTTTGCTGGAAGTTTGCATGGTAATGTTAATGTACATCATATAATTCTTTTTTTTTCAGTTTTATCAGTCTCTTATTTTAGAAGTTACAGAAGGGGGGGACATTTTACCTCTTTGGAAGTGTCTCTCGCGCACTGTTCAGTTTAAAAAAAATATATTAGTAACCTCAATAACATTTTAAAGACAAAGCCATAGATGTTACCCTACAAGTATGGGTTTGGCGAAAAAAAAAACAAAATTTGTTATATTTTCATTAATTATGTGAAAATCCTAACGCGTTTCACATAATACATCTGCTTACCAGGATAGTTCTTATACTTTCGAAAAAAAGTGCCTGTGACATACGGACAGACAGACAAACAAACAGACATGACGAGTCTATAAGAGTTCCGTTTTTGCCATTTAGCCTAAAAAACCCTAATACAGTGTAATTCCAAAATTACCCTTATATCAACACGACAAAATTAATTGCCATTTTGTAGTTGATGTTTAACTATTCTGTAGTAAGAACGAGAGTTTTTTTTTCTCTATTTAAAATAAATTAATTTAACAATTAAAAACCCTTTTAATACTATGTAACAATTCCAACCACTACCATTATATCATCCCTGTTTCACGAACACATGTCCATTAATGGTGTACATTACAAATCGTATCTACAAAGGATTTATCGGAAAGCTGAAACTTCACGTTTCAGCTTTACACCTAATGAACACCTGTCGAGCGAAAATAGACATTAGTCTGCATCGGTCAAACCGAATTTGTAAAGAAATTTATAGGATGTAGGCGTAGAATCCAGTCTCAGTTAGTAATGATCGAGCAGCGAGAAGCGAGTTGAGCAAAAAAGAGCGTTTTTGCTCAACTCGCTTCCTGCCTGAAAGGTTTTTTTTTTACCGACAAAAAAACGAAGTTATCAATTGTATGTAATATTTCCAGAACTGCCCAGTTTTCTTATATGTTACACAAATGTGCCGAATTTCAAAAGTGTATGTATGTAATATGTAGGTATGTATGTTTTTATGTTTGTGTTCAGATATCTCCGGAAAGTACTAAGCAAAGTGTAAGTATCGTCAAAATATAATATCGGTTCAGTTCAAAAAGAAATGTAACCAACTCCAAAATGAAACCACAATTAAGTTTCAAATAACTTGTCTTTCGGTAGTCGGTGGCAAAAAAGTCAATGAAATAATAAATAAAGCCACCGACTTCCGAAAGAAAAGTTATTAATGTTATTATGTAGGCTATTTAGTATTATTTTATCCTTTTTTTGTGGTTGCCTTTGACGTCGGTTACTTTTTTTACGAAAAAGTTTTTTACAGGCTTTTTTCGCACTGGTATGACCAATCAAATATTTTAGTATAATTTACTGAAAAAGGATTTACAATCTTTCAGTCTAAATGTAAACAATGAGTCCACATACTTTTTCAGTCTTTCTTTTTAGTTGGCAAATCCGAATTCATGAGAGAAACCAGAAGACTTTGTTAGGAAACTTTATGTCTATTTTTGTTGACAATTTATGTTAACAATATTATGTCATAATATTTTTTGGTCTAATGTTAGTTGTTCTCAAAATTAGTAGAATAAGGATTTTATTAATAACTTTTGACTCTGTTTTTTTTTTTTGAGAACCGTTTTATTTTATTGGAAGAAATAACTTCATTACAATAGTTAGTCAAATTAAGTAGGACAAGAAAAAATATTATGCTGTTTCGTGTAATTCAATAATGACTCATTGATTTTTCACTAGGTTTCATGAACGACGAAACATTTGATAGCAAATCGCTGTTCGATGGCGGTAGGACAGTTGTCTTACTGGAATAAAATAGTGCCTGTACAAGTATTTGTAACCTACCCCACCTAATATACTTCCTGTGTTTTTTTTATTCTGTGTGTGTCAAAATGTTTGGACCACGTCTGTATTCGTTTTTGTCCCCCATCTGATGTTGATCAGCCTTAACCACACCGTGTATCCATTTGCGAACAGTAATTGACGCTAAATAAATTATATTCGCCCGTCCATTGGACGTGGCATAGGAAATCGACTCGCTAAGTCGTGATTGACTATCGCTCGGAATTAATAATCTTTCGGGTTGCTGTCTTCGCTTAATTCTTTGTCTGTAACCTATCATCGACCGAATTTGCCTATACGAGTCTTTAAGAGGAAACAGCAAGGGCTGGAGAATTGAAAAATAGGTATTTGTAAAATCTATTGCTGTCGCGCAGTGCCCACAACAGAGTTACAGAGCGCGATAGAGACAACAGCAGCTTGGACCGAAAATACCTTATTAAATGGCACAAAATCAACGATTCGTAGTCCCCTCCAAAACTTAACCGATTTCACTACTTTTTTCTTTAAAAAATAAAGAAAGGCATTGACCGTGTTCCTATGTTTTCCTTTTTTATATAATCCCGTCAAATTTGTTTTCTGGATATTTGAACACAGCGGAAAATCTGGCTATTTTTTTAGGATTTTGAATGTTCATATCTCTTTTAATAATTAATTACCTAATGGAAAAAAGGAAAACATAGAGACATGCCAATAGTGGTCATAGATTTTTTGTAAAAAAATTATTGCTCTACTGGCATTATCCAGGAAGAAAACAGGGGACTACGTTTGTATGGAAAAACGACCGTGCTGTTTCCTCTTAAGGCGGCGCTAGTCGCGAGCTCGAACTCACTGGCAGGCATGGTCAAAAACCATGATATTTCACCGGAAATCGAGCCATATTGTTCATGTGTGCGCGAGCGTCATCCCCTCGTGGGGAAAACAGGGGAAAACTTATTCGGTGAGATGCACGATAATTCAGAGTAAAAGGCGCGCTTAAAAAATACGAAAAAGCCTTTGGCTGTTGGGGTTTTATGAAAAAACCACTGCACCAATTAATTTCAAATAAAATTTATTAAATTCTTCGATAAATTTGCTGTGTCGGTACGGACTTCGTTTTGGAAATTTGATGCTTCTTTAGCTTCTAATTTACACCTAAAGTTGTGTTAAAATTAGCAAAAAAAACGAATCTTTAGAAGCTCGTAATTTTTTAATAGCTTCATATTTTACAATTCTGCTTCCGTACAGACAAAATTAATAATGAGACAAAACGATACCATGTTTAATTTTGGATGTACTTTGTTAATTAATGGAGTAAAACCCCAACGAAGTTTCTATGAAAAAAATGTTGACTTGTTTGCTCTTAACAAAAAGATACAGATCAATTACTAAATAGGATCGGTCTCAAAGTTTAAGTAAGCATTTGCCGAGGTCTCGCTCTAACCGCCGTATCTATAGTCAAGTGAAAGTAATTTCTTTAGCTTAAGCAATATTACTTGTGCAATTTTTTTAAGCAATAGACCTTAATTTTAATAAAGTGGCAAAGATACATTCTATATTCTTATAGTTCAAACTTCTAGCAATTTATTAAACTACTTATTAAAAATCGTCTCATAATTAAATGACATTTACTCAAGTAAGGTCGCCGGAAGACGCTGGATGCAGGTCGCTTCCAACTGGTATATGTGGAGATCAAAAGGGGAGGCCTATGTTCAGCAGTGGACGTCCTATGGCTGAGATGATGGTGATGATGATACTCAAGTAAAACCTTTTACTTGTTTATAGATACGGGGGTAAGTATCTCTCGCTCAATTCAAAAGCGTCGTTCGATGAGTACAGTACAAGTCTGACTGTCCTGTCCTGTCCTGCCCTGGGTGGGAAGAATCATTTGATGATGTTACCACGTCAATAAAAAAATACACTTGATAGTTTTTTTTTTTGACGTGGTGTACAATGTGGGGTCAATTTTCTGTCCTACTTACTTACTTTACTCTTTCTAGTTGGAGCCACAAGGTCTTAAGAGCAAACAAGTCAATATTTTTTCCATAGAAACTTCGTTGGGGGTTTTACTCCATTAATTGACAAAGTACATCCAAAATTAAACATGGTATCGTTTTGTCTCATTATAAATTTTGTCTGTACGGAAGCAGAATTGTAAAATATGAAGCTAATTAAAAGTTACGAGCTTCTAAAGATTCGTTTTTTTGCTAATTTTAACACAACTTTAGGTGTAAATTAGAAGCTAAAGAAGCATCAAATTTCCAAAACGAAGTCCGTACCGACACAGCAAATTTATCGAAGAATTTAATAAATTTTATTTGAAATTAATTGGTGCAGTGGTTTTTTCATAAAACCCCAACAGCCAAAGGCTTTTTCGTATTTTTTTACGCGCGCCTTTTACTCTGAATGATCGTGCATCTCACTGAATAAGTTTTCCCCTGTTTTCTCCACGGGGGGATGATGCTCGCACACACATGAACAATATGGCTCGATTTCCGGTGAAATATCATGGTTTTTGACCATGCCTGCCAGTGAGTTCGAGCTCGCCACTAGCGCCGCCTTAATACCTTCTTTTCTGTATGTCTTAAAAATCAGCCGTCGCGTCCTATCATACTCGTAATAAAGGACCACGTTCAAATCTCGATGCCCAGCCGCCGCGCCGCGGCCGGTGGGCGCGATCCTCATTTTTTTGTAACTTTTCATTACTAGCAAAAGAATGCCGCAACTAGATCGGGGTTTATTGGATTTCAAATTCGTTATTGCAAAGTGCCTTTTTCACTTTGGTCAGTGCGAGATTTTTTCCGTGGTGGACACACTACAATGGAACCTATCGAAGTCTATATTGCGTTTTTTCGAGTTGACAGTCGTCATTGGAAGTGTGTTGGTGGCGAACAGAATGTTTTATAGCTTTTGTAATAACGCCGTTTGATTGGACCTCGCGATGGAGGGATGGAGGGATGGGGCGACAGTTGGACAGTTTTTTTTTTTTGTTATTTAAATCAATTTTTGTGGTGTATGATAAGAAAATTTAGCAATTGAATATAATTCCATTTTCAAAATTTATTCATATCTTCTGTCAGATTTACAGTTTTAATGAGTTGATGTTCTTACTTGACTAGAAGAAACGTAAAAGTATTCGAATTTTTAAATTCCAGATACACTTTCATATGATCACGGTTGTGAGAACTTCATAAAAGCTCATGCATTAATGTTATTCTTGTATTTGATGAATAAATACAAAACTTGTGTATTTCTAATCCTTCAACAAATATTTATTTTGCTTGTCTAAAAGTAACTTCACCACTTTAAGACCCCACAACACACACCAAAACTTTCCTCAATTTCCATCTGTTCTAAATCTTTAGTCGCCTTATTAAAAGACCTGTAAACAGATGTATTTTCGTGATAAATGAATCGAATACCTAATCATTTCTTGTTTTACATAAACGTTTCAAACACTGCCACGACCACCATTGACGCGCAATTGAGATGTCACTCAGAAGGATTTGTTAACTTTAAGACGTTAGTGTGCTCGTAACTTACGTAATGGCTTCTCGGCTACATGACAATATAATTGGTTTAATGATAGATTACTATTTCATGCGAGTATTGTACAAATTTTGACGTTTACACGAAGGAGGCGATATGTTTATTTCGGATTAGCTATTGTGAGAAGCTTCGCTCGCTACAACTCAAAAGTTATCGCACAGGGACATAGTATCGGAATAAAAACTATCATAAGTGATAATCCAGGATTAAACCATCAGATCTGTGTATCCATCTAAGTCAATCAATGCCTTCAGTAGCTTTTGCTGAAAAAGTAACAAACCTCCATTCATTCATCTTCACCAACTTTCGAATTTTTAATATTAGTCAGTTAAGAAGTAAGATGACACACAAATTAAAAATAAGACAATATGAAATAACATGCAAATCTTAGTATCGTGAAGAGAAAGGTGTCAACCCTTTTCCTGAAGCACTGTACCAACAGTAGAGTTGAGAAAACCGTTTCAATTTATATAACCACAACGATAAAACCGAAATGTAACATTGTACACAAAAACTCGCATCGGATATTAAAAGTTTCATAGCCGACCGATTAGCGAACATTTAAACGGGAAAAATTTCCCCCAACACAATATTGGCACGGCCAGTCCAGGAGTTATCTTTAATTTGTAAACCAATAAATGTTAATACATCAGGTTGGGACATGGCAATCGAATGCTCGGTTCAATTCAATTTTTCACGTTGCCAAACTAATTTGGGAACTATATACATGGGTTTTGAGTTCTCCTTTGGATACTCCGATAATTATTTTGTTTTTAAAATGTTTTTCCGCGGCCGACTGTTACGTGTTGATCGCTGGTCAATATTTGATTGGACCGTGCGTACCATTTTTCCATGTCATTGTTTAAATTTTGTTTTTGTGAATATGTGCTACTGAGATTTAATAGTGATGTAGTTATTTGTAATTTTATTTCCGTTCAACTTATTTTTTTGATACTTGAGTGTTGAAAGTATTTTTTATTTGACCCTGTATACTAGTGTGTTTAGACGTCGTCCTTTCGGTTTATGGTAATATTCGTCCAAGTGTTAGAATGTCCACATGTCAGAATTTAACCTAATGTCACTTTCTAGCCTCCTATCCACATCATGTTTCCTTCACGGTGGTTAATCGGAGAGAAAAAGGAAAGTAGTAATTAGTGGCAAACTCTGTGTTGCCGTCTTGCATTATTTTGAACTGAGGCCCTCTGGCAATTGATTTTTATTAGTTTTAATTTTAGTGCCCTTAAACAAAACTTTCTTTCTTTCAAAAAAAAATTGGTCGATCCTTTTTGGAGCAATGAAACAAACACGATGAGACGAGATTTTTATAAATATTCTAGCCTGCTGTCTTTTATTTTAATTAAGTTACGTCGGACTCACCATGGAAAGGGAGGCGCGGTGCCACTTATGTTAGTTTCTTTTTTAACTTGGACTTGAATAGTCCACATAATAAAATACCCGTGCCTGTTCCACGTGTATTTTCTTGAAGAAGGCTACGCCACTTTTAAAATATTACACTTGTTTCAACTTAAATATAATTAATTTAAATCCGTTGCTGCTACTTCAAATAAAATAAATAATAATAGGTTATTCGTACAAGTTCTCACAGTAATTACTTATTATCCACGTAGATAAGTATTTACGGTAAAAATGAAAAAAAAATTAACGATCAGGCGCAGTTTTTTAAATCTTTTTTTATTAAAGAGTTTTTGTGTTTTCGTCAATGCGAACATGACACTCTGTAGGTACAATTGAAATATCATTTTAAAATAAAAATTAACTAAATATGAATGTTTAAAACCTTGACTGAAAGTTATTGGATACCTACGAATGGTGTAATATACTTGTTTAAAAAATACAAAAGACCTGTTTTCCTTTTTTCATAATCAGATATAGGTATAGTGTCTACTTATTTTATTACAATAAGAAAAACCTATTTTGTATTTAAAATATTCTTAAAAACCTAATTTTCCTTTTCTCTAAGTAATATGCCCGCACCATAAATAATTAACATAGCGCTTTATAAAATTTAAACATTCAACCCTCTACTTATAACCTATAATTAATTTATTAAAAAAAGTACATAATTTAAGAGTGCGTACAGCGAATGTCAGAAGCTTTTTGCACTTGATATATCGTTGCAATCAACGTGCATGTCGCATATAACATTTTACAACAACGTATAGATTTCATTTTATTACGCGCCCTGTTAAATGCTGCTCCGATGAATTGTGATACTATGAGTGAGTGTTTTCACGGCTTTTAAACGATATTTTGACGTATGTGCTGTGTGAAAATATGTAATTATTTAGTTAAGGGTTAAGTTCTCGTTTTGAGATACGTTCATGAGTGTTTTTTGAAACTGTGATTGCGATTGAAAAGTTGGCATTAAGGTGATTGCGTCGATGTAGCCCGCGAAATTCAAATTTTCATCAGCTCTCACATAGTAAAGGTGCATCATACTTAGATTTCGGAGACTTTAACATGATGCACCTTTTCTATGTGAGAGCTGATGGAGCGAATTTTTTGATAATTTATATATATAAAATTATACTTGTTATTACCGCAATTCATATTTTGATTAAGTTACAAAATGTCACTGGCCTGCAAATTGCAAAAAAAGAAAGAAAATTTAAATTTCGTGGGCTGGTTGGAGCATTCACCTTAAATGAGTTTTTAATATACGTAGGCGGGTTTTCAAAAATATTTTATTAATTATTGAAACTTTACACACATAGGCAGACTTTGCTTTAAGCTTTTTAACTAGTCTAACTTAGGTTGCTGCAGAGAAAAAACACTGTAGGTGCAGTATGGTAATTATTTATGAAAATACCCAAATATAATATGGTATGTCTATAATAAATATTTCATTAGATACATACCACCGATTGGAGAATTGACAACAAAGTAATTTATCGAACTTAATCCTTAAAAGTGAACCTGTTGGTTAGACGTCCTGAAATTCAGAGGGAGCGCATTATATAGAAAACCTGTACCAAGAATAAGGAATAAGTGTCTGAAATAAATGAATAAATGGTTTAGGTATGTCTTATTACTGATAAGTACTTAACAACAATGCAAAATTAGCCTATGTTGGGTCACAAAAAGTCACAAAAAGTAATGTAGCCCTTTAAAATTAATCATAATTCCCATACTACTTTCCCAAGCATCTATCTCCTTCGTTACTAGACAATAAAACCTAGTACAAAACAGAGTAGCAAGTTAGCAACCCCTATGCGTATTCAAAAGAGACAATCATTAACACGCATCACATAACTCAGCCGCACTAACCAGTTCGATAATACTCCCTAGTATAATAATACTCCCTAGTATTATAATAGTCCTTAGTAAAATAATAGCCCCTAGTATAATACGCGGTCCTATGCAGAGACTTATGCATTAGTTATTATACATATCCCGATTAAGGCCAAACTTAATTACGTCATTACGTATGTGTGCGGCCGTTTTGTGCGCACTAGTGATTTTAGGTGATGGAAAATGAGGAGGTTGTGCAGGTATTGTGTCATTTATTTGATTATACTAGGCGAAACCAATCATTTTACATGTAAGTACATATGTATTTAATTTAACAATCAACTTTAAAGGTAAGCGTCCACAGGTCCGCATCTCCGTCCGCATGAGACTGCGTCCGCTGTACCGGCAGCGATCGGATTGCCGACGCGATTATCAGCAATTGGATTGCTGATGCCACCTAATGTCCACTGATCGGCATTTCGTATGACGTCATCGGTACGCATCGCATATAGGCATTGCCGATGAGCCGTCCGTACGATGCGTATAAGTGGACGCAGTTGTATGATTTTGATTGAATACGAGGCAAACTAAAATTGCGTCCGATACGTGTGATGCGGACCTGTGGACGCTTACCTAAACTCGACAGTGACATAAAATCGTGATCAATTCTATCCTGTGTGAAAATACGTTTAGTACTTTTTGCGTGAAAGAGTAACAAACATCCATCCATCCTCACAAGTTTTTTCGCATTTACCATGAAAATTACTTCTTTAGTTTTTTCAATAAGCCGATACAAATTTTCATGAAAACCGAACCCTCTACATAAGCACAATGCAGAAAACTTAAAGAATAAAATGTACACGGGATTTTATGTCGAAGATATTATGGAATCGAAGCCAAACCTAATTACTTTCAACTCTCGTCCTCCGGATAAAGCAGATTGCGGGGCGCATCTTGTCAATAATAGAATGATATCAAATAGATTAGCGGCCGAGCTTTATATTCCTAGCTCCTTCCACAATGTCCTTTTATTATCAAGTGTTATAGGAAGGCTGCAGTGTTTATTTAGTGCGTTAAATAAATAATGACATAGAAGTTAAGCTAAGTTGCGAAAGCAGAACTTATGCTACTTAGCGAGGCTTCTCGCAAGTTTTAAATATTAATACTTAGTAAAGTGCTACATTGCAGATTCAGCTTTGTGAACCATAGTTACCGCTGTAAGCACTGTAATTAATGCCCAAACTATATCAAAGTTTATTGAAAAGAGAATGTTTAACCCTCCCGCTGGCGGCCACAGTCAGTAATATCCCGCGCGAAACGGTATTTTATCGCTCATAGTATATCCAGTCGGTTAATGAATTAAGCCGGGCGAGTGCGAAAACAATTTTGTCCGGACAACGGTGATAATACGAATTTATTATATCATTTAAAACGTCGAAACATTAACAAAACCGTGATACTTATACAACATTGGGCAGCCATCCGCTCGTGAGACCACTGCGTTACTGTTCAATGGAAAATATTAAAATGTTACGTATTGGAAATATGCAGACAATATCATTTCTGGTTAAGTTTTAACAGTGAATAGTGCCTGACAGGCATTTACAGTAACAGGTAGAAATAGAAATGAAAATCATTAAGGTTCTAATTTATTATTCTAAATTACATAGGTATATGTAAAACAACATACCAATAAAAAAGTTACATTTAGAAATGGGAGCCATAAACCACGATAAACTAAAAAGCATAAAAAACTAAAACTGTAAAAAAAGGCGCTCCTCTCAAATCGAGTTTGGTAAAAGTTTAATTTTTTTATCTCACCTCAAATGGCTGAACTCTGATTGTCAATCGTCCACACCGTGGGATATGCTCCGATAGCGGTTAAAAATTCGCGTCAAATTAAACCATTGGCCCGGGGTGCTGCGCTGTGCGGTAGGGTTAATTGCCGGGACCAATTATCGCCACCGGTATCACTGTTAGTTTACGGTAACTGACCGCTAGAGCCTTTTTCACGGGCCCACACTGAAATCTGTGCAATGTTTGCAATACGATCTGTCTATCCTGTTATTAAAATGAAACCGGGACGAGGCGGGCGACAACAGTCCCCGGCGTCCCGTGCCTACAGTTGTTCCACACAATCCAATCAATTTTAAACTACAAATTCTCCAAATAATTTATAGGATTAGATAGAGTTATTTTAGTACTTGTGTCGAAATGTTGATATTAATATGGATTTTGCCGGGATTTCTAATAAACAATCCCGTGTAGATAAATAAATTAATAATAAGAATAAATCCTCAGAGATAGATTAGAAAATTAATTTTGTAAAAGTAAATAACTTTTTTATTTGATAATTCATGAGATTTTTCTGCACTTTAAAAGTAATCCTTCGGGGCATATCCACTTTATTCTTTCGCTGTATGAAAACAGTGTACCTACGTACATGAATAACTGTACCTAATTCTGACCTCTGGTCATAGCGTTTACCTGTTTACTGTGCATGCTACTCGGAAGACTCTTCTTTTAAGACAGCCTAATCGCGTCCGGTGAATAAAGAGACATATTTGATCGTTGAGCCAAATTACTAACGGGATAACCCCTCCTCCGCGCGTCACCCGCACCCCGCGCCCCCATCGTGGTTAATTGCCAAAACAATTAAACCATTTATCAACAATACCAAATTTAAGTGTCCGATTTCATTCGACGTAAGCGGCGCACCCCGTCGGTGACCCGCCCCTAATTATTTCATGTGACAAACGTACCACATTCGCATCTTCAAACAGAAAATATCATTAACTTTAGTGGAGAATGATTCGAACAATTTGATTGTGTAATTATTTTATCGTCTATTAATTATAATAACGGTGCGGTTAATTAGAATTAATAATGCAGAATGTGTTAATAATTCTATTTCGTAATGTTAATTCTGCATTCCGCAAAGAACTTTTTCAGAGGGGAAACTACAGCTGATTCAAGGTTATTCAACTGAAATATGTTGTGGGTTAAATAAAACAAAACAAAGAGTAAATAATCCGCATCCTTTTGCGCGAATTCCCGCGGGGGGATGGCATTCAGGTTTTCATATCAAATTTCAGCTGAATGGATTCAAAGATACGTTGATTAAACATCGCAATACATTTGCTTTCGCTTCAATTCCAATAATATTTTGCTAGTGTTTGTTTGTTTGTATAAGAAATTATGAAAAATGTACTATTTTCTTCTTAAATTCAAGACGGAGTGTGTATCTTAAATGGTACACAAAATTCCTTTTGCTTATGTTATTTACGGTTTTAATTTAGATCTGCTGAAAAATATTTGTGCAATATGTAAAACATTTCTTGTGTTTAATGTGTATTCGATTTTTTTAAGTTGTTGCTATACTATACGTTTCGCACACACTAATAGTAGTGGTTGCGAAAAACGTGGTAATTGAATTTGGTCCATAGATAATTAATAACCTGAATAATATAGATATTTTTATTCCAGTTTATCTTTCCGTGTGATATTTTTCAAGTTATAGCGGGCTAAGCCGCTGGCAACACAATAAAATAAAAAGTACAAAGTTAAAACAAGCTCATTGCTTCAGCGTTAAATAATTCCATAATGCATATTTTGTACAAGCAAAGACGGGGTGCCCACCACCCTGAGCTAGTGGGGGCGACGACCCGAATTCACACGAAGAAAATAGTAGCAAATACCATTACCATACCATATCCCATGAGTAATTCATGTTTTTCCAAATACATCGAATGGGTATACCTTCGTATTATTACGAGTAAATAATCTGATATGTTAGAAAGTATTAGAATGGTAATATATTAGGAATGTATTTGCGACTAGCTGTTGCCACTGGATTCTCCCTATTTCGTTTAAATCCGTTCAACCGGTCTGCATTTATATCAATGACAATTAATTCTCTTTATTTATAATATTGGTAAAGATAAACTGTGGTCTTATTATTTCTATGTTGTTAAATAACCTAAAACTTTAATTCCTAAAAAAGTCACTTAAATCGCTTTGCTTTTAAAACATAAAATTTCGTTGGTGTAAAAATAATATAATATGCATCTTTCTTTTGAGAAAAAAAAAAGAAAAATGACAGCAGTCTTTCCGTTTTTGGCTACGCTCAAATAGGCTCTGGTATGTTCGACAACTGTTGGGTTTAAAAACTTAGCACGAGTTTTCAATATTTGAGACGTAAAGTAAACTGGAACGTTGACAATTTCAAATTGACAATTTTCAAGGAAAAACTTTTTCAAATTCAAATTCAAATAAATTTATTGTTTGTTACATGTGGAAAGAGATTTACTTAATTCCTTCTTCGCACACCAGAGGCGCTGTTCCATTTTTTCATACAAGAAACCCTGCAAATACTGAAATAACGCTGTAGGAACTAGTTTTTTCCTTGAAAATTGTCAATTTGAAATTGTCAAAGTTCCAGTTTATTTTACGTCACAAATACTGAAAACTCGTGCTTAGATTACTGCTTTATAGTTAGTTCAGTTAGTATAAAAAGTTTCATGTTCTAATTTTAATAATTTTATGATTGCCAGCGGTTTATTGTTCAATTTAGAGGTAACTTGGGGATTTTTTTCTATCGAGAAAATTTTATGGGATCATGTTTTCGATAAACATAAGACCTGACATTAATCCTCATCTTTACCATAAATATTTATTTCAAAATTAATGCTGCAGTATTTTCGACGTATCACAGGATTCTGCTAAGCCATTTGAGGTACTATGGGCTCTTAAAGGCTAATATGAAAAATTATTAAAGTCGTTACATAATTACACAAACGTTGTTGCTGTAACAGTTAACCTAAAGCGAACAATATTGCTACAGTAATTTTTCTTTATCATTACAAGAACGTCGATGATATCTTTTAAAATATGCAATACTAAAGTGGGGCAGCGCTGCATGAATAAGTGAGTGGAGCTATTCTGTGAGATAACGTGTAGAATATATTCGATATAATATTTATTGGAGCTGAATATTTAAAGCCTTTAATGAATTTTAAACATCATTTAATGAAGGACTTGAGTTTTTCGAACTGGGGACTGTTTTTAACCGACCTCCAAAAGGAGGTGGTTATCAATTCGGTTGTTTATAAACATTATATTTTTATGTTTTTTCGCGCATAACTCCGTCATTTATCAACTGATTTGATAAAATCGGTTGAAAGTCATTGGCAAAAAAGTAAATGAAGTCACCGACTTTCGAAAGTTATTTAATTTTTTTTGTGGTTGTTTTTGAAGGCGGTTACAGATTTTTCACAAGTTTTTTGAATCTCTTTTCGATACACAACAAATTAATGAAGAACCTTCGTCAATTTGCCGCGTTATAACGAGTTCATTCAACCAAGTAGTTTTCTGCACATCTTCTAGGTAGGTACAGTCACGAGTAATAGTATGTATTACACTAAACAGTATTCAAAAGCGATGTTCTGCTTCCATATTGATTAAACTTTTGTCTTTTCATGAGACTTCTATTTTGGAAGCCAAACTATTACGAAATAGGTCTTATTTCAATGTGGAAACCAGTATTTTACCATTAAATTGCGTTTGAATTTTGTTAAGTGTTTACATGTAATTGCTCGTGACAGTACTTATTAAATATAAATTAAGTCTATGTCAAATCTCGTACTCCATCAGTTTATTATATTTTTTCCATCAACACTCGCAAAACGAAATATTAAAGTTGGAGTTGTAACTTGTAAGTAGTGTTTAGTTCGGAAATGCCTACATTAGTCAACTTCGATTTTAACGTAAGGGTTACTTCACACTGAGAGGCGACGCGACCTGACGCGAAAATACTGGAAATTATAATGTATCTTTTCGTGTTTTAAATAAAGTTCGATTTTGAGTAGCTCTAATAAAACATGCGCGCAGTGTTGCATTGCGTCTCGGTCTTTCACATCTCGATGAAATGTGTATCTTTTCGTGTAGAAATTAAAGTTCGATTTTGAGTCGGTCTATTAAAGTGTATACAGCAGCGATGGCCCAATGGAATCGGCCCCACCTTACGGTTCGTAGGACGTGGGTTTGAATCCATCATCAATCCTATCAAAACGGTGAAGGCAAAAATGAAAATATCGTGAGGAAAGTTCAAAACAGAAATCTATCAAATCACACTGGGCACGCACTGAGCCCGCGCGCTGTGTTATGGCCCACTCCTTACAGAGAGGAGGCCTGAGTCCCAGCAGTGGAAACATCTGGCTGATCATGGTGATGATAAGGGCGCTCCCTCACCGCGAGCATTCACCTGTAATGTAACGTTACAGATCCGAACATTCGAAGACAATGGGCGTTTTTCCATTAGCCGGCCCGGCACCGGCACCGGCGACGGCGCCGGCGCCGTGCCGGTGCCGGGGAAGCAAGAATATATGAAAATGTATGGCTCGCTTTTCCACTTACCGGCGCCGGCGCCGGCCCGGCGCCGGCCCGGCGATGAGTCCTGCCGGCGCCGTCACCGGCGCCGGGGTAATAAGCTTCCTAGTCGGTGCTGGCCTGGCGTTTTTCAATTAGCCGGCGCCGGCACCGGCGCCGGTGCCGGGGAAGCAAGAATATATGAAAATGTATGGCTCGCTTTTCCACTTACCGGCGCCGGCGTCGGCCCGGCGTTGAGTCCTGCCGGCGCCGTCGCCGTCGCCGGGGTAGCAAGCTTCCCAGTCGGTGCCGGCCGGCAAATGTGCATAATGTGTGTAATGTGTGTATGAATTGTAGCCGTGTGCGTGTGTGAGTGCGCAGGCGTGTAGTAGTAGTAGTGAGACTCGGTTTGTGGCTCGTAATAAGGTTAATTTAGCCTCTTTACTTTTGAAAGTCTAATGATCATGTTATTTTGTTTTTTAGAAGAAATATATGTTCTTGCGTGTCATTCAATAAATTACATAAATGAAACATAACATTTTTATTTATTATTTATATCAACATAATATTTCATTAATTCATTTTTCATTCATTACTCTAATCCAGTAGCAATTGAATGGTACTGCCTTTGAACAACAGAGGGCGATCAAACACATCAAATTGTTATTCAAATATATTGAAAACGTGGCGAGAATTAGGCGCTTCGCACTAAAAAATACATTGTTAAATTCCGACATCCGCGCGAACGAAGTCGCGGGCACAGCTAGTAACAAATAAAACCATGCTGAGGAACCGGCGCCGGTGCCGTGCCGTTGCCGGGCCGGTTAGGAACCGGTGCAGTGGAAAATCGAAGCCCCGGCGCCGGTGCCGGTGCACGGCCAAGCCGGTGCCGTGCCGGTGCCGTGCCGTCTAATGGAAAAACGCCCAATAGAGCATCAAATTGCGCACTTTTATGTTACATTACAGGTGAATGCTCGCGGTGAGGGAGCGCCTCATTGTGCGCGCAGGCCGTGCAGCGTCGCGTCTCTGCGTGTATATTGACCCTAAGTAGTGTACTACTAATTTCACGGTGTCAGAAACTACTGCCATCACCCTCTATATACCCTTTTACAAACTATGTAGAACTGTAGATGGACAGTTGTGGACCGCACGCCTGTGGTCGCACTTTGATCTTACACCAGCCTAGCGTAGTAGGCGTAGTACCGAGTTTCAATGTAATGATGGACCTACTTACACTGGTATTGCTACCTGTTCGATAAACTATCGAAATACGATCGAATATCTTCCGGCTTTACTTAAGAGCATATCCAAACAATTGGCAACATCGCAAATAGCTGTCAAATATGTATTTACAAATTTCTATTAATTTGGCAATTTTACTGTATGAAAATAAGAGATATTGTAGATCATACAAATGATTTCTCCGTGTGGGAAATGAATCTGCGACACGCAGCGTAGCAGTCCAATCGTTCAGCCACTGAGCTAACCGTATTTATAATCTGTGCTATTTATATGGCAATCAACAAGAAAACCACATTTGAATATAACTTAGTGTATATTTATTTATTTGATAAATAAATAGTGTGTACGACTGTACATTCAAATAAAAGTACAAAATGCATAAATATCAGACGCATTGCACTAACTAAATGTAGTAATGTACAGCCGAACACATAAATAACTTAAAGAGAATAGATTCTTCATGCATGTCTTTGTAATGTCCATCCATAAAGAGCAAAATAAATTAATTTGCAAAAATAAATTTTTAATTTTAAACAAACATACTAAGTCATGTTGTAATGATCCTAGTTTACAACGACGTCGTGACACTTTGCATGTTGATTTATAACGTATTAACTCACACCTGTTCGCCGAGCATTCATCACAGAATATCGGTGTGATAGGTGGCCGATTTAAGACCGTCGTATCACGCGATGATTTTCTCTGAATAATTATTATATTTTTGCTTGAATTTATTTAAGTAGTTAGTGTAAATCAGTATTCTGAATGACTGACGAAGGAATTAATTTTAATGATTTTCTAATTAGTCTTTTTATGAATGATTTATTTGATGTAGGGGCGTCCTTAGTGAGGTAAAAACCCACACTCCCTGGTCTTTTCTCGAAAGACCGGTAGCCTTTTAAAGGTTTCCCCCCCTACACCTACATGTTCTGGTTAAAGAAAACATCGCTGAAAAAGCGGTATAATTATCCTATTTAGCACTAAGCGCGGCCACATACATCAGTTTTCTTGATCAGGAATCCTGATCCGTTTTCTATCCGAACGCAGTGGATTCATACACACGTGTGTGTATTGTGTTCACATTCGATAACTTCCTGTACAGATTTCGAAAAACGGATCAGGTTTCCTGATGTACTGCCGCCCTAAAAATCCGACAGTCATGAAAAACTACTCCGATTTCAAGTATTTTGTTAAAACTAAAATAATAAAAACTTCCTAACAAAACCATCATAACCATGAAACTAGCACAATATAATACTAATTTAATATTCACATTTAAATAATTAATAAGAGATGGCGTGGCGATTGTGACGAATTACATTATAGAGAGCAGCCAAGCGATGTCTGTGAGTTACGAAAACATAATAATACAGTCATGTAGGTATTATAAAACAATTAAAACACGCTATGCGCCCAGCACTACACTTATGTTACAGTCAAACTGCTCATGAGTAAAAAGCTGTTTTGACTGCGTATATCTAGTAGTCAATCAAACCCGGGCACGGGCGGGGGCCACACCAACGGGAAATGTCGTTGATTTTCGCGATTTTGTCTTAGAAGAAATCGTACAAATTGTTTCTTATAAACGGTCATCATCGCGATAATTACGGGGACCACACTTACGTGAAACGTGTGTGGTCCCGGTACCAGTACCCTTACCACGAATTTTCATTATTTGAGACGTAAAGTAAACTGGAACTTTGACAATTTCAAATTGACAATTTTGAAGGAAAAAATTAGCTCTGGCTACGCACACCAGAGGCGCTGTTCAATTTTATCATACTAAAGCGCTGTATATACTGGAAAAACGCTGTAAAGTAAAAGAGTGAAAGTTCGTGCTAGGGTTTATTATTTTACTTAGGTATTTCCAGTTTTGAGTGTGACATCTTGACTTCCTAATCCTAAATCTGTAATAAAATTTTAATTTATGTGTATGTTTGTTTGTTACACATTCACACCTAAGCCACTATGCCCAACACTTTTGCACAGAAACGAACATAGGGTATTTCATCTCTAAAAGAATAAAAAAAACAGTTCCCTGTGAAAGAATTAAAAAAAATGGTTCGTTTTCAGGAGATCCATTAACGAAATCCATGATGAATCCAATGAGAATTATTTTTCTCAATGGATCCTGAGGCCTTACCACGAGCTCGTAGCGAGATCTTGTTTAGGCTGTGGGAAAGAGACAGAGCTATACAAGTCGTCTAGCGCCATCTCTTTCCTACAGCCTAAACTGGATTGCGTTAAGAGCTCGTGGTAAGGCCTCAGATTTCAACAATTCATATTTCATACATAAAATTTTTAATTCCCAATTGACGTGTGCCACAGCCATCCCTGACCAAAGATATGTCGCAAAGTCACCATCAAACAGCAATAACACGTAAATCAATAATCATAAACCCTAGAGATATAATTAACTCCATCCGCGTTCAAATACCATCCCTCAAAATAGACAAAAAACTAATTCGACTGGCCTGTTGGTCTAGCGGTTAGTGACCCTGACTGCTATGCCGGAGGTCGTGGGTTCGATTCCCACCCAGGACAAATGTTTGTGTGATGAGCACGATAATTTGTTCTGTGTCTGGGTGTTATTTATCTATAATATGTATGTATTTAGAAATATATAAGTATGTTTATCAGTTATCTAGTACCCATAACACAAGCTCTGCTTAGCTTGGGACTAGGTGGCGTTGTGTGATAGTTGTGGTATATTATATTAATTGACCTCTCTTTAAAAACTGTTGGTTTAAAAGTGCCAATTAGCAATATTCCTTTTATCTATTCATATAATTAAATAAATGGGAGGAAAGTCAAAACTGGATTATGGATATATTTTTTTAAGAATTATTGGTGTGATCTACAATCTACTTCGGTATCGAAGCAAAAAAAAAATAAAAAAATAAACTCAAAAGGCACTACATGGATTTTCTTTAGATTTTTTTTTGGTGCTGAAGTATAAATTCAAGCAGACGACTTCGCGAGCAGCAGCTAGTTAGGAATGTTGCTTGCATTGTCCGTTTTAGACCCGCTGAAGGGAATCTGTTAATATTTGTTATTAACGTTCATACTTGTGTTGTTGTGTTGATGTTTATGTTCGCCATAGAACGAAAAACATGCTTGTGCTCGAAAAAACGAAATAAGTGTAAAAGCTGGTTGCGTAACAGAAAGTTTAGCATTGTCAAAGGTACATTTTAAAATATATACCTAGTATTTTTTTTTGTTGTAGTAATTCATTTGGTTTTTGTTTTCTTTCTTTTTAATTTTAATATTACACAGTTAGTTTCAAACAACTTTATCATTATAGTCATTCGCCCGATTTATTATGGTTCGGCGCAGATGTCTCCTAAGTCGCATGACAGTCTAACTGAATACCGGAACGCAAAGGGCAACCGAAGTTACAGGGTGGACTTTTAGTCAGTAAGAGTCCGACAGTCCTTTCCGATCCAACCAGAGCGGGAGGACTCCCTATTCATTTCAAAACTTATAATATAATGTTCGTCTGCCGACCAGTCACTTTCTTTCTACATTATATCATTAAAGTATTGTTTTTACTGTATGTAATTGAAAACTACTTTCTTTTACAGGTAAGTGAAGATTGCGTGTTTCGTTCGTGAGACGTAAGTACGAATATTTTAATTCATGTAACACTGATCGCTGCACAGAGCGCCGCGCCGGTAAAAATGGCGCGTGCTGAAAAAATCACTGTGATACTCCATAACAATAAAGAATAAAAATGATTGACACAAAACACACCCAGTCTTAAATCATTGCATTCAATAAAGCAAGCAAACTAATTTGCCCATTCACGATTTCTTAAAAAGAAAACCAGAGAAGACAAACTAGGCAGTCCCAATAATCCGTCAGCAGAACCATGTGGCTTACGCCAATCACACGTACACGTACCTACTATACGTCGGATTAGCAGCCGCAGGCGCAGGCCGTGCGACTGTGCATCATTAGCCTTAGACACAACAGGACCCAATTACAGGTGAGGGAACGTACCACGAACGTACACACCCCTGCTTTTAAAGGATAACGCTCAAAATGTAGCCGCTGCGTTAAAACCGTCAACCTTGATTCCAATTCACAAACCAGATAAAGCTTAACACAAACCCAAGCCCCGGAGCACAATTTTTGCATTTCGTTTGAACTCAAACCAAGCTTATTTTCTCTCCTTCGCTTGTTCGGAATACCGCCAATTTTCATTGGGAGGTGATTGAAAACGTTCATGTGTAATCATAAGCTCGCACTGATGCAGGGTGTAAATAAAATAAGAGCGTGTCGTTCGAGCGCTGCGTTATCTCAATTCCCCATCGCATGTTCTCGCGAATATCTCAAGCTGCCCCCTACACCTCCCCCCGCCCCCGGGCTCGTCTATTTTCTAATTGAGCGGTCCGAACGCATCCCCCAATTAGCCCACCACGTGTGAAGTAACTGAAGCAGGGCCGAACAGATAAAACTCACTCCTTCACTGAAACGATCGATCGTGGACACAAAAAGAACAATATGAAATGCATCGCCTTTTTTCGAAGTCGGGCGGCGCGAAAGTGGGAGGGATGAGGGAGGGCCCCCACTCTTCCCCTCCGAGTCGAGTGCTTAACGCGCCTGGAAAGTGCTTTTCGGGTGGCCGGATGACAGAAAGGCGTCAACGGTGACTACAGTATCTAGGAATTAGCTTTGAGAGGCCTTCTTGACGGCTTGAGGGGTCGCTGTAGTCAGGTCATCTGCGTTCATAATTAGCACTGTTTCTGAACTGATGTAAGAGGGTTCATTGTTCACGTTCACAAATATTCTTAATACCCCTTCTATCGCATTTTCCGTTACCCCCATACCAATTGCATACCATACTGCACACCAATTATTGTCGTATAAAATATAATGTGAAAATTTTAAAATGGCTAAAAATAAATAAGCTAAGAAATATAGAGCAATTTGCATAAAAATGGTGCTTTCAAATAGTCAAGTCAGTCATTCGAACTTAAGTGCAGGTTTGTACATAAATATTAAATTATAATCGCCCAAAGGGTGAGTATATTCATGCAGACAGGGTTCCGTATTATAGGTAGCGTTCGATGTTATACAGTAATGAAAATTTTCATAAAATTTATGAAGCTAATGAAGTGTTTGCAATCGTTCCTAGCCTCAAAAATATACTGCTAATAAAAAAAGTGGAAGCCCGAACAAAAATTGTTTCAAAAACTTACAGCAGTTTAGCATATTCATTCTCCTACGTGTATCGGGACGCTCGCTACTAGGAGTAAGTTCATGTTTTTATTTTAACTTTATTTACTTAGCTTCACGAAGTAATCTACTAAGTTTCCTTTTTACGTAACGTTCTATAATATGTCACGACTTCGGAAAACTTGCTTTGGAAAAGGGTCCTGCTAGTCACTGTACGGAACCCAAATACGTACGATAAAATTATCTTGAGTCATTAAAGCATTGTATATTCACATTCACATCGATCAACCTAATATTTAACTGGAATAGTAGTTTTTTCCTTTAGAATCGTAATGTCTATTATTGTTTTGTGGACTGGTGAAAAATCGCACGAACAGCATGAATTTTCACTCTTTTACTTTACAGCGTCTATCCAGTATTTGCAGCGTTTTTGTATGTTAAAATGGAACAGCGCCTCTGGTGTGCGAAGAAGGAACGAATTTTTTCCTTGAAATTTGTCAATTTGAAATTGTCAAAGTTCCAGTTTACTTTACGTCTCAAATACTGAAAATTTGTGCTAAGGGTACTGTGCTCAGTATTTTCTGTCTGTGAGTTACGGTTACATATTTCACCATAGTAATAATGTCATACTATGGACAAACTTTCGTATTTATAATACGAGTATTAGTAGGATATATATTATATTGTCATTATTTGTTTAATTATAATTTTTGTTGAGGTTTTCTGGTGTCTTAAGTCTTATTGACTGGTTAGAAAATGGTTCTTCAAAAAGCTTTTACTTTTCTACGTACCTAATAAAACAGTTTTAGATTCTGCCAATGATAGATGAGTGATGCCGGGGCCACATAAACGGGAAATTATTATTTATTGCGATGATAGAATTTAAATGTTCGTATTGACGATCATCATCATCATCGCGGTATTTCCCGTTAGTGTGGGCAGAGTCTAATCAAGCAATTTCAGAACTACATTCGAAATTTTAAATAAAATTTAAATAAAGTTTGCTTAGAAGTGGTGGCTGTTTAATCAAAAATTCTAGCCCAAGTAACACAAAAAGCATTATAACAAACGAATATTAAACTTATGTAGAACCTAAGATCCATAAAGACTCGTATATAAGTTCACCGAGCGTCTTGACGCATTATATTGGCATTTTAAAATTAGTATAATGCTTTACTCTGTATAACGGTTGTATATTGGCATATCACAGTCCTGTTATAAAACCTGAAGTTTTAGTGCAGCAAGTCACAAAGAAGCTGTACAGCTTTCAGGTGTTGTTAGTGCTTTTGGATGTACAATAGCATTTTAAGAGGTAAATTTATGCCTAATGCTGTTTAATAGCATTAACGTGAACCATTATAATGCCAGTCAAATCCGCTATACAGCTTTTGGCTGTTTTTAGTACCTTAGGGTCTATAACGGCATTTCGTGAAGTAAATAAAGGCCTTAGGCTTTTTTATAGCACAGACATGAACCATTATAATGCCAGTCAAATCCGCTATACAGCTTTTGGCTATTTAAAGTGCCTTAGGGTCTACAATGGCATTTTTAAATGCTTAATAAAAGCCTAGGGCTAATGTAGGGCGCCAACCTGACTCATTGTAATGCCTGCATTTTTATAGATCAACTGAGTTCTGTTGTATGGCTACCAGTGCATCGGTGAACCCTAATAAAACTACTTTATAGACCATGGCATTACAGAGGTTCACCTAAAGTCTTCAGTCTGGCCTCTGGGTTGATGATTGTTCATGTGTGAGTATTAATACAGCTGGCGGCATTATTTCGCTTTTTTAAAGGTTCACCGGGCCGCTATAGACGGACACCATTTTGTAAATATTTTCTAACCTAAAAATATTATTATTTGGACCTATTTATAAAAGAAATAAGCCTTTATAGTAGTAATACGACTTCATTTAGTACTGCCCAAACTATACTAATATGTTTATTATGCAAAATTTGTTCTATATTAGAAACACATTATTGTTTTTATTATTTCACACGTATCTATAAATATTTTTTTTAATCTAAATCACCAAATATCGAAGGCGCGTGAAAAATATCCATAAAACATATATAGATACTTACAGTAAACAAGACTGCGCAGTAATATTTGGAGGCAGAAAGCAATTTCAGAGAGTCTAAACTAAAATTTTTATTTAATGCAAATAAATATGGTGTCATCAGTTACGGTTTGTCCATATAAAAAAAGCAAAGTAGTAGTCAAGTTACAACGATAATTCTATTATAAAATTTATACCGTGGTAATAGAGACGTTTTTGCAATGATGTGGGATTTATTCAAGTTCTAACTGTGAACACTTCAATGGCTACAATCATGCTTTTACTTCACTTTTATGCTCCTCTAATGCATTAGTAATGCTATTAACATCTTCACTATTAATAATAATGCTAGTATAATGCTTTTATAATGCGATTGGCATTTTCATTGACCGTAATAATGCTTTTATAATGCTATTGGCATCTTCATTGACCGTAATAATGCTTTTATAATGCGATTGGCATTTTCATTGACCACAATAATGCTAATATAATGCGCTTATGATGCAATTAAACAACTATGTGAACCCATTTAGGATCTAAAGCCGTAAAATTTGTGCCCAAATAAGAGTTATATCAGCCGCATATACGTTTGTAGGGCTAATATAGGGCTACCTTCAAAATGCTTTAACGCTACAGAAATGCTGTAAGACTGCCGATATAATGCTTTGATGTGTTACTTGGGAGACTAGTGTTCTTTTTTTAGATTTCCAAATTCAAAATTGAATCAGAGAGTTGAATCAAAAGACAAAAGCAAAAATGAATCTGTCCATTTGAAATGCATTAAAAAAAGAAAACATTTATTCCAGATTGAGGACTTCGTAATTGGAAAACCATGCTTACGTACCTACCACATGAAAAAGTTTAAACGACAAAAATCGCATAACGCATCCCTGTTATTGTTTTGTAATATAAGACTACGGGAGACTGGTCTCTATGTTTTTACTTTTTTGAATATTTCCCCCTACTGTCGCGTATCGTATCGTTATTAAATCACGGACTTGTCCAGTACATGTCAGGCACGGCGCGGCCGTCACAGGCCTGGTTGGCACTGTTCGCACCTCTGTGGACAACCGGGAACTGACAAAGGGAGAAGGGAAGCGCGGATTATATAGACGAGATTTTGTTTAAAGGAACAATGTATAAGACGGACGTACGTAGCGCAAGCGCCAGCAAGACGCCAATTGGTAATGGCCGCTTGGAAATTACGTTCTGTTGGCGCTTGCGATAAATTAGTGTTCTGTTAAGTTCGCCTTGAGGGTGCTTGTACACGGCGCATGTAACCCGCGCAAGTAATTGTTGTTATATCGGCAATTGAAATACATCAGCTGTGAAAAATTAAAATGTCTTACTATTACGATTTAAGAGATATAGCCGAAAATTGTCTGCCGGTCTGTCTGTCCATCTGACAAGAAGGACAAACAGAACGATAGTCAATTCGGAACCTTAAAAACACGCTAGAAGTCTACGATCTTATCTTAACGAAACTTGACCCCACCCAAAGCAAAAACCTTATTCAAACCAATTCACAAGAATAATATCACAGTATTTATCTATAAACAACAACCATAGGCAATTATTAAACAGACTATGCAAACAAGTAACACGTGTCTCTCGTAACTAACACTAGTAACATCCCAATAAGTCGTGTCGAGGCTGAGTCAAGGCTATGTCGGAAACAGGTGCGCCGCGAAGGCTTCGTCCGGAAATCCCAGTACCGCCCGGATCCGGTCCAGATCCGGTCTGGATCCGGGCCGTACCACTAAAGTTAGTGGATCTCTTACTTGTGGAGTAGAAGGTTCGTCATCTTGGTTTAGAATGTAGGATTAATATAGTTTAGAAATATAATAGAAATAGTCCTCTAATATCTATTTTATTCTAACTTAACTACGCATTTGTTAGTTCCTGTCGACATTCTTCGAAAGAAAATATTGAAGTCTAATGTGTACAGTACTGTTTTATGTTGAAATGTTGAATAATAAGTTTCCATAATGTGGACGTGTTATAAAACACAAGTTATTTATCATGATACAAAGTCTGAACGCACAACTCGCTGCCCGACCATGGACCATGGCCGGGTCGACGGCGCGTTGTGTCCCACGCGCGCCTCAAGGAGCGTCATTATAATGATGGGGCTCCCCTATAGAGGGCCACAGTCCTGCCGGGTTTGCGGGACATACGTATACCGCAACTCCGGCACACAAAGGGCTGCCGAAGGACACCGTGGACTTTTAGTCAGTACAAGTCTGACAGTCCCTCCCGCCCTGCCCGGGGTAGGAGGACTCACTTGATGATTTTGTCACGTAAAAAAAAAAGTCTGAGTAAAACGTCTGTCGAATCAGCTAGTTTACTTCCTAATAAAGATATTGAAACGTGATTAATTTTACTCTCATATTATTTTTTTGTCGTTCGCCGTATCGGTCTAAAGAAGAAGCCTTTTTTCAGTTATGAAAGTATTTTTTCAGTTAGGATATGAAAGTCTTCAGCTGATGATGAAATTAATTTTACACAGGATTCCAATAACGTTAGCTGATATAAAAAAAGCATTGAGCTTTTTTTACATTCCAAGCGATAATCCTTCTTTCAATAACAAGATGCTCAGTAATTTTGGTTAGAACGGATGATAGAGTAATGGGGCGATAATGAAGAAACCTCTCATGGAAGTTTGTTAGGTTTTAATATAGTAAATATGAAATCGAATCAAAGCGAAAAGTGGGCGGCACTTTTAATTAAAACATAGTTTTAATTATGTACTTCGATGTTTGAATATAGAAATATTTTTACAGGGAGAAATATTTTCTAGCGAAATGTGCTACGTCCATTTTAACCGACTTCAAAAGGAAGAGTATCACAATTCGGACGTTTGTCAAAAAAAAATCTTAACCGACTTCAAAGACAACATTTCAAAAGTCAATAAAAAAAAAGATTATTTTAAACTTATGTCATTGTTTTTTTTTAAAGACGACTATCTACATTTTTTTTTTCAAAAACTATTTTTAGTATTAAGTTGGTTAAGCCATGACTGACGCGAGTGAATGCGCAACAGACGCAAAATTCACGGTCGCCCATTGTGCTTAGGTCACGAGGATAAATTCAAATCTCTTTCGGAGCGCGTATACGCGCGTCAGGGGTCTGATGTGTGCTAAACCTTAATCACGGAGACTTTTTTCGATCAGTGGTTCATTTCCAATTAACATCACGGTATTAATTAAATATGAGGGGTTACGCAAATGCAGATAAACTTACATTTTCGCCACTAATGTTCAAATCTCATGTAATAGTTAATTTCGATTTCGATTTTAGTTATCTGGCCGAGCCTTTTTCCAACAATCGGGATCCAAATTACTGCTACTTAGAAATTCTTGGCGGATAACTCAATTGGGCTGCAGCTGAAAATCAGCGTCAGGCGGCAATTTTTGTGTTGCCACTGGCATATGCTGAGCTGAGGCCCTTTGGCATTAATTTGTTAAGTTTTTATTTTATGTATTTTTACTATGTAGGTACTCTGTCTTTATAACGTCATTTGTATTGTTTAGTTTTAAGTTTGTGCCAATAAACACAATTTTCTTTCTTTCTTCTTTCTTTCTTCTTCAATTTAACTGTAACCGATCTGGAACCTTAGCACGAATTTTCCATTTCTTCATACAAAAAACGCTGTAAATACTGTAAAGTAAAGGTGCATCCACACATGCCCGGCGGCACGGCCGGCGGCGTGGCCGGCGGCCGTGCCGCCGGCATTTGCCGCATCTCAGCCGGCACGTTGTTCGTTGTTGGGCAAGGCGGTCTGAAACCCGGCGGCATAAGCCGGCGGCATAAGCCGGCGGCATGTGTGGATGCGCCTTAATAGAGTGAAAATTCGTGCTAAGGGTACTGAGAAATAAGTCAGGTAAATGAAAAATAAGTCTGGTACACTTAGGAGTATTGAACATCTCTTTTAAAAAGGCTTTTTAAAATACAGCCTCCGCCTATCTTTTACCAACAATAGAGCAAACGCCAAAAAATGTGTGTCACTTGCTGTCATTATTCTAAAATATAAGGCATGGCGCACATTTGAAAGATAATGTTAATATTTCTTTTAAAAATGTTCGATGAATGCTGTTTTCCTTCATCGTTTTGAGACCGGGCAGTGGTGGTGAATTGGTGATGTAATAAATTACACTAAGTAATTCGCCTGGTTGGGTTCGAACCCACGACCGTAAGTCGACGACTCTTCAATGCTGAAGTTAATCAGCATCATATAATTCGCATTCTTATTGTGCTTCTGCACACCCGTATTAAATAATAGTAGATTACGCACCAAGGGAATAAAGCAGTGCCTTACGTCACGGGCGTATTGAATCCCGAAGCGACACTAAGGACTCTGGGGGTGAACCTATTATTATCGTAGTGTTAGTGCCAACTTTAAGTTTAAAAAAATTGTCACAAAGTACTGACGCACGCAAATAACGAACGAAGACACGAGTGACAATTTCGAATTTAATTTAAAAAAAGAACGTGGGCGTTCTCGCCGCCATAATATATTAACCCTCGTTTACACGTTACTCAGGTAATTTCCTCCAGCTTGCCGTTTTTTAACTTTATCGATTACATGTAAACGTTCTGTCATCGAACTAAATGTAGATTGTTAACTATCATATCGCTATAACGATATACCTTTTATTGAAAGTGAGGTTACATTTGAGAGATTAGTAAGAGAACGTAGCGGTATCTGTCGCGTGGATCGATTTTTATTGATGCATTAAAGATATTGTCGCGTGTTTAGGAGACTAGGTTTAATCGACAATCTATTTGGAGTCGTACACCTTATCTTTATAGTAAGTATTACTTCATTATTGCAAATTATTTATTTTTATTAAAGGCGGATTGATTATTGTAATTCTATGCAAAAGTGCAAAGGGAATGCAATTAGTGCAATTAATATATTGGAGTTTTAATTTTGTTAGGCATACATCGCCGTGCTAAAATAATTGTCTCTGGGTAGACGCGGTATAATAATGTATATACAAGTCCTAGTCATCACAGACAACAATCTTACTCTCTGAGATGATCAAAATTTTAGTACAAAGTTAATATTTTATTTATTTTTTAATTATTTCAGTAAGTTTCTAGATATTTATAGAATGTTTGACATTTGATTACATACGTCCCGCAATAAGTGAAACTAAAAAGTAAAATAAACTAAATAAAGCAATTGTAGGATAATTAATGAATGACACGAATGAAAGACAGTGGCGATCAATCATAAATTAGAATTTATATTTACTAAGAATCATAAACCATATAATTCTATACCTATTTAGATGTACTGTTTTTTTACGTATTCTTCAAAAAATTATCGAGAGTGTGCAGGTATCCTTATAAGTGGTCGTAGCAAGGAGGTGGAAGTCGGCCATTCAGTCGCACGTATGTATACACACTTCCTTCCATTTACTGTTACAAATGGTACGAACACAAGCTGCTCTACAATTGCCCAAAACAAAGATTATTGATTTATTAAAATGATTCCGAAAATTTAAAATTTGTCACATATTTTAAGATCTTTCAAAACTGTAATTTGCAGACTTACATCGGTGATTAATAATTGGCTTGAATGAAACAAAAACCTAGAAAACTTGAGGTGGAAAAAATTGGAATTTTCAGCTTACACACCACAAAACTGTATTTTTTTACTCCGAGCTATATTAGATTTGGATAAAAGCTTTATTTAAACAGAGTAAAAATTTAAAGATTAAGGTATAAAGAAATTCTGCATTTAAACTGAAATATTATATTACATATTTTCTTTAAAATAAAAATGAATTATAACTAGAATAATATTATTATCAGAACTTATGACAGATTCCGTCAAATACTTCCTTATAATCATTATACCGCACGGGCGAAGCCGCGGGGCTCGGCTTGTCTGACGTATAAAATGACAGATGTTTTCCCGAATAGCAACCGGTTGCTAAATACGGATGCGACTGGTATAATGTCATATTTAATTCAACTCCTTAACGTTCATTCATTGCTGGTTAATATTTAACTACGCTTTTTATTAATAACTTTTTAAGAGTGCGTCGAAAACAGTCACGAGCAAAAATATGTTTGTTGACAAGTGGAAAATAGACATTGTTCTTTATGTTATCATAAAAATTACTGTTTTCACAATAATTAAGAGCGATACCTTTTAAGAATAATAGATAAAATATAAAATCTACTTAAAAAGTTATCTGAGATCCAATTTGCTGTTAAATAAAATCCACAATAATGCGCCAAGCAATAAAAAAATAACACTAAGGTAGGAAAAATCACTTTTTAAAGTCGGTACAAACACGCAGTGGTCGCTAGTGTACCGTCAGGGAGACTGTGTCACAGTATAAGTCCGTGTCTTCTGATAATGGATGGATAACGGATTGTAAATCAATTAAAACATAACAAAATTACTGAGATTTACATTTAGAATATTAATTCCCCTTCAATTTTTCCAGTTATTTTCCTGTTATTTTATTCTAGGACAAGGCTTTAGCTAATGCAGTTTGGTTCTAGATTTTTTTTCAAATTCAAGAAGCGAAGATTTCAAATAACAATTTTCGTTAAAAATTAAATCTGTGGAGACGTTATTGATATATGAAAATTATTTTAGTATTTTACGTAGAAGAAGTACTCCGCTTTTATACGACTTTAATATAACCTAACGCAGAGAGTTGGAGAAGAGTGACTTCTAAGGTTTATTACATCCTAAGTATGTTTATCTTTTTATCATCAACGATCAAAATTACTCTCCTCATTCATTTTCCTAATTACTCCTACAAAACTTATTCCAGAACAAAAACAGGTTCTCTATGAATTTAACATTTAAAAAAGTACATTATTTTATAATTATATGTCATACTTTGAAACGTTGAAACTATTTCTTGAACCAGCCTCAATAAGATAAAAAATGCAATGAAAAAATATCAAATGACTTATAATTGATGGCCTTTGTTGTGTTTAAGAGATGTGTTCACTAATTAATTGTGTATTAACACAGTTGCCAGTTATAATACTAAGTGAAATTCCAACGCGTGCCCCTTTCGACTTGGCTCTGCGCAAATAAAAACATATTAATTTTGTTGTTAAAATGTTGACATTTAAAAAATACGATATCAATTTTTATAAAAATGTCACGCTATATACAAATACAAAGTACAGTCGCGCGGAAAAACGTAGTAGCGCTAATAACTTTATGAAACCACCTGCACGAGAGCATGCGCACCGAGCGGATGGACGGACGGACGCCATATCGACTTAATATACACAATTAATAGATATTATAACTTATTACCTCCCGAACATTTTGCATATAAACAATCGTTTAAAGTTCTAAAGGCAGCTAATGTATCGCTAGCGCTACAGAATGTTATCTGATAGACGAGGTAATTGCTTTGTAAAATATTATTAGCGTCTGTTATCGGCGTGTATAATTATGTGACACCTTGTTGTTATGTACTATTTTATGTCGCTTTTTAAATTCTATCGTAATTGCTTCACCAAACATTGTAGTAATAACAGCTTATCAATGTAGTTGTGCCAAGCAAAGACCTTTCCTGATGAAATTAAATTAATTAGTATTAATAAGTACCATTGGTAATTATTACTAGTTGCTGATACGCGAAACAAAGTTTCAATAGAAACGTTACAGCATAATTCTTCTAACGCATTAAATGAACACGTGTACTACGATCGGTACAAATTGCGAGGCGGTTGACGCGATCACATCTTTAATTTGAAAGAAACACGGCTCTTCAATAATCTGTTTTATTGTAGAATGAGAGTTTATTTGTGGAGGAGCTCCGAAGGGAGGTATCATTGATAAGCGAGGAATCGCTGTCGCCACCTCTCGCTACCCACTCCGTCTCAAGGTGAACGACCGGAGTAAGTTAGCCGCCCGCCCGACCACGTGACCCGCCCAGCACTTGAGCTAGGTCAGGGTCGGCCCGCGACATCTGCGCCGGTTTACGTTGACCCCTCTTGGTATGCGCGACGCCAGCGCACGTGGCTCTGCGCTCAGTGGTTGCCCGTCGCCTTACCGCGTCGCCGACCCGCCCGATTTTTCCGTTCGGATAGTTTCTGATATGTCTGATGGGTCGCGTCTGTTGACCCTTGCTGGGCTAGGTCAAGGATGAGCACATTTAAATGCGTGCGTGTGAGGATCTGAGATGCGTTTCATTGCAGAGTTTTTGCGCGGCTTTTTTTAGCTGTTCATTTCGCTGAGGTGGTAAATCATTTCGATGACCTACATTATCTTTTATTATCGATCTTTTTGGCTTAATGTTTAGATATTTGTTCAGTTTAGAATAAAGCTTCTGCTCGCGACTTCGTTCGCGTGTAACTTTTGGGAGCCCAACGTACTGCGTCCGTATTCCAATGCCCGCTTTATTTTTCCGACTTGCTAGACGATAATTGTAATAGCTTCAGCTTGGCTATGCATACATATGCATAATATACCAAAATTATTATATTTTTTAGCGTAAAGAACTTGGAAATTATACAGTGTGTAAGGGACAGCCGCAGCCCTACACAAACATTCAGGGCTTGCTCAGTAGACGAAACTGAACATCTTACACAATTATTATTTTTTCATTTCCTGAAAAAAAAAAACTGGAAGATTGCTCCGAATAATTTAACTTTGACTTTATTCTGTCCCGGTCTTGAGCAATGGCCTCACCCTCACCATTATAAAATACTTCTTTCCAAATTAAGTATTGGCTACTGACCCATCCGTTGCTCTGTATGTCGCCATCTCGCTACCTATTGGGACCAAACTTATCTTTTATAGTCCAGTCAAATTAGTAAGTTCACCTCGGAATTCGAGATACCCAGCTGTAAGTCAGTAAATACTTGTATTTGGATACCCTAAAAGTTGTCTCAAAACCTACATATGGTAGGGTGTACGCAACCATAAAATTTCAAGGTCAGTTTATGATATACAGGGGTCCTGGTTAAGTCGACCTAGATCCTTTCAGGGGTTATAGTAGACGTCATTCTTGACTGATTTTACTATGGGAACCCCTATCCCAATCCTTACCGTTTTTGAGTTATATTTTTTATTTTTTTCAAAAATATTCCACCTTTGCGTAATAAACTAGTTATTGTAAGAATTTTACGATTTAAAGGACGCAAAAGTGATACTTTTTTGATAGCTTATGAAAGACTCATTCTACTGAAACCAGTATATTTAATAAATTACTCACATCTTGGGAAATAAATGACTGGGAAGTTCAAATACGTATTGAAATTTTTTTTGGAGCTACCCTTGTCTTTCGGGCCAAATTTCTCAAAATAAATGTACGGTACATGATTGGCAGATTACAGCAAAAACATTGATGCCTCAATAGCTTTTTAAAATCATACCACAATATCCACTTTTAGTAAGAATATGGTCTGAAATAAGGGCAATTGGGTCACAATAGCATTGGGTCACAACATTAACACCACATAGATAACAAAAAAATTCGCAACAGAGTAAAAAAAATCGAGGGTATAAGTGGAGGCAGTCGATTGACAAATTTATTAGAAATGTACATTCGAATTTTGAACCTCCTTTTTCTAATGAAATCGGTTAAACTCATTTATCGGATTTCATTTATTGACGAGTTTGGTTAAAAAACCACCTTGTCAGTATCAACCTTTATTTTCTGGCCATATTCTTACTAAAAGTGGATATTGTGGTACCATTTTAAAAAGCTAATGAGACAACAGTGTTTTTTCTGCAATCTACTAATCTTATACCGTACATTTTTGAGAAATTGGGCCCGAAAGACATGGGTAGCTCCAAATATGGTTTTTTAAAATTTTATGGTTGCGTACACCCTACCATATGTAGGTTTTGAGACAACTTTTAGGGTGTCCAAATACAAGTATTTACAGACTTACAGCTGGGTATCTCGAATTCCGAGATTCTTACCTAATTTAAGCTAAAATGACTGGACTATTTAAGGGCGTACGGCAAAGCGAAAGCATCGTTTGATGAGTCGGAAAAGTTGCCACGCACCGCCACCAGCAGGCGCCATTATCGCAAAATTAACGCAATCCAAAGTTTTATGTATTTCATTTCGTCAACTTCGACATTTCATAAAGTGTTCCCTTTACGCAAAATACATGTATTACTCTAGTAGAAATATTTTAATATAAGGATGTCGAAACATTTACCAAAACAAAATGATAGAAATCTTTATTGATGTGGATTAATATTTTGTGAATATTTTTATCATTCACAGTCTTAAATTTATTTTATAACATTTTGATGTCCCGAGATTACGAACAAAACTACTATTTTGGTAGAAAATTAATGATAATTGGCATACCTTACGAAAGTGACAATACCCAATTATCGTTAAGCCCCAAACACACGCGCGCACGGGTATGGGCGTGTGCGTTGTGTTCCACGCGCGCCGGAAAATGTGACAGCACAATAACGGGGCTCCCCCTTAGAGGGTCTACCTGGGTCGCGGACAAACGAATACAATACCGTGACCCCAGAACGTAAAAGGCTATTGAAATAAATCGTAGATTTTAGTAAGTATTCCGAGTCTGACAGTCCCTCCCGCCCTGCTCTGGGTAGGAGGACTCATTCGATTATTTTAACACGCTAAATAAAGCCCCAAACACACGCTCCTTTTACTATCGTGCGTTCACAAAGCTGGTTGCGTGATATCTTTATATGTTCGAGAGTGGAAAGCTAAGGATGCTTGACGCCCTGTCCTCCACCATCTGGTGTTTGTATTAATTTTTGATGCATTTCGATGTAATGACAGACACAAGCGCCGCGTAAAATGGACATTAGTCGAGCAGCGGCGTGGATTTAGTAGTTTTTTACTCATATGAGGTACAGGTACCTATAGTAGAACAGTTTAATGTCAGAACCTCTTTATAAATAAATCTTCATTCTATAATATTATCTTATCCACAGTATTTTTTTGGGACAAGGTTTTAATATCACTTTTCTGATAAATGAAACCTTTAGAGATATTATCTATCGACTCCAAAAGCATGAGCCCAGTACTGATCTTTTATACTCCAAAGCAATCAATAGAGCGAGAAGCAACTTGTACCGAACACGCGGTGAGACAGCAATGACCACCGATTTTTCATCATAGTCGCAGCATTATACTATAGGCGATATTTAAATCATGCAATGTGGACCATTTGGAATTGGTTCAAAAAATCGGTTTTAAACGCCCAAATGGTCGGTTCAACATTGCGCCTCAGGGTGGTGGGTGCTATGCCTTATTTGAAGTTGACAAGTAATTTTGAAGTATTCAAAATGACAACAGCAGTTTTCATTTAATTTATTTTATTCCTGTTTCTTCGAAATTGTTAAAATCTGTGACGAAACTAAATTAATAATAATAAAAGTGAAGTGCTTCTTATCCTATATCGCAGTTTGATACGATTAGAAGTTGTTTTCAGTTACATACTATCTCAAATTGTTGACTGCAGTGCATTTATCATTAGTTCATGTGAAATTGTATTTAGATGCAAAAATATTAGATGGGAGGGCGATGGACACAGAGGAACCATCCGACAACAATAGTACGATATCACGATAGCATTGATATAATATCACTGTGAGTAATTTATTATATTGATAGGAACAATTCGTAATGTATAGAATCATACGTATTCTATCATTTCCCTTGTTTGCTCTGTAAGGGTCGTCAGGAATTTCCTGCGATGATTTTCAGTAAGTTTGGTTTATTTTATTCTTGATTTATTAATGAAAATAATTTGTTATTGAAAAAAGAAAGTTTACGTGACTTATTTACAGTCATGTCCGTTTACAATCACGTCCCATTGAACACATCGAAACATAGTTTTGAATAATCTATAAGCCTACGTATCATTCGTTTGTATTTTCTCGATCTTTTTATCCATTACCAATTTTATTATTACGAAAATCTGACAGCCGCGATCTGAAAAAAAGTGTCACAGGTCTAGCCTGTAAGAGCCACGCTGGCTGACTGATTCGTCAAGGAACGAAAGTGATGACACTACTTGTAAAAGGCAAAAGGTGAGAGGACGATAGTGAATGTGTGCTCAGAATAAAACGGCGTATGTGCCCAAACATATTGACGTCTTTTTATGAATTAAAATTGTTATTAATTGAAAAACTGTCTTTACAAAATTTAGATAGTGGTATTCTCTACAATTTAAAGTAACATCTTTTCCATAACTCATAGTAGTTATGCCATAAAGTCCAAAAAAGAAAAAATATAGACCTAACTTTGCATTTTTTTTGTATCGAGAAAATTTCAATGAATCGTGTTTTCAACTTTGTGAGAATTTATATCATATAGTCAATTACTATATTCCAAGTTTTAAGATCTGTAGTCCATATACGTACGAAGAAAAGTAAAAAATAAAAAGCGTATTTTTATTGACCCATCACCTTAAGCAGGAACTGAAAACGCCTATCTCTAAAATGAAATTGAAATCGCTGAAGTAGTTGCAGAGAGTCAGTCCGTCTATAAAATCATGAAAAAGGTTTATGAGGGAACTAAAATTTTTGAAAGTAGTCATATTTGGTAAAAGTTAACTGCACTCCACATACACCACACGAAAATCAAAACTATGACAGGTACTTTTAGAACATTATGTTCTTAAAGTACCAAAAATAATAAAAACTGCCTACTTCAACCATACAACACCTAAATAAGAAAGGCATCAATAGGCAGGCCACAGTTACAAGGTACACATTGGGCACCCACTCACTTGTGTCACCTATCAATGCAGGTGCTTTATCATAGACTAAGATGAAAAACGTCAAACTTTTACGAATGTCAATTTATATGAAGCTAAGGTTGAATGCAAACGAGCATTAGTCTTGTGTAAGCGATTGCACTTTGAACATCGGAGCCAATTCGATTGAACATATTAATGGTGTCTGATAATAATTTACCGTCCCTATTGGCTGAAGACTTGAAGCCAACGTATATTAGAAATTCAAGAAGACGCTGCGTATGCTAACGTACATCTACCCATATCTACGTAATTCAGATATCTTACTTTCATATTCAATACATTTACATTAGCCAAACATAAGAAAAGAATTTTTCCCAAAAAAAAATCAACCAAAATAAAACAGAAATAGCTGTACGGATCACGTGCGCGATTTGTATAATATTATGATTTTATTATTAATTTAAATATCCCGTATGAACGTTCTGTGCCGGGGCAATTTCATTATTATTTCAATCAACTGAATGTAAATTTATTCAACAATCTCACGAGGTAATTGCGATGTGTTGTTCTCTTTCGCTCGTGGGCCGTCTCGCTCCCGCGCGCGGTGTTACCGCGTCTCCCACATTCTTATGCGTTCAATCAAACCTAAGTAGTGGTACGCAGTCGCGAGTCCCTACATCTCGCCGGGTCGCATTGTTCGTGCCTTTTGTTTTGTTATGAAAATTAGACGTCGTCGTCCGCAGTATGTTCTTGTGGCAAATGTAACACGAACCCGCATGTACATCGTTACACGTTGCACAGCCAGGACCGATGTTACGTAAAACAAGCTGCCCCGACGGTTACGCTTCTTGAAACTCATTTGCATCGTAACGTATGAAATGGACTAACTGCTCGTTCCCCTAGTCTGTGGCCCCGTTCTAAACGGCAAATCAGAGTTGCTTTTTACTTTTAATGTACTTTCGCTGTTATCTACGCTTTATTCTTTAATTTTGAAGTTTCAACTCTCAATCCCTCTTCGTCTAATAGCTCGTCAGCTTCATCAATTTCTATTCACTGTTCAGCAGTCATAGGTATAACCTACATAGGTGAAAGACCAAACGAGCCTATACAAATATGGAGTACTCAGTACTCGCAGGCATTTCGAGATCCTCAAAATCGTTCGTTTCCCGTCCTTCTTTTTGGCCATTTTTGTTAATCGATTCAATATTTTCCATGTTATAGGAGTAGCTGTATATGTCGTATTATACTTGGAAGAGTTTTGCTTTATTTGTTCAACGGAAATTCTACATGCAATTGGTATCGTAGGCCAGTTGCGCCAGACGCGGGGTTCGCTTTTACTTTTTTCATTTCGTGATTATGATTTAGGGCGTAAGTTTGGCTGGCTCTGTTGTATTGTGTAGCAACGTGAAATATTTCGTACTAAAGGACCGGGAGGGAGGATATAGTGTTTTTTAAAGATGGTGATTACTTTACTTCGTGACTTTAGTTCAGCGACTGTTCATGATTACTTTATAGTTTTAAAGCTCATCAGACACACACACAGGACTCCGAGACGGACACAGGCCTCCTCTCTGTGAGAGGGAGTGGGCCATAATCCACCACGCGAGCCCAGTGCGGGTTGGTAGATGTCACATGTCTTCGAATTTTTGATTCTAGGCCGGCTTCCTTCACTGCTTTGAGAGCAGTGGTGATGAAATAAATTACACAAAGTAATGCGCCTGGCGGGATTCGAACCCACGACCTACAACTCGGAAGTCGGGACCAATACCACTGGGCCACCACTGCTCCTCCTTTAAAGCTCAACCAAGCTTAAAGCCCGGTATCTACCAAAGCGGAGAGGAGAGGAGATGTGTTTGAACAACCAATCAGCACGCGTAGCATGGCGATTCTATCTCTTTTCTACCAAGAAAAGACAAAGTTATTTTATCATTATTTCTACACAAATCGACTGTTTTTTTGCAAAAATATGACACCATTCTTACAATATTGAAGAAAAGAACGTTTATTTTCCATATTTGTTACATAAACATGCTTAAAACGCTAAAATTATTTCTACGTTCTGTCATTTTGTCTATTCTTGCGTCGACAAAACCCCTTTCTACGGCGCCATGCAACGCCTGCTGATGTCCACATCTCCTCTCCGCTTAGCTTCAGTTGACATCTGTTGACATCTGATTGGTTATTCAAACACATTTCCTCTCCTGTCCGCTTTGGTGGATACCGGACCTAAATGTATTATAAAATAGTTTAGAACATTCAATACTAATATTAATCGCAACAAATCGTAATTGCTGCATTAAGCTCTCACAAATTGTTCCACTTTATGATAATATAATGCCTAATTATTTCAAAATAATTAATAATAACCGTAGTACTATTATGTGTTCTATGTAATAACTAACACTATTATGATTTAGTTTATAATCCGCTTATATGGTTTATTTCTAGATGGAAACTAGGCACCGCATCTATACTCATTAATTTATTTATACTAATCAGAAAATTCGAAGCCATGTGACATCCACCAACCTGCACTGGGCCCGCTTGGACCGTGGTGGATTATGGTCCACTCCCGCTCACAGTCTCACCGCCTGTGTCCCAGCAGTGGGAACATTAATTTATAGGCTGATGATGAAATATTTAGCAAGTATTTCACACTGTGCCAGAAATATTATTCATCAATGGGGTAATTTTTATTAATAACAGACTTACACGTACAAATATTTTTTTTGCCCCACACTAAGAATTTCTACTGTTTCATGGGTGCGTTACTAACATGCACAAACACTAAACACCCAGACTCGAAACAACTACTTGCGGATCATAAGGACGAATATTTGTTCCGTGCGGGGACCGAACCCGCGACACACTGCGCGGCAGTCGAACGCTCAGCCACTGGGCCAACCATGTCGTCAAATAATATTAATTAATAATCATACAAATTATTTTTCAAACAATATAAAGTTCAAGTCGTCCATTTCCGTACCTAAAAAAAAAACAAAAATTACACACAATTATTTGACCTTTAAATTACATAAATTCATAGGAGAATTAAATGCATAGGCATAGCATGCCACTTGACATTCAATACTCGGTTCATGCAATTACTGTAGCCTACCCTCGCGCGCCGCGCCGGGTCTTAACACCCGCGCCTCCCCAAACTAATTACCGATTAGGGTTTAATTCATTGACATATCATTATTGAGATGTCCATTCGGAATACTTGTTGGACCTGAATTCTGCGAATATGGTTACAATTTGTCGATCAAAAGATACAAATGTTACGAGTATCGAGTAGATTCCGCGTGTCTTCGATTAATTTTTGGAATTATTTGAGCTTGTCTCGGTTTTTAATGAGTCCCAACTGTAAGTAACAATAGCACATTGCACATTTTTGTAATTTGTTTGACCATAGTAGATACCTTTAACATACCTTTACGTTCGCCACGCCTGTCTGTTTGACAATAGCTTAAAAGTAGTGACCGACCGAAATTTCGGTTTCGGTTTCGGCCGGTTTCGGCCAAAAAATCTAGTTTCGGCCTTAGTTTCGGTTTCGGCCAAAATATAGCCGAAACTTTGCCGAAACCGAAACCTAACGAAACTCAAGTGTTCGTGCATTTTCGTTCGTCGTTCGTTCGAGCAAGCACGTGTTTTCGTGTAGAAAACACGTGCTTGCTCGATGGCGGGGCCCGGCGCTGTTCGCCACCGTTCATTTAATCGTGAGTTGAGGTTATGTTTACTGCCAACTGCCAAGAGTAAGTCTTGTATATTCATGTAATAATAAAATAATTATATTTAAACTTATCAATCGTCAAGGCAGAAGATATAGATTATGGCTCAGTAGAAGTTAAATAACAGATAAATAGGAATTTCTTAAAAACCTATTTTTCCCATAAGTTTGTCGTATAACATTAATTTCCAGAATTTGATCCTTATCAGCAACACTATCGAATGGTGTAAAAAAGGCGTTTTTTTTTCAAAAATCTGCGGTTTCTATTCCTGACCAGGACTATTGATTTTTCTAAAATCCAATGATGCAGTTTTCCTTTTCGTCAAAATCGGTCTTCAGTCATCCTGTAATTCCTGTATAATTATACACTTTTTCTTGTGTTAATAAATGTAAAAAAAAAAACAAAAAATTTTAGAAAATAATCGAAATTTTAAATGTTTAATAAGTTTCGGTTTCGGTTTCGGCCGAAACTGAGAGGTAGGCCGAAAGTTCGGTTTCGGTTTCGGTTTCGGCTGAAAAATCAGTTTCGGTCGGACACTACTTAAAAGGGTACCTACCAGAGAGATTTTTTTATAATTACTTATTGTAGGGTTTCAAATTGGATAATTATAGGTTAAACTAGCAGTTTGCCCGCGACTTCGTCTGCGCGTGTTTCTAATTTCGAACTCAGTGAATTTAATTCCCGCTCACCCTCTTTATAAGAAAATCTAAAAACTAAATGCAAACATACAATCAATCGTAGTAGACAAACTGATTTTCCGATATCACCCCGTTAGGGGTTTATTTATGAAATATAAATAAAAATACGCATCCTTTATTCGGTTGAGAGATAATTAATATGTCAAGTTTTGAGTTTCTCGAAGCAAGCAGTAAAATCCTTCCCTTAAAACTTTATCATCCCTTTTCACCAATTTAGGGAGTGATTTTCGGAAAACCTAAAAATGGAGGGTAGTTTTAAAAAAGTAATAATGCCCATCTTTTTTATTTACTTATACTCATATTCGTACCTAGTTTCAAGTTTATAAACCCAAGAAATAAGATTTTACATACGAAGGTTTTCACCCCTTTTCACCCCCTTATAGGGAGATTTTCGCAAATTCCTTTCATAATGCTCATCTACATTATAAATTGTAACTACCATCCAAAATTCAGGTTTCTACGTTTAGTGGTTTAATATCCTCCCCTTAAAACTTGAATACCCCTTTTCACCAACTTGGGGGGTGATTTTCGAAAAATTCAAAAACACGTGTTTGATTAATTCTTATCTAGTATATAAATACTGATTTTCAAATTCATCCGCTCACGCGTTATGATTTTCCCATACAAACTTTAACAACCCCTAGAATACCAATGGAGGGTAGTTTTAAAAAAATAGTGGTGCTAATCTTATTTATTTACTAATGTTCTTATTCGTGGTAAGTTTCAAGTATAAAAACCCAAGGAATAAGATTTTTCATACAAAAGTTTTCACCCCTTTTCACCCCCTTAGAGGAGGATTTTCGCAAAATCCCGTCTTATTGCCAATCTACATGGTAGACTGCAAATGCTGTCCATGATTCAAGTTTCTGCGTTAAGCGGTTTCGGCTGTAGTCGTGTCAAAAGAAAAACCCCTGTTCTTTTATATATATAGATTATGCTTCTGAGTGTTTCAAATGATTTTGACCTGGTAATACTCGTAAACGGACATTTCTGGTATCTCTATATGGAAGTCAATCAAAGCTTTATCTCCTTTATGAACGGTAATACGATGAGAGCAGTGGTGGCCCAGTGGTATCGGTCCCGACTTACGAGTTGTAGGTCGTGGGTCCGAACCCCGCCAGGCGCATTACTTTGTGTTATTTATTTCATCACGACTGCTGTCAAAACGGTGAAGGAAAACATCGTGAGGAAACCGGCATGTCTTAGAACCAATAATTCGAAGACATGTGACATCTACCAATCCGCACTGGGCCCGCATGGTGGATTATGGCCTCCTCTCACAGAGCTCCTCTCTGTGAGAGGAGTCAATGTTCCGCCTGCCCAGCAGTGGGAACATTGTAGGCTGATGATGATGATGAACGATAATAAGAGGTGCCCAAACGCCGTCGAATTTTGGAGCAAACCTCGATTGACTGATAAACTTAACCAAGCTTAGAATGTTGCTAATTGGTTACAAAGGCATTGTGTTATAGTCTTGCCAAGGACGGGTGGAAGAAATAGGCTGGTTATTTAATAATTTTAGTAATAATCCTATCAATATTACAGCTGTAAAATAAAAAATAGATTCTGAGTGAAATAATAATAAATTAAAATTAACACTTTTTTTATTTTACCTACCTATAAAAACTGTCAGTAAAAGACACTCTTTGAATTAATAAATAAATATTTGATAAGTGCAGTATATTATAATTAATGGAATAAAATCAAAATAATGAAGATTTTGATGTCTGTTTTTTTCTATTCCAACTTCAAATATCGGAGAAATAAGATACCGCCCAATTATGTGACCCCTTTTTTTTTTTTTTTTTTTATGTGACCCCTATGAAAACCTTTTAATTTCTTAATTTTATTTAAGCCCCATAGTTTTATTTTATTCCTATCATCTCAATTCATTTCTGCTGAATAAAAAGTTGATCCATGGACTGAATGTACGCCGTATTAATATTGCAGAGGCCTTATCATGAGTTTTCAGTTATTCTGACGTAAAGTAAACTGGAACTTTGACATTTTAAAATTGACAAATTTCAACGAAAATATTATTTCCTGCTCCAGAGGCGCTGTTCCACTCTTCCATACAAGAAACGCTGTAAATACTGGAAAGACGCTGTAAAGTAAAATAGTGAAAACTTGGGATAAGGGTACTGACGAGAAAAATAATCGATGACAAAATAATTAAAGTTGAATCGATAAACATAATAATACTTTTCAGAAATTTTCAGCAACTTACTCGCTAAGTCGAAGCAAACAATTCGAGCACATCGGTCAATATTTCAATAGCTCCAGACGTTATTTATAAAACGCCGCCCACTCGAAATTTACCGTAGATTAAATTCCGACAAAGACAAACACAATATTGGAAACCTTTAAAGATTTTCGTCCAAGCGGAGTCGCTTTGCTCTATTTCTATTTGTCCAAAAAATGTTGCAATTGAATGCAATTCGGTATGGAATATTGAAACCTCAGCGGGCGATGCGGGTATTCCTCATGGCTCGTACGTGCACGCACCGCGGGTTGGCAAGGGGGAGGGGTGACCGCCGCGCACCACCTCCCCACTCTCCCCCACCTTTCCTAAACCTACCCGCAAATACTCCGAGTACGTACACGTTTGCTTGGCAACATTTCATGCTTAGTGTGTACAAATAATGTTCGGTAGCGCAACAAACTGTGCAAGGGAATACCAATATAAGCAGAGCTGCAGAATTGGGGAATCAAACGAATATGCAATGGTTCACATTCTAATAGAGCTTAGCACCTCACCGGACTCTAGGCCTTCATTTGATATGCAATTAAAATGCATGAATTCGTTCAGGAATAGGCCCGTTGTGGAGGCTGAACGTCGCGGCGCTGGCGGTCTGTGACGACTTTGTAAGAGCAGGCTTGTCACGACTTGTAGGGTAGGTACTGCTATGGGTGGGGGTGTGACACACAATAAACATAAAAAGGGAAGGAAGTCTTTTTTTTTTTGCTACCTGTACTTTTAACGAAACTGAACTATGTAAAGAAAACGAAGAAAATAATGAAGATTTTTTATTCTTACTTAAAGTGTGGTGAGTATGGAGAAGCGCTATCAGCTTAGGAAAACAAAAATATTAAAAAAAATGTAGTTTTTTGATCACAGGCAAGTTATAATGTGATGAACCTGTACCCTAAGCACGAATTTTCAGTATTTGAGACGTAAATTAAAATGGAACTTTGACAATTTCAAATTGACAATTTTCAAGGAAAAAATTTGTTCTTCTTCGCACACCAGAGGCGCTGTTCCATTTTTCATACAAGAAACGCTGTAAATACTGGAAAGACGCTATAAAGTAAAAGAGTGAATATTCGTGCTAAGGGTGCTATAGTTGCACTTGCAACTCGCTGCCCGACCAAGGACCATGCCCGGGTCGACGGCGCGTTGTGTCCCACGCGCGCTTCAAAGAGCGTCAGCATAATGACGGGGCCCCCCTCTCAGAGGGCCAAAGCCTGCCGGGGTTGCGGGATTATTTCCTCACCGTGACCCCGGTACATAAAGGGCTACTGAAGGACACCGTGGATTTTAGTCAGTACAAGTCTGACAGTCCCTCCCGCCCTGCCCGGGGTGGGAGGACTCATTTGATGATTTTACCACGCTAAAAAAAAAAAAAAAAAAAAAAAAGGGTGCTATAGTTCCAGTTTATATCTTCAAAACGGTTAAAATAGTCAAATAGGCATTTTGATTTTTGAATTTAGTCAGAAGCCATAATCGATATTCGATGTTACAAGTACGAATGTAATTGAAATATTTAAACTTCATGGCACTGAAAATCAGTAGCTGTTGAATCATTCTGTTTGACAAGTGAAGATAGTTTAGTTAATTTTGTTCCAATAGTGAACTGATTGGTGACTGAAATGTGGCTCGGAGCGTTGGAGGTAGAACATAAAGTTCGAGTATTTTAATACTGATATATTGAGTTACAAAAATTATAAATAAAAAAAAAAGATAAAGATTTGAGAGAAAACAAACGTCACCAGTTTCTATTTTCTGATTACCAGCCCATGCTTTATTTCGCATAAGGGGTACGGCTGCTTTTCCATCAGAGATGTGCTATGCTACGTTGCTGCGGATGCGTTTGATATCCGCCAATTATATTCATTGGTTAACATACAGCACAGCACTGATGCCAATGGATTCAACTAAGATGTGTTTTTATGGAAGGATGCGTGCTATGGGTCGTCTATCGCTACATCTCATAGCTCGAGCTGCGCATTTTCTTAGCGCAGCTACTTTGCTGTGGCGCATCTTCTAGTGGAAACGCACACTCAGCACATCTCTGGTGATAAGGCACCCTAAGACTCGAATTCCTTTTACACTGAAGTCTGTCACTTATTTTAATGTTCAAGTTTTCTTTAATCCTTGTTTTCTAGTGAAAATAAAACAGTCAAAATCAAAATATTTTATTTTACATATTTTACAACATATTGGCGCGGTTCGGGTTGGTCGTTTCCATGGAGAAGAACCGGCAAGAAAGTCCATGGTTACTCTTTTATAAATATTATGTTTTTCACAATGTTATTGTTACAATTTATTATTACATAAACACAAGAGAACATCGTAGGCATGTTAGGAAGAGGGAACTTCATACCGAAACCTAAACAAAAATAATCTACACTAATATTATAAAGAGGAAAAATTTGTTTGTTTGTAATGGATAAACTCAAAAACTACTGGACCGATTTTAAAAATTCTTTCACCATTAGGCAGCTACATTATTTGCGAGTAACATAGGCTATGTTTTAACACGCGCGGACGAAGTCGCGAGCAGTGCTAGTAATAAATAAAAAAGTAAATAACAGTGCGATGATAATATGAACCTGAACGAAGCATTTACATTAATTACCCAGGGTGTTATTTCTATAAAAATAAATGAAGACGTATACGAGTATTTTATTTATTTATTAACCTTTAAGTATTCCCTTTTTTTTAGGTTAATTATAAAGATTCATTCACATTTATCTTCGATTTTTAAATTACTGTAAAATATTTCTCCGTCTTTTTTAATCTTGCATATACTTTTGCCAATAAAATCCGTTGTTTGATCATCATCATCATCATTAAACTATTTGTTAAATTCTATAAATTATTATAATCATTTGTTAATAAACATGTATGGGAATTTAACAATAGTTTAACTACTGATCAAACAACTCGACCGTACCTACTTAATTAAAAATAAAATATTTCATAAGTAAAGTATTTTACCTACGTTAGATCCATATTAGGTCTTAAGCAGACTAGAGATATATAGTTTTGTATCTAGTTACCTATCCATCAATTCCGGTTAACCGAAGCTTAAAATAGACTGCCTAAGGCTATGTACACATAGGTCTATCTCAATAACTTCGGATAAGTCAATAGTGATCAATGCAATCACATGTGGTAGGTGCGGGTTCATTTCTCGGGTGTTGAACACTTTTGCTTCGCATTTGAGACGGCGTATCGCTTCGAACTTTGCCTTTGTGGATTTCGGTAGCAAAGCTATTTCGGATATTCGAATGGAGGATCTAACAAAACAAGAACAAACCAAAAGGGTAGATTGGGGCTGTAATATTGATGGGATTTTTTGTTTTGTTTAAATGAACATTTATTTTATGATGGGTTTTCACTTTTCAGTAACATGGATGTATTTTCAGCAAGCTGTTTTTTTTTGTTGCTTTGATTATGATTGAATATTTTTATTATTTATTAATTGTGACATTGTATTCAAGAGTATTTAATTAATTTATAGCGTTTTAAAACCCTCAAAAATCCACAGAATTGTATGACAATATCAAATATCTTCAAACAAGAGTGCTTTTTACGCACAGTATCCCTGAGTGAAAATATTAGTCTAATCGTTTGACAGTCCTCTGACATACAAACAGACAAACTACTAAGTGATTCCAAAACCCCCAATTTTCCCCAAATCTAGAAAGTACCCCCAAAACTACCAAAAACATGCAAACTTTTCTATTAAACGTGTCCACATTTATTCGGTGAGCTTTTTCAGTGCTCCTTATTCCCGTACAAAAAGGGTAGAGTGGCGAAATATGGACCAATGCTGAAAGATCCACCTTGAAGGTAGTAAAATTAAAAAAGAAAATCCCGGCTCACTACTAAGACGTCTCAATAAAAAGAAATATTTTATTAAACTTTTTGATTCTGAGTTGGATCAAGATGTCCTTATATAATGAAACGAAAATTATTTAAATACACAACACGTATTTTCTATTTTTCGTACCTTGAGAAGAAACAGCAGAAACGAACAAACAAAACAAGAAGAGGATTAATAAACTTAATTGTATTTCACACTGGAGTAACATAAAAGCCTATTTGCTATAAAATTGACCTGTCAATAATCATCATCATCATCGAGAAATGATGATAATGATGACTGTTGATAAGCTATAACCATGTCCTGCGCAATGTTCTACTCTTCTCCTTTGTACGTCATTACATCTCTTTTCTAACAGGTGTAAAAAATGTGGAGCATTTATTTTGTTAGGACACACGAGATCCGAGGGGCGGCTCTCTTGACCTTCCCGTGACCTTGATCCAGTTCGGCTTGAATGAATGTAGGTAAAAATGAACGGGATGTGGATCGCGGGCAAATGTACGTGGATCGTGAAGTTAGTGGTCGGGGTTATTCTTTGATGTGGATTGTTAAGTACAGTAATTATCATAAAAATATCTGTGTATGCAAATAAATTAATTAATTTTAAATTTTCAAAAAACTATGTTCGCAATTGTCGAAAAGAACTCTTCTGCCACTGCCACTTCTTGTAAAACTAGGACCACAGTAACGGAATATACCGTTAACTATCGCGTCAATGGACGTTTATACGAACATTTAAAGACTATTATCACGAGAATTAACGGGAAATGCAGGCTATAGTAATACGTCAAGAAATTGTCATTTACAATGATCTACAACTTTGGTTTGAGGTGCTTTTTGACAAAACTTACCGTTTTCGAAAAAAAACCAAAAGACCTCTAATTAGACATTGAACCCGAATTACTTTTGACGTACATGGGATAGATAGGGACTTTTAATATTTTATTTGTAATGGGAAACCCTAGCTGTCCACCAAAATTCAGCTTTACGGGAACTTTTGTTATTTCAAATGTACTTTATTGACCGGACTAATTCTTTTCACGAAAACAATGATCAAAGTAAAAAATGTATCGAAATGTCATTTACTAACAGAAAATTACGAATTATGTCATTTTCCGATGATTGTATGTACTCGAAAGTGGCTAATTTTATTATTCTTTCATTGGAGACAGGCCAAACCTTTGATATTTTACAAACAACTGAAGATGAGATTTCATCGTTAATAGTTCTTACTTACATAATTATTCTATAATGAAGCCGTAACGATAGCTGACATTGAATACTTTCAAAAAAATTATAAGTTATAAAGACGTGTGTAGATAAGACAGACATCAGACATGTTACATTGTATCTTAGTACTAACCTTTTTACAAGCTTTTATTTAGTTTCAGTTTTATTTAGCAAGCACAAAATCGGCCCGAGTGGAGACGCTATGTACAAGAGCAGGTTTACACCTTTGAAAAGACAAGAAGGTTACAATTGGACAAGAAGCGTGACGACGTAAAGGCTAGACCACCGCAAATATAACTTACAATGTCATGAATGGTGTTCTTACATGTCCACTTTGTGGTCGGAGTTTTACGGCAAAAGTTGCATATGCGAGTCACTGGAGAGCACATTAAAGGGCCTATCAAAACTCTCAACCACTCTAAAAGCCATCGACTCTGTCGCTGTGGCCGAAATCGGTTAGATAGCATCATCATTTAGTTTCACCTGTGCCGTTGTCTGTGATCAAATCTTGCAAGTCAAATTTGACCCACTTCCCGGTTTCCGATTGAGCTGAGATTTTGCACGTATATGTATATCGGGTGACAATGCAATATTATGATGACAAACAGCTGATCTGATGATGGAGCTGGAAGGTGGCCATAGGAACTCTGTAATGAAACCCTTTGAGTTTAGACTCGTTTGACGTGTCATGACGAGTACTTTGTCTATCGTAAGTACTTTATAACAATAAGAGATTTTTTTCAAATAACATCGTTTTTTAAATGACAAACTTTTTAATTTTAGAAGACAACTGTTAATAAAATTCGGCGACTTCTTCGATTTCGACTTCGTCTTTGATGGTGTAGGCGTGAAAAGTTAAGATACAGGCTGACTTTCATATTTATAGTATTAGTACGAAGTACATACATAAAAACGTGTTTTTAAACGCTTATCTCAGAAACGGCTGACCCAATTTCAATGTTTCTATCTTGAAATGTAGGATAATTTCGGACCCGGTAAGCCGGTAACCCGGTAAGTAATTAGAGGCGAAGTCGGGACGACTCGCTAATTATTACATGACTAACGTGGTGGACTCTCACAGAGTGTAGGCCCATGTCTTAGCAGTGGGATTGCTTTTGAGATTAAAAATAAAAACGTCTAAACAGTATTTTCTTTGTATTCGATAAATTTTGTAACACACCTTAAGAAAAATACAATCGATTAATATCTTTGATTTAATTTCTCATTGCTTGCGTGAGAAAATACAGTTTAATGAGTAATAAGGTTATTTCTGTTATAACTTATAATTATAATGTCAATACCTATCTGACATCTTGTAAGGTATCATAGTTATATTAAGTCATTGTAAGAAAATGTCTTGTCATATTTCGCAATAGTCCGTCAACGACACAGTTATTTTTATTTGACTATAAACTTGTTAAAAATCACGTTACGATGACATCTGTCATAATTTTATTCACACTTAGTTATTATATTATCACCACATCTTGTGCTAAAATATAAAAGTTATAATATAGGTAACTAGAGAAGACATAAACCTTTTTCATTAGGTATAACTCTGAAAGTAGATTATAACTTGCCTGATGATCCGGTGGATAATTATGCTCTAGGGAGAATCGCTTTCAACTTACAGCTACCATTTTTCTTAAACATGGCATATTTTGACATTTCTATATTGAACCAAGTCTTGTATTCTGTGACCATGTTCTAACTTTATAAACAGCTGCTAAATTACAGCACGATTTAAAATTAAAATAACATAAAGTTAAGTATTGTGAATATTACTTTCATGTAAAGTAAACAAATAAAATTTTACTTACATAGAATTAAGTTTCAACTATTTCTCTAAAATAATATAGATTAGTAGTAGTGGCCGTATAGCTGGACGACCGCAGGACTAAATTAAAAATGAAAACAGAAGCGAGTAAGCGAAAATCCGATCAATACTCATTATATTGTTCTTTAGCTAATAAAAATTGTGTTCTTATTTTTTTGGGGCTAAATAAGTAACTTTCACCCCTTAGATACCAATGTGCAGTTTTTTTTCATTTGTTTATTAAACTTGCCCTTCAAATTGTTTTAGAGGTGTTTTTTTGTTCTTTTATTTTTGTCGTCGTAACGTCTTAAAACCAGGCTTGTTCCGGCGAGTGAAAGTGACAGAGCTATACAAGTCGTCTAGCGCCATCTCGTTCACTCACTGGAACAAGCCAGGTCTTAAGGCGTTGTAATACCCCCCAGGTCGGGTTTTATTTGCAGGTTCTGTTAATGAATTAGTTAAGGGAAGGAAAGGCAGTTCAAATACCGGAAAAGCTTAACAAAGATTCAGCATAAAGTAGCAGTAAACGTAGGCGGAGCCATTAATGTGATGTACGAAACATTCAATCAATAATGAGTAAATTGTCAACACGAGCACAGTTGGCTACATCTGTTTTCCCGTTAGTTGGTCGGCCCCCAAAGACAGAATAAATCGCGGTCCACTAAATCGCACGCATTACTATGGCTATGCTGTACCGTGCTCAGACGTGGCAGCCGACAGCGAACAGAATTCCCAAGCGCACGGATAATTCAGCAAAAGGCAGAATCCACAATCTGCCTGTGAGGCTGTGACGTTCACGCATAAACACTACAGCTCCCCAGGGCTGTCCGCACAAAGTCGGACTGATTCGCAATGCAAAACGCATCGACCGGGCCTACCTATCTAATATTGCCCGATGTATTTTGAATAATTGCTGGGCAGCGGGCCCCGCCACTGACCGCTGATTGCGTCCACAAAGAGACAAGGGTTGAACAGAAAGTGTCTTGCAGCGTGCACCGTCCTCCACTGTGTTTGTTCTCCAGCAGAGGTCGCCAGTAAACGAACGGCTATTGTCAATAGTTTCGACTTATTAAGAGCGCTTATTCTGAAAGTTGGCAACATCGCAAAAAAAAGTCATATATTTACATGCTTTAATTAATTTTACAAATTCATTGCAAGAAAATAAGAAATATATCTGTTGTGCACTAAATAACTGATTAGGGAATGCAAGCAATAATTAATATCGTAAGTTCGTAACACACTGAATATATAGTTTTAGACGTAAAAAAAACATTTGGAAACATTCCAAATGCCTTTTATACACCTAAAACCGTTACAAAATCAAATTCAGAGTTTTAATTGCATTCCTATATTAGTTTTCTAGTGCACTAAAGAGCCATATTTCTTATTTCCATACAGTTACATTGCTAAATTAATTAAAACATGTAAATATTTGACAGCTTTTAGCGACGTTGCCAACTTTCTGGTTATGCGCCCTTATGGCTTGCGGTGAATCAAATGAACAGAATTGTCAGTTTTGTGCATAAAGATTGACGTAGTGCTGACTTGGGGACCTAGTTTTACTTGTTTTCAGACTTTGGGGAAGACACTGCCTTCTAAGATACACGATCCTCCTAGTTTAGGAGTCGGGTTCAATATTTTGTATATCTGTTTCTAATTTTGACTGTTTAAATTGTAAGTGTATTTTGCTAATAAAGACTATTATTGGTATTGTTTTTTCAGCTAGATGTCTTTAGGAAGTTTGGCAAAAACGATCGATTTTATTGAAAGCATTTCATTTTCTGTGTTCATCAAAGGCGTCTTAGAAATTTGAACAATGTAGTTCTGTTTTTAGTCCTAATTATTTTCTTCGAAGTCTCGACGTCGTCGTGAACTTAGTTGAATTTTACACATTAATCTACGGAATTAAAATAATACAAGGGCCGATAATACTCATTTTTTATAAAACTGTTATAATCAACTAAAATACGTAATACATAAATTATACTTATTACTTACTTATATATATTAGTACCTCACATACTAAGAATCTGCGTTCGTCTAACAATCTTCTCTTACTTTGTCCTTCCCACAGTTCTGATTTTCTTCATTCTTCTTTTCACATTCAATCCATTCTTCTTTGGAATGCGCTTCCTCTCGCTATCAGGACGGCCACCAGTCAATTTGCTTTTAAGCGGAAGTTACGTCATCATTTCCTTCACCAATAGCAGAGTCGTCTCGATCTTCTTTCTTTTATTTGTATATATATATATAGTATATTTAAGTATTTGTCATAGTAAATATATATGTATGTTTATTTAAACTATATTTATCCTTAAATTTATCTCATTCTTTTTATGCACCTGCCATGTTATTTCTCTACTGCCCTTGGTTGACTGGTAGAGAATGCCTCAGGCATTAAGTCCGCCAATGGAACTCTGTGTTGCATAAAGTTTAAATAATTAATAAATAAATAAATAAATATAATATAATATGTAAATGTCCAAAGTCGATCAAGTTGTCACAGGCAGATTTCTCGAATCATGATAATCATTGCAATAGTGACAATTTCCAATTTGAGTGTTTCCTTTTCCTCTTTCTCATTCATCAAAATCTACATCATTAGTTATAACTTGATGAGATTAAAATACAGTTTTAGTAATCACGTTTTCGTTAACGTGAAGCTAAACCGTAGTTAAAATATCCTATATCGTGTTTGATCAAGTTTAAAGGTCTATTTTTTCCTTTTTTCATCTTCCCCTAACTGGACACCGGACAGTGTATTGGCTCTCACATAGCCAAACTCAACCTTTCGCAACGAAGGAATAAAAAAGTGTTTCATAAACTAGAATAAAAAATTTAAGCCCGCTTGTCTTCAAACTGGGACGAAAAACTGGTGCTTTAAGTGTTGTTTTCCGACGGGTTTTCTGCTGTAATGTACATGATGTAAAATTCCATTTTGTTACTTACATGGTCACTAACTTTAAGAATTTAACACTGGATATTTATTATGTTTATTATTTGTTTTGAGTTTCTAATATTTCGGCACTGTAGCAAACATCATGACTAAGATTCATGATCTTTTTAATGATACTCATAGAATAAAATCTTACTGTTCCTAAATTATTTAACTATACTTAGAGTAGAAGAAACTTTTTCAAAGTCCCATACTTCACAACGTAACATCATTATCCAATTTCATTCTCATTTAACAAAACAATTTGCGAAAGTTAAACAATATCATCCCCGGTGGTAACCAACTAAGACAAATTGTCTTATGACGTGTAATAGCTTAGCTTTCAATGCAACAACCGACCGTAAACTACCAACTTACACATTATTTTATTATACACTCAGCTTTTTCCATCCGGTCATTTATTAAACGAATATTGTTCTATACCCTTTTGTTATCCTAGAACAGGGATGGCGAACCACTGGCGGGTTCACTTTATGACACGTGACAAAATATTTTTGACACGGCTGCTGATTGACAAAAACTTTGAAATGTTACAAAAGAACGTTACGAAGTGAGGAGACACGCCGTGCGTGGCGGCGCTCTGGTTAGAACGAGTTAAGTTGATTGATAGTATTGCTTTATTATTTTCCTAATACCTAATCACTAAGCCAAAATTATTTGACGGACGTCATTAAACATTTCTTTACAAAACTGACACGTTGATCCATAAAGGTGCACCGCCCCTGTCCTAGACCTACGTTTGTTTAAATAACGCACTCGACTGAAACGGAAAGCGGACTTGATGAAAGAAAATTTGTGGGCGGGTCCTGTTAGTACGTTAAGGCACTAAATTGTGCTTGACTAATCGTTTCAGGTAATTTTTAGGTATGCTACTTGTAGCAACAATTAATTAGTGCAGCCAGGGATAATCATCGCTGATACTTTGTAGCGAGCTAGTTTTCTCAGAGTTCTTTGTTTAATTAATGTATGCTCTTTATTTAATACAACGCGACGATAAAATCGACTTTAGTAACTAAATTAAAAACTAATAATGAAGTAATAAACATGGTTTATAAAGTTTACTTCTCAACCCTGGCATTTAATAATTTGTCCAAGAGAATCAATTTTTAATCGTACACTCAATTGAAGTAATAACGTCATTTATTGTAAGGCCTTAACAGCCACGATGTAAGGAAAAACTTAGAATAATTTAATTTTCTTTCACAAACTTCAGCTACACCCTACTTCTTTTAAAGCAGATTAAGTTGTACAGGATGATTTGCAACAATTTCAACCCCGAAAACATGGTGTCTATAGACTTGGCTCGTGAGGTTGTCGATATGTGAGATGTGTCGATATGTGATACCGATGACTCAAGTGTCAAGAGCCTCTGCGAATCTTAGGAGACTCTCATTAGGCAGTTCGATCAGGGGCTGATTCAGAAAGCAGTTTTTCTTGGCACGGCGAGTATCGTTAGGTTTTCTCTGGACCCCTGATCGCCGTTAGCTGGACCCAGCGGCAGTATTATGAAGTCTTAAACCAGTCTTGTTCCAGTGAGTGAAAGAGACAGTGCTATACAGGTTGACTAGCGCCATCTCGTTTACTCACTGGAACAAGCCTGGTTTTAAGACGTGATAATAAGGCCCCTGTTCCCGGTACTGGTGGGCTTCTTTTTCAAAATACATAAAACAAACTCCGTACTGTATTTACAGAAATAAAACCAACAAGATATAACTGTGCTATTGGGTGTTTCGACCATGACAGTCGATGCCAGTGTTCCCCTTAGCTGTCTATGATTTTCAAAGCAAAAAGAAAAATATCGTCTAATTGGGATCACTGTGTCGATGTTAGCTGCAGGAAAGAAGGATTGAAAATAATGAATGAAGGTAGAAATATTCCACGAAAAACTAGGAACTTAATAAGATTTTGTTTATTTCTCTTGCACTAATAAAGACTAACAATATTCAGTCACTAATATTAAAGTAATAGAAGTGCTGGAAAAATATTTTAAGTATTTGTTATTGTACTATGAGTAAAATCTAAATTTAGGTAGATCAAAAGGATTATGTACTCCAAATATAATAGAAAATTTGAAGTAGGATTTCTTTCGAAGCTGGGTTTTTTCTACGGAGCCTGAGCATTTTCCTTTAAGAGGGGGTGACGTATCTAATGGACAAATAATTTCTCACATCTCATAATTTCGGAATGTTGCAGGCTCTAAAGTGAGATATTCCGTTTATTTTGTTTCTAAAACTTTCCTTTACTTTTGTTTTTGTCTTTTTTTCAAGTGAATATTTACCGTGTTTATTATTATTCTGAGTAGAGAGTTCAAGCCAATGTGAAGTAAGTGTGTGTAATTGTAATTATGCCTAATTGGCGATAGGCCCACCCTACTTTGGGTTGCAGCCTCCAGCTCCCCACCGCTATCGGCAAACTACGTTGTTTAATTTATAGCTGTTTGGTACACCTCTATTGTATTCATGAAGAGTTTAGGCATTTCTAGTAATGGACAACAAGCCTAAAAAATTGCCAACATATTACTCAAAAGCTCAGTACCTTAAAACAGATATATTTAATCGAATTCTCTCGCGCTTTAAGATAATTAAATTACGATATCGAAAATAAATTATGCATGAATAAAATGTGTGAGCGCACTCATTTATTCATGCTTAAATTATCGATTCTATAATTTTTACTCGTATGTAAATCTAAATAATTAATCGCGTTAAACTCGTCACTGATGACAATTTAATTGACAAAATGTATCCGAAATATCAAATGAAACACAGATCAAAATTCCGATAGCTGTTTTCTTCAACCCTTTTAGTAGTGATCCGAATTTTTGACGTTCTGCCAAAAGAAGAAAAACTGAACATGTGATGCGAATCTCCTACGTATAGAGACTAGAATGATTTTTAATTAAAAGTCGGGGCGTCGACATCGCCGGTTAGAATATCATATTTTCGGAAAACAAAGCAAGATTATAAGTTAGCTGGATCATGTGTCGCAAAAACGGGGTACGGTCTAACTACGTGAACAGTAAATAGAAATGCAAGAGTAGTCCAACTGCTGACTTGGAATTACAAGACTTACGTGTTTTCAATCAGTATAATGCGGGGTATTTAATGGAACGCGTGCTTATGGCTAGTTCGGCGGTTTGCAAATTCTAACACATAATAATAACATTAACAAATCATTAGCAATGACTTCTAATCTAGGTATAGGTATAGCCTCAGTTCAGCCTGCATTGTGGGGGGAGGTGGGTGGCCAGGCACTAGGCTCCGGGGGAGGGGGCCACAGACCGCCGTTAGATCGATTCCTACAGTGGATATTATTCTGTGGTAATTAGAATTCGCGCTTCGAGGTACAACTTGTTATGGTGCAATGGCGTATAGATAGGTACGAGTGGTTCGATACATAGTGTGCTGCTGTGTGTTGCATTCTAACCACGTCTAATTAATGGCCGCGCGTTTGCAGATATGTCTGCTTCTTCACGATGAAAGGCTTTGATGTTGCGTGAATGAATTGTAGATTTTTGACGCCGTGCTCCATAACCTAAATGGACTTTTAAAGGGCTTGTGTTGGTATATTAAAAAAGCTTCTTAAAGCCGACTTTTAGTTTCGAAATCCAAAAAAAACTAAACCTCAACAACGGTTTTCTGTAACCCCTGAAACTACATTTTAAAGGTGAAACCGAAAAGCAAGCCGTAATTACATCCAAAAGTAAAAAAGGTCCTCAGTACTCACTCAGGCTTTCAGCTCAAAAAATGGGTAGCGCTATGTACAGCCTCCATTTTCCTCCGTAAAAATCCCTTTTTCGATCGCTTATCAAATTTGCTAAGGCTTTCGGTATTTTTGTTTCGTAAATTCGTAGTCTCGTGTGTGGACCGTTAGTTTTATTAGCATTTTGGATGGAAAATTAATTGTGACTGCTTTTTAGGAAGCTCTTTGGTGGAGACTTCAAAAGGCGGAATGTTTCTTGGTTGGCAGTTTTTCCGGTAAATTATTGGTATCGTTATTATTTATTTGTAAACTTTGAAAAAATGGATTAGAAAATTAGAGAATTTAAAACGACGACGTATTTAGTGGAATCTACCACTGTGTGGCAAAAAAATACCATACTGGCCAGTACTGAATTTCAGCTCCTAGAAATGATTTCCTCTTTTAACCTGCCATTGCACACATACACATCATGTTCACACGGCGCAGTTTCCATTCCTTCTTTGGTGCGTTCCAGCGGCCTATACGACTTTGCAAAAAGTCGTGTCGAACAATAAAACGAGGAGAGGTATGTAACCCTTTTCGTTCGACTTCACACTCGCCGCCGCTTTGTTCGTAGTAACACACGATAGTGGCAAAGAAAAGTGTACTTGTATTGGTGAATAGTGACACAAAGTTCATTAAGGCGCGGGGCGTGTTGGAGTGGTCGTGGCGTGGCAGCGGCGTGAGGGTTCGATACTTCGATCGGCCGACGGTCGTACAGTGGGCTGCCGGCCTAATATTTTCGCTATGAGTGTGCGAAATACGAAGCAAGCGGTTCTGACAAAAGGGGCTACGCTTACGTCGCAGTTTTTGTTGTTGTGAATTTGTTTTGTTGCAAGCGGTGATTTTAAAAGTAGGTTGTTAATGGAAAAATGTGCTGTTGTTTGTTTGGTCTGTGTTACTGAGAGAACTTAGATTATGATTGTAAATAAGCGTGTAGGTATAAATTCATAAGTCCATCCCCAACATAATCTAATAATGATTGATCCCTAGATTTCTCATTTCAGATGAGTTTCTATGTCTATCACGACAAATGTACTTTACTAGAATGAGAAATCGGCGGGAATAGAATTCGGTTCCTCTTTGGAAGTTGATTAACAAAGTTTCAAAGTTCATATTTTTTTTAAATAAGAAGTTATTTGGAATATGCTATGAATTCACGCTCATATAACAGATTTAAATGCCAATATAACACATGGCCTCATGAGTGAAGCCGCGGGTAGTTACAGCTAGTTTAATGTGATGAAAAGACGTGAAAATTTGGCTTTTAAGGGTTGCGTTAACATAAACTGGACCCAATTACTAAAACTCCGCTGCGCGTCTGTCACCGTGTTATTTAGTTAGTAGAATTTTTCACAGATGAAATGATGTATTTTTGTTGCCACTGTAACAACATAATCTACAAAATAAATATTTAAGGGGCTTCCCATACAAAAGATGTAATGTTTTTGCAGATTTTATAGATAATAGTACGAAACCTTTTGTACGCGAGTCCAACTCGCACTTGGCCGGTTTTTTTAAACACATTTTTGTTACAGATTTATCTTCCGGATATCAAATTATATCTACTTTCACAGTACTTACGCCTCTATCAGGAAAAGGCATCCATTTTTAGCTTTTACACAATAACGGAGGAAACAAGAGACATCTTGTTTTAAATATCCTCCAATACGGTAGAACATAAAAACAATTTGTTCGACTCTCACATTCACTTTAAAAGGGAATCATATCAAACGGATGCAGTAGGGATTTTGTGTTGCACTCTACATTCGATATATTTCACCGAGTCCCGAACTAAGTGCACTGCCAAGGGACTTTTGAACTTGTAACTTAAGACAACGTGCAACATGTTCAGTTGAGCACATTTTGCTCTTGTATATGTATAACATTGTGATATGTAGATAACTTCTGTTAGAGCGACTTCTTTAATTCTGAAACATTAGCTCTATCGCTTGCAAATATTTATTTATTTATTTATTTATTTATTTAAGGAGAACCAACAGCTATAACAAATGAATAACGGTGGTAACATGCAACACAGAGCCAATAACAGGTTCCCACGGATAGAAATAGGAAAAGTATTAGAAAACTTAGGATCTAACAAGCACGTAAAATATAAAGATAAATTTAACTAAAGTGAATGAAGATTATGGCCCTTTGAAAAAGCTCGCATTCAACTGACTACGTACAGAGTGGGATTTAGTAATAAACGGGTCCAGGGAGAACTCTTTACAAATAATATTAAAGTCCTTGCTCGCTCGCACCATATATGAGTTTTGCCTATAATTAGAGTGAGAAAAGGGAACAGATATAGGTGGATTAAATCTAACTGACCTCTGAGGTACATTAAAATACAGTTTATTCAGAAGATCGGGACAGTCAATGTCGTTAGATAAAATTTTTAAAAGAAACGTGCAGTCTGCTAGTCGACGACGATTTATGAGTGGCTGTAAATGAAATTTCCTACAAAGGTTTATGTAATTTTCAGAATGGTATGGTATACGTAGCCGAAAACATAGGAAACGTATAAATCTTTTTTGTACATTCTCAATCCGATCGATATATTTATGGTAACACGGGTTCCAAATTTGTGATGCATATTCGAGATGACTTCTAACAAAGGAGCAATAGAGAATCTTTAGAGTTTTGGCCTTCTTAAAGCACCCCGCGAGTCTCATGACGAATCCCAGCGATCTTGAAGCTTTAGCCACTATTTGCTCAATATGTACGTTAAACAACAGTTTAGAGTCGTGAAAGACACCCAGATCACGTACACCGTCACACCTCTGTAATAATTGTCCTTTAAGTTTATAGGTTGTTGGGAGAGGTAATCGTTTCCTGGTAAATGATATAACTGAACATTTTGTAGGGTTCAAATCCAGTTTATTAAGAGAGCAATAATCGTCTAATCGCGCCAAGTCAGACTGCAGAGCATTCATGTCGTCATCTGACGATATTGCAGAAAATATCTTCATGTCATCAGCAAAACAAAGCAAATTTGAACTATGGAAACACGAGTCGATGTCGCTTACATAAATAATAAAAAGCAAAGGACCCATCAAGGAGCCTTGGGGAACACCACTAGGGACTGAAACCCAGCTCGACATATAATTACTGATAACCACGGCCTGGGATCTGTTCTCAAGGTAAGAAGCAAACCAGCGTAGCAGATCACCTCTGATGCCATTGTTGAAAAGCTTTGCTTTTAGAATATTGTGGTCGATTCTATCAAAGGCTTTACTGTAATCTGTGTAAACGACATCGACTTGTGCTCCAACGTCCATTCGGGCTGTTAAAAAGTCATTGAGTAAAGCTAGGTTGGACACAGTTGAACGACCCTTAAGAAAACCGTGCTGAGAAGGGCTAAAAGACTGATTCAGCGCTGCATAAACTTGATCGTAGATAACTCTCTCAAAAACTTTAGCTAAAATGCACAGCTTAGAGATGGGTCTGTAATTAACTATTTCATTTTTGTGCCCCTTCTTATGCACCGGTGTTATAAAGGCAGACTTCCAGATTTGGGGAACACAACATGAAGATAGGGATTTCTTAAACAATAGGGATACTGGTAAGGCAATGCTTTTAGCACAACCAATCAGCAATTTAGGTGATAACTGGTCCGGACCAGCGGACTTAGATGGATCAATATTACTTAACAACTTAACTATTACATTTAGGTCAATCTCGATTGAGTGAATATCCGAGGGTGCATTGGAACTAGTAACAGTTTCGGGGGAACAAAAAGTAGAAGGTACGTCATTGATTGGATCAAGAAAAGTAGAGTGAAAGTGAGAAGAAAATGCGTTACAGATGGATTCAGGAGAGGAAACCGTCACATCACCATACTTTAGACAACTGGGCATTGCACTGGACTTAGAACGCTGTTTCACAAAACTCCAAAAGCGCTTAGGATTAGTTTCGATGGAGGCTTCTGTAGTTGCTAAGTAGCTATTGTAACAATCAGCTTCAAGCCTATTAGCCTATTATGTTGTGGAAAGACAAATTAATTTATAACAATAAAAAAAAACAAACTCAATAAAGTAAAATAGTAAAGTAGGTATATATAAAATAAAATTAAATAATCAAAATATGCTTCTTATTTAAAACAAACATAGTTTTAATTTTTTTATCGTCTTTATTTTTACCGGAAATTCGTAGGGAATGATGTGGAAGCAGGTAACTTTTCCCCTTTTTATAGTCGTATCAGGTGAAAATGAAATTCCGATTCAGTCAATCAACTAATTCAATAAAAAATTATAATGTTGCTCCGCTAGCTTATAAATCCTCGTTACATTACCAGATAAAAAGATGTACAGGTCAACCACTAGAATAACAACAATATGAATTTGTGGCTTGCCCTGACATTCGAATCATTCTTGTAAAATAATTGGTACTCACAAAATAAGTTCAACAGAAAAATATAATAGTGTACCTATCCCATTTGTTTGTAAAACGCAGTGTACCTTTGAAATGAAATAAACAATGTTCTCTGGCAACTTGAGTTAATTCCGCTAGACCACTAGGAAATTAATATTTGTCCAGACTTTATTGTAAAATGAATATTTGTTTTTGCTAGTACAATTCTTTTCACCATCTCTCATTGTGGACTGGTTAGGGCATTGAAGCTTAAGAAGTTATGAAAGCCTTCCACAATTTCTTGATGGAGGTTTTTTACACAACGACAATTTAAAGAAAAAGAAAACTAGACTTTTATTTTAACATAGTTTAGCTTGAAGAATCGTCTGTCAAACAACGTTTGGCCATGGTTTGGCACTTTATTTGGCGCTTTTTTATAGACTGCATAAATAAAGACAGCAAGCAAAAGTTGTGCATAGCGTGATTTTTAACAAGCATCGTGCATCGTCAAAGAGTGTCAGCATTATGACGAGCGGCCTTCTAGAGGGACAAAGCCTGCCGGGGTCGAGGGACTTATCCAATTACCTTGACCCTGGGATGTAAAGGGCAATTGAAGGACACCGTGAATTTTAGTCAGTACAAGTCTGACAGTCCTTCCCGACATTCCCTGGGTGGGAGGACTCTATTAATGATTTTACCACGTAAAAAAAAGCATAGTGCATCGTTTTGATGCCGTGGTAGAAAGAAGATACATATGGGCTTTATCGAATCTTCCACTATCTCAAAAATTATCTCTGTACTTATTGTATAAAGTTTATGATCCCGACTTCGCTCGCGATATGACCGGATAATTTCCCACAGGAACATTTGACACTTGACGATGAAGGAGCCCCTAGATGAGGAGTAGTCTTAGCATCTCAGAAGATGTTTTTTAAAGAAACTTCAGAACTACTACTTACATATTTATACGGTGCGGGGATCGAACCCGCGGGCCGCTAGACGCTGGTCAACAGTCGATCGCTCAGCCACTTCGCTAACCGTGCCGTCGTATTATCTGCTAGTTGTAAATGAGTGTATATGTAAGTTTCTATGTTTGTAAACGCAGCCACGACCCACGAAACATAAGAAGTTCCAAGTGTGAGGCAACGAACCCGCGAGCAGTTGGACCGTGGAGTTATTAGTCAAATAAAATTAAGCCGGGCGCCGATACTTGTAGTGACTTCTTGTTACAGTCGAATCAACATTATCACAATCAGCGCACCGTAGTAGCCCTCCATGTGATAACAAAATGTCACCGGAACAAAAAAGGCACCAGTGCGCGAGTAGCCTTAATGTAAACAAAATAAATGGAGCTATTGTTAAACTCTTCTAACGAGCTTCGAATACGAATATGGATTTTATTTTTGTAGGTGTTTTGTTTATCTCTCTTTTTAGTCAAAAATAGTTATCCATTCCAGAGCCCTAACACGAATTTTACGTATTCGACGTAAGTATGACGTAGGTAACTAGACGTAAATCCTATGGAAAATCAAAATACGCCCTGATGTACGAAATTGGAACTAATTAAATTAATATCAAAGTTTTCGTTTACTTTACGTTACAAAAACGTGAAATAAAAAAACACAAGATTAAAGTATCTTCAGTTTTCCTCACAAATTATTATTGAAAGCCTCAATGTCCGTAGAAAATCCACCCTTCACCACAACTAAACACGGCACATAACACGACAAAATCGTAGAGAACGCCCCGCACGAAGTTGTCTCAAACTTGTGCCAAACTTCACCCGGTAGGTATAAGTGTCCGACATCGCGCTAAAATGTCGGCACTCTATTAAAGTCGACCGCGACACCCGCTTCGGCCAAATGCGCGTAACTTTATCATATTGTCACCTTTGCCGCCTAGCATGGGAAGTGAGGAAAGTTTAACTGTGTTTTAGTTGATGCTCGTAAAGGTTTTTGTTACTGTTCAAAGTTGTAATGTTATTGCTCTGTATAAATCCATGCAAGGCTATATAAATCATGACTCATTCAGAATTTTGCAACCGAAAAGTAAGTAGTAGAAAACGCTACATTTAAAATGCTTACCACTTCATAACACCAAACAATAATATCGTGTTCGTAACACCACTCTAACCCTCAAACGCTACGTTACCGAAAAAACCAACACGGAACGTAAAGCGCAACCAGCGCCGAACAAATCTAGCCGCCAATCGATTCGGCGAGCAATTTAAAATCCACTTAAAGACAACCGCAGACTGCTAATCGAAAACTTCGTCGGCTCCACTGGGTACCTCTAATTGCTTGTATTAAAATAACTGACTTATGTCAAACATATCTGGGGCGTGGTGTTCGTCGCTGCCTGGCACCAGACTTCACATGTTAATAATCATTATGATCGCATCAAGTGTACGATAGACCGGTCTTTCACTCACCCCTGTGCGCCCGCGAATAGTGTTGTAATTGCACCTAAGCAAGAACGTCGATGATTCGTGTTGGGTGATCGGGAATCGAGCCCACTATTACGGGGATGCTAATATGGCAACTTAATTTTAATTTGCGAATCTTTGATGTTTTCTTGTAGCATCTTTAAAATTAACCAAGGACAACAAATTGTTAATCAATCAATTTTACCAAATACATATGACGTCGAATTGTAAGAAATAATATCTGAGATCTATAAAACCAACATTTATGAGTATGAATTTATCTGTCCTTTTCAATGACGATTGTAAACTTGTAAATATTCGCTTCATACGCAATATATATAGACATGAAGTAGCCCAAAAGTTTTCGCAGTGAGAAAAATGTTCGCATTGCCTTGTAGTAAGCAGCACTAGTGGGGCGCTCGGCCGGGGGAGTGAGTGAGCCAATGTTTAGCAGTAACCGCCGCATTACATCGCTGTTTTGTGTGAGCTAACCGCCTTGCGCTTTGTTACGTGTCAATAAAATCAACCTGCGAATACGTAGATACCGCTTATTACCAACCATTTTTGAACTTTCTTGTATCTTGCATTATTTTGAAATATTGTACGGTGTTAATGACACTTTATTTTGTCAAAAATGCTGTAAGTACATAATAATTGTTTTGAAAAGATTGATTTTTATTTATTAAAAACCTGAATTATGTTTTTCTAATCATAATCAGGTTCAACATTCATCAGGTCAGATAATATAAGTGAAAAATTAATGAAAATAAAGCTGTTATGCAAAAAGTAATAAACAGATTTTTACAATAATGTTAACCCTAATGATACAAGGGCGACAAAAATAAAAAGTTTATAAACTACAGGACATGTCTGTAACACTAAAAAAAAACCGTAGAAGAAAATTAAATTAATCCTTACATTTCACAAATATTTCATTCCAAAAGTAACCAGACTGTGATTTCAGTTGAAAATTCGAATCTGACAATAAAAGGTGAATATTAAAAAGCCTAATTTAATTAATGAGTAAACAGTGCATAATATAGCGTCTGGTCGCCAGCGCCGCGTTTCATTCACCGACCTCTCGACACCTTTTAAAATGGCAAACGGCGCAATTTCCGTTACGACTCGATACTCATATCTCGATTATTTTCCGACTCGATACCGACTAAAACTCGATTTGGCTATATTTTGTTTGTTAATAAGTTATACGTGAACAGACGAGAGGGTTCATTCGATTTTATAAATTATTCTGTACGGTTGATTGATTACAGTTAAAAAAAATCCTTTCAATTCGTAACAATGCAATTAATTTGGATGTTTACGTCCATTTATGTGAAAATATTTTCAATTTTTCATAACAAAAAGTTCTTGGAACATGATATTTTATTACATTCTGATATAAAATCTATAAGTTTCCGTATAGGCAGGCGCTTCATTTACGCTACTACAGTTAATAATGCAATTAATTAATTACGCCTTTCAACGTTACCGGTCATTATTGTTAAAGTTAAGCTTAAAATTTATGCTAGATAATCTATTTTAATTTTCATTAATATACGGCACAAGGTTTTTTATTGAGTATTTAATAATTAATATATCAGAGGCGTAGTAAGACCGAAACTAGGAGGGGGCAAGACGCATCTGTGAGGCCCTGTCTTTCAGGACGAAAAATATATCTTGCCTCCGCTGCTCGTGCGAGGCCCCCTTATTGTTCCCCTAAGTCATCTAGGATACATATACCAAAAGTGATTGTCAGCGTCATCAGCGTTGGGAGGCCTTTTTGACTCTTTCAGCTACCAGTTACAAAACGTACCCAAGTTATCTCGCAATATGGGGCTTCGCGTGAGGAGTGTAGGCGCTAGACCTTAACGAGATCGTCGTGACATTAGCATTGCGAGGCCTCTATTTCTTAGTGGAAGTTAAGTTGTACTGGTTTTCTGACTGGTTGCATACTTGTAATCGCTGCTGCTGAAGACTTTTTCCATTCTTTTTCTGTGCACAAGGCCCCTTGCGAGGCTTGGGCCTAAGGCCCGCTTAGCCCCTGCCTCGCTACGCCACTGTATTAAGTACTGTACGTATTTTCAGCTTGGAAAAAATAAGTGTAGTATTTAATTACCAATATTTAAAAAATAAGTTAAGTTTTCACTGAATAAAATAATATACGTTCATAATATCATCATTATTTTGGTCAATTGTCCCGACTTTCGACTTATCAGAACTTATAGGGAGTTGAGTTCACTCAATAGTTTCGAGTTACGTACGGGCCCGTATCTTCGTTGACGGGCTAAGAGAGTAAACCCTCTGATATATCCATGCCACCCAAGCACCAAGTACTTCCAAGCCATAACTCCATGGGCAATTAAATTATGTCCCATACAAATATTAAATAACATTCAACTCTGTCACTATTGCAAATGTCGTATATTAATTAATGACAAACGTTCTCAAGGCATAAATTGTATTTTAATACGTTGTTAAAGTTTTAATCAGTAGGTCAACAGCTCATTTTTGGGTCTAGTTCTATCTTTTGGTTATAGGATTTCAACATTTATATTATTGACAAAATTTATCTTTTTGACTAAAATACTTTTCTATACGCAAATTAAGTACATTTATATTGATTTGATTCGCGAGGTTGTCGATATGTGGGATGTGGATTCAGCGATCATTGTGCCGATAGTCGTGTCGCCCCATGGCTTAATTGCCAAAGGCCCTCGACCAACATCTAAGGAGGCTCTCGTTAGGCAGCTGGATCAAGGACCTGATTCAGAAAACAGTTCTTCTGGACACGACGCGCATTGTAAGGAGGTTCCTTTCTCTGAAACCCTGACTGCCGGTAGCTTGGACCCTGTTCTCGATACCGGTGGGACACTATTATTAACATTTTTTAATATTTTGTTATTTCTTGTTTTCGTAAAAATATACATAATGAGTGATATTAATGAATAAAGGATAATAATATTAATAAAAAGACACTATTTTTAAGGGAAAAAAATATATTGTATAAGTACAATTTTTTATTGTAGTTGAAGTTGGTTATTAAAAAATAAAAACAGCAATAAAATAGCTTTCATTATGGTTCAGAATTTAAAACGTATTTTTTCCTTTTTTATATAAAGTAAGTAAAATCTTAACTGTACTTACTTCTGACGTATTGGCAATTTAACAAAAATACATATCTTCCTTATTACCAATAAAAAATACGTATCAAATTTTTTTTTGATAATCGAAGTGACCCATCAATTAGATTTTTTAGAGAATTTTCAAAAATACAAATGTCGTATCTGAGTTGCGTTACTGTTCCAATTGCACTGTACACCTCAAGATGTGCATTGTTTGAACAACAAAGAGCATGTATTTAATTATTTTACATCACAGCACTTTGTATGCAAATACAGTGCGTTAGATTAATATTTATATCGAGTGCCTTTCTGCCTATGACGGCCGACCATGTAGAGAGGACCATTCTAAGGGGAGGGACGGGATGCAGTGGAAAAGGGTGAAAAGGGACACACTGGCTTAGACATCATAAAAATTACCAGTAGGTTTTAAAATTCACAGTGACCGTTTACGATTTTACCCATTTTTGTGGCTTAAAGTTAACGGGAACTTTGACATTAATTTAATCATCATCATCATCATCTTCAGCCTATAATGTTCCCAATACTGGGACACAAGCCTCCTGTCTCTGAGGGGGAGAGTGCCATAATCCAAGACGCGGACCCAATGCGGATTGGTCGATGTCACATGTCTTCGAATTTGATAGTTCTAAGACATGCCGGTTTCCTCACGATGTTTTCCTTCACCGTTTTGAGAGCAGTGGTGATGAAATAAATTACGCAAAGTAATGCGCCTGCCTGGATTCGAACCCACGACCTACTACTAGTAAGTCGGGGCCGATACCATTGGGCCACCACTGCTCTCGCTACGAATATTTAGACCGTGCGGTGATCGAACCCGCGACCTGCAGCTGTGAAACTGTGCAGCAGTCGATCGCTCTGTCACTGCGACTGCCAACTTTGATGGAGAAAACTTTTTTTTTTGACGTGGTAAAATCATCAAATGAGAGCTCCCACCACGGGCAGGGCGGGAGGCACTGTCAGACTCGTACTGACTAAAATCCAGTGTCCTTCAATATCCCTTTATGTTCCGGGGTGACGGTGATGGAATAAGTCCCGCGACCTGATAGAGAAAACTTAAACTCAACTTTAACACTTGAGTTAAAACTTTTTGTTTCGTTTGGAGTCGCCGGATCCAACGTCATTGGATGGAAAAATGTGCTCTTTTCTGATCCAGCACTCGATACTGGTACCTAACATGCTGTTTTGAATTTGTCTGAGATTAGCTCGTTCAAGCAAACTAATTCCTCAGCTTTATATATTACTTTAGATAGACGAAACTAGATACTCGTGCTGGCCTTATACAGGTGAAATTTTTAAATAAAATATAGGGTGACTGGTTATTAATGTACGATACTTAAACACGTGATTGTGCTCATGATGTCAAACAATTTTACTATGGGAGCAAAACCGAAATCGTGAAAAAAAAAATCACCCCATATAGCCTCGTTAACGAGAACGATAGAACCAAAAAAACTCCTCAATTACACAGACAATTGTCAAGAAATCACCAATTTAACATCTTTTAATATTAATTATTGTAATAGTGACCACAGACCGTGTCGACGAGGACCACTTTCTGTATCAAACTCTTGACCTAAGTGCTTAAGAGGCTGTTCAGGTGATAATCGAGGCGCTAGAACTAGACCCTTGATTGTTAAAACATAGTTTGATTGATCACTGTTGTAGTTATGATGTGTAGGTACAGTACCTTTAGCACGAATTTTCACTCTTTTACTTTACAGCGTCTTTCCAGTATTTACAGCGTTTCTTGTATGAATAATCCTTGAAAATTGTCAATAGTGAAAGAGTACTGATATTAATAATATTATTTCGTAAAAAGTGACGAAAGTGTGTTAACGAAAGTCGAACAGGATTGGTCAAATAGACTACGCATAACTTTTCCTAGCGTGGTCCGAATTCAAACTTCTTTATATTGGAAAGAATTTAACTCAAAGTTAGCCCATTTATATTTCAAAAGTAAATTCGGCTTCTTAGAGCAGAAAAAAGAATTTTTAGTTGTAAACCGATTCAAAATCAAAATCAAAAGTCATTTATTCAAAATAGGCTGATTTATCAGCACTTTTTGAAGGTGAATTTTTACATAAGACAGTCCCCTTCGTCACTTCCTAGTGTTTAGGCTGGGAAGAAGTGGCGGAAAATCTCCCCAGGATTATGGCCCACTCCCTCTCACAAGAGAGGAGGCCTGTGTCCCAGCAGTGGGAACGTTATAGGCTTGCATCATTGCATCTGCGATCGATTTGTTAGACAGACCGTACAACCGTCAGAAAATACTAAGTCAATCTCGATAAACTTTAAAAGAAGCTATAATCTTGATAAAAATCGACCTAACCAAAGATCGAAATTCCTATACCTAACTTCCATTACGGGACTAACTTAATAAAAAAAAAATACAGAAAAAAAAGACAGATCTGCGTCGCCGCCGCTGCCCCCGCACCCATGCATATACTTTTTCATCTGTTCGACTCGGGGTGCAGGATATTAATGAATTTCCTCGTCAGAGCGGACCGTGATTAGTTCGCTAATGCGATTAGTTGTCTCCTCCGGTTGGCCGATGGGCATTGTTTACTGAAGCGCGACGAGCAATGTATAACGTGTACGACACGATTGCCGCCACCCTATAATATGTATGTCGCCGCAATCATTTCGGAGACTAACAATCGGAATGATTAGTAGTGTTGGTACGTAAGAAGAGATACCTAGATAATTATGCAGCCATTGTTGCTCGGCAGTTATTAATTACGCATGCGGCTTATTAATTTATAAGTCTGCCTTCAGAACTAGTTCTGATGAAGTTTACCTGGCAATTTAACGGAATACTCTTATTATGGGACTTCGTTTAACGGTTAGCCAGGTAAATCATTAAACAAGTGATTAATTTTTATTTGTTTAGTAAACAAGTGTTACTTGTTTCATAAATTAAAGCATAATTTTAAAAAAATACTTTATAATATAAACTAAATACCTGTCGTGCAGTTTTTACAATATTTTGATAAATATAAAATTAATTAATTAATCAAAAACAAATAAAAATAAAAATCACTATATGTAGGTAAGTATACTAAAATGAAAACGTTACAAAATTATTTTTTGATGATGAAACGCTTCTGAAGACCTCAAAAGGTCTTAGAAATCGAGAGCCAATGAAAATGAGAAATTAGGTGAAGAAAAAATAAACTTAATCTGACATTTCGAAGAACAACTAAAATAATTACCTATGCAGCCGATGAAGCGCTTACAATGTATTCGTCAATTAATTTTTATATAAAGCAATAAAATATTCAACAAAAAGACGTACATAAATGTTCATCAAGCTAAAAGAGAAAGTTCAAACAAACTACTATTGAAAGCTTTTAATATTCATTTGGCACTTATTGGCAATAAAGCTCGGAATCATTTGAATGATCTGAACATTGTCCTCTTGCTGTCATCCGTCTATAATAATTGCCTGTAATGGATACAATACAACAGTCATACATGCCGTCAGGACATCGACTCCTCTTTGTGGTACTGTTTCAACTTTTACTGGTAAATGTGCAGCTTTTGTTCATGCTGAAACAGAATGTCTATCGTATACAGATTTCAGCTTGTTAAAATTTTTAAGAGTAACAATGGAGTTTTGTGCCCAAAGGAAACAGTACTTGGAAATGTTTGACGTCCGACATAATTGTACATTGAGATGTGCGTTAGTAACAGTATTTTCAAAGAATCCTAGTGTGTGGGTCTTTTAATGCCTAAAAAAGGCAATAAAGTCCAGAAGTTCATTCATACGCCAGCAGTCATAAGGAAGCCAACAGAGCTTGACCAAAAAATATATCAAATTCGAGGTCAATTTCTACACCACATCGCGGTAGGGTTTCAAGTGTTATGTCGCATTGTTAGCTCGTAAGTGACCAATTAAACGACTTCTGTACGTCTGTACATATATAAGCATTTCGGTATAGAGTTTTTATGGGCCTCCCATGAAGCTAACCCAACCGTATAGAGATATAAATCAACTTCATAATGTGATTTAGCAAGACTCGTTACTGCAACAGTACGCCGTATTTACATAAAAACAATATTTTTGTGTGTATATTTATAGCAGTAATTCAATATTTTCGTACCAATACGGCTAATAGGCTGGCTCGTGTTGCCTCGGGTATTAATTCATAAGTCATAACCTCTTTTATTTGCTTTTTGCTTTTTTGCGTTTATTATGTTTCCTGTGCGAGTTGCTTAAAAATAGTACTCGTTGAACGAGCGAGGTTATGATTGTTTCTTTCATAAAAATATGAGATCTCATGACCACTTGAGATGTTAATATTTCGTATGGATATCTGTCAGCGAGACTTTTATTGGTTTCCAAATTCTTTGAATATTTTATTTCCCGTTTTCGTGAAAAGGTTTCTCTTCGGTAATTGGTATTTTAGTCATGAATATTGATACCCAAAGACACCTATTACAAGTAGGCTGTTCGTAAGTAGAGGCACGTGTATATTTTATGTGTACAGATACTTAAATACGTTTTTTTCCAATAATAAAATTAATGGTTGTCCCGGACCACCTGTTATTCAGAACAATTTAATTACACGTCATTGTATTTTGTGATAGTTATGAAAGGAACATAATTGAGATGTACACTACTAACTTATAATTGCTTTATTTATTTTAATTGCCGATACCTTTGTTTTTTTAATAATTCGGAAGGGGAGAGACAATAACGATTCTTTTTTTAATAAAAAATGGTTGTTGGTGACCGTTATATTCATTGTTTTGGGGTTGGTTTAATAAGTTGTCATCGCGTGATGTTGTGGCTGACAAGGCCGCGGGTATCAGGGTATTAGCGCCAGGTGTACTTATGTTATATCGACTGCGCAGGAGTGGTCAATACCCCGACTGCCCTCGACTGTACCCGACTGTCTCCGAGTGACGTGACGTAGCATTTCCCTTGACTTTTACAATTAAATACCGTAATAAGCCGCTGACAGCTGACAATTCTCTCTTACTTTCTCACTCATACTAATACAGCTATTAGGTTTTATTTATACTAATAAAAATATTCAGTAATCATTTCACTATTATACAGTATTACAGCATGTGTCAGAAAAGTGTGGTCATATTATTATATCAGACAACTTTCTCCGAAGGACAAAAATCGAGAAAAATAATCAAGTGTCCCATACATTTTTTTTTCATGTAAAGTTTTCCTATAAAGCTTCAGCCTGTAAATTCACAATATTTTATATTTTTGAAAGCTTCAGTGTACATTGTGAAGTGCTAAAAGTTTGACTAAAAGCCCTGCCAAAGGCTAGCCTCAGTGAAAAACTGTTCTAGGAGCTAGGTACGTGGATTAGTTTGAATGGGTCTCCTTCATCGAATATCTGTAAACGTAACAAAAGTTTTTTTCGTCTTTTTATTAAGTTTTTTTTTTGATAAAAACAATCATAATTCCTTATAAGCAAAAGAGTCCTCCGACAGTGAAGACGCAATAAAGTTATTTCAAGAAGCAACATCTAAAACCACTTTATAAAGGAAGTTACATAATTTAATGTTCACAGACGTCAGGAACACGAAGAAGAATGTTCCAAGTGCCCTCGAAACAACAATACGCCCTCAATTATATTGTGCCAAATTTAATATTCACAATAAATCGCGTATAGTTTCTATATTTGTACCAACATGCCCACGACATGCGACCTCCGCGTCTCAAATATAAATAACTGGTGTGCGAGTGTGTGTGTGAGATTTGTGTGTGTTTACAGCACACGAATTACATTTCACAAGCAAGCGAAACAATACGAACTGTTTGGACACGCTACACAGCGAGCCCTGTGCGATGTCAGGAGATAGTTGCGATTAGGAGCTGATTAAGCAGCCGAATAATCTAGCCTAAACGCATGTGAACGAAAATACTTACTCAGTTTAACTTCAAAGGTCATATTGCAACAGCCTGAAAACATAATAACCATGAAAATCTCATTTACATCTGAAAAGCTCATATATTTCCAATTCATCAAAACAGAAGTCTTCATGCATTTCATGCATAGGAAGTACAGGGACTATCAAAACATGTTTTCAAGACATCCGTTGTGTGCATGTGTGATGTTCACATTACACTTTTAAATCAAATCAGTAAATCTCAATAAATAATGTATGTGGATGAAGTATTCATCAAACACGACCGTGCGACATGCAACTTTCATTCAATATCACATAACTTCGCGTTCAATATCTTGCATAGCACAGCTTCTAGTGTAGCGCGGAATTAAACATTAAATGCATGAAATATGCTCTGATTTGAAACAATGGCAAAATATACATATAATAACATCAATGAATAACAATGGAGTATAAATTATCATTTAAACTGTTGTATATTTTATAAAATATAGCCCTTGTGTTTGGTTTAAACAAATAAGTATACAGACATATAATTTGTTAGAATGTATGTTAATCGCGAAAAAATTTAGGTGTGTGAGTGTTTGTTAGATGTGCTGACATCTGTTGGGAGAGGGTCAGGGTCAAGAGTCTTCCGGACTTTCACCCTCGTCCAGGTAGACAGGGGTGATCGATTATACTCTTAAGAGGAAGGTGTATGTATCTATTCCCCCGCGTTTTACGTAAAGTGCATTGTATCAAGGGTCTCTTATGCGCTTTTTACAACGCCGAGAAATTATCCCTTTAAAGTGAGGTGAGAACGTGCGTCATCAGTGATTTACGGATGCTTGAAGGAGGCGTCATCAGGCTGAAAATGACACGTCGTATTCCTAAACTACAGTTTTAATCCACACATTGAAATATAAACTTTCGAACAAACCGACGGATTCTACAACTCAAGGGGTTACGACATTGCAAATACTTCGGGTCAGAAGCTAGAATGTTAAACAATTGGTCCTACTTGATCCGTTACAATCCTGTTTCTCATTAATGACACTAACTCGATATTGAGAGTGAGTGTAACTTTCATTGCAGCTTACTATTGTATTCTTGTTTTGTTTCTCTGTTAGATTTTCCCAGTATCGCTAACTATGTTTAGTATCAATTTGCCTTTAAATTAAAGTTCTACGTGATAGCTCAAGCTAGTTTGAAAACTCTTGTTTTACAGTCCCGTTGTAATCTGAACACCTAACAGAAATTGAATCGGTTAAAAAATGTGAACTTATCGACAGGATTTTAATGAGGTTCCAGTTGTAAAATACTTGGATTTAAAAAACTGAAACTGAGTCCGCTAAAAACTGAGAACTTACCGACAGCTTTATAATCAGTTTAGAATTACAAAGAGCATGTTTTGGCAACTTCTTTTGTTCCTCTGAACACTTTACAGCAATAAGCATTAGCATAATTGTGATGCTTTCTGATATCTTGTGGCGAATAAAATCATTTCGCTTCTGACATACCCGTCGGCGATCAGGACCTGAAAAGGTCATAAAACAGTCTTGTCATTGGAATGAGCAGCGTCAGCGGCAGCGGGGCGGCGGAGCGGGCCGGAGGACGGCGCGCGGCGGGGCGGACACACGACTACCGTGGCTGCGCCGCACGACTCACTTGTAAGATGATTTTTTCGTGATCCGACTTTCATTGTTCAGTAGCTGTTACGATTCGATTGAAATTGTTTACATCGCCCACTGCGGTGGCCCGATATACTCATCCTTGTATAGCAACTGCAACTTAGTGTCGTGATTTTTATAGTCACACGTTTTTGGGGTCTCGTGAGGCGTGAATGTGTTATTGTAGTAGGGAACACGCGTTGGTTACCGTGCTGATTCGTGAGCTGTTACTGTGATTAACGCCGTGATTAGAATAATTGTTCAAAACTGTAAAAAGCTCTCTAAAAGTTAATGTTCTCTATTTACATAAATTCGCAACAGTACACAGCATTCATTCACAAACAAATTACCTTCATACAATGCAGAAAAACGGGCACGTCGAAATGGTAAATACCGATACGTAACAAACAAGCAAAGTGGTTGATGCAACGACAAATACTTACTCTTATAATAGACGTGCATTCTATTCAAAAGGTATTTCAAAGAATTTTCCACAATGCGCCCGGTACCGCTCGGTTATAAGAAAACGCCAATCGTAATGGCCCCCATACGTTATGGAAAATAGAGTACAATAGCAACAATTTGTACTTCACGAACGGAAACAATGTACGAGATATCTTCAGGTGGGTACACTCGCATGCTGAAGTCCCGGCCGCTCACAAATTAATTATCACTTTTAAACTCGCACTTTTGAAATGATTCTGCGGCGATAGCGATGTTCAGAGCGAGAGTCTCTAATTGAATCTGTCGGTTGCTCTTTAGTTTCCATCGTTGATTGTGAAGTTTCTTATCCTGAAAACGTTTTTAATTACCACTTTTAACTTTTTCATGTTATCTCCGGTTTGAAGGTTCGATTTATTTAATAACCTGTTATTAATTGCTCAATTATTGCTAAATACGTCTGTTATAATGACATTTCAAAACTAAAAGCTCTTTTAAAAAAAGTTACATAAATGGCTTGATAAATGTATTCCTGTATTTACCAAAAGGAAAAGAAATGTTTGACTAAACAGCTGAACGCAGTAAAGGGCTGGCAAAAACTAATTTCATCCGAATTGTTCTGAATTTAGTCATACACGCACTCGGCCACGACTAGTTTTTTAGTTCACACGTCACTCAGAATTCTCGAGGCGATCACAAAAAAGTTCGTGCCAATTAATTTCGCACAGCCGTCGCATTTTAATTTGAATTACAAATGCAATTCATAATACGTTAAAAATAACAACCAGAAAGAACTGGGCAAAAGTGTTGAACGACAAAAAAGTCTTTATTAGCGCCATTACAATTTTTACAAGGCTTTTATTGCACTTTAGTAGGCGAGTGTACGTGCCTTCAGCGGGCCTCTCGGCCCTACACTTAATGCAGTTATGCAAAACACTGCAAATATCTCGTTTGCCTCCATCAACTTACTCGGGCTGCCCTGTTTTTTTCGTGTTTTTTTACATTACCTACGTAAATTACATTTTCATTATCGTGTGGATGCATGAAATTCTTCAATTTAGAATTTTACACTCTTTTTCAAATCTATCGTTTTGTTAGAAAGCAAATTTTTAACATTCCTGGGTCCGGTGAGGTGCTCCTGTTACATGTGATTAAGAGGACGGCAATTTTATTACCGGCTAGTTAATTTTATGAAGAGTGTCTGCTCAAAGGGAAACCTCGTTGTTACGAGAAGCTGATCTTCTTTGCATTAAAGTTTTAGGTTTTTCTAAAGGGGATAATTAACTGAGCTTTTAATGAAGCAAGCTAGTCAACTTGTTTCAGTTCCGTCAAGCTGGAAAAAAACGCATAATCTTCGTTTAGTTTTGAAAACGCAACATCTCCAACGTAATGACTACACACAGCAACATATCACAACAGAAGCAGCCACCATCATACATTGCTAAAACGCTGGTACATAACAGAAACACTCGGTTTCTTATTCATAAAAGTAATTTTCGATCCGCCACTTATGCAAACACGCCATTGTTTCATATCTGGCAATATTTTCTACTATTTCGGACCGTTCCGCCGGCAATTTCCCGGTTGGCTGAGCTCGCTGAGACTCCCCGCACCCGGAAGACTGTGCCTCCCGCATCACGCGTGCTCTCATTTGAATATAACATTACTACTGCAAACAATTGAAAACGCACTACTTGGAAAAACCTTATCATTTAGCTCTATCTTAAGCCTAATTGACTATGGACCGTTGAAGCGACTGAATCGTTTCTCGGTTGCCAATTTTAAAATAATTATTTTCTACATTCTAGATACAGAGCCTCGCCTTTTTTCTGCTGATCAGAGGGACAAGCGTTGGAACGTCCACACGACAGGCTATTCACATACGGGCAAAGAGGCCCCTTAGGCACACAGTGCCTAAGGAAGAGTTTTTGCCTGCATCCCAGGGTGCACCGGCCCGAAAAACTGGTCTTCCCGCTAGACGTATCCAGGGAGGGAACTCCAGTCTACGGGCGCACGTGGAGGTTTCCTGTCATAGCACCCCACAGAGCCTCACCTAGGGGAATTTTCACAATAATAGTCTTAAAAAATTTGTATAAATGTCCATCAACGCGATTATTAATGGCATTTCCCGTTAGTGTGGTGAAATTTTTAGATAGACGTGTATTTTCGTAAAATTAGGTGAAACTTTTCAATCCTGTATCCGTAAATATGTAAATCTCACTTATAAATCTAGTCCACTCTATGATTTGAAATTCATGGAAGGCGTAACACGAGCGTTGCAATTCAATTGGTTTTGAATTGTAAGCAGTGCCTCTTAGGTTGTGTCAGTGACCTTAAAACCTTTGAGTATATGTCGGTCATCTGTGTTTATGTAGAATGATTTTATTTATTTTCATTATTTTTTACAAAATTGTAACTGTTGGGAAACAGCTAATAAGTAGTTCTTAGCGGTTTCACCCTCTGCTCGGCTATGTATTGCCTTTTTCAATAATTCTTGAATATCAACGCATTGAACGAAACAAACTCTTCAGCTTCATAATATTAGGTACCCACTATAATTTCAATATAGCTACTGTTATCAGTCATAGTAACTTTTCTTTGCCGAATGGAGTTATTCAGCAATGTTCTCTTCTGGAGCGTGTTTTATCGTGTTAAAATCATCAAATGAGCCCTCCCCCAGGGCAGGGCTGGAGGGACCGTCAGACTCGTACTGACTAAAATCCACGGTGTCCTTCAATAGCCCTTAACGTGGCAGGGTCACAGTAGCCCATTATTCGCCGCCTGCATACCGTCTACTGCAGCCTGAAGAAATAGAGATTGCTTTTGATAAACGTTTATAAAATTCAAATTATGAAAAGAAAAATTCGAACTGCGAGCAGGATTTGAACCTGCGATCTTCGGTTTCACATTTCATTCGACGGTCTTCCCAAATGAGCCACCGAGATTCATGCCTACTGCATGCATCGAAAGGTGACATTTCATAGAAAAGTTTTGAAGCATGCGTTAGTTAGCTAGTACGTAAATATACAAACAAAATAAAAATTGTCTTGAAATTCCAAAATGTACAGAGATAATTTTGAAAACACTACGCACCATAAGATTCCTGAACAACTTTTTTTTTAACAAGTTGTAAAACTTTTGATCTTCAAAAACATTTAATTTACAAAGTACTTGATGTTACCCGGCCCGTAAAGCGGTACAGCGTGATGTGTCATCCGTATCCGGTCCGCTAACTAGCTAAACACATGGAACAAGTGGACGAATACCTGGAAACATAGAATTATTTATCTTGAGCTCACTAATCATACAAATTACGTCTTATTTCAACTAGAATTGGATTATACTAGCACTGGGTTGTAAGCGCTCATGTACACGACGCCGCCGCCGCGCCGCCGCCGCGCCTCTAGGCTGTGTACACGGTCGCTACCGCGCCGCCGCCGCGCCGCCGCCGCGCCGCCACCGCGCCGCTGCCGCGCCGCCACCGCGCCGCCGCCGCGATGCCATTCGCTAGTGTTTTATTTATCTAACAAAGGAGATGTCTCATTGCGGCCATATAATGTTTTTTTTTTGATAATTCAAGGATAACTTCTTCGTTTATGTATCGGTTTTGATGATTCTTTTTTTGTTGGAAAGAAGGTATTTCAAAGGCGGTTCCATGATATGGAGATTAGGGTTTGATGATGGAAGACCAGAGAAATCGAGTGGAGCTAAATAGTAAGAAATATCTGCTTTCCAACAAAAAAGAATCATCAAAACCGGTTCATGAACAAAGAAGTAATCCGCGAATAAACATTAAAAAAAACATTATGGCCGAAATGAGAAACCTCCTTTTTCAGATAAATAAAACACTATCGAATTGGATACGCGGTGCCAGCGCGGCGGCGGCGCGGTGGCGGCGCGGTGGCGGCGCGGCGGCGGCGCGGCGGCGGCGCGGTAGCGGCGCGGCGGCGGCGCGGCGGCGGCGTCGTGTACATGAGCCCTAACATGTAGCAGTTTGAAAATCGAATCTAATCAAAGACATTAAACTATAATTATACGAGCAATAGACGGAACATCACGAAGAAAGTGATCCAAATTTTACCAATAGGTAAAAAGTCCCTCAGTCTAGTAGTCGCGTTGCTATGCAACGCTTAGATAGTGCTACTGATGCACGGCATCAAAAATTTTTGTTGTGTATGAAAATTTTCCCAATGAAATATAGGTTCTTTTAAATCTCTTTGAATCTAATACTGCGTTTTCTTATCGTTGTAAAAAAATCATCAAATTGATTTCTCCCCGGGCAGAGCGAGAGGGACTGTCAGACTCGTACTGACTAAAATCCACGGTGTCCTTCAATAGCCCTCTACGTTTCGGGGTCACGGTAATTCGGAGTCCTGCGAAACTAATCCCACTAATATTATAAACGTGAAAATATTTTCTTTGCATGGATGTTTGTAACTCTTTCACGCAGAAACCACTCAACGGATTTGGCTAAAATTTGGTACACAGATAGTTTATAACCTGGATTAACACGTAGGATAACAAATTTCTATCTCGATTTTATGTTCCCGTGGGAAAATTTTCGAGTTGCAGCGAGTGAAGCCGCTGGCAACAGCTAGTCTAAAATATAAGCAGAAACCAAAAAAAAATGTTCATAAAAAAAAATCTACTGAACCAAACTAAAAAATATCGAACAAAAATAGAATTATTAAATTCAGTTCAACCAGTCGCAATGTAGAAGACATAAAAAAATCAAAAGTATTGAGAACCTCCTCTTTTTTTGAAGTTGGTTAAAATTATTGTTTTATTTATACAGTTATGGGTTATACATACAGGTATCGTTGAACGTCCAAGGCAGTGCTCGACGCGCGACGGATCGCGCCCCATTATAATTGTGTTCACTGAATTGATTGAAAACATCGGTATTTCAAATTTAGATTTTATTCGCGCCTTGAGCGCAGGGCTCCGCAATGGATTCAGTGTGGCAAGTTCATGACTTAATGTGGTAATGGCGAACGTTGACTGTTTTACATTTATTTTGATTTTTCTGAATTCGTAACTATTTTTTCATTATGCTGCTACTTACTATCAGAAAGTTTTTGAGATTGCTTTTTGAACCCTTCGTACCTCAGTATTAAAAATATCGAGCAGTGGTGGCCGTGTGGTATCGGCCACTACTTACGAGTTGTAGGTCGTGGGTTCGAACCCAGCCAGGCGCATTACTTTGTGTAATTTATTTCATCACCACTGTGGTTTATGACCCACTCCCTCTTAAAGAGAGGAGTCCTGTGTCCCAGCAGTGGGAACATTAATAGGCTGATGATGATGATGATATAATTTTCGTAGTTAATATGACGTCCCTGATTACCCAGTCGCCCCGAGGGGGGTTCCCAAAGGCTATAAATACAAGTAACAACAATACGTCGTTCGACTCACGGTATTTCACGTCGCTACTGGGTCCATTGAAACGCATGTTTTTTTATTACTTGTTCACTTATTGCTTGATTATGTACGTATAAACAATATAGACATGTTCCTTTAATAACGTGCGGTTGAGATGTGGTCAATTATGGTTCTTTTGTGGGATTTGACTTACCAGTGAGTGGGTTTTGTGAAAGATTCATGTTTTGGTCAGTCCATTGTAAAGATTGACGGATTCTTCGGAATTACGCGAGTAAGGTTTGATGCTGGGGAGTTTGTTCCGCCACTTCTTTTCAGCCAAAACCCTACGAAGTGGTGTCGAAGCCCGCTTTGGGGACTGCCTTATGTAAAAACTAGCACTACGCCCGCGACTTCGTCCGCGTGATTTTTGAACTTTGCCTTTGTGAATTTCTAATCAAGGCCACCGTTTTTATAAGATACTGTTAGAAAATTGAAATCAATATTCAACAAAAATTCTATCACCCCGCAATATCCCGTCTTGGGTGGCACCCACGCCTACTAAAAATGACCCCAATGCACAATTACCATTATAACCCCTTACGGGTCGAATTTCACAAAATGTCCACCTTGGTGAGCATTTACGTCTTAAAAAAAATCAATATGCAAGATTTGAGACGTCTAGCACTTGTATTCAAAAAGTTTCATACAAACTATCAACCCCAAAAAAACCCCTTAGGGTCCGATTTTAGCAAAATCCCGTCATGGTGAGCATCTACATCCTTAAAAGAAACCCGATGCAAAACTTGAAATTCCTAGCAGTACCTACCTCCTGTAGTACCTAACGAAGTTGCGTACAAACAATCAAGATCAACCCCAAAAACAAACCCCTTATTGGTCGAATTTCTCCAAATCCCGTCATGGTGAGCATCTACGTCCAAAAAGGAACCCGATGCAAAATTTGAGGCTTCTAGCACTTGTAGTACCAAAGTTATGTACCGACTTATGTATCACTTACGCTCAAAAAAGAACCTCTATGTAAAATTTGAGTCTCAAAACTTTCAACCCCAAAAACAACCCCTTAGGGGTCGAATTTCGCAAAATCCCGACTTATGTTTCACTTACGCTCAAAAAAGAACCCCTATATAAAATTTGAGTCTCAAAACTATCAACCCCAAAAACAACCCCTTAGGGGTCGAATTTCGCAAAATCCTGTCATAGGTAACTCTTACGTCCTCAAAAGAACCCGTATTCTAAATTTAAACTTCTTAGCGCTTGTAGTAACGAAGTTTCATACAAACTATCAACCCCAAAAACAACCCCTTAGGGGGCGAATTTCGCAAAATCCGTTCTTAGTGCTCACCTACGTGGTATAAGGAGGATTTATGCCAAATTTCAAGTTTCTAGGCCCAGCGGTTTGTGCTGTGCGTTGTCAGATCAGTCAGTCAGTTTTGAATTTTATATATATAGAAGATAGATAGACTTTCGAAAAGTGCTGATAAATCAGTCTAATTTGAATAAATGACTTTTGATTTTGACTTTTTAGTGCTTTATAGAAGACAATGTATAATCATACGCGCGGCGAACTTACGTGACCCACATGAGCGTTATAGGAATTCAGAATTCCTTCAATTCTAAATGCCAGTGAAATGATTTGTCGGGAATTGAGAAAACGGAAATGTAGTGTAGTTACAAAGAGATGCTTTCCTTCTTAAAATATGTTATGAGCTTCTTTAAACTATAAGTATTATCTTGAAACTTAGTTACCGTTGCAGCATTATCTGTCTAAGGGCAAAAACTCTTCCTTGGGCACTGTGTGCCCAAGTGGTCTCTTTGCCCGTATGCAAATAGCCTGTCGTGTGGATGCTCCAACGCGTGTCCCTCTGATCAGCAGAGGGCACAGCGGCGGAGCGGGCTTGCGGACGGTGAGTGATGGGTAGCTCGCCGTCCGACCAAGGACCAAGCCCGGGTCAGTGGCGCGTCGTGTTTCGCGCCAAATGCCTGCTGGGGTCGCGGGTTTTTTCTTAACCCAGGATACCGTGGCCCCGGAACATAAAGGGCATAGGAAGGAACACGGGTGGATTTTAGTCAGTAAGAGTCTGACAGTCCCTTCCGCCCCACCCAGGGCGGGAGGACTCATTTGATGATTTTACCACCTAAAAAAAAAAAAAAAAAAAAAAAAAGGGCTGATTTTTCAATAGCCAAATAACCTTTAACTGAGGAATTAAAATTTGACATATTTTCTATAGATAAGCTGTCAAACCGACATTTTTATTTAGGTTATCTGGCTAATGAAAAATCAGCCCTAAAAATAATAAATAAACTTAATTTAAACTGCTCTCGTTTATTGTAACAAATTTCAGGCGACAGTCCTCAAGATTCTTTCTGGCAATAACGCCAAGATTTGAAGCTTATCTTAAAGAAAATGCTTGCATTTCATAAACTGCGTAAAACACTGAAAAAACTTGTCAATCGGAAACCGTTGGATGATTTTTTCATACAGAAAAAGAGTCTGCAGGTAGAGCTTCCCCCAAAATAAACTTTAAAACAATCCTAATCTTTGAAAGTATCTTGAAAACTTTCACGAACTTTACAACCGAAAGCCGAAATTATATTAAGAGAATTAATAACGCATAAAATGGATGAAAGTGATAACCATAGCTGTTAGATTGAGATAGCCGTCGTTCATCGGACGGCCGGCGCCGGCGCCGCATCGTATACGCTAATAATATCTACATTTTGTCCAGCATAGTGCTGACATACTGGTTAACTGTGCGCGAACGAATTATCGATACGATCGATGCAGCTAATACAGCACCTACCGATCAATAGCTTAGTACTTTGGAGCTTCATAATATTACTTATTACTTCCTACTAATATAATAAATGCGAAAGTTTGTGAGGATGTTTGTATGTGTATGTGTATGTAGGTATATTTGTTACTCTTTCACGCAAAAACCACTGAAAGGATTTGGCTAAAATTATAGGATGTTCCCGTGGGATAATTTTCGAATTGTAGCGGGTGAAGCCACTGGCAACAGCTAGTATGTTATAAATGCGAAGGTATGTGATGAAATGAAATGATGTAATGATGAAATGATGTTGAAATGATTTTATTTTAATTTTAAATGTAATGGGCGTTTTTCCATTAGACGGCACGGCACCGGCACGGCACCGGCATGGCCGTGCACCGGCACCGGCGCCGGGGCTTCGTTTTTCCACTGCACCGGTTCCTAACCGGCCCGGCAACGGCACGGCACCGGCGCCGGTTCCTCAGCATGGTTTTATTTGTTACTAGCTGTGCCCGCGACTTCGTTCGCGCGGATGTCGGAATTTAACAATGTATTTTTTAGTGCGAAGCGCCTAATTCTCGCCACGTTTTTCAATATATTTGAATAACAATTCAAGAATATTTGATGTGTTTGATCGCCCTCTGTTGTTCAAAGGCAGTACCATTCAATTGCTACTGGATTAGAGTAATGGATGAAAAATGAATTAATGAAATATTATGTTGATATAAATAATAAATAAAATTGTTGTTTCATTTATGTAATTCATTGAATGACACGCAAGAACATATATTTCTTCTAAAAAACAAAATAACATGATCATTAGACTTTCAAAAGTAAAGAGGCTAAATTAACCTTATTACGAGCCACAAACCGAGTCTCACTACTACTACTACACGCCTGCGCACTCACACACGCACACGGCTACAATTCATACACACATTATGCACATTTGCCGGCCGGCACCGACTGGGAAGCTTGCTACCCCGGCGACGGCGACGGCGCCGGCAGGACTCAACGCCGGGCCGACGCCGGCGCCGGTAAGTGGAAAAGCGAGCCATACATTTTCATATATTCTTGCTTCCCCGGCACCGGCGCCGGTGCCGGCGCCGGCTAATTGAAAAACGCCAGGCCAGCACCGACTAGGAAGCTTATTACCTCGGCACCGGCGACGGCGCCGGCAGGACTCATCGCCGGGCCGGCGCCGGGCCGGCGCCAGCGCCGGTAAGTGGAAAAGCGAGCCATACATTTTCATATATTCTTGCTTCCCCGGCACCGGCACGGCGCCGGCGCCGTCGCCGGTGCCGGTGCCGGGCCGGCTAATGGAAAAACGCCCATTGTATAGCCCATTTATCAAGGAAAATTATTGGCTGTATAATATCACGCTACAAGAAGTCGAGAAGCGGGTTAAACAGTAACAGCTAGTAACAGATATTTTAAAAAGTTCTTTACTAAGCAAATTACATCCGGTGCATACAATAGCAAACAATAGTCAATTAGAAGGCAGAACCAAAGAAAAATCTTTTAGACCTAGAACCGGCTAACCTAATTTAATTACTTACTGAAAAACATTTTTCTCTTTTAATAATCTACATCAAGGTGAACGAAAACTGTGAAAAACAAAAATCTAGACTTCGCTTTTAAATCCTCATTGTAATACAAAAGATTGTGAACGTGAAAAGTGTGCCAAAAAACTGAGGTTTTGACATAAATTAAAATTGTGATATAGCACGTCATTCTGCAATATGTACATTGTAAAACTAGTATTTGTACGCGACTTCGTTCACGTGGTAGCCTGCAATGATCCTTCGAATGAACGCAGATTATGAACGTATGCCAAACGTCCAGCCTTTTTTGTATATGAGTAACAAACATACAAACTTTCACACTTATAATATTGTATGATAGATGTACATTTGTACATAGTATTTAGAGAAAGTGAGACATAACGCTGAAGAGATGGGTGGCAAAGTTGTAGGGGTGACAACATTTTGCTATGTCAAAGTATTTCTTGTCAAGTTTGCCCGTCTTTTTTATCATCTTGACCCAATTTTTGATGCCTTTTATTCGCGGGCCCCTTAGAGCTTTTATTTTATTTAGGAAACTATTTAGATAACGCGTTTGAGTAATAGTGAAAACGAATCTACGACGTGTAACGTTAAATGTGCAAAACCTCTCGTGGGGTTACTCAGCCCATGTTACTAGGCCTATCAGTATGAAAAATCTTTTTTTTTTTGCGAATTTCCAAATACTTGAAGCAAACCTTGTTTAGTAACTTTGGCTGAGTTACCCCATGAGAGGTTTTGCGCATTTAACGTTACACTTGTATACTAATACTAATATTATAAAGCTGAAGAGTATGTTTCGTTTAACGAGCTAATCTCAGGAAGTACAAGTTCAAATTTAAAAAAAAAAGTGTCTGACAGTGTTTTTATCCATGAAGGTTATAACTTGTATAGGCTAATATAACTTCATGTTATGACAAATAGAAGATCAGCACTTTTTTGCATAAAGGCACGATCACCGCTCACTCCCGTTTTATATTCAGCGAATTGATCATAATCCTGTTGCATTTATTTAGCAGCCATTATCTGCTTGGAATCGAATGTTCTGCTTGACGGTAACAGCAGTTACTGCGTATTGATTGAAATTAATTCACGTTGTGATCTTAGCTTTATTTAATTAATATCACTATTTTGCAATTTACTATTTTGTATGTAGGTTTTTTCCATTATAATTATGTTTAACATATTTTATAAACCAAGCGCAACTTAGGCAACTGGGCTTCTCCCAGTGGTTATGTCCCTTTGTGCCTATTGGCCTTGTTTTGTTCTGTCTCCTGCTTGCATGGATCCAAGTGGGAACATATTTTTCCTACTCCTCCACTATTCTTTCCTGATTAATTTCGTTGCAGGAACCAAGACAGGTAAATTCATTCTCCGGGACACGTCGAGCTTCATTGTCTCAGCGCTTTTCTGGTGGTTGCAAATGTTGATTCTGGCTCTCAGGAGTTGCAGTGGTTAGCCTAGCGAGACATCGCGTAGGAGAGGCTACTAGTTTAGAATTTCCACTGCAACAGACCTTCGCTAAATGGGCTTAACTATTTAAAAAAACTGATAATGCCATATTTTGCCATGGCCGGTTGGTACCAGAAATCTAGTAGAAATTGATGGACATTCGTTTGATACTGGTGATGCGTAACATCTTGATTCTGAACACCTTGTTCACTTTATTTCGTTTATAATGCAAAAAAAAACATGGAGCGTGTCATCCCTGTGGCACGAGAGGCGCGAGGCGCGAGGCGCCGGCAGCTGGCGACGAGCGGCGGGAACCTCACAAATATATAACAATAGTGGAGATGAGAGTGAGTCGCTAGATCAAAGCCCGGCCGCGCCGCCGACGCGCTTTGTTTACGCCAACGCCGGCGAACCATCGACTAATCAACCAACTGATTAATTTAATTAAACATTACGAGAAAGTTCTGTTTATTTTACGTTTCCTCGGGCCCACATGCGAGTTCAAAGGAATTACGCGGGGAATGTAAACACGGGGATATTGTTGGGACGAGGCGAGACGTATTGTGCCTTGCCGACGCCTCGCGCCTCTGCGACACCTCTTCACTGTGGCGGGGGTTTACAGGCGCCATCTACTCGCGGACTGGTGGATTGCACGGGCCTCCTTCTTCTTATTCAAGTTGTTTCGTTACTTCCGTAAACAAATGAAGAGTTCACTCAAGGTTCATTTAGTTTTTTTTGTTGCTTTTATTTGATTGTTTAACCCTGCGCTGCGCTATCGATGCACTCTGGTTTGTTATAATAAAAAGCTCGTCTCACATAGCTAGAATATCCGCAAACTTCGTGCGTGTACGCAATCATGGACATTCGCTTCAAACGATTTTCACTCAAAGTAAAACCTAATTGTTATTGTGGCAAGTTAAATTGAAGAAATACTAAACTTTGGCGAGGAATAAAGTTAACCCTCGCGTGGTAACTACAGCTTCATATCTTACGTTAAGTGGTAAATTATTTTTTCTGTTACTCTGTAGCTTAATGAACGCTAAAACGCTCCTCATTTTATAATAGTTGAACATCCACTTAGTGCCACGTCGGCTGTAATAATATTAATTAATATTAATACTAAAGAAGGTCGGACGTTAAATAAATCGAAATTTCATTCGTCGACAGCCGCGCTCGACAACTAATGGCACAAATTGAACGATAACGCAATTACTAATCGTCTGTTAAGACGGGGCCCGACAGTTTCCTCGTCCTGTTTATAATTAATTTACTACATTAGTACTACGTATATTCGTCTGTGTCTTATGTTGTCTATTGTTTTAATAATGTAAGCGAAAGCAAGCGCCTCGCCTTCCTCTTGTTATCATAAAATCATATTATTTTATTTCTGTTTCCCTCAAGCGAATGGAGTGTGATGTTAAATCATTACTACTCGAATGTTTCTCCCCTCTGTGATTTGTAAATTAATATGAAACGAGAACGTTGTTGTTTCATATTTATTGTGCCTGAACTCAAAACGGTATGTCTGTTTATCATATAAAACGACGCTGGCAAACTTTTCGGCGATAACTTCAGAGCTCGACGCAGCTTAATGCATAATGTCCATCGAAACGCAATAGAAAGGAGTGAAACGAAAAATAACAGTCGAAAACAAAATGAGCAGCGTGAAACACGCAAAAGTTTAAGCGGCAACTAATTAAAAAACAAAAGGAAAGAGGCTGGCTCGACGTGCGGGTAACTAGCTTCCCGAATTATAAAACCCGTTTCTTTTTTTCGCACATTTTCGCTTTCGTCCGGTTAATTAGGGTTAAGGAGGTTCGTGTGTTACGTCTCTTGTGCGCTCTTTTTCACGGTCACCGCTCGTGTGGGAATGGGTTTACAGGCACTCAAGATGTAAAGGGCGTGTTTAGTAAGATTTTTTGGTCACATTTAATGCTTTTGGTAAATACTACTCAATTCTATCGAGTACATACCGACTTATTAAGTTATTTGTAGGATATTCTCTCACAAATAATATGTCGCATCAATGGACCAACCCCGATCACTAGATCGATGGGGGCCATCCATACATTAAGAGGAAGGGACAACCATGACTGAAATTTTTTTGACGCCACTTCTAAATGTATACTTTTATCTAATTAGTTTATAAAAATAGACGTAGAAGGAATATGACACATCATAAACAAAAATAGAATGGAAAAAAATACCAAGATTTTATAACTTTACGAGATACCTAAGAACCAAGATTTTTGTAACTTTGAAGTCATGCTCGTGGCTAAGTAATAACAGCCGCATTCGTCTGTGGATGGGTGACAATCTGTCACAGTGAGTTTCCGTGGGAACATAAAATCGGGATAAAAACTATCCTGTGTGTTAATCCAGGTTATAAATTATCTAAGTACTGAATTTCAACCAAATCCATTTGCGTGAAAGAGGAACATCCATGCAAACTTTCACGTTTATAATAATATTAGTAGGAAGTAGGCTATTATGATTACCTATTTTAAGCTGATCTTCTTACAAATGTACAAGTAAAAAAAAAAAGAATATATTTGTGTGACGTGATTTATGAATGGCCCCTACATTGACTAACTTTATTGAATTTGGTTAGTACAAAATGTTTAAATAGCACCCTTTCAATCATTAATTATTATTTTCTGAAAGTTTTATGGGAATTTTCTGATGAATGAAAACATTAAAGAGTTGAAAGAGCTTTGTTTTCATTTGAGTACGTTAATGGATGTCCCTCAAATTGCTTCCAACTTTTTTAATTTTCCAACTTCCAATTTTTTTGCTTTGTCCACAATATACCTCTGAATTAACAATGCATTCAATGCCGTAAAAGGTTATTTGTTGATTTATTTCAATAAACTTGTACAATACAGTTGCGAAAACAAACATTTACAAACAGTAAGTATTTTACAGGGAAACTTGAGATATTTCAATATCCGATATCTGTCAAATTTCGTTAATAGTTTTCGAGTTTTCGACCTAATCACAATAGTGGAAGGTTAATGTTCGTTTGGCAAAATTTGTCAGAGTCAGGTAGGTTGATCTGTCAGTGTCGACCTGTACCCTTAACACTAGTTTGTACTGTAAATACTGAAAAGAGCTGTAAAGTTTACAGCGTCTTTCCAGTATTTACAGCGTTTCTTGTATGAAAAAATGGAACAGCGCCTCTGGTGTGCGAAGAAGGAACTAATTTTTTCCTTGAAAATTGTTAATTTGAAATTGTCATAGTTCCAGTTTACGTCTCAAATACTGAAAACTAGTACCTACTAAGGGTACTGATCGTCTCGCCCTCTCCCACATATTATTTTAAAACAGTATTCCCATTAATGATAATATTATTTCATATTAATAATAAACACATTACCTAATTCAGTATGCTCGTATATAATATGCAAGGAAGTCGGGTTTGACACTCGTTGTGAATAATACAACATGCCTGTAATGTCGGTGCTTTCGAATCGTAAGGCACGGGTGCCGTTTCCAAATTAAAAATAAATGTTCGTCAAAGTTGTCGGTATATAATTCAGGGCGCCCTCTAACGGGCCATGTTGTAATTGGAAGCGTTAGATAGGGCTGTCAGCAGTACCCTTATCACGAGTTTTCACTCTTTTACTTTAGAGCGTCTTTCCAGTATTTACAGAGTTTCTTGTATGGAAAAATGGTACAGCGCCTCCGGTGTGCGAACAAAGAACTAATTTTATTCCTTGAAAGTCAATTTGAAAATGTCAATGTTCCAGTTTCCTTTACGTCAGAATAATTGAAAACTCATGATAAGGCCTCTGACATTATAAATACATTGCTACACGGATATTTTGGTGGTAAAATGACAAGGTGTTTTGGTACATCGTTTATGTTGAGAAACAAGATGGCGGTATTAGTTACAATTATTAATATATACTGAATGACCGAATTCCAATAATATTTCAAGCCTCATAAATTACTTTATTTTTCGTCTAAATGAAATGAATCGACTGCATCAGCGCCGAAATACCTATCTATCAGCAAGAAAACAAAAATATACAATCTGTGAAAATTTCAACTAGGTATCTAGCTATTCTATCATGGTTACTGAGATACAGCCTGTTGACAAACGGACACACAGATAGACAGACCGAAGGGCGGACAGTAGAGTCTTACTAATGTAAGACTCTACTGTCCGCCCGTCTGTCAGGGTCCCGTTTTAGCATTTTGGTACGAAACCCTGAAAAGTAACTCCCAACACCTCTTCTCCGACATTAGAACACACCCTCATTCAAAGTTTATAAACACAAAATGAATGTCCTATTAAAAAGATATATTTGGCAGCCCTATCCGCCAGTGGGGGTGTTTAAGGGGTGAGGGGAGAAGGGGTGAAAATTAACATGTTTGTCTTGCTTACATCGTCGCCAACACTGAAACTACGCCTAAGTCAAATAAATTTCCTCCCGTTTAACATAAGCATACATGTACTAATGTTTTAAACAAACAGCACTACGGGACGACGTTTGTTCCCAGTAATTAATGCTTAGAATCAAAAGATTTCGTGTGTTATTATAATTTTGAGTTTGTTTTGGGCTTTATGTACCTATTATGCTACTTAAATATTATGGATGTGTTACCTGTAGCAGTAAGTAGAGATGTGTAGGTGTACCCCATTATTCTTTTTTATCGTTACCCCACACTAGGATTTACTCTTGGGGGTCTAATCTTTAAGTACGAAACCCGTGGTTTCGGCTTTAGTGAGTGAGTTTTGACAACGCAGCTGAACTAAGAATGAAGGCAGATTTACATTGAGTCAGTAACTGACGTCAGTCCACTGACGAGTCTGTGCCGACCTGTCACTGCCATAGTGTAAATTGATTTCAAGTCAGTACAGTACCTACTGACGACATACTGACTGCATATAAAAAGCATGCTGCGTGGGTCAGTTTTTGGCGCCAGTACTGACGTCAGTTACTGACTCAATGTAAATCTGCCATAAATTATGAATTGACAGATTATTTATAGCAATTTCTGTCCAGACCGTTTATACTTACTTTTATATTAACACTATCAGGAAAATATACTTCACAATGTAGAATTAACTATGGCTAACATGAAATTATTGTAAAGACATCTACTTATGTTAGTACACTGTCTATTATTTATTAAATAAATGTGTCGATTCCATTCAGTAAGCGTTCTATCCTACTAATATTATAAATGCGAAAGTTTGTGAGGATATGTATGTAGGTATGTTTGTTACTCTTTCACGCAAAAACCACTGAACGGATTTGGCTAAAATTTGATAGAATTCTTTTCATCGTTAAAAAAACAGTAGATACACAAATAGTTTATAACCTGGATTAACACAAAGGATAGTTTTTATCCCGATTTTATGTTCCCGTGAGATAATTTTCGCGGTGAAGCCGCTGGAAACAGAGTAATTTATGTATTGTTTTGAATTAACGAATTTTCTTCCTATTCAGTGCTCGACTTGGAGTAAATACACATTACATTACGGTACACATTTGAAACAAATGAAATACTCCACTGAATTTGGTTCTAACTACGATCTTTACAGAGCAATGGTGGCCCAGTGGTAAAAACCCTGACTTACAAGTTGTATGTTGTAGGTTCAAACCCAGCCAGAGGCACATGCGCTTGTATAAAAAGTAATACGTCTGCTTGGGTAATAATTTATAAATATTCCAAAACGGTGAAGGAAACCGTCATGTCCTGGAGCTAAACATTCGAATTCATGTGACATCTACCAACATGCACTCCCCTCTAGAAGAGTGTCCCAGCAGTGGATTCAATATAGGCTGATTAATTATACGTAAGCAGACAATAAAAGCAGTTGCATTGTCACCTATCTGACCCACACCATTACTGATCTAGTTGTCATAAGAAACAGACCAAAATATTTATGAAATTCATTAAAAAAAATGTTTCTAAGTTCATTATGAAAATTATAATCACCCCTTAGCACCCCCCTTAACAACTGACCTTCAAACGACATTTTAAGCTCGCTACCTTCAAAACGTACAACAACTTTTAACAAGTTGGATAACATCTGGACAGCGAAGCAACACTATCAATAATATATTATTCAGTTCCTATTAGTTAATAGTATATTTTATTCCTCTATCATAATAATACGAGTATGAACAGCGGAAAATTATGTATCTTGCTCGTAAACAACAATAATTTCATGACAAATGTTAATTCCGCCCTTTATAACCCAAAGCCAATATAACAATACTTAAAACACTACGATCCTTTCTAATATGAACTCTAACTTCACGTAAACTGAGTCAATTTCAGAGTGACAAACATCACTGAAAATAACACAAGATTTGTTAAGTGACAATGGAATTTATACCGCGGTAGCTTGAAATAAGGTTCCTAATAACTAAGTGTGATTCGAAACACGATATGCAGTGCGACAATTTATGAAGAACTGCGGTTTTTTTATAACAATGCATTGCTAAGTGCTTGTCTGTCCATATAAAAGGACAGATGGTTAATTATAGTTATTATAATTTTATAAGTAGGTCTGACGTATGTCGCCTGGTAAAAAAAATGCATTCCGAGAAAACACGACACGCGAAAGTACGTTATAAATTAGGTATAAAATGAATTACTAAGAATTAGAAAAACTACGAAATAAAAATTAATGTCACCGTACACTGTACAGGGTGCAGCCAAATTAGTTTAAAAAAATCAAATCCGACTCAAAATCACAAATTGTGCAAACATTTATGTACATTTACCTCTAAAACAAAACAGATATCATAAAACATCCCCAAGCAATGTTCATGATAACACCCTAATAACCAAATCGAGCTCCTAGTTAACACACCAAACTTTGAAACATTTCAAGAGAAAAAAACAAATGGCGGACACGAACAATGGCGCGGACCGCGTATGTGTAATAGAGAGGTAAAGTGCCTATCAAGCTTCAGACGCTGTAAACATATAAAATGAAGGCGCTTATTGTTCCTTCACTAACAATAAGAGAAGCATTTTTCCACAATCGACTGAGGCCATTTCGAGTGAGAGGAGAGGAAATAATAACCACTGGATACCGCATCGACGCACGTTTAAACAATCAAACGGGGAACAAAAAGACACTAATGCGGAAATGGATAATGCAGGAGCGACGTAGGGGCGGGGCGCCACTGTAGCAGATGAGCTACGCTTTAATTGTGATGTGTTCGCGGGTAGTTCGTAGAGTTGTGCAATATGTGTCAACTATTCTTTTTCTGCTGAGGGTTCTGTGATGCCAATGAAAACAGTGAGAAACATTCGCCAAATACGGTCAATAGTGAAGGCGCTCCAAGCTAAAACAGAACCTCAATTCCACGGTTGTGTACAAAAAAAAACAAAACTTGACAAGTTAGACTCTACTCAATTTCGAGTCAGCACATAAATCTTCGGTATTTTTTCACCGGCTCCTCCCGCTGCAGTCTATCAGAGTGACCCCACACTACGCTATATGAAGAGGATGTGTGATTAGTTTTATCCTTCGCCCCTCGGAGCATCACCCCTTCACCCCCCTCACACCCTATCACGCGCCCTTCCCCCGCCATTCTTCGCCAACTGTATCTCGGAACAAATGAATCACCCTGTATTAACGGGGAAATAGCATAAGTGTTTATTATAGCAAATTGAAATGAACTAGCAGGACGGTTCATAATATAAAATAAAATAAATGATGAAATCGTTTAAATAACATTGGTATTTCTGATTAGAAGTAATTTAACCAACAAATTATATAATATTGAATGAATAGGTTGATTTTGCAAGATAGCGCAGCCTTCATTGAGCAAGATTTAGCTTCAAATTAACCAATCGCCGGAAACCAGCAGTTGTTGATGTTCGGATCGATATTCCTTGCAAGCAAGACCGCTGTCACCAACCCAATTATTGGTCCTCATCTAATTCAGTAAGCCGAGCGACCACACTCCCGCTCTGACCACTGACCACCCTTATAATTTTGGATTGCAATAGTGTTTATCGCCTTGAACTATAGCAAAGGCCTATAATATAGGCAAGTACAACATACATAAGCCTAGATAATTGATTAAACGGTTACCTCAGTCCCGGAACGCAACGGGAAACTGAAGGAACAGGTTGGATTCATTAGATTATCTAACCTAAAAAAAACTTTGATTATTATTATAATGTGGTCGTGATTTTTCCTGGTATGTGCCAGTAATACCTACATAACACAACCTAAATAGTGATTAGAACTGTAAATGCCTAAATGTACACCATTTTACTTTCGGGCCAGAACTAAGACAAGCTTAGCTAAGTATGCAATCGCAACAATTAAAAATTGTTGCAACTTTTTTTTACTATTATTTTACACGATGGTATTCATTACGAAAATATAAATAAATCTGAAAATACTTCCCTGAAAAAGGGGAAGATCTAAAAGAGCATTTCTCACAAGGCATGACAAGACAAGGTCTCAGTTGATTAAAAAGTTTTGGCTGGTCTAAACAAAACTGCGAAATGAGCATTCTCCTTTCGATCTCTCCGTGTGGTGCGAGTGCGACCACTGGCCACTCCGGCCAGCGATAGGGCCCGCCGACTACCTTGATTATAAAACAGCAAAATTAAATTTCGCGTAAATCGTCCGCGAGGGCCGACTGACGCGGACTTATTACGCGTATACATACGTAGACGGTAATTGCGCGGCACCACGGAAGTTTATTATTACGTTTCGTACGCAAAGTTTCGATTAGAGGGCGCCACGCTCGCAGCCGCCGGAATAACATAAATAATGACCGACTAATGTGCTGGATTGCACTCATTTACTATCTAGGAAGTTATTCGCGCAGATGGTGCAAGATTTTTAGTTTATCGCGTAATATGCAAAACTATGTTAATTTAAACTCTAATCAAAATCAAATATTTTTATTTTACATAGGCCCATGAGGGCACTTATCAAACGTCGAACACAGGTGCTCTGTTCGGGTTGGTCGATTCTATGGAGAAGAACCGGCGTGAAACTCCATGGTTACTCATTTAAAATATGGTATGATTTTACAATCTGATAGTTACAATTTTTGAATAGTTATTTAGATATATTAGAAAAATCTGGCATTTTTTTTGGGAAATAGTAAACCAAGGCCCAAAATTACTTACCCAGCTACGAGTGCTACTTGGCAACATTTTTTTTATTTTGATGTCGATTGGAATCCCGAGATTCGGTTTGGTTAGGTTCATTTACCTAATAATGCGGATACGTCTAGGCCTTGACTTAGTCTGTTTTTTCTAAATTTTGCTGATCTATTAATTTATTTGATTCGTAGCTGACTTAATAATTTTGTGGCCAATTTAGTTAATTAGTGATCAATGCTGTTTAAAATAGAAGGCACTTTAAATAACACCCTTTTTTAAAATTCAAACGAAAGTTCCGTCATCAAATGCTGCCGGGACTTTAACGGTACGTTTAGGGTTGTCACTCGCAAAAAAACTTTATTAAAATCAATGACGTTTGGTGCTTTTCCGTTTAGAATTTCGGTTCAAAACCCTTAGAGATTGGTTATATCTGGTAACGCAGGGGAGGTTAGGTGCGGCGGGGCCATGTCAATACATCGGACGATGGTTGATAGCCAGCGATCGGGTTTGTTAGTGACGTCAATGGATGGCACCCGTAAGCTGGAGCGGTTCAATTTCATGCAGTGGACGCCAATCCTAAGTACGTACATTTCCACCAGGCAGATATTAATTATTATTAAACTTGGCTCGGGATTTGTTACTGTCAGTAACTGAGACTTTCAATTTAAGGTTCCGTACCCACATGGTAAAAAGGGACCCTATTGTTAAGACTCGCCTGTCTGCCTGTTTGAAGTTTGTTCGTCTGTAACCAGAGTTAGTGGTAGTAGTTAGACCTTAGAGATTTTCACAGATGATGTATCTATCACCGCTGTAACAAAAAATACTTAAAAACCGGCCAAGTGCGTGTCGGGGCACGCACAGTGTAGGGTTCCGTAGTTGCCCATCCTATGTGCCCATTAAAATACTTATGCGGACTAACTAAACTGATTCGCTGAATTTAATTTTAAAAAGAAGAATTTTCAAAATCGGTGCCGGTCTTTGAGAAGTTGGGGAAAATACATTACAAAAAAAAGAATTGAGAACTTCCTCCTAGTTAAATTCGGTGGCATATAGTCTGGGGCCTAGAGCGGCTAGGATTGCAAATCCGCCATTGAAGTGACTACGTATATCGTGGCAAGAGCAAAGATGCAAAGTTTTGAAGAAGATAAGTACTGTAACAAACATCTTGTTAGTTTAAAACATTGTGTATGTCCACGATTAAGGACTACTTAAGACTTGTGATTGAAAGGAACAGTAAGAAAAGAAAAGAAGATAGGTGAAAGCTGCCCAAGAACTAAAAGAACGCACTGTGATAAAATGAAGAGTTACAAATCCCAGCTGCGAGAGATCATGCACTATAGCGGTTAAGCTAGGGATGAGCTCACAGGTCGCCGATTACGCCCCCTTACCCTCGTCAGACAGCTGCTTACGACGACATCGCCCGGATCAACAAGTTAGCTATACATGTCCCGGCCGATCTGACACGTCCTCACATCTACGTTTGTCAACACTATCTTCTATCTCACGTTTTCCAACTGCTTGTTTCTTCCTACCAAGCTCTTGTGTCTCTAATCACAAACAAATAGATTGCTATTAAGTTGACCAAGTGTACCTAATTTATTTAATAATATGATCGAGGCGGTCGCGTTCCGCCGCACCTCTCCCCGCCTCCCCCCGCACCCGCCCGCGCCTACATAAATCTATTTTATCGTACACTGGCAATAAATTTTATTTCGGGATCTTTAATTCTTTGTTATTGAATTGGATTTTAGTGTTTTATTCGGGTAAACAAACAATACATCGGAACGTTTCAACCGGTACTTAGGGCACGTGTGCGTTTCGTAAACACGACTAGCGGCGCGCGCGTCGTCGCCCGGCTAACTTAATAAAAGATTTTATTTGTAGATTGAACTGCGTTCCGTTATTGCCGCCGTAAAATGGCCGGCTTTTGTCTGCGTTCACAATTAAAACTTCGATAATGTTTAGTTGTAGCGCTGGGCACAAAGAAATGCCGCTCTTTGCTCCAACAATTACAGGGTGGACGTAAATAAACGCGCGCTTGAGCGGCGGCGCGGGCGCAGCGGCGCGGGCGTCCGATCGGCGCGTGATCTACAGTAGCGATCGATAAAATGTGCAATCGTAAACTTCCTGTACGAGATGGGAAATTGTAAATTAACTGACGAATTGTTCTTTTTCATCTGACCGTTATTATTATTGTACGGTAATGAAGCCGACTTGTTAAACCTTTGTTGTAATTGTGTCGGCACAAGATTTAGGACGCTGTTTTATATACTTTACTACCTATGTGCGGTGTCCATTACTTTGTTAATGAAAGGAAATAAAGCTGGATTTTGTTTCTGATGTTCGTGGCATTGATTAGCAAGTGGGAGTTCTGAGCACGTTGTATTGTTTTCATTTCAAATAAACGTTATCCATTCTGATGATTTGTTCTGCCGGTGCCTGTGCAAGCCAAAGGGTAAACAGTGTCACTGAAAAATGATATTTTTATTGCGTGTGACATCTCTTGCCGCATGATGTCGTCCTGTAAACGTACCAACTTTTTTCAGTTGAAATACGACACGACATATAAAAAAAATCTTTGTGGTTTTACATATGGCAGGGACAAGTGTGATGGCTCATCATAGGAGAGAGCTGTGTGTTTGATCGTCCTAAATAGGGTTGCCATTCGTCCGGGTTTCCCCGGATTTGTCCTAGTTTAGAGGGAATCCGAGGAGCGTCCGAGGATCGGGCGTCATTCGTAGTCCGGCTTTAAAAAATGAAAGTCTTGGGCCGCCCGTGACACACGTACACTTCACCGTCCCCGCGGCCCTCGCGACGCAGTTCCCACGGGGCGCATTTCGAATCATGTCCGGGTTTTGGATTCTAAAATCCGGGGTTATAACGCGTCTTTTCCTGGTTTCCAAAAAGAGATGGCAACCCTAATCCTATATCAATATAATCTACGTTTGTTATATGATTGCAAGATGGTTCCAGATAAAAAAAAGTAATAATTGCATCCAAGTAATTAACAAGTTAACAACCTTGTACAAAATTCTGAGAAATAAATGTTTTTTTTTTTCTTCCATTATATTTTATTCTATTAAAATATCGTCTCCCTTAATTGCCAAGCTTCTCTAAGTGCTGCTGACCTACCAATGTTTTGTAGGTCGCAATGTCCAGTGTAGACAAATAATAGTATAAGTTTTGTATTTTTTTTATATCTGTGATTGCTAACGGTATTTTATTTGTTCGCAGGCCAAAATGATCGAGAATTCTCAGGCCTGGTTAGGAGCCTCCACATCGGCAGCAATTGCAGGTTTGTTGATTTATTCTATTTATATAATATACTTTCTAGTATAATCAAAAAATGGATCGAAAATGAAAAAAAGGGAACCATTTCTATTGACATAAAAAAAAGGGATGCATGTTTCGCTTGGTTAACTTTTAGTTTCAAAAGTGAAATCAGTCTTACTGTGAAATACGAATGGCACTGGCTATTTTTAACAACGAATTGTGATTCGTTACTGACTTAATTTAATATTGAATAAAATACTGAAATTAATATTTTCGCTTCATTGAGAAATATTTTTCTCAACAGTACCTGTACGTAAATAACTATTACCTAATATCAGTGAATGTTTTAACTTTGATCAAAAACAAATATTTCAGTTCAGCAATTATTGTTTTTTGTAATTGACTTGTATTAAAAAAAATACGTTTTTGGTATTGGTTTGGTTTGTACTATTTTATTTAGTAAATTAATATCACTATTTTGGTGTATCATGCTGTTTTTTTATATTTTTTTTCAAAATCCGTGTTATTGTTGATGCAGTAGATATAATAAAACATCATTGTGTAAATATACATCTTGATGAATCATTAGAAAATAGAAACAAAAGTGCATGACCACAATAATAGAAATTCCTTATACATTTTCTATCGTCACTTTATTGATAGTTTGCACATTATAATACAATAATAAACAACAAAACATAGTCATTCAATGTATTTTATTGCAAATACTTCGTATTGATAATAATAGCTTTTTATTCTTTGTCATTACAACGCCAACGTGAGAAAATAATATAGAAACACCGTTATATTTATCTGAACACAACATTGTTAGTTACTATGGCCTTATGTACTTAGTTAGTGAAAATAGTTATATTGCATAAAAACTGGCATTGTAGTAGATATCTTACATTGTGAACGGGTTCTTTTCTCGAGTTTCTAAAGGCTAAAGTATATAATACGAAGATAGTTTTTTCTCCACGAATCAATCGCTGGACTGATTATTATGTATGGTATTTGGGTGAACGGGGATAGGCTGGTATTTATTAGATATTCATAAACAATGCAAAACACAATATCTGGGAAGTAGTCTTTACCTTCACAAAATTTTTAAATATTCTTGTGTGATTCCCCATTCATAGTCCTTATGGCTGATATAATATATTCAACGCATGCACTTATTCAGAAAAATCTAGAACATATCGAAATCAATCTAATATTCAAGCCAATCTTCAGAACAGAACTATTTTCAATCAAAAGAAACGACGATTGTATAAATTTTACTGTTTATAATATAAAGTAATAATGAAAAATGTTATATAGGATAACGTCCATAAGTATTTTATGATTCATAAAATAATAGAAAAATGCTCTTATTATCGTGATAAAATTTCAATTATTGGGTCACTCGCACTTAATAACATAGTATAAAACTACTGCATCAAATTGATACGGATTTATTCATGTTTGAAAGTTTCTGTTGCCCGCCCTGTCAGATTACCACGGCCATAGCACTCGGAAACTGAAGTCACCGACGTGGACGCAGAGTCAGCTGCAGGAAGCCATCCAAGCCGTCGTGACACAGAAAATGAGGTTCACACAAGCTGCTACACACTATGGCATCCCCAAGGGAACATTGTATGATAATATACTAGGGAAATCCAAACGTATGGCCGTGTTAGATGAAGCTAGTCTTCTGGCCAGCGAAGAAAGAGCGATCCTAGACTTTTGCTGCGAGACAACCGTCTCCCCTTACAATAGACGAACGAAGAAGTCGCTTAAAGAAGTGCTTCCATATGTAGAAAAGTTAAGAAGGATACGAGATCCAGGCTTCTCGTTCATAGGTCTAACTGGGTTCAGATGGTGGTGGGCCTTCTGTAAGAAACATTCTATAGTGTCACTGCACTATGAGGGATCTCTAAAGAATAAAAACTCGAAAGTTAAGAGTGAGTTTAACCCGGACGATGAGTCGTGATACTTGTAGTAGTAACATGAAAATCAAATAAATTGTATTTTTCCTTAAAATGGCGCCATCTGTGTTTCTGTTACTGCTTAAACTATAGAAGGGAAACCTAGTAATGTGATGATGTCAGTAGGTGCTCGCTAGCTTGTTGGTCTAGTGGCCACAATTTTGACTGCTCATCTGCTGTTCTGAATTCGATTCACAGGTTAGGCAAAGTGTTACTAGACATAACAGTAAACCCGCCCCCTTTTAAAGTCGAATTAAAACATGCAACATGCGGGTGCACGATTAAGTACATCTCTGCCTCACCCTATTATGATGCAATGTTAGTCTCCTGTCTTTTCTTGTTAAAAAGAAGATATATATTTAATATTGTATAAATATTACATCAGCCTATTACCGTCCACTGCTGAACGTAGCGACCTCCCGGTCCTGGGCAGTCCGCATCCATCCACTGCCAGCCACATTCTTCAATCATCGACCCATCTTGCCGCAGGGCGTTTTACACTACATTTGCCCATTCGTGGTCTCCACTCCAGCACTTGTCTGCTCCATCTATCTGTCCGTCTAAGGACGTGGCCGGCCCAGTTCCACTGCAGCATGTTTATTCTACGCGCAATGTCGATTACTTTGGTAAAAAAAGGAGATGATTATAAAGAAGAAATAGTTTCTCAAGTGGCTATAATGTGAACAACAGCAACAGCGTCGAAATATCGGGAACTCAAAATCAAAAACAATCACGGAAGATATCCCGTAAGTGACATTTAAATAAATTATGAAAATAACCGTGATAGCCTAAGACAGTGTTTATAATGTGAACACATTAAAAACCAACATTATAATTACTGGTACACTTCCCGGGCTATACATTAGTCCCACTTTCACCCTGTATCATAAAAATATAATTTTGTCATAAATAAAACGCACACTTACCTTTCTGTCGCATTTTTTGCATAATAAAATTTATAAATTCAGCGTTGAACACCGTTGAATATTATTCATACAAAATTAAGTAATTTAAGACCGTTATTTTAAATGATTGTCGATTAATTGCTAATATGGTTCCCAATTTATTATTAATTTTGATTATGAAACCAATTTTAATTCCGTAAACCGACAGGTGCGCTCTGCAGTTATTAAATTTTCATCAGCCGTAATTTCTGAGACATATTTTTCTTTTTCTCGCTGCCTTTTTATTATCTTATTTATAACATCGCCAAAATTAAGTTGTCATTTTTTGCCTCGATCGTTCACCTTCGCAAATGCTACTCTGATCCTGAAGTACTGGGTTCGATTTCCGTCAAAGTACTATAGGATTTTTCACCTAGAATACTTCTACATTATAATCATTTAACAGGGCAAATAGGCACCATTGAATTTGGAAAAAAAATACACATTGTATTACCATTTCACTTCTACGGGTTAAGCAGCTTTTTGCGCCAAACCACAATTTGGCACAATTTAATGATGGGTATATAAAAGTTGATTTCAATACAGTGAGCAGTAACAGGTTGGCAGCCCATCGTATCTATTTAAATAAAGTGACAAAGTGACTGCAAAAGGGCTCTATACACCGTACAATGTTATTTATAAAGAATAGGGTAGTTTCCAGGGTCAAAATAATTACATTCTATTTAGTCCGTATTTTAGATTATAAAAAAATATTGGACACGTATTTTTTCTTTTTTCGATTAAACAAAAAAGAACAAAGATAATAGCCTATTCAAGTTACCTGTGACGTCACTCTGCGCGAAAAATGCCACGCATCGTGACGTCACACGTAACTTTAATAGGCTATATCTTTATCATTTTTGGTCTAATTTACAAATAAAAAATACGTGTCCCTTATTTTTGAATAATCTAAAAGACGGACTAATTACATTTTTTTAGGCAACTAGCTAACTAAAATAAGACAATTTCTTATGTAAAGGCTCTTTATGTAAAACCACCATGTTATGATAGTATGAAATTATACAAAAACAGGTCTTATTCACATTAGAACAAATTACGCTTATGGGTCGAGAAAAACTGCGCTGGCGCATCTGTCAGTGTCCTGCGGGTGTAAAAAGACTAGTTTAGTTTAATTACTATATTTGCGATAAAATTCGTAACATAGCAATAAAGTAGACAATTGCTAGAGAATGATTTTATCGCAATTTCGGCAGCAACGGCGTTTTTAGATCCTTGAGTCCAATAAGTTTTTATGTTGATGTATATCTCTAATCGGAAAAGCCTTTTTTGGTTTTTCAACGACCCGCGACACCTAGATTTCATATATAAAAAAAAATATGGTTAGTTTAAATAAACAGTTTAGACTTTAGACTGTTTAAAGTCTAAGCCGATATGGACAAACTATGGACCCAGCTTTGGACATAGAAACCTCCGTACAAAAACTACTAAACTATTTGTCTGGTTTACCGATCAGTACCGTTAGCACGAATTTTCAGTATTTGAGACGTAAACTTGAACTTTGATTTCAAATTGTCAATTTTCAAGGAAAAAATTAAGTAGTTCTTTCTTCGCACACCAGAGGCGCTGTTCCATTTTTTCATACAAGAAACGCTGTAAAACTGGAAAGACGCCGTAAAGTAAAAGAGTGAAAACTCGTGCTAAGGGCACTGTTAATGTAAATACAATGTGAATAGACCTTCAAGAAATCTATCCATTGCAGCCACCCTTGCTTGCAGGATAGCATCTCTTGGCGTAATATTTAGCTAATTCTCAAACAATTTATTATTATGTACAATCGACCAAGCGGAATTATGACCCACCTTAAGCTTATTTTTCTAGAGACATTCAAATACAATTAGGTCCACATTCGCGTAACATACATATCCATGGTAACGACTTTGATCTTTGTCAATTTGACAGATTCAAACGATTTATTATCAAAATGGGTCATGATTCCACTTTGTCGACTGTACTTAGTAAATTACACTATAAGATTTATTTTCTGTCACATTGCCATAATACATAGACTTATTACTACATAAGAAATGTAATGTTACTTTTAAGGAAATCCCACCTTTTTAAGGTTTTTTTTGTTTAGAATCGTAGACTGATTCTCGTTTAGTTATTTTTTCTTATTGATGTTATAACTTTAAGTATGTTAAGTAAACAATTTTCTACAGATAATAATGATGTTAGAAACTTAACGGACGGAAACGGACCAGATAATGAGAGTGCATACTCTAGGTATGCGCCTTATTATCTGCCTGCCTTTTCCCAACTGTATTGGAGTCGGCTTCCAGTCGAACCAGATGCAGCTGAATATCAATGTTTTACATGGAACGACTTCCTATCGGACTTCCACAACCCATCAGTAACTGGGTAGTACGATACTCAGTGGTAAGACTGGTTGTCAGACTTTTAGAGCTTCAATCTAATACTAACGACTGTCTAAGGTCTATAATATACAGCCAGGATCAATGGCATACTCTTATTTTCTGACCTCGAAGTAACTACCCCGTTCAAAAGCAGTTTGAAACTTTGAAATCCTCATTGGAATTAGGTATAACAACTGTTCATTCGTGTCCATTTTCGTATAAAGTTCAGGTCTTAACCAAACTAATATTTGGCCATAAGTGATTGCATGTAGCGGAGATGAGGATGTTGAGATGGATGTGTGGAGTGACAAGAATGGATAAAGTAAGGAATGAGTTTATAAGGGGAAGTTTGAAAGTGACGCCTGTTACAGAAATAAATACATACTGGTCAAAATCATAACCCTCACTTTGGCTTTGCCGAGTCGGGTAAAAATGAAAGGGAATCGTCTATCTTGGCATGGACATGTGATGAGGAGGGATGACACTCATGTGACTGAGAGAGTGATGAGTAAGAATGTTGATAGATGGAGAGGAAGAGAAAGGCCAAAGAAAAGATGGATGGATTGTCAACTGGGTACTGTGAGGTCTGATAGGGGAGAATGGAAGAAAAAAAGTGTTGCGCCGACCCCAAGTAAAATGGGAAAGGGCAAGAAGATAATGAAGTAATACGGAGTTGGAAGCCCTCCTAGCTATTGACGGCGCATTTATTGAGTGGACCTTGTCACAAAATTTCTGTATTTAGTTACAGTACCCTGAAGTACCAGTACCCTTAGCACGAGTTTTCAGTGTTTGAGACGTAAAGTAAACTGGAACTTTGACAATTTCATATCGACAATTGTCAAGGAAAACATTAGTTCTTTCTTCGCACACCAGAGGCGCCTGTTCCATTTTTTCATACAAGAAACGATGTAAATACTGGAAAGACGCTGTAAAGAACTCGTGCTAAGGTACTGCTTACTGCGTTTATTGTATGGAATCGTGAAAGAGCACCGCTAGACCTAGAAACTAATTTACTAATGAACGTGAAAGTTCAGTAAAATACTTCAAGTACGCTGTAAATAAAATACAGTCAAATTAAAATAAATTAAGACATTATAAGTTCGGTGCCCCAGAAAGTCCGCAGTTTGTCCTGGTTGAACCTTTTTACGATTTTAATCGTATTTTTATCTGATTTTTATAAATAAATATTAAAAACAATATTTAAGTATTTAACGAAAACTGCCATTTGTCTTGTCGCGAAAAAAGAAAATTATAATATAATGTAATTATATAAGATTCTGACTGTTTTATTTAAAAAATTGTATTTTATAGATAATAATTATAATTAATATGTGGAACAACACCCTATGGTGGCATTTACAAGTTACAGTAATGAAAAAATCGAAAGTTATTTTGTGATAATACTAGATATTATAAAATTTTAGTTAAGCGTAGTCCCGAGTTTACGGTAACTAAGGTCATTTATACTTTATAATAGGATGAATAAATCATTATTGTACATAGTATAGTTTAAGGTTAGGTAGTTATAGACAAAAAATATCGTCCGTATCGTCGTCAAAATTGCGTCCTTTAGGATAAATTTAGGATAAGTACAGTACATTTATATTAATCTAGCTGTAGCCAGCGGCTTTGCTCGCTACAACTCAAAAGTTGGACACCACGGGAGGATAGAGTCCGGATAAATACTAATTTGGATGGTATTTCGTTTGCTGTTCAAACAAAAACAACTTTTTTGCGTGAAAAAGTAACAAACGTCCATCCATTCAATCATAGATCGGAATAGGTAGATTGATTTTTGGTACCTACTTGTATCATAAATGCACACAGAAAGAATAACATGGATAAGCCATTTTTCCAGAAAGTAATTCCGGTATATCCGGATTCAAATAAAACTATTGTTAATGTTGGTAGTGCTAGATATTATTATTACGCAAAAAAAAATTGAAGGGAAGGTATCAAAACAAATTAATTCATTATTTATCTGTTGAATTTAAAAAATAAATGAAAATTAATAACTTCAATATTTAACGTCTTTGCGTTCCAGGGTCGCAAACTCTTCCGAACAAGCTATGCCACCCTGGCATAATGCAAGTCCTACCTAAGTTCCGGTTTTCTTATATATAAACAAATCATTTCCGGTGGAATGTCCATATTTAAGTATACGTTACCCCATTCAATCTATCTAATCCGGTCACTGTTTATAATATTCGTAAGATGAGATATAAAAATACAATACATAGACAGTCAAATTTACAGCTGTTCATCTTTTCGCAATTAGTTAAAAAGATACTAACTTGGTTTCCATGTCTGAACACTGGTCAGTCAATCATGAAAGCTGTCAACTCGCCATAATAAATTGATGGCTAGTTTGAAACAGATATATAAACATGTGGGTATTAAAACATAATACAAGGTTATAAGAACCACCACTGTAACACGACGTACGAATATTTTATAAACACATGAATAATTAAGACGTTTTGACATTTACCCGTGGAACCTTAAATGGTATGTCAACGGAGACATGGTGTGTAATTTTCCATTAAAAATTATGGTTATAACCAAGAACGGAGTAATATATTTTTAGCCTCAATTTTCATACATCGATCAAGAGATACTGTCTGTACTCCGACAGCTTTATATGTATATATAATTTAACAATTGTTAAGTAATGAACAGTTATTTATGATTATAAGGGCTTTGCCTGATAGCGAGATTGGCGACGCGCGAGCTATGCTGGCGTGTTAGTTTATGTACTTCCTACTCTCTTAATTTTGTTGAATGTTGATATTATGAGTCTTATTCAAACAAATTATTTTTTAACTAATTTATTTTGTAACAAGCGTTCGCTGCCCTGCTTCGCACAGGTGCAATCTTCTAATGTTACTACAAGACGTCAAAACATCGAGATTTCTGTGTCATACCTTGCAGAATTTTTCTAACTGAATCATCCCGGGTCCACCTTCAATGTTGAGGCATGTGTTGAGGATAATGACGCCCGATACTTTTACTACTAGTGCAACCATTAATAATTGACAAAAAAACAAAAATATAAATTATTTTAACTACATATTGTAATTAAAATAATTTTGTCTTTGTTTATTCCTGACCAGGATTATTGATATTTCTAGAATTCAATGCTGCAGTTTTAGTTTTGACAAAATGCCTCGAGCTTCAACGTTTTTTGATATTCCTCATAGTTTCGGATAAAGCCACAGAAATATAAAGGATAAAGCTATCCTCGCCCAGTTGAAAAATTCATCCTGTATAATTATGTTGCTGGTCTGTTTGGTTATGGTTTTATGCGAAACGAATAGCGTATTTATGGTCTCTGACTTAAGGTCTATATTGTGTTCATAAATTAATTTAATTGACTCTGGGTTTTTTATGGGAACCCTCTTTCGTCCAAATCTGTTCAGTAATTTGCGTGAAAGGGTAACAAAAATCATCCATCCTGACAATTTTTCACATTTACAATTGAGTACAAGGTAAAAACAGGCAGGCTAGAAGTTAGCGAATAATGGATAAAATCACACTGTGCCTTATAGTAGGCATACACCATCATGCCTATCGATACGATAGATTTGCGGCATGCAATTGTTTTAAATCGGCAGTTCGTCCATATACACCATACACCATCCTGCCTATCGATACGATAGATTTGTCACAACTTCAAATCTGCACCAGTGATGCCAACTCAGCAACTAGATCTGGCTATTATTCGGTGACGACAGCTACAATTTCTAGCACCTTTTCATTTCATCATGAGACTATCGAATTAGATTAAAAAAAGTGGTGCAAGCGATTTTCGACCTTATCGACATTAAAAATTTAGTTTGTTTTTCTCACATTCTTATTCGTTAACATTGCTCCTTCATTAAAATCCGGTGTTTGCATCATTGTCAATAAGGTCGAAAATCGCTTGAAGGTCGGAAAATACTTGCTTAAGGATAGCAAGTTAAAAAAAGTGGTGCAAGCGATTTTCGACCTTATCGACATTAAAAATTTAGTTTGTTTTTCTCACATTCTCATTCGTTAACATTGCTTCTTCATTAAAATCCGGTGTTTACATCGTTGTCAATAAGGTCGAAAATCGCTTGAAGGTCGGAAAACATTTGCTTAAGGATTGCAAGTTAAAAAAAGTGGTGCAAGCGATTTTCGACCTTATCGACATTAAAAATTTAGTTTGTTTTTCTCACATTCTTATTCGTTAACATTGCTCCTTCATTAAAATCCGGTGTTTGCATCATTGTCAATAAGGTCGAAAATCGCTTGAAGGTCGGAAAACATTTGCTTAAGGATTGCAAGTTAAAAAAAGTGGTGCAAGCGATTTTCGACCTTATCGACATTTAAAATTTAGTTTGTTTTTCTCACATTCTCATTCGTTAACATTGCTCCTTCATTAAAATCAGGTGTTTGCATAAATGTCAATAAGGTCGAAAATAGCATGAACCTTTTTTTAACTTGCTTTCGTGGTCCCTTGACACCTCTCAAGTTTTCAATCGTATTTTGGTTTAAAATAAAATGAATAAAAGTTAAAAAAAGTGGTGCAAGCGATTTTCGACCTTATCGACATTTAAAATTTAGTTTGTTTTTCTCACATTCTCATTCGTTAACATTGCTCCTTCATTAAAATCAGGTGTTTGCATAAATGTCAATAAGGTCGAAAATAGCATGAACCTTTTTTTAACTTGCTTTCGTGGTCCCTTGACACCTCTCAAGTTTTCAATCGTATTTTGGTTTAAAATAAAATGAATAACTCTTTTTTTTACGAGTGTACATGCGATCCATGTGCGAAAAGCCTCAGTTTTCCTGGTAAGGCCACGTTCACATGGCGATTATTTTCCCGTATACTGTATACAAGATTTTATCGAATAGAGCAGTAATAACAGTTCACAAATGAAAACTTAAAAATAGTTTAAACGGCGTTCATACGGGAAAATCCCGTGTTTGAGAAATATAATATTTTACCGTGTACCGTGCAAAGTTGTCCTAAAACTGGTCAACTCTATTCGATAAAATCTCGTGTACGGTATACGGGAAAATAATCGCCGTGTGAACGTGGCCTAACCGTCCCTGTAGAAAAGTAGCTAAAAAGTATAGCCACAAGTTACACTTTTTAGCTTTTTTTCTAGCACCTTTATAAAATTAGCTAACTATCTATGAAGTTGCTAAGATGGCATCACTGCTGCCGATTTGACGTTGTGTCAAAAACGATTTGATGACCTATCAAAATTGGCATGTCATGCCATCAAATTGGCATTCCACCCCCATACACGTTCAATTCTATTTGAGCAAATTGGCAGTTTTATGCCGAATTGACAAATAGGCAGTATGGTGTATGGCTACCATTAGTTAACATTTATATAATTCTTGCTCAACAAAAACAAACATGAATATTAATTATGTTATCTTATCCTCATAATAAAATTAAAATTTTAATAAATAGAAGTCAAAATTATAAGTATCTGAGGTCGTAAGTTGTATTTTTATCAACCCTCAGTCGAAAGTCATCAAGTACTTTTTAGATTGACATAGATACCAAGAAATCATAATTAATATGTCTACAGTAAATAGCAATAATAATTACACAGGCCACCAATAAAAATGGTAACGCGATATTTTAATTACTTTAAACAGTAATACCGGTTCTTTTGGCACGTTATTAAAAATACTAAGTTTATTATTTCCATCCACGGCTCTATAGTTATTCGATGAAAAAATAACTGTTTCTTTGTGAAAACTTTATGTAGTACTCTATTAAAATAGTTGGAATGTAAAGCCGGACTGTGTTCGTGTTTTTGCTCGACAATGTACAAAGTTTATGGTAACAACTCGTTAGTTAGCGGAAATATCATAGTTAATAAACATTTTAAAACTAATGCTTGCTCTTAAAAGGGGATTCGATGCATATCATAAATATATTTGCAATTTTTTATAACAGGATGATTACGAATATTTTTCTTATTAATTGACTCTAAATTCTTTAGAACAAGAGACGAAAGGAACCAGTAAATATTTGACTCATGTCTTTATCTGTTTTCGAAATATTTAACTCTTATTTTTTTTTTATATTATATATTATGAGCGGGCGAAGCCGCGGTCATAAGATAGTTTAAAAAAAAATTGTTTTTCGAAACCCCAACTTTTTTTATCGGGAGGTACCAAGGAACGAACGTACAAAGCATATGTCACTATTCTTTACCGAAGCCGCGGGTATATCGTCCTTTAGGCCATAACGCAGGTCTCAACATTTTGTATATTATCCTTCATAATAATTACAGAATACCACTACTGACAGGAAACAGACGAATGTTTTTACTACATAAATATTTTTCATTGAAATACACAATTATGTTTTATCGCTAAATATAAATTAAACACACGCTCGCATTCTCACTTTTTCTTGCATTGTTACACACAAGCTCACCTGCGCGTCTGCGTCTGCGCACCACTCTAGTACTAAAATTTTCTTTAAACTTTAAGAGCAAATAAATTGTATATTATGTCACTGTTCGTTCACTTGTCCTGTCAAATTTCAGTTTCTTTAACTAAATGCGGAAAACTTTGAACGAAAAGTTAGACTAAAAAGTATTCTTGAACATGAGTGAGCTTTAGCTCCAATTACTGAAATACCAAATATTTTTTAACTAAATTTACAGTCAAAACGATTTTTCACATTGTCTACTTAAAGTCCACGAAAGAATTTGTACTGAAGCATAAAATCATAGCCTTACGATACAAAAAGGAGAGATTAGACAAATAAATTTTCTAAAAAATAATAACTAGTTGATTTAATATATCACGGAATTTTTCTGCTCTTTAAAAGTAATTCCGGGATTTGGGGCATATCCACTTTATTCTTTCACTTTATAAAATCAGTGTACAGTCACGAGCAATAGTATGTATACACTAAGCAGTATTCAAAAGCGATCTTGAGCTGCCATATTTATTAAACTTTTGCCTTTTCATTAGACTTCTATTTTGGAAGCCATACTATTACGAAATAGGTCTTATTTCAAAGTGGAAACCAGTATTTCATGAGTAATTTGCGTTTGAATTTTATTAAGTGTATACATGTTATTGCTCGTGACTGTACGTCTACGTACATGGATAACTCTACCTAATTCCGACCTATAGTACTTTATTATGTTGTATTGCAACGGCTATCTCTTGACAAAGAATATTTATAAATATTCCTTATTGATGTTTGTCTATGCTCAATAGATAAACGTATAAACTCTTTCAGAGTATGTATGCATCATATAACACAATAATGCTCTTTGGATTACATGCCATAATTCTAAAAATAATTAAGAACAAAGAAAATAGATTAAGGGCGACTTTCACCAAAAGTTAAACATGTTTAAAATTTTATTTAGTGTCAAAATTCAATAGCATTTTGACATTAAATAAAATTTTAAACAAACTTTTTTTGGTGAAAGTCGCCCTAAATAGTTAAAAAGTATTTTTTTTAATAAATATGTAAACCTAATGCTTATAATACATTATAAAAAGTAACAAGATTTATTTTAATTAAGTTAAGGATTGACTTATTTACCTAAATCTAACATGATATTTCTTCGTTAAATTTAATTGTTTATTGCAATTAATTACAAGTGCGATATATAAATTAAATCATCACAAAGTACTCTTAATATAATTGTAGTTTTATGTCTTTTTTTAAATACTGCCATTTTATTTTTAAGAAAGTTAAAATAAATAAACCATAATACAGCTGAGAAAGGGGGATTGAATGACAGCATTTAATCCCTTTTTTTGGCAACATAATGTGTTATGAAAAGAATACCCGCAGTGGTGAATTTTGTCAAAAAAATTAAAGCAAATTATTAAGGTGTAATGTAACGTTACAGATTCGAACATTTCTTCAGTTAGGGAAGAGAATCGAGCATCACAATGCGCACCTTGTATCAAATCCAAACTAAATGCACACGCATGTTTGACAGGAGGTAGTGTAAGGCTCAAAGTCGAATCTATGTGTATAATGTTACATTATAAAGTCGAATCTATAATGTTACATTATACGCGAATGCTCCCGGTGAGGGAGCGCCTTTAAGTACTCTATGAATTATTCAATTTTATTATTAATCAATTAATTACAAATATGATTATTGTTACTTAACCGTTTTGTACTATGAATAAAGTGTATAATTATTATAAATCCTGCTAAAACAGACTGTTACGTTAAGTTATAAAAAAAATCATAAAGAAATACACAATGTCACAAACTTGCACTCGTGTAAATAGGAATGCAAGTTGCTTGCCAGCCAATATGCCAGTGGAATCACAATTTAGTGCAAGTTACTGGCATGTTTGTATTTTCGTGATTTTAGATTATAAATGAAAATAGCTCAAATTCTTTTGTCAATTTTCTAGTGTTATATTTTAATTGTAAGTATATGTGTAGTTAGCGCCTCCTACCGTCCTAATTCAAAAAGACTGTATGTGTTTTTTACATAAAGTGTATAGTTTTAAAATTTATTTGCAGTTTTATTTTGTTCCCGCTAATTTTTGTTTGTTTTTCTTTTAGTAACAGGTTTTATTTGGAGGTCAGTATGTAGGATGTTTCATATTTTTCAACTTATCCTGGCTATTTATTGAGAATGGCCCGGAAAAGTTGATTTTTTGTTGTACATATTATGATTTATTTATAGATAACACTGTTGTGTAGCAACATTTTTATTTAACAAAATACTTTCAAAAAGTCCTGTTTACAGAGGGTCTAAACGGCGAGTTTGCAATATCCCAAATAATTCACCTTTGTGAATGAATAAACTTATAATGAAATGCGCAGACTTCGTGCATTTCCAGTGATTTCCAGCAACGTCATTGGCTATCCTTGTATTATTCATTCACAAGCTGAATCATTTGGAATATTGCTATGTGGCCGTTTTAGACCCCTGTTAATACTTAGTGGTGATCCTATGGTAATAACTCAGATGTTACTTTTTACAAGTCCATCCCATAAATTAAAGTTGTTTTTCTCTTTATTCAAATTGTTGTCCATATTTAGCTGAATAAAAAGTTCAATTGAAGTAGTAGTTATTTATAATATAAATTATAAATTCAATTGGGAATCCGGGAAGTAAATTATTATCTTTAGTTACAGTAAGCTTAAGTATACTAAGTTCCTTACTTGGTTAGCAGGTGTTAACTTGTTTAGGGTTCCGTGTACGACGTATCTGAAACGCAAAGGATTTTATTAAATTGAGATGGTAAAATATTAACAGATCCGCGTTCAAACAAAAATATTAAAAAAAAATATTTTGTTAAAGGTAATAAAAATACTTATTTAAAAGAGTCAAGTGTAATTACAGGACCCTCACTTAGCTTTCACCAAAATTAATTAGTGCGAAAGTGCCCGTCAATAACTAACAGCGGAATGAAATTAAAACACAACATGGACTTTTAAGTTTTGCATAGATAACGCAAATAAAACTGTAATTTATAATTATTTAAGCTGATTAGTCGATAGCGGGACGAGACAGTAAATCGACTTCCAAGAATGAAGTCGATATTCTGAATGGATCTCGACTTATGTATAAATAGACGCCTTAATAATATACGTACACATTATCACTATCGATAAATTTCTTTCATTGAGATGCAGAAATATAATAAAGTATAAGGAATAAGGATGGACGTCAAGTCGCGCCTTTGAGCAGCTTAAATAAGTACCTTAAGCTTCGTTGTGACTTTTGACACTTGAATGATTGGCTTGACTTCTGATATAGCATTCCCAAATTATTGTAACGTTATCTTAGTGTCCCATGTGTTACTTTCTTCACAGAAATGTATTAATGTAAAATAAAATTCTGCCTCACCCCCGAAGCCCGACTTTAAAAGTTCAACAATTTCAAATATTAACACGAAATTTTATCACTTCTGCAGATAGCTACCAATACCAACTTCAGTCAATGTGGCAGAAGTGCTGGAATACGCAGACCCTGGTCCATAACCTGAGATTCCGCGAGCGTGGACCCCTCAAGTCCTGGCGACCAGAGACCATGGCCGAAGCCATCTTCTCCGTGCTGAAGGAGGGACTTTCCTTGTCCCAGGCTGCTCGAAAATACGATATACCGTACCCGACATTCGTGCTGTACGCCAACAGAGTCCACAATATGCTGGGCCCAAGCGCTGATGGTGGCGCAGGTATGTCAAGCCTTTATTTTATTTCAAAGCTTGGATTACTGGCGAAAGCCTCTTGTAGTCGACACCGTTTAACATAATGATCAGTATAATATTTGCTATAATTCTTTATTTGATAAAAAAGCGCCGTGCAAGACGTCTTTTAACTGCAAGCCGCATCCGCCAGTCTGATCCCGGCTTAATGACAAGTGCAGATGTGCGTTTTGTAATGGCGTCACATCTTCGATTGTCATGAATGTTGTCGCAGGTTACTTATAGTTACATTCCTAATTTAATACCGATTATGTCTGTCCGTTGCATTCTTATTTTGAAGGAATTTCAAAGATCATCTTAAAACGGAATATTTACCATGTCTATTATTCGATATTTTGGCACAATTGCATGTGCTTAACCAGTGGTTTATTGAAATTAATATTTTAGTAAATATTTGCTAAATATTCCTTACGACACGAATATTATTCTTCCTCGTAGCCCGGTTTCTACCATGAACTATTCGGTATGAATGTATAATACGAAATTAATTCCATCTTAGAAGCTGTTAACGGAAAGCAAGTGGTCTTTCGACTTTATTGAGCAAAAACGACGTTAAGTCTGTTAACTTCTATTAAGTAACAGATATAACTTTGAACATTTAATATAGAAAAATTGTAAGTAACCTGTGCTACGACATCCTTTAAAAGCCTTTTAAGTGATAATACTTTATAGGCATTGAATAATGTACGGTGTACATGTATAATTATAAGGTGTGTGCGAAATATAATAAAAATTATGTTTTAGCATTGCGAACTTATCTGCTATGCGAGTGCAATAGTAATATCCCGTATTATTTGTGACTGTGTGAAACATTATGAATATGTATACGTATTTATTATCTATAGTAGGCTGTCTCTTAAATGAACGCTAGTCGTCTATGGATACCCACGACTCACCTAGAGGTACGACACAAGAAAACGGTTTCAATTTTTAACTTTTATCAATATGCAATGGTTTTTTAATTGAAATGTTAAATTAATTTAAGTATAAAGTATGAATGACTTAAATGGATTATAAGCTTGCTTAATATAGTTAGATAAAAAGTATCTTCACAGAACCTATGGTAGGTACATGTAATGCTTTTACATAAATCCAGATACTTAACCTTCACTATCATCTTAAATACTCCTAATAAGCTGACCAGAGCAGGTCGAACATACTCAGAATTTTTCGTAATATCAGAAACTTGACAAAAATAAAAAAAAAAAAAAAATTTAAGTACTACGTTTGAGTGTAGCGACTTCTGACTTCTAAATGACTGTTTCGCTTAGTAATTTCACGAGCATATACGTGCGTCAGCACGCATTTGAAATAATTAGGGTTGTGCGTTTACGTGCGTTCATCCCTCAATGTCTTATGGTGGTGGTCAGAAAGTACCCTCAAATAGAATTCCAATGAGGAACGTCAATGCGTGGGGCAATTGTTTCTTTGAGTTTTCCTAAAACTTCACGCGCGTCAACGCGCGCTCTTGCTGACAGTTGCATGATTAATATAAGGATGTTCAGGCTTGCTCTTTCAAAGCGCGCTCAGGTTCTCACCATCTGAACTTAGACTTTATTACGTTCAAATAATGCAACCTTTTATGTGCAGGGTTATAGAAATAATAATATTTTTCTTTCTTTTTACTCTGCCGCACATCTAAAGAGCTCACAATCGCAAGTAAGTTAGATGTAATGTATACTTAATTACAATTAAATGTTTCAATGTGTCAGTTTATTATTACCTTTCATTTGGCGTAGTTTTCTTGTGTCGTGTTGGCAGCTTACCGGCAAATAAATGCACTCAAATATTTATGTCAAGTTACATAAACTGCGCTTATGTATTGCAATCGCCCTTTGATTTTTTGAATCGACAATGCGAGCCATCTCGCTGGTAACGCCTCGCACAGTCGATACGTCCTTTTACCTCATTACTTTAAAACCCCTTTTCCTATAGACTGTTCGAAATAATTAGTATCTGACCTGCAACCTGATTCTAAGTATTCTAAATGTTTTTATTTTTTTATAAATATTTCGGATAAGCTAAAACAACAAAATAAATAGCGCCATAATACCTAACGTGTTCACGTTTTACTATTATGCGACTTTCCAGATTTAAGACCAAAGGGAAGGGGACGACCACAAAGGATCTTACTGGGCGTATGGCCCGACGAGCACATCCGCGGCGTAATCCGCGCGGTTGTGTTCCGCGACACGCACGCCCCCTGCGCGCCGCAGCCCACCAACCTTAAAGAGATCGAACTGCCGGGCTACCCCGCCATCGCACCGGTCAGTATCACACCTCTAGCGCGCGCCGACATCATGCCGCATCAGTGGGCTCTCTTCACCGCAATTTTACGTCAACTCACGTCACATTCTATAAACTCACTATGACGTAAGGTTGCGATAAAGAAACACTTTAATGTTGTTCGAAACGAATCTAATTTCTATGATTGTTCTATTATTACTCTCATATCTTCTTGTTGACCCCTTGTTTCCGCCGCCATGCGAATATGCCAGTGCGATTGTCAATTATAATAATTGGCTCGGCGGTTGCCATGGTTAGATTTGATTACATAATTTAACGACGTTTATAATATTTTAGAATCACGTTATTACTTTTAGACTGGACCGTTTCGTTATAAATCATGAAGCGCTAAACGTCGTTATCTCGTATGTTGTTTCTATTGCCATGCGATTTCCGAGGTGTAGAGCAGGCATTGTACGTGGGTGATGCGTGTTTCAGGACGGTGTGGCCGTTCAGAACGCATACATCGGCTGCGGCAACGGGCGCGAGGGCCGCATGTCGCCCAACGCTGCGGCCGCCGCCGCCGTGGCCGCCGTGGCGCACGGCCTGCGCCGCCAGATGTGCAACATGGTAGCGGGCCAGCGGCCCCCGGACCACCCGCCGCACCTGGGGCCTCCTATGCAGTCCTCGCCTCAGCTCACATCGCCGTTGTCCACGGGGCTGGAATCGCCGCTGTGCTCGCCCCCTCCGCCTGGCCACGCGCTCGAACCCTCCAAGCACCCGGATCCCTTCCGCCCCTTCGCCTCGCCGACTGAGAGCCGCTACAGCGAGCGCGACACCTCCTCTGACATCACGCTCATGGGACCGCCGAAGAACGGACAGCAGGGCCACGCCAGGAAGGGTTCCGGCCAGGGCTCGTCGCCCTCCGAGCTGGACGCGAGTGACGGCCGGGCGGACATCTGAAGCGAGGCCGCGGGCATGGCGCCGGTGATGCCGCCTCTGAGCCTGCCACCGCCGCCGATACCAATGCCCGCTTACAAATATTTCGTGCCGAACGGAAACAGCTCCACCTATTATTAAATCCTGTAGCCGCGAGGTTCCTCCACCTACAGAGCACAGTTACTGCACTCACGCGCACGCATGTCTACAGTAATGTGATCACCTTCCTCTGTGAGCCTCGCGCCTCATCAATTGTCTCTTTTTAAAATTAAAAGCCGATATAGTCGACGTCATTCATTTAATCACCGCAGTACAGTCAGCATCATTCACAACGGTAAGTTTGAATTTATTGCATTTACACTAAAGCTTGAGCACGTGTAGTGATGCTGACTGTCTTTAATGAGTTGAATGATCCGTAAAGTTTCAGAAACAGTCACGAACATTTCCAATGAGCCTTTTTTCTTCCATGCAAAGTAGATGAGTAAAGCTGTAAGGTTTTTTATTGATTGAGAAGTATTTTATTATTTATGCGGGACAGTTAAAACTGCGGTGAATATTATCTAACAAATATTGACGGTATTTAGGATACTCGACACGCTGTTGTCTTATAGTTTTTCTGCCGTCAGGCGTATCGAAGCGACCAGCCGAGAGATGCCAAAAATATTGCAACTCCCCGGATATAATTTATGGGGATGCAAGCAAAGAATATTATAATTGTGTGATGTGTGAGTCGGTTTAAGCAGACATTGAGGTTGGTAGCCCGTCGCACATTCCAGGGTCGGAGTGGAGCTGTTGCCACTCGGAGAGTTAGGCGTCACGTGACGGGCCCGGGACGGGTGAAGTTGTTTTAATCTATATTTCAAATCGGCATTAATTTACGATCATATTTAATAAATTATTGTGGACTTGCTGTGCAATACAATGCTTTGTTATTAGTTGACTTTTGTAACATTATGGATTTATTATAATTTTAATCATTATGTATTGTGTTCCATTGATATATTTTAAGTTTTCTTTAATATTCTTTGATGGGCACGGGCGCGTATCCGGTCACCCAGTGCGCCGGCGCCGCCCGCTTGCCCGACACTATTATTATCTAATCATAAGTAGAACTTCGAAATACGTGTAAGCTTAACTAATACATTACAATCTAGATCCATCTGTGAAAGTAGGGATTATCAAAATTTAAAAAGTATATTATATATACGTATATATTTATTCGGCCCGATTCAAAAGACTGTTCGGTATACCTATTCATTATAATTCAGCAAACATATTTAAGAAATTAAAAAAGTGGATTAGTGTTAGATGTAACCCTTTAAAGTATAGATCCTATCGTTTCATGTCAGGTCGATGTCAATTTCTCTAGTAGCCGTTATAGTGGATATTGTGTGTTGTCGCTTGCGGGTCTCCGCGCCCGAGCTCATTGTTCACTGTTCGTGCAGCGATTCACATACATGTAGAATTAGTGATCGCCAAATGTAATTTAGATGTATCGTTAGTCAGTAGTGATTGTTCCAAATGTTAGGCTAAATTAGGCGTTCGCGGCGGTGCCCACTTCTACTTGTTAACATCCCTTTTCATTTCTCGTATTTCAAATCTGAAGCGAATGAGAGATCAGAACTGTTAATATTTTATACACTTCTGAGGTTTAACCTCAAGTTTCATACTTATTGATGACTTTAACTGTACTTTAATGTGGCATCACTACCAACTGAATGATCGGTATAAAATGTTTTAGAATCAATACAACTCGTCGATTGTTGACAGGCGTTCAAAACGCCTATAAAAATGGTTATATTTTGATACTACAATATTTTAGTTCTCTAATATTAGGGTTACAAAAAAAAAACATAAAAATTCTTAATATAATTATAATGTTACAAGTACAAGTCATGCCCTCTAGGAAATACCCCGACATTCAGTATGTGGCATGAATTCTAAAGCAACAAAATACAAGTATCGTGTTACGCGTAACTTAAGCATTGACCACCTCTTAAGTGAAGTCTTGCCACACTAAATATAAGCATCGCTCTTTTTAATGAAGCCTACGAGTATTTAAAAAAATAAGAGACAATTTAGTTACATAATTGAGATTGTTATAAAGCTTATCAATGAAATAGTATTATTTTATTAAGAGTATTACGAATAAATATTTTTTAATTTTATGGAGCTTATAGATAAAGATGGTTTGCAAGTTTGTGGCAGCTGAAGTTTCTGGCTATTAGAAACTTCGTTCGACCATGAAGAAAAATATCGTTAGGAAACCTGGACTTAAATTGTAACACACAAGTGAGTTTGTGGTGTATAAAAATGATATGAAACTCAGTTAATCTAAGTATCAGTTGCGAGTCATGACATCAGTCCCCATATTATGTTCCTAGAGCCAGTCGCTTGCTCCGAAGCTTCATGTAACTTTAGTTAGCCGTTAACTCCCAGAAGCGAGGCCCGCCGCATTAGATTTAGATGCACTGAAATCGCCAAGTACCGAATGTTCATCATTCATCTGTCTGCTATACTACCTACGCATAGTTAGAGTTATACATTTCAATTTACTTAGATTAGCTATGTAACTACTCGTAGCGATCTGATCCAGTGTTATTCGACGCTATCGGCCCGAGGAGGTGCGCGCGCGCCTTCGCTCGGGCGTCTCACCGTCGCTAGGACTTTAAGGTGTATATGTACAAATTTGTTTTACCAACAACTACTTCCCTGGACGCATAGTTTCGTTTCATAGTTTGGATTAAAAAATTACTAGTGTTACCTTCTTGCCGCAGGGGTATCCACGATTTAGGTATTGTTGGCGGAAATTGTTGGCGTTCACGTATTCACTTGTCGCGTTGTGGGGAGGCCGGGGCGCGTGCGCGTGCGCAGGGAGACGTTAGGTGCGCGCTCGCGACCCGGTGAGGACTCGTCGCAAAACATGGTTACCATGTTTTATAATTAGTCTCCAAGTGGCCTTGATACTTCACTATTATTTGGTATTTGGAATATCCGGTTCGGTTAAAGTTTGGAACTAGAATATAGAAAAGACCAAATTATTAAATTTGAGGAAAAATTATTACATCTGCAATTCAGATTAATGTTGAAACTATTTGGCTGTCCTTTTGGAAATAAATTTAATCTAGTTAAAAAAATTAAAAAATTATATACTGGGCCTATAAAGTTTCGGACGAATTGCGTAGATTTTGGTAAATTTTACTACGCATATTTTCTATTGTGTAAGTCTAGGCTAATGTGTTCAAAAAATAAATTTAAATTTAAATTTTTTGAAAAGTAGAAAGTGCCTTCCAAATTTTTGACCACAGTAAGTGTTGGGGGGGATGCGGCGATGACGGGGTCGGGGGTGGGGGGCAGCAGTCGACCGGTAGCAGTCAGGTAGTCCGCCGACCGACTGCTGCTCGCCGCTCGAACGTGCTTAACTATAAAAAAGTTAGAATAAATAAAAATTCAAAATTATTATATAAAAAGATACATATGACTATTATATAGAAAAAAATATACATAAAATTATATATTTGGCCGATGTGGTAAACCCTGACAGGCAAGCGTTAGCTGACTATTCGGTGTCAAAATTGATCCTACTTCTTTATAAACGATGACTAGAATCCATTGAGTAAACAATGCAGACATGCAAGTGCCATTTGTTTTGAACTGAATCACTTATGGTTCATATTTTTTTGTATCACAATGTGGATTTTGTAGTTATAATTAATCATTAATTTATTGTATTGGAAAAATTATACATTTGGATTACATAAATAAGTACCTATGTGTTATTTTCGTGATAGATAAGTAAAAAAAACTTGTAGTAATATAATATACACCTACAGAGGCGGTTTTGGTTGGTTTGTAATTTATATGAATAGATGTTAATTTATGATTTTTTATTAGTTAATCTAATCGTTACTGGCGACCATTACAGTGTGTTATACTGCATGACAAATCTTAACTTTTTGTGATATGTATAATTTTAAAGGACGATATAGTATACCGATATAATTGCTCTTTTGGATTATTATTATGAATATTTATTTTGTTTAGCGCAACTGCCGCCGTTGGGCTCAAATTATTGACGTTAACTGTAGTAGCATGTCCATTATAACCAAAAATATTTTACTGTAACTATTCCAGTGTTTAATGTGCGACTGTTTAGTTAATAAGAAGCGTTGTCGTTAGGTATCTCTATGTATTGCTACCTAAGTTTATCTACCTTGCTTTGACTATAACAGAAACTATAATTTGCATGACATTATCTGCATCAACGTACAGTTCGCCAAAAATTGGTTTTGTCACCCCAGTACTTATGGTACTAAGAATATTATATTTCTCGTCAGCTTAATGACTACTGTGTTAATAGTTTCTTATTTATTTACTTACTGTTCTCTTTTAATTATAAACATCTAATTACTGACAAGTTGTTAGTATCGCTTGGTTTGTCCATCGAAATCAAATGTTTGCACCCTGTTTTATTGGGATGACAAAAGCCGATCAAACAAAAATAATATAGGTACCTAACTGTATTTTAATTTAATTACAATATTATAATTACTTAAATGAAAAGTTAACTTGGTTAGGTTGCGATATAGTATTGTTATTACACTTCACAAGGACGCAGCTGTCTGATGCTGCGTTTTACTTGATGCAATAATTTATTACTTCAAAAAGCTGCGCTTGCGAAGCGCGTGGTCGCAGACATTTTGTTTTATTCAGTTATTGTTGTTGAGATAATTTTGTCACATTTTCGCTACTCTGTGTTCCTGATTATGATGTAACCTTGTTTGTATGTAGGTAAACACGTATAATTATAATAACATTAAGTAATGTTTAGGCTGTTGCCACGACACAATATAACCATCGATCTCGGTAGGGTACTCGCTAAACGCCCAACTTCATTCTTTAATTAGGTACTATTAAGTTTTTAAGCATTTTTTTATTAATATTTTCTGTAATTAGCTTGTTAATTAATAAATTTATTTTTACAATAAAGTTATATTTATTTTATAGTCAGTCAGACAATATGTTAGCCATTGTTTATAACCCACTTATTTTATTGTTATAACGCTTGTTTAAGTTAATATTCTATGGAGACTGTCTTTTCTTTTCCTTGGGTTAAAACTGGGCTGGAAAGCGAATATTCTACAGAAAGGTGGCACAGCAATATCGATACATTCAGTGTTTATCTTAAGTACAATTTGTGAAAATTGGTGTAATCTTTTAATCAAACCTGTTTACTGATAATTCGTATAGATGTTTATCCGAGTGAACACATGTCTTTAGTGGCCGTTAACTGAATAAATTATATGTAGTAATATCTGTCTCAATTAAATTCATTAATTTAAGTTTGTTATTGTCACAGTGTACCGTTGTCTGAATAAATAATATAACATGAAAATAGAGCAAATGTGGGTTGTTTCATTTCACAGCCGGTTTTGTTGCATTCACATATTCATGTTTCGAATGTTCTGTTAAACTTGAATTAAATAAATTATTGAGTACCAAAGCAAGAGGACAATCCATAGATGACATACATAATAGATGAGGATTTATTATTATTTTACTAGCTTTTGCCAGCGGCTCCGTCCGCTACAACTCGAAAATTATCCCACGGGAACATAAAATCGGGATAAAAACTTCTTTTCTTTTTACTTGAGATACTGCTGTGTACAGTCACGAGCAATAACATGTAAACTAACAAAAGCAGTATTCCTGCTTAGTGTAAACACACTTATATTGCCCATGACTGTATATTACATAAGTATACATTTCCTTTATAATGAAAGCGCTCTTTTTTTTTTTTTAGCTCTAAAATCATCAAATGAGTCCTCCAACCCCGGGCAGGGCGGGAGGGACTGTCAGACTTCTACTGACTAAAATCCACGGTGTCCTTCAATGGCCTGTTATGTTCCGGGGTCACGGTAAGGGAATAATCCCGCGACCCCGGCAGGCTTTGGCCCTCTGAGAGGGGGGCCCCGTCATTATGCTGACGCTCTTTGAGGCGCGCGTGGGACACAACGCGCCGTCGACCCGGGCATGGTCCCTGGTCGGACCGCGAGTTGCCCTTTACTCGCTGCCCGCATGCCCGCGCCTAAGGTGGCCGGAGATCATCAAGCGACGTCCGTCGCCGTGGGCGTCTACCACTGCGGCTGGGGCTTCCCACTCCGTCTCGCCCCGCAGCATGGCCGCAACCAATGCCGGGCGCGAGAGGTCTCCGCCTATCGCAGCCGTGAGGACACGTCGGTGTTCCGCCCAAGCTGGGCAGTCTTGCACCGTATGCTCCACCGTGTCCTCCGGGCGATCTTCGCAGTGGTGACACCCAGGCGTCTCCTCCTTTTGCAACAGACACAGGTACCTCCCGAAACTTCCGTGTCCGGTGAGGACCTGCGTCAAGCGGTAGGTCGGCGTGCCCGGCCTTCGGTCGCGACAGTCGTTCCTTCCATACTGCCCTGAGATCGCGCCGGAGGTCTTCGCGCCGCGCCTCGACTTCTCGAGGCAGCGGGGCTACACCCCGGCGCTGCGCCTCCACGCGCCACTCATAGGCGCGCTGGAGGGCAGTCGCCTCCATAATGAAAGCGCCCTAAAGAAGTTTAGTGCGCATGCAAAAAGAGTTAAATCTGGATTCATGTGAGTGTGAGTTAAAATAAAGACATCAAAATTAAGTATGCGTCATTTTTAATACCTTTCGATTTCGAGTCTGTTTGTTTAATGAAAGTAGGTAGGTACAGCTATCATTGTTTGATTAGAAAAAACTATAATAAGGACTGCGACAGTACCACTTACCTGATGTTTTTCTTCTCATACAATTAAATTATTTTAACATGAACCAAAGTCAAAAGACATCATTTATTGGTCATAAGGCTGCTTATTCTGAAAGTTGACAACGTCGCAAATATTTACAAATTTTAATTAATTTAGCAATTTTTCTGTATGAAAACAAGAAATATCGCTATGTAGTGCACTAAAAAAACGATAAGTATAGGAATGCAATTAAAACACTGAATTTGATGTTGTAACCGTTTCAGGTGTATAAAAGGCATTTGGAAAGCTTCCAAATCCTTTTTTTTACATCTAAAACTATACCTATATTCGGTGTTATGATATTAATTATTGCATTCCCTTATCAATTTTTTAGTGCACTACAGAGCCATATTTCTTGTTTTCATTCAGTAACAATGCTAAATTAATTAAAACTTGTTAATATTTGACAACCATTTGCTACGTTGCCAACTTTCGGAATATTTGCTAGACTAATATACAATATTTTATAGACCAATCAATCACTAGACTTAAAAAATAAAAATCCAAGAAAGGTGAAAAGTTTTTCAGTTTGCATATAAAGATTCGGATTTCCCCCAATTTGCCAACTTAAAAGTATTATGCGAAAAACAAAAAATTGACTAATCTGCCAAAATCCATAATCATAATCTGCATGCTTTTCTGAGTTCAAAACTATGAACAGAATGCGGTCCGCATATTTTGCATAGGTATATACTGAAATCTTTTTACAGAAGGTTCTTTAAGATAAGAAATTTAGTACCTAGCCGGAACTCGCGATTACTACTCTTGATTACTAATCTTGTCCTAATATTAGGATGCTACTCATCCTAAATGCGATTACACTTTTCTGAATTCAGTACCTACTTAGCACGAATTTTCACTCTTTTACTTTACTTACAGTACCTATGTATAGCGTTTCTTGTATGGAAAAATTGAAAAGCGCCTCTGGTGTGCGAAGCAGGAACTAATTTTTTCATTAAAAATTGTCAACTTGAAATTGTCAAAGTTCCAGTTTACTTTACCTACGTCTCAAATACTGAATAGTGCTAATGGTGCAGGACGTCCTAAATATCGGCTCTTAAAGGAAGGACCCCTTTTACATGATTTTTCCGGTTTTGTGACGTAAAGTAAACTGGAACTTAGACATATTTTTTTGAAAAATTCCACTCTTTCATATACTAGAGGTGCTTTTTTAATTTTTCCATTAAATAAGCTCTGTTATTTTTTTACGATTTTTGTGTCTACAATACCTCCTCCTGTCAAATATCACAAGGCGCCATCTCTCTTTTTCTAAGCGAAGTACGTAGTACGAGCAAACAGTGAACTCAGTCAAGTGTATTCGTGAATCGCACTAGAGACACCGCCAATGCCCTGCGGAAAAAGACAGTGAGCGCTCCATCAGGCGAGGACACGTAGTATCTCTAAATAGTCAGTGGTGAGGACTAGGTACGTGTTTCCAACACCGACTAGAACAAAAACATAACAATATCTGAGGCTCTAGTCTGTAGAGACCGCGCCACGTGCCAAGTCCTTTAGACGCGGCGCTAGTGTCTATGTCATTAACTCTAATTTCATTAAAAATATAATATAGTACAATTCAGGCTACACAGCGTACTTGAAGTATTAAACACTGGCCACACTAACCCACTAACCGTTAATTTTTGCGATAACAGCCTTTAAATATTCGTATAGTAGTCCATTATCGCAATAATTAATGGCATTTTTCGTTAGTGTAACTGTAGACGTAGCATTACGACGTATTGTTGGAAAAGCGCAATTGACCAGCTTCCACCGTTGCGATTTTTTTTTAATTATTCATGAAACTACAAGTTGCATGACACAAATTCGAAAGGCACAATACAGTCACTATCAAAACGTAAGGATTTAGGTGGGTAGGTAAAGAAAAAAAGCCAGGCTTGCTCATGTTTTCATATATAAAAAAATACAGTGTGATCAAGGTATATTCGAGAGATGAGAATAACATAATTTCTGAATATTATATTTGCAGGCTTGTTGGTCTAGTGGTTATACTGACCCTGACTGCTACGGGTTCGATTCCCACCCAGGACAAATGTTTGGGTGATGAGCACGATCATTTGTTTTGTGTCTGGGTGTAATTTATACATGTATTTCGTCGGCTAAGAGTGTAAACCTGCTAACTCCACTTTTGACCAAAAATGACATTTTGATGCAGTCTGTAAGAGAAAGTTGAGCCACACAGTCTGTAAAAGCAGCTACCCACATTCTCAACGTAAAATCGGCAAAAAAGTGTGATGCGTAAAACAGCCAAATAAACTTAAGTCAAATTGCGCTGCTAACTCCATGATTGACGCCAGTTTGTATTGAGTTTTCGGCGTGACAACGTTCCGTGCAATTAAAATTTAGTTTTCAGTCAATTAACTCGATTTTTTCAAGGTTTCTTGGTTGGAATATAGTAGAGGCAAGCCTTTATTATTACTATTCATTTTTAGTTTTACGTCTAGTATTCAATAAATAAGTTTTTTTTTGGATTATCCACTTGTTATCCTCTAAAAAAGTTGGCCGTAATCCACCACGCAGGCCCAGTGCGGGTTGGCAGATGTCACATGTCTTCGAATTTTTAGTTCTAGGACATGCCGGTTTCCTCACGATGTTTTCCTTCATTTTGAGAGCAGTGATAATGAAATAAATTACACAAAGTAATGCACCTGGTGGGGTTCAAACCCACGACTTACAACTCGTAAGTCAGGACCGTTACCACTGGACCACCACTGCACTGCTGTAAACTGTGTACCATCGCCCAACACAGGTACTATGCTGGGTGACACAACCATCCGGGTCGCTACTTGTGTTTGAGCGCTCCTTGTGGGGACACACCGCTTTCAATGTGGTGAAAAAATAGTTGACTGCCTCGGACACCGTGGCCATTTTTGTAGCAGGAGTGCAGGTCGGTTAGCATGACATTCAAGCTTAAACGACATAATCCGTCGTGCTCTTGGCACCGCCGGGGTGCCAGCCGTCTTAGAATCCAGAGGCTTGGCAAGCGACGATGGGGACAGACCAAATGGTATGACCATAATGCCATGGAAACTAAGTAGGTGTGGTGTGGTGTGCGATACAACATATTGTGTCGACACCCTTGCGTCATCCCATCTTTCTAGTACAGCGTGTAGTGCTGGCGCTGCTGATGCAGGTGCTGAAAACTCCAAGCAGCGCAAATACATTGGTTTAGCTAGTAGCTATTTGTTGAGCCATTAAGGGTTGAAATTCTAGAGCCATTGGGTCCGAGTGCTCACGTTTTTAAGGACATCGCCAGGCTATTAGTCGACTCTTCAGGTGATCAGAGGGCTGGCCTATTCCTATGCCAACGAATCGGCATTGCCATACAACGTGGCAATGTGGCCAGCGTTCTCGGCACTGTTCCCATTGCAGCGATGTGGACGTATTCTTTGACGCCCTTTGAATTTATATAAAAAGAAAAACTTTTTTTGTACCTACATATTAACAATCAGTTTTTATTTATAGTTTATATATAATATTAATATAGTAAATTATAATATAGTTATGTTTTGTAAATAAAGTAAAATTAACAATTAAATTAATTTTACTCTGGATATTTTTCGAAAAACCTGCTATGTCCCCAAAATTAAACATTTGCTACCAAAAAAAATCCAGCCAAGTCACAAAAACACTAATAACTTATTAAAAACCAAATTTTACTATTTTATTAATTTCTAGTAATGTAGAATACCCAAAAATACACCAACTGTATTTTTGGTTTTAACCTAAAATTGTAAAATTCAAATTTATTAAGTTTTATCTGTCTCCTGTAAAATTGGGTAAAAGTGAGTTAGCAGGTTTACACTCTTAGCCGACGATTTATGATGTATTTAGAAATATATAAATATGTGATCAGTTGTCTAGTACTCATATCACAAGCTCTGCTTAGCTTGGGACCAGATGGCGTTGTGTAACAGTAAAAAAAAAACGAAGTATTTTTAAAACCAAAATTAAGTGACACGTCATAATTACACTCCTAGCATAGGTGTTATGTGCTTATGTTTCGGATACAAACCGCTTTTGAAATTCAGCCAGAATTTAACGTTCTCGATCACTGCTTACTGCTGGAAACACTATTTGGTAACCGGCGGTAAGTAAACTGCCGCCACTCAAAATGGGAACCGGTGACACTGCACAAAACGCTAGGCAATTTCGCCTAGGCTCCACTAGTTCTTGCGAACTCGGCACTTGCTGGCACCCCGACTTGGGACAATTTAGGTTAGAAGAGGATGGCGGGGTCTTTCCTCGAGACCACGCCATCCTCTTCGTAGTTATTTTTTTAAAACCACCCAGAAGTAGGAGACCTGTCGAAAAACTAGTTTACAATTTACAATCTTGCGGGATAGATTATAATTAAGCGGTATTTACAATTTTACGGGCGCCAGCAATCTATTCAGCAACCGGCGGCGCCGGCAGCGGAGGCACTCCTTTTTTAACGTAACACAACTCGATAATGCCTTAGGTACACTTCTGCCTATCCCAGCAGGGTCGCTGTCGCCAGGATTATCAAACGTTGTCATGATGTTGTAGTACATCCACAAATAAACAAAATAAATTAAAAAACGAATGCCAAATAAAATAACTGATAATAAAAGTCACCAAAACCACGCAAAATAAACAAAATAAAACTTGAAAACAATTGGATTTATTAATCAATAATTATACATTAAAAGCAAAAGGAATTGAAGAAATAAAATGAAAATAATAACAACCATGCATCGCCGTCTAGTACCACCATCTGTACATACAGTTGAGCTGTCAGTTTGTTCGAACGGGCGACGCAGCCGCCACATGCCTACACGACTCGCAATACTACATAATAATTACATAATTTCGATCTGCACTTGTCCTATACCAGGACTATAACATACCATAAAGGATCATGCCATAAACACAGTCCATTCAGGCACAATGATTTCAGGCCTTAAAAAAAATAAAGCTAAGTATACAATTGCCTTTGCGAATCGTTAGCCATGTGCGCACGCTACTAAATAAAAACAAACTCAGTTTATGTGATCAAAACTGCCCAATTTTATTCTCATCATCCAAATTTTTCAGAAATACCCAATAGATTATACACGGCGTACACTCGCCCGTTTTTTTTTCGACAGAAATCTGTCGTGAAATGAAGTAAATTATTAAAATAAATAGATTCGAAGAAAATGCCGTAATTACATCGGGGTTAGAAATATAAACTATGATTAACTTGAGCAATGTGTGGGAAATGAACAAGCGTATGCTGCATTGAATGAGTCACATCACTAGCTTCGCGTAGCGTTTGTATTACTGTAGGATTCGCATCACTAGCAACACGCAACATCTCAAACATCTGGGTTGCATACTATGTTATGAAAGTCTACGCAAGTGTACGATGTACAAGGCGTGAAGGGTTAACACAAAATAAATTCATTTCTAACCCCGGCTATGGAAACATTTTGGTTTTTCACATGATACATAAGTAATAATTACAAGTACAACTAAAGAGAACTACAATAAGCCATAACTAAGTATTTATTTCATTACTGTCGCAACGGTTTCCCGCGTGTTCATAATAACTATTAACAAAAAAAAAAGAAACCGAATGTTCACAAGTGGGGAAAGTGTAGACAACAAAGACATACAGCTGAGTGTGATGGTCGGTAGTACAGGAGTAACTACAATTTAATACTTTAAATATTACACTATAACTATGCTTCAGTCTTCGTTTAATTATTTAATATTACAGCCATTTATGAAGAGTAGCGGCTACATAAACGCGACCTCCAATGACCACATTATTATTTGTATATATATACAACAAATAAATACATACACAGCGAGTGTATTATAGCCACCCGCTGCATCACGTTACGTTAAAATCGCAAAGTTCAATTGCGTACGCGCATACTAACACCATCGAGAATTATGATTATTTAAATTGTTTAAATCTTAATTCGGTATCATTACAAGTCTGAAATGTTTATTAATGTTTATAATATTAGACATACATTTATCTTAAGTGACTATTAAAGAAGTTAAGTGATAAAACTGCTGGCCATTAAATTGAGATATTTGGGGACGACACAGTATTCATTGTAATAAAATATGATGAAAATAAAATAACTGAGGACGGCACAACAACAAGAAACAATTATATATATATATATATATGTATATATATTTATAATCTATGTCTTCAAGGCAGACGGTCTTAAGTACTGCCTTATGTCAAAGAAGTAAAAAATTAAACAAAAAGTTCAAAAAAATGAAATAAATCAATAGTAAAGTATCGGAAATAATAATGAATTCAATAATAATTATCAATACAGAAAAAATTAAGCACGTAAATTCATAATACAGTCGTTATTATGTATTAATTATATTTAACTGAACTACTTTTAAATTATACTGTGCCGAGTTTAAAAACAAAACCATCATGGGGAAGCCTCTTAACAATAAAAAAAGAAAAAAAACTTAACATCTAATTCCGATTTTCATCTCTTTGGAACACAGAGTAAAAAATAAAGGAATTTGGCAATGCGACATGGTTGTTTAGCCACCATTTTTATCTACTGAACATTTTAACAACTAGAACTATAGTAATGGTATTGAATTGATTATTATTGAGTACATCATGGATACTTGAGTTACGCAAGACTATAGTAAGTAAAATTCTGTCCATTTGCACGTTTCACATTATGACAGTCCGGTGGGTACAACTGATCCCCTTGCCACTACGACGGTACACATTCACACTGGCGACACCTCGTGCAAACTTATCGACGCAGACATTCGAGCACGCGGGGCCCGCAACCGACTGAACCTCACCTCTAGCTTGACAAAGCGCTGGTCGGCCATTCGACAAAGTCACATTTACATCTTCGTTACGCAATGATTATGATATGCACCACTAAGTAATGAGATCTCCTAATACTGGTCTTCGGTATGAGATTCGAAGGTGCGTAAACGCTCCCTAATTAGTGATTAACTCCTTTAATTGACACTCAAAGACGTTTTAATGGCAAGTGACTTACGTCGGCGTCGTGTCATGTCAAATGAAGGGTACCGTACCGATAAGTTAGCGGTGCTACATTTTTAAAATATCCAACTATTTTGTCGAATTACTTGTGAATTCACATGATGACATATAATGGATATGCCCTGATAAAAAAACTGAAAATTTAATCATTTTATAAACGGAAATGCTATCGCTTGCTATGGGTGCGTCCAATAGCTGAAACACCTGATTAAAATACAGCTTCTAAGGCTGCTTTTCCACCAGAGATGCGCTATGCTACGTTGCTAAGGATGCGTTTGATATCCACCAATCATACTCATTATGGGTGTGTGCGTTATGAAAACAAATGAATGTGATTGGTGGATAACAAACATATCCGTAGCAACGTAGCACAGCGCATCTCTGGTGGAAAGGCAGCCTTAATCGGGTTATGTATTAACTTGGTAGCTACTACCATTGATTTAAAATTTATAACAAAAAAAGATATCGGGAAATAAAATCTATGTTAAATGTAAAAACAAAACTTTGTCTGCGCTCCAACACCATAAAAGTTAAGTGGCACACCACGAAACACTTCATGTTAACTTCACACCCTATGGCACAGCACTTTGATAACATAGCATAACCGGGCTCTACTTAAACATTAATTCTTAAGTGGCCACTAAAATCTGTATACAAGTAAGGATGCTAGCAGCAGTGAGGACCGACACAGACACAATGTAGACACATTAACAGTGCCAGGGCGCATAGAGGTTTGCGTAACGACGCAAGAGGCGTCGGTTCAGTCGCTGCTATTCATCGCATCGGCGGCAAGCGCCGGGAACGTCAAAGTCGAGCACGAGGAGCTTGGTCTCCTCGGTGCCGTTGCGGGATCCGACGGCGCAGATCAGCTTGGTGGCGGAGGCCCGGATGCGCCACACGACGCCGCCCGACCCACCTGACCCCAGCTCCACGAGGTTCCGTATGAACTCGCCCGTGTGCACGTCCCAAAGCTTGACAGTGCCGTCGTCTGAAGAAGTGATGACGAACCGGTTGCTTGACTGTAGGCAGGTCACTGCTGACTGGTGCTTGTTCGGTCCTGCGGGCGAAAATAGTTTTTATTAAAGTGAATTATATTCATTTGTGCCCCGTTGATAGGCCATACATATCTTGGTGACGCTGCCTTGTAATAGCGAGCCTATAGCTCTTTATGACCATTGGTATACCTGTGCCCTTCCCTTTGCAAGTTCCATGTGTGATGTAATAAATGTTAAATTTTATATACTACACAAGGGAAGCAGAATATAATTAAAAGACACCTTGGGTTTCAGTCTTTTAATAGACTGCAGTTACAGATTGTCCAAAGTAATGAACCGTTGCATGTGTGTAAACTCATAAACAATAATTTTGCACTGGAGAATAATATGAGTATTATCCAAATTGTGTTGATGTTCTAAAAACAATAGGAGTTTTTAGATCTACATTTATCTTATAGATAGTAATGTAATGGATGCTACCGAAGATGCCAAATTCATCTCTGCTTCAATGCTAATAGCTTTTTAGGTAAAAAAGAGTTTATAGTACGGGACTCACCAGACAGTGTGTGAAGGCAGTGGCCTGTAGTGATATCCCAGACCTTGACAGTGGAGTCAGCATTTCCCGACACCAGGATGTTGGAATGGAGCTCCATACCGGAGGTGAGTGACTGGTGCCCGGTGAGCGTGTGCTTCAACTGACCAGATTCCACATCCCACACGCGGATAGATGTATCCAAAGAACCACTTACTACGTGAACGCCATCAAACTGAAACGTTAAAAAGGGATTGTTGAAATCGAAGTAATTAACTTATTTCCTTGTTTTTATCAATGAATGTTGTGTTTTTATATTATTTTGTTAATGTTTGTTTTTATATTATTTATATTGTTTTTATAAATGAATGGCTGAGAATCGGTACTATACTAATACAAAGACAGTTCCCCAAAACGCCCGCCCATCAGATTGTATGATTATGAAATGGTTTAAGCATTCTACAGGATTTATTGTTATGTTCCTGTGGGATAATTTTTTAGTCAAAGCCAGGAAGTCGCTGGCAACAGCTAGTAAAGTATCTTATATTAATGTTATGATGCAGTACCACTAATCCGAAAGCGTTTTACGTCGTGTTACGTACGCGGTGTCAGGCGAATTCCACTACCTCAAGAAACTTGTTTTTATAATCACAGCTGAGACTACGCGCAATGCGACGTGATTAACCCGGTACATCATTTAGTGCACACTTTTACAGTGCCATCATGCAACCGTGGGCGGGAGGAATCTTTGATGAATTTACTAAGACTTAAAATTATTACCTGGAGGCTATACACCCGGTTGGTATGTCCAGCGAGCGTGTGCAGACAGTCCCCGGTCTCCGGGTTCCACACCTTTACGAAGTAGTCATATGCCCCGGATACCACCAGCTTCCCGTCATATTGCACGCAGCGCACAGCTGCCAGATGGCCCATGAGGACACGGAGGCAACGACCCTCGGGGATGGACCACACTCGTAAGGTAGCGTCGCGAGAACCAGATATCACCCTGAAAAGATAAGGGGTATTCAATTTCCTGCGGCATGTGTGGTGCAAGTCGTAAATGGCTTACCATTTACGACTCCATTTTTATGACGTTGAATTTTCGATATTGATTGTTTCAAAATAATGGGGTTGAAAGACGCCATACAAAGCTGACCGATGTTTTTCCCTAAGTATTCATTTCAATGTTATAATCTACATAGCCCCATAACTCCTGACGGCGTGGACTATAAATTAAGAACTACCCATAACAAAAACAATCCCACTAATAATTTAGTTTTTAAGATTCAGCAGATGAAGTTTTGTGATGGCTCATATAGATTTACACCTCATTATTTTCACACAGCTCTTAATTTAATATTGATAAACTACAGTCTAGTAGTTAAATTTTATTTAACATTGATCTCGTTTATTAATTTCTAAAATTGTAGCGCTTTAGCAATACATGTTTATTTTATAAATATTGTAAGTTTGACTGAAATCTGTGTACGTTCAGATACATAATAATAAATCTAAAATGTTTTCAAAGTTAGAACACTGGCTAGGAAGCCAACCCACGAAGGATTAATGAGGAATTTTTCAAATATGTACGAGTACAATCGACAAAGTTGAATCATGATCCATTTTGACAATAAATCATTTGAATCCGTCAAATTGAAAAAGATCAAAGTCGTTACCATGGATATGTATGTTTACGCGAATGTGGACCTAATTGAAAATAAGTTTATGGTGGGTCATAACTCCACTTTATCGATTGTACGTGATTGGAAGTTACTAAGCCTTCACTGTATTTAAACATTTACCGTCTTATTCCAAAACGCCGACTAAATATAGTACTGGGATTAGTTCTAGGTTTAGACCATGGACTAAGAAAAACCTTATTATAAAATGAAGTTTATCACTAATCCTTGTACTATCTATGGTACTAAAGATAAACCCGCGAGACCCCTAGTTTATCCATGGTCTAACTTTGGTACTACTGTCAAATGTCAATTTCTACAAAAAGTTGAGGGTATCGTGGCTGTAAATTTCTGTGTTTATTGTTTTTATAGCGTTAAAAAATGGATATTAAAATGATTGACTTGATTGTTAAATGTAATAGAAATACATGAAGAAAAAAGATAGTTTTATTTTACGCCACAAACTTCAAAGTTATAAACAAGAGTGTTGCCTAGCAACATAGGAAGTCCATATAGTTTTTACTATGTACTCCGTTTCACGTTCTTTGATAAAAATATAACTTGATAAAAAAAACGCGATATGTGTGTTTGTTGCGCTCGTTCAAGAGGATGGAACTTGGACATGAAATTAAATGGTTTGTTTGTTAGGACTTAGGACTTTTTTTTTTTTTTTTTTTTTTTTTTTAGCGTGGTAAAATCATCAAATGAGTCCTCCAACCCCGGGCAGGGCGGGAGGGACTGTCAGACTTCTACTGACTAAAATCCACGGTGTCCTTCATAGCCTGTTACGTTCCGGGGTTACGGTTAGGGAATAATCCCGCGACCCCGGCAGGCTTTGGCCCTCTCTGAGAGGGGGGCCCCGTCATTATGCTGACGCTCTTTGAGGCGCGCGTGGGACACAACGCGCCGTCGACCCGGGCATGGTCCTTGGTCGGGCAGCGAGTTGCCCTTTACTCGCTGCCCGCATGCCCGCTAGGACTTAGGACTTAGGAATAAAGAGTTATTATACATTTCAAGTATTTAATATCAACATTAGTAAAAACGGAATGTCATATTGAATGAAGCCAGTGTAAAAGAATGAATGATTGTCCTTTTTTCATTTTTTATCTGTGTAAACCATGGATGATCTTTGGACTAACTGATCTTCAGTTGGTCTTAGATTTGTAATATGATCACATTTTAAGCCTGGTACTAACTTTAATACCGTAACAATCCTAGACTATTTAGTCCAGGTTTAAACCAGTACTAACTCAAACTTTTGTAATAAGACGGTTTCCGTCTTATTCCAAAACGCCGACTAAATATAGTACTGGGATTAGTTCTAGGTTTAAACCATGGACTAAGAAAAACCTTATTATAAAATGAAGTTTATCACTAATCCTTGTACTATCTATGGTACTAAAGATAAACCCGCGAGACCCCTAGTTTATCCATGGTCTAACTTTGGTACTACTGTCAAATGTCAATTTCTACAAAAAGTTGAGGGTATCGTGGCTGTAAATTTCTGTGTTTATTGTTTTTAGAGCGTTAAAAAATGGATATTAAAATGATTGACTTGATTGTTAAATGTAATAGAAATACATGAAGAAAAAAGATAGTTTTATTTTACGCCACAAACTTCAAAGTTATAAACAAGAGTGTTGCCTAGCAACATAGGAAGTCCATATAGTTTTTACTATGTAATCCGTTTCACGTTCTTTGATAAAAATATAACTTGATAAAAAAAACGCGATATGTGTGTTTGTTGCGCTCGTTCAAGAGGATGGAACTTGGACATGAAATTAAATGGTTTGTTTGTTAGGACTTAGGAATAAAGAGTTATTATACATTTCAAGTATTTAATATCAACATTAGTAAAAACGGAATGTCATATTGAATGAAGCCAGTGTAAAAGAATGAATGATTGTCCATTTTTCATTTTTTATCTGTGTAAACCATGGATGATCTTTGGACTAACTGATATTCAGTTGGTCTTAGATTTGTAATATGATCACATTTTAAGCCTGGTACTAACTTTAATACCGTAAAAATCCTAGACTATTTAGTCCAGGTTTAAACCAGTACTAACTCAAACTTTTGTAATAAGACGGCTAAAATCACAATTTTGAGAGCAGTTATAATTTAAGCAAAAAAAACGAATGAATGACATTGCAATGCTAGATGTAATAAAATGTTTCATATATATAGTTGGGAATCAATTTCGCTTTAATGTTATTGTTCGCAGCTGAGAGATAGATAAAAGCGTGCTGGCGCGATATTTTGATAAACATAATAATTATTATCTTTATTATTGTAATGAAAAACTATTAACGACAACACTCGCGATGTTCCAAGATAAGGTTAAATATGCTTTTGCTTACTATTCCACGATTACATTATTGTGTCGCAAGCTGTATTTTTATTTAATAATATAAAACACATCTCATTTTTAAATAACTGAATGAGAAAAATTATAATAATTATGAAAATATTAGGTATAATATACGTTTTTTTATTATAAATAGCTACTATACTTTTTATTATTACAGTAGTTTAAAAAGTAAGCTTTAATTTGTAGGTTTTAAAAGACAAAACAATAATATTAATTATTTAGAACATAATTTTGTAATATCTCTTAATTTCCAGCATAAAGCGATAGTAAATAGAATTTTTTGGCAATGTGAACATGAAATATTGAAAGGTATACATTAACTCAATAAGAATTTATTCTACACTAAAACGTTATACCTTCGAGAATAGCTATTTAATTTTAACTCATAGTGATGAATGAATTAAATCAAAATCTTATTTATATTTTAAAAGATCGAAGCATAGACAAAGAGACCTTGTTTTAAACTATGCAAAGGTAAGTAATAGCTTAAAGCAACGCACAGCTGTTTTTGTATGTATATGGTGTTTAAGTTTATGAGATTATAACTAAATGGAAGCGGATATTTCTCATTCCTATCAGCCATCAGCACAACTCATAATGTAAAAAAGCATAAATGTTTCATGATCCACCACAGATAAGTAACTCATCATAATATTTTAGCAACAAATTCGCTTATTTTATAATAATTTTCGCTTAGCCAATAAATATTGTTAGATAAACATTTCCAACGGATAATGGTTACTTACTAAACTAAAGAATGCAAAGCATGGACCTAAAAATAAAATATCATAAAAAAATGAAAAATCTGAAAAAATAACATGAAAAATGAAAAATTAAAGCGGTTGGCCTGCTTATTAACCACCACATTACATAGAAACCTGGTATAATGTTTGTTGCTTTAAGTCCTACATGATTCTTTTAGCGCTTAAAAAAATAAAACCATAACTTTCGAAAATGTTTACTAAACTGTTAGTAAACATCTTCGAAACTATCTGTAAAAATTATATCACGTGCGCAATGAACCATACAGCACTATATGATACATTTGTTTCTTGATTATTACAGGGCTAAGGATGGCACATATGTATATTGTGTAAAAAAATATAAAAGTTGTCTTTACCAACTATATTGGGGTTGGCTTCCAGTCTAACATGAAGCAGTTGAATCCCATTTAGTCCGGTCAATTTAGACAAAAAAATGTGAGTGAAATTACATAAAGTCCCAGCAAGCTGAATTTTTGTGAAGTTGTTCAAAACATAATTATAAACAATGTCTAGAAGTTCCCCATCATTCCCCTGTAAGGAAAAAAAAATATTCAAGGTCAAAGGTAAAAAAAATTAGTATTTCGCGATTTTCAGCAAAACGGTAAGTTTTATCATACAAGTACCTCAGACAAAAATTGTAGATCATAAAATTATCTATAAAAATGTGTTAATACTTTTTTTCTTACGAGCCACCGTTTCAGAGATATAACGATTCAAAAAGTTGTTATCGTCATATGCATATAATGAGGTAGTGTACTTAGCGCGTTTTTTTTAAAGTGGTTTCCCCAGTAGGCCTACTCCACGGGTCAGTTGTGATCCTGTTTATTGTAAAACTATTGCAAAATAACGGAAATTTTCAAAGATTGGGAAAGATAAAAGCGTGCCTGTCCCTGTGTTCAATTTACTTGCATCCAAAATGAAGATGATGCAGAAGCAGGAGAAGAAGATCGAGAAATAGGACAAGAATTTGAAACTTACGAATGAGACGAATAAACTTCAACACTTTTTTTTCATTTACATCGCTTTTATCTTTCCCAATCTTTGAACATTTCTGTCATTTTGCAATAGTTTTACAATAAACAGGATCACAACTGACCCGTGGAGTAGGCCTACTGGGGAAACCACGTTAAAAAGACGCGCTAAGTACACTACCTCATTAGATGCACTTGACGATAACAACTTTTATAACTTTTTGAATCGTTATATCTCTGAAACGGTGGCTCGTAAGAAAAAAAATATTAATACATTTTTATAGATAATTTTATGATCTACAATTTTTGTCTGAGGTACTTGTATGATAAAACTTACCGTTTTGCTGAAAATCGCGAAAAACTCATTTTTTTTACCTTTGACCTTGAATATTTTTTTTTCCTTACAGGGGAATGATGGGGAACTTTTAGACATTGTTTATAATTATGTTTTAAACAACTTCACAGAAATTCAGCTTGCTGGGACTTTATGTAACCTCGAATGTCTAAATTGACCGGACTAATTATTTTACACTGACTATTTATCAGACTTCCAAATCTAGTTTTTTTTTTTTGCAATTATTTAAAGATTTTATTTATTTATTTATTAACAAAGGTACACCAACAGCTTCTGTATATAAATTTATAAATAGTGTAAACGTTTATGACTACAAGGCTTATACAGTTGCCAATAATAGGTGAACCAACATTCACATAGTTATAAAGATCCACTAGAAGTGTGGTCGACGGTAAGCACGCTTGCCTAGAAGTAACTGTTCACTGTACTGTTCTTGACGTGAAGACCCCAAGGTTGTAGAAGATGAGAAATACAGATTTCAAGCAGGGAATTCCACTCCTTAGCTGGGCGTACAATAAAGTTATTGGCAAAACGCTTTGTACGTACCGGAGGGATGTCCACCCTATATCGAAAGTTACTGGGTAATGCAATACCTCTTTGTAAGACTGGTTGTTAAGCGATTCCAGCTCAACTATCAAAGATCTACAAATCACAACCAACCATGGAAAAGTCATGTTATACCATTGTATAACATGACTTTTCCGGGACAAGGAGGTAACTCGCTATGACAGAAACAGTAAAATTATTTGAAGCATACCTGTCCTGATACAAGTGCATGCAGCGCACGGTGGAAGTATGTCCTGCGAGGACCTTCAAGCACTGGCCAGTCCGGGCGTTCCACACACGCAGGGTGCGGTCCGTCGAGCCGCTTATCACCAGGTCGTTCACCATTTGCGAGGACCACACACCGCCTGAATGACCTACCAGCGTGCGCAGGCACTGTTCAACAACATAACATAGGTTAAAAAAAGGAAGAAAAATACAAAATTTAAAAACGAATAATTTTAGGTATAAGAAGTAATTTTTGAAACAACCTGCCGTCTCCTTAAACTATGGAATTAATGAAATATAACTTATTCCATAGTGGAGTGCTCCGCACACTAGTCAACAGTCAAACTTAAATAGATCTGAATATCCATCATCATCATCATCATCAGCCTATAATGTTCCCACTGCTGGGACACAGGCCTCCTCTCTGTGAGAGAGAGTGGGCCATAATCCACCACGCGGGCCCAGTGCGGGTTGGTAGATGTCTTCGAATTATTTGTTCTAGGACAAGCCGCTTTCCTCATGATGTTTTCCTTCACCGTTTTGAGAGCAGTGTTGATGAAATAATGATCCCGATCCCTTATATTTATATAATGATACAAGTCTTTTCCTTTTTTCGCATCAAAATGCATAAAACCATAACCAAGTCAATAAATCACCTAAACGTTGTTTCGTTCTGCCAATGGGGAAGGCAAGTGTCAAAGTGAAAATGACAGTTTGGTCCCCAAAGAACTGTAAAATCAAAGGAATTTTCAGAAAAAAAACCATTTATTGATGTAAAATGACTAGATGTTGTGTAATAAGCTGTAAAAATGATGGAATACACTTTTCAAAATAATATCTACTTTTCTTTTGGAGGTTATGTACCAGTATTGCATCGCTCGAAAATCGAAGAATTATCACCTGGAACGAGTTTTGTAATAGTTGTGGTGTTAAGAAATTAAATATATTGTGATATTTCTCGAATCTAAATAGAAAAAAAGGTTTTACCAAATTACTGACTTAAACATTATGAATATTTATCAAAATAGAAAGTCAAAACCAGCATTATATTCTTGATAAAGGAGAGGACAGGTAAAACATACCTAAACTCAAAAATTGAAACCTCAACTACAAGTAATTGTGGATTTATTACGGTAAAATCAAATGTATAACCACTCAATTAAATCACTTTTTTCTAGTGTCCGACCGAAACTGATTTTTCAGCCGAAACCGAAACCGAAACCGAACCTTCGGCCTTGCTCTCAGTTTCGGCCGAAACCGAAACCGAAACCGAAACTTTGTAAAACTTTTAACATTTTGATTTTTTTTTTGTTTTTTTTTTACATTTATTGGCACAAGAAAAAGTGTCAAATACACAGAGCGAATTTTTCAACTGGGCGTGGACGGCTATATTTTTAACTATGAGGAATATCGAAAAACGTTGAATAGAGTCTCGAGACCGATTTTTCCGAAAACTAAAACTGTATCATTGGATTTTAGAAAAATCAATAATCGTGGCCTAAAATCGAACCCGCTAATTTTGAAAAAAAAAATCACAACCTGTATTATTACACCATTTGTTAGTGTTAATAGTAAGGATTAAATTCTGGATAATAATGAAATACGGCAAACTTATGGATAGATAGATAGATAGATAGACGATACTAAAAATTGCTATTTTTCTATGTTATCTAACTTCTACTGAGTCCATAATCTATTCGAAATTATAAAAAAAAAAATTGTTTCCAATGTTTTACTAGATTTGAAGTCTCAACAATCGCACTATATTAATTTAGCAATACGAAATAACTGAGACATAAGATTAAAAAAAAAAGCATTATTTCAAAAAAGAAACCGACAGTCGAGTTCAATAATATGTTGGCAATGTCAGTGATTCAAAATATTGTGAGCATTGGTAAGCACAATAACTTCTACACAACTATAGATCAAAAATATGTCCTCATGTGAACGGTTCAATAATATATAATTTACTTGACGCAATAATATCTGATCACCTTTTAAAAAATATATATCTATACTGTATTAACTTCAATAATATCTGAGCAGGGTAAGCTTCATAATTATCTGTACATGCATAGGAAAGTATATCATTTGATCGAATGAATAAGATCCAGTTTACATTGTTACAGAAATGTCAGTATTTCAATTGTTTTCCGCGCGAATCATTTTTAGGTATTTTAAAATGTGTTTTTCAATGCCGCATCTTTTCGTGCCGCTCGGTCATTTAAGAATGGTGAAAAAAAAGCCATCTGTCATTTATCTATCTATCTATACATATAATAAAATAGTAGGAAAGTCAAAACTGTACATTGAATATTTATTTAAAAGAATACTTGGGGTGTGATCTACAATCGATACCGAAGCCAAAAATATAGTTTTTAGAATTTTTGTCTGTTTGTCTGTATGTATGTCCGGGATAAACTCAAAAAGTACTGGACGGATTTGAATGATTCTTTTTTTGTTGTATAGGTATTAAGTCTGGTCAAAACATAGGCTATAATTTATTTTGAAAACTTGAACAACTGGCGCAGAACCGCAACAGACCAGCTAAACTATAAGAGATACAAAAATGGTGCCATAGCATAAATTGTTCCACGTGATGAGCATTTTCTGCTAAGAAAATTAGTTTGAAGATCTGGAACACCTGATGTGAAACTCCAAGAGCCCGGCTACACTATAACATTATACAGGAATAACGTCTCAGCAAAGTTGTTCGGCCTAATGAGCACTCTCTGTGGACATATAAAAATTGAAGATCTGGAACACCTGATGTGGAACTCCAAGAGCCCAGTTACACTATAACATATACAGGAATGACGTCTTAGCAAGAGTTGTTCAGCGTGATGAGCAGTCTCTGTTGACGTATAAAAATTGAAGATCTAGAACACCTAATGTGGAACTCCAAGAGCCCAGCTACCCCGCGGTGGTGGACGCCCACGGTGTCGGACGTCACAAGACGATCTCCGGCCACCATAGGCGCGGGCAAGCGGGCGGCGAGTAAAGGGCAACTCGCCGTCCGGTGTCGCTGGCATAAGCAACAAGATCCGCGTACGAAGTCGCGGGCAGAAGCTAGTATAGCAATATGATTCGACCTGAAGTTAAACAACTTTGGCACCACTTTTAAAGGACTTTTTTTTTCGTGTTAAAATCATTAAAATAATGAGTCCTCGCACCCAGGGTAAAGCATGAGGGACTGTCAGACTCGTACTGATTTAAATCCTCGGTCTCCTTCAATAGCCTTTTGCGTCCCAGGGTCACGGTAATCCGAAAAGATCCACGACCCCTGCAAGCTTTGTCCCTCTAATGGGGGGCCCTGTCATTACGCTGACACTCTTTGAGGCGCGCGTGGAACGCGCCATCGACCCGGGCATAGTACATGGGCAGTCGCCCATTACTCGCCACCCATCGACGATCGCCACAACCAACGCCATCGCCTGCCGACCTCTGTCGCCGTGGGCGTGTACCACTGCGGCTGGGGTGGAGGGAGGATGCTGTCCTCTCCCTCACGCAGCGCGCCTCCTTCTGCGAGCATGAATGCTTCGCAGAAGGAGGCGACTGCGATTCCCATTCCGTCTCGCCCCGCAGTATGGCCTCGACCAATGCCGGGCGCGAGAGGTCCCCGCCTATCGCCGTCGTGAGAACACGGCAGTGCTCTGCCCTAACGGGGCAGTCCTGCACCGTATGCTCCACCGTGTCCTACGGGCGATCCTCGCTGACCTTTAAAAGACTAACGAAATTATAGATGAGAATTGAATGGAAAAGAAAAGAATATCAAACTATACTTTTTATTTGACAAGTATAACTAAGAAAATAGTACAGTAATGTGCAAACAAACATTGACTAACTTCCGTTAAAATAAAAAATAAAAGCAATATTTTTATCTTGAACTAAAACTAATCTTAGTTATTAATTGTATAAAACGTGTCTTCTTAAATCAACAAAGGACCATACAAAAGATATTAACTATAATTTGAAATTGGTCGCCATTTAGTTAATCCATAATATCCATAACATTATCTATTGGCGGGCCTAAGTTAATATTTTGTGTATGACCCGTTCGCATCAATTACAGCTTGTAATCGAGCTCTCATCGACTGTACCATATTGTGGCAATAATCTCTATTTCTATAACTATTCCAGATTGCATGTGCATGAGCCTTTAAATTCTCTTCCGTGCGAGTTTCGTTACTGTCCCAATTCTGGACCATTAATCCCCACAGATTCTCTATGGGGTTAAGATCCGGGCTTTTCGGTGGAATTTTTATTAATTCCAAGTCATCTTGCTCAGATATCCAATTTTGTACTCGTCTGGCGTTGTGAACGGAACTGTTGTCCTGAATGAATGTTATTCTGTGATGATCAGGATAAACAATTCTTGCACTTGGTAAAAACACGTCTTTCAAAATATCTAAATAGGCATCACTCCCCATTCGGCCAGCTATTTCGCACAACTCTATGGGTCCACCCGAATTCATCCACCCCCAAAACCCGATCGAAATGCGTCCACTACGACGATTTGGCAAAACATTGTTTTCTTCATATCGTGTATTGTTTGCACGATACAAAGAGACTCGCCCGTCCGCTGAAGAAACAAAAACTTTCTCATCCATAAAAGCGACGTGTTCAAAGTCATAATTTAAATATCTGACGGCAAATTGTAAACGTAACATTTTATGCCTTTCCGTTAATACAATTTTTTTAGCTGGAATCCGATGACGAATTCCGACATCATTAAGCCTTCGTCGTACAGTTAAACTAGAAACAGCCAGCTCAGCTGCAAATGAAGACGTTCTTATAAATCGTGCATTTCGAACACTTTCAACTAGTTGCACATCTTGATCATGGGTTGTTTTTCTAGGTCGGCCACAAGACACATGGTTTCTAAGATTTCCTTCATCTTGCCACCTTTTCCACCATAATGTTACAGTATTTCTCTGTTAAAGAACGATTTTATTTAATGACCATATTATAGGTTAGATGAAAACATAATTATAAACGAATACCTAAAATTGCTTACCGATATGCCTAATTCTAGTGCAATGTCTGATTTCGGAATACCATCCTCACACATGTAAACAATTTTATGTTTTGTGTGCTCGTCAATTCTATACATTTTTTTTTTCAAATTCGTAGATGTATACTAAAGTAATAAAATTGCAACGAGCGCAAATTGTATAATTTTATATGAATGACGTGTGCGTCAGTTATAACTTTTTAATAAAAAAAATGCGTTTGAAGGAAAAAAACAGGCCAGTGATACATAAATAATTTTGCAAACTCCTTGATCAAGAAATTTTAAGATTGCTAGTTATCTCTATGACGTAGTAATAGGGTTGAATTTTAATTACATTTACTTGTTCAGATATTATTGTATTCATGTGTGCTCACATAATTATTGTGAATCTTACACTGTTCAGATAATTATGGTCTTAAAGTTGTTCAGATAAAAATGTCCCTTTGGCTGTATACATGTTATTGAGAAAAAGTAGTCACATATTAATGAATCTGAATCTTGATCACAATTTAATGATGCTTGTAGTTGTCACAATATTTTGAAATATTTTGATGTTCATATATTTTTGAAGCCTAGACGTGCCAACATGTTAATGAACGCGACTGTACAAGAGAACTGATAACGAAAAGTATGCAATGTTATACTTTACACAAGCTCACCTTGCCGGTGACAGCAGACCACACTTTGAGGGTGGTGTCATCGCTTCCACTGAGGATACGGTTGCCGTAGAACTGCAGGCAGGTTATCACGTGGTCGTCGTGTCCTCGCATGATGATGGGCGTGGCTACTGGCTTGTGCAGCCAGTTGTTCTCGATGAGGTACTGGCGCATGTAGGCAGCCTTCCAAGGGCTGGCGCATCGCGGGAGTGAACGAGGCATCTTCTTCAACGTGGTTATTCCGATGCGTCGGCATTGCTCCTTCCACAGCAGGTTGTCTTCAGCGAGGAATCTGTGGTAATGTGAATAGTTACAGTGCCAGGTATATCTATATTACATTTAATATGTTTTTAATGTTGTGTAGTTTGAATTAAATTTTAAATACTTTCTATTCTTTAGATTTCTCTGGCTACATTAACAATGAAATTAATTTCAAAAGGGATTCTTCTCCACAGAGATTCTTCTCCAATACGCGTGGTAGTTTCGTTTGGATATCTATCAATATATCCACGCGAAATTACCATGTAAATGGGTTTACAATCAATTCCATTTGTTTTTGGTCGAACGCGCTAATCTCAGGAACTACTCGACCAAATTATTTTTTTTTCTTAGCCCTTTCATCGGAGAAGGCCAAAGGCTATATAACATTAAGCTATGACTAAAATGAGTCGATCAGCGGGTGAAAACGCGGGGAAAAGCTAGTGTACCCTATAAAACAAAGTGACATTTCTAAATGGGTACTGTGCTAGTACTTTGAACTATTGAACACAGGTCTTGATTGCTTTTATTGATTGCACAATCAGTAATTCTGTTCCAATCATGTCAATTCTCTTTTAATAGATTGCCATCAAATGCAAACTATTGCATGCTTATTGCGTTTTAAAGGGAACCGTTTTGGAAGAACTTTAAGTGTTTGGAGGCAGGATGACAAAAATATTGCAATTGTCACTGTTTTTTTTTTTGTTTTTGTTAATTTGTGCAAAATTTTACAGTATTCATTCAGAAAAGTATCACTGTACTATTATACGGACAGGAACAAGTAGAATTTACAATAAATGTCTGATAAATTCAACATGGAGTTGTGACAGTTTGATGGCTATAAATAGGCTCAAAATATTGAACCGGCATCAAAATAACAGGCTATATGTAGATGAACTTCCACCGTCATGATCGCTTGAGTTCATCATTATCATCTACAGCCTGACCTCTCCTATTGCAGGCCTCTCTTTGCTTGTACAATCGACAAAGTTGAATTATGACCTACCATAAGCTCATTTTCCTACAGATATTCAAATACAGTTAGGTCCACATTCGCGTAAACCTACATATCCATGGTAATGACTTTGATCTTTGTCAATTTGACGGATTCAAACGATTTATTGTCAAAATGGGTCATGATTCAACTTTGTCGATTGTACCAGGCTCCACATTCCTTGATACTTGGGAGATTAGTGACTTACTTCCAGTAACGACAAGTCTGGGCAGCTCTCAGCAGATCCTTAGGCTGCAGATACCCCAGCACAGTAAGAGCGAGCTCCTTGGGTAGCAACGAGATGAAGTCACGTTGGAACAGCGGCTCGATGGCTTTCATCATGTGCCGCACCTGGCTAGGGTCGCAGCAGTTGATCAGCTCGTCTATAGCCTGGATTTTCTCAACGTTAGACCAGTTGTTGAACCTGTGGAAAATAGAAGATTTAGTAAACTAAATAAAAAAATTATAAAAAAATGTAGTTAGGAGTATATTAGCTGAATAAAACGAGTGTAAACAAAGAATCAATCTAACAAAAGACTACAACTATTTTCAAAAATCATTGCTTATTTTCATGTTCATGAATCATGGAAACACTGTTATTCTATTCGTATTTCTTGGTATACAGGGTACCTTTAGTGTATTCCCATTTTTTTTTTATATAGTAAATTCTTAAACCTGCTCAAAGACAATGATAGAAATACTGCTCTGGTTACACAGATAATAGAAATGATGTGAGCTTGTCAGTCTGACACGAGTACATCGCAAAGTAATCATCATGTGCAATTGAGCATGATTCAATAATGACGACACTTACTTACAAATTGCATTTATACTTATTTAATAGTGATTACATTTCATGTCCCATAATTGTCAATTATTATGTACTAGCTGTTGCCAGCGGCTTCACCCGCTACAACTCGAAAATTATCCCACGGGAACATAAAATCGGGATAAAAACTATCCTATATGTTAATCCAGGTTATAAACTATCTGTGTACCAAATTTTAGCTAAATCCGTTCGGTGGTTTTTGCGTGAAAGAGTAACAAACATCCATACATCCATACTTACAAACTTTCGCCTTTATAATAGTAGTAGGATGATATTCCAGAAAAAGTACACTAACCTTAGAATACAATCTTTGCCTTGGAAATCACATTTTTTTTTTAAGAATATCGTATTTATTTACGTGTGTCTGTTCTGTTACATGGAAAGACAACAAATAATGTCATTATTTAATTTTGTGACAAACTGTAGTTTTTCCTCTTTCCGTTCAAGTACAAAAGTGACATTTAACTTATTTTGGAACCCAGTTCCAAAAACAGTTAAGCCCGAACACGAGGAAAAACAAAAAGTCAAATAGCTGATAGAAGAAATTAACATTATGACGAAGTAAGTATGAGTTTTCAAAATGTTATTCCAATGCCCTCTGTGAAATCTTATAAACTACCCCATTGTTCCTTCAAACTTGCCAGGGAAACCTCAGAAAGACTTAATAAAACTTTTTTTCTTTACAATTGAAAAGAACGAAAGAAATTATTTTTCATAATTCATAGCTACCACAGCTATAGGAAATAATTTATTTCCCTTTTTGTTACAGAATTTTAAAACAATTTGAAACTTGGGAATTCATATAAAAGCTATTGTGTGCAAGTTGTTTGAAAACCGATTCTGAAACAGATTTCGAAACTGTGTGTTCAACTGCTGCGCTGTTGGCGGAAAGGAATCACATAAAATACGACTACGTCTAGAATTTTTTCTACTCTTACGATGTCCGCTAAATGGCCGTCTTCCGGTACTAGTCCCGATTAAAAAAATGGGATAAAAGAGTGGAGTAACCATCAGCAGCACCTCTTTTTATTAGGTTAGAAGATACCAACCTGCCAAGCCACGGCTTGATCTCGGGAGGTCCTTGGTCAGTCTCGGCGCTTGCCAGGGTGCCGGTGGGTGTTGGAGATGGCCACCCTTCCGATCCTAGCCCTGAGGATGATGATGACCCTTCCCCGCAAAACTTCTTGCTCGACTGCTGTGGTGGCGGGTCGTGACGACGCTTCCTCTGCGAATATTAATACTTAAGGTTAAATTTCAAAAAGAACCTCTAAACTTCAGATTGTCAATGCAAAATATCTCCTCAATAATCTAGTTTGAGTGACTTTAATTGTATTATGTAGTTTTTTTTTTTTTTTTTAAGGTAATCATAATCATTATCAAGATCTAATCGTATAACTCTGTCTAATCCATTGACACACTGACTGATTCTAAATATTTAAAATGTGCATCTTGTTTTTAAAATTATTGTAGTCACCAATTACCAAAATCATTTTCAAGATTCTATTTTACAGTTTAATTTGACAAAAGAAAACGAATGTTGTCAATGATGCAATTGTAAGGAAAACGACAATTTCTTTTCCCGCGCTCCCCGATGTGCCTTCGCAGGCTTCAGGACAAGCACTGACGTTATCGACAAACAACCCTATAATTATAACTGCTGGGTTTATTTCTAAATGAAGAATTATACATACATAAGATGGCAAACGTGACGTCTTTCCGTAACTCTTTCTTTAAAAGGGTTGTGGTACATTTCATAACTGAAACTGAATGCGACTCGGAAATCTAAACGATCTAAATTGGGTTTCGATTTTTAAAAAGCACTCTATAAAACTTGTTTTGGTTCAAGAAAGAGTTCATTCTATTAGTTAGTTCCACATTGCTCTATTCTCAATATTTATAGCAATTGCAATCACGATAAGGAAGTTTGTAACGCTCCGCCACTTTTAGTTGTCTTGTCTCACAATATAATAAAACTTCACTTCACTCACAGCAGAGTGTTGAATTTCGAGAAATTCAGTAAGAGATTTTTACGTTGAATTAGTTGTGATCTTAAAAATATACAAAGATATTTAGTTTAGTGTGAGAATTGTGCTAAGTCTATTAATTATAATGACAAATAATGCAGAAAAAACGACTGTTGTGTTTTTCTTCATATATTTGATGGAGATGGTGCTATCTATAGAGGTTATATTACTAAATAATAATATGATAAATGAATTATGGTAACATTCGTCCAAGTATTAAATTGACCACATGTCATTACGTAAAAAAGTCAAAAGTTTTGTTATAAAGATCAAGTGACAAAATGTCCATACGACACAAAGTGAAAATGATTTTACATCTACAAATTAAATTTATTAACGACATTGGAACAGAAAGGGCTTTTGAAATAAAAAATAATGAATCACTCCGCAGTGTAGGTATAAAACTGCAAGCATTGGCGGGGACCACTTCGGAGTGGACATTTAGTCGGTTGCCGCGCGCCGCCCACTACGCACGCGCTTAAATAAATAATATTTAAGTTTGGTGTTTGGTTGAATTTACGCATGAGTTTAAAAAAAATATATATATATGATGAGGAAAAAAAAATACTGCATAACGTTTGGTTGTTTAAATAATGACAGTGATAGGAGCCTCACGTTTCACACACTACCGCGTGATTTCGAAAGGTAAGAAAAAAAGTGAATATTTATCTATGTAGTACATATTTAATAATGATCAAAAAACTATCTACCTGCTTGTGGCGTGCTTATTAATGTCATTCAAGTACCGGCTAGTAATCATGATCAGTTAAGCATGATTAGGTAGGTTACAAATTTGGCCTACAAGACGACCAAGATAAATAAAATAGACGATTATCAAACCTGACATCACTCTCACTCACCTAAGCTGAATACGGGTAGGTCGAATTATGATCGGTAGAAAGTAGGAAGATGTTTACGTTATTGTTTAGACACGTTCAAACTCAGAAAATGGCTACACTACGCATTCAAGGTCAGCGATCGTAATTCTCTTCGCGACTTTTTTACCTACTTACCTACAAAGACACGCAACACGGGGCCTGTGACAATGAAATGAATGAAATGAAAATGATAAGGACTAGTTACCTATTTTGCCGTAAACGATAACAATCGATCTTTAAAGTTATGACTACAGCTTGGCCAGAACGGATTGAAACGGAACTAATCTTTTTGTTTCTGACAACGTTTTAAAATTTTTGATATTTGATGTAAACAAAGACCGCAGGTTTGTTAGATTTATTATTGTGCCACAAAACTAACTTATTAAGAGAAAAAAAAAAACATTACAGCTTGGCCAGAACGGGTTGAAACGGAACTAAAATTTTTATTTCTGACAGCGTTTTAAAATCTTTGATATTTGATGTAAACAAAGACCGCAGGTTTGTTAGATTTATTATTGTGCCATAAAACTAACGTAATAAGTGAAAAAATAAATAAAATAAAATCATTCAAAGTGCTGGTAGTGCGAAGACAGTGGCGACTTCCGGTTTTCTACAGTTTTATGTCAAGCTGTATATATTATTCCTCACGTAAGGTGCCGTAGGTACCTACTGTTAACATTCTGTGCTACCAATCGATATGAATATGAAGTAATCGATGACGAAACAGAAAAAGATATAGGCTGATGATAAAAACAAAATTCCTTGAGGGACATAAGGAGGTAATGAGGAGTGATATATATACGTATTTATGTTAGTTAATAATGTAATTAAACAATGCATAAAATACGTATTCCTACCTAACTGTGCCCAAACTCGCGAGTCGCAACCCTATTGAGCTTGACCGACAGTAACCTTTTAATGTCGTTGGCGTCAGATAAACTAAAATGAACTCTCGCGCGTCACTATTCAGTTCATTTTTGCTTGCGCACGGGAAGTTTAGGCTATTATAAAAGTAGGTGGGTGATGCGGGTGCAAGTAAAAATGGACTCTATTCTTTCGTGCATAGATTTTACATTTGTTTGTTTTCTTTTTGGGAGTAAGCCTTCTGTGCCTTTAGGTACTATTATTAAAAAAGGGTTAAACGTACGGTCAAAAATTTTAGGAATAATTGGCTTCTTCATTTCTTCGCCTGTGAACATCGACATTATGGACGAAAGACGTCAGTCAGCGAATCAAAACCTTCATTGGCGGGCTTTTGTGTTGCTACATCAAGAAAAATGGAAAATTATTGTAAACATAATGAGGTTGGCTTTACTATAGTGAGCTAGCCGAAATTCAATACACCCCAATAATAATGTTTCCTAGCTATCTAGAATTTATTATGAAAAAAATAATAAAAACCTTAGCGTCATCGACGTCGTTATCTGTGTTTCCCGTACGAAGAAGTATGGCATGACATAAAGTATTGCATGTCATCTAAAGGAAAAAAAAGACAGACAGTTTAGGTTGGGATCTATAAACTGCTTGGCTATTTTTTAAAAGACTTACTAGCTTGCCGCACTCCACAAAAACCATCTTGTTGAACATAAAAGTGATGTCAATAAATACCTGTATCGGAACTGTCGTAATCTGTGCTTATCATAGCAAGGATTGGCTCATTGTCTTGCATTTTATCTGAAAGAAAAAAATAACTTCAGGTATATAAAAAATTAACGCTCTCCCCTAGGGGTTTGGTAATTCAGAATGCAACTTAATATAGTTCCTATTTTGCCCGTTTTCCCGTGTCGCTTCAGTATTTAGTTAGGTGGTCAAGTCTATGGATCATTAAAATAAAAAATGTCTTTCAACGTGTTAAGGCGCTGCCTTACCGCGAGCATTCACCTGTAATGTAACAGAAAATTTGATGCTCTTTGTCTTCGAATGTTTGAATCTGTAACGTTACATTACAGGTGAATGCTCGCGGTGAGGGAGCGCCCTTAGATAGTGCAAGAGTTATTTTAATTGTAATTTCCATAAATCCGCACGACATCAACATTTCAAAAGGGTATAGATTGAAAGCATGGACTGCCACTTAGATATTTTCAGACTTACTTTCTCGGTGATCTCCATAAAACAATCCTGTTGAATATGCAACTGGTATCTGAAACATTAAACGAAGCATTTTAATATCGGGCTACATAATTTACCTTTTATCAATAAATAGGTACTTACCAAAATAAAAATATAAATCCGAAACATAAACATATTAACACACCTTTTCGAATCACTTTTCATAGTAAATTGGAAAATATAAATTCTATCATAATAAAACTGAATCGTGAACCATTTGTTACATACAACATTTTCAATCCATATTCATAAAAAAATGTTTTCATATTAAAATGGCAGAAAAATGTGTATCCACATTGGTCACCTATTTACCCCATTTGTTGCGGTTGTATCTTCTCAGAGTAGTCAGGTACGAAACACCGGGTTATCTTTTTTTTGTGATAAGACTTGTTTAAAAGTAATTAGTCCAGGTCGCAGAAGGAATTTCGTTTGCAAAATATGAGGACCGCAATCTGTTTTATGAATTATGCAAATGGGTTCTTGGACTATTTAAAAATGCATGTTGCCAGTGTCTGGAGTGGTCCAGAAATTTGTAAAATACTACCGCACTACACGTAGTAAAAATCCTTCCCTTAAAACTTAATCACCCCTTTTCACTAATTTAGGGGCGATTTTTGAAAAACCCAAAAACACGTTGTTCATAATTTTTGTTTTCGTCTATAAATATTGATTTTCAACGTAATCGGATCACGCGTGTATAATTTTTCCATACAAACTTTAACATCGACTAGATCACTAATGGAGGGTAGTTTTTAAGGTGCGCCCCGCACACACGCAACGGGACCCGCGCGGAGCCACGTGCGGGGCCACGCGCGGGTCTACGCGCGGTGCCTGCCAGCGGTAACACGCACGGGCTTGTTCAGTCGTTAAGGGTGCTTATACACGGTGCATGTAACTTTTCAATATAGTATAATGTACTCTGTGATGTAACTGGAGCAAACAGAGAGCAATTTTTTTTTTTTTTTTTTTTGTATGAAGACTTTCGAAAAATTTCTCCGGTGCTGTAATTTGGAATATGGTGAGAGTAGGTGATTCAGATTATAGAAGCACAATAATCCAACATTTTTTTTAGGCCAGAATTTCTGTTTTTTTTACCAAAACATGAAAATTGCTTATAACTCTCTGCGAAAAATTCCTCAGTCTCAAATTCTTTTTGTAGGTACCTATTTGTTTTCCTGCCGTAGGCTGTACGCTGGTGTCGTGCGGTCCATGGCCCTCTACGGGGCCCCTGTGTGGGCCCTGAGCATCCGGACGCGACCACAGAAGCTGGTCGCATGCCAGAGGGTCATGGCTATCCGAATGATCCGGGGATACCGCACGATTGCCGGCGAATCGGCCAACCTGCTTGCCGGATTGCTGCCTTGGGATCTGGAGGCGACTGCCCTCCAGCGCGTCTATGAGTGGCGCGTGGAGGCGCAGCGCCGGGGCGTGAGCCCGCTGCCTCGCGAAGTCGAGGCGCGGCGCGAAGACCTCCGGCGCGATCTCAGGGCAGTATGGAAGGAACGACTGTCGCGACCGACGGCCGGGCACGCCGCAATTGCGGCGGTAAGACCCCTCTTTGAGGAGTGGTTGGAGAGAAGTCATGGCGTCCTTACCTTCCGCCTGACGCAGGTCCTCACCGGGCACGGGTGCTTCGGGAGGTACCTGTGTCTAATGCGGAAGGAGGATACGTCTGGGTGTCATCACTGCGAAGATCGCCCGGAGGACACGGTGGAGCATACGGTGCAGGACTGCCCAGCTTGGGCGGCGCACCGACGTGTCCTCACGGCTGCGATAGGCGGAGACCTCTCGCGCCCGGCATTGGTTTCGGCCATGCTGCGGGGCGAGACGGAGTGGGAAGCGGTCGCCTCCTTCTGCGAAGCAGTAATGCTCGCGAAGGAGGAGGCGCGCCGCGAGCGAGAGAGGACAGAGTTCTCCCTCCGCCCCAACCGCGGTGTAGGACGCCCACGGCGACGGACGTCGCGCGACGATCTCCGGCCACCGTAGGCGCGGGCATGCGGGCAGCGAGTAAAGGGCAACTCGCTGCCCGACCAAGGACCATGCCCGGGTCGACGGCGCGTTGTGTCCCACGCGCGCCTCAAAGAGCGTCAGCATAATGACGGGGCCCCCCTCTCAGAGAGGGCCAAAGCCTGCCGGGGTCGCGGGATTATTCCCTAACCGTAACCCCGGAACGTAACAGGCTATGAAGGACACCGTGGATTTTAGTCAGTAGAAGTCTGACAGTCCCTCCCGCCCTGCCCGGGGTTGGAGGACTCATTTGATGATTTTACCACGCTAAAAAAAAAAAAAAAAAAAAAGGTACCTATTTGTTTAAATGAAATAATAGGAAAAAAAAAGTATAAATTAGAATAGGAAAGTATAAACATACAACAAATGTTCGATTTCAGTGTCACTCCAAATCAACTTTCGTGCTTTAACTTGAAATTGAAATAAAAATCTTCAAATTGAACTAGCGACACTGCGTAAATCGGTCTCCGCGACGGGGACCGTCGCATACCCACGGAAACCAGCCGCGTATCCAAGCGCGTGGACCCGCGACGGTTGCCCGTCGCGGGCGCCCGTTTAACGCAGCGTCGGGCCTAATTTGCCAAGCTGTAGATAGAGTTTTGAAACAGTTTGGTTTCAGGAAAGTAGGTGACGCCGCCGCCGTACGAGGCACAGGCGGGTCGCTATAGTAAAAGTATAAATAAACTGGGATATTTTATTTCCTGTCCCTCCCTGAATCCATCACTCTATGTGATCCTTGATGTTCGAATTGTCGCTATACCCTATAAGGATCTGAAAGAAAAGAAACTAATAGTAGGTATTAATGTTAATTCACAAACTCCAAAGTTTATCAGATATTTCATGCCCGGGTCGACGGCGCGTCCTCGCGCGCCTCTTAGACCTGCCAGTAAACTGACGGGGGTCAAAGCCTGCCGGGGTTGCGGAACTCTGATCAGCTACCCGTAAACCTGGAACGTTAAGGTCTATTAAAGGAAACGGTGGAAATTGTTAGTATAAATCTCACAGTGCCTCCCGTCCCGCCGTGGGTTGGAGGACTCGTTTCAAGATTTTACACGATAAAATAAAAAGGTAAGTAGGTATGCTTATAGTAAAAAAATGGAAAAACGTACTCTTATAAATTTTATAACTGGAACCCTTCACCACCGGTATGTCCCTGTGTTTGAAGACAGAGAGCACCCACTGAACGAATTTATCCCACATATTGGACACTATTGGAACTCCACTTCTGGCGCTTGGACTTTCTTCTTTGTCTTCACCTATGAAACACTTGAGTTTTAAACGACTTCAAAAAAAAAGCAGTTTCTCAGTTCGACTTGTATGTTTGTATGTTCGCCACTATTTCGCGTTTGGTTGAATCGATTTTGATTCGATTTTCACAGAAAAGTATTCGTTACATTCTGGATGTTTTAAGGCCTATTCAGACCTAAGCGGTATTCGCTACCGTCTGCGGCAGAGAAAACCCAGTGGGAATGCGGTAATATTACCTACTGTTCACACCAAAACGGATTTCGCTATTCTTGTGGGTAGAATAACGCGCGGTATGTATGTACCTATATCCACAGCGGCAGCGAATATCGCTCAGGTCGCTCTAGCCACGGTACTTGATACTAAATACCTGAGCGAAACCCGCGCGGTATGTACCTCTACCCACAGCGGCAGCGAATATCGCTCAGGTCTGAATAGGCCTTTAGTTTTTAATAATAATGGATATCGCGTGACATTGCTCGCATGGATCCATTTTTTTAGGGTTCTGTAGTCAACAAGGAACCCTTATAGTTTCGCCATGTCCGTCCGTCCGTCCGTCTGTCCGCAGTTTAGCTCAGAGACGCACAGTACTAGAGAGCTGTAATTGGTGTAAATATACGGATTTGTTGTGCCGAAAAAGTGGTAAAATAAAATCTCGTAAAATATTTTTTTTTTAGGGTACCTCCAGTACTTACACGTATAGTGAGGATATTTTTTTCTCGCGTACCCGTTAGTGTGGGATATCATTAAATAGGTCTTTAAAAAATAATGATAGTTTCCATTAACAATTTTTGATAAAAAAATCGCTTGTGAAATATTAAGCTTTAAAGTGCTAAATTTTGCTCGATTCGAGTGTCCCCCCCTCTACCAGCTAAACGGTTATGTTTGGGGGTGTGAAAAAATTCACAATAGTAGTATATATAACGAAGTTTAAAAGAAAATTGTCATGACTAAGTAGGCTTTACAACTTTACGAGTAATAGTCGACCAACTTATAAAATGTACTTAGATATCATATTTTCTTAAACAAAATGTATCGGAGACAACTGCAAATCTAAGTTTGTCAACTTTATTTTTACAGCTTTTATAGGTATGTTTTTTGGGGATAGGTAGGTTTTTATCGTCAACTATTTCTAACTAAATTCAAAAAAAGAAGGAGGTTCTAAATTCGTCGTAATCTTTTTTCTTAAATGTATTTTCCCCGATTTCTCAAAGCCTCCTCGACCGATTTTGAAAATTCTTCTTTTTAAAATAAAATTCAGCGAATCAGTTTAGTTAGTTCGCATAAGTATTTTGATGGGCAACTACGGAACCCTACACTGTGCGTGGCCCGACACGCACTTGGCCGGTTTTTTTCCTTACTTGGATTATAGATTTTCAAAGACGCCGATTAAACGAAGATTTATGTAGAATATCTGAACTAAAATGTTAACTTTAAAAAAACTTGTAGATTGTCAATAAAATGTCTCGTTCAGAGACCATCACAAGATTCCGCACTTTATCGTACAATGTAGTTACTTAAAGTATTGTGACATATTAATCGTATTGAAAATAAATAACCATTTAGAGTGTAATATGAAAATTATTAGAACATTTCCGTCAAACCAACGTCAAGGTACCTGTTAACGAAAAATGTTTTTAAAAGTTAATAAAAACAGACCTGAATCGAAGTTATCTTCGTTTTCAGGCATACGTAGTATTGGCTTATCTTGCAGGGCGGTATCTAAAGAGAATAAAAATCAAAATTTGGGTCAAGGTATAATGTGTCTTTACCATCGCCTTAAAAACCGGGCTTGCGGACGGCGAGTAATGGGGGTAGCTCGCAGTCTGATCAAGAACGATGGCACGGTGTGGTCCCAAGGTTGCGTGAGTAAGGGAGCTGTCAGCAAACTGACAGGGGTAAACTATTGGGCCAGAAGCCTGCCGGGGTCGCGGGACTGTCTATCTAAGCAGGATACCATGGTCCTGGAACGCAAATGGCATTGTGTAGGACTAGGGTGGTTTTTGGTCAGCAAGAATCTGGCCGCTATTTCCGCTTTATCAAGGATGAGAGGACTCATTTGATGATTTTACAGAACAAAAAATTGTATTTTATCAAACTTACTAAATCGCCGATGTTCATCGTATCGTCTTGTTGATACAATTTGTATCTGAAACATTTAAGGTACATAAAATTGAAAAGAGTTTATTTTAATCTTATTACTTACCTACATTTAAAACCTTTGCTCGACTTGCAAAAATTTTAAATTCAAAATTAGCCATATCAGTCCAGCCGTCGAGCGTCCAGCAGCAGCAGTCACATTTTACAAAAATTGAATTTATTTATAAGAATAAGAAGAATAGAAGATTCTCTTGTAATACGTTCCCTGTGCGTGCACCACATGTGGGTCACTGTGAGGTCACTCTGACACGTGCGTGCACCACATTTGGGTCACGACTCCATACAAATTTGAAGACTTTTTATAGTTTACACGTGTGATTATTTCAATTTTTTTTGCATACACGTGTGAACAATAATCTATAAAAAAAGTTTGTCCGCAAAAAGTGTTTGCACGTGAGAGGCGCCTCTCACATTTGGTAGCTGCACTGTTAACGTGTTAACATACAATTTATACCTACATAAATACTTGAAAATATACTCACCAAAACAAAAAAATAAAACCAAAACATACTTAAGTTCACAAACGACCTTCCTTAATCATTTTACAAAGCAAATTGGAAAATGAATTCAATTATAATAAAATTGATTTGGCAGTCATTCGTGATATTGCTATTTTTTACTGACTTCTAAACTCGAGTCCACTATGTTGTTTGTTGTTGTTGTATCATCATCAGCTTACATTGGCCCACTGCTGGGAAATATGTAGGTATCCCAATGTACGCCACTGAACCTTGTCTTGAGTTTTTTTTTTGTATAGCTAAGCCTCATTTAGACGAAGCAAGAACTTGCATGCGAGAGTTTCACTACATATTTGTGGTATTTGTTTGATAACTGAATTAGTTGTACCTATAAAGTCCGCAATGTAACGCAACTCGCGTGCGAGTTCTTGCATTGTCTAAATGAGACTTATAAGTTTAGAAAATGTGGCGTATTTTTGATTATTATTTTTTTTCTATGGAAGATTTTGCCGCGTTAGTATTACGTTTAGTAAAGAGCTGACATAATGCTATTTAATAATTTTATACCTACTACGTATGTAACTTTTTAGGATCCGGCTCGAAGGACCATTTATTTTGCGAGACAGATAGTACTTAACTGTAACACCACGTTCACGACTTGGGTCTAAGCGATGAGCAGAGCGACAGGCGGCGAGAATAAAATATTACTTACTTTGCAAGTACGCGAATTCTCTCCTCATGGCGTGTTTCGAACATTTCTATATTATATATTTTGATGAAGAGCAGTGGTGGCCCAGTGGTATCGGCCCCGACATACGAGTTGTAGGTCGTGGGTTCGAATCCCGGCAGGCGCATTACTTTGTGTTATTTATTTCATCACCACTGCTCTCAAAACGGTGAAGGAAAACATCGTGAGGAAACCGGCATGTCCTAGAACCAAAAATTCGAAGACATGTGACATCCACCAATTCGCACTGGGCCCGCGTGGTGGATTATGGCCCACCCCCTCTCACAGAGAGGAGGCCTGTGTCCCAGCAGCGGGAACATTAATAGGCTGATGATGATATTTTGATCTACCGCTCACCGCCCAACACCTGCTAAGATCGTATACTATTTCAATCGCAATATCTGTCCTTAAGGTAAAAATCAAACAAAAAAATAGGTAAAGCTTATGTTTAATATGTATGTAGTAATAAAATATGTATACAGCGCATTGTATGGCATAAATATAATAGTCACGTATGTGATAAAAGCAAGTTAATCGGCTTCCACTTCCTCTTTGATAAGTCGCACTAGGTGGTTGAATTTGCTGCCATCGAATATTAGGATCTGAAACAAATATATTGAACATTTTAGGTTTAAACTAAATACGGAACCTATATATTTGTGAGAGATTGCTGATGTGTTTATTCTATATTTTTCCTGTCAACTTCCACCATCCCGGTATTTGTGTTCCCATTCAATGAAATGATGCTTACAACTCTCGAAACACAGAGTCGAAAGGCATTGAACAAATTTTTGGTCTATTTCATTCATTTTTGTGGACAAAACAGACTAGACCAAAAAAAAAAAATGAATGTGCCAAAATTGTTAATGTTATAAAAGTACTAAAGGTTCCTAAGATTTTTTTTCCGTAGGTATCTCTTATGAATGCTTGATGGCACGGTTGGTGCAGTGGCTAAGCGATTGGACTGCTGCGCTGCGTATCGCGGGTTTGATTCCCGCACGGAGCAGAAATTTGTATGATCTACAAGTAGTTGTCCCGGGTCTGGGCGTTTGTATATGTGAATTCTATGGTTTAAATGCACCCACGACAAAGAAGAAAATCCCAGTAAAAACAAACATGCGGGTTTTCCTCTTTTTTCCCCAATTTAAAAGAAAGACCCCGTATACAATCAGACATACCTTTCTACAAGGCGTAAGCGCGCCTCCCTCTGCTCCAAAACAGTTGAGACAGATACATGCCTGTTCAGTGGGGGCCACGTCAGAACTCGTTATTTCATCGTCCGATTTCGGCATTCTCTTTGTTGATTCGCGAACAATACCTCCGAAGATTCATCTGTAATTAAAAATTTATAATGCATATGTGAGGGAGCAATCTCTAACAGTTAGCACTTCAAAGTTCGATCTGCAGTGGCTGCGGCCATATCCTTTATCCAGTTTAAACTATACTAGCCTAAATGTCTAGAGAAAAGTAGACTTGAGTTCAGTCCTTGGTTTAGTCTATGGTTGAAGTCAACTTAAATTTTATTTTGGCTAGTTAGGAGGCATTCGCTGTGATCACAGTTTCTGCTAATTGGAATAAAACAATGCGACCTTGTAACCTCGCAATATTTATCAGCTGTCAGACGACATCGACGTTTGTTGTTTTGCTCGATACCCGCCGTAAAAACAAATATTATTTTTATTAATTTGACTTGACCGTTATTCGAAGCTTATTTAATTGAGATAGGCCCTGCGTTTCTCGCTCTTCGTATTTCTATATATCTGTCTCTTTCTAGTACGTCACTTCCGCTTGGCAGTGGTAGGGAGGCTCGTTAAACGAGAGGCGCCATTTTGAATTCATTGGCGTCTTGTTTCTCGCCGTGAACGGTCGTGTCCTACCGACACAGATACCTTCAAAGTATTATAATATAAAATTATAATATAATTTAAAAGTACACAAGTGCGTTGAAAAATCCTAACGATTTTTATTCGAATTAAAAGTGAATAAAGTTTAATCTTTCGATATTCAGTATGGAAAATTCGTGTGAAAACGCCGATAGGGCGGTTAGTGATGTGCTTCCAGGACCTTCTTCGCCGCAGAAGCGGCGAGCTCGGTCAAGAAGTTCCAGTAGCTCAAGCTCTAGTAGCTCAAGTTCCAGTAATAGCTCCTCGTCTAGCGGAGACAACCCGAAGAGAAGTCGCCGCTACAAAAGAAGGGGAGGCAAACACAAGCGGAGTTCTAAACATAAGGTTCGAAAATTAGCCAAAGAGGTACGTAACCTTCGAAGGCAAATGGATTGCAAAAGCACCGGTCAACACGTGAGTACAAATTTGGATTACGATGCTATCTCACTATTGTCAGGTGTTAGTGAAAACCGTTACGAACAAATGCTTGATGTTGAACCTGATAATGCTAGTGCACGTGGTGATCAAGAATTTACCTTAAATTTTGAAACTAAGCTTAAGGAACCTATGGTGCCTAAGACTTCCGAGAACTATTTGAAGTTGTTATGTGATTTGCAACATTTAGATAAAAGTGACTGGAACGAAATAAGGTATTCTGAAACCCAAAAATTGTATAATTATTCGCCGGGTTATACAGATATTGAAATGAACGAGGAAGTGAAAGCATACGAGTCTCCTCGTCACCTCGTTCATGCTGATAAGGCTTTCGCAGCCTTGACCATGTGTGTGCTCAAACAAAGAGAGGTTTTGCAAGGAACTCTTCAGGAACTGTTAATATGGGCAAGGAATAATGACTCTGTCACGTCTGACACTCTGCTTCAAAAAGTAAATGACCTTTTTTCCACAGGGGATTTTAATAAGTGTTCTTCAGACTTATTACAGATTGTTTGTGGACATCGTGCTGAGATTCTCCAAATGAGGAGAGATTGTGTTATAAAACAGGCAAAGGACCCTTTGATGAAGGCAAGCTTAAAGAAAATTCCACCGACATGTACCAACCTGTTCAATGCTGAGAAGTTTACTGCTGCTGTAGAAAAAGCTGGTGGCGTACGAAAATGTTTTTGGCCATTGCAAAAGGCTCATACAAGTTCTACCTCGCAGGTGGATGCAAAAAAGTTTCGTGGCCCCTCGCAGGGGTCAAAGCCGTACAATAAGTCCTCGCAGGGCTTTGCTCATACAGCTCAGGCTTGTCAACACAATAACGCACATTCGCAATGTGCTAGCAGTAACCCACCTACGCAAGGTGGTTGCAGCAGCGGTAACCCACCTCCGCAAGGTGGATGTAACGCTCATAGTCATGCTGTTCAATATAATTCGGTCGCACCGAATAATCGCAATACCTTTCGAGGTCGATCCCGGCAATATAATCAACCAAGGCATGGGCGAAAGCGCGCGTCATCGCCGCCCCAGAACAATAATGACAACAAACGACGTAAGTATTGACTCGTTCAGAGCAGGCCGTCTCCTTCAGTTTCGAGGCCAATGGGAACAAATGAATGCACCAAGTTACATTCTAAAAATAATAACAGGGTATCGCATACCCTTTTGCCGGAAACCACCGCTTTTACATCCAAGCGTGGTCAGAACCAAGCTAAACGTTCCAGAATCTGCCGTAATGACATCTGTCATAAACAAAATGATAGAACAGGGTGTTCTGGAGCGAGCTGTTGTTTCGCCAAGCTTCCTCTCATCGATGTTTCTTGTCCCCAAAGGCGACGGCTCAAATCGGCCAGTATTCAATTTGAAAGCTCTGAATTCTTACGTCATAACAGATCGATTCAAGCTAATAAATGCTTGTCGCATTCCCGATTTTCTACAACCACAGGATTGGCTGTGCAAAATCGACCTCTCACAGGCGTACTTTCATTTACCTGTGGCCCACAGCCACAGAAGGTTTCTGCGCCTGATTTATCGCAACGAATTGCTAGAAATGACCTGCTTACCTTTTGGCCTGAGCACAGCGCCCAAGACCTTTGCTGCGCTTACAAATTGGATAGCTCAGACACTCAGACAACGAGGTGTCAGAATAATAGTTTTTCTCGACGATTTCTTGATCGCTCACCAGAACGAAGATCAGCTTCGGAGTCATGTGAAAATTGTGCTCGACACTTTAGAAAAATTAGGTTGGCTGATCAATTACAGAAAGTCGATAATCACACCGTCGAAAAACATAGTTTTTCTAGGAATACATTGGGATCCATGGGCGAATCGGAAGCGCCTTCCCGAAGAGAAGATTCCGGGTCTTTCAGACAAAATCAAACATTTGTTGTGGAAGCAGAGCACGACGCTCAAAGAGCTCCAGAGCCTAGTTGGTCTACTCAATTTTGCCAGCTTTGTAGTTCCGAAAGGAAGACTCAACTTTCGAGCGCTTCTGAACTTTCTGAACGAAATCTTGAAGTCAGACAACAGGCTACTACACATCTTACCTCGTGCTGCCATAGACAATCTGTTGTGGTGGAGTCAGAATTGTCATCTTCCATCGGACATACACATGTCGCCTCCAGCTCATTTCCTCACAACAGATGCGTCAGACATCGCTTGGGGAGCTCGCCTGGACAATCTCTCTCTCTCAGGTCTGTGGTCAGAAGCCGAGAAAGATCTTCATTGCAACCAAAAGGAAATGTTAGCAATCCTAAGAGTTTTGGAAGATCATTATCAGCTCCTGAGACACAAGACAGTTTTGATTCAGAGCGACAACAAGTCGGTAGTTGCATATCTCCGCCACGAGGGCGGGACCAAGTCGGCTCCTCTCCTAGACTTGACTTACAAAGTCTACCAAATAACGGAGAATTATCAAATTCACCTGAACGCTTTTTATATACCAGGTATATACAACGGCCACGCAGATCACTTGTCGAGGCTTCGTCTGACTCCAGAGTGGCATCTGTCCGTGGAATGCACGAACAAAATATTCTCCAAATGGGGAGTTCCACTGATCGACCTATTTGCGTCCAACCGAGCACATGTAGTGACCAATTACGTGTCCTTGGACCAAAACGACAACCAAGCCCTGTTTTGCGACGCGTTCTCCCAGAAATGGGATTACAACCTAGCGTGGGTGTTCCCTCCACCCTTTCTGATTCCCAAGGTGCTAGGTTATCTCAATCAAGCACAGGGAACATACCTCCACGATGGGAGCGAGTATTTTGGCGACCCGACATCAAATTGCGTGCCCTAGCAGCCCCATTTACAATATACCACCTAGACAAAGTCCTGATCGACACGACAACAGGACTGCCCCCGCCGAACGTCCACGACATGACTCTGGAAGTGTGGAAATGTGGGGGTGGTCTGGGATGCTAACATCCTGGAATAGTAGTCAATTAGAACTTCTTGAGAAGTCATGGCGTCCCTCAACACGTAAAGTTTATAGCGTTGCTTGGAGGAGATGGCTAGTTTGGTGCGAAACGCACCAAGTTAACCCCTCAACTCCGGCAGGGAGCGATTTAGCTAGATTTTTATCTGACCTCCATTTAATTAATAACTTATCGTACAATTCGATTTTGTTACACAAATCTGTGGTCGCAACCCTTTGCAACCCAGAGTCATCCGGCCAGTTAAGCTCCAATGTCCTAGTAAAACATGTGCTAAAATCGATCGCGTTGCATAAACCGGTCAGCAATGTCAAGCCTCCTGTTTGGAACATTGACGACCTTGCTAATTTCCTAGAAAGTAAACGCATTGATGAAAATAACATTTTTCAAGTGCAGAGACATACAGCTGCTCTATTTCTGTTATGTTCCGGGAGAAGAATCCACGATTTAACTTTGCTCAGAGTTGATTCAAATAATTACTGTAATCAAAATGATGCTTTAGTTTTTTGGCCGATTTTTGGATCAAAAACTGATTCTGCAGATTACAGGCAATCTGGTTGGAGGTTTATTACTAATGACGATAACAAAAACTTAGACCCGGTCTACTGGGCCAAGCATACGATCTCACTTCTTGAGAATCGTAGAAATGCTGCAAATTGTAGTAATTTGTTTATTAACATTAGAGGTGAACCTAAGCCTGCATCGAAAACCCTGATTGCTGGCTGGATCAAGTCCTTACTAGTAGAAGCCGGTATTAAGGCATCTCCTGGGAGTTTTAGGTCAGCGGTGGCCTCAAAAAATTGGGTAGATAATTATCCCCTTCAGGAAATCCTAGCCAGAGGTAACTGGCGATCACAAAATACATTTTGCAAATTTTATAGACGTGAGGTTAGACCCACTGTAAATCCTATTTCTGTGACCGCTTTATTTAATCCAGTTGATTAGAAATATATGTTGGTAATTAATGACCTGATTTACTGTCATTATTACTTAAAAAAGGTGTTGGTGTTGGGATCAAATATAATTATATTTTCTATTAATTAAATTGTCTTTATCTTAAATAAATCAATGTCTCCAAATCTCTGTATGCTTTTTAGATACAAGTAACTGTTTTACTAAATTATAGCTACAGTACATTTTATTAATAGTCATACTAGCTCACATTGGCGTCTTCGTCACTTCCACCAGGCGATAACAAACACGTCTCAATTAAATAAGCTTCGAATAACGGTCAAGTCAAATTAATAGAAGCGTTTTACCTCACAATAAAACGCATATTAATTTACTTACCTTATTCGAAGCTTATGTTCAAGCTCTGCCTGGTAATTAGACTCAATGAATTCAAAATGGCGCCTCTCGTTTAACGAGCCTCCCTACCACTGCCAAGCGGAAGTGACGTACTAGAAAGAGACAGATATATAGAAATACGAAGAGCGAGAAACGCAGGGCCTATCTCAATTAAATAAGCTTCGAATAAGGTAAGTAAATTAATATGCGTTTTATTGTGAGGTAAAACGCTTCTAATTTGGGCAGAAAATGCTATTGCTAGGTATAAGCCATGGACCTAAAAAAAAGGCGGACGGAACTTCACTATGAAACAATTGAAGCACCCGTAGTAAGTCAGTGCGCTTGTCCACACAAGCCAGCGCGCACACATTCACACCATAGTAAGTCAGCCGTCGGCCATTACGCTTCGAACGACGCTCGCGTGTTATTCGGCGTTATTTTGTCTAATAAAAATCAAAGTATGCCGTCATGTGTTGCAAAAAGTTGTCTAAACCATAGTAGTTCAATTTAAAAAGCCAGGGGATCACTTTTCATAGTTAAACATGTCATTTTGAAGCTTATTTCTCGATTTTACGTCAATTTTAATAAACATCTCGAAATCAATCAGTGTTGCAACTATTTAAAGGTTCAAATTATTTTAAAATTGGGAGATTTATATTTTATGTTACTATTTATCGTTATTGTATTCTTCTGTATTTTTACAGATTTCCCTCTGCAAATGATGCAAGAAAAAATGATTGTAAAAAAATAATAAGGGAGTGTAGACATGGAATAGGAATGTAGAAGTGTAGGAATGAAACATAAAATAGCTTTAATTAAATATTTATAGCCGAAAAATACTTAAACGTTCGTTTTCACCACTTAAGTACCTAAATTAGAAGGGATTTCTAGACGTGTCGATAGCAAAAGACAAGTCTACAAAAATTTTAATCACCAAAAGGGATTGTAAAACTTTATTAACATTAAACGAGTTGTAAATATTTTAATATCCAATGTGTTTAAATTATTTTACCTTTATTTAAAAAAAAGATATCCGTAACAAAAAAATTGTAATTAAACTTTAGTTCAAGGGAGATCTTAATTAAATATTGTTTAAAAATGGGTAATTTTCTCCTTCATCTGGCATCCCTATACAAACGCACACATACATAAGCATCCGCCATTGTGGTGCTTCACTTTTTTCTTAGTGTTCCGTCCGCCTTTTTTTTTAGGTCCATGGTATAAGCTCTATATTTATGCATTCAGTCATTTTCTCCCGCAACCCTTCAAACCTTCAAACTGCTTCCAACTGAAAAAATAGCATAAAGGCATAAAGCATATTTTAACAAACACGAAGAAAAATAACAATCAGCTGACCAGGCGACGGATCTTGTGTATGGTGTGGTGGTAAACACGTCAGCTGGTCACTCTAATTATAATATGTTATTTTTATTTATTTTCAGTAATTACTTATAAACTAAAAATATGTGATAAACATGCGTATAGTAAGGTCAATTTTCTATGTTGAGGCATCTGTTAAGGATAATGACGTCCGACACTTTTACTAATAGTGCAACCATCCAATGACAACAATAACATATATGAAATTAAAATAATGAGGAATTTTCTTTTTATGTTTTCCCTAGTCAATGGATAGATGGCGCTGAACTTGATATGTTACTTCAATAAACGAATGTCACGTCAAATTTTTATTTTTTTCACTTCGATGTAATTTTGAGATCGTAAAACAAAAAGTACATGTCATGTCATTGTCAGTCACATCACATCACACAAATGGCATTTTGAAAATAAGGAAAAAGAAAAAAATATTCATTTACCAGTCTTTTTAATTTATGAGTTTTCCACGCCAGAAAGAAAATGTCCCAAGAGAAAAAAAAGAGAAGTCTGTGCCTCGTGGATTTGTGCAAAAATGAAGGCATACATCTTTTTCCTAGAGTAACATCGTCAGTTCAACGCCATCTATAGAGTCCTTGGATACTACTCTTTTTTTTTAACTCCAAAAAGAAAACCTCTCATTTTATTTTTGTTTTTTTTGCCAGTGAATGGACTTGCACTAGTTGAACAGAATATATACGTCTAGATAAAAAAGTATCGGGCCTCTTATCCTAAACGGAAGTCTCAACATTGAAGATTGACCCGTTTGCATAATCAGCGGGCTGTACCCAGTGGAAGTTAGGTTTGAAAGTTACAATGCAAGCTAGAGTAAGGCTTTTTTGCTGAGCATGGCAGAATAATAGACAATAAACATGGAAGAGGAAAAAAAATGAAACTGACAACGACCCAGGCAGCATGGTCTCAGACCTTAAGCTGTTCTGTAAGGAACAAAAATAAAAGTAAAAACTGACATCGATGACACTGTCAAGTGTCACTTGTCAGCAGTAATGTCAAAATAGATCTCTGTATTTTTGTGGTATTTTCTAGTGGATTGGGCCGTTGCGATACGCATTATTTTGTTATTATTACTCTTTGACTTGGATTATAATTTGCCTGGAACTAAAGCCCGAAGGATCTACTTATAGTAATCATTCCAGCTATTCTATTTTAACTAGTGTTTAAAAATATACTGTATCACGTTATTTACATATTTTTAAACCAAAATACCATCATCTCAGAAGTAATGGCTCTCAATAAATATATGCACCCTCGTAACATCTACAGAACACCGCCGGATTTCGGAAATCTATCAAAGAAGTATCCAGCGTTTTCTGCCATTTCGAAAATGGTAAGTTGATTCATACACATGCTTCTCATTAGACACTTCTCATCGTGTCGATGGTAATCTAGCTAGACTGATCAAGTTACCGTAGAATTGGGCTTATAATCCTCAAAGGGTGGGGTACTGCATGTAATGTATCAGATACGGTATCCAGTGAGTACGTTGGCACAAGCCCGCTGCAAACCATTCGCTGTAAGCTCGCAGTGACCCGCCGAGTGGCGGAATCATTAACACAAAGGTGTCATTACTGGTACAATCAATATGTACTCTAATGAATTGATATACTTTTTTCTATGACCAGCTGAACTGGTTAACCATTCTAATCTTGAATGAGTGGTGTGTGTACACTCAAAAATAATTTGTTACAATGTAACAGTGTGATACAACATGATAAATAATGCAGTGGGTTCAATATAAGAATATTAAATATGATAAATCCTCGGAAAATAGTAAGTAATTCAATAGAAACATACCAAAATATGGAACTTATTATACCCTATTATAATACTAGGGTGACACAATGGGCACACAGTGGCAAATGTATGCTATTGCACCATATTTGTCATAATTTCACCAGATTATGTCCATGATCTTAAGAGGGACAAAGAATTTATATTAAAACTATACAAATTCTATATTACTTTATTAAAACTTCAAGCAACATAGGTGGATTATATACTAAAACAAGCTTTATAGGATAGCTTTTATCCCGATTTTATGTTCCCGTGGGATAATTTTCGAGTTGTAGCGGGTGAAGCCGCTGGCAAAGCTAGTATAGTATAATACTTCATAGCAAGACAGCTAAGGATGACATTTTGGCACTGGTATAATAATACCTATAAAACACCACAAGTGATGTGGTACTCTCCCTTGGAAGCACACACCTACATTAACTACGAGTAGGATAGCAATTGATGAATTTTGTATTTCATAATGGACACTTGCTACATTTTTCAATGTATCAACTCAAAATTAATGATGTAACAAAGGTTTTCTAATCTAAAAAGAGTGTCCATGGAGTTTCTTGCCCGTATTTCTCCGTAGAGATCTACTCCTTGGAATGGCATCTATTCTATGGTACTTTCACAGTTATTATGCCTTATGACTGGGAGTGTAACACCATAACATTTGTGGTATTTAATTACATTTCTTTGTCATTGACAATTCCAAAAGGCCTATACCTTGAAATAAATGCTTTGATTTGATTTGAATCCGAATGTACTTTATAAATGATTTGAACTATAAATGCATTAAAAATTTTTCTTTTTCAGGATGTTACAGGCAAGATAACAATTGATTTCAAAGACCCACATTCGTTAAGAGTATTAACTAAGTGTCTTCTTAAATCTGATTTCAATCTTGATGTGGACATTCCTAAAGACAGATTAGTTCCAACACTTCCACTAAGGCTTAATTATATATTGTGGGTGGAAGATTTGTTGGATGCAGTCCAAAGAAAAGATAGCATAAGGGGGCTAGATATTGGTAAGTATAGCTGTCTTGCCTTTTGATCACAATTGAGATATCCAAGCATGAGGTTTTGATCCTCAGATTGTGCCATTGTATTTTTTTTTTTGGGGCAATCCCGCCACACTATTCCCAAACCACTGCAACTCCTGAAAGCCTGAATCAACAGTGGCAATCACAAGAAAAGCGCCGAGACAAAGAAGCTCGACGTGTCCCGGAGAATGAATTTACCTGACTTGGAAGTTTGGAACCTGCAACAAAATTAATCAGTTTCAGTTTGTGCTGTGTTATTGAGATTTGTCTTGAGACCTATATTAGTGTAACGTGGATCTTGTGCATGGTTGGCAGCAATGGAGTACCTACATCTATCTAAACCTCTATTTTTGTAAAAGTGATTAAATTATTTTTCCAGGAACAGGAGCTTGTGCTATTTACCCATTGTTAGCTGCTGTAAAAAATAAATGGCATTTTGTTGGAACAGAAACGGATGCAGAAAGTTTTATCAAAGCTCAAGAAAATGTACAAAATAATAGTTTACAAGACCTTATAAAATGTAAGCAATTATAGAGATAAATTACACTTATATTGCTATGTCTAAGACATAATATCTTAACTGTTTTTTTATTATTTCAGTAAGAAGAAATAGCACAAAATCTTTGATTTCACATTTATTTCAACAAGATGCCACGGAGGTTTTTGATTTCTGTATGTGTAATCCACCTTTCTACAGCACATTACAGGAGTTGTGTGAATCAAGAAGCCCAGCCAGGTATGTCCATTTTTGAGAAAGGCTGATAGATTAATACAATATTCTTATCCATACAATATAAATTACTAGCTGTTGCCAGCGGCTTCACCACCACATAAAATCGGGATAAAAATTATCCTATAATCCAGGTTATAAACTATGTGTGTGCCAAATTTTAGCCAAATCTGTTCAGTGGTTTTTGCGTGAAAGAGTAACAAACATACATACATCTTCACAAACTTTCGCATTTATAATATTAGTAGGATAGTAAGACATAAGACAAAGAAGAGAAATAAGATCCCTTTGGAGGGTCAGATAAGGAGAAAAAAAGCAATACTACAGACAGGTACTCGGGTGTCGAGGGAACCTTTAGAATTTCGGAACACAAAGAGCAACTGAAGGAACAGTTTCCTTTTGTTGTCCTTTGCGTTTCAGGGCCAAGGTAAGGACACCGTGATAACCATTGTGTATGAATACCTTCATCTAAAATATTGTTACGGTGTTACCAGCTGCATCCAGTTTGTCAGGATCAGGAAGTTGCCCTCAGTCCACTACATAGCTGGGAAAATACAACTAGGTGATGATGATTTTATTGATGTATGATCTAATAAAACAAATATTTATTAGGCGCAGTGGCTGAGCGATCAACTGCTGTGCAGCGTGTCGCGGGTTCAATCCCCGCACGTAACAAATATTTGATGCGGCAAGTAGTTGTTCCGGGTGTGAGTGTTTGTGTATGTGAGTTTCCATGTTTGTAAACGCACCCACGATACAGGAAGAAATTCCCAGCAATGTTTCCTTAAAAAAATAAAAAAACCACAATACTGGTGACCATCTTTCAACTGTTACTTAATTTTCAATTGTTTTTATTATCTGAATTATATTATTTTCTTAATGATAATTTTATAGAATGTGCAAGTGAATGACGTCACAATATGACGCTATCACAGCTTCACTCATATCTTGGTCACCTAGGCTACATCAGCATCAGCCTATAATATTCCCACTGCTAGGACACAGACCTTGTCTCTTTAAGAGCGAGTGGGACAAAATCCACCAAGCAAGCCCAGCGTTGTTTGGCTAGTACATAATTATGTTAGGGCAGTGTATTTTTTTTTATAATGGTAAAATCATTAAATGTGTCCTCCCACCCAGGGTAGAGCGGGAGGGACTGACAGACTTGTACTGACTAAAATCCATGGTGTCCTTCAATAGCCCTTTACGTTTTAGGGTTACGGTAATTCGATAAGTCCCGCGACACCGGCAGGCTATGACCTTCTAGAGGCTGGCCCCGTCATTATGCTGACACTCGTTGAGGCGCGCGCGCGACTCAACGCGCCGTCAACCCGGACATGCTTCACATGGTCGGACAGTGAGTTGCCCTTTACTCGCCGCCCGCATGCCCGCGCCTACGATGGCCGGAGATTGTCTGCTATCTTCCGTCGCCGTGGGCGTCTACCACTGCGGCTGGGGCGGAGGGAGGACGCTGTGCTCTACCTCACGCGGCGCGCCTCCTCCATAAAATCAAAATCAAAAGTCATTTATTCAAATTAGGCTGATTTATCAGCACTTTTTGAAGGTCTTTTACATAAGACCCAAAGCGCCCCCTCCGACACTTCCCAGTGTTTTGGCTGGGAAGAAGTGGCGGAACAAACTCCCCAGCAACACATCTGTCTGTACGGTTGTGCATATGTAACCTGGTAATGTTATGTTATTTTACAGATTGCCGCCAAAGAATGGTTTCACCGGTTCGCCTCAGGAGCTGATCACAGAAGGCGGCGAATTGGAATTTTGTAGGCAGCTCATCAGAGAGAGCAAAGAACACAAAGATAATGTGCTGTAAGTATCTGTGGTTAAATAATTCCAGCCGTACAGGCCGATATACTAGGTTCTCTGTATCTCTTTATCTAGGGTTGCTATCCGTCCGGGTTTCCCCGGATTTGCCCTAGTTTAGAGAGCATCCGGAGAGCGGCGAAGCCCCCCGGCTTCATTTGTAGTCCCGGTTTTAAAATTTACAGTCTTGGGCCGTCCGCGACACAAGCACGCTTCATCATCCCCCCACCCCTCCCGACGAAGTTGCGACGGTGCGCACTTCAACTCATGTCCGGATGATGATTTTACAGATGGCAACCCTATCTTTATCTATCTTACTAAGTTTGGTTAATATTGTTCGGTAAAAAAATTGATTGGGGTTTTGGCAGTCAAAAGTTTTATTTGTCATTATGTATTATATCATACAAGGATCACAGTAAGTAACAGCATTGACTGTCTTTTTTGTAAATTAATTACTAATTATATGTTTTTTATAATTCCAGAATATTTACTACAATGGTTGGGCACAAGTATAACTTAAGCGTTTTACTAGAAGACTTAAAGTCAGATCAAATCAAACACACTCACACTGAGTTTTGCCAAGGCCGTGTTACGAGATGGGGTCTGGCATGGACTTATAAAGATTATGATTTATATAATATAGGTATGTTACATACTCATTCTTTCTTTATGTTTGACGATTCTACAATTTTATTGCACAGACATCATTACGACACGATTTGGTGACACTTTTTAATGTTGCGGAAGTCACAGAGTCGTACTGACTAAAATCCACTGTGTTCCTTCTATAGCCCTTTGCGTTCCATGGTCACGTTTACCTGTAGACTGAGTAATACTGAAGCCCACCAAACCGAGGTCGAGGGACTCCTCGACCTCGGTTTGGTGGGCTTCAGTATTACGGGATCACGTTAGATGTCAGTTACTGTTGTTTTGTTTTATCAATTAAGTAGCAACCCGCCCTGGCTCCGCACGGGTGCAATCTCATGTAATATACATAGATACCTTCTTCTTGAATCACTGTCTATTAACCGATTCGTTGCGATTTCTAATTTCGCTAAATTCTAACTGTGGCGTCGAACAAAAATAACGCGACACATCGATTTTAAAATGACACACATCCGTGCCTAACGCCTCACGCAAAAGAAAATGACGGCACTGAAACGTGCCATCCGCAACGAATCCGTTAAAAAAACACACATAATCCGTTGCGTAGTTTTAAAGATCTAAGCATACGGGACAGACAGCGGGGAGGGACTTTGTTTTATACTATGTAGTGATGAATAAGCAATATTACTAATTTTTACAGCTCCCCCAAGAGACAAATCAAGGAAAAGACAAACATCAACAATATACTTTTTACCTGAAATAGAAAATTGTGATAATAAAATGGAAGGAGCACAAAATAAGTTAAAATATATATTTGATAAGTTGAGTATCACTCATAAAGTACTTGTTAAACAAGGCAACTGTTTAACACTTGATGTGATTGCAAATGAGAATACTTGGTCTAACCAAAGACGTAAGAGGAGACTGCAAAAAAGAGCCGAGGTTCAAGCAAAAGTACCTAAATTGGAACCAGTAAAAGATACAACTGGTAACACATTAAACAGCGGCAATCAAAAGGACAATGTGTCCAATAGTTCAGATGTACCAGAAACTTCGAAAGTTGAAGAAAGTTCCAGTAGTGTGGACCCAGAAAAAGATATTTTAGTCAGCAATTCAGCTAATGGCAATCAAATAGACAATGGGTCCAACAGCTCAGATGTACCAGCAACTTCAAAAGTTGAAGAGTGTTTCAGTAGTGCGGACCGAATAAAAGATATCACTGTGAACAAAACAGCTAACGGCAATCAAATAGATAATGTGTCCTTAAATACACCAAAGTCTTCAGAAGGTGATGAAGATTCCATAAATCAAGAACAATCATATAATTACGACGATCATTCTGATAACTCTGCACATGCCAGTAAAAACCAACCACTGGTACATGCCTTTTTTAAACTAATAAAGAAAGATAACAGCATACTACTTGAAGTAGAATATCTAAATGGCAATGCAGGTAAAGAAGGATTACATCAAATACTGCAATATATTAAAAACAATTGGAAATAAAAAGGACTATAATTTATTATCTTTAGCCTATATACCCTTTTTGCAACGCAAAGGTTTGCGCAGTGGCTAAGTGATTGGCAGCTACACTGCATGTCGCTGTTTCGAATCCCGCACGGAATAAATATTTGTATGATCTAATATGTGGTAATAGTTCCAAGTCTACCCGTTTGAGCACTACACCGGAGAAACTAATGACATAGGAAACAAGGTGTATTGCCGTATTGCCGTCGCCCTCGGACTAATCTAAAAACACGGAAGCTATTGTAAAGGTGCGTACGGATAGCGCGTTCCTGTGTTACGCGTAGTTGGGAAACACTCCACGCGTACATTGGATACGCGTACAGCTCCTGTACGGACCGCCGCGAACCTGTACGCGAGGTCAATTGATCCAGAGCGCTCCGCGAGCCCCAGTCATTCGCCATGACCCATGATTTAATTCACCTATTGGAATGTTCAGTTCATTTGAAATTGCCTTCCATGCATCTTGGCGTAAATCGTTATTTCGATAATCAGTTAGTGTGCTATCCCACAAGACCCGGTGAAATTCATAAAGTTGAATCAATCTAATAATATTTTCATTATTGAAACTCGAAGAACACGCGTGTTTATTCATTTTGCCGTCCAAATATAGCGTAGCCGGCCGCGTGCGTCCTCTTTGACGCGCGACCAAAAACCGACTGACGGTGGCTCGCGCGGTACGCGTACCCCAAGAGTGAACGCGTGGCTGCAGGTATGGACTAGGCGTTCCGGATACGCGTAAACTGAGTACGCGTACCAGGGTACGCGCAATCCGTACGCACCTTAACAACACAGAGCCTGCAGCCAAACGGCAAGTGACAATCGTTAACGTTCAGCAGTCGCTAATACATTTTCAACTTTATACTCCATCGTATAAAGTTGAAAATCTAATAAACACTGCTGAGCGATAGCGTACGAAACAAACGAAAACGATCTGTAATCTTTGATAGATTGTCAACTTTATGCAATGGGTTATAAAGTTGAAAATGTATTAGCGACGGCTGAACGTTTGTTTTCTGTTTTCCCTGACTCTACAGGCTAATCAATAATCGCCGACGTGGGACAACTGCCGAAGTCTGTCTGCCGAACCCCGACATCATGGTTGCGAGACTTGTCGCAATTCCACGATGTTCAGTTCATGTGTCTGCGACATGTTCCCTAGTGAAAACGAGACTTTCAACGGCCAGTTCACACCAAGACGATACGCGACGCGGCAATGACGTGACGCACGATATGCAAAGTGTATCTTTGTAGTAAATTAAGTTAGATTTTGAGTCGCTAGGTGCCGCGCTGCGTTGTGAAAGGTGTATCTTATCGTTTAGGAAATAAGAGTTAGATTTTGAGTAGCTGTATTGAGATGTGCGCGCAGCGCCACGGCTCGGTCTGAGCTAACCCGTTTAGAAACATAAAACTTGATAAATTATGTAGGTAGCTCTCATTTAACAATTTACTACTATGTGTAGTGTGGTAGAAACAAAGGCAACCGAGAAACAGTACAAAAGACACTTGGTACTCATTCAACAATAGGTATAATTTAAACGTCAATTTACACAACTTTACATTTTTTTACAAAAGTTTATTCTGATCTTGTTTCACCACTGAGATAGCAAATCAAAGTCTGTGAGTCGTTGCATCTGATAACCTTTCTTTTTGGGTTTCTTTACAGTGTCATCTTTTTCTGTTCCTCCAACGTTTTCAGCTTGCTTTTTCTTGCTTGGTTTAACTTTGGCCTGCTCGGCTTCTTTTATCTTCTGAACCTCGCATTCCATATCGAAAGGACATTCGTCCGCTGAGTATATCGGCATCATTACTACGGGTATGTACTGTGGAGTCGATTTTGGAAGCTGAAATGGAGGAAAAGATCCAAGTAGGTACAGTCGACAAAGTGGAATCATGACCCATTTTGACAATAAATCGTTTGATCTGTCGAATTGAAAACGATCAAAGTCGTTACCATGGATATGTATTTTTACGCGAATGTGGACCTAATTGTATTTGAATGTGTTAGAAAATAAGCTTAAGGTGGGTCATAATTCCACTTGGTCGATTGTACAAGTGTAAGAACTGCATGACATCGCCATCTCGTGTCGTCATTTACCACCGACATCCAGGTGCCAACCCACTCTGCAGACAAACAGACGGTTGATGGAGCAGACACGTGCTAGAGTGGAGACCGCGAATGGGCAGTCGTAGTGTAGGAGGCCCAGCGGCAAGATGGGTCTATGATTTGAAAAATGTGGCTGGCAGCGTGGATGCGGACTGACCAAGATCTCTCGGTCCGGGTTGTCCGGTCCGCTCTTTGGGGGCTTTGATATGTTCAGTAGTGGACGGCAATAGGCTTTCTTTTTTTTATCGTGGTAATAATTCATCAAATGAGTCCTCCCACCCCGGGCAGGGCGGGAGGGACTGTCAGACTTGTACTGACTAAAATCCACGGTGTCCTTCAGTAGCCTGTTATGTTCCGGGGTCACGGTAAGGAAATAATCCCGCGCCTGCCTTGCCGTTGCCGGGGACGGCAAGGCAGGCTAGGTTGGTATATGATTTTAAACATCAAGTTAGTTATACTCCATAATCGTTACCTGATCCTCCGCCGCACATTGGCAGCAGTAGCTCTGTGCCGCAGATATTGCGTTGGAGTTGGCTAAATATTGAATAATGGATTTCATCCGACCTTCATCTAAATTGTCGGGCTTCTTGTTTTCCCATTTTCCTTCAGGGTTCATCTGAACAATGAAAGGGGCCGACATGCCAAGGGCATCGAATCCAGGTTGCACCAGAGGACTGTTAATAAAAACATTATAATAAAATATGGGTTAGTTAGACTCGAAGACGTATGAGCTGATCAGCTGCTGAGACCAGCACTTAGTCGAAAAGATTGTGTAATAATGTCATTGCTCTAGCTAGTGCAGTGGAGTCTGAATTTCAGAATACCAGCTGGCTATTTATGATGGTGACATGACACCCATATCGATTTCGATTTTATAACGGAAAGACCATCAAAATATAAGTGTGTACAAAAGTGAATAACTTAGTTATTATCAAGTTATTATACTTACACGTCTGCCAATTTTGAGATGATTTTTTGATCAGCCATTGTGAAAGGTGTTTTAATACGGTGTAATCAGTGATACGGTAAACCAAACCAAAGAATTTTGTAACTTCAATTTCTCCAAATCATATATTTGTATTTTACAATTTTATCGAAAATCGGAAGAATTTTAGTACATTGTTCTGAGAAACTTTTTAATTTATGAGAAGTGTCAATGTCTGGTGGACAGCATTAAACAACAGTTTTTACTACAAATTAAACCTCCTTATTTTATACTCTACCTAGGAGGTAGAGTCTGCGAAACAGGTAGATTGTGCTGCGGCAACCCGCGGCGTTCAGTAGCATGCCATGCCGTGGCATGGCAAGTTGTACTTCAGCAGCCGCTGCGTGCCGTGGCATGGGATGGCATCCACATCTGCATCTTTTCTCCTTCCTTTGCCCCCGCACACCGACCGGACTACGCCCCATTAAGCGAAATGACCGCTGTACAAGTTACAACCTTATTTCAACTAGCGTAGAAATCATAATTCCTCGATACAGTGACACGTCTCGTGGAAAGAAGTAGCATAACTCGTCATGCCGTCAGCATCCGGCGGCATGGGGCGCGTCGCGTCGTGCCGGAGTACGTCGCGGCATCGTAGTATCGAAATATAGAAACATGAACTCTAAAATCATTGAAATAAGATTCAAAATAACTTGATAGGTACTTACGTTATATTATTAAAATACTTTGCCATGCCATGCCCTGCTCGGTTGAGTGGGTGTCGCCCGCGGCTCCGCCCGCGAGGATTTCGGTTTTTGCGCCAAAGAGTAGCCTACTTTGACTTTGACCATTAGAAAAAAAAAACCAAAATAATCAAATAAAAAAATACCTACACAATGTGTGTGTTGCAATGGCGGATCGAAGTTAAAAAAAAAACAAAAAAAAAAGGTTGCACTCCAGGAGTGCCGGTAGAAGTGAAAACTTTTTTGTTACTATGTTTTATTTTTAATTTGAATGACGTCTTACTCATTTTCGATCAGGGTCACGTGACCCTGACGCGAGTTTTAAATTTTTTACCCATTACAGAAAAAGTGTACAACGCCGCTAAAGAAGTTTTCACTTCAACAACAGCTGTAATGAAATGAAATAATGCTATTTTTATTATTTATATTTCGAAAATGATTGCTGGCCTGTTCTATTTTTGTTTTTAACGCTACCACTGCGAAAGTAAGTCGAAATCAGTGTGTCTGCTCAATAGCCAAGGTTTTGGTTTGTTCAAGACTCCGCCTCCCCGCTTCGGTTCGTTGCTTTGTTTGTCCTTCCCTTTCTTACAAGCGTGCCATATGAATCTATGAAAGAAATAACAATAGGTAAAAGTTTCCTTGTACCTAATAAAGCTAATCTAAAGTTATATTTATTGAAGTGAAAACTTCTTTAGCGGCGTTGTACACTTTTTCTGTAATGGGTAAAAAATTTAAAACTCGCGTCAGGGTCACGTGACCAAAACTCGCGTCAGGGTCACGTGACCCTGATCGAAAATGAGTAAGACGTCATTCAAATTAAAAATAAAACATAGTAACAAAAAAGTTTTCACTTCTACCGGCACTCCTGGAGTGCAACCTTTTTTTTCAAACTATAGGCTGATGTCAGCACTTCTGAACATCAGTTTATAAAAGACAGCACCACAAATCGCTCCTCGCCCGTCACTTGTCACGCATTCACTGGCATAGAATAAGTACATCCACTAGCAAGTAACTTCCACAATTTCTTGCAAGCAAGTACATTGCGGACTATTAATGATAGTCGTTGTCAGTCATTTTCAGTAGGAATCTTTTAGACGAGACTCAATATAAGCCACTGCAAAAAGGAGTAATTTTTTCTACGTAGTTAATATCGGTATATTTTTTTTTATTTTGCAGTGCTTACCTTGGAGTCCTAACCGTCTCGTTATGGATTGGGCAATTGTATTCCCAATCTGGTAGTTGAAGAATATAGATAATTTCTTCATCCTGTTCAGCAGCCTTTCCTGTCGTTGTGGTAGATGAGGGGTATGGCTGAAAGGCAAATTAATAGAAGTGTTGATTAAAAGTTATAAATCTACTAGCTGTTGCCAGCGGCTTCACCCGCTACAACTCGAAAACTATCCCACGGGACCATAAAATCGGGATAAAAACTATCCTATGTATTAATCCAGGTTATAAACTATCTGTGTAACAATTACCATTTTAGCCGAATCGGTTTAGTGGTTTCTGCGTGAAAGAGTAACAAACATCCATACATCCATACTTACAAACTTTCGCCTTTATAATAGTAGTAAGCTATGTACTAAAATTATAAAGCTGAAGTTTGTTTAGTTTGCCGCTCTTCTCAGGAATTACTTATTTGTAGCATTGTAGCTTTCAGGCAGCTATATTGAACGGCCCTGTTCAGTAAAGAGGCTAGCCTGTTGATTACACGGCAAATTATGCTAGTTGGGAGACATCTACACTAAACGAGACGATTACGAGCGAAGCGCATGCCGAGTACGATTTATTGATCGAAGGGTAATGTGAAGGAAATGGATAGGTTATTCAAATAATTATTTTTCTCTCTTTTTAGATCTAGAGTGTAGTTGTCATTTTGTTGGAGAAGGTTCGTCAGTATATGGGTCCATCTATGGGTCCACTTGACGCTGCGAACGACGCACCACTAGCCCTCCGCTCGTTTGGCTACAACTCGCCATATTATGACGGCCAGAAGCTTTTCCATTTAGCTACTAGATGGCGTCATCAGTCAATTTATTAAGGGGACCTACATAATTATATTTTAAGGTGTAGGTATGTGATAAAGAAATTATCTCGATACCGTAAGAGCTGAATGTAAAGATACTTACAAACACACTAGGTGAAGTCAATGCTTCACTGCCGTCCAGGTATCCGTCAAGTATTTGTTGATTGACCTTATACTTCCGGGCCAGGTTGAAGTGCTGGACATTTTCTTGTGTCATAGGAAACGTGATCAAGGGGCGTCTGGGAAACAGAGGTATTTAATAAAATAATCTTTACATAGTAGAAGATCATTAAAAGTAAAAATATAAAGTTCTGTTTTTAATATTTATGTTGCTATTTATATTGTCAAACAATATTATGTACCGGATACATTTCTTGTTATAATTATTCTATTTTTGTTAAAATCTGATGGATATTGCCTGTAAATTAATTAATTCGAAATTAAATGCGCGTTGCTAGAGGGGAGCGCAAGTCACAATTTTACAACATTGAGCCCCCTAAATAGAAGACTCACTTGCACGCGGTGCACCCCTTGTCATGGAGTCAAGCAGGAATATCTTACATTAGGAGCAATAAGAACAGTTATCTACCTACAATTTTTTTTTTCCAATATTAGGTATGTGATATATAATATGTAATTGATGGTGGTCCTTCACCATTTGCTTGTAATTTAACATTTCAGAGTAGGCTTTGAGCATTACGTCATGCAGAATACTACCTCCCTGACTGATGAGATCTTGCTCTTGCGTGTAATGTAACGTAATGTAATGGCACACTTTAATAACAAGTGGCACCTTTTGGTGTCTGTTATGTTATGGAGGGACTTTCAAAAAAATTTGAGAAATGGTTTTGTGAATTTGGTCATGTGATTGGGATATCAAATCAATGCCCCTTGCGGATGGGACAGGGTTACTACATACTACTTTAAAATACAAAATAAAATACATACCTAAACGGGTCAAGATACAGAGCTCTTTTAGGGAGATCGAAATGACTTTTAATGTAGTCTTCGTCCAAAATTTTGAAGTCACTCTGTGCGCGTCCCGCCGATTGCGTGGGCTGCCGTGGCCTGCCGCCACCTTGTTGCTTAGCTGAAGTCGGGCCATCGCGTGGTACCAGGCAAATAAGTGGAAGGTTGGCCCTACTACCTGCTCCGGCGGCGCGCTGGGCTCCGGGGCATTGACAACATCTGTACACAAAAAATTAGTGGTTAAAGATTTCTGACATCGTAAGTTATAGCGAAACATGACCGCCAAAAGCGGAAAGATTTGAAGAGATCTACAGTGTCAAGCACCGTATAGGTTTGCGCCAATCGTGGGTGCTGCATTTGATATGCGCAGTCAGCTTAATGTACGGACCCTCCTATTCAGGGCATCAAGTTCTGTTTGAGTCCATTTGAGTAATCCAAAAGAGTACATCAATAGTGGCATGACCCAGCCGTTGAAGGCCTCATTACCATCTGATAAAAGAAAGAAATTCTCCTTCAACGTTACAATTGTTTCATGTCAGCAACATTGATGCCCAATGTTTCGGACATACCCTAAAACTATATTAAAGGTTTCGGTTGCTGGGAGTGATCTAAGGTTTTTGGAATCCTTGAGTTGGGTTCTCACAGATTCCATAATCTTCCCTTGTTTTACATGCAAGGCGCACATTTGTTTAGACCAAATTTCATCCAGATGGCGCTACTGACGGTTTCAGGGTACCTTCAGTAGCTTCATCAGCTGCAAATTGTTGGGAGCAAAGAGTTTCAAGTCATCCATGTAAGGTCAGATATAACTTTAATGTCCGGCTCTTTTATTGTAATTTTGAGCTTCAATTTTCGACTAAAGACAAATTCATGCCCGATTTCAGATTAGGAACTGACCCACTGACCAATTTCTCTCAGCAGTCTCCCAGGAATCCATGAAACGCAGCAGGTTGCTACATGCCTAACCAGTAGAAGTGGATACCAGGACCACCACACTCGGGAGGTTTATATCACCTTCACAAGTGCCTACCACCTACTGGTAGGCACTGCAATGTTTTGCAGGCCCATGTTGTTGGGAAAATATGGCTATGGGGATCGTTATGACGAGATATGGCTCGACCATAGCACCATGAAAAACATAAATTATTCCACTTACCCGGTAGCCATTTTTTATCAGTTTTTGTAGAACAGGCAGGGCGTTTAGTAATTAGGATATTTAAATTGTTTTACTGTATTATATTGTCATTTTTTTGTGTTTTCTAAAATGTTTAAAATTTAACGTAAATATCTTGCATCTGTCTTGCCATTATTTGTTTTTTTCTTGTTGACTGTTTTATTTTTTATGGCCTGTCAACAATGATGCCTTTACAGAATAAAACCTTGTTTGGTACTTAAAATAACATCATTTTGAATACAATCCGTGTGTTTCTGGGGTAGCTGTACCAATGTTGGAAGTGTCGAATTTAAAGTTGAGCTAAAAAAAACAAACAAAAAAACTAAAAAAGAAAAAAAAAAAACTATAAAAGGCTTCGAAAGAAATGGTAAGGTACCTACCTTACCATTTCTTTCGAAGCCTTTCGCAACATTATCGAAAGTTGTTTCATGCATTCCTGATTTCTTTGTATGTTGTGTTGTTTTCGTCACTGAAAATTGACATGGTTTGCAGGCATGACTAGGGTAGGCACAGGGCGTAAGGGACAGCCCTCCACAAACTTTCAGGGCTTGCTCAGTAGACGAAACTGAACAACCTTCCACAATTTTTTTTTCAGGAAATTAAAAAAAAATCGTCCTCTCCATACAAATTGTCCAATCAAGTTTATAATTTTGTATGGTGAGACCGATTTTTGTTTCATTTCCTGTACATATCTAAATTATAGTCAATTTCAAATTTAAACGCCCACAAAAGTGAAATTATATCGTTACTTCCAAGAATTCGTTCCATATTAGCGACAATATCGAATGGTGTATTATTCTAAGTAAGTATACAGAGCTGATTTTTTTCCAAAATCAGCGGGTTCGATTCCTGGACATGATTATTGATTTTTCTCAAAACCAATGATGCGGTTTTACTTTTCTTCAAAATCGGCCTCGAGACTCTTTTCAGTATTTTTCGATATTCCACCGCATTGTTTCGAAAATAGCCATCTACGCCCAGTAAAAAAATACATTCGGGAAAACAACCAAAACTGTAAAAACCAGCGTATATCAGAATAAGTAACTACCAAGAGGTTATTGACTCGTCAAGTTAAACACTGTCCTAATCCTAATCCACAGGGTAACAAAATAAAGATGAAACATTCAATATGCTGGGGCGGCGCGTGGGCGCCACGTGGCCTTACTTCTATGACGACAGCTGTAAAGGCAGGGCCCGGCCGGCGCACGCTGGGCAAACGCCCGATATTTATCCACCGCCCTCGGCCACAGCTTTATTGCTTTCTGCCCGATCCACGCTGTTTGCCACGTTGTTTTAAAGGCTATATTTGAGTTGGAAGTTGCGATTATTTTTTATTAATATTTGAGCTTTCGTGAGGTGTCAGTTTTGTTTGAAAAAAATATTTGGTGGTGTTTCAGAATATACATTTATGTGGATTATTTACAGGTGTTAACTTTTAGTATGTATCCGTCGGTAAAAGGGGTTTTATGAGTTCAGAGATTTAATGTCTGTCTTTAAAGGAAATTGTAACTTTACTGATGAATCTATCTTTTACGGATACCTACTGAAATCGATTTCTAAGTCACGTATTATTATTTTTTCATTTGACAAAGGCAGAGCACGCCGTGTAGTTTGACTAATATAATTGTTTACATAAGTAGCTTAGTCCGCTGATATTTAGTACGTTTCCTCAGTACCTACATCTACATAACTGTATGTATTTATAGTCCGGTCAATTTAGACATTCGAGGTTACATAAAGTCCCAGCAAGCTGAATTTCTGTAAAGTTGTTCAAAACATAATTATAAACAATGTCTACAAGTTCCCCATCATTCCCCTGTAAGGAAAAAAAAATATTCAAGGTCAAAGGTAAAAAAAATGAGTTTTTCGCGATTTTCAGCAAAACGGTAAGTTTTATCATACAAGTACCTCAGACAAAAATTGTAGATCATAAAATTGTCTATAAAAATGTGTTAATACTTTTTTTCTTACGAGCCACCGTTTCAGAGATATAACGATTCAAAAAGTTATAAAAGTTGTTATCGTCATATGCATCTAATGAGGTAGTGTACTTAGCGCGTTTTTTTTAACGCGGTTTCCCCAGTAGGCCTACTCCACGGGTCAGTTGTGATCCTGTTTATTGTAAAACTATTGCAAAATAACGGAAATTTTCAAAGATTGGGAAAGATAAAAGCGTGCCTGTCCCTGTGTTCAATTTACTTGCATCCAAAATGAAGATGAAGAAGAAGCAGGAGAAAAAGATCAAGAAGAAGAACAAGAATTTGAAACTTACGAATGAGACGAATAAACTTCAACACTTTTTTTTCATTTACATCGCTTTTATCTTTCCCAATCTTTGAAAATTTCCGTTATTTTGCAATAGTTTTACAATAAACAGGATCACAACTGACCCGTGGAGTAGGCCTACTGGGGAAACCACGTTAAAAAAAACGCGCTAAGTACACTACCTCATTAGATGCATATGACGATAACAACTTTTATAACTTTTTAGGGTTCCGTAGTCAACAAGGAACCCTTATAGTTTCGCCATGTCCGTCCGTCCGTCCGTCCGTCCGTCCGTCCGTCCGTCCGTCCGTCCGTCCGTCCGTCCGTCTGTCCGCAGTTTAGCTCAGAGACGCACAGTACTAGAGAGCTGTAATTTGGTGTAAATATACGGATTAGTTGTGCCGAAAAAGTGGTAAAATAAAATCTCGTAAAATATTTTTTTTTAGGGTACCTCCGGTACTTACACGTAAAGTGAGGATTTTTTTTTTCTCGCGTACCCCTTAGTGTGGGGTATCATTAAATAGGCCTTTAAAAAATAATGATAGTTTCCATTAACAATTTTTTGATAAATAAATTCGTTTGTGAAATATTAAGCTTTAAAGTGCTAAATTTTGCTCGATTCGAGTGTCCCCCCCCTCTACCAGCTAAACGGTTATGTTTGGGGATGTGAAAAAATTCACAATAGTAGTATATATAACGAAGTTTAAAAGAAAATTATCATGACTAAGAAGGCTTTACAACTTTACGAGTAATAGTCGACCAACTTATAAAATGTACTTGGATTCATATTTTCTTAAACAAAATGTATCGGAGAGAACTGCAAATGTAAGTTTGTCAACTTTATTTTACAGCTTTTATAGGTATGTTTTTTGGGGATATGTAGGTTTTTATCGTCAAATATTTTTAACTAAATTTAAAAAAAGGAGGAGGTTCTAAATTCGTCGTAATCTTTTTTCTTATGCATTTTCCCCGATTTCTCAAAGACTCCTGGACCGATTTTGAAAATTCTTCTTTTTAAAATTAAATTCAGCGAATCAGTTTAGTTAGTTCGCATAAGTATTTTGATGGGTAACTACGGAACCCTACACTGTGCGTGGCCCGACACGCACTTGGCCGGTTTTTTGAATCGTTATATCTCTGAAACGGTGGCTCGTAAGAAAAAAAGTATAAACACATTTTTATAGATAATTTTATGATCTACAATTTTTGTCTGAGGTACTTGTATGATAAAACTTACCGTTTTGCTGAAAATCGCGAAAAACTCTTTTTTTTACCTTTGACCTTGAATATTTTTTTTTCCTTACAGGGGAATGATGGGGAACTTCTAGACATTGTTTATAATTATGTTTTGAACAACTTCACAAAAAATCAGCTTGCTGGGACTTTATGTAATTTCACTCACATTATTTTGTCTAAATTGACCGGACTATTAGGTATACGTACACTGTACAAAGTGATTGGTTGACCTTTGGCAATATTGAAGCAACTAAATACTTTAATGAAAAAATGCTAGAGAGAATATAGGACTTATGAATAATAGAATAGAATAAATAATAAAAACATAAAAATATTGTTCCGGGGCATTTTATTTCCAAAAATATCCTCTCGATTGCATAAATATACTTAGAAGCATAGAGGCATGTAATATTAGAAGGCAGCCACAAGACGACCCGTGCTACGCGACTACGACCGCTACGCCGTAGCACTGTGTGCCTACGACCTACGAACAATGAATCCATTTTTGTTTCTTTACTTTCTTGTGTACGCCGGAAACGTTTCCGTCGAAACTCGTTTTATAACGGAGCGCCACTGTAGATAAAAAAGCGCCAAAAGTTGTTACTCGAGAGAAGATATTATTATTAAGTGAACACTCTTATATTAATTGCTCTTAGATAAATTATTATTTAGTGTACACCTCAACGAGCAATGGAAAGAGCTATGCTCGGAGTTTCTTTGCGGGATAAAATCCGGAACATGGATATTCGGCGAAGAACCAGAGTCACCGACATACTCGTAGTTCATAAAATTTACAAGTTGAAGTGGCAATGGGTAGGCCACATCGCTCGTAGAACTGACAACCGATGGGGAAGAAAAGTTCTCGGGTTGCGACCACAGACCGGAAAACGCAGTGTAGGTAGGCCTCCCACTAGGTGGACCGACATCGTGAGGGTCGCGGACAGCCGATGGATGCAAGTGGCGAATTGTCGTTCGGCGTGGCGGTCTAAGGGGGAGGCCTATGTTCAGCAGTGGACCTCTTCCGGCTGTGATAATGATGGCTGGTCTTATTAGTTCAGCGGAAATTAAATTGAAAAATCCTGTGAGATGTGTCGATAAACTAGAGTGGGAGGAAGCTATACTATCTGAAGCTGTAAGGCTGAATACGTAAGTCTATCTGAATACATGAAAGAAGCTGTTTATTTAAATAGTTTCCTAAGGGAACTAGGAATTGTGAGGTACACTCGAGTGATTGTTGATGCCGATAATCAGGGTTTGATATGTTTGGCTAAAGACTCAATGTTTCACGCGTGCAGTATTAAACACTTATAAGATAATAAGACATCATTATATTATGGAAAATACATTCAGCTCAGACGTGTACCCACTGAATTCATGCTGGCTGACGTACTCACTAAACCATTGTGTAGTGTCAAGCACAAAAGTGCTTAACTAGTCAGGTCTTAAACATTTGTTGATTTTGGACGTATTTTAGTGTTTACAAATTAAAACGTATGAGGGAGTATTGGATATACGGACTATGTGGTGTGTATATGCACTGCTTACCAACTTTTCTCTGAATATATTTGGTACTTTATATTTTCCCCTCGTGTTTGCTTTTCTCCAACAAAATAGTCCATAGTCACCTTCAAAACTTGGACTATCAAATGCAACAGTACCTATATTTTAATTTGATGAGCGCTGACAGAGTTTAGCGCGTTCGAGAAAAACCGCCTGCAAAAAGAAATGCTCTTCAGATTTATTACATTCACTTTGTTTTGGCAAAAACGGCATTATTAGATACCTAAAAAGATAAATATTATTTTTATGCGAAAATTCAATTTGATAACAACCATTTTCCCGAAATCGTTGAATATTAAAATTGATGTACCCTCTCCCCTATTAACCTCAGTTCCACAGTTTGTTTAAAACGAGATAACAAAGACAGAAAATAGAACTTTTCGAACAAAGATCATAGAACTACGAAGGTATTAGAGGAGATTGTGAATCAAAAGAAGATGTACGGGTATCGTGTTCTATAGTAGTGTAGTAGAAGAGATGGCACTGAGAAGAGCATCCAAGATATTATCACCTTGTTAAAGGTGACCGATCCTGACGACGTTCCTGCGGTCGTGGCAAAGGAGCTGCATAGACTGCCCCCTGTCACCTTCGATCATGTCGATGTCACCAGGTTGCTGAAGGACATCACATCGTTGCAGACAAGCCTGGCTGAGGTCAAGTCTAAGTTGGCAGCATCGGAAAATACCATCGAAGACCTACGTGCCGAAGTATTGTCATTGCGCAATACAGTCTCTGCAAGTAGGTCACCGCTGAGCGCCACGAATGTGAACACGCGTCGCGGCGCGGCACAGCAAAACGCATCCGTCAGCAGTTTTGAGTCACCTCATATGGATGTATCGTCACCTGCACGAATCGACGAAAATGCATCGCGTCACTCCGTCGATCGTCCCGCACGTGCGATAGAGACTACGTCACAGGTAGATCGGATTGCTCGCGTAGGTTCACCAATTCCTAAACGTGCTTACGCCGATATCGTAACCAAGAGCAAGTCTACTGAGTCGCAGAAAAAACAGGACAACGGGGGTAAGCAGAGCCGCTCAGTTTCCAATAAGGAATTGAATCAGCGGCAAACGGATGAGGATGGGTTCATCAAGGTGGAGAAGAAGCCTCAGAAGAAGCCTCAGAAGAGTCAGAACCAGTGTGGTTCCGCGCTGGCTGGGCCAAACATGCTGTTGCGTCCTGCAATACCTACGACGCTTTTGTATGTGTCCCGGCTACATTACTCCACGAAGGTTGAGGAGGTCATGGAGTATTTGCGACTGAAGACCTCATGGAATTTGAGGGTCGAGAGGCTGGAGTCGCGCCATGAAACTAACTTCAAGTCTTTCGTGGTGCGGGTACCGACTCATTGTCTCGAGAGATTTTTCAAGGATGAGTTCTGGCCGAAAGGTGTCGTGTACCGGCGTTTTCGTGGCCAGCTGCGCGGCACCAGTCAGCGAAACACGACGCCGCCTCTTCGCGTGCAATAGTCAATAAGTTTAGTTTGTAGGTGATTCATATGTATTAGTTTATTTATAATTATTTTATTAAAGGTATGTATTATATGTTATGGGCCATAATCGCCTGAAATAAAGGTATAAATAAATAAATAAATAAATAGTGATCCACCTCGGCTTCATCTGGTGCGGCGGCGGGTCAAAATGCGCCCCCAATGATATTTCCGCCAGGCCTAAGGCCTTTCTAGAGCCACCAGCACTAGGATAGACTAAATTGCTATAATAATCTTTTATCATATAAGTCAGTTTTTCTGTTATCATATAAGTCAGTTTTGATAAGACCGATAGTGGGTAGTCGGATGATATTCCTTACCTGTGTTCAACAGATGTTTGACTTTCGTAGTAAGATGGTAAGTCCTTGTGCACGCACGCGAACTCTTCAATTAGGAGGAAATTCCGAGAGAGGGCAAAAGACTGATACTTTTTTTTAAATCTGCCGCCTCTGCACTGTTCATAGTCTGTGCTAACCTAAGTATGCGCAGCCCACGTAAAGTCATCTTCAGAATTTGTTTACAATATCCGATACCTGTTGAACAGACAGATCAAACACTCGTTATGATCGAGTAACAAGGATGCTGCTGTGTTCCCACCCTTTTACAGACATCCGAGAACAATTTTGGGTTTAAACACTCTTTTATAAGTTTGAAAAACGTTTTGTGGAGACGTGAAAAGTTGCCTTAGATCTTGGTTGAGGAAAGGTGTTGGGATTTTTTTAGCCATGGTCAATGAGGAATCTTTTGATTTTTGGTAACGGTTAAACTTACGTTGGGAATACGTCAGCTATCTCGGTTAATTGCAATCTTGATCCTGACCTCTGTCTGTAATATGTAATTATACAACGTATAACGTTAAATGCGCAAATCCTTTCGTGGGGTAACTCAGCCCATGTTACTGAACAATTTTTGTTCTAAGAATTTTGGAAATTTGCAAGAAAGAAATGGTTTTTCATACAAAATGAGAAATTGATCGGGCCCATCAGCATGAAAAATCATTAATCTTGGCCACCACTGCTCCTGCTCGGCTATAGATTCTATTAATGTGGTGACGAAATTTCAGATTATTGTGGGTAGCCCAAACTTTCCCTACGATAAGACTGCGGTCCCACTGAGGCGGAGCGGGGCGGTGCGGAGCAGAGCTTGTGAAAAGAGGTAGGTGTTTCCATTGAAGCGGAGCGGGGTGGAGCGGAGCGGAGCTGCTTTGCCTATCCTGTTGCTAACTAACTAAACTTAATGAATATTATGCGTGACTCGCGTGAGCAAGCCGCCCCTGCCCCTTCCGCTCCGCGTCGGTCCTCTCTTGGCGCTAGCTTAATCAAGACTGCTTCCTTTGCCAATGAATCCATGTAATTGGTGAATGGCTGCACATCTCGTCTTCGCTATGCTCCGCTCCGCCTCAGTGGAACCGCTGCTTAAATAATTCGAGAGGGTTATTGGACATCCATATAGTTGTCACCAAGACCATTACACCATGCTTACCGATCAACGTAGGAATAGAAAATTGTTTTCTAATTTTATTGCTTTTGGTTATTAGTCGCTCGGGAGTCATCATGATTAATTTGTTCTAGTCGTAGATCAACAAATACATTCTATTTTAATTTATGTTTAATATATTTTAAGCCGTGGATCCTGACTGTTATTTATAGATACAGTCGTTAAGTACTGCTAGAATAATCATATAAAGGTGTTATCAAACACAAATTCAAAATTTAACGTATGGTACTTAGACGATGGAACCTTAGGAGGTGACGTAAGTACCGTACTAGCCGATTTACAACTCCTCAAAGAAGAATTTAAATTAATAGGCCTTCAATTGAACCCATCAAAATGTGAAATTTTTGTTACTGACGCGACCGACAGACAATCGACATTAGATAAATTTAATGAAATAGCTCCAAATATCACCATTTTAGATAAAAGTTCCTTGCACCTCCTTGGTTCCCCTATTTTGGCAGAAAGTTTCCCATCATTCATTGACAACAAAATTAAACATTTTAATGATATTTCGGAAAGACTCTCCCAAATTAGTATACATTCGTCCTTCACCCTAATTAGATATTGTTGTTTTGGTCCAAATTTCATGTATTTTCTTAGTTCATCCCCTCTTTTTAAACATCCACAACTCTTGGACAAAATTGACAAAATTATTCGTAATACATTAACATCCATTCTTAATGTGGCCCTGGATGACCGAGCGTGGCTTCAAGCCACCCTTCCAATTCGTTTTGGTGGGCTCGGTATCCGCAAAATTTCTAGTGTTAGCTTACCGGCGTTCTTGTCCTCTGTCCACAGCACTGAAAAGCTAACCAGGAGAATTTTGTCTTTCTCCCTGGTCGACCCTGAGGTGCCGTGTTTGACCGATGCCGAGGACGCCTGGAAAGTGGCTTGCCCAGATACGGATCGGCCCGGTAACCCGTTTTCCCAGAGACAGTGGGATGAGCCGCTCTGCAGGTTGGTACGGAATAATCTCATTAATACGTCTACCAATACTGCGGAGCGTGCCCGCCTACTGGCTGTGGGTGAATGGGAGTCGGGCCTTTGGCTTCAGGCGCTACCGTCACCCAACATAGGTACTATGCTGGGTGACACAACCTTCCGTGTCGCTACTTGCTTGCGTTTGGGCGCTCCTTGTGGGGCTCCACATCGCTGTCAATGTGGTGAAGTACTAGGCACGACACGCTAGCTTAAACGACATAATCCGTCGTGCTCTTGTCACCGCCGGGGTGCCATCCGTCTTAGAACCCAGTGGTTTGGCACGCGACGATGGGAAGAGACCAGATGGTATGACCATAATGCCATGGAAGCTGGGTAGGCCTTTGGTGTGGGATGCAACATGTGTCGACACCCTTGCGCCATCCCATCTTCCTAGTTCAGCGTGTTGTGCTGGAGCTGCTGCTGCAGGTGCTGAAAACTCCAAGCGGCGCAAATACATTGGCTTAGCTAGTAGCTATGTGTTTGAGCCGTTTGGGGTTGAAACTCTAGGACCATGGGACCCGAGTGCCCACAACGTTTTTAAGGATATTGCCAGGCGTTTAGTCGACTCTTCAGGTGACCAGAGGGCTGGCTTATTCCTAGGCCAACGAATCAGCATTGCCATACAACGTGGCAATGCTGCCAGCGTTCTGGGCACCGTTCCCGTTGACAGCGATGTGGATGAATTCTTTGACGCCCTTTGAATATTTCTATTGTTATTATTTGTACATATATATTATTACTAGTTAGTTTTTCAAAGTTATCAAACAACATATAAAAGTACCATCATGACATGATTGTGTTATGAGTTGTCAAAATGAGATTCTCCCATAGATTCTGGAAAAAGATGGGTAAAAAAGCCCCTGAGTTAACTAATTAGTGACGTCACAATTTTGTGACGTCATAATGATCCTACTATATAATTTAACAGTTTTTTGAAAATTAATGGGTTTGGTTAAAATCGTCATTAAAATACATTGGGTTAAAATAAAGCGATTTAGAGGAATTGTATTTTGGAATTATCATTGGTCAATAGTATCAAATACCTAATTATAGTAATTTCATAATCTAAGTTTTAAGCTTTGATCCGACCGGCGACTGCTGAATGAGAGGCTAGACCAGTTGGGTCATACTTCAAATACACGAAAACTAATTTACCCACACCGATAATAAAAGCTCATACATACAAAACAAGGGCCACATAAGCACAATTGTGTCGGAAAAATCAATTGGACCGATTTTATCGCGATCAGCACTTGAGTGTGCGATATACGACGATAAACGCAGCGATAACGATATGATAACGTTATACAAACTTAGACTTAGTTACCTGATAGTGCGTTATATTATGCGTAAGTGGTTTCGCGAGCCAGAGTTTGAGTTGTATTTTTTAACTGTATATGTACATACAAAAAAACCACCTAGTAAAAGAAAATAAATATTTAATACTGAAATTCAAAACTGTCATAGCTGTTTATTTCTTAAGACATTTCTGCCAGCAGATCCTCTAAAGGAGAAATGAGAAAGAAATGTAGATTATAAAAAAAGAAAGTAGATAATAAAGAAAGAAATGTAATATAAAAACTTATGAAAAAAAAAATGTGTGCTTTAAACCGTTTAAACTTTATAAGTCACAGCAAGCATCCCCTATTAATTCCGCGATCAGGTCCGCGCTACGTGGTGGCCCGAGTTTCATAGTGGGGGTAGAAAACACCTATTTTCACGTAAAAAACAGTTTTTATTGCATATTCGGCTAGCCCGCGCGGAACTGATCCAACGATACCCTATATGTGCGTCTAGCTCGCAAAAAATGTTGTTTTTTCATGTTTGTTTCATAATGTTAGAGTTTAGTGTGGATAGTATACGTTTTCGGATCAATTTTATGTCAGGTTAGGTTAGGTTAATAGTAGGTGCGATTTTGAAGCTGTTTTCAGCTCATTAGACTTAACAAGGCGGACGCCTATCGTTTGACACAAATAATTAATTAGATTAATTTCAATACAACTTGTAAAAAATTCAGACATTCACTGTCACTCTCCCCTTTTTTCATTTTTTAATCGGGAGTGCTGGGCCCCAAGTCATAGTGGGCCCCTAGGCACTGGCCTAAAGTGCCTTATGGATAATAAAAAAAACGGCACTGGTAAAATATACGGCACTGGTGGTAAGGAAATAATTACCGCGAACCCGGCAGGCTTAGGCCCTCTGAGAGGGGGGGACCCCGTCATTTTGGTGACACACTTTGAGGCGCGCGTGGAACACGACGTTCCGTCGACCCGGGCATGGTCCATGGTCGGACAACACTTTCACAAGTTTTCAAAAATAGCTAAATAATGTCCAGTCGAAATAAAACCATTTAAAAGTTTTGTTGTGAAAATCACAAATGTGTTAAATCAATAGTTTTAAAATCATTTGAGAAAATAGAGGTGTCCTGTGACGTGTGACATTTACCAATCCGCACTACCCTACCTGTCGGTCAGAAAGAGAACGCCTGCGTCCCAACAGTGGGAACGAACGTCGGCCTACTGTACTACAGCGCCCCAAGTCTGAAATATGTTGGCGCAATATGTTGCCTGTCAGGGGGGCGAGTGACGTTACACAATGGCAGCCGGAATTTATGTGTCTGTCTACGGGGTAGAACACGTGTGACGCGACGTCGTCGACCCGGTGCGAACTAGTGGGGTTGGCAGGGATCTTAGCGCTATCCGCTCAAGTTAGTCACCTGTTTTGTCCATCATAATAAATACCTTTGTATCTCTGCGTAGGTGCAAATTAGTACCTAATATTCAAAAAAATATATGGCCACGTCCCGGCTCATCACTTTCCCGTTTCGTCACTTACCATCACAAAAGTGCCGTCTCAAAATTATTTCAATGCATTCAGTTGATCCACTGATCAAACAAGTACCGCAATGTAGTCAATTTTTTATTTTATTTTATTTATTTTAACAGGACGTAGGCAATGTTGAGGGCAGAGTACTACTCTGACTGTGTATTAAACGTTTTGTCAATTTTGTTCATATAATTATGTTAAATAACTTTTTTGCAATATAATAAAATTAATGTCGGCAAATGAGAGCTGCCTGTTACAAATGTGTATTGGACCATGCGCAGGGAAGGGCTTTGCGCTCAGGATGAATATAGAATATTGATCTTTCTATTTCAATTTAGCTTAGTTTAGGCCCGACGCTGCGTTAAACGGGTCCCCGCGACGGGCAACCGCCGCGGGTCCACGTCCGTGGTCCCGCGCGTGGCCCCGTGCGTGGCTCCGCGCGTGGCCCCGCGCGTGGCCCCGCGCGTGGTCCCGTCCGGGTTGCCGCGCGGAGACACGCGCGTGGACCCGCGCGGGGCCCCGCACGTGGCCACGCGCGTGGACACGCGACCGATTTACGCAGTGTCGCTAGTTCATTTGAACGGTGTGCTTGTATAGTTTTTGTTGAATGATTTGACATCAAATAATGTTGTATAAAAAGGAAAAAGTTTCTGATTACGTAACAAACCTATGTGTTTAAGGAAAAGAAATCACATAAAAAAAAAATCGGCAGAGCAATTTTTCACTAGATTCTCACTAGAAGCTAAAGCGCGATATGTAAAAAGTTGATTTGGAGTGACACTGAAGTCGAGTTGGATGTTTATAATTTCCTATTCTAACTTTTTTCTTCCTATTATTTCATTTAAACCTACAAAACCTTTAACTACAAAAAAAATTGAGACTGAGGGATTTTTCGCAGAGAGTTAAATAAATAAGCAATTTTCATGTTTTGGTAAAAAAACCGAACTTCTCGGCTAAAAAAAAATTGCATTATTGTGCATGTTTAATCTGTATCACCTACTCTCACCATATTCCAAATTTCAGCACCGGAGGAATTTTTCGAAAGTCTTCATAAAAAAAAATTTGCTCTCTGTTTGCTCCAGTTACATGCACCGTGTATAAGCACCCTTATTGACTGAACCGCGACGGAGCACTTTTGTATAGAACCGCGCGTGCATCCGCGTAACGCAGCGTCGGGCCTTACTTACCCATTTCATTAAGTCTAGGGAAGGAGTATGAAAAAATCGCATGTAGCAGGTTTTATAGGGTTTATAGCAACGGCGGATACAAGGGGGGGGTCATGGGGGTCATGACCCCCCCCCTGGGCGACAGGCTGGGTCATAGGTGGCCACTGCCAATTTTATGTAAGTTTATTATAAACTTTAACAAATTATAAGCGAAAGGGGCACATAATCATAACAATGCAATTCTGTGCTGTTATTGGTTATACCTATTATAGCAGGGGTGGCCAACTTGATTAGACATAAGATCTACTGTTTACTAACGAAACCCTGTGCGATCTACCAATTACATAGGTACTTCTTGAAAATATTAAAAAATGAAACAGCATAGTTTAGTACACAATCATGTAGTAATTTTTATTGACCAGTCTTAGGAGTTCCTGTTCATATCACATGTGAGATTGTTTTAGGGCATGCAACCGGGAAATCCCGGTACCGAAAATACCGGGAAATCCCGGGAATTTTTAAAGCAATCCTGTACCGGTTCTTCGTCCCGTAGTCCCGGTACTTTCGATACTTTCGGTACTTTAGTATTTTCCTTTTTTTTTTTTCAATATAATGTCCAATAAACTATTATTTTACAATGTTGTTGATATAAAACATTTTATTTGAAAAAAATCAGAATTTCATAAACAAAAACTAATCAGCCATGTAAGTAAGAGGTCAGTAATTATGATGATGATTATGATTCATTTATTGCATCACTTTCATTTTGAAGAGAATAACTTTAATCATGCTCAGATTTTGCGTATTTTATATTTAAATAGCGTTTTTTACATTCTTTTCTTGAGTTTCATATTTTTTTCATCTCAAAAAGCATTATACTAGTTTTGTTTTGCTACAGTTTGTTTAATGATATTTATAGTAGAAGGAAAAAAGTGACCAAGTATGTGCACGCAAAACACGAAGAACTCCATTTTCTGCGCTAGAGCGCAAGGATTTGTTCAAAATTCGGACAAAATATCTTGTAGTGAGGTGAAAAGTTGTGTGTTGCATTCGGAAGCAATGTTTTTCTGCATCTCGTACCTTTGAAAAGTTCTCGTAAGTTTGAAAATTTCGCGCCATATAACTACTTTGCAGCCTATATACAAGGCTGCAGAGTAGGTATTTGGCGCGAATTTTAACTATTTTAACACATAACTATTTTATTTTAAAAGAAAATTAGTATGTTTGTGATGCACGACTGTAATATAGAACTTCTTTGTTGCAGGAGAATTTCATAAGTAGGTTCATTGTGAAAACTCCTTTTGTAGCTAGCCGTTTAAAATTAGTAAGACAAAGGTAATTGTTTTTATGACGGATATTTTTATGATTAATGAAGTCTCCCGAACTGAAACGATGTTAGACGATGCGTGGTGTCGGGTATTTTCGTTAGGTTTTTATTGGGACTGTTGACTTGACTTGGTCACCGCGCCGCGCCGCGCCGCGATCGGAGCCCGCAATAAAAGCTATGCAATAGTTTAAAAAACATTTAAATTCGGTTCCTTGAGATTATGTTCTGATACTTATTGTCAATTACAGGTTTAGGAATAAAACCAAGTCTTATGAACTACTCCATCCCACCCACATTTGTATTCAGTTAATTTTTCGGCTGATTTAGACAATTTTATGTAGTGTGCACGCACTCGTGCCTTTCATACCATTAGTTAAAAGCGACATTAACACGTACGACGTGAGTACCGAAAGTACCGAATTTCCCGGGAAATCCCGGTTCCATGTTCCAGTACCGAAACTTCGGTACCGGGCTTTAAAAAGTACCGGTTCTGCAACCCCTAGATTGTTTCCATAAAACTTAAATACTTTGGATTGGAAGTCTGAGTTGGTGATGTTTAATCAACATACTCGTATAAGTACAGGGATTGGCCAAAAGGGAGAAATCTGAATCCATAAGAGATACGGAAAAACTTTCTTAGGAACATTAGCTCTTTTTTGGTGTTTACAATTTTGGCGTTTTTATTTTTTTGGTCAGGTGTGAGTTTCCCACAAAAATGAGTGAAGTTGGGCATTTTTTTTTGTCCATTCGAATCGTTGCGTGTAAAAATCATTTCATTGTATTCGAAGAAAAAAATCAGGACGGCGGAAGGGTACATATTTGAATATCGAAGATTAAAATATCTACGCTTAAAATGTCGATGTTCAGAATATCGAAAATTAAAATATCGATTGTAACAAAATATCGAAAAATGTTACATCTACGCTTAAAACGTCGAAGATTAAAATATCGACTGATTGAAATGTCGAATGATTCAAAATATCGAAAGACGTTATGTCGAAATTCAAAATATCAACGTTTAATACATCGCAGTTCATAATATCTAATTTCATAATATCTACGTTAAAAATACCTACTAGTTGAAATATCGAAAAAAAAACCACCTACCAAGGTAAGTCGACGGAGCCCCCGCTTCGCGGGGCTCCTTTTTCTGTTTGCAAGGCTTAAAGTAACCTAACACGAAGAGGATGGCCGCCACCCTCTTCGAACCTAACCTGTCCGAATCGGGGTGCCCCAAGTCGCTCTTGCGTCCTTAGTCAAATTACTGATTAGTACCCAACAAGGTAGCTGGACGGACTTCGGATGCAAGAGCGAGCGAAGCGAGCTCGGAACTTGGGGCACCCCGACTCGGACAGGTTAGGTTCGAAGAGGATGGCGGGGTCTGAAAGACTCCGCCATCCTCTTCGTGTTAGGTTACTTTAAACCTTGCAAACAGAAATAGGAGTCGTCGACTTACCTTGTTAGGTTCGATATTTCGGACATTCGATAATCTGTACTTCGATATTTAGATCTTTCGATGTAACTTTTGTAGATATTTAGATTTTAGATATATTGGACGTAGATCATTTAATCATTCGATATTTCAAACTTTCGATATTTTAAGTTTCGATTTTATGGTCATTCGATATTTTCATTTTCGATATTTTGAACATCGATATTTTAAGCGTAGATATTTTAATCTTCGATATTCAAATATGTACCCCGGCGGAAGTTGGTCTTAAGCAAAATATTTTTCATACAAATTGAATAGGTAAACGAAAAAGTTACCCTTTTTTATGATTTAATTTAGTGCACAGAATATAATTATAATAGTTTAGTGTTATATAAGGACCATTTCATTGTATCGGAAGGAAAATGTTTGGGCAACAGAAATGGGTCAAATATATCTGTGGTCAAATCTAATGAAATACTAAGTAAGTATTACAATACGACTTTACGCTGTTAGAAGGAATATACTATACTTGTCCAAACAGTTTTTACTCTGGACAGTAGATGTCTGGACAACTACTGTCCGGTATTCGGGATGTCTCTCTTTCAAATCTATCTGAACTAAACTACGGACACAAGTTGCAAGTCTGCGACATGGTGACCCCCCCCTGATATAAAAGCTGGATCCGCCCTTGGTTTATAGGTTAGGTACCTATGTGAAAAACTTCAGATTTCACAAAAAACCTCCGTTTGTAAGAACTCCGTTTAATAATTTTGTATTTCACATTAATTTATAATCTATCTATCTATATCTTCTATCTATCTATCTATACTTCTAATAAATCTGTAGAGAGGTCAATTCTGTACATGAAATATATATTTATAATTAAAATAATTAACATATTTCCAAAATAACTATCAGGGGGTGATTAGAGATCGACACTGATGTCACAAATGCAATCAGTAAAATTATTGTCTGTCTGTCTGTCTGTATAACCGTTATAGAAACAAAAACTACTCGACGGATTTTGACGAAATATAATATGGAAGCATGAAATTTTGCAAACGATGCACGATGCAAGAGCCATGCGATGTATTAATACTGTAGGTTGTAATTTAATGTTTTCCACGATGCGTTCACAATCATGTTTTCGCCTCGTTCTCAACGGAATCTTTAAAGGCCTATTCAGACCTAAGCGGTATTCGCTACCGTCTGCGGCAGAGAAAACCCAGTGGGTATGCGGTAATATTACTGTTCACACCAAAACGGATTTCGCTATCCTTGTGGGTAGAATAACACGCGGTAGTCGCTAGGTCGATATAGCCGCGGTACTTGATACTAAATACCTGAGCGAATCCCGCGCGGTATGTTTTACCTCTACCCACAGCGGCAGCGAATATCGCTTAGATCTGACTAGGCCTTCATAATTTTCATAATTGCGAAAATGTCTCAAATGTAAATACCTATAAGTTTTTATTATTAGATAATTTCAATGTTGTTGTTACTCTATGTTTTATTAATCCGTATAATAATATTACAATAAAATACGAGGCACTTTTTATTTTCTCATAGTGGATGATGAAGAGTGTATCACTCGGGCGCAAAATATATTTTTGGCTCGGGCGGCGTACTTTGAATCCCTCGCTACGTTCAGGATTCTACTAAAGAATCCCTCGCTACGCTCAGGATTCTACAGTAGAATCCCTCACTACAAAATAGCGCCCTCGCCGTAAAAATATTACTTTGCTCCCTTGTCATACAATCTACTATTAAATCATATAATAGATATGTAGTTTGGATTATTATTTTCAACTTAATGAAAGTAAATGAACATCATCCTACTACTATTATAAAGGCGAAAGTTTGTAAGTATGGATGTATGGATGTTTGTTACTCTTTCACGCAAAAATCACTGAACGGATTTGGCTAAAATTTGGTACACACATAGTTTATAATCTGGATTAACACATAGGATAGTTTTTATCCCGATTTTATGTTCCCGTGGGATAACTTTCGAGTAGTAGCGGGTGAAGCCGCTGGCAACAGCTAGTCTTTAATATTTCCAAAGTATTGGCAATTTTCACGGACCTCCAAATTTTGGGACGTTTACCCCATTTATGGGCCTGATCCAAATAAATAACGTTTAGTATAGATGTCCCGCCGAGAAAAAAGGCATCTGTCCAGCGAAAACACTTTGCCTTTCATGCAATCGCATACAACATGATCGAGTGCAGACCTTAGTATTATATTAACAATCTACGCAGCTGTAACAGCTATCCCATGTTGCACCCTAATTTGGTGTATTGTAATCTTCTTTACATATAATAAAATCGTAGAGATGTCATTCCTGTACATTGAATATTTTTTTCTTTTTGTATTTTTTTCGAGATAAGGGATCGATTCTGATGCCAGATCAACTTTTATTTTTTTTCGAAATTTTTTATGTTTTTTTGATTTGATCTATCTCCGAAACTACTGTAAAGTTGTCGATCAAATTTTCCTCAAATATTCCTAATAATATGCTTCTGTTAATATGCTATGTATTATTACGCTATTTTTCCTGGGAGATAAGCAATTTTGAATTTTGTTGTTTTTAGATGTTTGTTGATAGTTGGAAGCTAAACCACTGAATATTATTTAGTCAATTTTTCCTCAAATATTCCTTAAACTGCTCTTCAATTAATAGGATATGTATAATTACGCTATTCCCCTTGGGGGATTAGCAATTTTATAATACGAGTCGTATTTTGATTTTCAGTCATTGTTGACATTTGTACAAGAACCGCTATTTGCAAATCACTGTCAGCGTACTAGCCAGTCCGCTCGGTAACCTGCTTGACTTTCGTGCAAGGGGTCACTGGATCAAATCTTGCAGTTTTTTTTTTCTCTTTTTGATTTTTTTTATTTGTCCTGAAAGCTTTAAATAATTTAAAAAAATAGGTGCATACTTTTGTTTCAATATTATTCGCGATTTTAAATAATTACTGTTTTTTTAAATACTTCTCTAGGATATAAATCTATACCGATTTAAATTGTAGGTTGTAAGTTTGATATTTTTTTTAATTGTAATTGTTTCGAGGTGTGGAATTTTAAAGATTAGAAAAAAATCAGGGTTTCTATAATTTGTGTTTATTTATGTTTTGAATTGGTGCTCAAACCAGTGCATAGATTCTGTTTTAAAACGACGACAAGTTGTACTCATCGAGTCAGATAATTAGTTATTTTTTAGGTATCACGCGGTATGCTAAAGGGAGAAGAGCAATGCTATCGTACGTTCAATTTGCAGCGATATTGTAAATCGACCCAAAAATGATAGTCTAATGTTTAAATAAACACGGTTCTTTGAAATTAATGTCGCTCAAATAAGGACGTTTCCTATGCAAACTATGTACCTAGATATAACATTATTGATCTAAACTAATAATAAAAATGCAAGCATGTTTGTTTTTTACCTTTTCACGCATTACTACCTACTGAATCGATCGTCCCAAAATTTAGCATAGGTAAAGGTTGTCAGGAGTATAGACACGGATATAAGGTATCTTACATCCCGAATAACAGAAGAGAGCTGTTTCCGAGAAAACAATTACGTTCATATTCCAGATGGCGCCACACGATCCGTATTGTTTCTCAAATTCTAAAATAACGCAAGCGAAGCCGCGGGCAAACACTAGTATGATAATATAATTATGTCATAATGAAACAAGACAGCATAATATATACATTTTCACATGTATATTGAAGTTCTGTCGATTGGCACTAATTGATCAATTAATTGCTTGATAGGTAGAAGCAATACTATTGGCGCCATCGGTGCGAAGTGCATTCAGCATCGAGCATTGTTCACGTTCCGGTGGCGAATGTCTAGGGTTGTCCGCACTCGGGAGATGCAGAGGTAGGGCTGCGCGTAATAAGCCTGTCGTAGACCACAAAAGGCCACCTTACCTTATTTTTTTAGTTTGATGTTTATGTTCAGCTACATTGAAAGCTTAATATGTGTAGTGTCCTACTAATTGCTGCGGTGGGCGCACGCGTTAAGCCGAGGTGTATTTCGTTCGAAAGTTTCTCTTCTTATCCACATTTTTATTATTATTTAATGTTACGCGTTCAGGAATAAAATTGACTTTTGCTATTCGAGTGTAAGTGATATAGGAGGAGAAGAGTTGGTACAGGAAGGTGATCAATTAGCGGCAAGTAGAGGAAAGAGTACGATCAGATAGCGAAGAAATAATAGTAGATGGTGACGGATATATCACGGTAGAGCAGTGGTGGTCGAGTGGTATCGGCCCCAACTTACGAATTGTAGGTCGTGGGTTCGAATCCCGGCAGGCGCATTTCTTTGTGTAATTTATTTCATCACCACTGCTCTCAAAACGGTGAAGCAAAACATCAAACATGTGTCATGTGATCCACCAACCCGCACTGGGCCCGCGTGGTGGATTAAGGCCCACTCCCTCTCACAGAGAGGAAACCTGTGGCCCAGCAGTGGGAACATTAATAGGCTGATGATGATATCACAGCGTACGCAATAAAAAGGGGATGGCGAGAAGATGTAGCCAGGCTTCAAACAACTTTGAGAACAACAAGAACACAAAAACAAGCATACCTGTGACCTGTGAGTGATATAATAGTGTGTGTAACATCGTAGAAGATTTCCCAAACCTTTTGGTATGGCCAAATTGTTAAAGTTCAGACACCAGCCAATCCGACTGTGCCGAGGAATAAGACTTTGATCGCTAATCAGGAAATAAAGGGCTTCACACACAGCAGCTATAATGTAAAGATGTACATTAGAGCACGATACATCTTTCCATAGAAATCGTCAGGAGACCACACACTGCAGCTATAATGTATATTTTTACATCTTCCAATCTCTATGGAAAGATGTAATGAGATGTATCGTGTTATAAGTACATCTTTACATGAAAGCTGCTGTGTGTGAAGCCCTTACAACAAACCAAGATTACCTATTGGTAAGAATATTGTTCGTCCTTTGATGGCAAGGTCACTTGATCACAAAATGTGGCGCATCATGAAGTGGATTAAAGGTTTTGGACAAGCTGATTGATATGTTTCTATGGACGGAAAAACTGAGTTATTAGAATCAGAGTTTACTTTACAGGAACTAGAGGCGAGCATCAAAAAGAAAGATACAGCTCCCTGGGGATGATGTTACGTATAACGCACTCCGTGATCTTTTTACCTTTGTAGCTAAAACTTATTGAATTATTCCCGTTGGATCCCACTTTTGAATCCCACTTGAATATTTTTCCCGTTGGATCCCACAAAAAATTAAAATGTATTCCCGTTGAATCCCACAACAAAAGAAAAACGTTTTATTTCCCGTTGAATCCCAAAAACTATTCCCGTTGGATCCCACATGCGTTAAAAAATCTGAATGCGAGTACTTTCAATCACAAAATTGCTATCATAAAACTAGCTTCTGCTTGCGGTTTCGCCCGCGTCTTGTTAGGCGTATGGCCCTATGGTCCAGTCTCCATCAGTTCTCTTGAGGAAAGCGTGAAACACGACGCCACACGGACAGGCCCGAGTCACCTGTCCTTGGTCGGACGGGTCCCGGACTCCCCGTCCAGAAGCGGCTGGAAAATGACTCGGACCACGGAGTGTTTTAAGGGGCTCATATCTTAGAGCGCAGCAGGCATTTAGAGTGATTCCCCCCCCCCCCCCTGTCACGTGGCATCACAGCTCTTTTCAAATGAACTTCGCTGACCCTGTTGAAAAACGTACCACCATGAGCTTATGCTAGCCTAGTACTTTGGCAGGCCATTTAGAGTTGCCTTACTCCCGCGCTGCGTATCACGTAGCACCAGACTGCAAAACATACCTTGATCTTATACTAGCCTAGTACTTTTGCTGGTTAGTGACATTCTATCAGTTTTTAAGTAAAGACAAACAAATTCTCAGAATGTAGATGAACTTCGCTGACCCCTTTGAAAAACGTACCACCTTGAGCTTATGCTAGCCTAGTACTTTGGCAGGCCATTTAGAGTTGCCTTACCCCCGCGCTGCGTATCACGTGGCACCAGACTGCAAAACATACCTTGATATTATACTAGCCTAGTACTTTTGCTGATTAGTGACATTCTATCAGTTTTTAAGTAAAGACTGAAACAAATTCTCAGAATGTGTCTCTGCCATCTTTCTACACACACTGGTGACCGGTCTATGGAAAGCCTATGGTGGCCGGATCTTGTGTAACTTTTTTTTAGAAAAAAAATCATAAATTAGTTACTCAGAATACATCAGTAAAATAACGCTAACAGTTTTCTTCTGATATGTACTCATGTTGTCAAAAAGTGGGATTCAACGGGAATTAAAAATGGGATCCATCGGGAACACCTAAAAAATGGGATCCAAAAGTGGGATTCATCGGGAATAATGCATTGAATTATTCCCGTTGGATCCCACTTTTTAATACGCATATATTATACAGAATGAATTTTTCAAATGGGCGTATATACAGACTGTGTTTTTTTTTTCAAAATCATCGGGTTCGAGTCCTGCCCAAGAATACGAGTATATTGTTTTTTCTAAAATCTAATGATGTAGTTTTAGTTTCCGTTAAAATCGGCCGCGAGACTCCTTTCAACGTTTTTCGATATACCTCATAGTTTTGGATATAGTATAACTATATTTTACAACTGGGTGTTTTCTATGATGAATGGCGAGATATTAATGTAATTGCAATTCCTAAAGCAGGGAATAACTCCAAATTAAGACCCATTTCCAACGTCCAAATCCCAGATTTTTTTATTCAGTAGAGGATATGGGAGGTAACAGTTGCATATATTTAGCGTTGCGCTTGCATCAGTTAACGATGGAACTGACATAATATCTTGTTAAAAGTTACGAACGAAAAATGATAAAAGAAAAAGTGCAAGATTAAATACTGTCAACCAGTTTGACATTTTTTGGGGTCCTATCAGGTTTCCGTGATCCTGTATCGCAAAGGGCTATCGAAGAATTTTAGTCAGCACAAGTCTGACAGTCTCGCCCATCCCGCCTTTGTGGGAGGAATCAATTGATGATTTCGTCATGTTATAAAGGAGCTGTTTACAGCAGCATGAGCTATGGGGTCCACCATAAAGATCAACAACCATTGTAAACCGTGCGGTCCAAAAAGATTCCATTCACTATCTATTTTATTTTATAGAATCGAAATAGAGAGGGTATAGAATTTGGACCCGACAGGCATTGCAGTGTCCTGTCCACAACACTGCAACGACTTCCATAGTCGTTGCAGTGCAGTGATGTCCAAATTCTATCATACAAACTGCAACTAACCAATGTACAGTTTTCTGTGGTACATTAGTTGCAGTTCATTAACTCATTGAAATTGGTTGAAAGTTTTTGGTGATCGAACATAGTGAAAAGTGATTTTTGTGATGAAAAAGAAGATGTATAGTCTCCTAAAGAAAAGTTGAGGGTTCTTATAATTCCGTCTGCGAAATGTTTGAACATAGGTCGGATAATCCTACCTATGTTGTGGATACTATAAATAGTAAGCTTTGTGTACCTTACTGTTCTAGATTACTAGATTATCTTTGTTCTAATTTCAACGTGGAAACTAGGTAACCCTTCTCCGGTCACCTACTTCCAGTAGGGTGCAACCAGACGTATAATCAATTGAATATTGATGATCACCTCCCGGTATATAAGCTAGGGAATGCTGGAACATTGCACATTATCAGTCAGTCCTTTGATACATTAACACACCTGTATTTCAACCACTTCTTGTACTCACCATGAAGTTCTACATTGTGTTCGCGTTGTTCTTGGCTTGTGCTGCTTGTGTTAATTCTCAAGATGGCACCAATTTCTACTGCGGAAGACATCTGTCCAGAACTTTGGCCATGCTGTGCTGGGGTCCGGAATCCAAGCGAGCTGCTGGATGGCTGCTGGCCCCTCGAAGTGTGAAGGCCTTGGGTGCCACTCCTCAAGCTGCGGCTTTGGGGGGCATCCGAGACAAGAGAGGACCCGTCGACGAGTGCTGCCTGAAGCCCTGCTCCATTGACGACCTGTTGACCTACTGCTAGCGATACGGACGTGATAGCAAACGATGTAGTGCTACCTACACTGGCAGCTGTGTTCAATGTTTTTGTTATGATGATTAAATGAGGTTGGTCTTGCGAATGTGTTGCGTTTTTCTTTCGATGTAACTTTTTTGTTATTATTTTTTGAAGATATACATAAAGCAAATTTAGTATTTAGCAGCGAAGCGCAGCTCCATTTGTTTGCATTTGATTTTTTGACTGATCCATTTGTATGATTTGATTTATTGCAAATGATAATAATTATTAAACGCAAATAGCCATAGAACTCTTCTAAGTCGAGTCAGGCGCGGTCCGAAGGGGGGGGGGGGGGTCACAGGGGACATGACCCCCCCCCAAAATCTAAGGTCACATTGAAAAATCTCAAAAATTTGTCAAATAATGAAAGGAAATTTCGAACTACTTATCCCCTAACGGCGATAAAATAGTTTGCTCACATCTAGTGCAATATGCATTATGTCTTGGGCATTAATGTTTATTTTATTCCAGATACCTATTTTTTATTAGTGTAGTGAGTGACCCCCCCCAAAATTTCAGGCTGCGACCGCGCCTGAGTCGAGTGTGCATCACTGAAATCCGTTGTCAGACGAAAAGTCGGGGTTCGTTAGTGAAGCTGGGCAGACTATCTGGCTAGACGAAGAGATTGCTGATCGAGTATTTAGATTTTGAATAAGTGTAGGTAGGTGTAGGTATCGAGAGACACCTGAACGACTGACTGACGGGTTTAGACCAGAGGACGAGACAAAGTCTGGAGGGAATAAATCAATAAGTGTTATTACGTACGTGTGAGAGGAAGCCTATAAAAAATATGGGTGATACCAAGCTGAAATAAATAAAAGATGAACAATTTTATAAACATTTCCCACACTAGGAATTTCTCCTGTAAGTATCGTAGCTCACTTCACAGTCATTTAAATTCACATACACAAACAGCCAGACCTGCTAACAGGCTATTTGCCAAACAAATATTTGTAAAGTGTGGTTGTCGAACTAGGGACGTGTATCGCAGCAGTCTAACACTCAGCCATTGTGCTAACCATACCGTCACGTCACGAAGAGTGTACTTTACTCCAGCAAGCCAGTTTTCATAAAACCGCGATAACTCGAAAACTGTCTATCTATCAGCTGCAGGAAACGCAATATCTCGAAAATCTGAAGGGACACGGATTTTATTTTTGAGGGCATATTGTGGCACACATATAAGCTCTCTGACCATGCACAATTTTTCTCTCTCCGATCACTCGTTTAGAATTTTCCTGCTAGAAAAACGTTACCCCAGCAAGAATCGTTTTTCCCTTTTTTTTTTCAAAACGACAGGGGGCACACATTTTTTATGTGGGGGTCCATTTACAGCAGATATGGCACCAACTATACTATAAACTCTTATAACTCTAGGAGATACTTTCTTGCTGGAGTAACGTACACCCTTCTTCGGCATTTAGCAATCGATACTCGGCCCATCTCTTTTATATTTCAATGCAAACTCAAGTTACTTAATATATAAACAGCACAACTAACCTTCAACGCCTTACACCGAATAATTGGTTTGAATCCATAAATTACGGGGTTGTTAGGTTAGTAATGGGTCGCACTAGGGCTGGGCAAACTCGGAAACTCGCCGGGCGTAGGGTTGTCACCACAACTGGCGAAACGCGTGCGCGAGGCAAATCGTGCGTCAACCGTGACATTGCATGTTATGTGTACTCGTGGGGCTAGGAAATGCGTAGCAGCGGATAGCGGCTAGCGGAATACACGTATAAATAAGAGCAGATTGAGGATGTCGCGTTAGTCGCGTAATTTCGCGGCCGCGTCGAGGATTCCGCCGCGTGCTATCGCATTATGCTTTCTGTCTCGGTCTAGCAAATGGTAGTTCTAAGCGACAGAAAGAGAAAGGGCGACGGAAAAAGCTGATTCCGCGTCGAAAGATGTGGGAGCACCCTAAGACGCATCTTTCGCAACGCAAAATTAGGGTATGCACTGTAATATGAAATTACGCGACTCACAACTCATTTAAAAGCGCTTATTACACAACCCGATATGAAGGGCCCTGCATCCAGGGTGGGCGTGTACCCTAGTTAGTGCAGTGCTTATTACCTTACCTTAAGGCCTTATTAGACCACCCAATTTTTAGGGACCCTAACCCTAACTAAGAGTGGTGTAATAAGACTTAGGGAGTTAGTGTCCCGAATAAGGTAAGGTAATAAGCACTGCACTAACTAGGGTACACGCCCACCCTGGATGCAGGGCCCTTCATATCGGGTTGTGTAATAAGCGCTTTATTCGGGACACTAACTCCCTAAGTCTTATTACACCACTCTTAGTTAGGGTTAGGGTCCCTAAAAATTGGGTGGTCTAATAAGGCCTAACGTCTGGCTTCAGTCTTACTGATTTTAGCTGCTTGGTTTCTTTTGTTATCTACGGTGCCAAGTTTGCAGACATTAACCACGACTATGTACATTACCTACAACGGAAGTGTGGCCAAGCAATACACGCCTTTTCTAAAAAACCATGATATGGGTAGCAGTTGAAACAATCACATATAGGTAGGTACTCGTATTTTCTTGCAGGTGAAACTTGACACAGATGCGGTGCAGCGCCTCTAAGTGCACCGTGGTAGGTCTGCGGTTCTGTAACACAATGTAAAAAGGTTAGGTTCTTTGATTGTATGTAAATAGAGAAGAACCTAGTCGTATCTATTATATCTATTATTCAGTTTATCTGAAGTTTGTATAAATCTCTCTCACTCATATGAGTGAAATCCACTCTGCTATATCCGCTGCCCTCCCGGCCACACCATAATGCGCAACGCCTAGTTAGCATCCCTCAGCGAGTCGGATCGCGCTTGACTAATCTTTAGTAAGGTATGACAATATTGGGGCACTCGAATCAAAGGTAAAGTGACAGTAACAGCCATGAACGAGTGACGTCACAAAGAGATGCGTGACAAAGATGTTGTTGGGGATTTATTTTTGGAGATAAAAAGGCCTGGATTAAGTTACATAATATTGACAACAGTTACATAAGATAATCGGAAAAGTCTGCCATCATCATCATTTTCTTGACCTTTCCACCTCTTTCAACTTGATACGTAACGTCAAGGAATCGTTAACTCCTTTTTCTTTCAAAGCGTTCTTCAGCGTCGACCACATCTTTGCTTACCATCAGGCGACATAGTAGTCAAACGCGAACCTATCTATAATAACTAAAAAAAAAAATCTTAGTCAATCCATCTTTTCATTGGCCTTCCTCTCCCACCCAATCGAATATTAACCTTCCTTTATTGTGATAAGGTTGAAAAACTATTAAAGAAATAATATGACAGATTGAACTAGGTTGAACTGAGTGGTGTCTTTACATCCATTGATTTTTGATCCATTAAAATTTTATTGGCATTCGATTTAGCTCAAAGCATGTGGCGTTTGCAGATAGGTTCGTTGTTAGTTGTGAATATCTTCGTGCGATAGCCAACACTCTTCAAAGCCGGAGCTGGCTGATTATCTCTTCCTAAAGGTTGATGTGCAATATTTTTCGCCAGTTCACCTGTTCAGTGCGCATAATTCCAAAAGATTGATTTTACTGTAAAAACACACATCCAAAAGTGTTAACGTTTTCTAATTATTCCCAGAATATTAATATTCATGTTCATCTAACTTCAAACAGTTGACCAAACGTCTATAGTAATAAATTTTGATGAGCTGCAACGGAAACGGAGTTGCAATGGAACAAGAGACCAGGTTAAATTGGTTCTGTTTCTGTTTTCATGGCGCTATGAGTAATACCGGGTACGAGACTTGCACAACACATATTCAGGATTTCTGTTGGATATTTGGAATACGAGCATTTTAAACGAACTTTTCAAAAACTCATTACTCTAACCAGACATACTTTAATCAAAGTCTGCTTGCAACTCTTCATCGTATATCAAAATGGTTGTGGTCTATGACATAAATATTACATAGTATTTGTAACTTAGGTACAGTAGACAAAGTTGAATCATGATCGACCCATTTTGACAAAAAATCGTTTGAATCCGTCAAATTGACAAAGATCAAAGTCGTTACCATGGATATGTATGTTTACGCGAATGTAGGCCTAATTGTATTGAATGTCTGTTAGAAAATAAGCTTATGGTGGGTCATGATTCTACTTTGTCGATTGTACATGTATATTTCCCTGATGACTTCGGTTCACAATTTTTTTAAATTTATTTAATCAAAATTTTTAAAGCATCTTCTTTCTCATAATGCCACGGATTTGGCATTGTTACGTTTGAACCTATGACTGTGCATTTGCACGTCACTAATAATGACAAGCATGTTGCACCAAAATGGAATCTTGCGTGCAACTGTATGTACACACATATTTTAACAAATAAAATTGTCTATCTATCTATCTGTGCCATGGTAGCTTTGACATTAGCTTGTTAAGAAAACTTTGGCGCCAATCAATTCATAAAGTCATCATAAAAAGCAACAAGTGTAAAAACCTGATAAAAATACAAACAATCAAACAAGTCCCCCACAGTACAAATACAAATTTTTATTCGGAATTTATTAATTACTGTCCCCGCGAAATTGAATTATTGTTAAATGTATAGCAATATGTTTGTATGGGTGGGCCCCAATGGCCCTGGGGTATTGTTATGCACCCTATCGGATGCACCCTCGCGCGGTCACGGGTGCATTCCGGGGCACACGTGTTGTAGACCGGGTGCAAGCAAGGCGGTGCCATATTGAAATGAGTCTTTATGATGCTGATGATGGTGCATGGGATGCCATTAATCTGTGTCTGATTAAGATGATTTATTTTTGAACAGCAGGTTCAACGTGGTTTTAAAACTCATCATCTACTTAGCTCTACGATGTTGGGGGCGGAATCCAGTCTAACCGAATTATTATGAACTAGCTGACCCGGCAAACTTCATACCGCCTCAGAAATAATAAAAAAAACCTTTCCTGAACTTCCCAAAATAATTCAAAACCAAAATCAGCCAAATCGGTCCAGCCGTTTTCGAGTTTTAGCGAGACTGACGAACAACAATTGATTTTTATTTAATAGAGAAGATAATGGAGTGGAGTGACCTAGCTACTGTTAGTTACTTTATAATACCTGCTTCTTGGTAAGACTGTGGTAATTCGATTCTTGTCAAAGTGTCCAGTTTTAGATACAATTAAACTAAGCACCTCAGTGCCACAATTTACTAGATCGAATGCCTGCCGTTATTATTATTATGATATTCATAATTATGTCCGTCTACGTCGGGGAAAACATTGACCATAATTTAACATAGGTGCCATAGTGTTTTCTCCTTCAGAAGTTACAACAATTTGGCAAACGTATATAATAATATATCCTGTAGGTCTTATCATATAGGTTCTGTTACAATATTATTCTGTGTACTTGAAATTTTCCAAAAAAGACTTAAACATATATACATACTAAGCTTCCAAACAAACTAAGAGGGTACTGCTACTTGATTTTTTCAGGGGTTATTCAAGTTGGGGCTTCAGGCCGATATCAGAGCCCGCCCACCTGAAATATCGCGCTGATTTTCGGCTCACGGGGGTGACGACTGCTCTGGGGAGGAGCGGGGTAGGGGTGGAAAGAGGGGGATTGGTCGTATTTCACAATTAAATTTTTCTGGCGCGATCTCGGCGAGTGTGTTCGCCAAGCAAAGGCGCTCGCCGGGGGGCGTTCTCCAGGGTTTCCCAAACTTGTGCTATTTTGATTACTTTTGCTCTTAAAATTATTATCTGAAAAAGAAAACGTTCTTTTTGGATGCCGACGTCTTCAGCGGGTGAATTATCAATCAGTGATGGCCCAGTGTGGTGAAAACCTAAATGACGAGGTACAGCTTGTGGTTTCCAACCACAGGTGCATTACTTGGTGTAGATTAATGCATCACTGTTCTTAAAACGGTATGGATATGGCCGGCATAACATAGATCCAAAGAAAAAAACAATATACACATACACAGTCACATTTATCTAACCGCACTGGGCCCGAATGATGACACCCCAATCCCTCTCAGAGAGATAAGACCTTGGTTCCAATATTGGTAACAATATACATAACAATTTATCCTCCTGGCGATCATGTCATTTCTCTGTATTGTTTTTAGATAACCTTTCTCCATTTAAAACATATTATACCTATACGACATTTAGCGCTAACGCGCTAACCAGGAGAACCACAATCTCATAAAATAGTAATTCACAGCAAAGTCACAAAAAATGAACACTGAATCAAAATGTATAGAATTATAGTTCAATAGATAAGTTCATATTTTGCTAGCTCCAATCCAAAAAATAAACACGGGGTATTTATTCACCCCCAAAAAGTCGCATACTTTGAGAACCGCTGTAACCTAGTTTAATATCGCAGTGGCGACGACACGGCGTCACGTGCAATCGCAAAGATACACTTACACACACACACCCCTGTGCACACACACCCGCACCGGTAGGTAACACTGTCCGTGTGACCTGTCTGATATCCCTGTCATAACAGTTGTAGTAAATCTGATCATTTCAAGGTTGGGATTGTTTTTTTTAACACTTGTGCTTATTGGCTTTATAGCTAGCTTCTGCCCTTGTGTTTCACCCGCGTTATCAAATTGACCAGCCACCCAACGAGGCTGGTCAATTTGATTGAAATTTTGTTAAAAAATTGTCTTTGTGATGAGAGTGCAATTAATGCATTCTTTTAAATCTGTTTTTTTTTCAGCACAAAGCAAAGGTTAGTTAGTGACTTATTAAAAGATTATTTTATTAATTTTTTATAAAGAAAAATTTCATTAGAAACTCATTCATTCACTTTTCTCAAGAAGTTCATAAATAACGCAACGGAAGCTCTCCTATAAGGAACATTTTTTCAGTTTTTGCAACATTTTTAATTTTGTCTACGCTCCATTGGTCTAATATAGCTTATAGTCTTCCTCGATAATAATTTTTCAATTCGAAGGAGTTGAATAAAAATTAAATTACCTACCTTCAATGAACGAATTTCAACATTTCATGAAACTTATCCAGCTAGTATCAGTTCCTATTTGGATAAGTTATTATTTGGATCAGAGATCGGATTAGTCCGTAAGCAATATTTGAATTCAGGTCAATGTTCTAGAATCTGAATCCCTTTTTTAACATTCGTATCGAGTGCAGTGCGAAAAGCAATAAGTAAGATACAACGTGTAAAACGTGTAAACTTTTGAAAAAAAAAAGATTTATCATGGGCTCGATCAATTTCTCATTTTGTATGAAAAACCATTTTTTTTTTCCAAAAGTCTTTGAACAAACATTGTTCAGTAACATGGGCCGAGTTACCCCACGAGAGGTTTTGCGCTATTAACGTTATACGTTGTAGATGCGTTTCGAGTTTTTCGTATTCGTATTTTCAAAGAGTCGGGTCAGTCCTTTGTGCTTTGGTTGTAAACTGACAAATGCAAAAAAATATATGTAGGTAAGTATGTGGCAGGACTATGCGTGGAGAGACCATCAAAAACCAAGTCACTGACATCCGAAAAACTCTGCATTTAATTTTTTTTAATCGTAGTTTCTAGAACTTCATCTGTATCCAAGTTGCTGCTGTAATTTTCTTTATCCAGTGATTTCTTCGGTGAAAGCAAAACTAAATTTTACGTGAATACTTAGGAATGTGAAAAAATCGCTTCATATCAATATCTCACCTCATTTTCCCGGATCAACATGCTAAGTCTCATGTGTGCCTTTCAACTTTCAGACTATGCTCCATAAAATGCGACTTAACGTCACATATTAAGTTCTAGATAAAATATACACACTCCACTCGCGACTTCGTTCGCATGGATGACGGATTTTCCCCTTTTTTTATCGTCGTAAAATCTTCGAAAGCGTCCTCTTATCTAGGGCGGGACGGGAAGTACTGTCAGACTTGTACTGACTAAAATGCACTGTTTTCTTCCAATTGCCCTTGACATTCCAGGGTCACGGTTACCTGTTGAGACAGTCCCGCGACCCTGGCTGGCTTTGGCCGTCTGTCCCATCCGATGAATTTTCTTTATTGGAGTTGGGATTTCAAAATATCTTGGTGGTTTCAACCCCAGTGCTAGTTTCCTACGGGGCGCAGCGTCATAGCTTGCTAGTGTGGGGTCCAGAGCAAAATTATGATATACTGAAACCTCTTTTTGTGAAGTCAATAAAAAAATATTATTATAGGTATAGTCTATACTTATAGCATCATCTGCCTAGCCTTTTCCTAACTACATTGGAGTCGGCCTCCAGTTAAAACCAGCTGCATGTTATTATTTTACATGGAGCGAATGCCTAACCTACACTTACTTAGTTTGTAAGACTCCGTTGTCAGACTTTCCAGCTTCTGACTGTGATGAACGACTATCAAATATTTATGACAGCCGGGACCATTGACTTTACGTGCTTCTCGCTACGACAGATTGGTCACATTGGTCGCCTTATTTAGCCACAAGCTCCTCCTGTTAATAACTTATAGCCGTCCTCGATAAGGCTGTCCAATGCAAAAATTTTTGAAGTGAAAACTTCTTTAGCGGCGTTGTACACTTTTTCTGTAATGGGTAAAAAATTTAAAACTCGCGTCAGGGTCACGTGACCAAAACTCGCGTCAGGGTCACGTGACCCTGATCGAAAATGAGTAAGACGTCATTCAAATTAAAAATAAAACATAGTAACAAAAAAGTTTTCACTTCTACCGGCACTCCTGGAGTGCAACCTTTTTTTTTTCAATTCAAAACAGAGGCACAAGATTTCTGTATTTTATTTACAGCATCCCTGCAGAGTACGTCTAGGAAAAATCAAATCACTAAGGCTGCATTACTTGGGGTGCTATGACATGAAACCTCCACGTGCGCCCGTGGACTGGAGTTCCCTCTCGGATACGTCCGGGGGGAAGACCAGTTTTTCTAGCCGGTGCACCCTGGGATGCGGGCAAAAACTCTTCGTAAGGCACTGCGTGCCTAAGGGGTCTCTTTGCCCATATGCGAATAGCCTGTCGTGTGGACGCTCCAACGCGTGTCCCTCTGATTAGCAGAGGGCACAACGGCGGAGCGGGCTTGCGTACGGTGTGTAATGGGTAGCTCGCCGTCCAACCAAGGACCAAGCCCGGGTCGGTGGCGCGTCGTGTTTCGCGCCAAATGCCTGCTGGGGTCGCGGGTTTTTTCTTAACCCAGGATACCGTGGCCCCGGAACGTAAAGGGCATAGGAAGGAACACGGGTGGATTTTAGTCAGTAAGAGTCTGACAGTCCCTTCCACCCCACCCAGGGCGGGAGGACTCATTTGATAATTTACCACCTAAAAAAAAAAAGAAAAAAAAGGGCTGCATTACTTCCTAAGATTAACGCGGTCAAACAAACAAATAAACGAACACTTTATAGCTTTGTAAAAAATTATAATTTTAGGTACATACAGTTAAACCTGCCTCCCTAACTCAAACATAAAGTTCTCCTGATTTTCCGCTCGCTGATTGTTAGGAAGCAGTTGTCACTAAGTCTAGTTCCGTTCAGTTAGTGCGAGTTACATCGGAAACCTGCTTAGCTTATGTCATCAGACTGGTGAACAATGGGAAAGTGTCGTCTAACTACTGAACCAAAGGTTTGGAGAGATCTGCGACGGCTACAAAGTGAAGTTTGTGTGCATAATCTTGGGTTTTAGGACTTTGTACTTACAATTGGAAGTTGTGTAAGGCACGTCATCCACCAAAGCGGAGATGTATTTGAATAACCAATCAGATGTCCACATCTCTTCTCCGCTTATTGACAGACGCTTATTACAGACATCTGATTGGTTATTGAATAACCCATCTCCTCTCCTCTCCGTTTTGGTGGATGACGGGCCTTATTTACACACATACATAAACTCACGCCTTCTTCCTTGTTCTTCTCCAATATTTTAAAAAGTAACTTAAACATTACTGTTTAAAATTTTAGATATTTTTTTCCAAATCATTAAATTAAGTTATCATAAGTAAGAATTAGGGAATCGTGCTCTACACGCTCGTTTTTTTCAGGAATGTGTTGTTATTTATCATTATCATCATGATCATATCAGCCGTAGGACGTCCACTGCTGAACATAAGCTTCTGCCATAGATTTCCAATAGGACAGTTGGAAGCGGCGTGCAACCAGTGCGGTCCTGTGATTTTCATGACATGGTCTGCATTCGAGAACCACCGTCACCACCGTCCATCATTCTGCGTACTATCTGGCCAGCACATATTACTTGAATACTTTGATGCGTCTGATCATAAAATTTCATCATTTTCATCATGGTGGAAAGGAAGCAAAAAGAGTTAGGTTAGCTTCCAAAAGTCATATCATATAATCTACGTCCCAAATGTATTGACACGCAAAAACTTAACTAAAATCATCCCCAAAAATTAGGGTTGATCTGTCTGCGCTATTACACCACCTGTTACAACCCCCCGGGTTCACCCTATTGGATTTAGATAATAAATTATTTTTGGTCGCGCACGACACGAAAATAGAAACACAACCCTATGTGTTGGAGAGAAGGTTCAACTTACTGTGTCTTACGTATAATTCCTCAAGTTTTAATTTAATCCGTTTAATGCGATTTAAATTATGTGCTTAAATAAAGGTAAGCAAATACTACATGTGTTAAACAAATAATTGTATTTGTAAATCTGGTGGGATGAAACACGATTACCTATGCAAAAATATATTATAATGTAACTGAGTAATGAAAAAAAAAGGAATTTTCGCCTTTCATATTTTTACTATATTGAGCTAGCCGTAATACCATAGGATTTAGGCACCTTTAGTCTTTCACTCTATTTTGTTGTAGTCACCCATGAGGACGCAGGTTCGGGAGTACTGATCGCAGTCGATTTTCGCTACCCAAAGAGGCTTCACGCGCGTGCGTTCATGTAAAAATTGACCTTCAAAAAGTGCTGATAAATCAGCCTAATTTGAATAAATGACTTTTGATCATCACCACCCACATATACATGTACAAAATTATCGCTCCACAATTACAAAAATGTGACATTTGTAATTAATAGAGCTGGCAACCCTATCATGCGCAAGTGCACAAGGCGTGCGGCTGAATGCGCTTGCGATCAATTACATCGAACGAATTAGCGTCACTCTTTGTCCCAGCCCTAGTCGAACAGATTTTATGTGATACAGTTACAAAGTCAAACTAATGGTTTTTTGATGTGACCGTACTAAAATTGCGCATGAAATTGGGCTTCAGTGTTTTGTCTGCGGTTCCGCTAATGTGGAGAGTTGGATTTTGATTCTTCTATAAGTATCTTTACATTGACAAAATTACAAAAACAAAGTCGTCAAGTGTGTCCCATGGGCATTTCTCCTGAAGAACTGCACCAAATGTATGTTTTTTTTGTATTCATTATTATCACGATAAGGCTTGTGTGTAAAAACGTTTTCGGAAAATCTACCAAAAAAGAAACCGTGGAAAGCCGGTTCTCATTATAGCAATAATGAGAAGTGTCTTGTAGCATTTGTATTCTTTTCATAAACCGATCATTTGTTTCACCCACCCACTGACCTATACTAAACATTACACCAAAGGCTATAATCATTAAGAGGAAACAGCAAGGGCTGGAGAATTGAAAAATAGGTATTTGTAAAATCTATTGCTGTCGCACAACAGAGTTACAGAGCGCGATAGAGACAACAGCAGCTTGGACCGAAAATACCTTATTAAATGGCACAAAATCAACGATTCGTAGTCCCCTGATTACTCCTCCAAAACTTAACCGATTTCACTACTTTTTTCTTTAAAAAATAAAGGAAGGCATTGACCGTGTTCCTATGTTTTCCTTTTTTTATATAATCCCGTCAAATTTGTTTTCTAGATATTTGAACACAGCGGAAAATCTGGCTATTTTTTAGGATTTTGAATGTTCATATCTCTTTTAATAATTAATTTATGGAAAAAAGGGAAACATAGAGACATGCCAATAGTGGTCATAGATTTTTTGTAAAAAAAATATTGTTCTACTGACATTATCCAGGAAGAAAACAGGGGACTACGTTTGTATGGAAAAACGACCATGCTGTTTTCTCTTAAAAAGTCATTGTCCTATCTATTCAAAGCGTTGAAGGGACACTCGTTAAAACTACCTTTCAAACGAATGAACTTGAAAGCGTCCAGCCCTATGTCACCGTATGAAACGGCAAATGAGGAATGCATTCAAACGGCATGAATCGCTAATTGGTCAAAAACAAAACCGAACGTGTCCGGTGTTGCCAGCGATGATTAGTCGCACCTCCAACTATGTACCAACAACCGGATAAATTAAAAGCACATACAATCTCACGAAGTATTCGGAAAATTAAATGGTTGAAGAGAATTGAACGAGTGTGAAGGATTGTTGAGAGTAAAAGGAATTTCCGGGAACGAGATTTCAAAAGAAAAATAGAAATCGTGAAGCGAGAAGAGACGACAACTGCACCTCTGTCGAGTGTCGCAATATTCGCAATTCGAACAGTTACACGTCAATGGTCGGGGGGCGTTTTGTTTCTAATAATCGGTTCCTTTCAAAATTTGTTTGACGAGGATCGTATCCGATCCAATGTTTTTGTAGAAAGAACGATCATTTTGTTGAGTATTATAGATGTGATCAAACGGGCAGTTACTTCATTTAAAGTAATCATAGCTGATTCCCATTAGATTAGACTAGAATTTTACCCAAATAAGGTAAAGAAAAGACTGAATAGTTAAAACCTGCCAAGAGGCAAACGCACAAAATATGGGTTCCGTAATTCTGTTTGTATCATAAAACCTTTACGGTTGTATCCCAAATGGGTAAAAATACTGTTTCCGTGATAATCTCTTAACAGTACCCTTAGCACGAATTTTCAGTATTTGAGACGTAAAGTAAACTGGAACTTTGACAAGTTCAAATTGAAAATATACAAGGAAAAAAATTAGTTCCTTCTTCGCACACTAGAGGCGCTGTTCCATTTTTTCATACAAAAACGTTGTAAATACTGGAAAGACGCTGTAAATTAAAAGAGTGAAAATTCGTGCTAAGGGTACAGCCACAGGCATTCTCAATACCGCATCTATCTGAATAAGATGCCCGCCGTCAATGTCATTTTGCCACAGACGCGACATGACGCCGCCGTCGACGCCGACGCCTAGTGACGTGACGTTCACGTCACGTCATTGTCACGCTGCGCAGGGTAATCCGATTAGCGATAATGTCGACATCTGTCCACGGATGAGTTTCCTGCGTGACTATTTAGAAGTAATTTTATTTATATTTGATATTGAAACAAATTGAATTATTGTTATATTCGATTTTAATTGTGTTGTGTTTGATTAAAAACTAGTTTCAGTAGGTTTGTTTGCCCCGAACACCGATCCTTATTATGGGTTTTTTATTTCCTTTTGCTACTCATCCTTAAGCATTTTCTTTTGTAGCAATTTATGAATTTACAAAGCCGTTTAATCGAAGATGATAGTGATTAGGTAGGTAAAAAAATAAGTTAGTATACATATAACCTACCATAAGCTGCGAGCATAAGTTAGTAAGAGACAAGGTAAAAAACCTAGAAAATAAACAATTCAGTCAAACAACATTGCTGAATAACCGCTAGTGTATGAGTGTAACAATAACAATGTCATAATAATTATGATTGTTTTGTTTCCTAAATTAAGCAAAAATATTTATTTTTGAAGTAGAAAGCGCCAATCAAAACAATGAAACATAGACGATTTTTACAGCGTACTTGAGATATTATGTACTGCGTTTATTGTAATAAAATTGTGAAAAGCGCCGCTAGGGTACGAACGGAGAACTATTTTTTCCATCAGATTACCGTCAAAGTTTACATTTACGTCATAATAACGTGGAAAGACATGCTAAACCATGCTAAATCATGCCAGACCATGCTAGACCATGCCAGACCAAGCTAGACCTTGCTAGATCATGCCGGACCATTATAAACCATGCTACATCATGCTAGACCATGCTAGATCGCGCTAGACCATGTCAGACCATGCCAGAACCTGCCAGAGCACGCCAGACCATGCCAGGTCATGCTAGGCTATGCCAGACCATGCTAGACCATGCCAGAACATGCTAGACCAAGCTATACCAAGCTAGACCATGCCAGACCGTGCTAGACCAAGCTTTAGACCATTGTAGACCATGCTAGATACTGCTACACAATGCTAGACCGTGGTCCATGAGATCATTATGAACGAAGAATCAATTAATTCTGTAAAACTTTTTTATTTTTTTTTTCCTAAAGGAAAATTCGACTGCGAGTGTGCTGTGAGCAACATTCTAATTCAACGCTTCTGAGCATGACCGAGTAGCATGGTTGGGAAGACCGTCCGATGTGCTATCAGCTATGTAAGTATGTGTATGCTATTCTCAAAGAAATCATTATTCAAAAATTGGACTCTACGATGCGGTTTTCGACGTCGCGTCTTCAGAGTGCCTTTCCACCAGAGATGAGCTATGTAGCTGTGCTGCGAGGATGTAAAAGCTGAGCTACGAAACTGTGCTGTGCAAGTAAGATGTGCTAATAAGCTATTTTAGTAGTCACTGACCAGCAGTTGTCAACTGAACTTGGATGGCTTGACACCCCTCTATTTTTATCGATTATTATGAGGCTAAGTTAAGTAGTGCCTCAAGAGCGTTAGAATACTTGATTTTAGGGAACATTTACATTTATCAGTTTCATTGCAAAAGCCAATACGAAATTTTCCTTCTGACAGCTAATTGTTGGTTACCAGAGCAAATGATCATCATTTCAACTGTCAGCAGAGATATGCAATAGTCCTGCTAGTCCCGTTGGTCTTGACCTTTTGTGGTCCTGGTCCAGCCATTTCTGCGCTTTTTCAGGGTCTGCTTTCTGTGCCTGGGTACTGTTGGTACAGTCACAGCCCTATTTTTAGCACCAGTCAAACGCGAGCCTATTGTATTGTATAATGGGCTGGTATCCGCAACTCCACGTCATATGCGCGTATTTTGCGTGCGGAACCCGGAACCTATCATTAATAAAAAATTAACCTAAGAATACCTACCTTCATGTTTAATCATTAGGACTTTGAAACGCCCCAGCAAATTCATTTGGTAAGAATGAGAATCTCATTTAATTTTATTTCAATAAAATTAACTGTTGGGGATTAATAAAATGGTAATTTTCTCCTTGCATGGAAGAAGCGATAACTTATTAAATACTTCATTTCTTTCCGTCTCTAATAAGTTTAAGATGGGAAAATGCAAGAAATTGGATCGAATAAGTGGATATTGAAAAAGATGAATAATTTTTATCCGACCATCTCAATGCCTTTATGAAGTGCTGTATGTATGTAACTATGTACTTTGGATCTACTCCAGTTGTTTCTTTTTATAAAAAATATTTTGTTTGGAAAATCTTCAAATTTTTTCCTCCCACTATGGGTGAAACGGAAGAAACTTCACAAGCCCTGTATTGTACCAACACTTGTAGACCGTAATCTACTGAGCAGATTTATTAAATTGAGGGAACAATCGATTCATTATTACGGTCCGGGAACCTAGCAAAACGATACAAAGATTGGACCACCCATAACTGTTAAATGCAACAAAATATCTCTACAACATGTTGCCATAAAATTAAACATAAAATAAGAATAATAACATGTGTATACATAGAAGAGAACATTAACACTAACAATGAGAATCGTTTAACTAAAGGATCAGGCCAAACGGTTTATCATAGTAAGAATCGAAGACGTGCTAGAATGACAGACACACGATTCGTCGCGGCTATTTTCATTATAATGAAATGACATAACGGTTAGTCTATTACGTTGTACAAGTTACATATGCATTGGGACGCATAACAGGGCCTCAAGTATGCTATTACAATAGTCAAAATGGTCTATCATTGATTTCATAATTGTTGTAATTGACAAGTTTAGTAATCTATCAAAATGGCGTCTTTATGACTTTCCAATAGCCACTGACGCTCCATCAAAAGAATTGGCATAAAATAGTAATCTCGGACAAATGATTTTTGCTATTTACTACTTCAGATTGCATAAAACACAAATAAATAATAAGTTTAAATATTTAAAAAAATTATCAATGTTCGAATTTTAACACAATTATATTACAAGACCACTGATCAATGATTGACTATGTAAATTCATAGTCAATCACGAGCTTTTATCAAAATGACAATGGGATCGTATTTGAATGACGACTTTATAAATAGTAGGTTACGGCTTTTCTTTACTATCAGGCTCTAGGATTCAATTGTCACCCACCCAATTATTTAAAATATGACATGCCTATGAAACTACATAGGTAATTATTTTTCCTACTACACGATTCTTTTCTGATTATTTCGTTGCATAATCGAGACTGTTAAATTCACTCTCTGGGACACGACGAGCATAATAGTCCTCAGCGTTTTTCTAGTGGTCGCCACTGTTTATTCTGCCTTTTAGGAGTTGCAGTGGATTGGAAATAGTGTGGTGGAATTGTCCAATAGACAAGAATAATTTCACATCTCTGCCAGTCCGCGCGCTGCTATCAATTTGAAGTTCCCACCACCAAATACGCACATTATTGATGTAGACATCAATAATAATACGACCTAAACTCAACTCAAACTGCATAGCCATCGCTTTAAACCCCTCCACACTTTCTTTTAATACTTAAACGCGAAAAGGATTACGAGAACGATGCTGACAAAATGATTACTTCCCCTTTGTCGGCAGTCGCCATTTTCCCACCATCCGCATAATTCGCTGATAAATAATTCATGGCCTAGGTGACAATACTGAGCTCTTTAATAGCTCCCATTTAATTTGCGGTGCGTCCCTACTATACATTGAAATATTGCACTGCTTGATACACATATTATTACTAGCGATACACCCCGGCTTCTCGCGTGTGACAACTAGCAACAGCGCCACCTAGCGGGTCTAAAGCTTCATCATCATTCACAAAAGTTCATTTTAGTTTTGTAGAAAATCATCATCAGTGCCGTTACTATAGCTTTTCATGCGCCCAATGCGAGCTTCCTGGTCTGGCCAATTGTGGTCCCGGTCTGGCCATTTCTGGCCGGGGTACCGTTGTTGGCACTTGGCACACCCCTATTTTCAGAATTGAATATCACATCGGGTACTTTTAATCCGGTCAGATGGATCCTGTGGGCCAAATAGTGAACTCAACGCAGACGAATCCGGCGCCGCGGGATTTAGTTGCCTCGTAGCCGTGGAAAATTGATCTAAGAAGATTAGAAGATAATCAACTTTATCGTCTAGAATGTAAAGCTGAAAATGTATTAGAGACAAACGTTAGCTAGTCGATGACGAATAAAAGAATTATAGCATAATTATCTGGTCCTGTATCAATTTGTATCATTTGAAGACCTCTTGCTGATCCCGGTCTATGTTTGACATACCTAATTATATTAAGATTGCAATTTGCAATACCTGGCAATTACTGTGTCAGTCAGTCTTCAGTGAATTGGGTACTAGATAATTCAAATATTATTCTCGCTGTAAATTTTGGATTGCTGATAATAATTTTAATACAGCAGGTGATTTTGAATCAATTAGTTATAATTTAAATTACTGTAATTTTACAATTGAATTCAGCATCAATAAATTCGAATTTTAGTACCTAGGTACTGAAAAATAATGGGTTCCCTGCTTTTTTAAAAGTTTACAGTGACTAAACTCGAAAGCCTCTAATGGCTTGTGCAAGTGCAAAAAATGCTCTTGCCATATATTCCGATTTTATAAAAAACGGCAGATTTTTTTGCAAACAGTGTCCAAAGACGATTAAGAAAATAACCAATTCCTGCCCTTGAATCGACAGACTCCTGGCCAAACAAAACCAGCACATACCTGCTTACTAAGTCTCCATCCTCAAGGCTCATATTCTCATAACAGCGTCAGTGGAGCACTAAATAAAACTTTGTTGCCTTTCTACTCGCGAACTAATATTGTCGCCTTACGGTAAGGCAACGTTCATAAACTGAGTTTAACTGAGCCATGCCTTGGTGAGGGGAACGAGGATTAAGGTGGTTGCTAAGCTTTGCTGGTACTCATGTATTGGGGAAAGCGGAAATCAAAAGAAACGTAGTACATGAGTGAATGACACAAGATTTTAACAATATTATACGCATAAGTACATAATATCGGTACTTTTTTTCATTCAATTATCTTTCCCAATCTTTGAAAATTCCCGTTATTTTGCAATAGTTTTACAATAAACAGGATCACAACTGACCCGTGGAGTAGGCCTACTGGGGAAACCACGTTAAAAAAAAAAGGTTGCACTCCAGGAGTGCCGGTAGAAGTGAAAACTTTTTTGTTACTATGTTTTATTTTTAATTTGAATGACGTCTTACTCATTTTCGATCAGGGTCACGTGACCCTGACGCGAGTTTTAAATTTTTTACCCATTACAGAAAAAGTGTACAACGCCGCTAAAGAAGTTTTCACTTCAAAAACGCGCTAAGTACACTACCTCATTAGATGCATATGACGATAACAACTTTTATAACTTTTTGAATCGTTATATCTCTGAAATGGTGGCTCGTAAGAAAAAAAGTATTAACACATTTTTATAGATAATTTTATGATCTACAATTTTTGTCTGAGGTACTTGTATGATATAACTTACCGTTTTGCTGAAAATCGCGAAAAACTCATTTTTTTACCTTTGACCTTGAATATTTTTTTTTCCTTACAGGGGAATGATGGGGAACTTCTATACATTGTTTATAATTATGTTTTGAACAACTTCACAAAAAATCAGCTTGCTGGGACTTAATGTAATTTCACTCACATTTTTTTGTCTAAATTGACCGGACTATTATTATTCTTACGTAAATCAAAACGATATAGTGCAGTTCTAAACCCTGTTTAATATATTACCTACGAACCAAACATCTTAAGCCTCGCCACCCTTCCAGCGAACGCGTAGAGTCGCGTGCCGCCGCGCTGTGTGCACGCGCCCTTAAGCCGGCCGACGCTCATGCGCCACTAAACGTCAAACGGAGCGATTGATAAGTCCGCCAGTGTACACCCGCCCTTGTTTGCTCGCATTTATTGCCCGTGGGATGTTGCTCATTGTTGCTCACAGTAAATACTGTGTCAATTGATGGAAAAACATTTTCCGCGTAGATTTTAGTGATGTGCAAACACTGACTTGTGGATTTACTGTGTTTGCGCGTGAGAATCTAAATAATGGCCGAATAACTTTTGTTTGCTGGTTCTCATCGAATTGATGCGGTGATTTTATTACTATATTTGTTTTAAAGAGTCAACCTCACTGATGTATTTTTAGTGTTATACCTCGTAAATAAACACAGTCCAGGTTTATACGATTTTGTTAAAATAAAGTGCATAGGAAATAAAAAAATCAAACGTTTCGGGAAAGCCGTGTGCGTAACTGCGTGGTACTCGCAACCTGAGTGCTTGTATTGGCTTGTATGAACAGATAGGAATCAGGACTTTTTAGTAGGTATTTGTTTTTTACGCAACTTATATCAATCATCCGTACAGTTTTTCAAACATATTAATACAATCCTTGACCTTTTTTATCTTGCTAAAAACATGAAATAAGGTGGACTCATTTAATGATTTCTTCCAGCCCAGTGTGGGACGGGGGGGACTGTTAGACTCGTACTGACTAAAATCCACGGTGATCCTACAGTAGCCCTTTACGTACAAGTGCCACGGTGACCTGGTGAGACAGTACCGCGACCCCGGTAGGCTTTGGCCCTCTTTGGCCGCTGTCAGATTGCTGACAGCTCTTTGAGGCGCGCGAGGAACACAACACGCCAGGGCATGGTCCTTGATCGGACGGCGAGTCAGTAAATAATAATAATAATAATATTCCTCAACTATCACACAACGCCATCTAGTCCCAAGCTAAGCAGAGCTTGTGTTATGGGTACTAGACAACTGATAAACATACTTATATATTTCTAAATACATACATATTATAAATAAATTACACCCAGACACAGAACAAATGATCGTGCTCATCACACAAACATTTGTCCTGGGTGGGAATCGAACCTACGACCTCCGGCATAGCAATCAGGGTCACTAACTACTAGACCAACAGGCCAGTTGCAGTTTGTCGAAAGTTACAAAGTTCTCGCTAACTTCGTTTTCCTTTTTATTTATGTAGAAAGAAAAACAGGCATGACTGATAGGGCAGGAGTAGCATCCGCCTCCAATTCCTGCTAAGGTTGTGATTGTGCAAGTGCGGGTCGGGGCCTGTTTAGATGGTTTGTTCCCACTAGTTTTACTGAACAGTTCTACGATAGAACTAATGGGAACTTTTTTTCCCACTATACAACGTGTAACGTTAATAGCGCAAAACCTCTCGTGGGGTAACTCAGCCCATGTTACTGATCAATGTTTGTTCTAAACTTTTGGAAAAAAAGAAAAGAAAATGTTTTTTTATACAAAATGAGAAATTGATCGAGCCCATCAGTATGAAAAATCATTTTTTAAAATGTATTTTTTCCAAAAGTTGTAGAACAAACATTGTTCAGTAACATGGGCTGAGTTACCCCACGGAGGTTTTGCGCTATTAACGTTACACGTTGTATAGTTCTACGATATTAGATAGCACAAAATAGTAGAACTAGTAGGAATCGCTATTCCCACTTGTTCTACTGAACAGTTCCACGGTAGAACTAATCGTCTATTCCCATTTGTCCCCACTGGCGACAAAGGTAGTCTGAATTGAAATAATTCTAAAGGTGACCTGAAATTGTCTAGATCTCAATGATATCCAGCAAAAGTACTAGGGTAGCATAGGTTACTAGGTAACCGTGACCCTGAAACGTAAAGGGCTATTGACGGAACGTTGATATCAGTCAGTACGAATTTGACAGTCCCTTTCGCTCCAGACAGGGTGAGAGAACTCATCGGATTATGATGCCACGTAAAAATACAAAATTCCTCAAATTGCTTTGCTTTTTATCATACTGACTTGCTTTCTTCTTTTAGAACTGTGTTAAAAATACAACGTGTAACGTTAAATGCGCAAAACCTCTCGTGGGGTAACTCAGCCCATGTTACTGAATAATGTTTGTTCTAAAACTTATGAAAAAAAAAAACATACAAAATGAGAAATTGATCGAGCCCATCAGTATGAAAAATCTTTATTTTTCTAAAAGTTTTAGAACAAACATTGTTCAGTAACATGGGCTGAGTTTTGCGGTTTTGAGGTTTTGCGCATTTAACGTTACACTTTGTATACACGTATGAAAGTACATCCGCCAGCACAAAAACCTACCTCAAACTGTAAAATTGGTTCTTTATTAGATTTTTATTGGTATTGGTTTGACTGTTATGAGCAGGATGAGCCGCTGGCATATCTTCTTCTTCCTTTGGAATGAGCTCCCTCAGAACATCAGGACGGTCACAAGTCTGTTGACATTTAAGTTTAAGGTTCGGACCATTTGCATAAGAGGTTGGCAGTTTCATCACAAAGTTAATTTGTTGTTGAATTTTCCCAACTTTACTTTTCTTTTCCCTTTTATGTTCTATTTTGTTGTATATATTTTATTTGTAGGTAAGTATATATAATATCTATATATATAAAATTCAAAACTGACTGACTGATCTGACAACGCACAGCCCAAACCGCTGGGCCTAGAAACTTGAAATTTGGCATAAGTCCTCCTTATACCACGTAGGTGAGCACTAAGAACGGATTTTGCGAAATTCGGCCCCTAAGGGGTTGTTTTTGGGGTTGATAGTTTGTATGAAACTTCGTTATTACAGGTGCTAGGAATTTCAAGGTTTGCATGAGGGTTCTTTTTAGGACGTAGATGGTCACCATGACGGGATTTTGCGAAATTCGACCCCTAAGAGGTTTGTTTTTGGGGTTGATAGTTTGTATGAAACTTTTTTAATACAAGTGCTAGGCATCTCAAATCTTGCATGCTGGTACTTTTTAAGATGTAAATGCTCACCAAGGTGGAAATTTTGAGAAGTTCGACCCCTAACCCCTGTTTTTGGGGTTGATAGTATTGAGATTCAAATTTTTACATAGGGGTTCTTTCTTGGACGTAAGTAATACCTAAGACGGGATTTTGCGAAATTAGATCCCTAAGAGGTTGTTTTTGGGGTTGAAAGTTTGTATGAAACTCTGTTACTACAAGTGAGAGGAGCCTCAAATTTTGCACCGGATTCCTTTATAGGACTTAGATGCACATCATGGCGGGATTTTGCAAAATTCGACCCCCAAGGGGTTTGTTTTTGTGTTTGATAGTTTGTATGAGACTTTGTTACAAGTGCTATGCGTCTCAAATTTTGCGAGGGGCTTTTTTTAAGACCTAAATGTTCACTAAGACGGTTTTGCGAAATTCGACCCCTAAGGGGTTTTTTCGGGGTCGATAGTTTGGAGACTCAAATTTTGCATAGAGATCCTATTTTGGGCGTAGTTGCGGGTGTTTTATGAAAATAGACAGCAAGGGGTTGATTTAGGGGTTGATATTTTTTGTATAAAACTTCGTTACTACAAATGCTAGGAGTATTAAATTTTGCAAGGTTGTTCTTTTATGACGTAAATACACCAAGGCACTGTTTTCTGAAATTCTACCCCTAAGAGGCTGTTTATGGGATTGACAGTTTGTATGAAACTTTGTTGCTACAAATGCTTAGAGTTTCTCAGCATGGGCGTTGTTTTAGGTCCTAGGTTCTCACTAAGACGGAGTTTTACAAGTTCGACCCCTTAGGGGTTGTCTTTGAAGTTTGTGATTAGAGGACTCAACATTGCAGGGGGTTTCTATTTAGAATACAGATTCTCACTAAGAGAGGATGATAAGAAATTCGGCCCCTAAAAGTTTGTATTGCGGTTGATAGTTAGGAGTCTTAAAATATTTAGGACCTAGGTGCTACCTAAGACGCAATATTGCGGGTTGATAGAATTTTTGTTGAACATTGATTTCGTTTTTCCAACAGTATCCCATATAGAGGGTGGCCGGGACTAGAAATTCACAAAGGCAAAGTTCGGAAATCACGCGGACGAAGTCGCGGGCGTAGTGCTAGTCATATATATTTTTATGTATTTAATTATATTATAATCTTGAATATTCCTCCTTCCTATTACACCTACTCCTTCCTCCTATTACACCTACTATGTTTATTTCTCTGCACCACCCTAAGGTAGACTGGTAGAGAATGCCTATGGCATTAAGTCCGCCTATGTACTGTTTTTTACAAATGCATGAAGTTTAAACAAAATAAATAAAAAAATATCTGTACAAGATATTCCTGCTGTTCAATGCACCAATGTCTCAAGAGATAATCACCATCACCAGTAGTTACCAACTTGGCTTATCACAAAACATTGTGATTGAATATTGTCTTGACAATCAGACTGATAAAGGCACCTGTTCAAACACCTCGTATCAATGTTGTGTATCGGCCCTAACCCTGGCAATAGAGGCGTATTGTCCGCTTCGGGCGCAGATAACGCCGTATTACAGTTTACAGCTACAGAGCTGAGCCTGTAGCCAAACGGTAAGCGTCAATTGTTAAAGTTCAGCAGTCGCTAATAAATTTTCAACTTTATGCTCCATCGCATAGAGTTGAAAATCTAGTAAAAACTGCTGAACGATAGCGAACGAAACAAACGAAAACGATCTGTAATCTTTGATAGGTTTTCAACTTTATGCAATGGGGTATAAAGTTGAAAATGTATTAGCGACTGCTGAACGTTAGCGAATGTCGCTTGACATTTGGCTATAGGACCTGCTATCGGAGGATATTACAAGGTTTTCTGTAATCTCGGGCTTTGTTTATACTATGTAGTAAGTACTTAGGTAGTCAGGCATGTGGGCGGCGAGTAATGGGCGACTCGCTGTCCGACCACGGACCATGTGTTCCTAAGAGCGCCGGTATAATGACGGGACCCGCTTTAGAGGGCTAAGCTTGCTGGGGTCGCGGAACTTATCGTCAAGGTCAAGGTAATTGACCCTGGAACAAGGGCTATTGAAGAACACCGTGGATTGTACGAGTCTGAGAGTCCCCCCTCATGCCCTGGGCGGGAGGACTGATTTGATGATTTTACCATGATAAAAAGAATACATGCAAAAAATTCCTTACTTATCACAAAAACTACAAACCGATTTTGATGAAACAGTTTCAGTTTTCCCTAAGTTGAATAATACCCAGTACATAAAACAAAAAACAATTACTTAAATTGGACTCGTAGTTCCAGAGATATGCGGACAAAAATATAAACTTTTGGAATTTGACACATTTGTTCAGACGCTGATATAGACTTTTACATAATATAACCTATAACCTAATTTTTTGAAGTTGGTTCAAGAAAAAGAAAAGTCGCGTGGACGCCTCTTTACACCGTTCGGTTTGACGGTACCGCTACTGCACCGTAATGGCTACTACACGCACACTTTACGATAAATCGTTACGATTAGTCGGTACAGTTAAAACTGCAACGATAAATCGACAAGTGTGTATGAGAAAAACTGTACAGTTTGTTCGATTTTTCTCATACATACACACTTCGATTTATCGTTGCAGTTTGAACTTTATCGACTAATCGTAACGATTTATCGTAAGGTGTGTAGCAGCCGTAAAAGCGATGTATAGTAGGTAGTACGGGTACGGAAGGGGGATTCAATGTCAAGAAATAAAGTGCCGCGCGAGATCGGCTCCCTACACAGCGGCCGTGTGCGGAATTGAAAAATTTTTGCTACAATATATTTTCAGTATTATGATCCTTTAAATTCAGGTAAAAACCTAAAATAAATAAGTCAAATTAACTTTTGTCCTACACAAATTGTAAATTTTCTATCGCAGTTATTCCACTCCGTTATCACTTATTTATTTTGTTGTATCGTCCCTAACGGTTGCCACAACAGCGGTTGTTACAAAAACAGAAATAAAATAAATAAAAAAACGTTATTAAACATCTATTTGAATTTTAACTTACTGATACTTACCCTAACTAATTAAACAAAAACAGAAAAAAAAAAACTTTATTTAACACCTATTCTAATTTTAACTTACTGATACTTACCCTAACTAATTAAACAAAAACAGAAAAAAAAAACTTTATTTAACACCTATTCCAATTTTAACTTACTGATACTTACCATAATTAATTCAATACTTCTACTAAATAACAAAAAAGTAACTAAGGTTTGTAAAAATATAACAAAAGCACGGAATTGGTATTATAAAAAAAGGCATTGAAATACAAAATATGTTCAGATTTCAATTTCTGAATTTTCCAGACCACTCACTTGCTGAATTCAGAAAGGCATTCCACACGGTTAAGCCCGCCTTTAAAGCTCGTGATAAAATCGGGCATTTAGTTGAAATTACTACTATAATGGAGGACGCAACGTCATCATATGTTTAACAGGGTTGTTGTAGGTTCGCCACAAAGTTAATTGCCCACGAAAAAAGTAAGTAAATAATAATTCGCGCCATTTATTTTTGCCCCGCGAACAGTAGAACAATTAAATAATAAAATCCAGCACAAAACTAAAACGAGGACACAATGTGGAATCCGAACAGAAAGTACTAGAAGAACAGGACCAAAACTTTTTTCGTGGGTATTTTTTTTGTGATCATTATCAAAATAGGTAATCAAAGTATTTTAAAACTTATTGGTAGTAGACGGCACTATACATATAGACTGCAAGGAACTCAAAGGATATGTTTCTTTTTTTAATGATGGGAATTCATTTTTTTTTTATCACCGTAGGAATATCAAATAATTCATTCTTCAAAGACTGTTTTTTCATATAACGAATATTAAACGATATTTTAGACTGTGGTACTACCAATGGTACTACTATGAACATAATTCTCAGTAAGAAACTGAAGGTTAATTTTATGTTAAAACATTTTAATAAATAAAATGTTTCACCCGTCTATTAAAATGACTTAAGAAAACCCATTTATTAAATAAACAAACAATAGAAATGGGAACTACTTTAAAACCAACACAAAGTAAAGAAAAGCAATTATTTAGTTACGTGTAAAGTTTTCACGACAAATAAAACAGCTCTAACTGAAATTCACCTTTTACTTGAATTCCAGAGCTTTCTCTTGTCGTCAACTCTGTGGGGGGTCCTTGTATACCGCATCAAACGACAAGGTGTTTCTAAGAAAAAATGTTAACCTACAAAGCGTACCTAGTCACCTCAGTTCGTTCTTTGAAATGATGAATTCGCATTCGCCCTACGCTTCGTGGATTTTATTTAAAATCTCTTTGTTGCGTTAATTGCAATTAGCAACAGGAACGTTTGAAATAAATGTACACATATTATATATTTCGGTAAGTTTAAGTATTCTGTGCTGCGTGATTGTTGAAATGTATTTTGAATTTCGTGTAGCGTACTGTGTGTGGTGTGAAGCTTGTGCGTTGTCATTCAAATTTCAGTACCTTAATGTCCATATTTCATAATGTCCACAGCAAGAGAAAGCAATCTATCGAATACATACAGACACGTGTCTGAAAAAACTCACGTGAGTTTAAGAGACTTTTGAGACGACATTCGGAACTCTTTTCATTATCATTATTAAAAACCATAAAACATTATTTTATTATTCGTTGAATAACTTTTTGTAGCACACATGAGATGATGGGACTTTTGAGACAGCTTTTAGAATGCCAAAACAAAGGTGCATACTAGTTTCTGGCGTATTATCTCGAAGTACGAGATGACCCAAAAACTGTCAAATATTTTCACATGGTCCACCTACCTGCTACATTAAATCCCCCTTTTTATACTAGTGTAAGTGTCCATTTCATTAACCCTAGTGAATAGTGATCGTTTTATCGCCGAGACAAGTGCTAATATAGATGATATCGCTGCGATCGCGCGGCGTTCCCACGCGTGCCCGGGGCGTGCGCGTGCGCCCCTCGTGTTGTATACCTGTGCAGATTAGACATCCAGAAAGGGGACGATGTAGGCAGAATACGAGTATCATTGTTCCACTTAACACATTTTTTCAAAAATAAACGATAAAAATAAGTAAAATTAGTCAGTCTCGGTTGGGTTATTAAAAAATATTTTATGGAGCTACGATGCTTTAAGATTGGTAATATGTCACAATTTGTACAATTTTAGCTGGGTTCTAACACAGGTTCGTCAACAAGTCTCCAGTCTCAAATTTTGATGACTTATATTTTTGTAAATCTAAACGAGCAATTCTTGTATACTTATATATACAATCATAATTATATAATCAGGATCTCGGAAACGGCTCCAAGGATTTTCATGAAAGTTACAGATTAGGCGTTTTTCGGCTCAAGGAATCGATTAAGGTCCCAGGTTCGAAAAAAGCTCGTTACCCAAGTTATAGACATTTTAAAAACCGAGCGAAGCTCGGTCGACCAGATATTATTCATTAATACATGTTAATTATTTTACGGACTGATTAGATTTACAATTTATTGATGCTATCAAATAGCCAATATCGATGGAAAAAATAAAACGGCGTTGGGTAAACAAGCGCGAATATTGAAACTCCATGACTGTCGCATCTGCATCGACTGATCTATAAACAAACCGTTCCATTATTTGTACTGCGAAATATATCACAATGAATCTTTGCATGGGAACTGTTTCCACTTGTGTCCTCCCTATTTGTTTGACGATACACTATCTGTTGCAGTATCTGATAGTTACGCTGCAGATTAAATGTTGCTAAATTAGTTGACTAGTAAGATACAAGCGCATTTGTATTGGGGTGTTGCCCTTTATAAAAAAATACAGAGGAGAAATGACTTTAGAAACTTGTAATACTTGGTGCGATGTGGACTTGGGTTTGAGGTAGGTAAACGTTATTACAAATAAATCTATATTTCGTTTATTATTGTCAAAGTCTCTATTACATCTCTTACTAATGTTCTAAGAGCGAAAACTTCTGAACAGATTTGGAGGAATTTTTTATAGATTTGAATAAACTTATTTTTTAGTTTAGAAAATGGATTAAAACAAAGTTTACTACAGAAATATAAAATACCTAAATAAAAAGTTAAACTAAACTATTAAAGAGCATACTTAGCTTCTTACCAAGATGGTAAAAGCTAGCTCTTAGGTCACGGGAAGCGTTAACAAGACATAGAAATTTCTCTATAGTGGCTGTGACCTTTGAGCACTCGAACCCCATGGCACCACGTTTTTTAGGAGCCTGCTCTGTGCAACTCCTGAGCATAGGCCTCCACTCCTTCCACCTTTCACTATACTGGGCGTCCTCCTTCCAGTTCACTCCTCCTGCCCAGCTCCGTCCCGCCAGCTCCTACGTGACCTGACAGGACCTCGTCTCACGTACTATTTCGGGGCACCAGTTTTGAGCTATTTGTCAATCTCACAGTTTGTCGAAGCGGTAGACATGTACAGTTTTTGTATATTAAATCGACTTTTATTAGCTAAATTGTAGATAAGAATAAATTGCAGTTTATAATATAAAAATAACTCGAACACTTGACTTTAAACGACTTTGTTTTAGTGACAATTTCCACACGGAACCCGGCGCTAAGCCGCAAATTGCACAAAGCACCACAAAGCACATGACCTAGGTAATTGAATTACCTTTGTGGATCCACTAACCTGCAATGGCCGCCAGTGAAAAGCTGACAATAGTGACGAAGACTCGGTTATGTTTTGTAATTAAGTGCTAACATTCGATGGGGAAGTTAACAGTTTAGCTTACTGTTAATTTGATAACTGACTTATCTTTTTATTGAGGTATAATTTGTGTGAAAAATGTGGGAAATGGAACGTAAGAGTGTACGATAGGGATGGATATATGAGAGAGGAGGAGCGAAGAATGAATAAGAAGATGGCATAAGAAGACGTGTCGCATTTTTGTTTTTTTTTTTAATAAATTGATTAAGAGTTTTTTAAAAGTTGTTTGACTCTGATCCCACGTTTCCACCGCCGTTTTCACATAAGTAGTGTGGTTTTTTAATCGACTTCAGGAAAGAAGGAGCCTCTCTATTCGTGACAATCTTTTTTATAAAATCCCCGATTTGTCGATGACGACAGACGGGACCGATTTGGAAAAAAAATCTTTTGTTTGAAAGGGTATACCTACTTTACAGATGATCCCATGAAAATCAGTTTTTTCATGGTAGAGTTTAACAACGCGTAAAAAACAAACAACAACAATGCGTATTTTCGTGGTAATTTAATTTGTTTACTGATATGAGAAAAGTATATTTACAATCACAAAACTAAATAGATACAGAAAGTAGGCAAATGTAATTAAAATGCTGGAGACGGGCGTCGGATCGAACAGCCCTAGCGCATGTTTACGTACCGCGCGGCTGTAGGTATTTATTTCTATGATGCGGCCGAGATCCACTACTGTAGATATTTATACTGTGCTATGGATGGCACTATTACACATAATAAACAAAAACATTTCTTTGGAAACAGTCACGACAAAAAATATCATACCCTATTGAGAATTGAAGTCAATACCAGCGCAATTTGTATGTTTTCAAGATATTCCTCCCAAGGCCCTCAATATGTGTATAGGTTGGGGCTATGAAAAGAGCGTGTTTCATTAGATACTTTGGATACAAAATAAAGGGAACTTGGGTGTAATATGCGTTCATCCGTTTTGTTCTACTCAGTAGTGCCTAAAACAAGAAATTAATGCCGTCTTATACACGAGCAATAATTTGAACTACGAGTACACTCTCTGTGTCTTGTTCGCCGTGCGTAAAATGTTTCATTCACTTTTATACAATACATAGTAATATACTAAATTATGTTTTATATTTTTATGAGCCCCTGACGGGCCCCAGTCCTACCACTTCCCGAGATTCATTCATTTTTCAGATTTTAGCCGGTTCGATTCCCGGGTGGGAGAACTTTCTATTCAAAAATAAACGAATGTTTCTTTTGAGTAAAATTTTCTATCGGCAGTATTAAGGGTACTTTCCCTCCAGGTGGCATTACAAAATTCCACCCTGTATATCTTGAATTCCGCTTCATTTTCATCCCGCGGTCTTAGCGGCTTCTGTTATATTAGTGCTAGAGGCACGCCACACGTTCGTTTGCCGGTTGGTTGCCACAGCAACCCGCTTGCCGAAGCGAGGGTAATAGCTGAAGGGCAGCAGCTCCGTAGATATTACATGTCCTCAAGCTGAGAAAAAGTTAATAAAACCCTCAATATGTCTGACTTGAGCGTACTGAGCTCGGGGCCTGTTTTAAACCAATTTGTTTTATTTTTATTCTACTCTGACTTAGATTGTGTAACGGTGAAGTCTCTATACCATGTTCTGATTCTTATAACATCATAGGAGTAACGTCACCGAACCAGGAGGTCGAACAAGCCTCGTATATTTTTGAACGTCACTTTTCAAAATACAAACTGTAGCGCACAATTGCAGTATTTTTAAACGGTTGCCCTGTTTGTCTATTCTTCGACAATACCGGTTCCTACTGTAGTACTGTGTCATGCTTTACTTGCAACAGCTAACAGTTCAAATATTTTAACTATTATTCCGTAAAGTTTTGACTTTACTCAGTACGACCCGATTATATCACAAGTTTGTTAGCAAATATCATCGAAAATACACTAAAAGTGTGGCCGGCATTTGTTCCTCTATTTAATTATTGTTTGCAGACATATCAAAAATAGAAGAGGGACCACTCAGCCTCTCAGGGCTGTCAATCAGACCAACTGGTCAGACGGAGACAGAGTGGACGCGGCGCAGTGCGCGGCGGGCGTTCTGGACATCCTCTCATCGTGGCTCTGTTATCGAGTACCTACCCGCTGTCCTTATCATATTTGAGTTCATAAAAATAACTAATAGAATGGACTTTCATTCATTTTACAAATTATGTATGATGATGATGATGAAATAAAGCGTTCAGTAACAACATATTTTCAACAAAATGCGTTTTTTTTTATCGTTAGTGTAGTTACAAACAAGCATTATTTCATGATCAGTTTAGGCATCACTTTCTCTGAATCAGTCATAGCTAGGTACACATCTTAAAAAAAAAACTTAAAAGCAATTTAATAAACAGGTCAACTTTTAAATACCAGTACCCTTAGCATAAATTTTCAGTATTTGAGACGTAAAGTAAACTGGAACTTTGACAATTTCAAGTTGACATTTTTCAAGGAAAAAATTAGTTCGGTCTTCACACACCAGAGGCGCTGTTCCATTTTTTCATACAAGAAACGCTGTAAATACTGTTAAGTAAAAGAGTGAAAATTCGTGCTAAGGGTAGGTACTGTTAGGTACAAGTGAGCTTTCAATAGCTTTTCTTAAACTAGTAAAAATCATCTTAGACAAGCATTTTTAAAACATGTGTAAAGACGTGTTGTTTAATGATAGATTACTACTCAGTTGCACAGATTTTTATTATCGTCCTCTAAAACATCAGCTTTTCCCAGTTTTCCCACTTGACAGTTGCCGAACCACACGAATTCAAATACCCGATGCATTGACTTTTATATCTACAAAAACCTAAATATTACATTGAATTACTTACATAAACTGTATATTAATTAAAAGCAAAATTATTGATCAGCAAATATTAATATTTCAACAATTAATCCTCACATAATATTCGACGCACCGGAAGCTGACAAGCGGAAGGTAAGTATTTTATAATTAAACATTACGATATTAAAATAAACTAAAATTACTAGAACATTCATTTAAAAATTAAACAAGAGTTAATAAAATAAAATGAGAATTATTGACAATGTTGTATTTACACCGAGTTGGTGTAAGCAGCATCGGAAGTGAATAAAAAAAAACCAGATATCCAATTTGGCGGCGTTACACACTGCGGCGTTTTTATTTATTTACCGTCTCACCTTTAGGTACTATTATATATTCTTTGCCGTCTCTTGAAAAATACTTAATGATAATATCTGGTTGACCGAGCTTCGCTCGGTTTGTAAAATGTCTATATCTTGGGAACCGAGCTTTTCTCAAACCTGGGACCTTGATAAATCGATTCCTTGAGCCGAAAAACCCCTAATATGTAACTTTCATGAAAATCCTTGGAGCCGTTTCCGAGATCCTGATTATATATAATTAAATATACAAGAAGATATTAGATTGATTATATTTGATGGGAGAAGTGATTGATTTGTTGAGGTATAATGGTAGAGAATGTACTGAGTACTGAACATGCAGTGTGTGACGAGGTTGTGTCGGGTCTGGGCGTCCTGTGGTCTATGACAAGAATCTAGCACACATGCCGAACAAATTTTAATGTACGAGCCGTTTGAATTCCACTGCATTCCTCCTTTTCATTGCACATTTACATAAATGCTGCAGTTTTGCATGAAAGGAACGTTAATTCACACCTCTATTGTGGATTTTACGAGTCGTTTTATTATTATAGTTTGGTGTTTCTGTCTTTTTTTTATTCACATAAAGACTTTTGTCTTTACTTTAGCTTGGCACTCATAAATGCCCAGGGATTTAGGAATGTTCAAGCAAGTTACCGAGGCCTTGGGGCACAAAGGGCAATTAATGGAACATGGTGGGTTTTACACAACGAATTGCCTCCGTATCTCGGAAGGCACGTGAAGCCGTTGGTCCCTCCTGTAAATTTTAGATCTTTGACAATCATTACTGTTCGAAGCTCAATAGTCTGACAACTAGTCTTACCAATAGGTATCGTATTACCCAGTTACTGTGGGAGGTAATATAGGCAATCATTCCATATTTAAAGTACTGATATTTAGTTACATCCTGTTCAACTGGAAGCCATCCCCAACGTTGTTAGGAAAAGGTTAGGCTGATTTGATGATGGTTGTGGGTTTTAGTCACTAAATACAACACTGATCATCATGACTGATAAGTTTTTAGATGTTTTCCGTATATCATTACATCCCAGAATTTGATCCTTATAAGCAACACTATCACAGCAACAACAACAGTCGTTAGAATCCTTCGCTTCCTCGTGATTCATATAAGGCCCTCGCTTTAAATCCGTCCTTTATTATTTAATCATTTCCTACTGTAAAAAAATACTACCAATGAAAAACAAAATAGAACTCGGTCTGTATTACATATTTTACTCGTACAACAAATACCTGACGAACACTTCACAATGCAATATTACAGATAAGAGCTCACCAAACCTCACAAACTAATTGAATATCAGCAAATTACATACCAATCTAACTCCTTGGCCACGATATCAGGCGACGCGACTGACGAAACTCGCCCATCGCATACCCGTGCCTACTGTGGCCGGAGATCGACCTGCGACGTCGGCGTCGACGTCGACTTTTACCACTACGGCTGTCAATGATCCTTGGAATACTCTAAAAGGAGGCTAGTAAAAAAAAGAATTTTAGCAATTATAGTATATTTTAATTTTTACTATACTCCTGTTATGTTATTATTTGAGACCGAGTAAATGTTAAATCAAATGACATCGTATAGAAAAGACTAAGTAAGTTGCTTACCAAAAAAGAAACTTTATTTCTAATGAAATGAGTGGAATCAAATCGCGTCGCAATCGCTAGTCGTATCATGGTAACTCGTGGTTTCGAGGCATGCTCTGCAATTTCTTTCATTTCTTTTCTCCTATGTTTATGTCGCAACATCCGTGCCGAAAAAGCGTGTAGATCGTGGTCAAGCATTAAATGATCTGTGGTCAACCGCTTGATACCAAAACGTTGAATATTGCCATTATAATTATATTTCAATCTGAATTTATTAATTATATTGGTTGAAATGTTATACTTGACGCATTTTAATTTGAATTTCAGCCTGAATATTTTTTTCACTTGTAATGTAAAATAATATGGTTTTTGAAGGCATTGATTACGTATAAAGTGTAGTAAGGATCAGAAATTGTCCCTTTTTTACATTTTTTTCTGTGCATAATTTGTATAGATTGTGTATTGTTTTATTTACTCAGGATCTCTCCAACAAGTAAGTACGGTCTACTTACTCCTCTAATTATAAATTAAACACGGTACGGCGAGTGAAAATAAAATATACTGTGCAAACTTATAATGAATATTCAATATGCAACATTTAATTATCGTGTGATAAACACACCCTGTCGCCTCGCACTTTCGACCTCTCGCTCGTGCTTCATGCGTCTCGCTCCGCGCATCGCTGATCTCGCCTCGCAGATCTCGCCTCTCGGATCTCGCCTCTCGGATCTCGCCTCTCGCATCTCGCTTCTCGTCCACAAGCAACCGGCAGCCGCTAAATGGTTATAAAAATGTTCAGTGCGGAAATCATTAATTTTATTTGCAAATGTTGAATCATTGGCCATTGTGTGTTGATCTTCATTTACTTGCGGATTACATTCATATCTTTAATTTTTGGATTATTTTCAATCTATGTTAAACGTTAATATTCTATTTTAAAAAAGAGCAATTAATGGCTTTATGAAAACGCTTAATAAATCGAACATTGGACTTGTGTACTCAAAAAATCTAATTGGGCAGTCGTTCCTCAGTTGGATAACAAAAAAATATTAGAACCGTATTTTTAGGCCTGATGCGTAAAAAATTATAAATAAACGAGCGTTTTCATCGTTGTGCCATTTTTAGGGTGTCCTGCTCCTGACTTCACAAGACCTAATTGCGAAATTAGATACGTGTTATCTTTGTGAATAATAAGTAACAGGTTTTATAAAAGAGAAAAAATGTGTACATTATTTTTCGGACTTTATTAGATTCTGAAAAATTATCTAGGTATATTACTCCCATTAATCGGATACACTATACTATATGTGAGAATAACCCTACGATCGTAGGAACGTGCCGATTTTTTGTGATCCGTGCTCGTAATCTTAACGCTCGCAATCTGTGGGGTGTGAGCACAGCGTGAGGTCAGACACTGACGTCATAAAGCGACGAAATTAAAAAGATCGCAGCTGGACGCTCGAACAAAAGGATTCTGTTAAAGAGGATTTAGTGATACTTATAAAAGTATTTTAGTTTTCATTGAGTTGGTCGATAGAGCACAATATTATGTTTGTTGTTTGGAGAGGACGTCAAGCCGTTGGTCCCGGCTGTCATTTGTAAATCTTTGACAGTTGTTAAACGTAGTAACAACCCTGGAAGTCTGACAAATTATTCTAACTAGTACTACCTATTACCTGGGTTGTAGAAGTCAGACAGGCAGTCCTCACCACACAAAATAAGTACCTACTACTATTCAGCTATGTCTGATGATACTGTAGAGATGAATGAATGAATATTGTTTGTTACTCTTTTACGTTTATACTACTGAAATGATGAATAGTATCATTGTTATTTTCAAAGCTTCCAATGCAGGTGTAATTCACATCGAAACAGGAACGATTAATGACCCTTCTGTTTAAAATTAGGGCGGTTAAACGGATACCTAGTCTTTAGTTAAATCGAGGCACGTGACCGGCGCGTGCGCAGGACCGCCCCTTCGCCTCGCGACTGCGATGTGATCGCTTTACGATTGATATTTGTGGGACTGTACCAGTAGACTGCTGACTTATTATGTCAAATGTATTTTGGGAAGATTTATTGATTAATTTATTGTTTTTATTTACTTATTGAGCAGTGGTGGTATCGGCCCCGACTTACGAATAGGTCGTAGGTTCGAACCCAGCCTGGCGCATTACTTTGTGTAATTAATTTCATCACCATTGCTCTCAAAACGGTGAATGAAAACATCGTGAGGAAAACGGTATGTCCTAGAACAAAAAATTCGAAGACATGTGACATCTACCAACCCGCAATGGGCCCGCGTGGTTATGTGGCCCATTCGTAATATGTGCCCATTCCCTATCACAGAGAGTAGGCCTGTGTCCCAGCAGTGGGAACATTATAGGTTGATGATGATTTACTTATTTATTTTGTTTGCAATGTATAGCTAGTTCAAATAAAGCTTAGTATGTTCTTGATTCTCATTTGTCGGTAAAGATAATTAATTCCCATGCATGGACCTCTCGAGTTGAAGCGTCCATAGAATGCAGAAGCAAAAGATAACAAATGACAATGGGCAAAAGCGGTCCAAGATCCTCCACTTATGACACTTATTGGAAATGAAAGAACATAGTTGTGACATCATTCTGGCAAAATATTATCGAAATCTGTCCTGGGGTTCTTTTTTTATTTCCGTTTAAAAGTGACTACCTAATCTAACCAAACCCAACTTTAAATCAGCTGTAAATGATGCCCGACGCATACTGAACCATCTGGGCAGGTGGTTGGCGTATGTTTGACTTACAACGACTAAAAATACCAATGAGACCTTAAATAGCTAACCTAACATAACTTTTTTTTCAGCTAAAAATGATGCCCGACGCAAAGTGAACCATCTTGGAAGACGGTTGGCTTATGTATGACTTGGACCCACTAAAAATACCAACGAAACCTTAAATAGCTAACCTAATCTAACTTTTCTAATTCAGCTGTAAATGATCCCTGACGCATACTGAACCACCTGGGAAGGCGGTTGGCGTATGTTTGACTTACAACGACTAAAAATACCAATGAGACCTTAAATAGCTAACCTAACCTAACTTTTTTTCAGCTAAAAATTATGCCCGACGCATAGTGAACCATCTGGGAAGACGGTTGGCTTATGTATGACTTGGACCCACTAAAAATACCAACAAAACCTTAAATAGCTAACCTAACCTAACTTTTCTAATTCAGCTGTAAATGATCCCTGACGCATACTGAACCACCTGGGAAGGCGGTGAGCGTATGTTTGACTTACAACGACTAAAAATACCAATGAGACCTTAAATAGCTAACCTAACCTAACTTTTTTAATTCAGCTGTAAATGATGCCCGACGCACACTTAACTATCTGGGAACGCGGTTGACTTATGTTTCACTTACACCCACTAAAAATACCAACGAGACCTTAATTACCTATTTAAATAGCTAACCTAACCTAACTTTTTTGTTCAGCTTCAGCAGACATTAAGACCTTAAGGTATTTTTAGTCAGTGTAAGTCAAATACAAGCCAACCTCCTTCCCAGATGGTTCAGTATGCGTCGGGCATCATTTACAGCTGAATAAAAAAAGTTAGGTTAGGTTGGCTATTTAAGGTCTCGTTGGTATTTTTAGTGGGTCGAAGTCACACATAAGCCAACCGCCTTCCCAGATGGTTCAGTATACGACGGGCATTATTTTTAGCTGAAAAAAAAGTTAGGTTAGGTTAGCTATTTAAGGTCTCATTGGTATTTTTAGTCCTTGTAAGTCAAACATACGCCAACCGCCTTCCCAGATGGTTCAGTATACGTCGGGCATTATTTTTAGCTGAAAAAAAAGTTAGGTTAGGTTAGCTATTTAAGGTCTCATTGGTATTTTTAGTCCTTGTAAGTCAAACATACGCCAACCGCCTTCCCAGATGGTTTAGTATACGTCGGGCATCATTTTTAGGTGAACAAAAAAAGTTAGGTTAGGTTAGCTATTTAAGGTTTCGTTCGTATTTTTAGTGGGTCCAAGTCAAACATAAGTCAACCGTCTTCCCAGATGGTTCAATATACGTCGGGCATCATTTTTAGCTGAACAGAAAAAGTTAGGTTAGGATAGCTATTTAAGATCTCGTTGGTATTTCTAGTGGGTCTAAGGCACGCATAAGCTAACTGCCTTCCTAGATGTTTCAATGTGCGTCGGGCATCATTTACAGCTTAACAAAAGAAGTTAGGTTAGGTTGGGTTTGGATAGGTAAGGTTAGATTAGGTTAGTAGTCACTTAAATGGACATAAAAAAAGAACTCTCGGACGGATTTTGATAATCTTTTGCCAGAATGATGTCACAAACATATACTTTCATTTCCCATAAGTGTCATCAGTGGAGGATCTTGGACCAAGTTCCATACATTTTTGCCCATTGTCCTTTCAAAAAAAAAAAAACAAAGGCCATATTTCCGGAGCAGATTAATTTGTACGGAAACACGTCACAGTCACACAATTCTTTTCTCTTTCCTATTTTTATTTGACGCTTTCGTCCCCTTTATGTAAATGACCGTCTATTATTTAAGTGTGCTTCGGCATTTTTTGCTTTAACTTCAGATTTCCGAAACGGAATGTTACGAATTTTTCGATAACAGGTACAATTTGACTGTTATTGTCCGGTTAGCGTTATTTCCGTTATCTTTTACCTCTTAACTCGGTAACACTTTTTTAACTTACTTATGAAAGAGGTTTTCAGTTAAGTTAGTCATTGCAAAAATGGGAAAGTGCGGGGGAAGCGGTAGGTCATTCGACGTTGGTGGTGGCTATGCGTGATCACCTGAGTTACCGGTTTTGGTAACAGCTACGTTTGTCGTACTAACTTTTATCCTTCTACCCCATCATTATAAAAATGGAATCATTACAATGATTTCATACTTTTATTGAAATAGATTTAAGATTATAGCTCCATGTTGTAACTAGTGTCAACCTTTGTTTATTTAAATACTTAAAAAGACGTCAATAGTCTGTGAAAGTGTCATTACTTCAGTACAAATTGTTACTTAGTGTGTAAGTGTTACAATTATTGTGTAAATCTTATTAATCAATAAAGAACTTTCTAAAACAAAACAAAGTCATTGCAAAAACACAGATATAAGAACCAAATAGTTATGTTTGCGTATTTGTGTTTTTTTCGCATTCGTTTCAGGATTTTTAGAAATAAATAAACAAGTTTTATGTTTTTCAGCAATAGATTTATATGTGACTGATATGTCTGAACATTATAGGTATGTAGATATTGTACAAGTTGTTAATAGTGGGTTTGTTTAAAAACTTTACTTACTTCTTTCGAAAGTCTGTGGCAAAAAAGTCAATAAAAAAGAAAGTCAAAGAAAAGTTATTTTGTGGTTGTTTTTGAACTCGATTACATTTTGAAAAAAAAAAAAAATCTTTTTTATCGTAAACCAACTTTTTGAAGATAAGACACTTAGGGTTGATTTTTTAATAGCCAGGTAACCTATAACTGAGGAATAAAAATGGCGGTTTGACAGCTTATCTATAGAAAATATGTCAAACCGTTATTTTAATTCCTCAGTTAGAGGTTATTTGGCTATTGAAAAATCAGCCCTTAATATTGCCAGTACTTCACAAGCACGTACAGTATTTACATGCCTCTGACATCACGAGAGTGCACTGTAATTTTTTATATATAAATATGCATTGATTAAATAAAAGAAAAAATACTTATCTGTAGCATCACCCCAAATCTTAAACACATTAAAGAGTCCTAAACTGTCATATTTTGCTCTTCTTTTCACAATACTGTAGAGATATTCCGCAAAATTCACAAGCTTACTATGTACATGTTCAAAGTGCATGAACGCACAATCGAATTCATCTTTTATCACCGCGGATTTCGAACGAGTCAATAAAAGAAATTCTCTAAGTAACAGATTCGAATTTCAAACAGTGTCAAATTGAAAATATCTGGTAATTAATTTTTTGGAGAAGTGAGCCAAAACAGATATTGTGGGCTCAGTCGGAAAATGTCCATGTCCATCATTACCACGAGCTCTTAACGCAATCCAGTTTAGGCTGTGAGAAAGAGACAGAGCTATACAAGTCGTCTAGCGCCATCACTTTCCCACAGCCTAAAGACCCACGCATGGTAGGCCACCAGGTATAGCCAAAATGTCCCTTTCGCAGAATGTACCCTTAGGTACCTCTGACAGAAGCTAAAAGGTTGTAGGGCACGGACAGGAATTGTAGTTATGTTTAATTAGTAAAATGCGGATGCATAGTGTGCATACACATAAACTAAAATAAAAAAGAAATCAGTGAGATATACCTACTGTCGGAAAAATATAATTTGTTCTATTAAACTTTTCTTGTCAGCCAACAATTTTTTTGACCATTCTTTCTTTTTTAAAATTCAATCTATTGACTCTGCTTCATGTAACCATAATTTTATAGTAATAGAATAAAAAAAACAGGGAAGTGGAAGTTGGTCTTTGGCATAATGGCAAAATAGGTCAAATGGAGACACGGTTGGCACAGTGTCTTAGTGATTAGACTGATGAGCTGTGCGTCACGGGTTCGATTCCCGCACGGAGCAAATAATTTTATGAACTACACGCGGTTATTCCTTGTCTGGGCGTTCGTATTTAAAGTGAGTTGAAATGTTTTTAAACGCACCCACAATACAGGAGAAAATCGTATGTGGTGCAAAGTTTAAAAAAAAAAACACTTCATTGACTACTACTAACACGACCTTATATTATTGGAATTTTGACCAATTTCTACAATCCAGATATTTCCTTCCTATACAATGAAATCATCCATAATTGATAATTTCACTTTTCTCTATTGAAACGTCTCACTCAGTGCCTTCTTGTGTTTTTCTATACTTTCTGGATCTTGACCAGTTTTTTCCCTGATGCAATTTGCAGATTGTATATGCCTGGAAGTTACATTCTGCGAGAGGTATATTATTTGCTACCTATAGACATTTTGGGAAAGAGACATTTTACGACTGAGCCATCATGTGTACCTAGTTTACAAGTGTGCTACATCTACATATCAGGTCGATGCACTTTAAAGCGGTATCATATAATAATAATATATTAAAAAATAACGTGGATTGAAGTCAGCAAGCCGTGGCTCTAAGCCCACCCGTTAAAATGCTTACGGCCGTTTACGGCAAAGACCACAGAGGAATAATTCTGATAAGGGTTTATGGATAACATCGAATAACCTCTGTGAGGACGTTACGTGTTACGTGCATGTTACTAAGAAAAGTTGGTATCATTGTGCGTAGACTGGTCAATAACATCGTGTTTGCCTTGAGTTGGCTTCAAATATTCGATACAGTTAAATATATTCATTTAGTTTATTTGCATTTTACAAGTAAGATAACATAACATGCATTATCACTATATCGCTGTTATCGTTTACAATAAATTGTCTAATATTAAGAAACATAGTCCGTATTTTTTTAAATTTAATATTTTTGTTTTCACTGTTGATAATAAATATCCTGTGCTCTTAAATGAAAGCATTATATTCAAATTTTCGATTGAGTTCATTTTGTTGCCGCGTTTTATTTAAGATAACATGAGTAAGCATGGCAGTAATTGTGAATCCTCTAGTCTGCTTTGGGTATGGACATATTGGACATCATATCTGCATAGGTAAAAAACTGTTCACAAAATCAAAAGTCGCATCTACACACATTTAACCTCATAATCTACAACAAAATACAGCCCTGTGTTTACGATGGGGGAAAGCGAGTCCCTTTTCGCATAAGATTCAGAATTTGCCACTTGAAATTCAGCCTTACTCATTGATACATAAGGTAGAGAGTTGAGTGTATGTTACAAATACCCGGAATTTTCCGTATCGATGGCACGTGTGGTTCTCGTCCTTTATTGAAGATCTCGCTCCTCCCACGCAGGGAGACGAATGAAATACCACCTGCTTTAAATACTTGCCCCCACTTTGTGGGATCAAAAAACGTCAGTTAGTCTTACTGCGAATCCTAGTTTTTTTTTCATAGCGCCCTTTTGGGACTGTTGGCAACAAAATCAGTAAATGCGCTAAGCGTTGATCAATCAGGGCATTGTCTGGCGGTAAACGAATTTATTTAGTTTCACCGGTGCCGTTGTCTGTGATCAAATCTTGCAAGTGATCCACTTCCCGTTTTCCGATTGAGCTGAAATTTTGCACGTATGTATATGTATATCGAGTGACAATAACACTGTTATGATGACATACATCTGACCTGATGATGGAGCTAGAAGGTGGCCATAGGAACTCCGTAATGAAACGCCGCAAACCCATCGAATTTAGATTCGTTTGATTCGTCTTGACGAGTAGGTAGGTACTTTGTCTATAGTACCTAAGTATTTTTTAACAATAAAAGCTATTTTTTTTTAGTTTTAGAAATGACTTGACTTGACTTTATAAATTAACATGAACAAGGAACCTCATCCCGTTTGTGAACTAGTTAAAAATGTAACAAGTTTTCTTTTACATTTCTTCATAACATTACAAAGGTTTATTACACGTTGTATTCGAAATTAATGTCCATCGGGTGTAAATAATATCCACTTGAGTTATTTTTAGGGATTTAATAAAGATCTCGACTGTACGTCGACTTCGAAGGAGAAGGTTCGAAGAAAAAAGTAAAAAGCAGTAAATATTATCTTGATCGCGTTGACTCTTCGACTTAATATATCATGGGAAACTTGTATGAATTTTATTTACTCTGGTTCTTTCGTTCATTTTTAATAGATTCATCGTCTATACAAAAAAAGACTCTTTTAAACACAGAAATTATAATTTCAAAATTTGAATGGTTACTATCATCAATTGAAATTTGAAATCTTTGTTACTCGGCTCAACTGTTATGGTTAAATAAGTACATGGGATACCTACTTTTTTTTCCGGTATAGCATTCCCGTACAACTTTTTATGATTTCTACACTAGCAAAAGCTTAGTATGTAATGTACTTGCACATACTATAGCTTTTGCTAAAGGTTTCCAGTACTATTCGGTCAATTTAAAAGGAGATGGTTAACGGTCTCCATCTGTGAACTGTCACTTGAAAGTAACGTTTATAATAGTCAATATTATCTTTATTAGGTACCTTGAGAGTTATTTTCATACCTATGATAATTGTTTATTTGAAAGCGTGCAAGTGTGCATGACGCCATAAAATACGGCGCGCAGCGTCAGCAACTCACCTTCTTAGATGAACTAAATAGTACACAATAGGTATCTATTTACCCTAAGGCCCGCTTGCACGAACGAGTTATCTTTTAATTCAGATTTAGTTGCTAACACAAGATTAAATTGACAGTTTGTCATACAATATTGTCAATTTAACCTCGTGTTAGCAACTAACTCTGCGTTTAAAAGATAACTCGGGTTTGTGAAAGTGGGCCTAATAATAAATAGACTCATAACTCTGCTTTAACTGTGGAGTTAAAACAAAGCAGAATCAATAATCATCCCAATTCAAATGAGTACTGCGGTAGGTATGGTCATTTCAGTAATTTCAGCACAATGTTTTGTTACGTGTCTACGCAAATGACGAACAAAGGATGAATTTACTGCGGTGCGTCCAAATTTTGTAATATTGAATTGAATATAATGCAAACTATTCAATCAGAATACGTGTTTATTTGATGTTGATGACGTTATGTAGACGTCAGGTGAATTGTTTGTAACACAAAAACAAGTAAGTTCATATTCGGACTTATTACAAAAACTAAGTAAAACTTGATTTTCATCAACTTTATTTATATAAAACTTTATGCACATTTCTGTACAACGGCGGACTTAATGCCGTAGGAGGCCTTAAGTCCAATTACCATGGAAGCCTGTGAAATTCAGCCAAGTAGCCTAAAACGTTCATAGACGTATACACGTAGGGTTGTAGGTATAGGTTAGCGTTCAACTCGTACACCCGCGCCCATCCATTGATCGCCACTTTGTCCCGGGTCGGGGCTGCGTACCGGTCGGGGCTGGCTGCTAAGCGGGGGTCGGCCATGCCCGCCACCCGAATTATCGTACAAAAATTGCGAGTCAGCAAAACACACTAGCAACAGAAATTAAATACATATAAAAAACTTTCTTATAATTTAAAAATATTAGGAATATGAATAATAATATTCCACAACTATCACACAACACCATCTAGTCCCAAGCTAAGCAGAGCTTGTGTTATGGATACTAGACAACTGATAAACATACTTTATGTTTCTAAATACATACATAATAGAGATAAATTACACCCAAACCCAGAACAAATGATCGTGCTCATCACACAAACACACTTACGTATTTTGGAATGATTCACTGATTTTTTGTGTAATTTCAATCAAACATTCAGATCATAAAAATTCAGATAAAACTTACCGCTGAAGTCTTAGGTTCGATTCCCTGGTCAGTTCTTCAACTAATCTCCGCGGTCGAACTGATGACTCTAAGTTCTAGACCAACGTAATATTAATAAGAACAAAAGTAATGAGACAATATTCCGGTGGAACATTAAAATTTTAATTTAACGCATTGGCTTCGAATGTGTGAAACTTTCAGTTAGCTTTCAGTATTCTGATTGCAACGGAAGCTGGGATACAAAGTCATGTGGAGTACAGCTTGTTCGTTTGAATAGTTACTGTTGCAGCTTCACGTTTATTGCGAGTCGAAATAAAAAGGCGAGTGCAGAAGATCCTGTTTCGAATGCAATTTATTTGACGCCACTGTTGGTATAGTAGCGTGATGCGTGCCTCGAGTTCAATTCCCGTACAAAACAAATATTTACATAGCCTACGGTGCCTACGGATAGTTTTTTGTGAATTAAAATGTTTACATTTACACTTCCACCCGATGCTTACGGGAGAAAATCCTAAAGAGGGATATTATTTTTTTGAACATTAATGTTTCTGTCTGACCACATCTTTCTTCGGGGAACTGTAGCTGTACTTCCCACTAGTGAAAGAAACCAAATCGGTTGAGCAGTTTCTAAGATTTTAGCGCACAAACGCATAGGCGAAAATTACAAAAGGCATTATTTTGGGTTCTATTGCGTTGATAGTGAAACCGATAAAAATGTACATGCTTATTTAAAAAATGTTTAAGGAGAAACGTGTACCGTAGAATTTATACAAAATCATGAAAAAACAGTCAATAAATTCCACTTAAAACAAAAAAAAAACAAAGCGCGGTACTCAAATTAGAATTTAATTTGTTCAACAAAAAACGTTTGTATTATTCCCTTAGACAACCCATTCATTAGTTTGCAACGATTCTCAAAATGTCAATACAAAAATTTCTTTTGGCAAATCAGTACTTGATGGTTTAGCCATATTTCCTCCTTTTTTTTCAACCCGTCAACCGCGCACCATTTTTCTTGATCACCACACCGTTTGCCTTGAAGTGGTGACCCAACAGGGCACAATGCCTGAATGATGGGCAAAAAATACACGCAGTGCTATTGAATTTGAGCAATGAAAACACAATAATAATTCAACGAGGAATGTTGAACGCGGACTGAGGCTTGGATACGGCATTTTAAGAAAGGGTTATAGTAGAACTTTCAAATTAAATTAGAATTTTTAGAACAGCATTGTTAGTTGGCGTAAATTGATATGTTGCCTATTCCTAATTAAGTATACCTACCGAATCCATAAATCGAAGGAGAAAGCAATGTTTTTATTATTATTTCGTAGTTTATAATAAACAGACATTTCTCATGTCTGGTGAAAGACCACAAACCAGACGTACCCATTGTTTTTATACAATATTAAATGTTTGTTATTTCCTGTCATATATCACATTTTTCAGTTTCGTCTCTCAAAGTAAAATATGTTTGAAACAGACCAATTCGAAGCGTATTACCACATATCATAATAGTTATGGAAAGACTAGTTTCCTATTTCACATAATTATTGATCCCTATGGAGGTGAATGTTAAAGAAACTACATGGAAATTTTATCTAAAAATAATTACAAAAACAAGTACATTAGGTACCGGTTGATATAGCTCTGGTTGAGAGTTTATATAGTTTGATTTAATTACTATACATGGTGAGTTTTCTTCATAAGCTACACACTATATCTTAAAGAGGTAAAAGTTTGACTTTCTTTGTAGAAAGTATCAGTAATATTTAGTAGTAAAAGTCTTTCATCGGTATTATGTTACAAAATAAAAAAAAATACTTAACGATGAAAACAAAAAAAAGCTGAGTTATGCCGTGTCCATCACCGGCTAATACCTCTCCACCGATGTTTACACGACGGATGGTGCAACTACGGGCTCAATGAGAGAATTGGCCTACTTGAACCACAATGGGCCGCGCAGCCCCTGCCGAGATACCACTCGTGTCTGCTAACCGACCAATAACATGTTTTAATGCTTTTTATAACGTCATCGCGGATACTGGAGCATGAGCGTTATAAGGGTTGAGTGTCTGAAGTTTAAATTTCAATTTTTTATTAATGTTTGGATATTTTTCTTTTGTTTATACATATAAGTTGTAACGTGTTTCGCTAAGGTGCAAGAGTTGTATTGAATTTCTTTAGATCTTCAAAGATATTTCTAACAAAGCTTGCTACGTACCAAAGTCTCAATTGCAACGTGTTTCCTAATAATTTAGTTATACGAAAATTGACGTAATTACTCAGTATTTAAACACGGCTCTAGCTATTCACGACTTCGAACTTTGAACTTACTAAGCTTTTAAGAAAAACTTTTAAGTGTGCATGAAATTTACTTTGAGAAACGCACGCTTTTCCATTTTGGAGAAATAAAGGCTATTCCAGCTAGGCAGTCCATGTTGAAAATTGAACGAATATTAGCGATCCGCCACTATTGCTTCGCATAGCGTCAAATATTTTCACAAACAATCTGATGTGTAAAACTGGAACTATTTGTATACAAAATTACATTAATAGTTGTTAAATAATTTATTCATTGCCAGAATTTTTAAAGTAGTGTTATTTACATAAAAATATTCAGTACGTATTTCTGTCGAATAAGGTGCGATAAATATTTCAAGAAGATGATGATATTATTAACACAGATTTTTTTAATAATTTAAACTACTAACTATTTAAGGCAATTTGAATTTTTCAATTAACGGAGCAACTTGACAATTTTAGCTGAGCTTAAGAACGCCATTCGTAAAATTATGAAAAACAAGCATATCAGCCCACCAGCAAGGTTTTAATTGATCCAAATAAAAATTATCGCGACATTCCAATTTCCAATAAAAATATTAAAAGTGATTTATAAAAACAAATAAGTAATGTAAACAGACATCTGCCCCTACCAATAAAAAGGTTCCAGTGAGATCACAGTTGACGGGTACTACGACCGCGATGACACGACGTAACGATAGAAACTCGATAGCAATGCACTTCGCACACGTGTCGAGCAGAGAGCTCACGATCTCATATATCGAAGCAGTCCCGACAAATCAAGCTGAAATGAAACACGTATGGTTAGGGACACCGTTAAACAAAAATTCAAAAAATCATTTTTTATTTTCAGAATTTAATAATGACTGTTAGCGGGCCGGCCGTCCATCCGCAAGATGTTTTTACTAAAAAAAACTCAATTTTTAGCCGTTTTAGCGAAGCGGCGAAATATCATCGCTGTGATCTGTATAATAGGTAGGTTGTAACATGGGTAGAAGGGGCGGAGCTGGAATGGATGGGGCCCGGGTATTGGTGAACGGGCGGAGGGCAGGCCCCTCCGTGCAGCCGTGGCGAGGGCCGTGGAGAGATCCTGCCGCACTGAGTGCTGGGCCTTCGCGCTGCCAGCATCTAGTGCTCGCGACTGTGATCAGTGCAAACATGTTAGAATTCTACACGAATATGAACGGAGGATTGATGCCGGAGGGCATGCAGCCTCCCATCAGCTGCACCGCCAGAACAGGTAGGTTACCAACCGGAGATAAATTCTTGTTTGACATCACGAAAAACTTTTTGTTACGAAACTTTTTAACTGTAGTAGGTCAGTGGGTTATGATATAGGACATTTTTTAGCACTATTAGTGTTTTTTAATTATTATCCGAGAATATTTAGCAAAACATTTATGAGATATTTTTATGAACTTTTTTTTTATTGTTGTTTATTGAACCAAAAAGTTTTTCATACTAGAATTTATGTTGTGTGTGGCGACTTAATTACCTGCGAAGAGTATTATAGCTCTATAATAATAACAATATAATTATTTTCTTAAATTGGCGAACGGTGTTTATTCTTATTTATCATCGAATAAAATATAAACCCTAATTTAGTAGTAAATAAAGAGTTAAGCAATACTAGATTAAAAGTAGTATTAGGTACCTATTTCCTAATGTTTGGCATATTTATTATTCTCTATCTGAGTTTTATTTTTACTCTTAACCTACTAATTAAGTGTTTATTAATACTTTCTAATCTATTATATTAAAAGGTCTAACATATCCTATTTGATTTGTGTTAGGCATTTTTTTGGGAAAATAAATATTTATTTGGTGATAAATAAACATTAATTTAAAGAGGTGTAAGTGTGAATGGGAGTAAAAAAGAATTCATTCATTTTATTTTGCGTGAATTATAGTACCTATATTTAATTAGTAAGTAGGTTGTACGATAACATAAAATTTTGTTTTAGTCTGTAGGCAAAATTAAATCAAAGTATGCCTATGAAATAAACGAGTGAAAATGAAAAAAATGTTGGAACTCTTTGTTCGATATCGTTTTTACGGATTACAGTGAACGTATTTTCATTTATTTTTCACGTGAGTTTTTGTCGTTCATTTTTTGACACCACTCGTGCACGGAAAGTTCGCTCGATCTGAAAATATTTATGAAACATTCGTTTTTTATTCGTACTTATTATTTTCATTTGTAAATAAATTGCAGATATGTCTTTATTTCTGAATATTTACTACGAGGAAATAGGACAATCGGTATTTCATTTATTAGCTCTAAACTAAATTATAGCCTAAATTGTAACTAATAATTACTATTTTCGATATTGTATTCTTCCTTTGTTCAATGCATGCCGTGGCAGCCAAAATGTAAACAGTAATTTTACCTAAACATGTATTATGGTGTATGCTTTTTTGGTTGTCCTCATAAAATAAATGTTTGAGAAATCGCTTTAGAAGCACGTAAATTATATATTATAATATCATTCTGTGTCATTTTGTGTCCACGATCATACCGACAACACGGACAAAGTCGTTGGCGAAACCTAGTATATTATACTTAGCTTATTTTTTGTTTTTATAATAGGTAATAAGCATGTTTATTCATTAAGTATTTTTACCTTATCTTTAGTTATTATTTTCTCCAATTAAGTAACTTTAAATAACACATTCGGTCAACAGCGAATCGAGAATGACAATCATCAATCCATTGATCAATCGCTGAGATACCAAGTATTTAGCATGAAAAGGTTCGACTCCAAACATTATGTTAGAAATATCGACGGTCAAACTAAACAAATCAAACTGACAAATCGTTGCCGAAAATTCAGCACATAAGTACTCTAAAAAAAGCCAAGGCGTATTTTTGATACTTTCTTCTGACTATTTAATACTTTACCGTACACTTATAATTTTTCTGAAGACGTAAATTTACAAACATTTGAAGTCTAGTATGTGTACATAAACAGCCAGACCCTAACTAATTACTTGTAGTGTTTACAAATACTTTTTCTTTTGAAATTACTAGTATAGGTAGTTATTTAAATTTTGAGCTCTTTTTTAGGGTTCCGTAGTCAACAAGGAACCCTTATAGTTTCGCCATGTCCGTCCGTCCGTCCGTCCGTCCGTCCGTCCGTCCGTCCGTCCGTCTGTCCGCAGTTTAGCTCAGAGACGCACAGTACTAGAGAGCTGTAATTTGGTGTAAATATACGGATTTCTTGTGCCGAAAAAGTGGTAAAATAAAATCTCGTAAAATATTTTTTTTTAGGGTACCTCCAGTACTTACACGTAAAGTGAGGATTTTTTTTTCTCGCGTACCCCTTAGTGTGGGGTATCATTAAATAGGCCTTTAAAAAATAATGATAGTTTCCATTAACAATTTTTTGATAAAAACATTCGTTTGTGAAATATTAAGCTTTAAAGTGCTAAATTTTGCTCGATTCGAGTGTCTCCCCCCTCTGCCAGCTAAACGGTTATGTTTGGGGGTGTGAAAAAATTCACAATAGTAGTATATATAACGAAGTTTAAAAGAAAATTATCATGACTAAGTAGGCTTTACAACTTTACGAGTAATAGTCGACCAACTTATAAAATGTACTTGGATTCATATTTTCTTAAACAAAATGTATCGGAGAGAACTGCAAATGTAAGTTTGTCAACTTTATTTTACAGCTTATAAAGGTATGTTTTTTGGGGATAGGTAGGTTTTTATCGTCAAATATTTTTAACTAAATTCAAAAAAAGGAGGAAGTTCTAAATTCGTCGTAATCTTTTTTCTTATGTATTTTCCCCGATTTCTCAAAGACTCCTGGACCGATTTTGAAAATTTGTTTTTTTAAATTAAATTCAGCGAATCAGTTTAGTTAGTTCGCATAAGTATTTTGATGGGCAACTACGGAACCCTACACTGTGCGTGGCCCGACACGCACTTGGCCGGTTTTTTCTACTTGAAGATGTCGCAGCGGCCATACTTTTCCAGAAAAAAAATTGTTTGACATCAAATTATATATAAGCCCCCCATAAGCCTATTAAAATGTAAGTTTGTCTGCGAGATAAAGGTTGAGAGATGGTGACATTCCAGCAAATCTTGACTTGTATCTCGGAAAACAATTTTAAAGTTTTCTTTATAGCCTTTGTCAGGGACAAACAAAAAGGTGCTCTAAGAACTCAGATAAGATCTTAAAATATTTACAGTAAACTTATTTTATATGGAATCCTAAAAGTGCAATCCCAACCTCCTGACCTGTGTTAGGTTACCATAATTATTAAAAAAAAGTGTGTATGATATACGGTAATATAATAGCAGTAAAGGAATGAAAAATAACGATTGCTTTGAAAAATACTTATTACCTGAACCCCGCGGCGTCGTTTCCGGTGTTATTCTTGAAGTCTTGGTGATTGTCAATCTACAAAAGTTTAATTGGTAGCTAATGATCCATAGCGGTCAGCTCCTTCTGCGAGGCAGTAATGCTCGTAAAGGAGGAGGCAGGCCGCGAGCGAGAGAGGACAGCGTCCTCCCTCCGCCCCAGCCGCAGTGGTAGGCGCCCACGGCGACGGACGTCGCAAGATGATCTCCGGCCACCGTAGGCGCATGCTATGAAGGACACCGTGGATTTTAGTCAGTAGAAGTCTGACAGTCCCTCCCGCCCTGCCCGGGGTTGGAGGACTCATTTGATGATTTTACCACGCTAAAAAAAAAAAAAAAAAAAACTAATGATCCATTAAAAAACAATAGACAAACAAAAACTCTACCGTACTGCACGTATAACTTTTAGGACGAAATATACGAAAAATCAACAAAAAAAAAAAAACATTCGTTCCTACATAATTTGTATTCACAATACGGAAAATCCCGGTGAAATCATTTCAGTAATTACTCGGTTATTGAGGGAAAAGCAATTAAGTTTTTCTCTAGAATGATTAACTTAATTAAGTTGCTCTCAGTGCAGTTTCTATAAATTTCATATTTCACGCCACGTTAAAACAAATGTGAAATATTTCATAAAAAGGCTTTTGAAAAACGGAAACTAGTCGTTTTCAAGTGAATGATTCTCATATTTTACCTGTTGAAATTCTTGTGAATGCAAAGGAATACCAAGAATTCAGTTCAGCGTAGCGTGAACGTAGACGATGCTACGCAGTCGTAGCGCCTCGTAGACGCCTACGGCCCTACGTGCCCGAATCAATAGCGCGATTCTCTTTGTTGCGTGAATACTGTGAATATTGATAACGATAGTGACTGATAACATTATTTGGACACTGCCACTAGTTAGGCGACAAAGTTTTTTTTTTATATTCCTTATCTGCGGCACATAAACTCAAAGTAACACCATTTAAAGCTTAGATCCTATAAATTAACCTTTTAAACTCAATCTACATTTACATACATTTGCTAGGTAATACTTTGAAGACCAAAATACTATTCCTGATATTCGCCAGAATGGCGCGTATTGCGGCTTCACCCACTACAACCCGAAAAATTTCCCACAGGAACATAAAATCGGATTAAAAACTATCCTATGTGTTAATCCAGGTTATAAACTATCTATGTATCTAATTTCATCCAAATCCGTTCAGAAGTTAAAACAAACTTTTACGGTTATAATATTACTAGTTGTTGCCAGTGGCTTCTCCCGCTACAACTCGAAAATTATCCCTTGGAACTTAAAATCGAGATAAAAACTATCCTATGTTCATCCAGGTTATAAACTATCTGTGTACCAAATTTGAGCCAATTCAGTTCAGTGGTGGTAATAATATTATCCTTCCTACTAATAATATTATAAGTAGGAAGGATATCTTATTAAACTGTTTAAAACAAGCATTTAAAAAGTTTAAAATAAATCAATAAAAAATACTGCATTGTTTATAGCGAAACGTAAATAAAAGCACAGCTTTTCCTTAAAATTAAATCAAGGTGTCTTTTGAACGATATTAAACCAAAAAAAAAATAACTTTAATAAAATACTGCATTTAAGCAGGTCTTTTTTTATTTATTTATCAACTGTCGAAAAGAAAAGGGAAAGGGAATTGGATAATTGCAATTATGGTTCAGCACTTTGAAAAGTTAAAGGGTAATTCCATGGTGTCGTGTAAAAAGCAATTCCAAACAACTTCGAATATGGGGAAAGGTTGGGCCCATCTCTCAATAGAAATAAGATACACAAATTGTAATTTTATTTGTTAAATATCTTTACATACTTATAAACTAAACCATAAATAAAAACTAACTAGTAATTATGTACAAATAATAATAATAGAAATATTCAAAGGGCGTCAAATACAAATAGATACACATGAATTAATATATCTAATATCTTTAAACGAGCAATTCTTGTATATTTATTTATATTTAATCAGGATCTCGGAAACGACTCAAAGATTTTCATGAAAGTTACAGATTAGGGGTTTTTCGGCTCAAGGAATCGATTTATCAGGTTCCAGGTTTGAGAAAAGCTCAGTTCCCAAGATATAAACATTTTAAAAACTGAGCGAAGTTCGGTCAACCTGATATTAATATTTATAACAATAATATTTTAAATGCAAAATAAAACTTAGTATAACGACTAAGATAAAAAGTTTGTACTTTCGAAGTTATCCATTGTTGCTTATAAAAGAACAAGGTATAATGTGGTCGTAAGACTCTCCGACAGCCTAAACCGCTAATCGAGAAATCTTAATTTTGGACAGTAGTTGCGGTTTATTATTTAGGTAGGCATTTTAAAAAGTTTTGCTAAAATCTACCTCTAACGGGGTGAAAACCTTTGTGTGTAAAATCTTATTCCTTGGGTTTATAAACTTGAAAGTTGGCATAAGTACGAAGACCATCAATAAATTAAAAATACTGCCATTATTCGTTTTTTGAAAGTACCTTGCATTGCAGAATGGCCTCTACCAATGTCGGTTGCTAGAGGTCCCTGCCTATCACTTCCTTGAGAACACGGCACACACCCAAGCGGGGCTGTCCTGCACCGTATGCTCCACCGTGTCCTCCAGGCGATCCTCGCAGTCTTGACACCCAGGCATTTCTTCATTTCCAATAAGGCATTCCAAAGACGTCGTCGTATGATTTCCGAAAGTACTAATACATAAGACCATTATTATTACGGTACCAAATGTGCCGCTTAAACAACCCTATCCAACGGTATGCCATAATTTTTGAGTGGTGATCGCATATTGCATGTATCGTTTTCCCGATGTCCTTTATCCATGAATTAATTAGAAAAAGTGAACAAATTTTTGCCTAGAGAAACTACGGAATCACCAGAAAATATGTAGACAATTTAGTTGAATTGCTGCTTTATTACTATGTGTTTTTCGCAAAAATTTAAACCAATATGCTAAAGTCTATTCTGAATTCAACCGGTGGCACTCATGGGTGACATAGTTTGTTAAAACTTCATATGTACCTACATAACTACACAGTACCCGACACAGTCCGGGTCGGTACACAGATAGGTATTGTCGGTATTTGATTGCGCCGTCGCACACAGAAGAAAATATTGGACATCGGCTCGACAGTATCCACACGCCCCAAAATTTAATAACCTTTTTTCGAGACAAATATTTTTAGTTGTTAGTTCATCCATTCAGATATTTTTAGGGTTCCGTAGCCTAAGGGTAAAACGGGACTCTATTACTAACACTGTTGTCTATCCGCCTGTCAACAGGCTGTGTCTGTTGAACAGTGATAGCTAGCGAGGTGAATTTTTCATAGCCTCACAGGTGATGTACATACCTATTTCCGCCACAGCTATAACAAAAAATACAAAAATAATTCAACAATATAAATATTTAATTTATTATTAATAAATATTATTTAATAAATATGAGAGTCATGTCAGGACACAGGGGGCATCAGCCCCCTTATCTCTACGACATTATTTTTTGTTTATGCGAAACCCGTTATACTTGTCCAATATTTTTGTGTAAAGAATCTATGTACAAAATTTTAAAATCGGTATCATAAAAATCACAAAGTTATAAGTTTGTACATATATATTACCTGGTTGTCCGTTCAAAAACCTGCCCATTTCGCGGTACACCCGCGTAAACCGCGTCTCCTGTGTAACCACACTCGTGATTGACTCGTGATAATAGTTTGGCAATAGGTTCATATAAAAAATAAACAGGAATGACATCTTAGCAAGAGTTGTTTAGTCTGATGGGCATTTCCTGTTGACTTACAAAGTCTGGAAGCTGGAATTTGACATCAGACGTTTCAGATCTTCGATTTTGACGACCCCGTTACCGCTGGCATATTAACAACAGGGTCCGCGTACGAAGACGCGGGCACAGCTAGTGATTATGTTGGATATTACTTAATTCTAGTTTTAACAAACGCACTTAATAAAACTAGTTGCAACTAGGGAAAACGCGTTCTCTCTGAAAATGGGTTTTAAGTATAAAGGTCACACACAGCAGCTATAATGTACAATCAACCAAGTGGAATTATGACCCACCTTAAGCTTATTTTCCCACAGACATTCAAATACAATTAGGTCCACATTCCCGTAAACATACATATCCATGGTAACGACTTTGATCTTTGTCAATTTGACAGATTCAAACGATTTATTGTCAAAATGGGTCATGATTCCACTTTATCGATTGTACCTAAAGATGTACATTATAGCACGATTTATCTCAGTACATTTACATCTTTCCATAGAGATGCGAAGATGTAAAAATATATATTACAGCTGTCGTGTGTGGTCTCCTGACGATTTCTATGAAAAGATGTAATGAGATGTATCGTGCTATAATTTACATCTTTACATTAAAGCTGCTGTGTGTGAAGGAAGCCCTTAACATATACAAGTATCTACAATACTGTGTATACACATCATATCCGTTGGTGTCTTTCATGTACGAACGACAGAAGAGTTCTGACGATTGTGTGAAGTCCCCACTTGGCTGGCTTTTTTCCATAAGAGTTCATTTCAAATGTTCAATTTTAAATAATACGTGAAAATTGACGAGCAGCACTTTTTTTTCTTTTTTAGAACGATAAAATCATCTTCCGCCCCGAGTGGATCAGAAGACACTTTCAGACTCTTAAAGGCAAAAAAAACATCCTGTTCATTACTTTTCATGGAAATAAATCGGTACCACGACTTTACAAAGTAACATTGCAACGGCTTTCACATTTCGTTCAATTTTTGCCTGCGGATTCGGAGAAAATAGCAAGCCATTTCCACAAACGGTACCGTCGGATCACACTAGGTCTGCAATATAACTAGGGGTGATTATAAAATTAAGGTGGCTGTCGTAAGTACCTCCTTAGGACGTAACTTAGGACGCCGACAAAATGACGATTGTTTCTGCTGAAATTTTTGTCGGGTGGTTTGATCACTATGACCCCAAGTTGGGTCACGCCCCACCCCCCGCGGGGCGTGTCTTCCCCCACAGTCTTAGAGCGCGGTGAGGCGCCTTATTTTGCCCAAAAGCTTTCGACAGTAGCTATAGGTATGTAGGTATGTAACCTACACTCGATGGGTGCTGTATACTAAGCTATGTTCGCGATTTAATCAATAGTTCGCCCCGAGGGTGAACGTCTGCATATTTAACCTTCATTTAGTCTGAGACACGAGTATTAGAGCAGTTATTTTGTCTTGAAAGTTTGTTCTTGTATGAGACTCGGGGCTAGTTCAGTATTAGATCAGTAGTTAGTAAACTATTAGTTAACCATTCGTTAAAAAAATTCGTTAAAATTATTTTAGTTTCGTTACAGTAACTAACTGATCAAAAAATTGTTAATTGTTAAAGAGCGATATTTTATATTTGTATCAATATACAGGTTGTTTCTTTTAAATTGGCCAAAAGGGAGAATTATCCGAATCCGTTTTTTATTTTTTGGACAAGTGTGTGTTTTCCACCGCAATGAGTGAAAATGGCCAATATTTTTTTAATGTCGTTCGATTCTGCACCGTAAGGATCACTTTTCTGTACTTTTGACCAACTTCTACTGTCTAGATATTTTCCTTCCCATTCAATGAAATGTTCAACACATAACTAAATCAAATAACATCATAAAAAAAGAATAGTATCTAATTTTGTCATTCATGCAATTTGTATAAAAAAATATGTGTATATAACTTCTGCCGTCACGACTTTTTTCTTCCGATACAATCAAATGATTCTTCGGCGTTCAAATAGCCCAGTTTATTTAAACTGGGCTATTTGGACGCCGTTCGCGACGAAATTATGAACCTTAATCTTCCTCTGAATCATTATGCTTGAAAATATGGAGAAAACGAATTTTCCCGAGCTTGGTCCCAACCAAGCTAAACCGATTTTTCGCCCCTTTAAACCCCTACGTTCCTAATTTCTTCGAAATCGTTAGAGCCGTTTTCGAGAACCGGAGAAAATATATACAACGTGTAACGTTAATAGCGCAAAACCTCTCGTGGGGTAATTCAGCCCATGTTACTGATCAATGTTTGTTCTAAAACATTTGGAAAAAAAATAAAACAAAATGATTTTCCATACAAAATGAGAAATTGATCGAGCCCATATAATTATGAACAATCATTTTTTTTTTCCGAAAGTTTTTGAACACGTTGTATAAATAAAGAGGTACATAAAATGTACAAATATAACTCGTTTCATACATATAATATTGACAACTATTACAAAAGAGAAATAAAATCGTCAATAGTACCTAAATTAAAACAATGACTTGCAAAGAAAAAAGAAATAAGATTAAGTAGTTAGATTTTAGATTAGATAGTAAAATGCTGATATTCATACGCCATTTAGGATGTTGATTTGATGAAGACTTTAGTTCTTCAAGGTAAAATCATTAAATTAGGCCTCCGCCCAGGGACTGTCAGACTCGTACTGACTAAAATCCATGGTGTTCTTTTAATAGCTCTTTACGTTCCAAGTTCTTGTCTTGTTAGATAGTCTCGCAAGGCACTTCAGGCAGACTTTTTATAAGTAAGTTTAAGTTTGATGCTCTGTATTGCACCCGTCCTGTCAAGGTCATGTCCGCACCTTTTATTTTCTTTTTCTTTATAATTTAACGTAGGTTATAGTAAAACAATAGAAATGTGTGCTGTATCTTAGGTGCCTATATAAACATTAAAACTAACATATTACATTATATAATTATATAAACATCCAGACCCGGAACAACTATCGATTTTCTGAAATCGGGCAACCGGAAATTGCCTATGAAAGTCTGCTAAACAGAATTCATCTAAGATTTTTTTTTTAATATTAATTGTGCTTGTAAAGTTGTGAGAGCGTTGGCTAAGTGCGAATCGTACTCGTGCACGATTCACGAAGGGTTCTGTGATATTTTTTTTTTAAAAAAACGGCATAAAATAATCTGTGATAAAATCTCGATTTTTGTGTATGGAAGCCCCCTTAAATATTTGTTTTAATATATTTTTTTTTTAATGAATATATCTAAATATTCTGTGAATATTTCAAACGTTGCCATTTTCAATAACGAGCCAAAGCGAGCTAAGTCACGCTTGTTGACCTTGTTGTGTGGGAGCCCCCTTATATATTCAAGTTATTCTGTTTTTTAGTATTTTTAGTTGTTGGAATACTTACAGATGAATCATCCGTCCCTAGGTATGTAAAAATATATGTACTATTTTTTTCCAAATGTTAAGACAATCGTCTATCGCGTGCTCGTCCAAACTAAAAGAGATAACGTTTTCCTGCCCCTATCTCAATGATTTTTTTAGAATGCTTCTGACACAGTAAAAAACCAGGTATATAGGATAACTTTTCAAAATTTGTAATAGTTTGAAAGTTACAGGCGCCTAAGAGTAACTTTTGAAAAAAAGGCAGGAAAACGTTTTCTCTTTTTGTATGGACGAGCATTCGGTAGACGATTGTCTTAAATAAGTAACCTGTGTGAAATGTAATCAGAGATAACAAAAACATTCAATTACACTGTTTAAATATTATAAGAAACTGCGTTAGACGACTCAAGCCGCGTTATAGGTAGGTAAATGAACGGGATTTTACTATACTGTATCGTATCGGTTAATAAAAATAAAAAAATGTAGCGCAGAAGAGCAATTTCCGGATTGCCATCTTGTTCCTTCAGTTTTACTATAAGTTCAAGGCCCGCCGTGTCCTTTATAAGATAGCCGAAAATGAATATTAGCCATAATAGTTATGCTAGTGTGTTAAACCATGCGCGTCTATGAGTGGCGCGTGGAGGCGCAGCGCCGGGGCGTGACCCCGCTGCCTCGCGAAGTCGAGGCGCGGCGCGAAGACCTCCGGCGCGATCTCAGGGCAGTATGGAAGGAACGACTGTCGCGACCGACGGCCGGGCACGCCGCAATTGCGGCGGTAAGACCCCTCTTTGAGGAGTGGCTGGAGAGAAGTCATGGCGTCCTGACCTACCGCATGACGCAGGTCCTCACCGGACACGGAAGTTTCGGGAGGTACCTGTGTCTGATGCGAAAGGAGGAGACGCCTGGGTGCCACCACTGCGAAGATCGCCCGGAGGACACGGTGGAGCATACGGTGCAAGACTGCCCAGCTTGGGCGGAGCACCGACGTGTCCTCACGGCTGCGATAGGCGGAGACCTCTCGCGCCCGGCATTGGTTGCGGCCATGCTGCGGGGCGAGACGGAGTGGGAAGCGGTCAGCTCCTTCTGCGAGGCAGTAATGCTCGTCAAGGAGGAGGCAGGCCGCGAGCGAGAGAGGACAGCGTCCTCCCTCCGCCCCAGCCGCAGTGGTAGGCGCCCACGGCGACGGACGTCGCAAGATGATCTCCGGCCACCGTAGGCGCGGGCATGCGGGCAGCGAGTAAAGGGCAACTCGCTGCCCGACCAAGGACCATGCCCGGGTCGACGGCGCGTTGTGTCCCACGCGCGCCTCAAAGAGCGTCAGCATAATGACGGGGCCCCCCTCTCAGAGGGCCAAAGCCTGCCGGGGTCGCGGGATTATTCCCTAACCGTAACCCCGGAACGTAACAGGCTATGAAGGACACCGTGGATTTTAGTCAGTAGAAGTCTGACAGTCCCTCCCGCCCTGCCCGGGGTTGGAGGACTCATTTGATGATTTTACCACGCTAAAAAAAAAAAAAAAAAAAAAAGTGTGTTAAACCATGAGCCATTTTATTTTAAATCGCGACGGGTTTATATTTAAACCTTTCACTCGATTTACCTACGAATGCACACAGTCACTTTCCACGTTCATAAAGTTACCAAAGCTCTCGCTGCATATGCTTAATATATAATAAGCAAGCTTTATATAATAAGCATAATGCTTTTCAAAAGTCAAATGGGTAGTCTAAAAAATATATAATTTTATACAAAATTGAAACCAGGGGGTCTACTCTCTTAGCCCGTCAACGAAGAGAAACTCGAAGTTTGAGTGAACCTTGCTCCCTATTATTTCTAAATTCATAGTTTTGGCATCACATTAGGAGTCGGGCTAACTGTTCAATAATGTTCTCACCAATTTTTAGTTAGTATCACTAACGGGTTTCGTGTTTAGATAGTAGCACCCCTGGCTTGTAACGTTTATTCAAGCGTGCCAGCACTTTTGCGCCAATGCAAACTGTTTGAATTAAACTTCGTTTTGAAGCTAAAATATTCGTATTTTCGTGAACGTAAACAAGTGATTCTAGAACTAGACTGACTATAGAATGTTTAATACAAACTAAAATAAACAATGCAAGTCTAGTACGTAGTCACTTAAAATGTCTATAGCGCTATAAAATGTGTGCATATTTTAGCTTCAATTTTTCTGAAGATCCATAACAATGATGGTTGCACAATCAGACTCAGACTTGTATCTACGTTTATGTAATTATGTTGGACAAACCGCATGCTGCTAACCATAGCGATGTTACCACAGAACTGAGCGCTAGCATCAAGCGCGAGAAGATCGTGGAGATCTGCGAGGGTTGCGGCCAGAAGATCCAGGACCGATACCTGATGCGCGTGGGCGAGCTGTCCTGGCACGAGCACTGCCTCAGCTGCTGCGTGTGCGGCTGCGTGCTCGCACACACCTGCTACACCAGAAACGCGAAGCTCTACTGCAAACCCGACTACGATAGGTAACTCACTCTTGAAACCTTCCACAGCAAAATTACATTTTGCTCTTGAAGGATTTTTGCAACGTTCTTTCTTTTCGAAAGCAATTCCAAATCAACTGATAAAAGCGGTTGCTTTCGAGTTGCTTTCTTAATCATGTTTAGGGCACCATCATTGATAGGGTTGTGAGCTGTAGCGAATATTCCTATGCGAAATGCTCGCGTAATGCCATGCGATTTGCTATGCGATTGGTTTCTTCTCCCGTTATTGCAATAAGTTCTTGTCCTATAGATTGTTTGGAGTCAAATGCACGAGGTGCGGCGACCGACTGCTGCCACAGGAGATGGTGATGCGCGCTCAGCAGTACGTGTTCCACATACAATGCTTCGTCTGCGTCATGTGCTGTCAGCCACTTCAGAAAGGCGAGCAATACGTCATCAGAGCGGGACAGATATTCTGCCGACAGGATTTTGAGAAGGAAATGTATTTGATGCAACACGCTGAAGATGATATGATCTTGGATGATTCCGAACGCCCTCGGGACGGACGAAGAGGCCCGAAGCGCCCTCGGACTATACTAACATCAGCTCAGCGCAGACAATTCAAAGCTTCCTTCGAAGTTAGTCCGAAGCCATGCAGAAAAGTCCGAGAAGCATTAGCAAAAGATACCGGCCTGAGTGTCCGAGTTGTGCAAGTGTGGTTCCAAAACCAAAGGGCTAAGATGAAGAAGATCCAGAGGAAAGCGAAGCAGGAGGGCGAGAAGAACAATGACAAAGAGAAGGATAAAGATGAGAAGAGCATCAAGCAAGAGTCTCCGTCGAGCGAGCACGGCAACTATCTGGGGCTGGATGGAGCCTATTCTGCTTCCAGTCAGCCTCTGAACCCTAATCTGCCGTATTCCCCTGATGGTAAAATCTTACACTTACTTTTTTTATTCAATCTGCAGAAATATGACCATGATAAAAAGCTTTCCCCGCACGATTACTTTTAATTTATGAACCTGCTTGAACCCTGAGGATTGTTTATTTTTATTTCGAACGTTGAAAAGTCTCTAGGTAGGAATGCAAAATGAGAGTGAAATCACAGGCTTTTACTTTCATTTTATGAAATTAAATTCATCGTACGTAATACAGGGTTATTTATATTCTTCTAGTGATCGTAGTTTTTTATTTCACGAATGCGATGCTGCTCTTTTTCACTTACGTTTTAAGTAAAACTAAACTTGTTTAATTTCAGATTACCCAGCACACTCTGGTGACAGCTTCTGCAGTTCAGACATATCACTGGACGGGAGCAATTTCGATCAGCTAGACGAGGGGGCATCGGACACCATGAGCTTGCAGAATTTAGAGGTGCAGCATCATTCGCACCAACACCCTGGTCACTCTGCGCACGAGCCTTTGAACCTCGGGACTGGTTCGGTAGTGAACCCAATAGACAAGTTATACCTCATGCAGAACTCCTACTTCAGCACTGATCATTGATTCAGCGTGGGTCGCGGCGCTGGCTCGGCCGCCCCGGCTGGCCAGCGACTGCGCCCGCCAACTTTCCCCGTCAGATGCACCGAGACTGCTACTAGTCACAACCTAGCGTACACAGACACTTATCAAACCGCTGCTTTGAACCTGACTGATACTCCGTTGAACCATATTAGGTAATGTGATTGTGTTTAACAGTTAAACAATAAATGTTCAGTAGTGAATTGTAGGTCATGTACAGACAGTCACTCATTTGAGTGTTGTGGCTACATTAAAACTTTGTCATAATTCATTTGCAATGGGTTTGGGTACAATGGTGGTAACTAGAAAATTACTCCAACTAAGGCCTCGTTTAGTGTCCGGCGGCACGTCGTCGAGGAGTGCGTTTTGCGCGAAACGAACCACTAGAAAAACAAAAAATGATCAGCGATGTATCAGAGCGGCATTCAAGGAGACCCGATATCAATATTGACGAACAATTACTCGTGCCGCGTGTCCTTGAACGAGGCCAGTGTAATTTACGACCTAGTGGAGTTATGGAATGATTGTGTCAACTTTCATAAAAAATGTTTATCTGTAGCTGTTACACTCACATGTTTTAAAATATTAGCTCCCATATTCAATAGCTACAATAAGACAAAAGCCAATGAACAACGGCACATAGAGAGAAATAGGACTCTTTTAATGTTACTTGATTTCGCGGCAGCAAAACTAGAAATTATGTTTTCAAACATCTAAGGGCACTTATGCACCACGTATTTAACTCGCGTCTGGCCGAAAACAAGCCAGTGACTGCCGCAGCGTATCTGATTTTTTAGATACCGAATCTTATAATATTTTTACATTCAGAAAAAGTCATTTCGGAATATAAAAGTGACCAGAGAGATTTTTTTTTTTTGTTTCTTTTCGTCCCTCTTTGGGACAGGCAAAGGGAGCTGAGCCCATACAGCCAAGGTGACCAGAGGGAGCAAAGACCTTTTGTTTTTTTTTTAACCTATGCTGTCACACTGCTGGGCAATTGTCTTCCCCGAATCCTTTCACTGTTCCAAACTACATTTTGCAAACTAATACATTGCGAGACGACGCTAGCCCATCAATCACGATAAAAGATAAATAAGAAAAAAAAATAACTAAATATTGTTGTCCCGAGCTTTCAAAATCATTAATTACTTTAATGATTTAGCTTAGCTTAGAACATAAACTAAGGAAGGACATCACTGACATGAAGGAAAAGTATGCGGGTCGTGAGTATACCTGGACTTGCAATTAAAAGATTTAATTCGATAACCTTTCTCTGTATCAAGACAGTTTGAACTTCAACATCCATTTTGTTGGTTGTTAAATAACACTAGTTTACAAGGTTTTTTACCCAAAGATGAAACTGATATGTATCGGTAGAGTTATAAACCCTTACTTAAAAACTGAAGTTGAAAAAAAATTAGGACGTCAAATTTTGGAAATATTCATTATTTTTATTATCTATCATTATAATACAGTTATCTCAAAACAATTAAAAATGGCTCGTTTTACTCCTTTCTTTCATACTGATTAGTATCAATATCTCTTATTAAGGACCAGCAGAACCCGATAACTAGCAATTTTATCCCAAAATCCTTTGTATCTTTCCTCAAAAACCTTTAAATCTCGTTGAAACGTTCACCATGCTCATCACTTACGCTTCCCAGGTTCTCAGGGACAAAATCCAGATAAGAATGTAAAAACTGATTTTTTTTTGGTAATTCCTCAATAATTTAGAAATAATTTTTGCATAATTCTTAAATTTATTGATTCCCAGGAAATTTTTCACTACCCCTTCAAAGGAATACTGAGCATCTTTTTCAACATTGGTTAAGTAACCATCAAAATTTTTATTCCTTGATATCTTACTTATTTGTGGTTTGTAAGTGATGTAATATCAGTATATTGTCCCTATGTGCTTTCAGTTTTTGTTGTTAAAAACGGTAGTTTCAGTGAAGCAGAAGTAACAGTCAGTAGTATGACTTGCGGGTTCTCTCCATATCATTAGTATGCAGATTCGCAAATGTTTTTTTTTTTATGCAACTCCGTTTAATAAAATACTTCTTCAATTTCCCCACACTACACTAAGAACCCAATTTTTATCAAGGTTTCTTACCGAGATTTGCAAGCAATGGAAATACGCTCGTGTTACGGCTTCAGTGAGAGGTCTTTTAATTTTTGGAAAAATATATTGGCCACAAACATAGCAAAAGTTATTTGGGTTTAATTTACACTATCTTGGTGACATTTTAAAACAAATAAAAATGCTCAAATAATACATAAACGCAATTAAAACAAACTAAACTGCGACACCGCGAACAAGTTAACTTAAAAAGTATAAATGTGGGTATTTCAAAAATTTGACGTGATAAAAATATGACACATTATTTTTTGTAGTAATGGGATGGGTAGAAAACATATCCAATATATAAATTATCTTTGGGTAAAAGAAAAACTTTTTTTTGTAAACTAGTGTAATTGACCAATCGGGCGTACCGGACCGATTTCCCAACTGTATGTTACGCACAATGCGTGCAGCCACATAATGCATACGTATACCCTTAATTTTTGTTTGCTGGTACACCATTAGGGCTTTGAATCATTTAGCCTCTTTAACTTGTGCCAATTCATTATATAATTTCGCACGCATTAGTCAAGATTTTGATATATTGTTATAGATTGTGATATATTCTAAACCTACTTGTTGAAATATACATTTTTTTTTTAATTTTGTAACATATTTTTCACTATCGTCACTTTTCTGAGACTTACACTACGCAATAACAAAAATAGCAATAAAATTTTCATTTAAAACTCGTTTCTGAAAATTGAAAAAAGTCGCGGCAGTCGGGCCAGCTATGTCACTCTTTTTGTTTAGACAGCACAAGACAACATAAATATTATTTTGTATACATGTTTAATTTGCACGGTAACATTGTTAGGGATCGTAGTGTGGAAATAAATAAGTTATAATCTGATAATCCTACCATATAGTAACTTACACATACGTTTAGTGATGGGGATTTTTGTAAGTACAAAAAAAAACTACATTATGTGGTACCAACTTAATGTGTCCTACGCTTATATTTATATCTCTATGTGTCGTTCGTTTATCAATAAAACAGGTTTTTTATTACAATAGATGTATTTTAAATAATAAGTATATTGAAATAGTCAACACTGTCTCCTTTCATTCAGAGTTTATCATTATATACCTACAGTTAATACTAATTCAAAAAACATTATAACGACTTTATTAGATTAGTGTTATATTGGTTGCATTTGTAATTTTAAAATAGATTTTATATATTGTATATATAATGTACAGAGAATAATAATAATTAAGAAAAATAGGTTATCAACCTATAAATACTAGGCCAAGATTTGAAAATATTATTGTGTAGATGATTCTTTTGGAGATACATAGTCAATGTAAAGACTGTAGTTAGACTTAAAAATGTACATAATGTTGTACACCAAATTAAATATAAATGTATAAGTAGTGGGTGTCTAAATAACGTACATATTGTTGTAAGCTGTTTGTTTTCCAGTCTTTCCAGTTAAGAAACATTTTAGATGGTACAATAAGTGATATTCTTTAGAAGATTATAAGGTACGATTCCACTAAAATAGTGTACGGCACATCTGCATCTGAAGCACTTCAGCAGTGCGCGTACTACACAGCAGTGCTATTTTCTATAAACACGGTTTTGTGGTAGCGTTGCCGCAGCGTTCACGTATCCTGGGTAGTCCCAGGATGCATAATTATACGCTACGACTATCTCAAAGCTGTATCGTCACGTCTAATCGTACAGCCCACCAATAGAGATTTCTTACGGAGAATAGCATATTATACCAGCTGTAGCTGGTATCGCATTTTGCCTGTGTCCAACGACAACGCTGGTGTAACTTTTGTTCGTGAGCACATTGCAGCACATTAATTTGTGCGCGAACATTTTTATTAAACTTAACCGAGCACACTGCTCACGTGTGCCGCACATCTCGGTGGAATCGCATCTTAAGGCTGAAGCCAAAGGAGCGTAATTTTTGAGTCGTGAGTCACAGAATTTCTGCATCGCGGAAGACTTTTTCTATGAAAAACAGTTACACTACGACTCACGACTCAAAAATTACGCTCGTTTGGCCTCACCCTAACACGCTGTAACTGAAACTCGGTCTTAATTCAATTCTTATAAAGTTCAATAACCTTTTCTACTGGGAAACCATACATCCCATATTGTTACAAACTTTTAAATATTCTGTATGTTTTACAAATCAGTCAGATTCGTAGATATCATGTATGTTAGGAAACGCACCGCAAGCCTTCGTTGTGCATAATGCAAGTAGGTTCCTATCGAGCCCAGTTTTTTTTAAATCATAGACTCACTAGCTATTTGTTCAAAATACCAGTTCCTGAAGCGAATGCTCGCGGTGCACACCGTTTTTACAGAATTTTCTAATATTTATGTGGCTTCTAACCAATCTATGTGTATTCAATGTGTTTCCGAATCATGATAATAATTTTAGAATAATGAATTTTAAACACCCCTTCTGAAATACAGTTATAGATGTTGTATAATGAATGTACATGTTTACAGTAGTTACGGCCTATTTCCCTATGGATAAATTACAGACAAAACTAGTCATTTTTTCCTAATGTGTCTTAGTCAAAATAGTTCAATAGTTGTATTTAGGTTATTTTATTTATTTCTTTTACTACCTACATGGAAATCTGTTAATGTTTTAATGTAAGTAGGTACTTAGGTGCAAATGTTAACTGGACTTACAACTCTAGTCAACCTACACGTTATGTCATGTCGAATTGTCCATTGCGTTCCTGAACGTTACAACCACCTGTTATAGCAATATCACTTGTGGAAATGAGGTTAGACCTATGTCCCGTCTAGCTCCATCACTCTCCTCCTTTGAAGTACATAAGATGTAAAAAAAGGTACTAACCTCCCATTTTCACAATACGGTTGGAGCAATGCTTATGCGATTCATCAGCTAAAGCGCTCCAGAGTAGTGTAACGTGTAATGTAATCCACCGTGTAATGTAACACGAATTCACGTGTGAAACAATTCGCTTTGAGTTCGTGTGCCGTCCACACTGTTGACGCTATATTACACGTAATCATTACATTACACGTTACACCAATCTGGACCCGGCTTTACACTTTTTTACCGGTTGCTAGGGGACATAATTCATCCGTGCTCGCGGAAGTAGCCGGCAGGCATTATGACCAACGAAAAAAAAGTTGCTAACTGATTTCGCTGCGTGTCGCGAGTTTGATTTCCGAACATAACAAATAGGATAGCCTACAGGTAGTTATTCCGGGTCTGGATATTTGTGTTTGGAAGTTCAAATATTTGTAAACGCACCTGCTATAAAGTGGTAGTTACTAGAGTGGGGCAAAAAAAAACTGCTATAAATGTAGGTGGCACGCCACCTGTTTTGTAACTTGTAACAATCTGACATGACTAACGCGACTGCTGCTCTCGGTCTGACTTTTAAAGGATAAGATAATTTTGGCCCTATCCGTCGCCGACCATTTTTTTTTCAGTTTCGCGGTGCGCAACAAAATATGTATGATAGGTAGAGCACATTTAAACAAACCAAGAAAGTAACAAACATAATTTTCCTAAAGCATAGGTAGGTTAAGGAGTTATTCTCCGAAATGTAAATCGAAAACTGATCCTTGGAGAAACAGCTTTTTTGCCCTTTTTCTCCCTGCACGTATGCATTGAATTATGACAACATAATTACATTATCTATATAACTAAATATATACCGATAAAACTAAATGGTGAGCGATAGGATGATAGGGCCAGCCTCTAAGTCTAAACTAAAAAATTCAGTCCAAAGTGGATACCTTTTCTAAATGTGGTCGAACTTCCACCGCTGTATATTAAACACTGTGTATAGTTAATTCAGTAATTTTATAATTTGATGTAAATTAAAACGATGTAAACAGTTATTTGTTTAATTGAATTTGAGTGTCGTTCCCATGTGAGAAGGTTATTTTTTTACTTAGACATAGGCTCGTGTTTGATGACGTCTCACGTCCAATTTGATGAGGAACAATGAACATGATCCTATCTACCACTGTATCTGGATTTTGCGGGTTTGAAATCGGTTGATCATCATCATCAGCCGGAAGACCGCCACGCCGAACGACAATTCGCCACTTGCTTCCATCAGTTACCCGCGACCCTCACACTGTCGTCGGTTAATGGGGGAGGGGGTTGCCATAATCCCCACACTTGCCAGGCGGCTTGGGCATCGCAGTAAGGTCACCGACAGTTTACAAAGGACGTTGCTGCCCGGGTCCAAATCGGTCGATGCATGGTATCTATCCACATTTGGTACCTTGCTGCAGGATGGACGGGAGCTTGAAGTGAACTAGTGTCGGTGGCAAAAGGTCTCCTACCTATGAAACGAGGGTACAAGACCCGTCACATTCAGCTCAGCTACTGTATGCCGCACCGTATCCTCCGAGCATTGGAGCAGATAGCACCGAGCGTCTGGAGCCCCATTTATCTGACACACCCATTTGTGCTTCCAGAGAGAGCCAGTGAAGCTCAAAATGTCCGGGAGCCGTTGTTTTCTTCCAACTTATTTCACACATTGGTTTTTTTTTATTACCCTTTCTGTTTACCCCGTATAATCGGCGTCTTTGAAAATCTAGTGTAATAAGTAAGCAAAACGGGATCCATGCGGGGTATGTCACGGGATATCAATTATTGTTATACAGAATGGAATTCTGTAATGCCAGAAACTTTTGCTCAAAGGAAACATTCCTTTATTTTTGAATAGAAAGCGCATTCAAAGATTTTCGAGAATCCTCTTCTCCCACACCCGGGAATCGAACCGGCAAAAATCTGAAAAAATTATACCCTGTACTTTTATTGCATCGATTGTTAGGGTCAATTACAAAGTATGGTATCTCTCTAACAAACATGATAAATAAATGAAAGGAAAACCAGGAAATCTTAAATTTAATTATTTACAAAAAATGGTAATAACGTAACTTAGTTGCTTTTATTCTTTTAACGAATTCATTTCTAGTTACCTTTAACAAATTGTTGTGTTGAATATTATAAATCGTATTCTGAACATCAACTCTCAACTCAACTCGTGTCATTCGCATAAGATTTCATGTAAATTTGATTTTTTACACACAAAAAAAATATCTAATGGGGTGAGGTCTGATGGCGATCTCGCAGGCCACCTGATTGTATAATTTTTTCAAATAATTGATTGGGTATATTTTTTTCAGATTTTAGCCGGTTCGATTCCCGGGAGTGGGAGAAGAGAATTTTCGAAAATCTTTGAATGCAGTTTGCTTTCTATTCAAAAATAAAGGAATGTTTCCTTTGTTCTTTCTACTTTAACTTTTCTATCTGCAGTATTATGAGTAGGTACCTATAACTTTCCCTCCAGGTGGCATTACAAAATTCCACTCTGTATACTAAAACATTCTCTTGAACGCGTAGCATGGCGATTCTATGTCTATTCTACCAAGAAAAGACAAAGTTATTTCATCGTTATTTCTACACAAATCGACTGTTTTTTTGCACAATATGACACCATTTGTACATTATTGAAGAAAAGAACGTTTATTTTCCATATTTTTTATATTACCATGCTTAAAACGCTAAAAATATTTCTACGTTCTGTCATTTTGTCTATTCTTGCGTCGACAAAACCTCTTTCTACGGCGCCATGCTACGCCTGCAGAATGTAACAAGCACTTCTCTGAGCCACATACAAAAATATACATACAAACATTCATACAAGTCGAACTGAGAACCTAACTGTTTTTGAAGTCGGTTATAAAAAGGCCGCATTTAATTCAGCTGACCAAACAAATACCGCAATCTGAAACTCGCATGCGGGTTCTTGCTTCGTCTAAATGAGGCTATAAGGGTGACTCGCCGTCGCCGTCTTATCAGGTAACTGTAACCCGAGAACGTAAAGGTCTATTGAAGGATCACCTTAGATTTTAGTAGAGTCTGACAGTCCCTCCCATCCCGCCCTTGATGGGAGGACTCATTTGATGATTACCACGATAATAAAAAGCAACAAAACAAAAATTCGCAAAAAAGAATGTTCTATTTTTCAAGCAAAAGAGTAGATTGATCATCATCATCATCATCCTCAGGGCGTTAATCCCGGTTGCCACCGTGGCTTCCACCTCGGTGCCCGGGGTCCGCCTTCCCACCTAACCGCCTCCACTTCGCACGGTCTTGTGCATCTCCTGCCGTGAGCCCGTTAGCACGCATATCGTCCCTTACGACGTCAAGCCAACATTTCTTCGGCCTTCCTCGTTTACCTGGACCCGGCGGAGGCGGCATGGCAAGGCATTTGTTTCCCACGTAATCTGCCGGTTTTCGTAAAACTGGCCATACCAGCGTAAGCGGCTTTCTTGCAGTTTATCTGCAATGTCACGGACATGAAGGCTGCCGCGGATGCGGGAGTTTTTAATGCGGTCCTTCCGCGAGACTCCGCACATCCAGCGCAGCATATTCATTTCCGTGACACGCAGGTTCTGCTTATGTCGCTCAAGTATAGGCCACGCTTCACTGCCATACAGAAGGACAGGTCTAATGATGGTCTTATAGACCTGTCCTTTGAGCTTCACCGGCATTTTTGGGTCACAAATAACCCCCGCCACCTCGCGCCATTTTGCCCAGGCCGCCGAGATACGTGACTTGACGTCGCTATCGACGTCCCCGGACTCGTGGAGCATCGATCCCAAGTACCTGACCTGTTCCGTGCGTTCGACTGTATCTTCGCCAATGCGAACAGGAACAGCCTTTTTGGTATTGCAGGCCAGGTACTCGGTCTTCGCCGCATTAATTTTCAGACCACCGTTTTCCAGCGACTCCTTCCATGCTGTCACACGTTGTACCAGGCGCCCCCCGTCCGAGTCCGCCAGCGCGATGTCATCGGCATACATGAGCAGCCAAGGCGGCTGCTCATGTAAGTCCCTAATGTGGGTGGACAGCACATCTAACACCACACTGAACAAAAACGGACTGAGGACAGAGCCCTGGTGAACTCCAACGGTGACGGGGAAGGGTTTCGTATCGCCAACCGCGGTCCGAACTATAGAACCGGAGTCTCGGTACATGTCCCGGATGATGTCAACATAGGTCTCGGGTACCCCTTTGGATCTTAACGCCCACCAGATCATCTGACGAGGGACACAGTCGAAGGCCTTCTGCATATCTAGGAACAAAAGATGCAGAGGCGTATTCTTCGATCTGTATTTCTCCATGACAACCCTTAGGGTAAAAATGGGATCCATGGAGCCGTGACCCGGACGAAACCCATATTGACACTCCGCGACCGTACACTCCTGTCGGATCCGAGAGTCAATTACCCGCTCGAAGAGCTTCATGGTGTGGGACATAACCTTAATACCACGATAACTACCACACTCCTGCACCGTTCCCTTGCCTTTGAAGACTGGAGTGATAATACTCAGTCTCCATTGGCTCGGAATCTTTCCGGTGAGGAGCATGCCGTTAAAAAGGTGGGTTAAGACGCCCACACCACGAGGACCCATCGCCTTCCAGGCTTCAATAGGGACTCCATCGGCTCCGACAGCTTTCCGGTTCTTCATGCAACGAAGAGCCACATGTACTTCCTCGTGAGTTATCGGGGGCACTAGTCCCAGATTTGGAGGGAGATCCGGTGAAAGCACCTCTTTATGCTGCTTGTTCAGCAGCTCGTGGAAATACGAGCGCCATCTCTCCTTCACCGCGAGGTCCTCGCACAACAGTTTGCCTTCAGGGTCTCTTATACAGCGGCACTTTGTAATATCCAGTGCCGCTTTGACCCTGGAACGTGCCAACTTATATATGAGCTTTTGCCCCTCAGACGATTCCAACTTATCGTAAAGTGGCTGTAAGTGGTCTCGTCTGGCTCTGGCGACGGCTCTCTTAGTGGCACGTTTTGCAGCTCTGTATGCGTTGCGGTCTTCGGGAGATTTGGACGCTTGCCACGTAAAAGAGTAGATTGATATGTGAACAATTTTATAACTGTTTCACTTTTACTATTCTATTAGCAGCATTGCTGACGTGGCGTTGTTAGATCGCCTGAAAGCCGTCTATTGAGCTGCCAACACTCACTTCCACGCCACTCAATAACTATACAATGAGGACTTTGGATCGGGATCGCGGAATTATTATTGTGCCCCACATAATGGAGGACAAAATACTTCTCGTCTACTAGAATATGGGTGGATACAATACAGGGAGTAAAGGCTCTGAAATTGAGGTAAGCAGGACAGTTAGCAAGATGTAGTGACAGCAGAATAGAGACCTCATTGTAGGGTTACTGGGTTGGAGTATGCGGATAAAATCTCGCAAATAAAATCGTAGTCGTGGAAAATGTAGCGCCATCTATCAATATTAATAAAAACTTCCAAAGTTTTGGTAGAGTGACGGATTCACAGGAGAATTGCCATACAATCATTGAAAGGGTCTGGAAAAAGCCCTGAGCAGCGCCATCTATCAATACTTACCAACATCACGGTTCAACAAGTTTCTTCAAAAAGTTCCTTGTAAAGTCGCGGCGTGGTGCTCTTGAATTTAATTTTTAGGTGCCCGGTGTGCTTTGGCCTTCGCTACTTTGACAGCAAAATTCCAAAATGATCCGCCATACAAAATACGAATGGATTTAGTTCAGACCGGGACGCGACGATGCGCGCACTCTTTTATGAGCCATTTCAAAATACGACTGTATTTTCTACATCAAAAGATACACATTTCCAAGGTGAGGAAGTACTTCACGCCTTAACAGCTGCTCAACGTAGGTATATTAAGCGCAAGTTTGGTCATGCATGGAGTACTGGTGGCCTATTATGGACTCTTAACGCGGTCCAGTTTAGGCTGTGGGAAAGAGATGGCGCTAGACGACATGTATAGCTCTGTCTCTTTCCCACAGCCTATACTGGATCGCGGTAAGAGTTTATGGCCTCTGCTCTCACGTTTGGAATGGATCCGCCAAATACCAACCAGATGCACTTAAGTCAATAGACAAAACTGGCCAAGGGGCTAATCGGTAACAATGCCTTGAGAGGGTAATATCAACGTTTTAAAACCAGGCCTATTCCGGCGAGTGAAAGTGACAGAGCTATACAAGTCGTCTAGCGCCATCTCGTTCACTTGCCTTGAACATCGACGCCGTGTTGCCAGTCTGTCGGTTTTTTATCGGTTACATTTCGGATAGTGTGCGATGGAACTGCACAACTTAATGCCGACTGGCCCTTTTCATCATCGGACTACAAAACGTACGGCAATGCGCCATCGATATATGGTGGTCATTCCTCCAGTACGTTCAAACCGTTTTGCCAATACCTTTATTGTACGCACAGCAAGGATCGGAATTCCCTGCATCTGTATTACCGACAGCTTCGGGGTCTTCAAGTCGAGTGCTTCACCGTCGACATCTTCGCTTGCCATCATGCGAGCTATTCGTCAAACGAAAACCTACGAGTATCTTTAAAATAAAACAAAATAAAAAAAGCACACCACAGCTCTCATAGTTAGCAAGCAGATGCTCGGACCATGTTGTATGTTTGAGTTTTTGACGCCTGAGGCCTTACCACGAGCTCTTAACGCGATCCAGTTTAGGCCTTGGGAAAGAGACAGAGCTATACAAGTCTTCTAGCGCTATCGCTTTCCCACAGCCTGTATTGGATCGCGCAAGAGCTCGTGGTAAGGCCTCGTAGCGAATAACTTCCTAGAGTGCGCGCCACGAAAGGTGTGTGTGCACTATGCATTTGTAGAACTACATTTTTTATACAATTTTATGTACGGACACCTTCACTACTTACTTCCTATAGGACTGTAGTCTTTATGATCATTCAAAATTGCCAGAGTTTGAGTTAGGACTTGCGATTCAATATCAGTTTGATTAAAACTAAGATAGGGTAAAACACCCAACTATTGACCCCTTAAGCGGTTTTCCTTGCTTCTTTCGCAAAATAAACTAATGTACGAGTTGCAAGTGGAAATTAATGTTTTTGGAAGATGAAATAAACATTGGAGAATGTAACTAAAACATTAATTTCCAGTCATACAAAGGTAAAAAGTGTATTTTTTCTCGAGTTTAGTAAGAACAGGCCATTTGACCAGTTATTAACATGCTTGTACCAAATTTTCATCATGCAAATGACCAATTTTTGACCTCCTGTAGTATAAGAATAAACTCAAATAATTTTTATTATGAATGTGATACGAGGTTTTATTTGACAAAAAAACAAACAAAGCTAGTCTTATAGCCCTTCTCATTTTCTTTTTTCACACTATTTAGGTCTTCAGTCTTTAAACGCCGTCAATAATATTCTTGCACTTAATTTTGAAATTTTGTAGTTTTTATCACTTTTTGTTGTAGTTTTTATCACTTTTTGTCCATTTTTTCTTCTTTATTAGTAGTTATTAATTTCACTGTTCTGTATTATGCAGCAGATATAAAAATACTCGCCGGCAAAATATAAATTGAAAGAACACGGCTTTAGTTCTACAAAGTGAGTTTCAAAACCTTTGAATTAATATTTTCCTAATTACATAAGACGGTTTTAACTTTTAAACTTATGTAAAAGACCTCACTAATGAAGAGAACATAGATACAAATAAAAAACTAGCTCACACTTTGCCTAAACGTGCAGGTTAGGTATATTTTGTCATTTTATGCATTAAACCAACCTGTGGCTGAGGCATTGCTCGTGTTATATTCTGCAATTGTCCCACGGGACCATATACCGACATAAAAAGTATCCTGCGTCCAGGTACAACCCACTTAACCAGGTTTTAAAATAATCTGCTTGCCAAATTGTGTCAAAATCCATTCAGCCGTTCACTTTTCCTATAATATTAGTAAGTCTAAAAGTCTAAAATATTCAGGAGGATTCAGAATGTGACAGTAGACCGAAAATTTAAGTACCTCACTCAAATTATGCTAGGTAGTCAGGTTACTACGTAAGGTATTTTTTATGTTTGTGATTATGCAGATACACACCTTTAGGGGTGCCAACGCCCATGGGCTTAATACAGATGCATTAAAGTTAAGCTACCTCACCATTAAAAATGAACTATACGTACATACCGTGGTGTCAGTAACTGGTAATCTCGTACATTTTTTTTTTTTTTACATGCCATGTTAAAAAAATGGTTATTCATACATTTGAGTGTACCAGATATTGACCTCATCATTTTAACAAGTTAACGCTCATTAAAACTTGAAAACCATGTGGAAAAGCATTGTGTCTGTCTTAAATAACCAAAAAATACCAAACTCAAAGGAATGTATCGTGTAAAACTGAAATAAAATGACATTGAAAACAACCGTCAGCTTAGCAAATTGTTAAATTTCTTGATGATTTTAGGAGTGTATTTTGTTATCATAGGTTTACGGACGCATTATTGCTTTATTTAAATTTTCTGAAACGCCAATATATTACAAGATAAATTATATTTCATTTTCTGTATTCTTTATGCAGCAGTGCAAGAAGAATTATTATTATTTTTGATAAAAACTGTTATGCGGTCAATAGTTGGTGGGAGGTCAGCAGTTGGGTACTTTACCCTATTTATTTATTTATCAGTTTGAGTTGAAGTTATAGACTGAGTACCAGTTTATATAATATGACTATATATTATAGTAACGTATAGTAAACTGGAACTTTGACAATTTCAAATTGACAATTTACAAGAAAAAAATGAGTACTTTCTTCGCACACCAAAGTCACTGCTCCATTTTTTCATGCAAGAAACGCTGTAAATACTGGAAAGACGCTGTAAACAAAAAGAGTAAAAACTCGTGCTAGGGGTACCTACTGTACCCTTAGCACGAATTTTCACACTTTTACTTTACAGTATTTACAGCGTTTGTTGTATGAAAAAATGGAACAGCGCCTCTGGTGTGCGAAGAAGGAATTATTATTTTCGTTGATAATTGTCAAAGTTCCAGTTTACTTTACGTCTCAAATACTGAAAACTCATGATAAGGCTTCAATTCGAGTATGAGTTCGAGTCAGTTTGTATTGTATAATTATTATGTAGGTACAGTGTATATTGTAGTGTGAAGTAAGCAGAGTGTAGTAAACGAATGATTTTTGTATTTATGAGGAAACATGGGAATAAAACATGCCGTTATATATTTACATTATTTACATTTATTTTATTATTCGATATTTACAAATAATTATAAATTTTATGCTATACATCAATTTCATTCATATTAACTGTTACAGTTAACCGTTTCAAACCAGGATTATAATCTATATTTACTTAAGCTCCTGATTTGAAACCACTTGATGGTCGTATTTTTAATTGTTTTTGCTATTTGGCGTATTTATAAAGCAATAAATAAATAAATATTGATGACATAAAATGTTAGTCTCAAAATGTAAACATAACAGAATTTGACTATTTCAGTATATTTAGTAAGTGATTAAGGCATGCCGTTAGATGTGGCAAAGGCGCCAAAGTGCCAACATCCATTGAATTTTTAGGACACGTTGGAATATTGTTCCTCGGTGTGGTGGAAAATGAGGTAGGTACTTATAGGTAATGTGGCAGTCAAGTTATTGCTATCGTGCTCAAACATCACAAGTGCAGAAAGGCAACCCAACTGGCATACTGATGATCAGTTCTGGACCACGCGGGGCTACACTGCACTCCTATGGATCTAGGAGTCACCTGATCAGCTCGCCGTATCTCCACCCACACGTCTAGGTGGCTGCACTGCAAGTGCATCAATTTCAAACCACAAACGGTTTCCAGAGACAAACCAGTAAACGGGTACTTTTTTAAGAGACCGCCGGCCGGTTGCTCTTACCACATCGAGTGGGCGGCAATACTAGATGTTAAACGAGCCTATATGAACTGCAGGCGACACGGCAGCCCCGACATGGTAGTGTTTGAGATGTTAATTGCCAACGGTTACTAAACAAGATGTTGCCCTTCACTCCTCAGTGTCGCCTTTCTCACATTCCCTTAAATCAGTAGTAATTACTACTATATACTACTATACAATGAGCCGCTTTCAAATGTAGGTACTTCGCTGTCTTTACCATCCTACTTATATAATTTCTACCATCATACAGAAACTATATATGTAGTCTGTAAGTAGTAACAAAGTCGCCTCAGCCGTAATTTAAGGGAATGTTAACTGTTATAAAATTTAACTTTATGAATAAAATATCTCTAAATAAAACGGCTTTACATAGACTCTAATATCGCAAAGAATTTATAAAACGTCCAAATGCAAAGTGGAAACGACCCCACGCAGAAGTCTCTTCAGCCAACTTGTACCTTACCTAATACCAGCAACTGGGACAATCTAGGCATACCGGAGGTTGCGTGGCGGATGCGTCGTCCTGCATGCACCGGACTCCGTGTTAACAGCACCCGACCGCCTGTATTGACTGACTTTATGTAGCCGAGAAGCAGCACCAATATTGGAATCAACGAATACCAATTAACGGAAAGGCTTACGGGACCCCACCTCAACGTGGGGCAGCTATGGCAGTGTTTGGGTTTAAGTTATACAATCATAAAACAAAAATGTAATAAATTTGTACAAATACTGCAATGTTTTTAAACTAGTCAATCAATGAACCAACAGAATGACACATTTATGATAATAATCAAACGAACTGATGCTAATTAACTGTACTAACATAACAAATCGATTACCTTACACATCTAGATCATAAAGTCAGTCAATCAAGCACAACGGCAGGTGATGCAAATTCTTAACAGTTATAAACTATATGGCAAACATATAAAACGTGTATTAAAAAAACCTTTGTCAGTTCGACACAAATCTAAGGTCTCAAGTGGAAGACTTAATGAGGTTCGTTGTACCTACACACCTATTATTTGCTGCTGATCTATTCTATGAATGTCATGTGACCCCAGCTTTGTGTCGCACGATTCAGATTCCACTGGCGATTGGAACAGAACACATCCAAACTTTAAAAAAACCTAATTTCAAATAAAACAGGAGTTGCACTATGGTAAAATTATGAAGGGATAAATAAGACCCGGACCAACAACGAAATTTTTAAATCATTACTTCATTTTTTAAAGAAATGTTGTCAAGGAGTTTTAATTCATAATGGTTGCTCTGTTCCACGTATGATGAGTCCAACGACCGCCGAGGACACCCCCGGGCCCTAACTGTACTAACTTGCAAACAAATCAGTTCACCAATGGTCGGCCTTTTGTTTGTTATTGACAACAACAACCAAAACACCATTGATCTGTTTGGAAATCAGCACAGTTAGAGCCCTGGGGTGTCACTCGAAGCGCCCTACTGACACCTTGCTCGCACTCGGTAATGTAGTGGGAGCGAGAAGTAATAGAGCAGAGGCGTGATGCTCTAGGTGGCGTGCTTCCAACGAGGACACATCTCGTGGAAACAAAGTGCCAGTCGCCAGTGGTTAACATCAAAACGGAATTCATAACAAATTTAAGGCAACCGAACTGTTACTTGGCCGAAGCCCTAGAGGTTTCGGATGACACATAACATTCGGCCCAAGGCACTTACAAAATTGTACTAAAATATTAGCTATTTACCAACGTGTCCCCCTCCAGCCACCAGGCTGAACCCGCCAGCATTGTATAGTAGGGTCAGTCCGACGGCATCTGTAGCCATTTGTACTCTAAACACCTCTAGAGCTTTAACCATGATCAATTAACTAACTATGCTAAATTACTATATCATTTGGTAAATAAAATTGAGACAAGAAGAAAGCAAGCTAGCCTAACGAGGTTAACAAGGACTAAACTATACGGAAGTTAAATGTATAGAAGAAGTAACTAACTTTAAATACAATAAAATTAACTAAAATATTCGACAGAATTTAGGTTGAAGCTTGGTGTTATGCTTCAAAGATGGGGCCTAAAATTATATAAATTACGTTCTTGATAACTATTTTATAAATGGAGCGCATCAACGAACCTTTCAATTCAAGATGGTATCTCTTAAGTCGCGCACCAGCTCGCCGCACTGAGATGCGCTCTCTGTCCAAAACGTAAATATAGTAATTGGGTAATGGAAGCACTGAGTCCCCTTTCAGCCGAACGTGGTTGTCAAACTATTTAAAGAGGGAGAGACCGACGGGAGGCTCAAGAGAAGATAATATGCATTCAAGCAAGGAGAAAAAGCGGGGTACAGGCGTTAGGGATATAGTTAATATGCTCTCAAAGCATGAAGGAGAACAAGGTTGAAAAGATAGTTTCTATGAAATACGCCTGTTACATTTAGAGTAGATATATAGGGGGTGAAAAGGATTAGGGAGGGTTAATCGAGCTTCAGTCCGACGTTAGAGTGGGAGGGTCGCGACCCGTCTTATGGGAGCCTTCGAAGGTGCGTTATTCATTGGGAACCAAAAGTTGAAAGTAGAAGTCCATCGTTCAACTGGCAGGGTCGTGAGGGTTCCCATAGTTCAGTAACAGTTCGTCTAGTTGCCTTTTATCTTACGACACCAAACAACAAGAAACTTAAGAGAAATCAAAAAGACTAGTGCATCAGGTGGCCACTTCGTCGTTAGCCGACTCGAACTCCAGCTTGACATCTCCAACGAGTTCGTCGGCGTCCTCGTTCTCGGAGGCAGCATTCAGCATGTTTAAGGTGACCTGAAATATCAAAAAAATATTAATAACATTGAGAGAGTGCAGTTCAGTTTGCCTAGCGGTGAGGACACCTATTTCAGTAAAGTACTTTTGATTTTAGTCAAGGGTTCCAATTCGAATAACTACGGAACTTGGTTAATAAACTCATGATTTTAACTGCAATAACTATTTTAGAATTACGAATGTTACCATAATTTTAATCTAAGAAAATATTTTAATGAATGTGAAAAACCTGGTAGAAAAATGTGTGTTTATTAGACATATTTGCACACCATGTATGTAATGGTAGAATATAATTAACCACAATTTCTTTAGTTATTGACTTGTGCTTCTAGCAAATAAATTAATTAGAATTTTAAATTTGATCTTTGAATCGAATCCAGAATTTTGCGAGAACGTGGTTTTATGGGATAAGTACCTATTTTCCCACGTTTTTATAAACTCACTTTTTTCTAAATAATTTCAAATATGAATGACAACTCATCTTAATTCAGTCACATCACATGTTATACGTTGTTTCTATTTGTTTTAACTTCATTTTGTAATAAATAAAATTATTTTAAACTATAAATGTGTTGATCTGAAATACGTAGATGGGTTGTTGGATGTTTGAAACTAAACTACAACATACATATTAAACATTACCGCTACTGTAAGCTATCTACAAAAAAATAAAAGTTTATACTACAGTAAATAAATAAAAGTGTTGAAAATTAAAATAAACGTCTACTTAACAAAATAACTGAAAGAACCCTTTAACTAAACAAGGAGCAGTTGTTTGATTAGGAGTTCAGTAAACCATCAGTTAAAATTGTGGGTGAACTTTAGTGAAGTATTAAAATGTATGGGGTTTAAAACATAGTTTACTTAACTAGTGGTCATACAACTGGCCCTTTATCAACCTAACTGCAACCAAATATTAGGAATGTTGTTTTTGTTAGAACTTAAGAAAAGAAATTTTCAATTCTCGTTCTTTTTTAAGTTAGGTAAAGCTTAAATTGTATAACATAAAATTTAATCAGAACTGAGACTTGTTGTTTTTAAGCAAAGATTCAAAAGACATGGCCGGAATTTGTATAGAGCGATGCCCTGAAAAAAATTTTAATGTACATTGACAAACAGTACCTCATATTAAAGCTTACAGGTATTTATTTATAGTTGTTTAAGTTTTATGAACAGAGAACAGGCGAGAGATACTATAAACAGGATTTTAAAAAAGTGCCTGAACGTTTTGATTAGCAATATCCGATTGCTATTCAAAATGTTCAGGCACATTTTATTCAGGCGGAACAATAGGAGAATTGGTATTTTCAGTAGATAGAGGCCGTTTCTTCACTAAGGCGCGTTTTAGATTTGTCTCTTCATACAGACTGGTCAGTACCGTGTGGCTAAAGGCGCGGCCCCGCCACAGCGCTTGCTGTGCACGGGCACGCGGCGCATTTAAGCTGCGTGTATTTAGTTGACAACGTGGATCTAGGTTTCCACTGGAGTACACACGACTATGTATATCGTGGTACGGTGCACGGAGAGCCTACGAACGTACCACTTCAAAACCGCCCTGCGATAATCGAGCTGTACATAGTCGTGGGTCGTTCGTGTACTCCAGTGGAAACGTAGACCCACGTCGACAACGTTGAGCTATGTAACCACCTATTCGAGCAAGCCACGCGTGTATCAATGACGTCAATTCGTCCGTAGCTTCTCCGTGGGTTGCAGTGGACACAACCACATACATTTTCTTACAAAGAGAAGCTTTCTTACACGTGCGTAGCCTCTCCGTGCACTGCGGTGGGGCGGCGTCTTAATGTTCAGTTAACTATTTTTGTTAGACTCTCTTCAAAAGTTTCACATCGCCAAAACAGACGCAGAAACAGACAATAAAACATTAAAATGATATAATATGTATTTTTTTATTAATTAGATAATTGAGTGCTCTAGCAGGTCTAACAGCTGGCAGCGGTAGTAGTGGTAGTGGTGGATCATTAGCGATAGCAGGAGTAGCAGCTGGTAGAATTGGAAGTGTTTCAGACAATGCAGGTCCACTTTTCTATAGTTCGGCATCTTGTTTAAGTATATTTAATAATTATCAAGTGCCGATTAGCTCGTATCCAACATGGATGAATATACTTGCAGATTTGCTCTCCGATCCTGTAACATGGACATTTTAAGAGTAAATGGAAGAAGTAATACAGGTAGTGTAATAAACGTGGTTAATTATACTTGGTCATAATGAGGGTGCAATCTCAGATACCAGCACACGCTAACCTGATTGTGAGATTTCATGAAAAAATATCGTTATGTACTGATTTCTATAAGTGTGTGGTATCAAAATGCGGAATATGTATAATTATAATTACTATGTATTTAGGTACGTACCTCCTAAGGATAACCATTCAGACAATGTATTTTGTAGCTGCGGTATTAAAGCTGTTACAACATTATACCGTCGCATTCGATAAGTGACCACAATACAATTCAGACATGGTGACCGTCAGAATCCAAATCGTACGTATATACAAGTCCATTTTACACAGCAGAATACTATTAACTTTGGAAGCGTAAACAAAAGTCTGATAAATGATAGCGTGGAGGCGGGTTAAAACATGTAAAATCCAACACAGTAACGATCACAGTAATACGTGTTAAGATCAACGCAAGATTATACAGTTTTGACAGTTTTGACAGTTTTGACAGTTTTGACGGTTAAGTTCAACTGTCGCAGAAACGTCAAAATAAGTCTAGGACATTTGGATACGCACTTTTAAATATAATATCGATTTATAAAGTGGTGCGTTAGTCGCGTCAAGACGCGCGCCTTTCGAAAAGTGGTAAATTATACTAATGATAAAATCATTTACGTACAATTCTAACAGTCACGGTCGTTTTATATGTATTTTAATATGACCATCAAGCATAGTTTACTTATTATGTACACTGATTGTCTTATGCGTGTATCCAAACGTCGATGCAATTGTCTCTTCCTAGCAATGAATCAAAAGGGAAATCACCCTAAAAACATTTAATTTTTAGCAATTTTCCTCGCCTGTTTTAGAGAATCGTAATTGTTGCGACTATTTTTTATTTATTTTAGAAGAATTTTTCATATAATTGTTATGAATGTACAGTATAAAATTTGGATCGAGTTTTGAGGGCAGAATCCGGCCATGTCATTTAGAAAACTCAAAGAAAAATATATTTTGCGAACAAAAAAAACAAAATTATCCAGAGATGAACATTTATCTGCACATAATTAATTTAAAACATGAACTACTAACAATTAAAAAAGCCTAACAAAAATGGCACATGCAACCAGTAGTAGTAGCCTTTGCTCTATTCAAAAAAAATAAAACGTCACAACTAACAAAAATAATTGGTTGCTTAGTCAGTGATTTATAAACCTCTGCGTTTTGGCCCAAGGATGATGGGGGCAGCACTGATAGTGGGGGCTGCGGGGTCGAAGTGGTGACGACGCGAAGGGGCATGGCCGCCGCGCGCGACACCAGCGCCACGCGAGGCACGGGCGCCACTTGCGGCACCGGCTTCTTATGGCTGGTGACAGTACTGCTTACCTGCCTGCCAAGAGTTGGTGGAATGGGGATGCCGGCGTCTTCGAACGCCTTCTTTTTCAAGGTGGTTCTAATCTGAGTTCTGTAATGAAAAAAATTGCTCATTTAGTTTCTTCGATCCATTTTCAGTTATGACCAATAGTTGTAACTTAAAATGGATATAACGATAACGTAGTGATGGTTTAGATAAATACGTAGACAACTTTATACATCATTATTGAAATAAACACATTTTTGCCTACTGTAATAACGAAATTCGCAGAGAATTACAACAAATTGCAGTGGTAATCAGTTAACTGCTTATAAAATTAATTATTAATCAACATTATAATAAAATAGACACAATATTTTTTTTACATAGAAGTAGCTGATTACATGTGTTTTAACCCACTTAATCTCAATGTTAAGTGGGTTAAAATTAAAATACCTAAACAGTTTCTGTCCAACTGAGTATTGGCTCCAACTATATCTTAGAGTTGCGCTGAGTCAAGCCAAAAAGTAAATATTTTAGTAACGGATATTATACAATATACTCAGATATTAAAATCAAATACCTATTTAATGACACCTAGTCCAATAGCACGGGAGCTAATGCCAGATATACCTGACCAATTTCCTCTCAAGCGAAAATTAGTTGGCGACATCACAGGGTCGTATCATAAAGCTTTGTGGACGTCAGCTGAGGTTCCGAATAAAATATGAATACCAGCATAGTCAGCTGATTGTTTGTTTTCATCGTAATATTAATTTTTAATATAAACAAGTTTTTTTTACCATGTTTGTAGCCCTACCGCTGCTAATCCCACCTACAAAACAGCAGCTGATTTCTACGAATCTTTAAAAAACAACTCTCTGATGAAGTATACTAATTATTTATCGTTAGAGAGGTAATCACCGACCATTGGACCTGGCTTCCGAAACACAATAATTTCTAAATTACTGCGTGAACAACACACACAGCACACCTGAGACAGTTACCGCCGCACCGATTACAATTTTTCACTCTCACCACTTAGAATTGATAGCATCATCACTCAAGCAACGAAGACTGACTATTCGGCTACCTCGACACAACTAACTCACTGAACCTGCGTCAAGTGTCGGGCGGAAATGTGCAGCTGCGCGCGCTGCTAGGGCGATGCAGTTCTGCGCAGCTACGCATCCGCAATGCGGCAGAGCTCACCCCGACCACTCGAGCAGTGGCTCGGAGATATTAATTGGAATTAAATATCGGTGGACAAGGGGATTTTTTACAGCAATGACCCTTTATAAACATTGCACACTTGAAGACAATTTTCGTTGCTGTGCCTAAAATTAATAATATCGTTAATAGACTATCAATTTTACAAAACCTCGCATTAGAAAAATCGAAACAAAAGACACGTAGTACAGAGCAAGAGTAGCCACTAATATTCAAGAAGTGAGGCAAGCAAAAAGAAGACACGGTCTGGTAATAATTATGAGACCGCTAAAGCTGGACCCCTGAAGAAGCAATACTCAGATCAAAGCACACGAAACTTTAAAATTAGGCACTGCATTGGTTTGCTTACCTAAGATTTTCACAGAATCAACACTGCTCTTCTATTATCATGTTTCACACCGCTTGACTACACTGTTCGGCTACCACGACTCGACTAACTGATCCTGGGCGGGCGGGCGCGCTCGATTGAGGCAGGGCGACCGGCGAGCCGTAGCATAGGAGTAACGAAGTGTGTTCAGCGCATGTGCACAGCGCAATGCGGAAGACACAAAGTGCTCTTACAAAATCAATACGGCATACTGAGGACTACTTGGAAGAGGTATTGCAAATAGAGCCGACGCAAGGGTAATGAAATGCGTCTAGCGCATGTGTATAGCGCAACACGGAAGTCGCAGAGACTTCAACTATATTTACGGGTAACTGAGGACTACAATTTACCGAAATCTAAAAGAAAGGATTCTCAATATTATTTATTGCATTTGGGTTTGCATAAGGCCTACTTTAAAGCTATTGTCAAACAGACAGGCGAAGTGAATGCGATCCGAATTGTTTGAATCCAGTCACATAGAAAAGCGAAAGCGATCCGATAGTCTATGTGACCAAATTTGGATCTGGCTCCCGCACTACAACAATTTCTAGATTACTGACTGATCGAGCTCACCTGAGACAGTTACCGCCGCACCGGTTACAATTTTTCACTCTCACAACCTCGAATTGTAATTTAATAGCATCATCACTCAAGCAACGACGACTGACTGAAGGCATCTTGACCATTCGGCTACCTCGACACAACTAACTGAACCTGCGTCAAGTGCCGTGCGGAAATATGCAGCTGCGCGCGCCGCTAGGGCGATGCAGTTCTGCGCAGCTACGCTTCCGCAATGCGGCAGAGCTAAACCCGCCCACTCGAGCAATGGCTCGAGGAAATCGATAGGAAATAATTATATCAGTTAATTGTCAAGAGAATATTTTACGGCAACAACTTTGTAATTTTGGCACTGAACCTTAAAAAATACTTATTTTTACTTTGCAGGCTGTGCAGACCTAGCAATTTTTTTTTACCCGAGTAAAATCATTAAATGAGTCCTCCCACGCAGGGCGGGAGGGACTGTCAGACTTGTACTGACTAAAATCCACGATGTCATTCAATAGCCCTTTATGTTTCGGGGTCACGGTGAGGAAATAAATCCCACGACCCGGGCAGACTTTGGCCCTCTGAGAGAGGGCCCCGTCATTTTTTCTGAGGCTCTTCGAGGCGCGCGTGGAACACGACGCGCCGTCGACTCGGGCATGGTCCATGGACGGACAGCGAGTTGCCCTTTACTCGCTTTCCGCCTGCCCGCGCCTACGGTGGCCGGAGATCGTCTGCCGACGTCTAACGCCGCGGGCGTCTAACACTGCGGTTAGGGCGGAGGGAGAACGCTGTCCTCTGCCTCTCGCGGACCGCCTCCTCCTTCACGAGCATTACTGCTTCGCAGACGGAGGCGAACGCTTCCCACTCCATCTCGCCCCGCAGCGTGGCCGCAACCAATGCCGGGATCAACCAACGCGAGAGGTCTCCGCCTATAGCCGCCGTGAGGACACGTCGGTGCTGTGCCCAAGCGGGACAGTCTTGCACCGTATGCTCTACTGTGTCCTCCGATCTTCGCAATGGTGACACAAGGGCGTTTTTTCCCTGCCTATCCAACACATGTACCTCCCGAAACTTCCGTGTCCGGTGACGACCTGCGTCATCCAATGGCTCAGGACGCCGTGACGTCTCTCCAGCCACTCCTCAAAGAGGGGCTTTACCGCCGCGACAGCGGCGTGCCCAAACTTCGGTTGCGACAGTCATTGTCCCCATACTGCCCTGAGATCGCGCCGGACCTCTTCCTGCCGCGCCTCGACTTGTCGGGGCAGCGGGAATTCTCCCCGGCGCTGTGCCTCCACGCGCCACTCATAAGACGCGCTGGAGGGCAGTCGCCTCCAGATCCCAGGGCAGCAGTCCGGCTAGGAGGTTGGCCGATTCGCCGGCCGGCGAGTGCAGACCTAGCTACTAAGGCTACGTAGCAGTTGACTTTTTTTATACTTAGTTTTCATTGCACCATTTTAAAATTGTCTTTCCCATCTTTTTTGTTAACTTTATATTTTTCTTATTTTTTTGTATAAGTAGGTACCTACATACTGAATTTAAGAAGCAGTCCGAAGTGCAGAATTTACGTTATTTTAATTTGATATTTTAAAACCGGTTTCTCCAAAGATCGGTTTTTGTGAAGTGATATAAAATTGGGTTTTGATATTAGCCGGTTTTGCATTCCCTACGTGGATAAGTGCTGTATGCACAGAGTTTTTGCGTAGTGTAGTCTTCGGGATCGCACTATGCGAAATACAAATTGCAAATACAAATCGAAGTAACATAGCGCAACAAGATAAAAAATAGGACATAGTTCAATAATACAGGTAAAGTCAGCATAAATCGCGGTAGCAGTTAAAATACAGAAACATTTGCGGTGCATATTCGCGAGAGGCACATATACCTTAGGCGCACAGCATAATACATAATACTTTCCCCTGCCATCTTTGAGACACAGTCTTCCACCACCACTTGCAACACGCATTTGTCTGGGCTCAGGGGGTAGACTCCCAAACAAATTACGTGCTTGCCAATTATATGAGTACTGTTTGTAAAAGGAAGATAACTCGAGGGTATTTTTACTTTTGTTATGTATTATTCTTTAATTATCAAATAGGAATAGATAGCATCAGACACCACGTGACGTGACATTTCACATCAATTAATCATATTATTCAACACATAATTACGCATAACTTAGACTAGATACTATAACACACAATCAAAAGTTATCACAATATCACATCACACCACATCACATCACACCACATCACATCACATCACATCACATCACATCACATCACATCACATCACACCATATTACATCACTTTCTTTTGTCTTTAGCCTTATGCAACTTATTATAGGAGCAAATTCTTCCCGCATACTATTTCAGGTTTTCAATCCTCTTTACCCTGATGCGCATCAAGAAGTTCGGGGTGGAACACACCACGATCCATGGAAAGCGAGTCTAGTTTTATCCACCGTCTCCTCCTGAAAAGAATTCGGGACCGCCTTTCCATCTTCAGCTATTACAACATAATCACTGCACATTTCACTATTCACGTAACAATTCACAAAAACAATGGCGCACTTTCACGTTAGGTTGTTCCACGTAATACCAATTTCAAATTAACTTTACCTATAACAAATTTTAACCTACTTACAATAATGTGCTGATATCTATTACATTTTATTACTTTTCTCATTTATTCATCATTTTACATACGTTTTACATTTTTAAATATGATTAAAAAAATATATATTAAAAACATTTAAAAATATAAAAAATAGTAGGACCACCAGCATCGGGAACAGGGTCCAAAGTGCCGGTGGTTAGGGCTCTAGAGAGAGGAACCTCCTCACAATGCGCGCCGTGTCCAAAAGAACTTATTATTACTTTAATTTTTACGATTAATGCATTGAAAAGTTTCAGAACTGGAGTGGACCAGAAGACTTGTGAGAAAAGATACTATTGCACTTCATTTTCACCGCACGCTCTCCTTTATACCTGCCTATTCCTGAAGATAGCAGGGGAAAAACACACATATTGCTTTAGCATAGGACATACGCAACAGCGAATTTGCAATGGCGACAACGGCTACGAAATAAAACAGATACGCATAATACCTTTTTCATCATTCATCCATCGTCTAAAAAAGTCGCGTACAAAATCAACTGCAGTGCATGGACTGGATGGCCAGGATTGTTGAAGTAACAATGATGACCGAGGTAAACCAGGACTGCCAATTCGCAGATCTGCATGTGTCATTGCACCTGCATTGGAATATTCTAGAAATAACGTTTGTTTCATCAACTGTTGTCACCGGTGATCAAATGAATTATTCATTTGTTGTAATCCCCGAAGGAGATGAAAACTCAATACTGAACCGTGATGACTGGGATCATCAGGTGGCCTATCACGAGCTCTTATCGCGATCTAGGAAAGAGATGGCGCTAGACGACTTGTTTATCTCTGTTTCTTTCCCACAGCTTAAACTGGATCGCGTTAAGAGTTCGTGGTAAGGCCTCAGGGATGTATTTTAGCATTCGTTTTAATTATGCACATTGATTGCTACTGTCGCTCCTCCCACCCTCCGTAAATATAAAAAGTAAAAAATACGCACTGCACCTGCAGGTATGTAGTGTGAATTTGCACATGCTCAATATTCATAAGTTAAATGTCATAATTTATTGATGACTTTTTGTTTCGTTTTTATTATACCTTGTTTTTTACTAATTGTGATAGAATGGGATTTAATTACTAAATGATAAATGAAAACTACATGACAAATCTTTTATCAAGTTTATTTGCATATATCAAAAGAGGAGCTCGTGGCTAAATAATCACAGCCGCACAGGCCGATCTTCCGGGTTAAGCCGCGCTTGCCGAGGTTGGTCTGTGGATGGGTGACCATCTATCATAGCGAGTTTCCTCCGTGCCTCGGAAAGCACGTAAAGCCGTTGGTCCCGGCTGTCATTTGTAGATCTTTGACAGTCGTTACTGTTAGTCAGAAGCTCTAAAGTCTGACAACCAGTCTTACCAAGGGGTATCGTATTACCCAGTTACTGGGTTGTGGAGGTCCGACAGGCAGTCGCTCCATATAAAATACTGATATCCAGCTGAATCTGGTTTGACTGGAAGCCGACCCCAATATAGTTGGGAAAAGGCTAGGCAGATGATGATTGCATATATCAAAATACTTTATAAGTTATCCACACCAAAGTAGATCTCTCTTCTTCATCCTTCAATGTTTTATATGCAATTGCACCAATGTTGTTCTTGGTCTCCAACACTTTGATCTCCTTGGACCTCACATGATTACAACTTGTTCTGTTCCGTAAGGCGTTGTATCAGATCACTCCAAATTGAACATAACAGAAACACTAATATCACATCACATCACATCACATCACATCACGTCACTTCAATTCAACACAACACATCACATCACTTTAATATTATATCACTTCAAATTCAACACAATACCGAATCTATTTTTTTTTTCACTTACAATTAAACACTAAGTATCACTTCACTTAAAATTTGACATTACCTGGCATTTTTGTAAAACACCAGGTCCACTCTCACGATCTTATAAAATAAATGTATGTCAATACTATCGAAATTACAAACCTGGTCAGTATTACATGTGTTTCTAATTAATACGCCTAAACGCTCTGAAGACTTTCTGATATATGTGTGTTCATTGCAGAGGTGGTGCCCGCCCGGGTGCATCGATGCAGATCCGTTGACATAGGTAGCCCGGGCTTCAGTCGGCGGCAATTGCCGTTGCCGCCGACTACAGCGTTGGGTGCGGCCTATTGCGCGCGCAGTACGAGTTTGCGGCATTAAACTTGCGAATTATGAGCTGCGTACGGTACGCAGATGGAGAATACGGCATTACACTTGCGCAGAAGGAGTGTGCGGCGTTACACTTGCGCAGTGGGATAATTTTTTTCCTGATACTACGCTACAACTCCGCACCTGCGCACCTCCACACACGTATGGGTGTGGTCCACATCCGTGCTACATACCTAACTACTTCGTTATTATAAACTCTAGACTGAGATCAGCCGATTAAAATGACAAAATAAAATATGGAAAAATAATTAGGTTTATTTACTAAATCTATTGATACTTATTGAAAACATTAGGAAAATCAAAGATGTGTTTTTAATGTCGCTGCGTAACAGCCTCTCCAAGTACAGGAGCCCGAAGTTAGTGTCCTGGTCCCCTCGTGAAAAAGAGGTCAGGTCTCAGCGGTGTCGTCTTCTCCCGAGAAATATTGGATGGAGTCAAATTATTTCACATCATCATAAATATCACTTCATGTAATATCATCACAAAAGATCACGTCATTGTACAACTCATTAAATCACCGAGCACGTCATATTAAATCACACTCTCCCAATAAGAAACACAAAAACAGCACAACACTTTTCTACACGAAATTTCACACAACACATCACATCACATCACTATAGATAGAGTACACTCACACTGTATGACAATTAATTCACTCGCGAACATAACAGTATAAAACGACAACGGTATTTAAATAAAGAAAATGTCTTCAAATCATAAAATGAATGGACTGTTACCAGTTATTAGTTCATGATTTGTGTAGCTATACGCCCGCAGTATAACTTGATGTTAAGGTTGCAACCCACTGCAGTGAACCCGCGTATTTGTGTAATGCACGTCCGGGCGTATCGAACCACCTGATATGACTGCGCGGACATCATGGACCACTGCGCTGGGGAGCGTCCCGCTATGCGGTAAAGATTCCGTATCTGCATCCCCGCTGCGCCTACAGGTAGGGGGGGGGGGGGGCATGCAGTACGGGATGGGTCAACCTTCACTCCCTTGCTCCCGCGGGGCAATGCGCATGTCATAATGTGGTGGGGGTGAAGCTTTTCCAGAAGCTCGGGAATGACAAGGATGGGCAGTGGTAGGTAATATATATGATCCACGTTGGTGAAAAATTTTAATTAAATATTTCAACTAATTATAAAATTTCATAAAATATGATTACTTCAAGCACTATCTGCATAGTAAAAATAACACATCACATCACCCTTCATCACATCTGACGCTTGATGTCTGACGTCAGAACGTCAATAATCATCAGGAGGAGGTAAGGGCTGAGAGCCGACCCTTGGTGCAAATCCGATAGTCAGATCGACGCTGCTTTAGTGCCCGCTGTAATCTAAACTTGGGTACTGCATCTACTATACATTGCACGTATCACAATGTAAAATCGTCCCAGGCATACTAGGTTCTTTCACAGAACCTTATGATATGGCACCTAGTCATATGCCTTTTCGAAATCGACGATCACCATGTGCAAGTTTTTATGCGCACTTCTGTATTTCTCTGGCAGATAGCGTAGACGCATTCGTTGTTCTTCGACCAGGCATATAGAAAAGAATTGGTTTTGTAAAATTTCGCTCTCTTCTCTCAATCGCGCTTAAAAAATTTTCTTCATCACTTACAGTTCCACCTATTTTTAATTTTTCTGTTTTCTGATAGAACCATTTCAACTTCGTCTTTTACACATCATACTTGTCAGGCATCCTTCGTCCTTCTTGCCCTTTGTTTTTAGCCTAGTAAAATCATTAAATGAGTCCTCCCACCCCAGACTGGGCGGGAGGGGGACTGTCAGACTTTTACTTACTAAAATCCACGGTGTCCTTCAATAGCCCTTTATGTTCCGGGGTCACGGTGATGTCATAAATCCCACGACCCCGGCAGGGTTTGGCAGCCCTCTGAGAGGGGGCCCTGTCATTATACTGACGGTCTTTGAGGCGCGCGTGAGACACAACGCGCCGTCGACCCGGGCATGGTCCAGTCGGGCAGCGAGTTGCCCTTTACTAGCTGCCCGCATGCCCGTCTTGGGCGTTTGCTTTCACAACGGCCACAGATTTATTGTTTTTTTCCTGTTATGAAAGGATCACTATCAGTTTAATAATAATAATAACTGCTTTCATTCTAGCACCCTCATTCCCAACCCAACTGTCTTCCTTGACCGAAGGTCGGGCACGCCGCAATTGCGGCGGTAAGAGTGGTAAGACCCCTCTTTGAGGAGTGGCTGGAGAGACGTCACGTCGTCCTGACCTATCGGATGACGCAGGTCCTCACCGGACACGGAAGTTTCGGGAGGTACCTGTGCCTGATGGGGAAGGACGAAACGCCCGGTTGCCACCACTGCGAAGATCGCCCGGAGGACACAGTAGAGCATACGGTGCAAGACTGCCCCGCTTGGGCAGAGCACCGTCGTGTCCTCACGGCGAGGGCATGCGGGCAGCGAGTTGCCCTTTAGACCATGGACCATGCCCGGGTCGACGGCGCGTTGTGTCCTACGCGCGCCTCAAAGAGCGTCAACTTACTGACGGTGCCCCCCTCTCAGAGGGCCAAAGCCTGCCGGGGTCGCGGGATTATTTCCTCACCGTGACCCCGGAACAGAAAGGGCTATTGAAGGACACCGTGGATTTTAGTCAGTAAAAGTCTGAAAGTCCCTCCCGCCCTGCCCGGGGTTGGAGGACTCATTTGATGATATTACAACGTTAAAAAAAAAACTGTCTTCCTTGCGTTTTTTTTCTTCCTGCAAATTCTGCATCTATGTCGACTGTTGTCGACCCCAGCATGACTGTATTCCCATTAATCGTTTTTCGTCTCTGTCAAAATCCCTTTTGCTGTGTTCCTAATACACCAACATTCCTCTCATTCTGGTATTTCTTTACATTTGGTCATTCATACCGCAACCGTCTGTTTCACTTGTCTTTATCTACCACTTTGCTATCTCTTAATTTTCTCGCACACCCACCCTTCTTTTGTTAATGTAATTTTGCATGAGGAGGGGTACAGTAGCTTTGTCTGTAAGACTTTTTCCATACATTTTTTTTTAGCGTGGTAAAGTCATCCATTCCATACATAGCTATATAGTGCAGTCTGTATTGAGCGACGTTTGAAAATGAGTATATAGTTACGTATAGTTAGTAATAAGTAAAGTTTCAGTGACATAATTATGTAAAAAGAGACCGATTAAAAGTATAGTACAGTGTGGATACAGGAACCCCCTATACATGGGAAATAAACGTACCTGTTGAAGATATAGGATTACAGTGTGAAGTTATGTTTGTGTTTGTTGACAGCTCAGTGTGGTAGGTCGGTAAGGTGTAAAAAAAAGTTCATTCAGACATATATTTTTATTATCTCATAAATATTTTTGAATCAACAAAACTAAATATTATAACAACAACAATACTGATCAGTGAAACTACCTGCTATACACATATTGGAACCTATATGGTCAGCTTATTTTCAGATATTTAATTTTGTTACAGTGTGGGTACACACGGCTACACATCAAGCTATACAAAACCAGTTTGTCTTGGACTCACTTTATATTGATCTTTCCGCAAATTTAACGGTCACTAGTATAAGATTTAAGCCTATTTTCAGCTTTGAAATATCTGTTATGATTGGAATGCAGAGATAGTTTTTAATTCGTTTTTTTTATTCGTCGTCTGTGTTTAACATTAAAATATATGAACATTTAAAACTAATTTAATAAATATACTTAATCGAAAATGTCTTCTTTCCTAGTATACATTTTGACATATTTAAGTTGATTCATAATCAACGTTTATGTAATTCGCCATAGTTTGCCACTATGGCGAATAACATCCAACAACAAATTTACTATACGTATACAAACGTCTACGTGACGTGTTAATCATCATCATCATCATCAGCCTATCAATGTTCCCACTGCTGGGACACAGGCCTCCTCTCTGTGAGAGGGGGTGGGCCATAATCCACCACGCGGGCCCAGTGCGGATTGGTGGATGTCACATGTCTTCGAATTTTTGGTTCTAGGACATGCCGGTTTCCTCACGATGTTTTCCTTCACCGTTTTGAGAGCAGTGGTGATGAAATAAATTACACAAAGTAATGCGCCTTCCGGGATTCGAACCCACGACCTACAACTCGTAAGTCGGGGCCGATACCACTGGGCCACCACTGCTTCACGTGTTAATGCCTAGTTGTAAATATGACTAGAAATCATTTCCATTTTACATAGGATATGTTGTATATTGTAACACATTTTTGTATTATAATTATTTACATTGTTTTTTTTTGTCTTCATACTTCACAAATATTGAACCTTACACCTGTTTGTAGGCAGAAATCATTATCTTCTATATTTTCGGTTAATAAGTTATAAGATATGTAAGTAATTTTGATGAATATTATTTTTTGAACCTACTAAGATTTTTTTTTATCTTTTTACTTAGTTTTTTAGTTTAAAGTTATCTTATTTTAATAATACTTCGAATTTTATTCATATCAGTTCATAGACAAATTTAAGACTCGTATCATAAGAAATTACCTATCTGCTAAGTACCAAGTTATTGATAATATTTTTTGTCAAAATGTATGTGAAACACATTTACAAAATAATTATTTACATTTCATACAGCAAAGAACGATGCAATTTTATTTGTTTACGGACGAAATTGTCTCGCAATCCCGATAATATTTCTTATCGATAAAAATAATGGACGTCCTATTTACCTGTCCCGTTTTAAACATTGCACTCACTCAGTTTTACACATTTGCTTTCAACGATTATGCATATTAGTTTTAATAATGTGTGTTAATTATAATTATCTTTATTTACAATTATCTATCTACATTTATAAATAATTCATCTAAATAGTAAATATAATTTTAATACAAAGTCCACTCCTCCACTACCTACAACTAGGTTGCGGCGTTTGTAGAAACCTTGTGAAGGAGCGCGTAATAAGTAGTGTATAATTAAAAGTAAGGTTGGTAAATAAATAAGGATTTGGGAAAATTATCATTCTTCCTTTATTATGTAAGTAAACGGCCGATTTAGGCCGGGACAACTCCTCGTTTTTTTTTTTAATAATTTGTGGTCCATTTCAACATCTTTTTACGTTTCTAAATTTGGCAATTGTTATTCAATGTGGTAGCGGCTATGTCCGGGCATCCACTATGTGGTTTTTTGTTTATTTGCCCTCTCTGATGACATACCTTCACTTCCTGCCTGCTACTTTCAGTCTCGCAAGTTAATTGCCCAAAATTAGGGCGATATCACAACGTCGCTAGGCACATTATACCCAAACATTAAAAAATGAAGATTATTATCTTAGGGATATAATAACAAAAACCTATAAGTAAGTAATACAGGCCTAAGTTATAATTTTAAAAATTAGCCTGCTAATAGGTAAACTTTATAAGATTAAGCTCAATCTGGTAAATACTGTCATATATTACATTTTATGTTAATAATTTTTCGTACCATGTGATTTTTTTCCTATTAGATACTTAATGCCTTTCTGAGCTAGTATTAATGTACAATGTGCTGCAATTAGGTAAATTAATCTAGAGTTATAACACTTTTCGGAGTTTTACTTTAAAATCTTAATATAACAGTTATATGTTTATCACACCAATTAAATAAATTATCATTTAATATAACATCAATAAATAAATATACAGTACACTCTCGCTCCGCCACGTCCAGTGATTGGTTAGTGGTCTAAAATATTATTACCATGATTGAATTATACCAAGTATGAAGTATGACACTTTTTGTAGTAATCTAAGATATCAAAGTTGAATTATCGAGCGAGGGACAAGCGAGAAAGTATTGTATTTATATAAAATTTATCTAATATAACATTATAAGGATGTCGATTAATCCACAACCTTCCTTAGTATATAAATAATACACGATACTTGGTTTGAAATAGTTTGTTGGGGCGCGATGTCTTTCTGGACGCTACAGTTAAAAATCATTGCGAATTTGCTGCGTCGACGCATCTTGAGGGGCGTTATAATCTTTACGGTCTAGATCACTTCGTCGACTTCCCATTTATGTGGGTACCTATTTGTGCTGCGACACCGGGGCTATAGACTGCTACGTTTTAGTTGCCGGTCCTTAACGCCAACGACCAACTAAACTTCCTCCGTATCCATAATTATGTACGAATACATTTTTGTCTTACATTCAGTTAACCAAAAATCTCTTTTGTATCATATATTGGAAGTGGTTGATACTGATGAGTAGACGACGAGCTTCTGAGAAGTTTCTGCTAAACAACAGTAAGCTTGCTGAAGTAAATATTTTTATTAATATTTCTAATAATCTCATACAATCTATTGTCATTATCCAGTCTATAAATTTCATCCCTGTGTTTAATCCGTGCGCATTCGCCGCGTTTGTGATCGTGTCACGGGACCTGGTGTGGTCACAATTTCTTTTTTTCGGCAACGTTTTTTTGGTACAGATTCATTGAGATCTTTGTAAGCCTGTGTGCCCTGCGCTCTGGTATGGCCTTGAGTATGCTCAGTCGTGCTTTGAACAAGCGAGTTGGTAGGGTCAACCGAGGGCCGCGCGAGCTGGTGAACGGGGGTTTCCAGAAGTTGCAGCTCACTAGTGCGGCACTCATTAGCAACAGAAGATGCTTGCTCAAGAACTACAGGTTGATTTGAGCTCAATGTGTTATCGTCACTTGGCATTTGTTCATTTGAATAGAGCTTATTAAAGTTATTATCATATGTTTCAGTTTCTAACATATCCAAAGGATCACCATGCTCGATGACAACGCTGTGGTTTGCAAGGTCGCTGTTTGTGTTAAACAACGAACTAAATGGGCCGGGGCTTGCGGGCGGGGTCTCATTAAATGCTGGTTTTCTCATTTTTGTTCCTGTGCTGGAAGCAGGCTTCTTTGTAATGTATTTATCTAGCCAACTTAAAGGACGGGGATATGTATTCTTTTTAATTTGTATTTCATCTGTTTTTGTCAATGTTTCAGCATGTATTTTCTTTTTCTTTCCTGTGCTGCAAACAGAGTTATTTGAGCTTGAAGAGCCAGGTTTAGCAATCTTCTTATTTTTTGATCTTTTTGTTACCTTATCTGCCGGTGCTTCCTCTTTCTTTTCTATGATGCAAGTGTCGTTACTTGTAATGTATTTATTAAGCAGAGTAAAAAGACTGGGAAAAATAACGTTATTAATATCCGGCTTTTCGTTTTCTGGGTGAATATAGATGGGAAAAATACTAGTAGTTTCTAATTCCTTTGATGGCAAACATACGTTTTGATGTTGAGACTTATTTTTAAAGATTGAACTAAATGCACCTGTCGACGGGGTTGGATCGGCTTCTGTCTTTGTTTTGCATGGTCTTTCGGCAGAAACTGTAACATTATCGGTCGGCAGTATGTTGGCTACCTCAGCCGGGTCACTTACTTGAATGAAACTAATAGGGTGAAGGTTTTCATAATAAAAAGGGATGTATAAATTATTTCCATCTACCATGCATTGTTCAGTTTCGATGGCAGGTCCCACACTGGCGTGGTACCAAGTTTGTTGAACTTGATGCATGTTGAAATGTTCTTCTATCGATACCATATTTTGACGTATTTGTTGAGAATTGCCACCCATAGCTGAGTTCAGCTGCATTTCGGCGTGTAGGGTCCCAATTCCCTGTGACGTTTCAGTATCTTGTTCTAAAGATTTTATGATAGCTGGTATGCCAAGCATGGCATTCATGCTGTCAGCTCCGTCATTGAAATCTGCATCGTCTTCGTCGCCTGCCATCAATTTTTCTGGAGGTTTCATTGAAACTTCCTTAGGGTTAAAATATCTTATTAATTCTTTTACATTTTTGAAATCTCTTGGAAATCCATGAGCGTCAATATTGATATTGTTATCAAATTCGTGAAAGTTTATTTGCTGTTGCTGTTGTAATATCTGTTGTTCTGATTGATGTTGTTGTTGTTGCTGTTCTAGAATGTACGGGTGGTTTTGATATTGTCGTTGTTCTAATTTCTGTAATTGCGGGTGTGCTTGTTCTTGATAATACAGTTGTTGATTATTAATTTGTAATGGTTGGTGGTTTTGGTGATATCCTTGTTGGTACAGTTGCAGGATTACTTCTGGATGCTGTTCTTGTGGCTGGAGTTGACAAAAATTTTGATGTTGCTGCTGTGGTGGTGGGTTGCTGACGACGTGAATTTTACCGCTGTCCATTTCCAGCAGGTGCATTAATTGACTCCTGAAAAAAAAACTTATGATTATTGAGAAATCAAGTTTTTAATTACCAAAGAGTGTTGACAAATAAAAAAATAAATATGGAGACTCACCTACGCTATTTTAGAAGCGAAATCAAATTTACACGCATTGATCAAAATTTCTTAAATACTCGTAAATACCTTGTATCGTTGTATCTTATGAGTTGGACAGATATGTGTGAAAGTGTGATTTCGCACAACTACACACCATATAATTCCCCTACTTTGGAATTGAATTTCTTATTGTTAGACTTAAGTACCTACTAAACATTGCATCTACATAACTTCAACCACACTACAAAAACTTCTGTTGATCAGGTCAGGTCCACTTTGAGACAGTTATGTTAGGCTTTAGGCTATCTCATTGTTTTATTGTGATAATATAATTATGAAAAACATGCTCTGCGATTCCATATTCAAATGAATGCCGAAACAACAATGTAGAAAAGTATACATCATGAATTATGAACCATGATTAAGAGCAAGCATCTTGTTTGCACAAAATTAGAGATCCTTGTACTGAATAATGATTCAGTAAAAGCAGTAATGTAAGGCGCATGTCATGAACAATGGTTCATGACATGCGCCTTACATTACTTTAAGATGTGTGTGCTCTGGAGATACAATGTAAAAAATAAAATGAATAGCGACTTAAAAAAATACTCACATGTAGAAAGACACCCCTTCTTAATTAAGGACCCCTCACACAGTACACACACAGAGCATTTAATATTTTAAGCTCTAATGAGAAAGTGCAAGTGCGAGGAAATCCTTAAATATTAGAAGGAAGCGACAGTGAAGCCAACATGCAGGACGTCTCACTAAATGCACAATGATGGACAGCTTCTATGACTTTTTCAAAAGTTACAGAGGCTGTAGATCAATCAAGTTTTATCGAATTATAGTTAATGTTGATTGTATTTAGTGAGTCTTAGTGCAAGCGGCCAGAAGGACAAGCGGCCGGAAGGACGACACATAATCTTGACAAGCTGCATCTTCATTCACAATAATTTAACCCGACAATGAAATGTTCATGTCAATATATTTTTAAAAACTTGTATATTTTTAGAACTTTAAAATAAAACATAATTTCGTAGTCATTGAGTTGCTTTTCGTAATTAAAACAACATCACATCTGTAACTGTTGTTGGGTAGGGCCTCATAGTGCAGCCATAAACAAATTCTTATTTGAGGCTGCAATGTACGGCAAAAAAAAACAATGGAATTTTTTAATCATAACAATTTGTGATTCAACATTTCTGAAAGTTAACTTGTTTGTTATTGTAATTAATTTAAAAAACATATTTTTTTTTTAAATACCCGCATTTAGCGCTGGTCCCCGGCAAGAGGCAAAGGGGACCCCAGTATGACCTATACACTGCGAAACGCCAGTCCCCACCCCACTTACGACCCCAAGCTGTTGTAAAGCATGTATCGATCGCATGGCGCAGGGCGCAACGCGCATTCGCGACTTCAACTGCAAATGCCCCCCCTTGCTCCCTCCTTTTCATCTGACTACACCACTAGTTATAAATAGAATGTGTGCCCTTTAAAGATTTAAAATAATTAATAAAACCTAGTGTTATGCTTAGCACACGTTATTCTGTATTTAAATTAAAATTACTTCGCAGAAACAATTATGACTTTTTTTATTTGCGGCGACATTTTAATAAATTATATTCGCGGAAACTTGAATCTTATAAGTGTACAGTCATCTCACATTCATACCAGCTAGCCTACACAAGGAAAGCTTAATAACAAAAAATAATAAATCATAAAAATTTTGTGGATATAACAGGGTTTGGACAAATTATACATTATGTACTTACATTGTTCTGTTCTTTATATGTGAACTGATCTTGTTTAACTCGACTGCAAAGCGGTTAACACAGCCACGCAGCAATTCCACCTCCTCTTCGCTCCATTTTCCACTGAAAAGAAAAAAAAAGCTCAATATTGGAGTACACGGTTGGCACAGTAGCTGAGCGATCGACTGCTGTGCAGCGTGTTGCAGGTTTGATCCCTGCACAGAACAAATATTTTTATGATCTGCAAGTAGTTGCTCCGGGTCTGGGTGTGTTTCTGTTTGTAATCGCACCCATGATACAGAAAAAAAAAACGTAGTATAAAAACAAAAAATAAAATTGTTTGATTGTTATTGATAATGAAAGCTGAATAAACTTAGACAAAAAATTAGCTACCTAAATATTATTATTTATATTTACCTCAGTATTCAATAACCTGTCTATTAAGAACACTGTGTACTTGAAGAAGTGATGGCGCAGACTGCCGCACGGCCCGGACGTGCGGGCCGTGTTAGACAAAGGAGATTTAGATATCCTATCTAGAAACTCGATTGATTTTTCAGGGCTTGTAACCTGCGCGACGCGGAATGTCTGCGCCGAAGCGTGGGTGCCTAACGCCCCCCTGCCGGCACGAAGTGACAGGTGATCACCACAATATAAAAATAGAAAGGTGCTTTTGAATAAATAAATTATGAAAAAAGGGTAGAACAAAAACTTACGTCGGCGAGTCCTCAGTGGGTTGTAACATCAAAGTCATCTCAGATAGCTTGTTAAACGCTGTTCCTGCCTCCCGAAAAATGTCTCCAACCTATGACAGACAAAAATGAAGTCTTAAATCCTAATCGATTCATCTCGATGCCTTCTTTTGAGTAAAAATAAGCTGTATTATGGTTCGTGTAATAGCATTGATACTTACTTTTGCGGCGGAATTGCTCATTGTTATTTTCTTATTTCACTATCACGATTTCACCACACTACACGCCTTAGATTATATACCTCTATAATCTAAGCTACACGCTATACACGAGAAAAATGTTTTGAGAGAAATGTTTATTTATTCTACAGTCATATTGTTATCAATAGCATTCCATTCACAGATTACTCAGACCACAGACCACAGACTAGTATATATGTTCTGTGCTAAGTAGAGAGTATACACTAAAAAAACACAATGAAGTATAGGGAGGGACATTTCGATACTAGTAAATACGAGTAAACTACTCCATACTGTTCATTCGATACCAAGTACCTACTAATAGCACAGTATAGAAATCATACAGTAGGACGACGCCTTTGATCTCGGGTAAAATGCCGACATCGTCTAGACAGTTATGCATCGGCCAGGGTTATCACAAGTAAAGAATATTTATGAAATTATTTATTTATTGCAGATCAACATGGATGGCAGAATTATAATGAAAACAATATTAAACACTTATATAATAATGAAAACAAGTTTTAACCCCCTCTTTACTGCATGTATTATTAAGAAGTTGAATGAAAATAAAAAATGCAGATAAGACGTATACTAAGAGATTTAAAAATTGAACTGATGCATTTGATAAATAGTTACTATGTTACACTGACGACGTGGACTGCGATTTTTGAAGTGAAAACTTCTTTAGCGGCGTTGTACACTTTTTCTGTAATGGGTAAAAAATTTAAAACTCGCGTCAGGGTCACGTGACCCTGATCGAAAATGAGTAAGACGTCATTCAAATTAAAAATAAAACATAGTAACAAAAAAGTTTTCACTTCTACCGGCACTCCTGGAGTGCAACCTTTTTTTTTTTTAATTTTAACTTCCAAATAAATAAATATCATAAATACAATACAAATTAATAAATAATAAGTATATTCTAACCGAAAGGGTACTTACATACATGTGAAAAAAAAATTGCTACAGACTACCAAAATGAACAACTTTTACTATAGGACCAACTCGAGACAGATTTAAGTTATTTAGATGGCATTTCGTAACCAGCACCCCAATTTATCATGGAATTGGCGTAATACATTTAAATTGACGCCCGCCATCTTCGATTGCAAAAAGAATGACTTTTTCGTTACAAGCACCCCAATTAACCTCGAAATTGACACCCATATCAAATTCTAAAGAAAAAATGACGTCCGCCATCTTGGATTTCAAAAAGAATAGCTTTTTCGTAACAAGCACCCCATTAACCTCGAAATTGATACCCATATCAAATTCTAAGAAAAAAACGGCGTCCGCCATCTTGGATTTCAAAAAGAATGGCTTTTTCTTTACAAGCACCCCAATTAACCTCGAAATTGACACCCATATCAAATTCTAAAGAAAAAATGATGTCCGCCATCTTGGATTTCAAAAAGAATAACTTTTTCGTAACAAGCACCCCAATTAACCTCGAAATTGACACACATATCAAATTATAAGAAAATGACCTCCGCCATCTTGGATTTCAAAAAGGATGGCTTTTTTGTAACAAGGACCCCTAATAAACTCAAAATTGATACCCGTACTTGGTAAATTAAAATACGTGCGCCATCTCGAAATTCACCCTTGGTAATTAATAAAAAAAGTCCACCATCTTGTCATGGGACATACAAATTATAACACAGTCATATAAATATAATATTAGTAGAATTTCCAAACAGATGCCCTGTGCAATAACCTATTAAAAAAAAAGGCGTGCGCGGGTCGGCCATTTTAAATGAACAAATAAAAATAAATACGCACGTCACACGCGATAGCCCTGAATGATAGAGCCCAACATAGTAACATCGTTTTGTTCCCAAGTTGGGCTCGGCTTACCCGCGTCTCACCTCTCACACCCCGCACGATTGCCCTGTCTAGACGTCTTCGTCGGACGACTGTAGGATTATTAGACTGTGCTAATAGCATCGAATCATTCTTGAGATACCATACGGCCAGAACGGGTTGAAACGGAACTAAAATTTTTATTTCTGACAGCGTTTTAAAATCTTTGATATTTGATGTAAACAAAGACCGCAGGTTTGTTAGATTTATTATTGTGCCATAAAACTAACGTAATAAGTGAAAACAAATAAAATAAAATCTTTCAAAGTGCTGGTAGCGCGAAGACAGTGGCGACTTCCGGTTTTCTACATTTTTATGTCAAGCTGTACTTGAATCGATACAAAAGCATTGCACTTGAGATCGAATCGAATCAGACAGACTGATCATAAAACTCACTTATTTCTTTAACATTTTTATTTTCACTTGTAGTGCACCACAAACATAATTATCAAAAACAGTTAAACTAAGTATAATATAAATAAAATTACAAGCAATCAACAATCCACCCTAAAATGTCGTTTCACAAATTCGACAACTTTTTCCGAACACACTTACTTTTCCAAAGCGCTTTATACACGGTCCATCTTGCTGGACGTCACGCCAAGATCATGCACGATACACGACGCAAAAACACCGTGAATAGGTTTGACGTACGTCAATGATTATTATTAATTGTTTGCTGGATGTGCACGACCCATTTTTCATCCAGCGAGAATCCCCACCACCGCGAACGACGTGCAGATGGACAGTGAATAACGCAGACGTAATTCAGAGCAGTCCAGCATCGTGCATGCTTGATAGTGTATGTATAGGCTTGAGGTACAGCAGATTTTCATCCAAAACCTCTTGCTATTTTTTTCCTCACTTCTGTTGCTGCTGACAACATTAGAAGAACTCCCATATTATGGCGTTTTGTTAAAACAGCTGGCATTTTAAATCAATAAAACACGTCCTCTCTTTTAATTCGTCTTATTTATTCTGCTTGCTAAATGCGTGCACGACAGCCTATAAGCTACATCCAGCAACGTGACTTTGAGCTGACGTACAGCCGTGACAGATC